>JADMNL010000027.1:26207500-27670000 GCA_016271365.2 Neoceratodus forsteri
CGAGAGCTCTACCCCCCGCACCCTCCTGTTACGGGGGGGGAGGCTGTGCCCTCCCAATAAGGATTCTCAACTTTGGGGGGGGGGAAGGATTAACAGTGAAATTGCACAAAGTGCAAAACAAAAAAAAATTGTGTCTGGGAATCGAACCTGGTCCCAAACATTTGGCCTGCATTCCTTGCTGCCAGTGGCTCATCTCCTAGAGCCATGGCAGCTGCTTGGTGGAGACCCATCCCGGCAGAGTTCTTATCCTCTGCTTGAGACAGTGAGAGGGTGCAATACTGCACACAGCAGCATTGAGCTATGCACGTTCTCACTGACATTTACAGCGCTATTGTGATTTAGCACTCATGTTGTACACTATTAAGCATACAACATATTGACATGGTGAGGCTTAGAATCTTGGTTGCAAGTGCCCATTACCCCCAGTCACTGCTCCCACTTTGGCAGAACCTGTTAATCAGGGTGGGGGGGACCTGTTATTTTGGAAGTCCTGGCATAATTGCAACCATACTGTAGACAAGAGCAGCTTCTGGAAACCAGCCCCCCCCCAACTTGTACACAGACAAGGCAACAGGCCACAAGTTGGCAAAAACAATAGGCATCACCCCTAGCGCTGGGGCAAATACCCGGCTTGGCAGTCTAAAGGGGCTGGGGGTTTAGGGTACAAAATTACATTTATATTTACTCCAGATTCTGGGAGAGAGGTGCCAGGGCTACACTAGGTCTAACTTCTGAGGGGGTCCCATAACAATTCACACTCAGGAAGTACAGATGTAATGTCCACTGCTAAAGATGGGATTGTACAGTATGGCTTTATTCACACAAGTTAGTAAAAAATGCAGAAAGGGGTGGCCCCCCAGGTTTGGTACTGTACACACAAGAGCAAGACATTTTTCTTTTCCAGAACAACAATTGTTTGGGCATTTTAGAACACGTTTTTACCCACACATGCATTCGAACTGTTCATCCCCCTGTACTAGGAATCTCTGAACTTTTACTTTACAAAAAGTGAATATCTTGTGGTAGTTGCCACACACTAAAACAACATTTCAAAAATTCTCTTGGTGTGATGACATTCGTTAACATGCCCAGTTTAACCTGGTGCCCATACATGAACCAGTTAGCCCTGACTGAGGAATAAACTGGGATTAAGCCCAATCTGTCCCCTGCCCAGTCTCTGCCACTCCTTTTGGGTTACACCAAATGAGCCTTCATTTCTCCACGAAATGCTAAAGGACTCCCAAATTTTAACTTGAACATTCAGCACATTCTTGTGGTGATACAGGGGCCCTGACAGGTGCACTCTAGCCCAATCTCTTGGCACATACATCTCAGACCAACCCCCAAGAACAGTCCCATGAACCTGTACTCACAGTTGTGTTTGTCCCTTTCATACAAACATGGGAACAAGAAGAAACATCTCTTCCCTTTACTGGTAGCTTCTCATAGCTTCAGCACAGACACCCTTTCTTCTTGGACAGCTGATACTCTTCAGGATCTTCAGGGGATTGCCCCTTGGATCCACAGAAATTGAAGTCTCTCTCTCTCCTCTGTGGAAATGACCCATGAGGTCCTGAAGGCAATCGATCTCCACCACTTCTTCAGGTACTGCTGGGTCTCACACACACAAGGGTGAGAATCCATCAGAGGTCTTTCACCCAGTCTCACAGGAAACTGGCAGGCACCTCCCCACTCTGAGCACTGCTTTTTACTCAGAGCTCCATTTCACACTAGTGTGGACTTCCAACTACTCTGAACTCCCGTGTGACACTTTCTAAACTCCCCCAGAGCTGCTGATTCCAAAGTGGCATATGCTGCTGTGAGAATTCTAAATGACATAATCCATTCTCTGCTCATCCCAGCTGAGTGAACAATGATGTCATGTTATAAAGAGCTCCTAATAAGCACCATTACATAGCTGCCCCCTACTTGCTTATGGCTATCTTGATGGGATTCTAGTAATCCCGGGGGACTGGGTGGTTACATAATAGAAGGATTAATAACCTGGCTAACATGGGGCAAGTGGCCACCACACATTTGGACACTTCAAGAATCACAGGGATCGTTCTGATATCCTGAAGGGGAATTTTGGGAAGTACCTCCAGATTAGAAGTGCCATTGCAGCCTGCCAGAAGAAACATTCCAACTCCCCAACAGCATCTCCTTGTTTACAGGCATGGTTGGCCAACCCTAGGAGCAGGGCTGGCCTGATTTATAAAGCATACTGTATGAGGTTCCTGACCTCTCAGAAGGGGCAAGATATAAATGGTCACAGCCCCGAGACAAGACGTTCCCAAGACACGCTGGGCCCAACTGTTGCAGCTCATTCATAACGCCTGTCTGGACTCCAGAAGCCTTCTTATATAGAAGAAGATTATGCACTTCTGGTTTCACACTCATGCCAGGCTGAAATTGCTCAGGCTCATGGATCAGGATCTGCACTGGAGATGTGAGGTCCCATACATGGATCTCCTACACATCATGTGGAATTGCCCCAAGCTTCAACCATAATGGATGCAAATCCACGCATGTTGCAAGCAGATCTTGGGTGGAATTCTTCCACTGTCCCCTCAATTATTTATCCTGAGCCTCTCTGACCCTTCCCCACCTGCAGGATGAACCTACACTGGCTTCTGATGGATAGTGTAAAGGGCAGACATTTAACACTCCAAAACTGGAGGTCCAAGGAGATACCCCTGGTTACCCAATGGCTGGCTACAGTCAGGTACTTGGCTACTTTGGATAAAATGTTGTACTTTGCCAAGAAAACTACATCTTTCTACCAAGAGGTGTGGGCCTCCTTCCTCTCCTCCCAGTATGTGCTCTAAGATCCTGTATAATGGTTTAGAATCTTCAGACTCCTGCCTGCCAATATCAGTGTGTATGCACAGCTGCTGCCGAACATATTGTGCTAATAGCGTGGAAATCTATGGTTATGAAACTTTGCTAGAGCGTAACTTACACCATGGATTGTTTCTTTGTTTCTGTATTTGAAAACTGTTTACTAAAAAGGATTAAATTCAAATAAAATGGATCAACTGAAATTGATTCTGTAGATCATAAATCAAACATTCACAACTGAGCCCACTGTTATACAAAACAATGTCATCTGCATAAAGTAACATTTTTTTTTTTTTTACATGGAAGTGACTGAGGGTAAATCATTAACAAAATACCCAATAAAAGGAACCCCCAAATTGATCTCTTTAGTACTCTCTGTAAATCACAATCAGTGGAGACATTATGCCATCTAATAAAACTTGTCATCTTCTACAATTCAGATAACAATGAAACCAATAAATTACTCTGTCAGTGAACCCTATGTCCCTAAGGCTGGAGAGCAGGCAGCCATAGTGCCACAAGATAAAGATTTTGATAAATCCAAAAACACAGCAGCAGCTGTCTTGGCAGTGTCCAAGGCCTCATGGAGGAAGGTAGGCAATTCCACCAGTGCTGTAAGAGTACTGTGCTCTTTCTTAAATCTGTTGAAATTAAGACAAACCACTATACTGATATAGATAACCTATAACTTGATCGGAGACTACCTTTCCCAAGACCTTGGACAGGTTTCACGTCAAAGAGACAGGTCTATAATTTTTAACCAGAGGCTTGTCACCACCCTTATCGATCGGCACCATGGTCACCTTTCTCAAGCTCAGGGACCACCCCAAACTCCAACAAAAAATGAAACAAAATATTTAAAGTTCCTAACATTAGATTTCTTACACAACTCAATCCTGTCTTCCCATTTTGGTCCTAATATTCACCTGTTGTAGGTACCCAAGCAACTCATTAACAATCACTTCCTTCAAACAGAGACATCTACTCCCATCTCTTTCTACAGAATCACCATCATTCACAATAACAGTTTGAGAGACATAATTAGCTATACTGCAAAAAGCTGTGTTTAGTTATGTACTACTAGTAAGTAAGTAAGGGCTTTATTTCTTAAGCACTCTTTCCTGGGGCTCATGGTGTTGTACAGGATATAGGCAAAATAAGATAAGTGAGAAGGCAGTAAGGAGGCTGGGGGATACAGGATGTGTTATTGTTTTTGTTTATTGAAAAACGTTTCACCAGGAAAGCACACCGAGCAAAAGATGCTTGTCTCATGGTGCTTAATTTGGGGGTACATGAGGATGTTATACATACGGCAGTCAATAGGTTGAGCTTGGAATGGAGCAATATAACAATTGTTATATAACTGAATGAGATTACTTACGAACTTGTTACATGAGGAGTACAGGACATAACATGAGCCTCAAGGAAAGTGGCATACGTAAATGAATACACATCTAGGACTATACGTGATTAAATAAGTGCCAATAACAGATTTAACTGAAGCAAGAAACACCAAGTTGGCAGCGGGAAATGAAAGTAGGAGATTGGGGTACAGGAGGGGTGTCAGGGCTGTGAAGTAAACACTAGGTGTATTTCGGGAAGAGGAGGTTAATTTAGGGAAGGGGTTGGGGAAATGAGACAGTAAGTGCATTGGTTGTATAGGGCAATGTATAAGCCAGACAATTAGGTGAAGGCCGAGCCGCTGGTCAGGCACATAAGGAAGAGGGGATCGGGGGGGTGAAGCGAATCCATCAGGGGTGGGAGGTCGGGGGCAGGTACAGTTAGGTGCAAGGAAGTTAGTGAGGGCAGCGGATAGCAAGTGTTTGGATGAGGAATGGCAGATTTGGGCTAGCAGGCCATTCCAGAGTTTTGGAAAGAGGCAAGAGAAAGCCGATTGGCCTGTGGAGGTCCTTCGGTGAGGGATTGCTAGTAGCCTGGAGTCAGTAGACCTGAGGGTGAGGGCGGTGGTGGGGAGGGAAGATAGGGAGGATACGAGATGGGGAGAAGGGAACCGAGCCAAAAGTTAGAAACAAATTTAGCACTGTGAATTAAGCGCCTGTTATTCAGGGAAGGAAGGGTCAGTGAATGGAAGAGCTTGCAGTGATGGGTGCGGGGGGGCATCGAGAGCAAAGTGGCAGAAAGCATTAAAGAGGGGGTCCAGTCTGGCTAAGGTGGACTTAGAGGCAGAGCTGTAAACAACATTGCAGTAGTCGAAGGAAGGAAGGTAGAATCATTTTCTGGACTATTTTGCGTCTCACAGGGAGCGGGAGACTTGCACATTTCTGTGGAGGGCACCAAGCTTTGGGCGCAGTTTGGATAGGATGGCGTCCACATGTATGGAAAAGGAGAGCTGGCGATCAAGCCAGATCCCCAGGTACCTAAAGGAGGGCACGTCTTCAAGGATGGTGTTATTTAGGGTATGGAAGATCGGGAGAATGTAAGTCTGGATAGTCTCTGTCTAGTGCCGAAGACATAGAGACAGTTTTCTTGCCATTTAAGGAGAGTTGGTCAGAGTTGAATCAGTGTTGTACTTTGTTGAAGTCGGTCTGAAAGATTAGAGGTTACTTCTTCATAGGACTGGCCTGAAGTAAAGAGACACGTGTCGTCAGCGTACATGTGTATTGCAGTAATGGAGCAAGAGTTAGGCGAGATCATTTTGTAGGATGATGAAGAGGATGGGGCGAGGACTGAGCCCTGAGAGCGCCCGGTGGTAATAGGGATTAGTGAGGAGGTGTAGTCAGCTATTTTAGTGGATTGAGTTCTGTTTTGAAGGTAGGCACTAAACCAGTTAGTGGCGGATGCTGCTAACCCAACCTCTGATAGGCAGGATAGTAGGAGGGAGTGGGATACCATATCAAATGCTTTGACTAGGTCGATGAAAATAGCGGCAGTAATTTGTCCTTTGTCCATCCCGGAGAGGATGGCATCAGTGAGTCTTAGTAGGGAGGTGGTAGAATGTTTTCTTTTTTAAACCAGACTGGAATGGAGTGAAGAAGTTAGTTTCTGAGAGAAAGTGGGAGAGTTGAGATAGTACTACTGTAGGTGTTCCTGGAGTTTGGCAAGAGTGGGGAGGAGTGAGATAGGATGGCAATTAGTTGCGGAGGTAGGGTCACCTCCCTTTGGAAGAGGAAGGACGGTGGCATGCTTCCACTCAGTGGGGATGTATAGGGAGAGGCATCACCAGCAGAAAACAGGAAGTTGTTTTCCCTCTGTACAGACAGTTGGTGAGACCCCATCTGGAGTACTGCATCCAGTTCTGGAGACCCCATCTCCGCAAGGACATAGACAGGATAGAGGCAGTTCAGAGGAGGGCAACTAAAATGGTGCAGAGTCTGCAAGAGAAGCCATACGAGGAGAGACTAAAGGAGCTTAACATGTATACCCTTGAGGAAGGGGGGGAACATGATAGAAATTTTTCAGTACCTCAGTGGAATCAACAAAGTCCAAGAGGGTAGCATCTTTCAGAAAAAGAGATGTACAAGAACAAGGGGATACAATTTGAAGATTGGGGGGGGTGGCAGTTCAGGGGCAATGTGAGGAAGCATTTTTTTTTTACAGAGTGGTGGTGGACGATGGAATAGCCTTCCTGAGGAGGTTGTGGGGTCTAAAACTGTGGGAGAATTCAAGAATACATGGGACAGACATAAGGCAATTCTTGTGGGGGTAGGAAGAAATAGGCTGTTGGTTAACTAGGATCTGCAGCTTATCCTGTAGGTAGGGAAATGGGCAGAGTAGGTGGGCCAAACAGTCCTTATCTGCCATCAAAGTCTATGTTTCTAAGATTATAATAGACTAAGAGCACATGAATACTCCTTGTTGCCACCGCTAGTAGCCAACCCCCCAAACAGTAAAGCCTTAAATCACTATTGCCCCTCAGACCAAGCCCTACTTGGGCTAGCATCGTTTCCTCATAATGTACCAGTTGTCAGGGTCTTTAGTACCTGCACTATTAGATGTACCAGACTAGGCCCCGTCAGAGCTGTCACTAAAACTGTCCTTGTCCTTGAATGTATGGTTGACCAAGCTCCCCATGAAATAGGTTATGTGCTTTAAATGTAATGTACCTTTAATGTTATTGTAACTGACATGGAACCTTTGGAAAAGAGCACTTGATGCTCAAAGGTGTATTTCCGAAAATCAAATAAATAAATAAAAATGAAATCAATAGATATAACAGCTAAAGTCAGTAAACAGAATAGAATCAGGACATCCCAAATGCTTCTCTGAAAAGATGTGCCTTCACACCCCATTTAAAAGATTCCACCCAGGGGACCTTCCTCAAGGACCTTGGGAGTGAGTTCCACAGGACCAGTGCCGTAACCTCAAAGGATCTCACCTGAGATTTTGAGCCAAGTCCTGGGAACTGCTAGAGCCCTCCTTGGCAGAGTGTAGTGAGCACACGGGCGGCAGGGGTCAGGAGGTCACGCAGGGTACGGACCCATTTTGTATTGGGCCTTATAGGTGTGTAGACCCACCTTGAAGGAGATCCTCCACTTCACTGGCAGCCAGTACAGGACCTTGAAAGCCCTGTCAGCAACCTGGCTGCCATGTTCTGCACCAGCTTCAGACGGCGCATGACCCCTACACTGATCTCAAGATACAGGGCATTGTAGTAGTTGAGTCTGGATGTCATGAAGGCATGCAGTAATGAAGGAACATCATCCAGGGGACTAAGGTTTCAATTTGGGTGATGTTTTAAGATGGTAAAAGCTAGTCTGTACAACAGATGACACCTGAGCTTCAAATGTCAATCTGCTGTCTAGGATCATGCCCAGATTTTTCACCTTCATGGATGCCAAAAGTGGAACTTTACCAAGGATCAAGCCTGTTCCGGCCTTCATAGCATCTGCCTCCCTCCTGCAACCCAGCCTAGTCGCTAGCACCTCTCAGTGGCATAACCATGCATACTTATTGTACGCCATTGTGTACAGAAAAAACTTCCCGTTAAAAAAAAAATAAAAAAAATTGGGCATTAAAAAAACTTCGCTAAGACCCAAGGTCTGAAATCAGCTGAGGGGGGCGATCGCCACCAGTGAAGTCAAGTCCACCAAGTACATAGATACATAGATACATAGACAGTGTCGGCAGATAAGGGCCTATGGCCCACCCAGTCTGCCCATTTGAGCTTGTAAGTTCAGTTTATGTTTTCCTAGAAGTCTGTTGCCCCTTACCCCTGACCTCCAATATTCCTTTACGTCTATCCCATGTGTGATTATTTCAGCCCCCACCACTTCATCTGGCAGGGTGTTCCACTTGTCCACCACCCATTCTGTGAAGAAATTCTTCCTCGCGTTTCCTCTGAGTCGTCCTCCCTCCAGCTTCATCCCATGCCCTCTAGTCCTGGAACATCTTTTTCATTTAAAAATAGTGTTTTCCTGTACCCTGTTCCTCCCTGTAAAATACTTGTTTGTCTCTATCATATCCCCTCTCTCCCTCCTCTCCTCCAGGGAGTACATGTTCAGTTCTTTCAGCCTGTCTTCATAGGACTTGTGATGCAATCCATGCACCATCTTTGTTGCCCTCCTCTGAACCTTCTCTACCCTGTTTATGTCCTTACGTTGGTATGGTCTCCAGAACTGTACTCCCAGTCAAAAAATTCAATGAGGTTGATCTGACATGACCTCCCCCTGGTGAAACCATGCTGCCTTGGGTCCTGTAGTCCATTGACAACCAGATGTTCCACTAATCTCTCCTTCAGTAGCGCTTCCATGATCTTCTTCACTACCGAGGTGAGGCTGACTGGTCTGTAGTTCCTTGCTTCCTCTTTGTTCCCACTTTTGTATAAGGGGACTACATCTGCTGTCCTCCAGTCTTTGGGTACCTACTCTGTTTCCAGTGATCGGCTAAACAGGATAGCCACTGGGTTCAGCCATCACCTCTCTTAGTTCTTTAAGGACCCTGGGGTGCACCCCATCTGGCCCCATTGCTTTATTAACCTTTATTACTTCCAGTTCCTTCTGGACCCTTTCTCGTGTAAAGGGACTTGTGTCCATTTCTGCACCATTCTCACCTCTTGTACTCCTTCAGACCCATTACCCTCCTCTTCCTCAGTAAAGACTGAAGAGCAAGTGTTTTTTTTTTTTGCCCTGGAACGCCTCCCACTATAGCCAATCAGGTACTGTTATTTTCCCGCTGCACGCACCTATGCGGGGATATCAACTTAGAAGAAGTCGAGAAGCCACCATTCTGTTTACACTATCCGTTAGTGCTGTAACTGCGTCTGCTAGTCCCGAGCTGACTGATCCAGAGACTGCGACCGTGACCGCGACTGCACTGCACCCATCCCGATCGACCACTTTGTCAATTACTCGTACGGTCGAGTACTGTTTTTGGCTGTAAGTACTACAGAGAAAAATGTGTAATTCCACTGTTTCCACACTGCAACCCATACCCACTGTAGCCCTTTTGCCATTATGCCTGCTAAAAAATAAAGTAAAACAGCTTAGGAAATCTGACTCTGGTCTAAAATGTATAGAAAACATTTTTAAAGCTGTGAAAAAAGTATGCCTTTCATAAAAAAACAGTGACATGTAAGACATAAATTCAATGCAGTAAAAAAATCTATAATTAATTTGTGTGGAAATGTTTCAAAAAGACTTTCAAACAGTTGTATGTAGCATCTTGAGCATAGATGGATACATGAATTACAGGCTTAGATCAGTACTGATCTTCTTAATACCTTACTGTACACTGATGAGGGAAAGACAGGTGCATGAAAACAAGCTGCAGCTCCAAACGAACACTAACCAGAGAAAGGCAAAGGTGAGGTGTGGGGAGAATAGGGGATCTAATCCTTCAGAGGTGTTGCCTACCTCAAATAATGCCACCTTACTTTAGCACAGCAGTGTGCATTTTTTGCACTTCACTTTTGCCTTCTCCAGTACACTGATGAGACTGGACATCTGGGGGTAGGGAATGCATTATCCCAGCTGAAGTGCAACCCCTCTCTAACTGTGGGACCCAGGCTAGTATTTCAGTGAGAAAAAGCGATGTATTTGCGAGCGGGGCAGATAGGAATGAAATGGTCTTGCCTAACGTGAGCCAAGCCCCTGGTCCACTAATGAGTGTTGGGGGAGATGTGAATACGCGCTGAGTGGTGGCGTCTCCCTCCTCCCTGAAGCTTCTGCACTCTGCACTCCCCCTCGTTAACTCCTGGTGCTCACACTTGCTCCCGTTACTCATACTTAAATGTATATACTTACTTCCACACACTACACTACCTAGGTTGCTGGGATCTCGATGTTTTTTTTAACCTGAAGTGCTGCTGCCTGCTGCGAGTGCGATGTCAATATACCGTGGTACTGCTCTCCCAAATCTGATTTTATCACACGTAAAACCAGTTATTTTGCCGTTCTACATTTTTATTAGTTTCTCATTTATGTTGTAGTACTTTCAGTTGTTGTCACCTTTCACCCAAAGTATTGCAGAACTGCACACAAACCCTGCTAAATTTTGTGCGTTTTAACATTGGGGGGGGGGCAAGATGAAAAATATTCCCCCAAATTCCAGTAATTCTGCAGTGTTTAGGCTTCACTACTGAAATGAAGGAGAGCAAAAAATATTCTGTTTGTCAGTTCTTTTTTTTTTTTTGTGTTGATTGTTTTTTTGCGCTGCTGTCCAGTGGGGCAGATGTACTACCTTCTGGCCATACTGGTCATCAGTTGCTTGGATGGGGGGGTTGCCCTTAGTTTCCTCCCAGTATGTTCCCTCCTGTTGGGATGTGTGTCCTCCACTGCCAGCTCCCTGACATCCCAGGGTCATTTCGAACTCCACATTGCCAGTGCTGTGTCTGGTGGCTGTACCGCTGTACTGATGGGCTGGCTCAGCTCAATGTTTTAACCTATAACCCTGCCCTCACTCTGGGACACACTGCACTGTGAGAAGCTTGCGAATGGCACTGCATAGATGTGCCATATGTTATGTTTTGTAGTGCATGATAGCTGGACCACACACTGCTCCATGCTGTCTTGTGATGCTGACATACATGTCTGACTGCAGCTGACATAGGGATCTAAAGTCACAAATTCAGTGTGTGACCTTTTGCAAGCCATTTGACCCCTTGTTTTCAGTATTTCCCAGATGTCAAATCGGTAGAAACATGACCCTACTGTAAAGCGAGATGTTGCATGTAAGTTTGCCAGTGGGGTAGATAAACAGAAACAAATGATTAAAAAACAGAGCTGTTTATTGATTTATTTAAAATTTAATGACTAGGATGGGCACACTAAGCCAGAGCTAATTTCTGGGGTGTGGCGAGGATGTGAAAAATGATATCTATACTTCATGAGGAGGTGTAAATAAATGGTAGTCTTGGAAATCTAGAGTGAAAATATGAAAAATTGGTGAAGTCACCAACATGTGTAGAAACTGCGCAATGCATGCCCGTAGCGCAATTATTTGGGGAAATTCTTTAACCAAATTTTCAACATAGGCATTTTGGGACTCCACCTCATGAACAGTACAGAACTGTCATTTTGTTAATCAGTCCCTAAAGGCGATTCTGCACTGTGATAGCTAAATGACATTTCAGGAATGAATAACGAGATGACAGTGCATGTGTTCCTGAGGTGAGGCCCCAGGAACCCCATGTTGAAATGGCTGAGATATCCACCTAAGTTGAATTCCCCCATTTATGCCATTATACAGCTTACCGGCATTTCTTCAGTTCACGGTCGACCTTGAAGAGTCAGGCGTGTTCCTGCCTCTACCGAAGATTCACTATCTGTTTCCCTTCTATTTTTTCATAGGTAACTATTGCTGTTGGAATCTTCTAAAGCTGAAGGCATTGAGCCGCCATCCCCTACTGCCAGGAAAGTCTGCCATCCAGCCACCCCCCACACCTGACGAACAGTAAGGTAACATTGTTTATTTGTAGTTGAAGGGATGATTCCATGTTCATGAAGTACAAGTTAGTGGTGGAATTCTTAAATTAGTTTGATAATGTAGAATTTAAGGGATGAAATAATACTGTTATACATGGAATTTCATGGATGTAATATAGAGGATAATGTATGGTCCCTACTTAATCCTGCTGTAAACACTTCAAGAGATTGCTATGACATTGTAAACAGCGAGGGAAGCTTGAGAGGTTATCAGATGTAATGGGAACCTCTTGAAGTGTATATAACATGTTTTTTTGTAACTAAAAAGACCATACATTATATTTTACACTGTATGGGCTACCAGTATTGTGTAATCAGAGATTGAATTACTTTATTGACTTACTTTGCAATATTTGATTGTTGTGAGCATTCTGTTTTGTCATACCAATTTGGGCAGCCCCAGGGATCAGCTTGCCTGCTTTCTACCACCACTGATGGTCCTTCAGTGGTGGTAGAAAGCAGACAGTGATGCCGAGGCTAATCTGTCCGACCTCAAGCTGCAACATGACATGACAAGGTTTCAGTCTCACCATTTATTCGTGCTTTCTCTGCATGTCCGTCAAGCCCCAGCCATCAGCGCCCTGCTTTCTACCACACTGATGGTCCTTCGGTGGTGGTAGAAGCATGAACGAAACTGATGCGGCTGCAATGTTCAGCCTCAAGCTGCAACATGACACAACAAGGTTTCGGTCTCACCATTTTATTTGTGGTGTCTCTGCATGTCTGTCAAGCCCCAGCCACCAGCTTGCCTGCTTGCTACCACCACTGATGGTCCTTCAGTGGTGGTGAAAGCGAACAAGCTGATGCCGGCTGCCCAATGTGTTCAACCTCAAGCTGCAACACATGACACAACAAGGTTTCAGTCTCACCATTTATTCGCTGTCTCTGAATGTCCGTCAAGCCCGGCCATCAGCTTGCCTGCTTTTTACCACCACTGATGGTCCTTCAGTGGTGGTGGAAAGCAGACAGGCTGATGCCCGGGGCTGCCCAATGTGTTCAGCCTCAAGCTGCAACATGACACCACAAGATTTCAGTCTTACCATTTATTCACACTGTCTCTGCATGTCTGTCAAGCCCCAGCCATCAGCTTGCTTGCTTTCTACCACCGCTGACAGTCCTTCAGTGGTGGTGGAAGGCAGAAAGGCTGATGCCCGGGGCTGCCCAATCTGTTCAGCCTCAAGCTGTAACATGATACGACAAGGTTTCAGTCTCACCATTTATTCACGCTGTCTCTGCATGTCCGTCAAGCTCCGGCCATCAGCTTGCCTGCTTTCTACCACCACTAATGGTTCCTCAGTGGTGGTGGAAAGCAGACAAGCTGATGCCCGGGGCTGCCCAATCTGTTCAGCCTCAAGCTGCAACATGACACGACAAGGTTTCAGTCTCACCATTTATTCACGCTGTCTCTGCATGTCCGTCAAGCCCCAGCCATCAGCTTGCCTGCTTTCTACCACCACTGATGGCCCTTCAGTGGTGGTGGAAAGCAGACAGGCTGATGCCCGGGGCTGCCCAATCTGTTCAGCCTCAAGCTGCAACATGATACGACAAGGTTTCAGTCTCACCATTTATTCATGCTGTCTCTGCATGTCCGTCAAGCCCCAGCCATCAGCTTGCCTGCTTTCTACCACCACTGATGGTTCTTCGTGGTGGTGGAAGCTGAACAAACTGATGCCGAAACTGCCTAATGTTTCAGCCTCAAGCTGCAACGCATGACACAACAAGGTTTCGGTCTCACCATTTATTCACGCTGTCTCTGCGTGTCTGTCAAGCCCGCCATCAGCTTGCCTGCTTTTTACCACCACTGATGGTCCTTCAGTGCTGGTGGAAAGCAGACAGGCTGATGCCCGGGGCTGCCCAATGTGTTCAGCCTCAAGCTACAACATGACATGAGAAGGTTTCAGTCTCACTATTTAGTTGCCTTTTTCTTACTGTGTGCATCAGTAATGATGGCATCACAATGCATCATGGTCCATAAGGGAGGTACTCGGGTTCTGGTAGTCTTTGGTTCTGGTCTGCTGCAGTAGAGATGTCGCTACTGCAGCTGAACAAGTTTGAATGCTGCCATATAGTTTTCTTCTTTCCAGTTAAGGTAGCAGTTTTTTTTTCTTTTCTAAACGGGGATTTTCAGAAACATCTGTACCACACTGTCTGTGGCACTTTAAAAAAAGAAAGTTAAAATGTCTCTGCTCAGTTATCTTCATTCGCTGGTTTTGTATAATTTTCTGTGGGGTGACTGCCCGTGGGTCTATGACTTCTCACATACAGTCTTTTATAGTGCACAGCCCATGCAGCACTATAAAACACTGTGTATGAGCAGTCATAGACAGTGATATCTTGTATCTCGAGGTTCCCTTGGTAACAGCTCCTCTAAAGCTCTGGTCTCAGTCATGTTACCAAGGAAACCTTGATACAAGAATATCCTTGTTTATGACTACTCACACAGTCCTGTAATGCATATGGCACCTAAAAAATTAAAAATATAAATAAAATACTGCTCCCCCCCCAAAAGTGAGTAGATCATAACTTGTAACAATACACTTTTCCAGCAGCATGGCTTTGGCAACTTAATTTGATTTCAAAAGGAATGGGTGTCTTTTGGTATTCACCTCTGGACCCTGTGAAGTCAAGTCACCCAGCTGTGAAGTCGCCCAGTTACCATCGTTGAGGTAGACCACCCTTCAGCTGAGTTCCTATTCCCTAATCACAACTGCATCTGCCTTAAATGTCATTCCTTTATAAAGGCAGGCAGCCAAAATAGGATTAACATGTCCAGTTATCTGTGCAGATAAATTGTGTGGCGGTAGGCAAATGAGAGCCATAAACTTCCTTCACAAAACTATCAAATGTTAGCTTAGCTGCTCACCCTCGCTCATTAGCAAGCAAAGAAATGACGCGCCTTCAATTTTACTCCTAAGTACAGGTCATTAGTTTTTGTAATGTAATGATAAAGATGTTACTTTAACAATTGCACTCTGTAGAATGTTGCCAGTGATCTTATATAGACTAATGCAGTATGAATTCAAATCAGAACAGAGCAATACTACTTGGAGCAGTGTCACAGAGGCAGTGAAACTAAATGAATAGAGATGGAGTGTGAAGGAAAAGTGCAGGAAGTCGCCAGTAGACAGACAGGTAATCGTCATGTAAGGTAATATGGACGATTGAAAGGGTTGTAGAAAGTATTAACATTTTACCGTGTGACTTGGTGTTACCACTTTATTAGTCGTGTCCTATTATGCAATGTAACATACCATGGGTGTAGTAGTAGAGTAGTAGTAGTAAAATATAAAATTTAAAACCATTTTTAAATAAAATGGATCTTGTACTGCATAGTGCAAGTGTACATATTAAGCACAAGCATTACAGCTCCTCTTCATTTTGTATTAGAATAATTATATTGTCCCATCCTATGCCAGCTTCAATTAAGTTACAACTTGCAGTTCCATGTGATCAGCACTAGTAGCATCCCATATCCAGTAATGTAGATATTGACATCCTATTTTATGATATGCAATAGCTAAGCAACAAGATTGCATATTTAGTGGACAGTTTTAAGTTGCCTAGTCTAAAAGAGATTTAAATGTGTATTATATCTAGGTAGAGGGAAGCGTACAGGAGCAACTTTAGAGAAGTTTGGCTTCAAGATAAAGGAGAAGGCAGGCAAAACGAGCACAGATGCTACTTCCACTAGTGAGATTCAGCAGGAAAATGTTCATTCTCAAGTTCATGCACTTCCAGTATTGCATACCATGTCCACTCGTAATGCTCCAACAGCCGCAGATAGCTTAGTTTCTGCACCAATACTTTCTTCTAACTCTGATAATGCAGTGGTTACAGAACCAGAACCACTTCAGCTTGTAGTTGTAACACCACCTCCACGGTTTCTTCCAATGCCAGATGTCTTACGTGAATCTGTTCCTGCTATTGATGCAGAAGGCTGTGACATTGGTTGGCTTGATCGAGGCTTGCTTAGTGACAGTGACAAAACTTGATGTGTTAACACAGCACTGGATGTCACCAAAACTACATTTTCCTCTCTGCCATAGCATTTGTGAGAAGACTAGAAACCAAGAATGACTTTCAGTCTTCTGAAGTAATCCTTCATTCGTTACTCCAGATTTCAGGATAGTCTGTACTGTGCACCATGTTTCCTTTTTGTCATAGTAAAGACACTACACTTGTTCAAAAGCCATTAACAGACTGGTCTAATGCAGCAAAAGTAATAGATCGATATAAAAAAAACAAAGAACATCAGGACTCTCTATGTCAGACTGATAGCTTCATTACAGTAGCACAACACGGAAAACCTAACATATGCCAACAACTGTCCAGAGCTTACCATGAAACACTAACTCAAAATAGACACATATTGTCTCAGATAATAAAAACAATAATACTATGCGGTCGTCAGAACATTCCTTTATGTGGTCATGTCCCAGAAAAAAGTAATTTCATGGCAATCTTGCATCACGTTGCTGAAAGTGGAAATGATCCTATTTTACTCCGGCATCTACTTGACCCACAGCATAAAAATGCCACATACCTATCGCCAGCAATTCAGAACGAGTTAATGCATCTCATTGGACTGCAAATTCAAAGGAAAATAATTGCAGCTGCACAGAAGAGTGGGCCCTGGGCATTCATGGCAGATGAGACTACTGACTGCAGTAAGAAAGAGCAAGCCACACTCTGCATTCGCTTCATTGAACGAACTGACAATGGAGTTACTATCCATGAGGACTTCATTGAATTCATGAAGTGCATTCCACTACTGGTAAGGACCTTGCCAAAATATTTTGTACAAGGATTACTGCATGGCCTCTAGATATTAATAAACTACGAGCTCAAGGGTATGATTCTGGGAGCAATATGTCTGGGCAGTATCGTGGAACTCAACAAATGATTCGAGAAGTGGCTCCTTCTGCAGTTTACTGCATATGCAAGGGTCACGGATTAAATCTCGTAATTGTTCATGCTTGCACAATCCCTCTGGTTAAAAATATGTTGGGCACAACAAACAAAGCTATTGTAACAACTAGCAGTAGTGCAAAACGACACAATATTTATCTTGAAGAATTCCGAGAATTTGGTGATCTACTAGACACGGAAGATGGTGAACAGAATCAAGCTGGTGGTATAGTGATTCCAAGAGCAGGTGACACTAGATGGCTCAGTCATGCAAATTCATTGAGGAAATTCAGGGATAGATTCATAACAGTTATATCAACATTAGAGAAGATCTCTGAATTTGACGGGGATGCAGACAGAATTCTGTATTCATTAACAAAATTTGAGTACATTATTACCCCTTGTAGTTGTAGGTGATATTCTTCAGTATTTGGTTCCATTTCATCTGTTTATTCAGAAACCTTCCTGTGACCTACTTCAAATAGAAGAGGCAGAAACCCTCATTCGTGTACTCTCAGATTGCAGAACAGACGATTATTACGAAAAATTGTTCACAGAATCAAGTAACCTTGGTGCTAAAGTCTTCATAGAACTTCCTTGCCCGTGTGTGTGGATGACAGATCCATCGCAGCAATTCACCATCAAGCACTCCTCTAGAACATTACAGACGTAACCTGTTTTACCCATTTATTGATCACGTATTACAAGAACTGAAGGAACGACTTCTTGATGGCAAAGAAAGATACAGTGCACAGATGCTAATACCAAGCAAACTTCAGCACAATGAAATGAACATTCATGACATTTTAAAGGTATTCGAACAAGACGTCTCATCGATAACTGATGAGATAAATAATGAATTTACTAGATGGAAGACTAAGTGGTCCGATCCAAAACATTCCAATAACTTGCCATCGACACTAATTGACACCCTAGATCATATTGACCCAGAAATTGTACCCAAACATCAGTCAAGTACTGACTACCCTGGCAGTTATGCCTGTGAGTGTTGCTACACCAGAACAAAGTTTTAGTTGTCTCAGACGGGTTAAAAACTACTTGCGCTCAACTATGAAACAGAACAGGCTCACAAGTTATGCACTCATGAACTTGCACCCTAACATTTCTGTTGATGTTGATGAAGTAATCAGAGACTTTCATCTTCGTGGGGGAAGGCGAATGTCTGTCTTGCTTGATCCATCATGTAGTGGCAGTAGCAACACCTCAGAATGTAGCCTGGGTGGAATTGCATTATGCTGAACCATTATTTTTCACAATTTGCTATGTTTTTCAGACAAATTTACCAAAAGGTAGTTTATATAGCAGCATGATTACATTGATGCTAGTTACACAAAAAGTTTTACTTTGGACCTGTAATAGCAGCAAATATCATGCCCCATCATTCGTTTACAGTGACTTAACACCACTATAGTGTGTAGAACTAATTCCCTGCATTGAAGTCTGACTGCACTTCCAATGCAATCCACTCATGATGACTTGATGTCATAATTTTCTTCAATACATGATGCCCAATATTCTGGGTAAATAGCATCGTAAACATTTGGCATATAATCGGGTTAACCAACTGAACAGACTTTGGCTGAAATTGTGTAATCCATTGATTCTTGCCTACTATCTCCTTGATCACAACTAAAAAACTGCATTACTTGAAACCAGGCACAGTTTGAGGACCTCAAAATGTGAAGTTGTATTAAATTTCACAACTACTTCTAAACCTTGCAGTTTCATTTTTACTATGTGTTTGTAATGGTTGTTACATTCAGTGACCAACCTACTGTACCTACAGTGCCTTCAGAAAGTATTCACCCCCCTTGGATTTTGTCACATTGTTACTACCAGAATTTTTAATGCATTGAAATGACTTTTTCCCCTTGATTCACACTGCATACTCAACAATTTAAAGGAGCAAAACTATTTATATTGTCTAACAAAATTTATGAAACTTTAAAAACTGAAATATCTTGCTTACTTAAGTATTCACCCCCCTGAGTCAATACTTTGTAGAAGTGCCTTTGGCAGCAATTACAGCTTTCAGTCTTCTTGGGTATGTCTGTATCAGCTTTGCACATCTGGATTTGGGGATTTTCGCCCATTCTTCCTTGCAGATTTGCTCAAGCTCTGTCAAGTTGGATGGGGGCGTCGGTGTGAACAGCAATCTTTAAGTCTTTCCACAGATTCTCAATGAGATTGAAGTCTGGGCTTTGGCTGGAGCCACTCAAGGACATTCACCTTCTTGTTCTAAAGCCACTCCAGTGTATGCTTGGGGTCGTTGTCCTATTGGAATTTAAATCTTCGCCCTAGTCCAAGGTCTGTTGCAGACTGATGCAGGTTCTCCTCAAGGATGTGCCTGTATTTGGCTCCATTCATTGTTCCCTCTGTCCTGACAAGTGCCCCAGTTCCTGCCACTGAAAAGCATCCCCATAACATGATGCTGCCACCACCATGCTTCATGGTAGGGATGTTGTTACATGGGTGATGATCTGTGTTCGGTTTGCGCCAGTCATAGCGCTTTACATTCAGGCTAAAGAGTTCAATTTTTGTTTCATCAGACCAGAGAATCTTTTGCCACATGGTCTCAGAGTCTGCCACATGCCTTCTTGCAAACTCCAGGCATGCTATTATGTGGCCTTTTCTCAGGAGTGGCCTCCGTCTAGCCACTCTCCCATAGAGGCTACATCTGTGAAGTGCTGCAGAGATTGTTGTCCTCTGGACAGGTTCTCCCATCTCAGCCATGGAACTCTGTAGTTCTGTCAGGGTGGTCATTGGGTTCTTGGTCACTTCCTGACCAAGGTCCTTCTTCTCCGATTGCTCAGTTTGGGAGGATGGCCTGCTCTAGGAAGAGTCTGGGTGGTTCTGTAATCTTTCAGTTTCCTAATGATGGACTTGACTGTGCTCCTGGGAACTTTCAACACCCTAGAAATGTTTTATACCCTCCCCAGATCTATGCCTCCTCACAATTCTATCCACGGAGTTCTCACGGACAGCTCCTTGGTCTTCATGTCAGTTTCTGCTCTGACATGCACTGTCAACAGTGGGACCTTATATAGACAGGTGTATTTCCTCTGAAATCATGTCAACCATTTGAACTGACACAGGTGGACTCCATTCAACTTTTAGTGATCTCACAAGGAAATTGGATGCACCTGAGCTCAATTTGAGTGTCATAGAAAAGGGGTGAATACTTATCAAATCAAGACATTTCAGGTTTTTATTTTAAATTACATGTACAAAAATTCCAAGTTTCATTCCACTTTGACATAGAGTAATTGATGTAGATACATGACAAAAATCCCATATAAATGTTTTTAATTTGAGTTTGCAACATCACAAAATGTGACAAAATCCAAGGGTGGGGTGAATACTTTCTGAAGGCACTGTACAAACAGTGAACCAGTATGCAAATGAGAACCTGTGATATCCATACATATCATTATACTGGACCTAAAGGGACTACTTTATTCAATCATAGTTTCTTTTGACGTACACAATGGCATAACTTACAGATGAGAGATGTAGACATCGCTGAATTGGTCACATATTGAGATGCTATGAAAGTTTCACAACATTCTACCTGCTGGTCTATTCAGTTCCTCACTACTACTATACAGTAATGCACTCTGGTGTGTTACCACCTCATAAGCTTTAGATTTCAGTTTCACATTTAACCATTTATTAATACTACAAGTAAGCTCACAGGAGACCATGACATCCCGATTTCTGCTCGTGTTTCATGTTACATCATGGTCTTCATACTACAAGTAACTTCAAATTGAAAGTGGTCATAAAACCAGTGTCCTGTCTCTCTTTTTGGGGGTGGTCAGGTACACCATTCAGATTTGTCTGATACTTCACAAACATTTGACCATTTCAGTATGGGAATCAATAGTTACTAAAAATATTATATTGCATGTGATCATTTGTCGTAACATGTTGTGAATGCAATTCATTGTGGTCACTAGTAACCATCACTAAAATGTAGCGTCATTTCATTCTGAGCAGTCATCCTTACAAAAAAATGTAACAATTTGATAGTGCTGCTACTACAAGTAACTTCAAAACTTAAGTTCTATCCGAACCAGTGTCCTGTGTTTTTTTATTTTTTTTTTTTTTTTGGGGGGGACAGCTACATCATTCAAATTGGTCAGATACTTAAACATGCCATTTCATTCTGGGGTAGTCATTACTAAAAATATAACATGCATGACTGGTCAGTGTATTATGTGCAGGCAGTAATCCTTACTAAAAAATATATGCTGGGTCCTTGTCACACTCCTAAATGGACATAAACTGGATATACTGTTGACAAAACTGGATATACTGTTGACAAAACTGGACATACTGCTGACAAAAAAGTCTCATCCTGTCACATACATTCCTCCAGTGCATCATCTCCTGATATCTACATTTTCCTATTTCACCACTGTGTAGTGGATATTGGTCCAGTGACACACTAAGGCATCCATTGACCTCATCAGAGAGTAACATTAGGTTATTCAGGATTCTGGAGCAGTTGAAACTTTTTATGTTAATAATTCCAGTAATTACCAATTTTCTGACACAACTGGACTTGATTTGCTACCACCATGCTGAGGGTTATCACCGTCTGGCCATCAGCATCAATGGCTGCAGAATACAACCTCCTGGCAAAAGTGGACTCCAACTGATCCCACAGATTCATCACTTCTCATCACTTGATCACATTGACTTACTGTTAATCCTCACACCTCATGCATGAGGTGTACAGACATGGAACTGGACAGAAGTACACTTCAGTCTTTGCACTTTGAAAATACATTGCCACAAATTTGTGATGTCATAAAGTAATAATGGGTACTGCCCTTCTATTAGATCACTTTTTCCATGACCCTCAAGCTGGTGGTAGCACATAATAAAAAGGTAAGAAAACATTAGATTTGTTTCACCATTTACTCCATAGCAAATTCTTAATAGTAGATATGCTGTAATAATTACCGGCTCTGCCTTTTTCCCATAGGGAAACCATGGCGTAATTTGCTGTTATAAAGGAGTGTTTATAACGGCAAACATGCACACGATTTCCCTTCCTCTGCGCATGCTCACAAGAGCAGCGCTTACCAGCCATCAGCACTCCTCGCTCAGGTTACCAACCGCCAGAACAACTCGGCGGTAAGTCCTCTTCTTTTCTCCCCCATTATACCCTGCACAGAAAGACGTGAAGAAATCGGGAAAAAAAAACCCAATTTAAAATATAAAAATCTCGGCACTGCAGTAAAAGGACCAACCGTGGCATACACTGGCAGGAGACACAGACCTCTTTATTTTATATAATTGCTGAGGCAAAAAAGGCAAACCCGGCAATTATATAAAATAAAAAATGGGTCGGGGGTATCAAACTCGATTTTACCTTCGCTAGGATGTTTTCACAAACCTCTTGGGCTTCTCATTTCTCGGGTTTATGTAGCATCCAACTGGTGTATGTAAAATCTCATTACACACCCTGACCCATACTTTATTCTATATGTAATGCATGCATATACTGTTAGGGACTGGGATACTACATAGTGATTTCCTATAGTATGATTCATTCCCATTGCTGAAACTGTACAATGAAGAATAAACATCACCATTTACACATAAATGCTATGTTGTCTGATTTTCTGTATACAGTACACTGTCTGTGGAGTTTGCAGTGCAGTACTGCAAATTCCACAGATAGTATGCTGTGTATAGAAAATCAGAGAATATAGCATATATGTAACTGGTCTATAGTCTCCATTGCACAGTTTATGCATATGTATAGTGACTAACAAGTACAGAAAATGATAAAAACATGAAACATTT
Organism: Neoceratodus forsteri; assembly: GCA_016271365.2. Classification (NCBI taxonomy): domain Eukaryota; kingdom Metazoa; phylum Chordata; order Ceratodontiformes; family Ceratodontidae; genus Neoceratodus; species Neoceratodus forsteri. The sequence continues at coordinate 26,229,973 of JADMNL010000027.1, forward strand.
TGGAAAACAAGCACAACTAAGTGCTTTCTGATTCTGAACATAAATGAAACAAGGTGTAATGTATACAGAACAATAGCAGAGTTCAGTTTATAGCACATAGTACACTGAAGCCCACCAGGAAGAGCAGTATGGTAAGGTTTATTGCGTGACACCGCAGGGAATCAAATGCTTCGCATTGACATTGCATTGTATTCTGCAGTGCTGCGCAGAATCCTGCCGGGCTTCACTGTAAATATGCCTGCATTGCTGTATACTCCACAACTGGCCCCCAAAATGCACGAAACATCAAAATACCAACATTTTCTTGGGGCCTAGGTGCCCTCCCCACTGATCGGTAGACTCCAAGTTGTGCGACACTTTTAAAAGGCTGGCTACTCCACTGGCACCTCTGTATCATCTGGATTAAGCCTCAGCCAGTTAGAGGACATCCAGTTCTGGATCTCGGCCAGACAGTTATTAAGCATTGCCACTGCATCACATGTCCCAGGTGCAAAAGACATATACAGTTGAGTATCACCTGCATAATAGTGAAACTCCACAGTGTAACAGCTGATGATATCACCCATGAGCAGCATATACACTGCAAACAGCATGGGTGAGAGGATCGAACCTTGGGGAACTCCATAGAGCAGGGGCTTCAGGTGAGAGGAGAAACTCCCCATCATCACCCTCTGCATCCTGTGTGTGAGAAAGGACTCAAACCAGTGGAAAGCAGTGCCAGCGATTTCACAGAGCCCCCCTCAGGTGATCCAATAACACTACATGGCCTACAGTGTCAAGTGCTGATGAGAGGTTGAGGAGGACAAGTACTGATTGTTCCCTTCAGTCTCTAGCTCTGAGGATATCATTTGCACCTTTTTTTTTGTAAATATTTTTATTGTAACATCAACAGGACATTATATAAGATTTATTTGCAACAAATTAAACAGGTATTACAACATCTGCACTAACTGTCATGGGTACATACAGATATTTACTTCATACGTAACTGACATAGCATGACTGTAGCAGTATTACTGTATGTTGACGTCTATGTTTATGATGGCTCTGACATATTCAAGCGGATCCTATTCATTCTCAGTAGGATATTTTAGTTTCTCCCCTATAGGCTCAGGTTGGTGTGTTCCCTCTGATACCCGAGCAAAATGCAGTTTGCAAGCTCTATCATACCTCAACTGTCCCCGATTTTAGGGATGACCCTGATTTTGCCTTCAAATTATACTCTGTCCCGCCTAAAATTGTGTTTTTGTGGACCAAACAGTGGAAGTCATAGGCACAAAATAACGCCAAACATTAAAGTAACAAACTTGTTCTTCCTTAGAAAATGCATTTTACACTAATCCCTTTATTCTACCAGCTTCCTGTGCAGATATCACCAGTTTTGAAGATGTGTCCTGATTTTGGTCCTTTGTCCTGATTTTTAGCCGTGTCCCTGATTTATGAGGCAGGAGGTTGAGAGGTATGAGCTCTATATAGAGTGCACACCCTTGTGTTAGTTATCCTTAGAGAAAAGTCAATTTTCAAGTGCCTTATCCAGCTTACTCCATATTTGGGCAAACTGTTGCTCATTTGCTGTAACTATACTCTGGCTCTCTCAGTCTTTGGGCAGCTTAGCAGATTGTTTGCCCACTGTTGAATGGTCGTGGGATTCTCAGATATTCAGCACTATGCCAGTGTGGTTTAGCCATTTATCAGTGTAAGGGACCATAAGGACAGGTCCTCATCATTTTGCACCTTGACCACTGAGGTTTTGGTGCTATGTCCAGTCTGAAATCCTGACTGGAGGGCTACATGGATGTCAAAGGCTGTGAGGTGAGCCTTAAGATGCAGAGACACTTTTTTCTCAATAACCTTACCCAACAAGGGAAGGTTAGAGATTGGTCTATAATTTGCCAAGATGTCAGCGTCGAGAGATGTTTTTTTCAAAAGGACCTCATTCAAGACAATGGGAAATTGCCCCTCTGAAAGCGAACACTGGATGATCTCGGCGAACACTGGCCCAATGGACTCAACTCATCTCTCTAAAAGACGGGTTGGGCCCAGGTCCAGCTCACTTGTATTGTGTACGATGTATTATGTAGGTCATTCTGAAAATAAACATTTGTTGCCTAGTGTTCTTACTTACCTAACTGTCAAATAAAAATTGAATAAATCAGTTTTAATGGATGTTTCTGATTTTGCTTCAAACATTTCCTCAGTTCCAGCTCTTAAATTTGGTATATCTGTCACTGAAGTGTAGGGATTTAAAGCCTAAAAGAATGTCAGGCTCTGGTGTAACAGCCCAGTTCTCCTATAGAACATGCCGGTTACAAGCTGCTGGTCTCAGCTTTTATGTTTGCTTGCACACATGCGCAAGAAACATTATGCGGCAGCTTAGGAGAGAAGTGGGTTGTGGAGGTGTGGCAGTGTGGCTGCCAGTGCCAGCACTACATTTGTAGGCTTGTTGATGTGCACCCAATGCAGGCCCGGTATCCTGATGACACTGGTTCTACAGAAGTGCCACCAACTTGAAATGATTTGGCCGCTGCAATGAGGGGCCGTCTCATCATTGCAGTGTCAGCAATTCCGCTGCAATGAGGGAGCGACCTGTCTTTGTAGGGAGGTACCTTGCTTGATGTAACATTTTCCCCCGGCATTTCCCTAAACATGGTGGCGGCTTCCTCAGAGCCCCATGAAAGCTGACTGACGGGGGTGCCCAATCCTCCTATTGACATGACCTTGACCCAGTTCATCTGCCGATGGGAGCACACTCTGTCGGCATAATGTACCCTTCCCATTTGTTGTGTGCCAAGAGGGTACCCAATCCCCCTCAGCATCATGCCTCCCAAAACAGTCTTTATTTGCCGATGGGGCCCAATCCCCCTTCCCAAAATGCAGGCGCCTCTGGAGCCCACCCCAGTGTGCACAAGTAGAGCCTGAAAAAAAAAAAAAAACCTTCCTAGAGCATCCTTTATTATTTTGCCCCTGAAATAAAGAAAATGGTCCCTCATGTCTTTGTGCCCCTCCCACAACCCGCCCACCCATCATGCCAACACACCTCCATGCCCCATCTCACCTCACTTACTCTCCGAGTCCAGCGATGATCTTCGTGGACTGGGGAACACATCTGTACTCTTCAAAGCCGACCGTGAACTGAAGAAATGCTGGTAAGCTGCATAATGGCATAAATAGGGTTTTTTCAACTTACTAGGAGTCATTCTAGGAAACATCGGGTACAACAAGCCCTTAGGCCCATAAAGACCCAAAACTTACATATAGCTAGAGATACCTGTATGAGTTAACAAGTATCTATCCAGCCTGCTTTTAAATGTAACTTTATTATTGCTTAGAACAATATCCAATGGGAATTTATTCCAGGGTTTCACTACCCTTTGTGAAAAATAAGAAGCTCTTTTTTTTTGTATTGTATTTACATTGTTCCAACTGAAGCAGATGACCTCTGGTATTAACAATCGTTCGTATACTCAGTCACAATCAATCAATAACTTGACATCATTAACTACATCCCAACAAAATAACAGGGCACCTCTAAGGAGCCTTAACTCTAAGGACATTAAATTCAGTCTGAGTAACCTATCAGCATTACATATATTTTATTTGAAAAAGGATTTTGTAATTTTTTGTACTCTTTCTAGCCTGTCAATATCTTTATGTAAATATGAGGACCAAGTTGAGAAGCATATCCAATGTGGACGATATATCGGACTGAAAAAGAGGAAATAAAACTTTGAACTTCTAGACACATCTGTCTCTTAATTGAGCACCATATTTTATTTGCTTTATTAATACAGTTTGTAATTTGGATATCAAAATTAAACTTGAAGTCTATCTTAACACCAAGATCTTTTCATTTGCCTTATTCATAATTGACTCCATATAAGTAATATTGATGACTGATATTTTATTCCAAAATGCAAACTGAATATTTTGATGTATTAAATCTCAAATTCCAGTATATACACCATTCTTGTAGAGTATCCAAGTTTTTTTGAATGACTAAACCATCATTCAAATATCCACATAGCAAGTTATCTCAGCCATTTTTTTGGACTTTTGCCACCAAATTTTCAACATGGGGTTATTGGGAGCCCTCCTCATGAATACAGGCACTGTCATGGCATTATTCATTCCTGAAAGGTGATTTCGCAGTCACTGCACGGAATCACCTTTCAGGACTGAGTAACGAAACAACAGTGTGACTGTTCATGAGGTGGGCTCCCAAAAATACTATGTTGCAAATTTGGTGAAAACAAAACAACAAAAAACTGTTTTATGAGTGTGTGTTGCACAGTTTCCACACACACTCGTAACTTTGTGAATTTGTATTATTTTCACTACAGATTTTCAACATTGGCATTTTTTCAGACCTCCTTATGAACAGTACAGCTGTCATTTTACACATCCTGGCCAAAATGTGTTTTTGCACTTCCGGTACAGAATAGCACAGTTGCTGTGGGAAATCAGTGTTCAGGACACGATTACAAAAATCACAGTGACACTGTTCATGAGCAGAGGTAATAAAATGCATATGTTGAAAATTTATTGATGAAATCTATAAAATGACTATATTCTGTGCATTCCGTTTCCATGCACCGTAACATAAATATGTGTAATATTTTCCTCCAGATTTTCAAGTGTGGCATTTTTCCACACCTCCTTATGAACAGTACAGCTGTCATTTTTCACATCCTTGCCGAAATGTGTTTTCGCACTTCCGGCGCAGAATAGCACAGTCGCTATGGAAAGTAAGTGTTTGGGACAGATTAAGAAAATCACAGTGATTCTGTTCATGAGCAGGGGTGCTAAAATGCCTGTGTTGAAAATTTGGTGACAAACGTCCATAAAATGACTGTTTTACGAGCATGCATTTTGCAGTTTCCACGCACCCTCGTAACTTTGCGCATGTGTAATATTTTCACTCCAGATTATCAACATTGGCATTTTTTCACACTCCTTATGAACAGCATAGCTGTCATTTTTATATCCTGCCCAAAATATGCATTTGCACATCTGGCAAAATAGCGTGGGTCGCTGTTGAAAATTAATGTTCGGGACAGATTAAGAAAATCATAGTGACGATGTTCATGAGCAGAGGACACAAAATGTCTATATTGAAAATTTGGTGAAATAATTCCACTAAATCACTGTGTTAAGCGTGTGCTTTGCGCAGTTTCCATATGCTCATGTAACTTACAAATTTGTAATATTTTCATGCCAGATTTTCAACACTAGTATTTTTTCACACTCCCTTATGAACAGTGCAGCTGTCATTTTTCATATCCTGGCCAAAATGTGTTTTCGCACTTCCGGCGCAGAATAGCACGGTCACTGTGGGAAATCATTGTTTGGGACAGATTAAGAACGAGCGAGGATCCAGCCCAGTGGTGCAGAGGGCTGATGCACTGGCATCTTACCTCACACCATGCCGGTGACCCGGGTTCGGGAACGGACTCGGGCGCCAGTGGGTCGGCAGGGGAAGGAGTAAGATTGAGCGTCCAGAAGGCTGCTCTCCTCTCCTGGGGTGGGTTGGGGAATACCATCACTCTGTAGTGGCCCCCGGTGGAGACCAGGGGAGGCTCAGTTGTGATGAGAGTAGGGAATAGGAGGAAAAACCTAGAAAATGGCATCTCCTCCTACCGGATGATGGCCGCCCAGACAAATGCCTCCCTCGAGCTCCGCGACAGCCGCCCAGATGCAGCAGCACCCAAGACCAATACCTCAGGCCGACAGGGCCATTTCTCCTTGAAGAGGGAGGACCACCCGATGAGGGGGCTGCGTCGGGTTACCCTGAGGTGGCTGCGATGTGGGGTTGAGGTTGGTGGCGGTGACGGGAGACGGTGAGTGTCCTTGGCAATTGGCCTGAAGGAGAGATAGGTGAGAGTCGCAAGGGAGATAAAAAGATAAAGCAAAAAAAAAAAAAAAGAATGAGCGAGTGAGACGGGGAGTGAGCGAGGTCAATGGAACTCTGTCGGAACTGCTGCGGATTTCTTTGTGGGCAGGAAAAGGCACCAACGCACACAGAAGCCCTGTACATAATGGCAGCCTGCAGCACCGGAAGAAACAGAACGAGCGACTGAGTGAGCTCAACGGAGCTCTGACAGGACTGCTGCAGATTTCTTTGTGGCAGAAAGATGCCAGTGCAGGCAGAAACCCAGTAAAAAGGGCAGCGGCAGCGCCAGGAGAAACGGAATGAGCGAATGACGGAGGAGGAGTGAGCGAGGTCAACGGAGCCTGTCGGGACTGCTGAGGATTGCTTTGTGGGCAGAAAAGGTGTCAACGCAGGCAGGACCCCAGTACAAAATGGCAGCCAGCAGCGCCTGGAGAAACAAAATGAGCAAGTGAGAGGGGAGGAGCGAGCCCAATGGAGCTCTGTCGGGACTTTAGAGTTGCACCCAACCCAGGGTCCTGTGTGGTCCTATATTATAGCAGGGTCTCTGGGTGGAAACAAAGCAATGATTGGATACTTTTAGGACTGCTGTAATAATACAGATTTAGCTGTTCTGTTTATTTCTAACTGAGCTAAGTACTGAGCTATACTGTTATGATTGCTGTAATAATACATATTTGTTCTGTTTATTTCTCTAACTGAGCTGAGTAATACTTGGAGTGCAATACAATTTCTAACTGGGCTAAGTGAAACTATATGAGGGCTGAGAACAAAAAGTATGGTAGCTGAGGGGTGGAAAATGGACACGGAGGCTTTAGGATTGCTACAGTAATACAGTATCTAACAGATGAGATTTGAGACTGAATTAACCTGTTTGGCAAGGGGGCAGTAGGGGACTAGTGTGGGGGGAACAGGAATTTGAGTAAATAGGGCCTAACAGTCATAGTAGGGTACAGAACCGGGATAAGAGCCTCGTAACATAAGATGGGGCCAAATGGGACAGGTGCCACATGTCAATAGGGCAGGCATCTTTGGAAGGGTGGTGGGGTGTACAGGTGGGTGATGCCATGATCCTCGACTGGGCTTGGGGGGGGGTGTATGGTCTATAGGCAACTGGCTAGTTGAAGGAGGAACTGTGGAGGTTAGGGAGGAGTCTAAGTGGCAGGGCAGATGAGTATGGTAGGCATCCTGGCTGGGGGGGGTAGGGGATGGCAAGGGGGATGGAGGAAGAACAACTAGGGACTGAAACTGACCCCAGTATCAGAGGCACTAGCAGAGAAGAGAGAGGAGGGAGGGGGTGCCGAGGTGAGGGGGCCTCGTGATGGAGGAGGAAGAGACCACAAGGAGTATCAGGGGAGAGAGCAGATGGCTGTGGGTAGGGAGGGACCAGGGTGGGACCGGGGACACATAGGAGAACAAGTAGAGGGGGGAACCGATAGGGGAAGAGATGTGGAGGGTATCAACTAGGAATAGATTCAAGCCTCTGCTATGGGACAGAGAGGGAGGCAGGAACATACTAGAGGGGAGGACAAGTGGGGCATGAGAGGGATGGCAACAGGTGGGGAGAGATAAATGATAAAAAGGTAGAAGGGGGACTAGTAAGAAGGAGGGGTGACTGAAGGAGAAGGCTACAGGAAGGGGAAGGATGAGGCATCACTATCGGGTAAAAGGAATGGGGGCTCTAAATCGACAACAGTCGGGATAGGAGAGGGGTTGGAAATCAGCAGGGGAGGAGGAGGGGAGGTCAACATGGGAAGCCCAGTAGGAAGTAGTCAGGCTGGGAAGGGGTTCAAGTGGGATGAGAGGAATAAGGCAGAGTAAAGGAGTGAGGCAGAAGTCAGGGATGCAGATACAGAAGTACAGAGGGTGCAGCTGGCGGGGTAAGGGGCAGGGAAGAACGAATACTGGGGTGGTGGAAGGGCATTAGAAGGAAGGGGTCAGGGACAGGAGGTACTTGTCCTGGGGGATTCTATACTGAAAGGGGTGAGATGGCGTGGAAGGGGGAAGGCACATCCGTATTTCATGGGTTGAAGCTATCCACGGGTTGACTGCAGGTGGGGCAGGGCAGGCACTGCTCAAATGTGCAGTGAGGGGGAGGAAGAAACCTCATTTAGTGTTGCATGTGGGTACAAACGACTTGGTGAGGGAGACTGGAAGTTGTGAGGGGGAGGTTCTAGGAGTTGGGCAGGCAGTGTGAGGGGGTTGGGGAGTCGCTGGCATTCTCGGAGGTACTCCTGGTACCATGTGCAAGCATGGGGAGGAAGAGTAGGATCCAGGAGTTCAATGAGTGGCTGAGGGATTGGTGCCACACCAAAAATTATGGGTTAGTGACTAACTAGGGTAGTGTCTGGGGCAATAATGACTTGTACCCAGTGGACAGGCTACACTTGAGCAGGGAGGGGAGTATTCAAGGCGGGATTAGAGGGGTATATCTCTACTAAGGTGGATTTAAACTAGTGGGGGGTGGCCAAAAGACTGAGGTTGGTAGAAAGGTCCAGACATGGGAGCCTAATGAGCTCACCCCCTAAATGTAGGTAAAGGCGGAAGCATAATAACCCTGGGAGGGGGTGGGCAGAGTGGTCTGAGTGTGATACAGAAGGCACCACCACCCGGTAACAATAATGAGGAAAAAGGGTGTGGACTACTGGGAGGAGGGACATAGGCCAAGGAGAAGAGTGAGGAGAAGGAGGGGTATGGGTGGAAGGTGGTCTTTCTCAACGCAAGAAGCCTGGGGAACAAAATTGCAGAGCTTCAGGTGCTCCTTTCAGAGTGGAAGGTGGACATTGCTGCAGTGACAGAGTCTTGGGCTGCTGAGAACCATGATTGTGACTTGGCAATCCTGGGATACAGGATATACAGGAGGGACCAGGGATTGGAAGGGGGGGTTTGCACTCTCTGTGAGGGAAGGGATCAAATGCATAAGGGACGAGGGAGAAGAGGAGAGGACAGAGGCACTTTGGGTGCAGCTCCTGGACTCCAAGGGCAGAAAGCTGAGGCTGGGAGTGGTGTACAGACCACCAGCCTAATCCGGGGAACTGGGTGGGGAGTTGGCAGAGCAGATAAAGAGGGTGTGTAGAAGGGGAGAAGTGGAGTGTGATGATAGTGGGGATTTTAACCTACCAGAGGTTGACTGGAGCACCCCAGCCACCAGCAGTACCAGGAGCAGTGCTCCTGATGCATTCCAGGATGGCCTTCTGACACAATTGGTAAGAGGGCCTACAAGGCTTGGTGGCACTCTGGACCTCAGACTGGCAAATGGGGAGGTGGTGAGAGGTGAGGGTGGAGGACCCACTAGCTAGTAGCAACCACCAAACAATGTGGCCTGCTCTCACGCTGGGCAGGGAGACAGGAGGCACAGGCACCTAAGGTGTTAGACTTTAGTAGGGTGGACTTTGGGAGGATGGGAGCAATACTGTGAGGGAGACTCCAGGATATAGGGTCAGGATTAATGCAGAACAGAAGTGGGGAGTCATAAAGACTGGGCTAACAGAGGCCACAGTAGCCTGTACCAGGGCCAGCAGTAAGAAGAGCAGAGCCAAGAAACCATGCTGGCTGAACAAGGAAGTGCTGCAAGGGGTGAGGGCAAAGACGGCTGCATACCGGAAGTACAGGAGAATAGGGAAGGGAGAGGATAAGGAGGCTTACAGGAGTTGGTGAAGGGAGGTGGTCAGGAGGGTGAAAAAAGCTAAGGCCTCCAGGGAATTATGGTTAGTACAGGGCATAAAATGAGGGGAAAGGGAAATTAAGTACGTCAGGGAAAAGAGGAAGTGCAAGGAACATATTGTGAGGATAAAGCAGGGAGCAGATTGGGCAGAAAGGGGGAGGAGCAAGTGGAAATTCTAAATGAGTACTTGTGCTCTGTTTTCACTAAGGAAAAGGGATGGTCCACTACCACCATGGGCTGGGGGGTTGGGGAAATAGGGGGAAGCAGGTGACGGACAAAGTGATCACAGGGAGTAGGGTGCTAGAGGGGCTGAGGGCACTAAGGGTGGACAAGGCACCAGGTCCCGATGGCATCCACTCCAGGGTGCTGAGGGAGATGGCAGAGCTGTAGGCTGAGCCACTGGCAGATCTGTTCAACACCTCCCTGGAAATGGGGTGTGTGCCCCAGGACTGGAGGGTGGCCCATGTGGTGCCCATAAACAAGAGTGGGCCTAGGGAGGAACCAGAAAATTATGGGATGGTCAGTCTCATGTCCATAGTGGGTAAGCTTATGGAGGTGATACTGAAGCAGAGGCTGGTGGCATTCCTAGAGAGTAATGGCCTCCAAGATGGCCGGCAACACAGGTTTGTCTTAGGGAGATCTTGTCAAACTAACCTAATAGAGTATTATGACTGGGTGACAAGGGAGTTGGATAGGGGCCATGCAGTACATGTTCTGTACTTGGACTTCAGTAAGACCTTTGATACAATGCCTCATGGGAGACTGGGGGGAAGCTGATGGCAGTGGGAGTGGGGAAAGCTGACAAAATGGCTAGAGAACTGGTTACACGGGAGGGTGCAGAGGGTGGTGGTGGTGGTGGGGGGAGCTCTCGGCACCTAGAGCAGTGACAAGTGAGGTGCCGCAGGGGTCGGTGCTGGGCCGGTGCTGTGCAGTTCTCATCTCTGATATAGCACACAGAGGGGAGCAGGGTTAGTCTGTTCACAGATGATACCAAATTGAGGCGGTGGTGACAAAGAGGACGGATGGGAAAACTGCAGGGGATCTAACCAAACTAGAGACATGGTTGGTGGAATGGTCGCTAGGATTCAATGCAACGAAGTGTAAGGTGATGCACTTCGGAGCTGAGAGCCAGAAGAGGGACTGTTGGTTGGGGGGGTGAGGTTGGGGATCACAGAGGAGGAGAAGGACCTAGGAATGTTGGTAACTGGGAGCATGAACAACTCAGCCCAGTACAGGAGAACAGCAGTGGAGGCAAACAGGATGCTGGGGTGCATCACAAGAGGGTTCTCATCCAGACACAGGGATGTGATCCTACCTCTCTACAGATCACTGGTCAGACCGCACCTGGAGTACTGTGTGCAATACTGGAGGCCATACCTGAGGAGAGATATAAAGTTACTGGAGGGTGCAAGGAGGGCAACAAAAATGTTAAAGGGATGGAAGGAAGGAATATGAAGTTAGGCTGAAGGAGCTGAACATGTACACACTGGAGGAGAGGAGGATGGGGATATGATTGAAGCGTTTAAATACCTGAGGAGTAAATAAACCTAGCAACGAGGGGTTTAAACTGAGGAGTGGAAGAGAGATGAGGGGCACTGACTAAGGCTGGAAGGGGATGTTTCAAGAGGAAATGAGGAGGCACTACTTCACTGAGAGGGTGGTGTTTAGTCTGAATGCACTGCCAGAGGGGTGGTAACATGTAGGACAGTCAATAGCTTTGAGAAGAAGTGGCTAAAGCAAGAGGAAGAGTCAGGGGGCAGGCTAGGACAAGCAGGGGAAGAACTGAGGTGGAGGCTGAGGCAGCTGCAATCTAGGGTGCTAACTGCACACTTGGGCAGACTTAGATAGACTGATTGGTCTGTTCTGCTGGCAGATTCGTATGTTTATGTGTATGTTCATATGTAAAATCACAGTGACTCTGTTCATGAGCAGAGATCCTAAAATGTCTATGTTGAAAATTTGGTGAAAAACGTCCATAAAATAACTGTGTTACAAGCATGTGTTGTGCAGTTTCCACACACTCTTGTAACTTCGCAAATTTGTAGTACTTTCACTCCAGATTTTCAACACTGGCATTTTTTCAGACCTCCTTATGAACAGTACAGCTGTCATTTTTCTCATCCTGCCCGAAATATGTGTTTACACATCTGGCACAGGACAGTGCGGTCGCTGTGGGAAATCAATGTTTGGGACAGATTAAGAACATCATACTGACAGTGTTCATGAGCAGAGGTCACAAAATGCCTATGTTGAAAATTTGATGAAATATTTCCACTAAATTACTGTGTTACGTGCATGCATTGCGCAGTTTCCACGTACGCTCAGAAGTTTGAGCATTTTTAATATTTTCACTACAGATTTTCAACATTGCCATCTGTTCGCACCTCCCTATGAATGGTGCAGCTATCATTCTTCACATCCTGCTGGATCTGTGTTTTCGTACATCTGGCGCACAAAGGCACGGTCGCTGTGTAACTCAAAGTTCGGGACACATTGACAAAATCACAGTGCCACTGTTCATGAGAAGAGGTTCCAAATGCTTTCATGAGGTGGGGGTCCCAAAAAGGCCATGTTGAAAATTTGTAATGCAAATACCAACAACCGCCCGGGGTATTAGCATTTCTAACCATAACATCCCAACCTGTACAGACTGACAGGCATCAAGGGTGTGCCTTTGGATTGCCGACTGTAATGCTCATGACGTTCTACCCCCACCCCCCCATCCTGCAGCCAGTGACAGGCATCGAGGTGTGCCTTGGAGTCTTCCGCCCCAGAGTTCACCCCATTCTCCTATATTGCATTCATTTCGGTGTATGACCTTATGGAGTGGGGTGACTAAAGCCGAATACCCCAGGGCATACCTCAGCACTTGTCGGTGTCTACAGGACAGGGTGAGGTGAAATGGCATGAACGTTATGGGCGACAACCCAAACGCATACCCCAATGCCTGTCCATCTCTGCAGGTTGGAGGTGGAGTTGACGTGAAGTTCAATACTTCACTGCCATTCCTACTCTGCATCTGTCTAACTCTTGTATTTCCAGTGCTAATACCAGCAAGCAAACATTCGGCATTGACAAGTGCTTGTTAAGATATGTCCCTGGTTTTGATCATTCATTGCTGATTCTTTTAAGCCTTCTGTCTGATTTGCAAGGCACCAGGCACTTTGTGAGGCAGCAGGCAGTTAATGGCTGTATGTCTGCTCCTAGACCAGGAGCAATGAAGTGGTTTGTGAGGCAGCAGGCAGTTAATAGCAGCAGGTGAATGAGAGGCATGACTCTGTGTTTACTCCTAGACCAGGTGCAATGCAGGTGGTTTGTGAGGCAGCAGGCAGTTAATAGGCAGCAGGTGGATAAGAGGTATGGCTCTGAGTTTACTCCTAGACCAGGTGCAATGCAGGTGGTTTGTGAGGCAGCAAGCGGTTTTTGAGACAGGAGGTATGGCTCTGTGTTTACTCCCAGACCAGGTACAATGTGGGCGGCCCCATGCAGATCTCCCGACTCTGCTTTTCAAATGTCCCACAAAGCTCAGTACCTAATGGTCTTGGCTAGGTTACCATAGACTTCATGTGGCTAATTTAGTGGAGCTGTTGTTTTAGCTACTTTTAGCTTCTCTAGTGATGCACCTTAAAGGTGAAAATCCTTTCCTCCAGAGCCCACCAATATAGTTTTGATTTAGAAGTAAAGGACTGAAAAGTGTTATAGAACAGGTATAGGTAAAGGTGCACTTTTTTATACTTATGAATATGTAATTTCTCCTTTAAGATAACCAGCTGGTCTTAGATTGGGCAGTGGTGGTCATGTGACCTCGGTGGAGAAGATAAAAAGGGTTTGTTTCCTGCTTTGTAGTTAGTTGGAATCATGACAGCTAATCAGTAGGAGCTACAGCATTTGTCTGCACTGCATTCATTTATTGTTAGAAGTCTAATTAACTATTCATGAGTGTTGGAAGGGAAAGAGGAAAAAATACACCTGGGAGCTGCAGTGCCATGGTCAAAATGAAATCAGAAAGCAAGACAGTCCGTGGTGACTGGCACCTGCATAAGACCTCAGTCGTTCAGCAAAAAGGAGTAGTCCACCCAAAACTTGCAAAAAATATATGTTGTGCAGTGTGTTTTAATTTGTAAGTGAAGTTTTAGTGTTTCCTTCCCTCTGACTGCTATTAGGAGTTTTTCCTAAATTAGCCTGCTAGCTTTATAGTAGTTTTATGACCCCTGGGGATCTTCATCAAGACAGCTTAATTGTATTCCTTGTTCCCACAGTGCATCTTGTCTCATGTGACAGTGATTAGCAGAGACCCAACATTCCAGCACACACATGCCAAACAAACTAAATATCTTGGAAGCTTTACAAGCTGCACAAAAATTAGCAGCTGCAAAGTTCTTCAGGACAGTAAAGAGCGTTACTTATGAGGGTAGTCACTAAGCTGAATTCTATAGATTTTAAAATATAGCCATCTCTGCTGTTGTGAACTGATTGTAAAGCAATGCTTTCTGCTGGATTTATGGTCTCTGCTACATCACTGTCACATGAAACATGATGCATTGTAGGACAAAGGAATACAATTAAGCTGTCTCATACGGAGATCTCCAGGGGTCGTAAAACTACCCTACAGCTAGCAGGCTAATTTAGGAAAAACTCTTAATAGCAGACAAAGGGAAGGACATACAATAACTTAACATACAAATCAAAACACTCTGCATAACATATGTTTTTTGCAAGTTTTGGGTGAACTGCTCCTTTAATAATGTAGAAAGGCAGAGAACATACCTTTTGTGGCAGTCTTCTTTATTTCAGTGCAAGCCAAGCTATACACATTTCTCATTAAAATGGCACAAACATACTGGATATGCCGCCATCACATAACAAAGAAACCCCTCCCACCTGCTCACATCATCATCACCTGATGCATTTCGGCATGTGCACTTTGTTAGATGATGAGCATATCACTGATACCCCTTATAAAAGACCTGATTTAAAGAAACAGTGCATAATTATAGTGCAAGTGCAGTTAAAATGAATAAAAACATTTGATACACTTCCAGTTGGGTCACATTAAAGGATGTAAAAATCCATATAACAATAAACTACACACTGAGCTCAATAAGTGAGTTACTTCTACGTGTCACCACTGAAAAAAGAATGAGCACTGCAGAAATGGACTGTCTTAATTATTGATGAGCCGAGCTAGGCTCCTGATTGGGTACTGGATCAGCCATTAACATTTTAGAAATGACTGCTCCAGGCTGCCAACTGACACTGTGCAGCACGCACGACTTGCACCACGCTACTTAAAACCTCAAATAAGTTAAATCTAAACGAGAAAAAAAAAACTTGTGATTAGTCTTATAATCACAGTAGAAACCTTGAAGCTGGTCATTTCCTTGGATTAATGACCGTTTGGGGGAGGTAGCCCTCGGCTGCGCCTCAGGCCACCTATCCCCCAACTGGTCGTTAATCCCTTGGAAATAATTACGGCCTTAGTTGTTATTGCTTAATGAATGTTTGGTTGGGAAAGGCACACTGAAACAAGGCTTATTTCAGGTGTGATGGGGAGGGGAGGTAGTAGTAGTAGTAGTAGGAAAATACAGTATAATACAGTGCAATGAACATATGAACATATGAAAATGCCAGAAGATTGGGCCTTGAGGTCTATCATGTCTGCTCGAGATACAGCTCACAGTTTGATAACTGCTGCTGCCCACCCTCCCTCTCTCTTCATCCTCCACTGATTTCCATTCAGAGTCCCCCTGGTCTCTACCTGCCCTACCTGTACTCTGCCCATGTATCTATCCCATCCCTTCTTAAAACCTCCCACTGATTCCCTTGATACCAATTCCTCAGGTAGCGATTCCAAGGCACCACCACCTTTCTGTGAAGTAATGCTTTCTCAGGTCTCTCTGTACTTCCCACCAACCAGTTTCAGGCTATGACCCTTGTGGTCCTTCCCCTTCAGTCTGGTGAAGGCCCACCACAGCTTTAATACAGACAACTGCAATCAATAAAGAAGATTGGTGAATGCAGTTGGTGTAGCTTTGAGTGTCCCGGCCCATCTCAATCAATCAATTAACTTTATTTGTAAAGCGCCTTTCCAAGAAAGATCAAGGCACTGCCAAGACTATGCAAAATCCATAAATGGTTCATATGGCAGAGCTAATTCCTATGAGTTACTGGAACACAGAAACATAGAATTTGATGGCAGATAAGGACCACTTGGCCCATCCAGTCTGCCCATTTCTCCCTACCTGTACTATTACCACAGGCCATGCCTGATCTACAGCTCTTTCTCCCTCCCCCCATTTCTACTATGAGCCCCATGTTCTGAGGGATAATCTGAGGGGAGATTTAGCTGAGGAAACTGTTTTCCCCTGTTAAAGAGGGTGTATGTGAGAGGGTTCCCTCTGTTCTTATATATTAGAAATATGTTGATTTATTTTTAAGCAGTGGCACCTATGCAGAGCCCTTCCCCAAATCCAATCAAGCAAACAAGTGCTAAGTTTTTTCACAAAAATAGTAATCTGTTCTTGTGACTGTCCCAATTCCTTATCCTTTCCTTTGTCTGTGCTGTAAAATATTGGTTATGTTGTCTGTTTATGTGGACTAGCCACTCACAGAAGCTCTCAGTGTACTATTCTGTTGTTTCTCTTTTCATGTTTCTGCCTCCCCCCGCCTTCCACAATTTTTGCAAGGAGGATTCCTTCAAAAGTTAAATACAGGGCTTGATTCCAGAAGGGGGATGCAAGGCTTGTCTCAAGTCCTGCATCTGACAAAAAGGGGGGTCACAGATGCACCAAAAGCCCCTTGGCTGTAGAGCGGTCCGATTCTCACAAGGGGTGGCTCATTTGCAACATTTTCCTCACTTTACGGCAGCTTGCGCCAAACGTTTGGTGCAAGTTCCATAAAAGGGGATTCCCCACAGATGCAGATCTAGACCAGGGAGAAGTTGGTCTAACTCGTTCCAGACTTGTGGTAGGGCTTTTGTGGCAAGCGCCTTTCAAAATCGAACTTGCCATAACGTTTGACGCAAGTTGCATCAACCACCGTGCTGCAAGTCCCCTGTGGCAGTCACACAGCCTTTCAGAATTGGACTCACAATGTTAACCTTCAGATTTGCAAACTGTGTTCAGCTACATGAATCTGGAAAAAATCTAACATTTTCAGTTTGTTAAACTGAGAGGACACTTGGAGTCATTACCCATTCAGACTTACAATGAAAATGTAACTTTGGAAGTAAAAAAAACATTCCTTGTAGTCCTATTGCAGCAAATATTAAAGTTCAGCCAGTGCCTTCTAGGAATGTTAAAAAAAATTATAATGTTTAGACCCAGTTCAGCTTGCATTCCACATTAGTTCTGTATTTCTCCTCCCCACTATTTACTTCTGAAGTAATCTGCATGAAAACAGGGTATTTATTTCTTCAGATTTCATCTAGTCCTGTTGTATATTCCCTACCTGAGGTCATAATGCACTGCTTGTGACATCATAGGCACTCACATGGCAACAGATTGTGATGTCATAACAGAGGATTATGACTTGAAGTAGGGTGTTAGCTATCAATCAATCAATCAATTTTGTTTATAAAAGGTGCCTTTCTAAAACCAAGGTGCCTGTACAATAAAATACATAAAATAAAATAAATTATTAGAAACAACATATAAATTCCAACAAAAAACAATATAAAAACCACATAATGAATAACCACATCAGTCAACAAAAGCCAGGTTAAAAAGATACGTTTTTAAAGCAATTTTAAAACTGACTGGTTAGGCAATCTCGTACCCGTGCTATAGAGGCAGATGAACTCTAAGGGTTAACTATCATGTATTCATGCAAATGTTCTCAGTAATAAATAATGGAGAGGAGAAATATTTATGGTATACAAGCATAATTGTACTTAAATTATATGTTTTTCAAAAATTTCCCAGAGGTGTCAGTGGCTCTTTATATTGTGTTTAAAGGAAGAAGCATGAGTGGGTCAGAGAGGCTTTAGTTCTCTGAATGCAGTTGCATTTCTCTATAGGGAAGTGGTCTGAAGCAAGCCATTGATAAAGAAGGAGTTGGAGCATGCTCAGTACATCTCCAGGTGTGGATGTTCCTTAAAGGTTCCCTTCCAGAGCCCCACTAATAATTGTTTTCATTTACTAGTATAGGGCTTGAAAAGTGTTATAGGGACAGCTAAAGACAGACTTTTTTTTTTTTTTTATAAAATGTAAATTGCCTCTGTAACGATAACTATTGTAATAATGCTTTCATGTACGCTTAAAGGGAAAACATTCATGCAATCAGACTGCACTGAGCAGCAGAACCATTACAAGTTCCGTGCCCATGTTTGCTGAACACTGGCAGACTTCACTGTAGGAATCCAGAACAGCTGAATCCAATAGAGAAAGGAATTTCATTCAGTTAGCAATTAGCATGGGGCAAACTGCTGTTGATTTGATATGCCCTCTCTAGAGAGTGTATATGGAATGTTTCCAGCTCTGGAGTTAGTTGGTGTTAGGGCAGCCAAGCAGAGCTGATCTTCCCCACACAATGGTAAATGCAGTTAGAAAGTGGAGCTGTTGACTTCATTGAGCTACATGGAGTGACTGCACAGAGCTCTGCTGTAACCATGAGCAAAACGCCTCCATTAACTAGTTACAATTTAGAAAAATGTGTTTTCTTTACAGCTGAGGTAGCAGACGAACATGTGGGGGGGCTCAAAGAAAACAAATAGCAGGATATTCCATTGTCCTCCTCAAGACAATCAAGGGGACATGACCTCAGATGCTTCTCTTCTGCCAGCATGGTGTCTTCCTCTATGCCTGACTCACCTCATGGAGCTGAGCAGCACAAATGCACAATTGTTGGCAGAGCTGAAGGATTTTCAGACAGAAATTGCTTCAGCATTGACAATTAGTCAATCGGATGTTGATAACCCGCAAAGGGAAAACAACGAAATTGCAAGGTGCTGTTACTGATGTCTCTGAAAAGACGGCCACAATATCACACTTGCTCCTCCACATGCACCATAAGCAGGTTCAGTTAGAGCAGATGTGTAGTGACCCAGAGGGGAGGATTCGAAGGAAAAACCTCTGGTTATATGGCCTTCCAGAGGGTGATGAATACAGTCCTATCCAAATGCTGTGAGACCACGTAGGTGGTGAGACAGACTTAGTAGGAGCTGTGCTACATTGCTTGTATACTGTGGGAGGTCTCCTAGCAATGCATACTAGGGGACAGGAAGTGCTGTGTAGATGTAGTTTTTATGGCTGTATAGTGAAACTACACCCTCATGGAAACAGGCTATATATTTTAGTTAGGGTTTTAGATCATTTGTGGGTTCACATTTATGCTGTTTTAAGAGCTGTTCTTTTAATTTTGAGCACTCAGTACTAGGCATTTGTAACTAGTAGGAGCACCAGTGGTTACATGATGCAGAATGTACCTCCGGGTCACACCACATAAAGAATGAGCCCCGAGCGGGGCGAGTATGAGCAGGGCATATGTGCATTCACCATATGTGGAGATGCGCACTGAGACACATGCAGCATGTCTGCATGTGTCTGCAGTGTCCACAGTGGATGAAGGGAAAGAGGGCACAGATACTTAAAACAGGTCAGTAGTGACACAGTCATAGGTGGTTTAGATCGATTTAGAGTACGTTGAACTATAATGTGATAGCAGAGGGTAAAAGCAACCTAGAAAATAAACAACATATATAAATCTGTATACTCATTGCTCTGTTGAGAAGAGTGACAATGTTCATCACATTGCTAAGTGGGATTCCTGAGTCCAGAAAGTGTTTACACAAGAGATACTGCTTCCCTGACTATGTAAAAAGTGCTCATTGATACTGCTTGCTCTGACACTGTAGGTGTATTTACTGAGTTAAATACACAGAAAACGCTGGTTTCTCCCACCTGACCTTGTATGTGTTCTCATTGAATCAATTACAAATATAGGTACCCAATCCATTAGTATACAATACACACCAGTAAAAATAATCCCTTGTAAAGATTAAGTAGTAGGGCAACATGGACTTAAACATTCTAAAGCTGGAAAATGGAGAACTGGGAATAAGGTGCATCATATGTGGGAAAATAAGGACTTATAAATGAAGCTCTAATATATACTTGCTATAAATGTAAATTGATAAGAGACTTAAAGAACAAAATGACTGAACTTGAAATGAAAATAACCTCACTTCAGCAACAAAAACTGTTATTTGAGAATAATGAGACTGATAAAATTCTGCCAACTAGTGCTAGACATGAAAATCAAAGGGTGATTAATAATGAAAACAAGAAGAGAGTGAGAGAGGGTGAGGAGGAAGGGGCATGGTTTATAGAAACTAGGAAGTTTAATAAAGGCAGACGAGCTATGGGATTTAATATAACTCTATCTAATAGCTTCAAACTGTTGGTGACTTTAAATGGTGGTGAGATTCAGGAAGTAGAGCCACTGGTAGTAGAGAGCTTTGTGGCAAGTTTAACATTACAATGGCCAAGCCCTCAGGGTCCGAATGAAATAGCCAAGAGGGATGTAACTGCCAATATGTCAACAGTAGATGCTGAAACTGATAAAAGAGGGCAGCAGAGCACCAGTATAATGTCAAACGCACCCACTAAGTTCCCAACCTCAAACTCAGAGTTAAGTGGTGGGGGGGAACAATCCAGTGGGACTCAACCAAATGAACTTACAGTTACAGACAGAAGATGCACATAATAATGAAATCACGCGTGAAAATAGAGAGCTACTCATGAAAACAGAGGTGGGGGAACCCCCACAAGAAGAGGCCAATGGTACTGAGGGAGCATGTACAATAAAACAAGTCTACATACTAGGTGACTCTATCCTTAAATACACTGATAGATATACCTCTAATGGAAATAAAGAAACTATCATTCACTACTAGTTATTTTTCTGGTGCAAAAATAAAAGATGTACAGAAGATGCTAACCAGTATAATTAAGTAACGGGATCATACGTCAGCTGTGATATTACACTTAGGGACTAATAACATACAGAGCCAGAGTGTACTATAAATTGAGAATGAGTTTATAAGAATTAGAAAGGAAGCTCATAAATTAAATTGCAAAATCTTATTTTCTGAAATATTCCTGTACCTCAGTGTGGGTGCCTTTAGAACAGCCAAAATCAAGGAATAGACAGATGACTAAGATTCTGGACCAGTCAGGAAGGCATTGGTTGTGTTACCCATTTGGGAGATTTGTGGACAATCTGTGTTATTTTAGTAGGGATGGATTGCACCTCAATAAAATGGGTAGCAGGAAATTAGGCATGAAGCAAAACAAGTAGTTGACAAATGTTTAAACTAACAACCAGGGGGAAAGGGGATGCAGCAAGTAATCATAAGCCCATCCGAGAAACCGGTCAGGTAAAAAAAACAAATAAAAAATAAAATTGGAGGTCTAAAAGTGTGGTCTGTAAACACAAGAATTCTCAATATTAGCAAGAAATCAGAACTGGAAGTAATGCTGACTAGAGAGGAGGTGTATATACAGTATGCACAGTGGCCAAAACATGGTGGGACAGTGGGATAAC
This sequence comes from Neoceratodus forsteri, assembly GCA_016271365.2. Taxonomy (NCBI): domain Eukaryota; kingdom Metazoa; phylum Chordata; order Ceratodontiformes; family Ceratodontidae; genus Neoceratodus; species Neoceratodus forsteri. The sequence goes on from JADMNL010000027.1 coordinate 26,251,068, forward strand.
TTGGAACAGGAACATCGAAGGATACACATTATATGCTATGGACAGACCGAACAAAAAAGGGGGTGGAGTGGTGATCTACATAAAAGATACCATACCCAGTATCTCCCATAATATAAATAATTCATATACTAACCTGGAATCACTCTGGTGGCAATAGATATGAAATATTGAAAGAAATTACACATCGGTGTATATTACAGACCACCCGAGTTGCAGTGGATCATAATATTCACCAACAGACAGAAGAGATGGCAGCAGTAGGGGGGTGTGGTGATTACAGGTGATTTCAACTACCCAGAGATAAACTGGATTATGCAGACATCCGTAGTTGGCATAGAGAATAGATTTCTGGAAACACTAATGAGGCAGTATAGTGCAGTGGTCTAAGGCTCTGAGCTGCAAATCTGGTGACATCCAGCAGACCAGACCTGGGTTTGAATCCCACAGCTTCCACTTGCATACTGTGTGACCCTGAGCAAGTCACTTAACCTCCTTGTGCTCCCAGGTCGCTCCTGTAAAAAAGCTATCAGCTTAGTGTGCTATACCTGGTTAAACAACTAAATAAAAAAAAAAAACTAATAGTGGCGGGCTTGCAGCAACTGGTTTACAAACCCACTAGAGGTAGAAATGTGTTGGATTTGGTAATAATTAATGTAAGTGAATTAGCTAAAAAGAGTAATATTAGAGAAAATCTGTACAATAGCGACCATAACGTTGTAGAGTTCACCTTGAAAACAGAAGTTATACCAATTAGGGGAACAACTACTATAAAAACTATCATAAGGCCAATTTCCAACAAATCAAAAATTAGCTAGCTAAGTAGAAGTGCGAATCATCTTTTGAGCACAAGAATGAAAAAAGTATGGAACATAATTAAAGTAAGTGTTACAGGTGGAAGAAAGTATGTGCCTAGCAAAATAGAGTATAATAAAGGGCAAAATTGCCCGTGTGGTGTACTCACAGGATCTTGAAACAGTGTGATAAGAAGAAAAAGCTATGTTACTATGAAAAACACACAGAGGAGGCATCTGTATTCTATAAAAGAGAATTCGTGCACTAAAAAGATGATTCGGCCAGAACGGCTAAAATTATAATAATAATAGTAATAACATTTATTTAATTGCGCTTTCAGGGTTTCAGCCTGTACAGTATTAATACAAAACATAACATATATTCAAATACATATAATGTAAAATCAGGATAAAAAGGACACGCCTTTCCCCATAAAAAAGTCTTTAGTACCTGCTTAAAACCCCACCATCCTGCACTCTCGGAGCTGACAGGGCGGAGAATTCCAGAGGGTAGGTGCCGAATCCAAAGGCACGGAGCGCAGATGACTCTGCTAACCCTCGGAATCTCCAGCAACCCCTCATCAGCCGAGTGGAGTTGTCGGAGGGTGTAAGGCACCAGGAGCTCTTTCAAGTAATCGACCCAATCCGTAGGCTTCTAGCCAAAAGACCTACCTTAAAGGTGATCCGCCACTGTATTGGCAGCCAGTGCAGAGCGTGCAGCACTGGGGTGATATGAGATCTTCTAGATGCCCCAGTCAACAAATGTGCTGCCGCATTCTGCACTAGCTGCAAGTGGCGGATATCAACCCCAGGAAGCCCTAGATAAAGGGAGTTGCAGTAATCAAGGTGCAATGTCACAAAGGCATGGACCAAAACAGGCAGGTCACTGGATGGAACAAGATGCCTAATCCTGGCAATGTTCCTAAGATGGAGAAAGGCCAGCTTGACAACAGCCGATACCTGATGTCAAGAGTCAGACCATCGCTACACCACTCCCAGGTTATGCACCCGTTCAGAGGTGAGAATCTGGTCCTCCCCAAGACTAAACCAGAAGGAAGCCCAGTCCCAGTGCCTCTACTCTATGACCTGGGTCCACAACCAACACCTCAGTCTTTCCTGGGTTCAACTTTAGACTGCTGGAATTCATCCAATCTTGGATTTCTGCGAGGCAGTTGTTCAGTGTCGGGATAGCACCAGCCTGGTCAGGCGAAAATAATATAACATCTCTCATTGGAAGGCTAATGGGAAAAGCTGTTATGCATACATAAACAAGAAGAGTAAAAACAACACTCAAGTAGGGCCCATTAAACTTGAGGGAAAAGATATAGAAAATCCACTGGATATGGCCAATGCCTTTAATGATTACTTCTGCACAGCGTTCAAAAAAAAGTGGTGGCAGTAGCAAGATCGGAGTAGCTAGAGAGTATCCTGATCCGACTGTTAAAATCCGTCACCAAGAAGTAGATAAATTACTGGAAAACCGAAAAGTAAATAAATCATCGGGACCAGATCTTTTGCACCCTGAACTACTCAGGGAGATACGACAACAGATCTCCAAACCCCTGGCTGCTCTGTTCAATGCTTCCTTTGCAACAGGGGATGTGCCCCATGACTGGAGGGCGGCCACAGTAGTCTCACTTTTTAAAAAGAGGGAGACAGAGCAGTGCAATCTAATTATAGACCCAACAGTCTGACTTCCATTCTATGTAAAATAGCAGAAAGCTACCTAAAAAGTAAACTACAGGAGAATTTAAAGAATATTGATTATAAAGATGCTAAACAGCATGACTTTCAGTAAAACAGGGCATGCCTAACAAACCAATTATGCTTCTGTGAAAACGTCAGTAGAAATATAAACGATAACATACCAGTCGATTTATTTTATTTAGACTTCCAGAAGGCTTTAGATAAAGTACCACATGGCCTACTGATAGATAAGTTGGTTAGGATAGGAATGGATAGTTGGTTAGTCACCTGGATAAGGAACTGGCTAAACATGAGAAAACGTGTTAGAGTGAGATGATGTTATTCGGGTACAGTGAGATGTCTAGTGGGCTGCCCTTGGCTCGGTCCTGGGACCAGTACTATTTGCGCTTGTTTGTCAGTGACTTTCACCAAGGCATCAAAAGCTGGGTGGTGATGGTGAAATCTGCAGATGATGTGAAATTAGGGGATAGTAGATACAACTAAAATATCAAAAGCTTAGAAAACGACCTGGGGAAGATTGAAATTTGGGCATCAGAGAATGGTATGCCTTTTAGTGTCGATAAATGTACAGTCATGTATATGAGAAGGGGAAATGTGAAGCATGAGTACTATTTGAATGCAACGCCACTAAATAAGGTGGAAATAGGAAAAGATTTTGGTATATTCGTAGATCAAAACCTAAATTTCAGAGTACATCGTAACAAACTAATACAGAAATGCAATTACATGTTTAGAAATATTAGTTTTTTTTTTTAATTGATTAGCAAGTTGTATGGCACCATTATATAGATCATATATCAGGCCACATCTTGATTATGGGTCTCCGTTGTGGAAACTATACTTGAGGGGAGAGGTGAAGCAGGTGGACAGAGTCCAGCATAGGGTAACAAAAATGATCGAAGGTTTGAAGGGTCTTAGCTATAATGATAGGTTGCAACTTTTAGGACTTTATAGCCTAGAACAAAGGAGGATCAGGGGAGATCTGTTAACTATGTATCAAATTATGCAAGAAGCTGAACTGATGGAAGAACTAGGTGTTAAAATTCAGTTCAAGACGGCTGGTCTGAAGTCACATAAGCACCGGATCAAGTTGGATACAGTAGTAAAAAATGGGAGATATAATTTTTTTCCTACAAAGTACTGGCAGGCTATGGAATCGCCTACCTATTGATGTGGTGGAAAGCCCTAGCCTGCAGATATTCAAGGAAAAAATTGATACCCTAATATTAAATGAGGTAGGAAGTTAGACCCGCTGATGCAGGTGGATGGTACCAATGGGCAGTTTGCCTTCTCCCGTCCATTACCCAGTATGATGAGGGACAATATCGCTGACTTTGTAGTCCACTTGCTCCATGAACTGTTGGACATCCCATCAGAAGAACAACTGCAGATGGGACAGATTCATCGGGTCCTCAGCCCAAAACCAGCCCAGGTGAGTGACCCCTGTGGATCATTATGCAATTTCTTAGTTATAAAACAAAGAAGGAGTGCTGTCTGCCGCCTGGCGTAAGTAAGAAACTAAACGGGAACATGAACAGCTCTATTTTGATAGGTGATAAAGCAGTAACATACCATACTGCAAAACCAAAACAGGACCTGCAGGCCTTATTGGACCAGTAAATAGTACAGGCTGTCATGTACCTTCACCAGTCATGTTACGAGGAGGGGAGAAGGAGACCATGGCACCTAGCCAAGCAGCTTCAAGCCCACAAAAGCAGACCGGCATTTTACAGCTGAGGGACCCAAAAACAAGGCAGATACAGGGAGGCAATAATGCGATTAGGCATATCCTAGCAACCTACTGTCTGGACCTCCGTACCCAGGGACCACATCCTGATTGCCTTTACATAGTGATTATCTCAGTAAGCTACATTTACCTCACTTAATGCAAGCTCATATTCACCAACCCCTCACTCCAGTCATGGGAGTGAGATCCTCCAATTAAATAAAAGATCAATTATAGGTAAATGCCTAGGGCCTGATGGCTATTCAGATGAGCTTTATGAAAAAGATTAATGAATATTTACTCTCTCTAATGCTCTTTTTATATATCTATGTGTAAAGTGGATGCGCTTCCCACCATCATGGCAGCTGAAGGTGGGGAAGGACTCAACTCTTCCACCATCCTACTGCCCCATATCAACCCTTAACTTTGATTATAAGCTTTTCAAGGTATAGTCCCTGTATCATCTTTGTAGCCTTCCTCTGCACCATCTCCAATCTGTCTGTGTCCTTTCTGAGATGTGGCCTAGAACTGGACACAGTACTCCATGTGGGGCCTCACCAGGGACCTATACAGTGGTAGTACCACCTCCTTCCTGCTCATTATACCCATCTTGATGCATCCCAGCATACACCTAGCCTTCAGTGTCACCTTTTCACACCATTTTGCCACTTTAAGTCCTCATACAGTATAAAGACACTCAGGTCCCTTTCTTGTTTGGTTGCTGCCAGTTTCTCTCCCCCCCCCATAGATACAGGAGGGTGTATGTGGTAACTTATTGTCATCATTGTTAGCTACAGGAGGGTGCAGATGATAACGTATTGCCATTATTGTTAGCTACAGGAGGTTGTACGTGGTAACACATTGCCATTATTGCTAGATACAAGAGGGCACACATGGTAACATATTGGCATTATTGTTAGATACAGGAGGGGCTTATAGTACTACAATACCATTATAATTAGATACATGAGGGTGCATGTGGTAATACAGTACCATTATTGTAAGATACATGCAGGTGCATGGGTAACATCTTACCATTATTATGTTAGATACACAAGGGATACATGCTAATGTATAGCACTCCTCCATTATTCACCCACTTCCTACAAGAACAAATTGGGTGAATAATCAAGGGTACCCTTGTGTATCTAAGAATAATAAAATATTTTACTTTTGTGTATTTAATAATAATGGTCATATGTTACCATATGTGTCCTCGTGGTACCTAACAATTCAATGTTTGGGGAATAGCAATGGGGTATATAGTACTCGTGTAACTTGTAGTACTTTTTGTGGCTTAACTCTGTTCCCACCCTTGAGTAGTAGGTATGTAGGTAGTAATTTGTAGAGAATAGAAGGTCCAAAAAGATACCTCCTCCAACTCATGGAGAGTATGACCCCCTGGCACTCAGTAGAGGAAAAGCCCTCAGGTGGAGGAAACATCTGAGGACCCATGGCCAGAGGTCTGCCTATACTCTGGGCATACTGAAACGAGAAGGACCGAGGGTTCTAGTAACCACAGCTAATTTGAGGTTAGTGAGCTGCTTGGAGAGACGATGATCCATCCTCGGTCCGTGGATGATGCGGATTGAACGATGATCCTGAGGTTGAAGAGTAGGTGTTTTCTGAATGAGAGATAGAATCTGAAGTGTGAAGTAAATCCAGGTGAGGGAGGGTAAAGGAAGGCCAGGTTTTCAAGATGATGAATGATGCTTGTACCACGGAATTGCATGAGTATAATGAGCAGAGGGAGCATGACTTGATCGATAAGTTACTAGACAGGGAATAGTGGAAATGCTATGATACAAGAAGTCATTGGTGAATGATCCAACTTGTGAAAGGTTTGAATGACAAGGTACATCAGTAATGAATGAGGAGTCACTAAAGAAGCATCCATGAAGTAGAAATGAGTAGCAGAGAGTCTTTGAGTGCCCTGGAGATGATGATTCATTCTTGATCCAAGGACGATGCAGACCGAATGATGATCCGAAGGATGAAGGGTACTTCTTTTCCTTAGAGATGGTAGAATCCTATGTGAGGAGCAGATCCAACTGAAGAAAGGCTAATGTAGTCCATATTTCCAAGGCGACAAAAGATGCATGTCCGAAGGGATTGTAGGGGCGTAATTAATTGGGAGAGCATAATTTGATCGATATAAAACCAGACAGTACACTGTGGGATTTGAAATGATTTGTAAAGTTATGAGTGAATGATCCAATTGAGTAAGATTTGATGTTCAAGGTAGTCAGGAGGAAAGAATCGATTAGTGAACTATAAGTCGCTAAGTAAGCATCCCAGAGTAAATTGAGTAGAGGAGAGTTTGAATGACTGATGAGAGTAATACCATAAGTTATTAGTAAATGAATAGAAGAGGATTTGTGGAGCGGTCCAGATGGTAGCCTAACTAATATGGGGAATGGTTGGAAATTCGGTATGAGGGATGGCGGGCTTCTTTGGTCATGATGTTCATGACTGTATATGTAAATACTCTGCTGGTACGCTGCCTGATGAAAGTGCAAGTATTTTTGAGGTGTGGTATCCAGGAGATGCGCTGTGGTGGTATTTGTTGGTTAAGTTTACAAGCAATCCTGATGCCGAAGCACTGGAGAGAAGCTTGAGGTGGGTGTAAGGCAGGGTCTGTAAGCTGGATTGGTAGTGAGATCGATTAGTGCAGGATGCCATAGGGTCTTAGAGGTACAACTGATTAATACTGATTGGGAGGCAAGACTGAGTCGGTGAATTTGTCTTGACTGTTACGGAATGGCAGTTAGAATTGAGGAAAACCAGTTCTCGGTGATGGTCTTTACTGCAGAGATTATCAAAGGTAATTCAAGAAGAAGAGGCTGAAGGGTCCAATAGAAGAGCAGTTAACCCAGCTGAAGGTACTAGGTGAAAAGGTGTGGGCTGATTGTATAAGGAACGGCGATGTCCAGGAGCAAAATGATAATTTGGATGGTGTGGGAGTTAGTAATCAGCTAGGCGATGGAGATCCCACAACAAATATTCTAGATAACATCTGTGAAATTCCTAAAACAAGCAATGATTGTTGGAAGTAGGATCAAGTAACATGGTGAACAGAGTCAGTGGTACTAGAAAAGGCTGCAAAAGGTAAGACAGATGATGTTCATAGTTGAATGGGTTTGTCTTGCGATCCTCAGTATCTGTAGATGGGATACTAATTATGAAGTCAGAGCATAGCAGAAGGATTTAGGTCCTTTCCATGTAGGAGGATAGCAAGTGAGACAAGTAGACAGGGAAATCACAGTGATTGAATGGACAGGAGTCGGAGGTATATCCATTAGAGACTGAGAAGGTCTTCCTATTGTCCAGGTGAATGGGATTCCATGAATGATCCTGAGGGGCTCATTGGGCAGTATATAAAACTCTATGATGATGTAAGGGTCTATGAGGCATGTTAGTCAAGGGATGTTTGCTGGTGGTAGTATTTCTCCAGAGTAATGAACGAGTGATCCAATGAGAAGTGGAAGGGTAATATTAGAATGGCCAGAATAGAAGTATGAACTGACTAATATTAGGGAGCTTTTGGCCTGGTAGGAGTATTGACGGAGATAAGGTACTAGGCCCAAAAGAGCCACAGAAAAAAGCACAAAGCCCCGAGCCTGCAGGGCAGAGTCGAAAGGCAGCCAGGCAAATGGGAAGGAGGTCCGGATCAAGTCCTGATGAACTGGAGGAACTATCCTGGGAATGCAATGAGCTAGGCAAAGCTGGATAACAAACTGTGCAGGAAGGAACAGAACCAGGCTGACCCCTCAGCGAACAGCAACAAGATGCAGGATGGCTGCAGTAGTAATTAGAACGTGATCCATGGGGGCCAAAGAGCAATTCAGAGCACTCAGATCATCTGGGTTGAAGTACGGAAGTCCTGTGTCTGACAATGGTGCCAACCAACTAGAGAAGGGACGGATGGAGTTGGAGTGAAGAAGGATAATGGCCCCACAGCTGAAAGAGAAAATAAACCTGCCCATCAACTTGGAAGGATGACCTACAGCAAAGCAATAAAGTCCCACAGGCAGGCAACTTGGATCAAAAGAGATACTGGACCAGCTGGCAAGACTCAAATCATGAGGGACAGGAGGCCAAAGGGCCGAGTTTGATGGTCCAGAGAAGAGCAGGATGACGAGTGGAGAAGAAGGATGCAATCCATTCAGAACAGAGGGTCCTGTGACTGGAGGGAAGGGGTAATCAGGTAGGATAGAATGTGCATATGGAGGGACCTGCAGGTGAAGACGCAGGTTTATAGCCAAGGAAGGTGCATGAGATGACCTGGGGATGACGATCCAGATAACGGCTGAAGGTGGAGGCACATTTCGGTAGAAGGCTCAGGTCCGGGAGGAAGAAGCAAGCAGCAGTCCAGTAGAGAGCAAAGGAGGTTGACATTCAATTGTAGAAATGAGCTGCCAGGTGGGGTAGTCGATGAGAGAGTGCTAGTACCCAATACCACCAGTCAGTGTGTAGGAGGATGGAGGAGAAGAGTCAATGAAGTCCTGTTCCAAAAAGGAAGCAGTGATCTGGGTAACAATTAAAATACAGAAGGAAGAATAGCCATTTGCAGATAGTGGCTCCTGATCCAGGGAAACAAGGTGAGAACACCCAGGGACGACCCATATAATGTATGACGTACGAGGCAATGAGAGGCAAATGATTCCAAGCCTAGAGGGAAGCAATGAATGGTGGTCTAGGAAGAGTGCGTTACAGTTGCAACAGTTGAATGCAGATATGAGCTACCATTCCCAGCAAGCATGGAGAAATGGTATGGGATGGAGAATGTGCTGAACCAGCTGAGTCACAGAACTAGCTACTGTGCCAGGTTGGCGGTGCGGAACCTGTCACGCGATGTCATGGCAGAGGTTTGAGGTGGAATACAAATGGAGTGCACAGGTTCCATCCCTGAAGGGAAGCGGCAACTGATATGAGGTAGAGAAGGTAAGGTATAAGTCAGTAGATTGAAGACATGACTCCCATCCCTGGTAGTCGGGGTGAGATAACCTTCACTCAATATGCCAAGCAGAGGTAGAGATGGAGGATGTCAGCTGGTAAGTAGCAGGAGGTAGCATTTGTAACTGAATCCCATCCCCGGTAGACAGGGGAAGCCTACCTTCACTCAGCACCTGAGAAGGTGCGAGTTAGGGACGGAGTCCGGAGTACTGCTGGTATGGGCTGGCAAAGAACAAATGCTGCTGGAGAGAGAGAGAGTGGACTTAGGAGACAAACTGAGACAGAATGTGGAGATGGTACATGCCATGGAAGGTGGTGGGAGCATAGTAGGAATAATAAGACAGGGACAAACATAAAGGTAAGGGAGGAGGCGTGGAGCATAGCAGTAAGGAGGGGAAGCATTATGAAGCAAGTGAGATCGGTGGCAATGGAGAAGGAGCCAGTGGGGAGGTAGAGTCAGTGGAGTGGGATTGGTTGGGTACTCCCTGGTCTTGCACCTTGAAGGGGAGTAATGTAGTTGGCCAGGGGGATGAGTGTGAGGAACATTCAGGAGTATGAAATGAAAAAGAAATAGGATGGAAAGGTGGGGTAGAAGGAGACAGGCATCGCATGCTATGGTGTAATACCAAGGCATATGGAAAGACTTACCAGGACAGACTTCCCCCATTTCTTAGGCTCGCTAGTACCACAAAAATCTGTGCGGTGGTAGCAGAGCAGAGTTCTAACTGATGCTAATCTGCAGAAATCTGTAGCCTTATATAATTTTGACCATTATTCTGAGACAGACAATGGAAGAGCAGCTGTAGTGGGAATTACATTGTAATATAAGGGTGGCCACAACAAGCATAAGTGAGAGTTTTATTTGATATGATGCACCCATCAGTAGTTGTCGCAGTAATACAGTAATATAGTGATATAGTGGGGTGTAGCAACATAGTAGGAACACTGTGGTATGATGTAAGCCACATGATGGCGATATGACAAGAGTGTAGTTGAGCACGGTACTGATGCTAGGCCAGGAGTTCATGTATGCAATCATTAAGGTTCGCACCCCCCAATTTCCCCACTTAAGCTACACAGCATAGTGTGGATTTAGAGCATCTGCAGACTGCTTTCATTATGCTTACTGTGAATGGGGTCCAGCAAGACCTTTGGCTTCTGCCTGCTTTGATTCCCCATGGCTGACACACTGATGTGAGACAGTAGTCTCAGTGGCAATATAGAAACAGCGTACCACCATGGAACTAGAAGGTAAAGGCGTAGTGGGCTGTTTCATGTGGAGCAGCTGTGGAGTAGCAGGGTAATGCAACTGAGACAAGAGTCCCATATTACGGAGGTATGGCATGAAGCGCCGAAGAGTCATGAATGTGTAGGGGAAGCTTGCCAGTGGATGGGCAGAGGTGTGGTTGGAGAAGGAACCCATGGAAGACGGGGAAGGAGTGTGGATGCCTGGAAGCTGAGCAGAGAGGCAGGGAGATGCCCAAAAGAACATGGAGCATGGAGAACCCCAGCACAACCAGGGAAGGAGGGGAGCGGAGGATGATTGGGCAAGGCTGCAGAGCAGGAGATACAGGCAAGATAAGGTAGGGAGAAACACTGAGGAAAACAAAGACAAGGGAAGGGGGGGAAGTGGGGCACAGCAAGAGGGGAAGACAGGGAACGGAAAACAGAAAGGGAGACATCAGCAAAGCGCTGGGAGGCACAGCCACAAAAAACACTCTCTAAGCAAGGGAGGAGCACTTAGTGGAAGGTTTAAGTAGAGGTTGTGGGGAGAGCTATTCCCCACATTGAACCACGGACTTAAGCCCTCCCATAATGGTAATAAGTTATCATATACATGTGTTTAAAAATAAAAGTAATATGTTACCACATGGGCCCTGTGTGTCTAACAGCAATATTAATATAGCACCACATATGCCCTTGTGTATCCAACCATAATGGTAACATGTTACCACATGGGTCCTTTTGTACCTAACAGTAATGGTACTACATCACCACATATGGTATGCACTTGTTTATTTACCAATAATGGTAATATGTTACCACATACATACATATGCATGTATTTTACATCAATAGTAATAGCACTGCCACATGTACACTTGCGTATTTGACCATAGTCATTAATAAGTTACCAGATAAGCAGTACAACAGCACTCAACCAGGCTTTGTCAGATGCCCAAGTCTGTGCTGAAAAAAGCCAATCCACCCTTCATCCTGTTAAGATACAATATTTTAATTATTTGTGAGTTGGAGGCTTCTAATCAAATAGTAGAATATTACATTAAGCTGTCCTTAGGAAGTGAGTGTGTATGGAGTTGGGTGACTGGAGATAGTGAATAGGATTATCAGCCCATGTTACAGACCGCATATTAACATGACAAAAATCTGATAGATCAAATTTGTTTCATGAGCCATGATTGATGTGTGAGCCTCTCTGTGTACGAGGAACTGATACGGTCTCATTTACCCAGCACCCTGACAGTTTCTCTCTCTATATATATTGCCCCCCCCCACTGTATTCAGTCATAACATTTTGTACAGGAACATGCAAATTAATTTTAAAGACAGGACTTTCTGTATGTGGGTCTGTTCGGATATCTTGCACTGCAGCATTGCACTGCTGCTGGAAGAATGTCTGAATGTATTTTTACTATCTGCTATCATTAACAGCTCTTTGCAGACTGTAGAGGGACGTCTTTGTTAGTAAGCCACTCATATTTATTTATTTAAATTTTGGTAACTGGGTAGGGCCGCGGAGACCATGACAGTCCCTTTTTCAGGGGTGACCCGGAATTAGTTACAATTACCTAGCGGGAAGAAAAAAGGAAAATACACGGAGTCTGTATCACAAACAATCCATAATAGACAATTTATGATTCGAACAATTTGTTAGATACATACAATCATGAAAGCTAGCCACATCTGTAAGCACATACCCATACAGAGCTTCATTGTTGCATGAGGCTGCTTTAGTATATATTTTAATTTTTTTTATTTAGTTGTTTAACCAGGTATAACACACTAAGCTGAAAGCTTTTTTACAGGAGCGACCTGGGAGCACAAGGAGGTTAAGTGACTTGCTCAGGGTCACACAGTATGCAAGTGGAAGCTGTGGGATTCAAACCCAGGTCTGGTCTGTTGGATGTCACCAGATTTGCAGCTCAGAGCCTTAGACCACTGCGCTATACTGCCTCCATAAATATATAAATATATAGGCATTGTGTGTTTACCCAAGGAAGTTGGCACACACCTGGATAATGCATCCTGCATCTTCATGCAGCCTTTTCATGTTCTTGATACAGTATGCATTCCTATTGCGGTAAATCCCCTAAGGATCGGATGCTGCCATGCTGGCAACATGGATACAGGCTATGGCACCTAGTACATTAAGTATGCAAGCAACAACAGGGAACTGGCTTTAGTTTGTGGCCCTCTGTTCATCCTATGTATTTGGGAATGTTTGGTAGTCCTTGGCATGTGCAAGGAATGGCTATCTGGACATGGATGCCCAGCTCATCCTGGTAACATCTCTTGTGAAGTTTCTGAAAGCACCCTGCTGTGACGTAGTGTAACATATTTGTAAGTGTGTTGGGATGCATGTCAAGGATGCAGCCCCCAAACCATTCCTAATGTGAAATAAATGTGGTAATGCCTATTAAATAATTACAGTTGATTAAATAAAAACAAAAACCCAAAGAATCTGGTGGTTTTTAAACAATGTACATTCTGAAATGTGCAATGGCAGAGTTTTAAAAGGACTCAAATGGGAGAATCATGAACCTTTATAAAAGTGGGGTAAGGTCCAATTCCACATTTAAGCCTGTTGGTGAAAGGGCTTTAAGGTGAAAAATCCATCTGCTCTCTTTTGGGAGTAGATTACATAGTCGGTCATCATCACCGCTAGGAAAGATGCATACAGAATTGGTACCCATAAAATGAAATTCATGTACCCATGTACATTAGTAGTGTCTATTAACAGGACAGTCCTTTTTGTTTGCGATTGCACAAAAGTGTCCCTGCAACCCTGCTTTCCATGGATGTATTATCCTGCCTACATATAGTAGGACACATGCAAGAAATAGTCTAACAGGTGCTTGATGTATTGCTTCTTTGATAACAGCCGCAGATACATCTTGGGTGGATCCTTTTGAAAATCATAGGAATACTAAAATCACTGGGGTTGTGTAGTCTTGAACAAAGGAGAAACAGAGGAGACCTGCTATTACTTTATAATTAATGGGTCTTCCCTTTTTGCTATAGAGAGAACGTGGTGTAATTCGGCATTATAAAGGAGTGTTTATAACGGCAAACATGCGCACGGTTCTCCTCCCTCTGCTCATGTGCCCACTGCAGTGTCTCCTTTCCTGATGCACTGCATCCTACTGCCAGCAATGCTCCCGCCAAAGAAACACGGTGGTAAGTTACTAAAAAAATATGTTTTCACATTGGGACATAAGTAAATATTGTAAAAAAAAAAAAAAAAAACCTCCAAAACGAAAAAAAAATGTTGACGGATGAAAAGTGGAGTGCAGTGGCACCAGAACTGTTGCTGGTTGATATAATTGCTGTGACCAAAAAGGGGAGACCCAACAATTATATAAAATAAAACATGGGGTGGTGTGTGTGTAAATTCAAAGTTTACACACACCCTCTGGGTTAAATACTTCCACAAACCTCTTGAGCTTTGCTCTCGGGGTTTTTGTAGCATCTAACCTCTCAGGTGTGTGTAAACCTCTTGTTACACACACACCACCCCGTACTTTATTCTATATGTAATATACTAGGGACATGAATTTATGTATGCAAATGGCATTGGAATTCGAAGAATTTGTACATAATGCAAGAGAACATGAATTGAGGCTCCTGGGAAGAAGGTTCAGGACAAACCTTAGAGGATCTTATTTCACATAGAGAGTGTTAGAACCTTGGAATGCATTGGGCTTCTAAGTGGACCAACACCCTTCCATGTAACATCTTTTCCGCTGCCACTTTAGGTCACTTCAAACATGAGCTCCTAAACTTCCTGGTTGCTAAGTCAAGTTGTGACTGCTCTCCTTCTGCACCGCCCTAACCTGTGCCCTGCCTAGCCTCCTGTACTATGTGCTAATCACTCACCCCCAAGGGAATGCAGACTGCCTCTGTCCCTCCTTTCCACCCATCCCTCCCCCACTACCTCCTCTCATCCATCTTCCATCTGCCCTCTCCCTCAGTCGCCTGCCCAGTTTCCTGCAGCTTAGTACTAATCGCCCTGTTTCTTGCAATTCAGCACTGGTATCTGTGAGCCTTGTATGCATGTATGCTTTCTGTTTATCTCTCCCCTGCCCTCTTCAGCCAACTGTCATGTGGTTATGTTGTAATTTGTTATGAACAATTGTTAAATCTGTTATTGGAACCTTTATATAATGTCTGACTCAGAATGGCTCTCTCTCCTATTGACTCTCTGAAATCCTACCTTGTTATATAATGTCCGACTCTGTTATTTCCCTGTAATTTCACTTGCTTAACTGTATCTATAAACCCTACCATGGAACCTATATAATGAGCTTGTTCTCAAAGGTGTTAATCTGAGACCACAATAAATAAATACAAATAAAAGACGTAGTTGTTCAATCTGACAATAGTACTGTTTTTAAAAGGTTCATGGATAATCATATGTTTATGGTGTTAAAATAGTTTGCTGAGCAGTGGGGGAATAGAAAAGAAGGACCTCTGGTCTATTCCTATTCCTGTCTAACCTTAGCAGTAACTTTAGCAGTAATCCTGCCCATCATACGTTTATGTGTAGTGTTCCTTTTTCCTGTATTGTAAGAGTGTCTTCTCATGTCCTCTGTGTGACAGAACTGCTCATCTTCATTTCATACCTAGAGAACTCCAGAATGCAACCAGAAATATTACATAGAATTATATAGAAATTGTCGGCAGAAAAGGGCCACTTGGCGCACCCAGTCTGCCCATTTTCCTTCCTAATCTAAGACTGTAGACCCTACTTGGTCTCCATCTCTCCCTCCATTCTAAACCAATAAAATTCCTTTACGTTTATCACATGCATTCTTGAAAATAAAACAGTGCTAGGCCAGCATCAGAAGCCCTATGAGGAGAGGCTTGGGGACCTCAATGTGTACTGGGGAGAGGAGATATGATAGAGACTTTCAAATACCACAGGTATAAACAGGGTACAAGAGGGAAGTATTTTCAGAAAAAAGATGCTCAAGAATAAGGACATTCTATGAAGCTGGAGGGGTAGATTCAAGGGAAACGTAAGGAAGAACTTCTTCACAGAAAGAGTGGTAGATGCCTGGAATAGTCTTCCAGCAGAGGTGGTCAAAGTAAAATATAAGAGACACAGTAACTGTACATATAATACAGTACAGAAAAACAAAACATAAAGGACATGGGATCCCATAGATGTCATGGGGGTTACTGGTATCTGGGTGCTGAAAAAGAAACATTTCTAACCCTAGAGCACCATCACCTACACTACTGAGAATGCATCTGAAAACTGGTGGTACACATTTTAAAAGGATTGCTTTTAATTAATTAAAATGAACATGTGTGGTTCCCCCCAATGATTAGTTTAAACAATCACTGATTTCTGCCTAGCTGTGCCCATCAGAAAAAAGAATTGGGTCATGTGTACACCAGTACAATTAACACCACAATGCACATAGCATTGTTCCTCATTCAGCTACCACTATCTGTATCAACATAGTGGCAAATAATTAAGTCATATACACAACAGCATAATTCATGCCATGAGGAACATAACGTAGTTCCTAATTTGAACTGACACCATCTGTATTAACATGCTGCAGAGTGCTAGCACACAGAGGGGCTGACAACACAGTACAGTAACAGAGCACAGCAATAATCTTAACTATATACTCTGTGGTGAAACTTCAGCGACAGTAACTTCTAATTAACCTCTCCCAGGGAAGGTGTAAAACCTTGTAGGGCCAAAAACTCTGGAAAATTCCACTCCTGACTTATTTGTGATTGAGCAAAGCTCTGGGAGTAAGCAAACCTGCAACTAAAACAGTGAACACAGGAAAAATTTGGCCTAGCTGCTAAGAGTCTTGAGCTAGGTTGGAGAAAAGCCTGCTCAAACTCTCCTACAGAGGGCTATAATCCTACTCACTGACCCTATCGGATCTCTGTGCTACAAAACATTTCAATTTCTGCTTGGCTGTGCCTGTGAGAAAAACAATGTTTTGCTCCACTCCTACACAGTAACCCAAACAAGTAATAGTTTGCACAGCAGGTTTATTGCACAGACCACAAGAGAAGGGGCCGCAGGCACAAGTGACCAACACTTCTGGACACTGCTAGTTTGCTATCGATTAAGTCCTGAATGTACCTGTCCTTGGCAGAGTCTGATTTTTACCTGCCATGCCTCTTCCAGCAGCGATCACTGACCTCCAGATTGGCTGCTGCAGTTGCCTCCCCCCACATAGAACAAGTACAAGGTGAACCTCCCTCCTTCCATACAGTATTTGTTCAGCTTAGGTAGAAGAGATTACTTAACTGCTGTGTAGTTTTATTTATTTATTTATTGAAGAGAATCGGAATTACAATCCTTTGAGTCAAAGACTCCTTTGCAAAGGCTCCACGTCAGTACAGAAAGCACAAACATAACATTTACTAGCATTATACATAGGCACAGTATATACATTGCATCCAGGATCCTGAAGTGGATTTTTGGTCCTTGTTGTAACCACAAGGTAGATTACAGGTTCGGGGGTCCTAATTGAACCCTGAGTCAAGTTTTTATATACCTTGGGATTGAGGGACCTGAGGAAGCCATCAAGGAGTAAGGTTAGGCCTTTTATCCCTACCATTACGGATTTTCTACATTCACTGGCGCTATAGAGACTGCTAGCATTGGGCTTCCTTTTATGTTTTGGGGATGGTGGAGGTGTTATGGTTGCAGTGCAGGTAGCTGAAACAAGGAGGAGGTTCTGAAGGTCCTTTTTAAATTGGCCAAGACTGGGGGCTAGGGAGATAGAGGCTGGTGGGCTACTTAGCCACAGGGGAGCTCGGTATCGTAAAAACCTTTGTCCTAGGGAGGTCCTACAGTGGGGGACTAGGAGAGAGGTGCCAGTGGTGCATCTAGAGGCCCTTTTGAGTGGGACTGTCTGGATGAGGAGGTGGTGGCCTTTGGGTGCTAGATTCATGAGTATTTTCTTGGCTTGGATTGTGGTGTGGTACTTAAGTCTGCCTTCGAAGGTGAGCCAGCTAGCACGTTTGTAGAGCTCACATGTGTGGGTGTCTCTATCACTCCCAGTGACCAGTCTGCAGGCTTTATTGAGAGCTATGTTTATGCTGCATAGGGCCGTTTGGTTGGCAGATCCATAAATCATTATGCCATAGTCGACCAAAGATAGGACAGAGGCAGTTACAGCGAGATGTAAGGCCTGAGTGGGTAGGCAAAGCTTATGTCTGTATAGGAACCCCAAGCTGGTGTTTACAGCAGAGGAGAGGTGTTGGATGTGTGTGTGGTAGGTAAGGGAGTCCAGAGTTACATCCAGGTATTTGAAGCTAGAGACCTATTCAAGAAGGAGACCCTGGGAGTTTGAGATGTGCAGTGGAGCACTACTGAGCAGGCTTTGGTGGTGGGCAAAGATCATCGATTTTGTCTTGTTGTAGTTGAGTACTAGGCGATGCTCATAGAACCAGGATTCTATTTCAGTAAAAAAGCCCTGTAGGGCTGATTGTAGGGAGTCAGGGTAAGGGCGTTTCCTGAGCAGTACTGCATCATCCGTGTAGAGCAAGAGCTTCCCATTGCATGATTGAGGGAAGGAATTAAGGAAAAGGGTGAAGAGCAGAGGGCTGAGAATGGACCCTTGAGGGACACCCGATTGGACTGGTCTTGCAGAGGAAAGGGTGGTATTAATTTTAACCTGTTGTGACTGGCCAGAGAGATAGTCCTTGAACCAGGAGGTTACTTCAGGGCAGAAATGTTGGGAGGGAAGGGCATGGAGCAGAAGTGCCTGACTGACGGTATTGAAGGATTTGGTCAAGTCGATGTAGATTGCTCTTGCTATGGACCGCTGGTCCAGGGCCTCGTGAATGTATGAGGTAAATTCCAGGAGGGCAGTGGTGGTGCTGTGCCCCCTCCGGAACCCGTGTTGTTCATGGCAGAGCAGCGAATATTTGGTTGGGTAGTCGGTGAGCTGGTCTGACACAATTTTTTCGAGCGCCTTTGAGGGGGGATAGGATCGAGATGGGTCGGTAATTGCTGGTGGAGGTGGGGTCACCACTCTTCAGTATGGGGGTAATTATACCTCTTTTCCATGGTGTGGGGAACTGGCAGAGGCATAGCGACCAGTTAAGAATTTTGGTAAGATGTGGCAAGGTTACATCCAGAGTTAGCCAGAGCATTTTGAGGTGAATAGAGTCACTGCTACAGCGTACGTTCATCAAAGCTTTGGTGAGGTATAGTTTAGCCTCTCTGCAAGAGATGATTCTTAGATGGAAGGGTGGGGGGGGGGCCGTAGTGGCAGAGGTGTCTGTGGGGCCGTTAGGAATTGGGTAGAAGAAGTTTTGTGGGAGGATGTGACGGAGGTCTGAGAAGGTGGCATTAAGGGCATTGGATATGGCAGTGGGGTCCTGGGTGAGGGCACCATCCATGAGAATCTGCGGGTTGAGGGGCTTATTGAAGGAAACTAACATTTGCTGGTGCTTTCACCTGTATCCCTGCCAGAGTGAGTTACCTTGTAAGGTGCTCAACGGGACCGGAGGCCGTACCAACTTTAACTATAACAACAGCATCCCCTTGTCTATGATGGTCAAATTTACTATGAAGAATTTTTATCGTTAAGAATTCACTCCCAAAAGAGTGAGCCTGTGATCTAATGTTGATCAATTTGTTGAACCACAAAAAAAACAGAAAAGGCCACCGGGGCCATACAAACATCCCTAACTGCAACCAAGTCCGAACTGCCTTTATATTCAGAACGGCAGTGTTTCAGTGCTGCTGCTATCGGTATACACCTACTAACTGGCCTGGCCAGTTGCCGCCTAGCACCTTCCAGAATGCTACTCATGAGAGAGAGTCAACTGTACGACCAAGCAACCCTGAAATTGTATGAAATCAATGAATAGCATTTAAACCAGTCTGTACAACATCAAAACTAGTAATGCTCTTAACTAAGTGCACCAAGTAGAGAGCAATATGAAGAGTTCTGTGGGGGCTTTGATGTAATTGTGCTATTTAGATTTGTGAATTGATTTAGTCTACTTTGAATTATGTAAAGTTAGGTCATCGATTCCCCTTGTAACACGACAAAAAAGAGAAACCCGAAATAAGGCAATGTCATTGGACAAACGCACCACATGATCAAAGCTGGAGCGGTGATTAATCACTGGTAATGCCCGCTCCAACTATTAATCACGGGGTCACTGGGTCAGGCTCTAGCACCACTACCTGTCACAGGAGCAAACAGAATACACATTGCGGCGAAAACGCAGGATCTCACTGCGCCGACACAAAGCTGAACAGTTCCAGCGAACAGAACTGTACAAATGGAAAACAATAACGACACAAGTATTCCATGTTACAATGCATTAGTAAGCCTTTCAGAAAGTCGAAAGTTTATCAGAATTAATGCATGGTTGCGGTTAGCACTAGGCCAAGGCTTTGTGCCACAACCCCCAAACCATGCATTAATTCCCCAGTAAAAGCCTCCTCTGTCTGGCATTAATGCTTACTTAGCACCAGTCAGGACTGTGTAGCTGATTCCTTTATACTCTGTTAGCACATTTTGTGATTATAATTATTAATGGGATGTATTTATTGTACATTTGACTTTTCTATTTAATTGGATTGCGGAAATATTGTTGCAAAATAAAAATAAATTAATCTGAAGTAGAGGGCAATATCAGCAGACCTCACAGGTAAGGTGCCCAAGCTCTTCCGTTGAGGAAATCTTTTCCAGCTGCTGAAACCAAGCTCATATTTTTGAATCGTTGATGGAGCCCTGGAACTGAAGACGATTCCAGAACTTGAACGGTAAGATGCTGAAGATCCTCGTCTGTATAACACATGATCTCCAACAATACGGATGCTGAACTGCAGAAAGAACTGGAAGGGGGCAGGATCAGTTGTGTTCCAGGACAGTAGCTGCTGCTGTTTTCACAGGGTTCTTGTGGATTTTACTTGGTAGGTTAGTTCTTTTCTTTTTTGCTTCTAAGGGGCTAGCAGGGTATTGTTCTGGGGGATCCTGGATGTTTGTAAACTGATTTAGTGGCTGTAAGTGGGGCTCTTTTTGTGGATGTTTCACTTTGTAACAGGCTGCACCGGTAGAGGCCTATTTCTTCTGATTTAAAACCTGTTTGGTGGGATTTGCTTGGAGATGGTTATTTGAATTGGAGACCTGTATCTGTTAATTTCAAGCCTAGTTTGATTTGGTGTTAGTGAAGCTGATTAAATTGGAGAACTGTTTCCTTTGGCAGCAAACATATTTTGGGGGCTTTGACTTGAATTTTGATTCCTTGTGCTGACTCCATTAGCTGTAAAGGTTAGTTCATAGTGGGGGAGGGGTGTTAATGGTCTGGCCAGGTCTCACTCAGCCAATTGAGTGGAGGCAGGGCTGAATCAGGTTGAGGTGCTAGCTGCTTTGTCTTCTCAGAAAGAACTGGAAAGGAGCAGGATCAGTTGTGTTCCAGGACAGTAGCTGCTGCCGTTTCCACAGGGTTCTTGTGGATTTTACTTGGTAGGTTAGTTCTTTTCTTTCTTGCTTCTAAGGGCTAGCAGGGTATTGTTCTGGGGATCCTGGATGTTTGTAAACTGATTTAGTGGCTGTAAGTGGGGCTCTTTTGTGGATGTTTCACTTTGTAACAGGCTGCGCTGGTAGAGGCCTATTTCTTCTGATTTAAAACCTGTTTGGTGGGATTTGCTTGGGCCTGGTTCTTTAGCTGCAGGGCTTGGAGGGAGACACAGGGCTGATACACTCTCTCTTGTCAGGTGTCTGCCCAAGACCCACCCTCCCCACCCCTCCCTCCCCAGAAGTCTGCAAATTTATAGGGAAGACCTGCCCTGCAATTGGAGGAAAAGGCTGCTGGTGCAGCTCATGTAGTTCTAGCCACTGGGGTTGAATTTGAAGGCAGGCGGAGGAGCTTAGGGGTTGTTCATTTTCCTTACATGTTTAATGTGTTGTACTGCACCTAGTAACAGAGTTACTGGTGTACAGTGGGACTGTCTCTAGGATTAGTGGGTGACCTGATTAGGCAGTAGGGGTATCTTGGAGTAGGGGAACTGGTGGCTTACCCAAGAAACCTATTTGAAAGGGATGGAACCACACATCATTAGGGCCGGCATCTTTGGGAGGGTGGTGGGGTGCACAGGGTGTGGAGCAGCCATGATACTGGACTGGGCTTGGAAGTTTGGTGGTTGCCCATGTGCTGCCAGCTAGCACAGCTTAGGAGGAGGTTGTGGGATGAGGGAGAAAGCTGGGGAAGGGGTGGTATGGTTGGGGAAGGGGCTGGAAATCTCCCACAGGGTTGCAAGCACTGGGGGCGGGGGTATAGGAAAGGAGTGCAGGAGAATACTCAGGGGTCACATAGGGACCCTGGCAGAGGGGCCAAAGGACACTACCAAGGAAGCAGGCAGGTAACTGGGGACCCTCACAAGGGGGACGGAGGGACAACATTCTCAGGAAGTAGGCGGATAGCCAGTGCTGGACAGAAGGAAGCAAGGCAGGGAGATGGATCAGACCTTATACTTAGTAACCTTCAATTCTCTTCTACTGCTCAAGGATGAGGGGGATGTAGCCACGACAGAGGTGGTTAGAGACGGAAAGGGTGTGGGGGCAGGAGGCAGGGGCCAGATAGCAGGAAGAGCAGGGGGGACCTGGAATGCAGGAGAATGGGGTGAGCAGTGAATCAGAGTAGGAGGGGCAGGGGAAGAGGAGGAAAGCAAGGAGAAGGACCAGTTGGGAGGAAAGGTAAAGAAGGACTAGAAGTACAAGGAGGATTCAGTAAAGAGAGCTGAGGGGTAGGCCAGGGGAGCACGGCGAGCAGGAGGAACTAAATGGAGACAGGAAGGAAGGAGGATGAGCCAGGCTAGTTTAGCAGATGGGGAGAAGGACCAGTTGTGAGCAGTGAGGGGGAGTTAGCAAGGAACAGAAGGATACTCAGGAGGAGGAGAGCAAGGATTGGAGGGGAGGGAGTGGCCATGGTAAATAAGGAGCGGTGGCATGGCACACAGATGAGGGAGGAACAAGGAGCCAGCTGGGTGGAAGGGCCGTAGAAAGGATGAGGGACATGGAAGGGGGAATGGAGGAAAGGAGTGGTCAGAGTGCTCCTGTTGGGGATTCTATGATCAGGGGTATCAAATGGGATAGGGAGGGAGAAGCCTGACCAGTTAGAACAAGATGCTTCCTGGACTAACGGTGCACAGGGCTAAGCATGAGGTATATCAGCTGGCAAAGGATTGTGGGGGTTCCCCAGACATACTGGTCCACCTGGGCACAAATGATATTGAGGGAAATAGCGAGCTAGAGATACAGGCAAGATTCAGGGAGCTCGCCAGGGTCTGTCATGACATAGGATGCACAGTTTCCTTCTCAGAAATCCTGCCAGTGCCAAGGGCTAGTGGGGAACACAAAAGAAAAATTAGGGAGATAAACCAGTGGCTCAGGGAGTGGTGTGAGGCCAGAGGGTATGGGTTGATGGGGGATTGGGGGGAGACCTGGGAGGATAAGGAGCTGTATGCTAGAGATAGACTACATCTCAATTTTGAGGGGAGGGGAATCCTTAAGTTGAAAATAGAGGAGTTCATTGGTGAAAAGTGGGGTTTAAACTTGTGAAGGGGGGTGGGATGGGAGAAAAGGCAGTCAAGGGATGCCGATAGGGAGGACTCTGTCTCCACCCCTGGGGACCAGGAGGATTGCAGGAAAAGACCAACTGGCAAACTGCAGACCAGGAGAAACAGAATCCCCATGGGAACACGAGCAGGGAAATGGAACTATAGGGAAAGGGTGGAAGGTAGTCCTGCTAAATGCCAGGAGCTTGGCAATAAAATGCCTGAGCTCAGGCGTCTTAACTGAGGGGAGCAGTGGATGTGGCGGCCACTGAGACTTGGGCCACTGCAAGACATGACTGGGACCTGAACCTGGAGGGATACACTATGTTCAGGAAGGACAGGGGAGGGAGGGAGGAGGTAGCAATGATAGTAAAAACTGCATTGGCATAGGGGAGTAGAGGAGGCGGAGGGAACCGTGGAGGCGATTTGGGTCACCTTGATAACAAGGGGCAAGAGAGTAAAAATAGGAGGGTATAGACCCCTGCCCTGGTGGAGGAGCCGAGGACAGTCTGTGGCAGATGTTAGGAGACACTGCAGACTGGGCAGAGGAATGGTGGTGGTGTTAGGGGACTTAAACATGCCAGGAACAGACTGGGAGACTATGATATCCTCTGTGACCAGGGAACAGAGGTTGTTGGATGTCTTTCAAGACGCTTCCTAACTCAGCAGGTGAGGGAACCGACCAGGGAGGCATGGGTACTGGATGTGATCCTGGCAGACAGTGACAGATTGGGGCCTGGAGGTAAGGGACCCATTGGCGGGGAGTGACCATGCCACGGTCTGGTTCTGCCTGGACCTAGGAGGGGTAGAAGGCTGCAAAAGACGGAAGTAACCGACTCAGGGAGGTGGATTTTAAGGAAATGGGAAGGATCCTTAGGAGCATTTGGATGGGATTGGGTCAGACATGGACGCTGATAGTAGGTGGGAAATCATCAGGAGAGGTGCAGGATGCTACCAGCACCTGTGCAAGAGTAAGACGAAATGCGGTGGGGCCCAAAAACTCTGTTGGTGGACCAGGAGGTCCAGGAGGGTGTGAGGGAAAGAAAGCAGCCTATAAGAAATTCAAGTGCTCAAGGAGTGAAAGGGATCGAGGGAGTATGAGCTGATGGCTAGAAGGGCCACTAGAGTGGTGAGGGTGGCTAAGGCAAGGAAGGAGCAGAACCTGGCCAGGGAAATTAGGAGAGGGAAAAGGGTTCTTTAGATACATTGGGGAAAGACAAAGGGTGAAGGGCAGATTAGCAGGATTAAATCAGGGAAGAGTGGGCACAAGACCCAGAGGAGCAGGCTGAGGTACTAAATGAGTACTTCACCTCAGTTTTCACCAGGAAAAATGGGGATGCTGCATCATACATGGGAGGAGACAGAGATAATGAGGAGGGGCCCCTTACCAATGCGGCAGGTCTGGAGGGCATCACTGGCAGGTGGGGGATGGCTAAGCAGGAGAAGAGGTACTGGAAGTGGAAATCACAGCAGAGAGTGAGGAGCCCTCAGCTCCCTTAAGATGGAGAAAGCACCGGGGCGGATAAATTACATCCTAGAGTGCTGAAGGAACTTGCAGATGTCCTGGCGGAAACCCTGGCAGAGCTTTCACCATCTCTCTGAGGACAGGTGGTGCCCCAAGACTGGAAGGTGGCGCATGTAGTGCCTATCCACAAGGGTGGATCAAGGGAGGTGGAGGGAACTACAGGCCTGTCAGCCTGACATCAGTGGTGGGCAAGGTGATGGAGGGCATTGTCAAGGAGAGGCTGGGGGACCTGGATAAGTCAGGGTGCCTGGACGATAGACAGCATGGATTCATCCTGGGAAATCGTGTGTCAGACAAACCTGGTGGAGTTCTATGACTGGGTGACAAGTGCCTTGGACCTGGGTAGACCAGTGGATGTCCTCTTTCTAGACTTCAGCAAGGCATTTGACTCTGTTCCTCACATGGGCCTGTTGGATAAACTAGGAGAAATGGGGTGGAAACCAGATGATCCGATGGATGAGCAATTGGCTCCAGGACCGGACCCAGAGGGTCGAGTTGGTGGGATAGTCTCTTCCCAAGGAGGGTCATTAGTGGGGTCCCACAGGATCAGTCCTTGGGCCCCTTCTGTTCAATGCCTACGTATCTGACATAAGGACAGGAATCAGGAGTGAGATGAGTCTCTTTGCAGATGACTCGAAACTGGGGGCAGTGGTGGATGGGGAGGTGGCCCTGCAGGGGGACCTGGAGGCTCTGGAAAGATGGTCTAGAAAGTGGAAGCTGAGGGTTTAATGCAGGAAATGCAAGGTACTCCACCTGGGGCCAGAAACCCAGTCCAAGTGTACACCCTGGGGAAATACCAAGTCTCAATGGCTGAGAGGGACCTGGGGTGGTGGTGGATGTCAAGATGAACAACTCTGAGACTTGTAGGAGGCAGCAGCCAAGGCCAACAGGATGCTGGGATGCATCGCTAGGGGATCACCTCAGAAGGAGGAAGTGATACTCCCTCTGTATAACTGCTTGGTGAGGCGCACCTGGAGTACTGCAGTTTTGGAGGCCGTACTTAAAGAGGGATATTAACTTCTGGAGGGTCCAGAGGAGAAACCAAAATGACTTGAGGCTTGGGGACAGGACCTATGAGGAGAGGCTCGAGAGCTAAATATGTACACTTTGGAGAGAGAAGGGATCGGGGACATGATAGAGGTCTTCAGGTACATGAAGAGGGTAAATAGGGAGGAACAGTGAGGGTGCTTGAAGGAAGGAGGAGGGGGCCACTAGAGGGCATGGGTGGAAGCTGGAGGGAAAGATTCAGGGAGAAAGGAGGAGGTGCTACTTCACTGAGAGGTGGTAGAGCCATGGAATGCACTACCTAGGGGCTGGTGGAGGCAGAGAAGTGGAGGGGTTCAAGAGGGGGTGGGACAGGTACAGAGGAAGGGTTCAGGAAGCAAAATCCAATGCAGCAAGAATATCTGGAACTGGGAAGGGAGAAGCCAGAGAAGGCGAGGGGGACAGCAAGGTCAGCACCCAGGGTGGGGGCTGACCAAACGAGCAGACACAAAAGACCATTAAGCCTATTCTGCTGGCATTTTAGTATGTTAGTATGTAACTGCCACCCCTGTTCAGTCCTAAAAGTAAAAAGAGATAACCAACATCGGTAAACAGGCAGCTGAATCTCAGAACAAGCCCACTCAGCTTCTTGCTGAATTTGCCACCATGTTAACGAACATGTCCATGAGGCATTGCCAGACTTTGCCGGATTGTGGGTACAACTTCCACTAATCCACAGTGATGCTTGTCCAGACCAACTGTGTATTTAACACAATCACTGACCAACAGGCACAGCCCTCGGCTGACTTGCATCACATGCTGATTCTCACTGGTCACTTGCTTACAGGATACCAGAGCAGTGGGAACAGCATCCACGGAACAGAGTACAGAACCCTGGCCCACCAAGGGGCCACATTGTTCTGCCACTGACTGTCAAAGCCAGTGATCTGAAAGGCAGCTCTCTGCCATCAAAGACCTTGCTGCAGCCCCTATCCTTTACGATCATCCCCCCTGCCACCTGGCAGAACTCTCCAGTCAACAATATTCAAAGCCAGATGAACTCCATCTGGACAAAGCACCAACCAAAACCTTGCTGCTCTCCATAAAGGAACACCAAAGGAGCCTCTGCGCCGCTTTCTGTGATATGTCACGAAACTGTGATAACTTTGTTCACTGGTGGCACAACCCAGTAATTGTCCTTCCCCCAGTTTTGTGTAAATGCACCTGTTACTTCAGACCCAGGCTGCCAAAATAATGAATTAAATCGAGGAGACTGCATGTTATAAAAGCTTGCAAAACTCTATCCACTGTGTGTGGCCCTCAGATGGAATCCAACCAAAGAAAAATCGTATGACTCAAGGACCAATCATCACTGTCTAGGAATTTGCTAAGCCTATCTGCTTGCACATTTATTTCTTGTGGCACCCATTCTGGGAAAGTATGAATGCTGTGCTCCAGGCAAAACTACTCTACAACAACTGCTATACGATGCAGCTCTAATACCATGCTACCCTTCTTTACCACAGAAACCTCATTCTTGTCAGTAAACCATGTTACTCACTTACCAGACAACTCATGAAGGATTCCTTTCAGTACATTCTCAATAGCTTTAAGCTCCCTTCTGGTTGAACTTTTACCAGCTTCTATCTGAGACCACATCCCATGTGACACTGAGCCCACTATGCTATGTAGCCTTCATAGCCTGTCCCTGAGGCGTCAGAGTAAAAAATCTGCTGGACCCCTGAAGTGGCCTGCCTTCAGCAGTTTGTAACTGAATCCCGCAGACTCCCCACTCTGCCATGGAAATCAAAACAGTGGCTGCATTAAAAGTGTACCTCAACCAAGTCTGAACTTGTTCAGGACCCCAGCAATATTTCTCCTGTCCAGGGAGAAAAGTCAACTGCCAGTAGGTTTGAAAGACTCTCCTGACTGTGTCCAACAGCCTCTACCTGGTGTGATCCCCGACGTATGCCATCATCCAGATATAGAATGACTTTCTTACCTTCTCCTCTCCATCTACCTACCATCACTCTTGCTACTTTCGTGAAGATGAAGCGACCTGTGGAGAGCCCAAACAGTAACACCTGAAAAACAAAGAAAGACAAATTGTCCCCAGAAGCCCATGCAAACCCTAGATACTGCCTGTGTTCTGAGAAAATTTCAACATGATGATAGGTGAAATGAACATCAAAACTGAATAATCAGTCCCCTGGCCAAAAAATCTGTGTGGCTGCAGTTGCATCCTCCATTCTTAAGAAACACATTAAAGCTTCTCAAGTCCAGAGTAAGTTGTAACAACTGCCATGAGCTTCTGAAGAAGGACTGGTTGGTCCGAAAGCTAGAGCACTTTGTTCTTGTTGTTACATCTATGTTGGTCCATTAAAAGGTATCAAATCATTTGCTTCTGGATCTATTCTTGCAAGGACCAATACGGCAACTACTAAATCAAGATTTCATTCCTTTCTGAGACAGTCGAAGGATTAACAACATGTGGTGGGCTGGCCACCTGAACCACACAGCCTCTGTTTAAGAGCGTGTGAGTCTCTTTTGAAACAGACTTAGCATTTACCAAGGCAGAACGATTATTTGTAATTGCAGCAGGCTCTGGAAGTGTCAGGAGGTTTAACCGATACCCAAACTGTGTAATCTCAATACCCTGACTATCAGCACCTGCCTGCACCCAGAATGCAAAACTCCTGCGTAAACTTCCTACTATAGAGAATTCCCTGCCACTAGATCCTGCAAAAAAGGGCTCAGATTTAGAAACCATAGTCCCCCCATCCTCCTCAAGACAGTTTGGGGAACCTTATAATGCATTACTATTCCCTTGCCCTGCTGCTGTCCAAGCTTGCTGCATACTTATCTTTACTGATGACTCAGCCAGCACGGTCACTATTCCAGGAGGCACACCACTTCTGCTTGCTGCTGCCTTGTACGCTGGATACTCTGCTCCGCATTTGCCCTTCTTGCCACATGCAAAGCAAAACCCCATTCTCCTTTGGCTGCGACTTGGACCCCTGGTGCTACAAGACGCTTCCTGGCCCCCTGAATTTGCTGTAAATTGCCTGAATCTGTCCCTCTTCTGACGTGCCTCCTTGGTCCTTCTCGCTGCACTGGCTTCCACCTTTAAAATCCTCTTCTCATCCTCTCTGTCACTGGCTAACTCGTGCATCTTTTAGTCTTGCACCGTAGCCCATCCACACTCAGATTTATCTGCCAGCAAGATGAACTTTTGTCTAGTGTTCACTAAATCTACACCTGCATTGACTGCTCCTCTGCCTTCTCTAGAGATCCTGCTCTCAAGGCCAAAGAGACAGATTTTAAACAATCTAATACTTTTTGCTTCTGTTTAAATTACTCATAGTTTCCTTTCTTTTTAAACCGAGGCATCTCTTTGGCTCTTATCCTCTTAATCTCCTGAAGCTGCTGCTCACTCACCTCTGTGAGTTCCTTCTTAAGAGCACCCAGTTTCTCGCTGTAAGGATATCTTCAGTTTTTCCTACCACAGACACGGTGGATTGAGACACAGCTTTCCGAACCTGTTCCTCAATTGCTGTATGTAAATTTACTGTAGTTGGCTGCTGCACGCTTGCTCCAGGAAAACCCAAACCATCCAGTTTCACAAAACATCCTGCTCTGCTGCAAATTTGGCTTAGCTGCAAAGAGTGCTGAGCTAGAACAGAGAAAAACCTGCTCAAACTCTCCTACAGAGGGCTCTGATGCAGCCCGTTGACTCTATTGAGTCTCCACGCTGCGAAACATTTCAATTTTATCCAGCAATTAGATTGTCTAGTGGAGTTTGCAAATGCATTCCAGAAAACACTGAAACATATTGTACACTTTAAAGGGGACCGTCCATGCAGAGTGGCCGTCATGATTTGAAAGACCATTAAAAAGTTCTTTCAAAGAGCTAGTAGATACAAAAATAGGACACAGAAAAATATGTTACAGATTTTAATGCATAATTGGGTGTAACTTTTCATTTCTGAAGTATTTTCCTTTTGCTCCTTAGAAAGTTGTCTATGTGAGTATTATGCCAGATGTGGCACATCTAGTTTTATTCCTCCCGCTGCATCAGCAGGACTGTGACATCACAGGTGATGGACCTGGCAGCTACTGAGTGGCTCTTCCTGAGCAACTGTGATGTCACAGTCAGTGAGGCCACAATGCTGTTGATATAATGGGAGGATCAGAGTTAGGTATGTCAGCTGCCAGGCAAAGTGCTGTTTCACACATCACACCTTCTAACACCAGGTAAAACAAATCTTCTGATAAGCAAAATGGAAAAGAAAAAGTGCCTCAGATATAAAAGGTAATAGTTGACTGCTTTCAAAAACTAATATTAGTTTTAGGCAGTATACTTGCTTTTTAAATCAGGTATTGATCTGACTGGTAGTTTCAAGTGGTCCTGTGATATAGATGACTGTCTTTACTGATACTGTATTTCCTTCAGTTTATACAACTTTGGAACATTGTAATGGTCTGCAGGAAGAAGTCAGCTTAATAGACTGCACCTCACAATAACTTTAATTTGGCTTTGGCACTAACAAATCTGCTTTCCCGTATTTACTACTTTTCAAATCTAGTCTAAATCACTTTATTTTCAATTGTAAAGGCAGTGCCTGTGGTTCAGTGGGAGGAGCAACTATGTCACTCCCACATCAGGTCTTAAAAAGCCACTCCTCCTGGACTGTTCTATGATTCTTTTCTTTGTTGCAGCCAGAGGCTGTGTTCTCTGACCCTTCTCCTGCTGGGCTCGTTCTGTGTCTCTTTTCTTATCTCACCTCCGGCTGCCCCCACATCTCTCCTGTCTCTCTGCTTTGGCTCTCCTTCTTTCAGTCTGTTTCCCCTGCTGCTTCTCACGGCTGCCCGGTCCTGTCCCCCACTTCTGTTTATTCTCCCCTCTCCCTGCTGCCATTGTGGCACTGCATTTCCTGGGGTCAGTCTGCTTGCCCTGCCTCATTGGCTGTCCTGTACCTGAACCTCCAGGGATGCCTCTGGTGCTCTCATCTCGAGAGGCCCTTCCTGCTCCTTGATTCTCTCCTCTGTAGGCATTCCTATGTTCAGAGAGCTACTCTGACTGCAGCTCCATCATTTCTGGGGTGCGTCCTCCCCGCTGCACTCCAGCTCCTTCCCCTGGTTCATTCTTCGGCCCTCCCTTCCCAGATGCCACTGCTGTTTCCTGTACCTCGCCTGCCACTTCACTTCTGTGGACCACTGCACCAGGCTCTGCAGCTTTCTCCGCCTACTCCTTTTCCTATCTGTGGCATCTCGACGCCTGTCCCTGCCCTCCCGACCACCCTAGTTCAGTTAGGACTCATCCGCCTCAGTTGTGTTATTGCTTTCGCTTTCATACCTCTCAACCTTTCCAGCCCACAATGTGGAATGCTGCTCTTCTCAATGTGGTCCTCACGGGCCACTTGTGGAATACCTCATCGACTCCCTCAGGTAGACACTCTGAACGCTGTTTAAATGTGTGATCATGTCTGCCAGTTCAAGCTGTTGGCTTTCACTTGATTTCATGTTCCATGTCAAACATCACAACCACCCCATGTCTATTATAATATTGTGGCAGTTGTCCTTGTCTGCTGTGTAGGACTGGTCTGCATTTCTTCCTTCTGCACCTTTCCTCTTCATTTAGCGTTTTCCCTCCTGGCCACTTCTTCTACCTCCATTTTTTAGATTGTTACTGATTTTGCCTTCTGATACCCATCCTGATATCTGTTGGACAACTTCGTGCTGTGCGTAATGTCTGGATTCTGCCCCAGTTTCAGCTCTGGTGTTCCATTTTGATGTCCCAAGGGTATTTTGAGATGCTTTCTCCCTGTTGTCCCTTCCCATGTTTGCTTTTGGTTCTCCATTTCTTTTGGCGTTCCTGCCCTATTGCCCATCCATCTCCATCCTGTTATCCATTCCTGCTAGTCCTACCTGGGACCCCTGTGTATTGGATGTATTTGATCATTCAGTATCTCCGTATCTACTTTTTACTTCCTTCCTACCTACTCTCGTTTTGCCTCATGGTCTGTCAGCCTGCTCCCTCGACCCTCGCCTCTTCTCCTTCCTCATCCAGTGCTTTCTTTTGGGGGTTTTTCCTGTCCTGCCTTCACCATAGCTATTCATATCCTCCCCTTACCATAGTCCTACGTTCTAGTCTGCTTGGCTCGAATATCCTCCACTGAATGTCAAATTTCATTGTTACCAAACCTCATTCTTCCTATACCCTACCTGCCATCTTCCCTACCCTCAATCGTACCAGCCTTCATGGCTTTCACTCCATTATCGTACATTGTCCATTTCATACCTCACCTTAACCATTCCGGCCTTCAAGACTTCCCTCCATCATCGTACCTCATCCATTTAATTTTTTACCTTAACCGTACCGGCCATCAAAGGTTCACTCCGTTACCATACGTCATCCATTTCATATCTCACCTTCACCATACCGGCCTTTCAGGCTTCATTTCATTATCATACATCATCCTTTCCATTCCTCACTTTAAACTGATCAAA
Organism: Neoceratodus forsteri; assembly: GCA_016271365.2. Lineage (NCBI taxonomy): Eukaryota > Metazoa > Chordata > Ceratodontiformes > Ceratodontidae > Neoceratodus > Neoceratodus forsteri. Next base: position 26,283,071 of record JADMNL010000027.1, read on the forward strand.
CCTTCAAGGTTTTCAATCCACCGTCATTTATCGTTCCTTCGTTCTCAACCATTCTGTCCTTCCGCATCGACTTCTCTGCTCATCATAGGCTGTGAGGTTCACCAGACCATCCTCATTTCTCCCCTTTCATCCTTCGTTCCATTAGACAGTCCATGCCGACCTTCTAAGCTTCCCTCTGTCAGCGAACTTCATATATTCCTCTCGATCCTCTACTCGTCCATTCTGACTTTGTAGCTCCTTTCTCACTACTCCTGGTACTTTGTACCTCCCCTGTCTGCTGCGGGCTATGCCTGGTCACTCTCGTTCCTACCTTCATCAAGTTCGCGCCACTCCTGATTTGGCTTCTCAATGGACCTGGTTGGCATGCACTCCCATGGTTGCTCCTGCGACCTGCCTCCTCTGCACCCTTGTTGGGGTTTCCTTCACTCACTCTGACCTCTCAGTAGGTCTACTTGTTCACATCGCCTAATCGAGCATACCCTTCATATGGGTCCTATGCTACCTCGACTCGACCTGCTCTCCACTCAGAGACATACTTTCCATGTCCATTGCCCCATGGCTCAGGGCTAGCCTTTAGCTGACAGTCTTGCTCTGCACCTCTGAAGTTCGCATCTAGAGCATGCGAAGCTCAGAGTGGGGTCCTTCTCCTTGGCCCATAGTGAGAATGTCTTCACTCCGGGTGGATCTTCAGTTGTCCCTCATTTTGTTGGAACCTCTGGATGTAGAATTTACAACTTCAGGCTGTGAGAGGTGGGACTCTCATCATTGGAGCCCCTTTGGCTGCCAGAGCAGGTTCGGAGGCACCCTCTACGCTATTCTCCATCAAGACCACTTCTAGTTCACCTGGTCTGTTTTGTAGGCTCATATAGGCTGGCTGAGTGCCTCAGCGGTGTTTCTCTCCTCATTTGCTTTTGGGCATCTAGTTGCAGAGGCATCACTCGCAACCGTCAACAGCATTCCTGTTAGAAGAAAAGAGCGAGAGTGTCATCTAAATTGGAATCTTTTTCCTCTTCCCTCGATAGCGATTCTAAATTGCAGTAGCTCAGCGTCACTAATCAAAACATCCTTCAGCCTGGAGGGAAGGTGACCTAGGCCTTGGATCCCCAGAGGTTTCCTCCTCAAAGGTTTTTTTTCCTCCCCTCTGTGCCGATGGTCATAATATTAGAAGGGTTAGTGTTTTTAAAGGTCTATAGTTAGGTTCCACTGTTGGATGGAGTCAGATGGTGGCCCAGGCTGTTCCCTCTCTCCTTAGGAAGTTCGCCCTTCTGCATCTTGTCAGCTTGCCTTTCGTTCATCTTCCCCATCTTATCTCATTCTTCTCCTGTCCTTCCCATCTACGTCTATCACCTTAATTTCTGGTCTTGATATATTCTGATTTCTCACCTCTTCAATGCTCGATACCATTTTGGGTATTCTTTTTGGGTTTCTTCCTAAGCTACCTTTAGCCAAGGGAATCATTCCTGCAGCACCTATAGGGGTGGAACTCCTCTAGGGTTCCTTGCCATCTTACACCTATAGGGTGGTAAATCCCATGGCTAGAGAGGTGAACAGCCACAATGTATCTAAGTCACACAAACATACATCATACCAAGTTGCGTAAGCACGTTGAACTCTTATTGTACTCGTGTCAATAAAAGTGTTTTGGACATATGGACATTGTATATTGTTTATTGCATATGGACTGATGTTGTTTTGTGTGGAAAACCATACACTCAAAAACATTCTGCTACAGTAGTGATGCAACTACTACCGAAGAATGATTTTCCGTTCTGCTGTAGTAGCTACATCACATTACAGTATTCCTGACCATGTTCCTCATTCCCGCTACTGCCACTCCTGCTAAAGTGAAGTGCATAGTCAGTAGCTTTTTTAAAGCAATTCAAAGTTAAAGTAGTGTGTTTTTATTTAAGTAGACAGAAGGAGTGGGAGCAAGAGACAGTAGTAATAGTAGTAGCAGCAGCTAAATGATCGGCACAGTTGGGGCCATTGGGTTTGTGGGGCAGCAGTCATGTTCATTGTCCAGCCAGGGAAGCCACCTAACAAAAGTGCCACACAACAGTAAGTAAGGGTATGTGAGCCAACAGAGTATAGGGAGGTGTTGCCTCATTCATTTATACCAAAGCCGTTTTGATGGTTTTTTTTTTGAACCCCCAAACACCGAATAAAAAAATGTATGAGGAACTATACACACCAAGGTAGTTTTCCTGCCTTGTAGTTACCATGATGACAGGGACCTCTCGAGCTTTGCTCTCGAGATCACTCTGTTGCCATAGTAACCACTTGATAGGAAAACAGCCTCGTTGTGTATGGTTTCCCATACATTATTCTATATACTATATGTGATTCTGAATGTAATAGTAAGGACTTTTACCATTATCTTTACTCTGTGTCAACTCTGCTGATGTATTTGTCCCCCTCTGGGGACCCTCTTAGGTGCTTCTTCTGAGCAAGGCTATACCAGCAAATACAAATAGTACATATTCCAAATAAAGATAGATGTTTATATGTACAGTTACTACAGCAGGGACCCCATATTCCATGGCCGGGGTAAGTGCCACACAACATCCCTTCCACTAGCACTATTGTGTGTGCTGCACAAAAGGTGGTATATTTACAGGGATCCATGACTGGTTGTCCATAAAAATTTTGTTGAACGACCAGACAGTGAAACTGGCAGGTCGACCACTTTTCGCTGTCGGCTGCTGGTTCCAAAGAAAACAAAGTGGTTTCTCCCGCCGAACCCCCCACTAAGGATTATCAACTCTGAGTCAGAGCTGATTTGGGAGGGTGCAAGACCCCCCGACTGGCAGTGCCAGGTTCCAATGCGGACACTACAGCGATGTGGCACTGTAGTTGCTGTAGTGTCATTCGCTGCACCAGTGTCGCTGTCGGGGGGGGGTATACGTATTTACAGAACTCCAGGACACACTGTGAGTGCACAAAGCATGTATGAATGTACCCCAGAGCACAGTGCAAAGGAACTAAATGCTAAGCAGCTCTGTGCCACAGGTGCTTTTATACTGGGTTCAGAGTTCAGTTCATGCCTTTGAATTATCCACGAAGTGCAGAACAGAACATGACCAATAATTTATCCACCCCTCAGACCCACTGACCTATAAACATCCTACTGGCAGTAAGGACTATCACATACTAACTAACTTCCATGCTTTTCCATTTATTCTGTGCATCCAAAGTCATGTATGGGCTATTTGACAGTGTCCTCCATACTGAGTGCTGTTAAAATGTGCCTTTCAAACGCGGTAAATTGTGCAACACAAAACTACCCTTAGCACTGTCACAATTCTCTGAATAAAGCTTAGCACACTATATGCAGGCCCCCTCACTCATTTGCATGTACACAATACCTAATTTTGTGCCAGCACGCAACTGAATTTACGTTGAATAATCTGAAGCTTCAAATATATTGCAGTAGGCCCCGTGGTAAGCCCAGACTTAAGGCACAAACATCTGTTTACTTGGTTCTAAAGCTTTGAAGGTCTGGCCCCTGGGCTCTTGGAGGTACATAGTGCCCCCCCCTTGAAAGTTTGGGGTACAGACCTGCAACGCGAAGCTGAGTAGTTCTAGCACACAAAGAACTTTAGAAGACACTCTTATAACCATATAACCATAAGAGATGCCAGAACCATACATATAAACATTTTCATTAAGTTGAAAACTTCTGTTTCATAAAAATAGATCTTGATTTTAAAATCAAAAATGTTTTACCTTGTTGTATTAACTAGAGAACCCCGTTTGGGGGACTTGGCTTGTGCTAACCGAATTTAGATGAACTTCAGAATTTTAGAACTCTTAGCATGAAACTCCTACTTATGGTGACATCTGATTACATTGAATGCCCGTGTATGTACATAATTCATAATTCTGGCTTATGAGACTTGGATATGTTGCACCTTTGGCCATTGTTGCATCCTAGACACAGTGTGTTGTTATTCTATCTTTGAGATGTTATAAGGTTTGGGGCTGTAACTGATGTATAGTTCTCAGACTGTATTGACGGCCTGTAGATATATGTGTACATAATTTATTGTGCAGACTTAGAAGATGTATAAATTGCTCCTCTGACTACCATTTGTGTTATTATAAATTATTACTGCATTTGATGTTTAGTATTCATTCAGTCTTGTGTCTTCTGCTTTAATTTACTCTGTAATTGATGTAAATTGACACAGACTCATGCCTTCGTGATTAGGATGCTTACTTCACAAATCCCCCAAGACCTACCTCATCTTCCACACTCCTACTAGTCCCAATGTAACGGGCCTCCCAATACCAGCGCTCCTTTTGTATCAAAGCGCCATACTGGTTAAATGGCCTCCACAATGGTTTGGCTAACCTTACTAGTCTCGGTGAATTCAAACTCAAACTTCGTCAGCACATCCTATCTGAAAACTCCTGTGATTGCACCACTTAACATCCTTGTCCCTCTTCCCAGGACCTCACCCCCCCACCATTCTTCCACTGTTCTCTCTACTTGTCTTGCCCTCTCACTCTCCTCTCCCTTCCTGCCTCCCATCTCACCCTCTTTTTCTCCCCCAACTGTCTTCCTTGCTTTTCGTCCCTTACTATCCTAGCTGCTACTTGGCAATGCTGCCTGATTGCTCTCCCGTTCCTTGATCTGGCTCCCCTCCTAATTCCCTCCTCTTCTCACTCGCTGCCTCGAATCATGTGCTAAACTAATGTGTATTTATTTGCTGTTCTCTTATTCTGTGTTTTGTAATACAAATTGCTTAATTGTTTGTGAAACCAGCCTGATTTCCATTATGGATCTGTACCCCCAATTGACGTGGAACCTTTGTAAATGAGCTGCTTGACGCTCAAAGATACTTGTAATGCTAGATTGAATAAATAAAAATAAATAAATAAATAAAGTCTATTTGTTCATTGCCATCCTGTACTCTCCCTGATCATGTTTTAAAATAGGCTTTGCATTTCTAGTGCAGCTGTTAGATAAACAAAAGCTAAATAAATAAATATGTAGGCGTACCTGGAATATTCAAAAATGAACAATCACAATTAGCTAATAATTATGTCATGATTTATTATTTACTTAAAAGGCACCAAATAAATATACCTTCTGTTTTATTCATCCTCCTAAAACTCATACGGGTACTACTGTAGCATAAAGGGAATGTGTCACTATTGAAAATACTTTGTGAAACATAATATTCAGACACAATTCAGATCATGTTATATAGTGTATAGTGGAGCCTTGTTGCGCATGGAAACCGGAGGTTCTCAAAATGTTGTTCTACTGCAGTTCAAAAGGTCATGAAACATGATTATACCCTACTGTAGCAGAACAACATTTTGAAAACCTCTAGAGGTTCCACATGTTCACTACACGGACCGCACATTGCTTACCGTAGCAGCAAAGGGGACGGACCCACACTTCCGCGGCGACAGTAGAATCAGTGGCATCGGAGCCTTGCAAGATGCAGGATCAACCAGATATGAGGAAATGCAAGATCAACCAGATGTTTAGACTTAGTCATTTTTAAAAAAAAAATAAAACAAATGATCCCCTACTCCACATCTATCTCACTTAGCCAATGTACCTGACAGCCAATAGGAAGTCACGCTACAAACGTAGCCATGCCTCCTCCTTAGCAACCACTCGGCAACCCTAGAAATCAGCCTTTACCATGGAACAGTGCATCGCACACAAAAAGTTAAAGGCTGCTAAAAAAAGAACTGTAAGTGATTTTCGGGGGCACTATTTAAAATAATGGACAGGCATCCTCATGCACAACCAGCCTTTTTGTACCACCTCGGGGTTCTGATATCATCAGACCTGTCACGCTCTCAAGGTCTGATGTTATCAGAACCCCTCTATGGCACAACAGGTTGGTTGTGCATGGATGCCCATCTGCTGTTCTATGTATAGTCTCTGCATTTCTTGTCCATTTGTTCCTCATTGCTAGCTTGATTTGCATGGAGATGGGATCTCTGTCCCCCGAGATTCATCGGCTTCTGCTGCTTAATCCTCTGCAGGAGTCATGATGCTCTCTGTGACATCACGGGTGGTTGCTATGGAAAGGATTATGAATGTCACAAACAGAGGATTCTGAGATCAGCAAAGGATTTAACAGAAGGAGAAGATACACTGCAGGAATTCACCCCAGAATTCTAAAAGAATTAAGCAGAGAACTAGTGACACCACTGACTACGCTTTTTAACAAATCATGGGAGGATGGTATGGTACCTGAGGACTGGAAGAAGGCGGATGTGATTCCGCTTCACAAAAGTGGGACCAAGACGGAGGCAGGAAACTACAGACCTGTCAGTTTGACCTCTGTGGTAGGGAAAGTGATGGAATCACTTCTGAAGGAAAGAATTGTTGAGTAACTAGAGGCCAGTGGGGTACAGGACCCAAGACAACATGGGTTCACAGCGGGAAGGTCATGTCAGACGAATCTAATGGATTTCTTTGACTGGGTGACAAAAGTAGTAGACCAGGGAGGGACTGTGGACATGGCCTACCTAGACTTTAGCAAGGCATTTGACACAGTCCCACACAAAAGATTAGTAGTCAAATTAACCAGCCTGGGAGTGGGTCCCAAGGTGGTAGCCTGGGTAAAACATTGGCTGAACAACAGGACACAGAATGTAATTGTAAATGGAGTCCACTCTGAAGAAAGAGGGGTTACTAGTGGGGTGCCGCAGGGTTCAGTACTGGGTCCAGTCCTTTTTAATGTCTTTATAAGTGACATTGCAGAGGGACTATAAGGAAAAGTATGCCTCTTTGCAGATGACACAAAGATCTGCAACAGGGTTGATACACAAAGAGGCGTGGAAAGGATGAGAAGGGACTTGGCAAGGTTGGAGGAATGGTCAGAAGTATGGCAGCTTAGATTCAATGCAAAGAAGTGCAAAGTAATGCACCCGGGAAACAAAAACCCAGGGGCAGATTACACAATGGGGGGAGGTAGTAACAACATCGAAAATGGAAAGAGACCTGGGGAAATCATATCAGATGACCTTAAGGTTGGCAAGCAATGTGAGAAGGCGGTAGGGAGGGCTGGGATACTGGGTTGTATAGGGAGAGGTATCACCAGCAGAAAACAGGAATTTGTTATCCCCCTGTACAGACAGTTGGTGATACCCCATCTGGAGTACTGCGTCCAGTTCTGGAGACCCCATTTCCGCAAGGACATAGACAGGATGGAGGCAGTTCAGAGAAGGGCAACTAAAATGCTGCAGGGTCTACAAGAGAAGCCATACAAGGAGAGACTAAAGGAGCTTAATATGTATACCCTTGAGGAAAGGAGGGAGAGGGGGGACATGACAGAAACGTTTAAGTGCCTCAGTGGAATTAACAAAATCCAAGAGGGTAGCATCTTTCAGAAAAAGAGATGTGCAAGAACAAGGGGACACAATTTGAAGATATAGGGGGGACGGCTCAGGGGCAATGTGAGGAAGTATTTTTTCACAGAGAGGGTGGTGGATGCATGGAACAGCCTTCCTGGGGAGGTTGTGTGGTCTAAAACTGTGGGAGAATTCAAGAATGCATGGGACAGACATAAGGCAATTTTTGTGGGGGGTAGGAAGAAATAGGCTGTTGGTTAAAGAGGATCTACAGCTTATCCTCTAGGTAGGGAAATGGGCAGACTAGGTGGGCCAAGCGGTCCTTATCTGCTGTCAAAGTCTATGTTTCTATGTTTCTAGGGTGCAAGGATCCTGTTTCCATGCAAATGAACCAAGTAATGCAAGATAAAAAGAATCAACATACAGAGAATCTATTTGTGCCTAAATAATATGCTTTTCAAAGTTTTCCCTCAAAGTGACAAAATCCCTTCAACAAAAGCAAAATCATTTTGTTTATAAATCCTAGTAGTGTTGTGATGTCAGTGATAAGCAAAGCCAGAAAACAACATAGGATCTTTATAGTTCAACTATATGAAGCAAACTGAGGATCAACAGGAGCGAACACTGTATTTACATTTCATTTTCAATGGAGTGTGGAACTTGTCAGCTTGAAAGCAGCTGTGAATGCTTTTATAATAGAGATGAAAGTTGGAAACTTCTCCCTTTTCCCCTTTGGCATGAAGACATTTCACCCATTCCGTTCATTTCTAGATCCCATTTGCAATGCAACTAAAGTGACAAATGCAGGGAGTGAGTTACTGCTGACAAACACCCCTGTCTTTCCTTTTTTTTTTTTTTTCCTTCTCCAGTCGCCCCGATTGACAAATGATCTGCTGCGTGATTGGGTGGTGAGGATGTCAAATGTTCTGCAAGCTAACAGCCCTCGCAGGGAAAATGATAGAACACTGCTGGCTGCAAGCACACAGGCATTCCTGCTGGGATGATTGATAGACTCTGAAGGAGACTGTCAATCACAAAATGCAGAACGTTATCTCTTGTAGTTTATTTTGTCAATGGAAATAGAAGCCACTGTGTACACTCAGGTGATGTGGGTGCCCTCTGTACCAGTGACTGAAACAGCTTACTGGTTATGAAACCCCTAAAATATCAGTAAATTTTTTATAAGCCAAGAACTGTTGTTAAGAGGAGAGGGTGATGTATGTGGTACTCCATTCTCCAGTAAACAAATCAAAGTTGACATCAACAGAACCCAATTATGCAACATCCCACAAAAATATTAAACTAGAAGTTGCTCTTTTCGTTACTAATAAGGATATATGTATAAAAATGCAACCCTTGTCATTTACAGCTGTGTTTGTCCTGATGATTTTCAGGAGCTGAAGCCATAATCCATTCCTTGTGACTTTACACTCTGTTGCTATGGAAATGACCATGATGTCACTGCTGGAGTATTATGGACTCAAACAGTGAGTAGTAACACGGCAAAATAAGCTGTAAAGGGCAAGCGTTGTGTTTTGATGCCAAAAACGCATTTACACCTGGGCAGCCATTTTGTATCAGGTTAAGCAATGGATGGATCGAACTTCATACCACATTACCTCACTTTTAAGGAACAGAGTGACGTGAAATTAGGGTTACTCAGAATTCAGTGTACGTTTATGGAATTTCATTCACTGGATTCTGATCCCTATATAGGACTTTCTGAATAGAACAGTGAAAATCCTAAAAATGGTCAAATCAACATGGAACTGGATTCTGAAATCTGATTTTGGTAAAAAGATCCAATTTTGATTTCATGCGGTATGTGCTTGTGGTTTGCTAAGATTTTTAGGATTTTCAATTTCAGTTTCCAATTTAGAATCAGATCTTCTGAAATCCTACAAAACTCCTACCAACAGATTTTTGCAACTCTGAGTACCTCCTACTTGGAATTCAATGTTATTTTGGATTGTTGTGTAGCTGGGATCTGCTGATCTCATTTGTGACTGTTCTACTAGTGACTGGAGCCACATAAAGAGAACAAGAGGTGCTCAACTTAAAAAGGTCAGGCAAACAAGAAAAAGAAGCATTGCCTCTCTAAGTCCCTGTCCACACTACCCCTCTGTAACGTTACAGAGTGCCCAAACTGTTACCGCAATGGTTTGCATTTACACCTGTAATGTTACAGAAAGCGTTTTCATAACCGTTGTTGAAACCACATATGAGGTGGCTTCAACAATGGTTATGAAACTAGTTACTCTCAGTAACGTTACTGGGCATAGTGTGGCCTCATGGCACCGGTTCCCTAGCACAGCGTGAGCTGCATTGTGGGATTGGGTGCCATGGTAACAGTCGCCCAGCTCCCGAAGTGTGGACCGGTGGTGCCGGTCCCGTAACAGACACCGTGGCAGTGTGGACACACTGCACCGCTCCCCGGTTGTAACAGTTTCTATCCATTACGGGGTCTGAGCTGAGCAGTGTGGATGGGGCCTAAATCACACTGTATGTTCTGCATTTTTTTCTTTCCTTGCTGTTCTGGAAGGGATCATAGTTTGGCTCTGTTGAGCCAGCAGCCCAGTCTGTTCCACTTCCCAGTTTGGAGCAATCCAGTGCAAATCAACATTTTTTGTTGAAAGTGTTCAGAGAGTTCTGGAGGGAATGGATCAGTTTTTTCAACTATATGTTGTAATTCTTAGGAGGGACATTTGTTTGAAATTGAAATCCCTTCTCTGCTTACAAGGCTGACATTCATGGGGGTCTGAGGGAGGCAGCAGTAGACATTTACAAGGTAGCTCCCTTTGCAATCCAAATTTTATTTGCATCACAGTCAACATTATACACATAGGAACATATGCAATATACAGCGTTCATGTGCTCCCACATTCCCGCGGTGCTAACCACCTTCCTGGCCCTCAGGGCTAACAATAGATCAGTCAGAGGCTGCAGAAGACAAGAACCTGATGTCAACAAATATGGCTGGGGTCATGCATCCCCTCTGCCTTCTGACCCCCAACCCCCAAGGACTTCTTAGAAGTGGTCAGAGACACACAGACAGTTGTGCCGTGAATTTAGGCCAGTCAGGAGCCCAGATTTATTGGAAGGAATTTACAGTATTTCATTTCATTTATTTTGGGTTGTAACTTTGGAGCATAGGTCATTTACAAGGATGGGCTATAAAAAGTGCAGACCAAAAGATGTTACAATAGACATTCATAAATAGTTACCGTCGATATAAAAGTACACAATGTAAATACACAGTTATAGGAAAGTTGAACGTGCATTACAATGATGATTGTATGCAGATTCAGCTCGGCCAGGACAACATTCTGAAGCATACTTCATCTGTGAAATGGCTGACCAATGAGGCACGGAGTTCAGAAACCTTTGCAAGAAAGTGAAACCAAAATTCTGGTGTCTGTTTGTCTGTCTGCAAGACCCAGAAGGTTGTGAGCCTGAGATACACTGTCTGCAAGAAACTGCAGTCCTGGCAGGCCACAGATTGTGTGCACCTTAGAATTTTGTTGGAGGAAGCAGTCCTATCCAGAACTGAGGAGAGTGGCATTGGAGTGGAGCTAGGTTAATTTCACCTAAGGGAATTATGCCACTAGGAAGCAAGGTGCAGCGCATTAATTGAACTGACTGACTGAGACTATTGTCTACCATGAAGCCCCTGCTGAAGCAGCAGTCAGATGTAATTTTGGACGTTAACATCTAAAAAAGTATAAAATGAGCTTCATGAAATTTGGAGGTGTTAAGAGACCATAGGACTGAGACGGTACATAACACATTTTGTAGACTTAAGGCCAGAATTTAAAAGTGCCCTTAGAGCAACGCAAGGTGTGTAAATCTAGGGCTGCGGCAAACTCCGGGTACATCAGGGATGCTGTGTACTGTTTCATAAAACTGGGAGTCTCTGTGCCAAAGAACCAGGAGTTGCTGCAGCTGTAGGGTTGCACCAAACATTTGGCACATCTGCAGGGTTTGACAAAGGGATCCGTCAACCCCCACCCAGTAATAACCTAGAGGGGCCCGGAAGGTGGGAGGGGTCATATGCAAGTAAGGAGGGAACTGGGGCAGAGGGAACATGGGGGGTACCCTAGATGGTGACAGGGGTATGGCAGAAAGTCAGTGTGGTGAGGTTGCACCCGGAGGGGGTGTCATGCACATATAAAGGGAGCCTATCAGCCCAGGTACAGGGGGGTGGGCAGCGCCAGACCATGAACAGCCCCAGGTGGACACAGCCCTGGCACCTGCCCTGTAGGTGCTCCAACACTGCAGATAGGCTGATCAGCTCTCTGTATGTGCACATGTCACCTCCACTGGGTGCCACCTCACCACATTGACTTTCCGCTGTGCTCCTGTTGCCACCTAGGGCAACCCCCTGTGCTCCCTCTGCCCCTGGTCCCCTCCTTGCAGGTTTCCCCTAGTCAACTCCATGCCCGGCTGTGGCACAGGGCCCTTAGGCCAGCTCTTGACTCGTCTAAATGAAGCTACCTATTGCCACCATGGTGGGGCTTCTAAAATGCAAAAGGGGATGGTGCAGCCCTGCTGTGGTGCAACCTGGTGCAAGGGCACTTCTGCTGCAAGGATGCTGCAGGGCAGCTTTGGTGCATGGCATTCCAACTTCAATGCGGCCTGTGTTCAAAAATCAGGATTGACGCAAACTTTGATGCAAGGTGCCACTTGTGTCAAAGCCATTTGATGCAGGCACCGTGTGCCAAAGTTTCCAATTTTAAAATCGGGCCTTTAGTGTCTGAAATGGCTAAGATGTCAGCCTCTGAAAATGGTGATTTTTAATAAAACAGCAACGCAGCTCTAATACACAGGTGCTACTTTACCTGTATCATATAGAGTAGACATAGATCTAGATATACACAGAAAACAAAATTTATTTACACAGGATAGCCCAGCTGAAATCCAACATCTTGTTTCCAGTGAGGTCCTGCTTCTACTCATTTCTGCAGCTGGGAAGACTGAGACATACTGAAATATCATTACAGGTCCGACATTACTTCAGCCATTCAGCTTTCATGATTTGTTCTACATTTCATAATCTAGAATACTGTATAGTCAGTCCCCTTGTACACCCCATGCTACAATAAAACAAAAAAAATAACTGCAAATTGTTTTTCTCAGGAGACAATTCTGAATCAGATTCCTGCTTGTTTTGGCCTCATTTGATGGCATGCATATCTTGTAAACAAGAGAAACTCCAGCTGAGTGAGTTTAAAAAAAGCAATCTTTCATACAAGACAGTATTTTTCTAATCAGCCATCCTAATCAGAAGTTACTAGGGAATGGAAGAATGGAAAAAGACATTCTGAAGTCAGGCAGTTTATTACAATGACATGCGGGAGACCTGGGTTTGAATTATGATCCTGACTGCTTGCCCTGACCTGGTGGAGTTTCACATGTGCTATGGGGTGGGTGATAGCTACCCACAGCTTTGATGCCCCCTTGTTGTATATGAGAAAATGCAGTCTTTGGAAAGCAGTGCCATCTAGTGGTAAAAGCTGTGAGCATCAGAGTCAAAGAAGTGCAGAATAACTGTAACAGCAAAAGAGACCTCTAGTGGTGGTACATGATACTGCAGGAATGTCAGTGGAATACTCTGACCTCCCAGCAAGGGAGGATTGCACATTAGTTAAATGGTTAGAGTTTCTGCCTTTATAACTCAGGATAATAGGTTTGATTCTCAGAGAGGGCTGGAGGCATACCTTTCAATCCCCTGTCTCACAAATCAGAGACAAGACTTAAGAAATCAAGGAGAAAGGACTAAAATCAGGGCCATGTCTTAAAGCTTGACGATATCTACTCAAAGGGCTGGTAGAATAAGGGGTTTAGCATGAAATGCATTTTTCGAAGAAGAAAAGATCCGTAACTAATGCTTGGCATTATTTTGTGCTTACAATCCTTACTGTTCAGTCATGTCAACCCCAATTGTAGGAGGCACAGAGGAAAATCTTGGGGCAAAATCGGGGACAATTACTGGCCATTGCTCATCTTATGTTGAGCACTGAAATCAGACCTTTTTTCCATAACATAGAAAGGGGTGATGTACAGAATAATGAGATACAAACTGAGCATAATGCTCTTTTTCGAGGATATCTCTCACAGAAGGTAACACCGTAGGAACTACAGCCATCAGGCGCCAGGACCAGTATTAGAATTATACTTCCAGAGTTAGGGGAGCCCTAAAAAATTTGACTCAGGGACTATCTGCAGCTATTTTAAATTGGTGTATAATGCATGCCAACGGGTCAGATGGAAGGCACACTGCACTAAATAGTACTGATTAGTATGTGTTTCTGCTTGCATTCCATTTATATTTTATACAAATGGTGTGGTTTAATATCACGCTGTGTGGGGAGCCAGAGAAATCAGTTACTCGGGTGGTAAACTTCAGGGGGGCGGACTTTGGGAGGATGCAGGAAGTACTGAAAGGAAATTGGAGGGCATAAGGCAGGAGCTGGACGTGGAGCAGAAATGGGATATTATTAAATGGGGGATTACAGAGGCAACGGAAGCCTGCACCAAGGCACAGAGTAAGAGGAGCAGAGCAAGAAAACCATGTTGGTTGAACAGCGAGGTTGTGGAGGAGGTGAAGGCAAAATGAGCAGCGCACCAGAGGTTTAGGAGGACAGGGAAGGAAGTGGACAGGGAGGAATATGCAAGATGGTCCAGGGAGGTGACCAGAAAAGTGAGAGAAGTCAAGGCCCAGAGGCAGCTGAGATTATCACAGGGAATTAATGGGGTGGGGGCAGAAAAACTTTTTCAGATACATCAGGGAGAAAAGGAAGTGCAAGGAGACAATAGTGAGGATAAAAAGGGGTGGGGAGTGGACAGAAAAGGGAGAAGAGCAGGCAGAAGCACTGAGTGAATACTTTTGCTGAGTGTTCATGGAAAAAAGGGTTGAACACTATCAGCATGGGCTAGGAGGGTAGGGACAGGGGGAGAGGAGGCGACAGATGGAAGAATTGAGGCAAATAGAGTCCTAGAGGGACTGAGGGCTCTGAAAGTAGACAAGGCACCAGGGCTGGATGGTATCTACCCCAGGGTGCTGAGGGAGATGGCGGAGGTGTTGGTAGAGCCTCTGGCAGATCTGTACAGCACCTCACTGGAGTCGGGATGTGTGCCACTGGACTGAGGATGGCACATGTAGTGCCATTACACAAGAGTGGACAAAGGGATGAACCGGGTAATCATCATCTGGTAAGTCTCACCTCCATAGTGTGCAAACTCATGGAAATGATACTAAAGGAAAGACTGGTGTTGTACCTGGAGGACAGTGGCCTCCAGGATGTGGCAGCACGGTTTGTTTCAGGAAACTTGTCAAACCAACCTGATACAGTATTATGACTGGGTGACAGGTGAGCTGGATAAGGGTCCTCAGGTGGATGTTCTTTACTTGGACTTCAGCAAGGCCTTCAATTTGGTGCCTCATGGGTGGGCTGGGGAAGCTAACTGGTGTAGGGGTAGGGGCAAAAATGATAAACGGATTACAAGCTGGCTGAGTGGCAGGCTGCAATGGGTGGTCATGAGAGGGGAGCTCTTAACTCCAAGGCCGGTGACGAGTGGGGTGCCACAGGGCTGTGTGTTGGGGCCAGTATTGTTTGGGCTCTTTATATCAGACATTGCACACGGGGGGGGGCCTGGAACAGCAATCCACCTTATGTTCTGTTCCCTATGTTTGCTAGAAACTGCCCTTGGCAAAGGGACAAAATGAAAAGTAAAAGCTGATGGCTACACTTTATAGCTGTAGGCAAAAGTCAGGAACTGTTTTCTACAGCTCTAAATAACAGCAGCTAATTAAGTAGCTTGTTGCTGTTATTACTTTATTAGTTTTATTATTTATTAGCTTATTACTTTAAAAAATACACCATTTTGTGTGGTATAGGGTTTGCATCTACTGTAATGAAAGTTTAAAAAGAGCAGACAAATACCTGAACAATAAATACACAGTTGCAATCACAGTAAGACTTTGGGGCCCCATTAAGATTATCTGTGGTGTTTACCTGAACTCTTACTAAGGTACACACTGCTTTAAGTAGAAGCAAATAAAATACACGTTTGGGCCTTGTTTACCAAAGGAAATTTACAAGGTGCTTACCTGAGTTTAGTGCAGGAAGAGTGCTAGTTTGAAAGTCAGAAAACACAACAAATCTAGATAAAGTTCTAAGGATAACTTTTATGAAATAGTGGTTCGTTACTTGAGGGGAGCCTCTTTGTTTGCTGTATGTGGTGCTGCTACAGTGCTGGTAGCCCACAAACTGTCTGATTTTATAGGGACTCTACCTAGTGAGTTCACTACCTGGAGGAGGAGGAGTTAGTGGCAATTAAAGCTCCAAACGATAATAAATTTGTCTAGCATGAATATTAAGGTGTTATGTTACAGTTGTGAACCCTCATTGTCTTGGCTTAGAAATAGCCCTTTTGTTTTTGTATAGGACGAGTTATGAGCCACTGATGGATAATTATTTAGTTAGAAGACATAATGTGGGTGTTTCCCAAGGAAGTGATGTCACTAGTATGACTGTATAAAAGCCTACCACAGGGGGTGGAATTTAGATAGGGTGTCAATTGAGAGCTGGCTGTGTATGCAACAGCATGTGTGCCACTGGGCACAACAGTGACTTTTGACCTTAATCCTGCTGAAATAATTAATATTTTCTTGATTTTTGTGCAACTGCTGATTTTATGCAAGCAAAATAAAATGATAAATGCCATCTGGCATTCTTTATACATGTGAGCTGTGGTCTGCCTGAAGTTATTATCCTGAAATCCCAACCGTGCTGCACCATGGCATGCAATTTGTTTGTGAAGTACTAGTAACCAGGGAAGGCACACTGAGCCAAAACTCGTTTCTAGGTGCCATCTGGGAAAGAGTCACATTTTTCTTATTCACCTGAAAATGTTTTCAGGGCTGCTTACTGGAATAAATACATTCATATGTGTATGCAACTATTGTTAGATTAAAGAGCTACTGACGCCTCAAAGAAAACTTTAAAAAACATAATAATTGGGTACAATTCTGCTTGCATTCAATTTATATTTTATATACTTCTCCTCCCCATAATTTATGACCAAGGAACTGTGTATGAATATATGATTAGTGTCCCTTAGAGTTTATTTTGAGTTCATCTGTCTCTATAGCTTACTCCCTACTCCAAGTCATAATCCTCTGTTGTGACATCACAATCTGTTGCCATGGGAGTAACTGAGAAGTCACAAGCAGTGCTCTATGACCTCAGGAAGGCAGAAAGCAGCAGGAATAGACAAACTCTTCAGGAGCAGAGATCCTGTTTTCATTCAAATGACCTCAGTAATAAATAATGGGGAGGAGGAATACAGCACTAATAGGAAATACTAGCTGGACTGTGCCTTAATATTAGTTTTTGTCAAAGTTCTCATGAATGTGTCGCCAGCTCTTTAATGATTTACGCTATTTTGTTACATCCAGCTGGGGATCTGAATGGGGTCGCAGTGAGGAAATGCATTCCACAATTGTATTCATTGCTATCTTTCAAGATGTGTATTGTGCAGGTCTGTCAATCTATCTGTCTTGTGTTTTTTATACTGTATTAAAGTCTTTGTCATTTGAACAATTTATATGGCTTAGGGACACATTTTATTTGTTATTGTTTTTTTATTTACATTTACCCTGAATTGTCAAGCTCAAATCCTGCTGCTGTGATAGCAGATAATTAAAAAAGTGCATGTCAACCTCTGTATTTCCTGCTTTCAATATAGTTATATATCTAAAACAAATAGTTGATGAAATGGGATTTACAGTACTGCACGTATTTTTGTGCATAAAAGCATACAAACATGCCCGCATGTTTTGAAATGTTAATACAAGTGGGGTGCCATAGCATCAGTAACTGATACTTTATTTTTCCATTGGTATAAAAAAGCAAACATCTGAACAAATGATGTGTTTTTGTTTTATTATTTACCTAACTAATGTTGACACCTAAAATAATTATGTTACTAATAAAACGATCTGATGACTTCATACTGAGTTTTCCCATCAATAGGCACTACTCAAAAACAAGCATGGAAAGCCAGGTTTTTGTGAGTTTTAAAGGCTTGTAGGTCCTTCTAATACTGGGCAAAAGCAAGAAATTTGACAGGAGGTGCACAAACACCAGGGAACTTACTAGTATAGATAATGCAATGATACATCTGCAGATTTTGAAGAATTAACAGACGTCTTGTACAGAATATTGTCTTGTTCGGATAGTTTTAGTTGTGAGAATGGGAGCAATACATCGAATAGCTTCAGAATTAGCATGTTCTAAAATAGGGCATGATAAACTAGTTCTCTGGTATTTATGCGGGGTTTCAGAACATGGTACACTGAACAAATTTTTGCTGAACCCATTTACAGTACGTTTGTCATTAAGTGGGTTTTAAGACATGTCAGAGAAATTATGACCGGCTTCTTTGTTAGTGCCTCTGATGAATACTTCATATTAGGGAATCACAATTTAAATTTATTGCTGCTTTTGAGAGTTACAGTAACACTGGCTCTTGTGATGAACTGGATACCTACAGGTCTGCAGTTAGAATACCCACTGAAGACACACCGGCATTACATGTCCTGGCTTTGTATAATGATCAGTCTCTCCAAATAAGTGAACTTGGAATAGCATTCAGGGATTCCATGTTATTGAGTCCAGCTCTGTAAACTTGGATAGTGAAGCAATTTATGTGTATACACTATTTTTACTATAAGTAGACATGAGTAATAGTTCACATTTCGTTTGGCAAATTTTTAAACCCTGCACCCACAATCGCTATGTTATAGTACCTAAATAAAACTGTTAAAAAAAATGTTCAGTTCTGTACAGTGTGTGCTTAGCATTTAACAATCCTTACTGGATCTAATCCAACTTCATGCATTCAGGGGGTGCCTTTTTGGAATGGTTTATGTCAGATACTGTATTTCATATTACCTAAGCTTAAAGTGTTGGATATGAAGCGCACACACACACAGCACACTGCGCGCACACACACACACACACACATGCGTACACACACACACACTGCGTACACACACATTAACCCACACAAGTCCACCTGCAAGCACAAAGATTTTGCGGAAAACTTTAGAAATTGATTAGCTTGACCTAGCTTCAGTATTTATCACTGACAGGCAGTTTGCAGGAAGCAGATAACTTAAAATGCGAGACCTGTTATCCAGCTGTGTATTACTCTTTTAATGCCGTGGTCACCTGTGTTACAGAATGGTGGATTACACTGTAATACAGACCAAAGGAATTCAAATGAATGTTAATACACCACACAGCAGGCTATGGAATTGGTAAAGATGCAACGTTCAGAGAAAGAGAGGTGTTTAATGTAGTAGCTGTTATAAGATTTAAAAAAAATTGATCACATGCAACAGTCCACCATAGTAACCTGTTATAGTCGCTGCATTGAACACCACGCATTTTCCTGAGGAAACTGACAAACAGATGGTGTTGTGTCAATTGGCGTAGTTTATCATGTGGCTCTCTCTGTTAAAACTAAAAGTTTATATCACCTCACAGAAAGTTCTAGGACCTTCAATGCAGAAATAATGCATTTTTGTTAAAGCACAGCATATTTTGAGGTCAAGGGCTCCATGGTATAAATGTTTCTGAAGGCATTACTTGCCCATGATTAAAGCAAAGTCAGAAAGAAATTGAAGCACAGACTGGGAACTGGAGGGTTGTTATTATGATTAAGCAATAAGGCATGATGGGGGGTGTTATGGTGGGATGACAGCCCAACCTGGGGTGGGTTGAAGCCTGAGGTGTAGCCGAGGGCTCCACCACCTTAGAAGGGCCATTAGCCCATCATAGCATACCCCCTGGAGTGCCTTATTGCGATTATGAGATGAGTAATTTTTAGTAAATTTAATGCATTTTTAAACATAATACTTTCAGCTGTGCCATGCTGGGATAATGGCCCAGCTGAAAGCAGCTCTTGGCCAATCAGAATTCAGCATTCTTTCTACCCATTTCATAATATCCATTAAAACAGAGAGTTACCATACTAGTTAAAGCAGTATACTACTATATTGTTGACATACTGTTTCACGTTAACTGGCTTACAATAACTCCCGTGACTGTTGACACTTACTATACAGTATATTACAGTATAGGGCATTATAACTGTTTAATATGATTATCAGGTAAAAAAAAACACTGTGCATGATCTTTCAAACCTAGGTCATGGTTCTAACTCTATCTTCACTGAAGTTTATAAGAAGTCATACACTCGCAGAATTATACGGGATATGAATTGAATGATAGCACTGGGATGGTGGTGCCAATCAAAAAACGTATATTCACATTCAACAGAATGACAGCACTCTCCCTTCATTTATACATTTGAGGAAGTGGTGAGTGCCATCATTCTGTTGAATGTGAATACACACTAGCCAAATTAGTTTTTGTCTCATTATGGCTATTGCATTCTTTAAACTTCTTGATCTCCAAATTTTGTGTAAGAGCTGTAAGCACCTCTTCTTTGTCAGTCACATATCTTCCAGCCAGGCAAATGCAGCATGGGCATCAGGGAAGCTCAGTGGCTAAGACCAGATGCGGTGGACAAGAGGGTGTTGTCAACATGGGATGTACTCAGCAGCACTCCGAATGGATAAGGGAAACAGTGGCAGCAGTACTTGTACCGGGTGGGGGAAGTGCCATCCGTAGGCACATGTAGGCAAAAAGCAGTAGCCTTCTCTGCTCTTCTCCATGGTGCCAACAGGCAGCCAAATGACAGAGGCAGTGGTTCTGGGAGGCAGAAGACCAAAGGGAATAGGAGCTGTCCCTGAGGCATTTGTTTAACACCTCAGCCAGGAGCAAAGCCACAGGGATCAGTACTGGGACCAGTGCTGTTTGGGATATTCATAGCAGATATCTCACTTGGGACCCAGAGTAGGATCAGTCTGTTCACATGGGAGCTGTGGTGGATGACATTGAGGGGTGGAGGGGATTTCAAAGAGACCTGAGTAAACTACAGGAGTGGTCAGAAACATGGCAGTTGGGGTTCAATGCCAAGAAGTGCAAAGTACTGCACTTCGGAGCTAAGAACCAGAGGAGGAGCTACCAGCTTGGAGGGGTACAGTTGGGGAATACTGAGGAGGAAAAGGACCTGTGGGTGATTATAACAGGGAATATGAACAACTCAGCTCAGTGCAGAAGAGCAGTAGCAAAAGCCAACAAGATGGTGAGCTGTATAGCAAGAGGGATCTCCTCTAGAAGTAGGGAGGTGATCCTTCCCTTGTACAGATCACTGGTCAGACCTCACCTGGAATACTGCATGCAGAACTGGCACCCTTTCCTGAAGAAAGACATCAGGCTGTTAGAATGGGTGCAGCGCAGAGTGACTAAGATGATCCAGGGTTTGTAGGGGAATTCCTACGCAGAAATGCTAAACCGGCTTAACATGTATCCCTTGGAGGAGAGGAGGGATAGGGGAGACATGAACGAGACCTTCAAGTATCTGAAGGGGATAAACAAGGGGCACACAGGAGAAATATTCCAGATCAGAAGGGGGAGGGGTACTAGAGAGCACCAACTGAGGTTGGAGGGGGGGAAATTCATGAGGGAAATCAAGAGACATTATTTCACAGAGAGGGTGGTGGACAACTGGAACACTCTACTTGAGGAAGTGGTTCCCTGTAGGACGGTGGGCTGCTTCAAGAAGGGTTGGAACACAGTGAGGGGAATGGCTGTGGGGAGGGGTGGGGCAGCTGCAAGTTGAGGGGCTAGCTGCACAAATGAGCAGACTCGAGAGACCGTGTGGCCTGTTTCTGCTGGCATTCTGTATGTTCGTATGTACTAGAGCATGCTGGCAGGACTTTTATAGTAACATTCCTGAGTCCAGAATCCATTACTGATTGGTCCAGTTGCAGTGTCCATACTGTGTGCATGTGATACACACATGATTCGGTAGAGTACTGGACTAATCTCTAAGGCAGTAGGGCTGTAAATGTGTGGCTCTTTGAGCGTGAGCTGAACCTGACTGGTACTGGCACCTACTCCCTGCTGTGATTACAGCACACAGTTGCTATGCCAATTATGCAGGCAAGCAGTGGCTTTTGTTTTACAATTTGTACACCAAGATCTGTGAGCTTCCGGGGTTAAAGCTCCATTGGAAGAACAGCTACTGGGGCCAAAGTTCCAGCCCTACAACACGGATTCATTTGTCATAGCTTGCAGAACTCCTTGAATAGCTACCAGAGCTCAGCCATGGCAAGCCCCTGTGTAATTCCAGCAGTAACCAGTATCACACAGAA
This sequence comes from Neoceratodus forsteri, assembly GCA_016271365.2. NCBI lineage: Eukaryota > Metazoa > Chordata > Ceratodontiformes > Ceratodontidae > Neoceratodus > Neoceratodus forsteri. The sequence continues at coordinate 26,304,690 of JADMNL010000027.1, forward strand.
ACATTTTTTGCTAGCAGTCTGTCTCGGGCCACCCATGGCGATGTCACCCACGTCAGCGTTTTCCCTATATATCCATGATGGCCCTTCTCCTGCCGTCGACCATTGCACTTTGGACTCCACAGGACACCATTGTTTCAGTCGACTGCCATTTTTCTAGAACCTTCTATTTTTATTTATTTTTCTCACCCTAGTTCTGTGATCACTTTATGTCCTAAAGTGACTCTCCTGCTTCTTTTTGTTTATGCTGTCCGGCTCGGACAATCTTTTCCGACACTATAGCTGTGGACAGATGATCTATGACAAAGATGACCATGGGGTCTGGATTCTGTGCCTCTACATCGATCATGATGTTAATCAAGCTATGTAGTGGTGGTGCCAGAAAGAACTGATATCCTTCTTAATGGATCAGAAGGTTGCTGCCTAGGAAAAGAAACTTCAGGTCAGGAGCGCCTCACTTTCCCAGCCCCTTCCATGAGCTCTCATGCCATCAAGGCCAAGGACAGGTCAGCGGGGAAGCATCACCACTGGCAGAAAGACAGGTCCTCCTGCAAATGTTTTCAGTCACCGCTTCTAGTGCCAAGTGTTATGGGTTCATCAGCCAGACTGGTGGTGACCCCTGCTGCCACGCACATGCTCTCTGCTACAAGATTGGCCTTGGCAGCTTTTCCCAGCAGAGCTCCTCCACTTGACACTGATTTTGTCATTGGTGGCCTCCCCTTTCTCCTGCTGATGATTCCCACTTCCTCCCTCATCCTTTCTTCTATGGGGGGGTATCCTGGCAGTGCAGCCCATCAGTTTCTCTGCTTCTGGCACTGGCCCATTGTCATCAGGGTTCTCTTCTCCCCTGCTGATGCTTCCACCCCTGCTGTGTGCACCCTGGCCTTCTCTGAGGCCGCAGACAAGGAGTGGCACCAGCCTGGTTGTGGCCAATGCTGGTCATGCATCATCGGGCTTTCAGCCTCTTCAGCCGATGCCCCTGACTGTGTTCCTGAGATGTCGGGGATGCAAGTCCCTCAGTTGGTGCCTTGACCTGCCCCCATCCCATTGGTGCTTCAGCCCTCCCTGCCATTGCCAGGGCCTCAATATCCCCCCATCACTGCCACAGGCACCCTGCTGTTGCTTGTGACCATTAACATCCAGGACCTGTTTTCCTCTGTCTGGGACTTAATGTAGAGGGTTGTCCCACCTTAGGGCCTGTTGCTGATGGGGCTTTCTCAGCTGGCATCAGTGCCATCACACCATGCATGATCGAGATTAGCTCCTTCTTGGTCATCGATGTCTTTAGTGATTATTTCTGAGCCAGGGAATGCCAATAATTATTGCCCTGCCTTTCTCCTGCCTGATGATGAAGATGAGGATGTCAGGAGCCTGAGTTCCTCTAGCACATCCACTGTTTCCCCAGTGGGGGGGGACTACTCTAAATACACTTCGCAGTTCCCCCCAGATTACCCCTCCTTCATTGCAATAATGTGGCAACTGCAGGCTGCTATGGGGTTCTATACTGCAGAGCAGGACATTACTGGGCGGAACCTGGCCCACTACTTGGACCTACCAAATTCCACTCCCCTCACCATTCCTCTTATGGTTGATGCATATGGAGATTCCACTATGGCCACTTGGCACAGACTTAACTTGATTTCCTTATGCCTAGAAAGGCAGACAAGCCATATCAGGCCCCCCTTTGGGAAACCCTTTTTTGCAGGGTCCCCACAGGTGGAGTTCCTGGTGATCAATGTGACCCATGATTGGTCCAAGAGACCCCAGCACTTCAGGCTCTCTCCCTCTGGAAAAGTCCAGAAAGCAGGACCTCATGGGCAAGAGGGCATTTACCTCTTTCACTTTGGCTATCAGGATCACTAATTATGTGGGCCATATGCTCAAATTCAAGAATGACCTCTAGAAAGTGGCCAGGTCCCTCCCCGAGGGCTGTAAAAAACAGAAGATGCTCAGGACCCTCCAGTCTGGTGCGAATGTGGGCAGGCACCTCTTGTGGGCTGCCTATAATGCCTTAGATGCCTCGACCAGGGCCTCTGCGGTGGGAGTTTGCCTGAGGAGGTACTCCTGATTCTGGGTGTCAGGTTTTGATACTGACATCCAACAGTCCATTCTGAATGCTCCCTTCAGGGGATACAAGCTCTTTGGGGCAGACATGCAAGATATCCTCAATGACCTGTAAGCCTCGGGGGAAACTCTGCGGTCTGTTCACTCACTCTACTACACCCACCAAAAGAGTGGGCAGAGGGTGCCCATTCAGCATGCCACCCATTGATCTAGGTCTGGCACCGGGCAACCAAGCAAGCATAAAGCTGCCATGGCCCAGTCTATCCCTCCTCCAACACAGGGAAGTCCTCAAGAGGTGGAGGAACAGGCCCGGCCATAGGCTCAGCCTCAGCCTGACTCCTTGCCTGACCCCCTCCATCTGGTTCCCCAGGATGTGGTGGGTGGTTGTTTCTTCCTCCATCTGGATGGCTGGCAGGGGATCACAACTGACAACTGGGTGCTGCAACTCATAGAACAAGGAACTCTAGAATTTGTGGACATACCCTACAGATCTCCCTCCAAGTCCTTCAACTTTCCCCTTCAGGCCATGTACCCATATTGCTGGAGGAGATCCATGCACTGCTATGAGAAAGGGCCATATAACCTGTCCCCAAGAGTCAGTGGAACAAGGGGTTCTACTCCCACTTATTCCTCATTCCCAAGTCCACAGGGGGACTTGAGGCCCATCCTGGATGTCTGAAACCTGAACTACTACATGCAGCACAAAATGTTTAGGATGGTTACCCTCCCGGGCCTGTTACCTTTGCTGCAGAAGGGGGCCTGGATCTGCTCCCTAGATATGCAGGATTCAGATCTGCACATCAATGTTTGACTTCCCCACAGGAAGTACCTCAAGTTCCTGTTTCAGTGGGAGCACTACCAGTTCCTGGTCCTCCCTTTTGGCTTGTCTTTGGTGCCTCGAGTCTTCATCAAATGCCTAGCTGTGGTGGCAGCAGCCCTCAGGAGGTAAGGACTTTAGATCTTCCCTTATCTGGACAACTGGTTGCTCAAAGCTCAGTCCAAAGATCAACAGTCTTTAACCCAGCACATACCATGCAACTGTTCAGCAATTTGGGGATCACAGTAAACCTGTCCAAGTTGGTGTTGACTCTTGACCAGTGTCTCCAGTACATAGGAGCTATACTGGACATGGCTCAGGGCTCCACCTTTCTACCCCAAGACAGGGTGGAGGACCTGATAACACAGGCCCAGGAACTGTACCACAGCCAATATGATGGCTGCGGCCATTGCCATGGTTCCCCTGGTGAGGCTGCACATGCATATCCCTTAACAGAATTTGAGGGTACAGTGGGATCAGCGAACTGATGATCTGGAGCAAAAGGCTCTTGTCTCTTCACCGGTAAAGAAGGTTCTTCTGTGCTGGATGGAATCCAGTCATTTGCTCAAGGGGGTTCCTTTCCTTATACCCTCCCCTCACCAGATCCTCACCACGGATGCCTCGGGAATGGGCTGGGGTGCACACCTGGGTCCTTGCCAGACTCAGGAGACATGGACTCCACTTAAGGCTTCTCTCCATGTCAATGTCCTTGAGATGAGAGCTGTCCTATATGGCCTGCAGGCCTTCCAGTGCCATCTGTCCCCAAGCTATCTGCTAGTGCAGATGGACAATATCAGTGTGGTGCACTACATCAGAGGAATCAGCACAGTAGTACTCCAGGTCAAAGAATAAGCAGCAAACACAGGTGTTGGTACAAGGAGATTTATTCCATAGATCTGTTCCTCCTTGCACCAGTACCTATGTTTGCTGCTTATTCTTTCACCTGGAGTGCTACCGTGCTGATTCCTTTGACTGTGTTTCTATGAGATGTGCCTCCTGTTGATTAGCACCTGGGGATTATCCAGTGTCACACCTGATTTGTTTTGTTTCTGGTGCACTACATCAACAAGCAGGGGAGCACCAACTCTTACCCCCGTGCAGGGAGGCAATGAGGGTTTGGTACTGTGCTCTGGACCACAACCAAGAACTGTTGACCATCCATGTTTCAGGTGTCCAAAATGTATTGGCAGACAAGCTAAGCATGTGGCAGTCCAGAATGTATGAATGGTAACTGCTCCCCTCAGTGGTGAAAGACTTGTTTGACAGCTGTGATCATCTGCACACAACGCAAAGCCACCGCTTTTCTGTTCACTTGATCAAGGGCCTGGAGTTTTTTAATTTTTTTATTTTAGTCTTTGGTAAGCTGGTAGGGCCCACTAGGCATAAGCGCCTGTTTTCAGGTGCAACCTGGGAGGACTGGGCGGTTAAGTGACTTGCTCAGAGTCACACAGTATGCAAGTGGAGGTTGTGAGACTCAAACTCAGGTCTGGTCTGCTGGATGTATCAAGCTTGTTCACACCTCATTCCTCTAACCTCTAGGCTATACTGCCAGCCCAGTTTAGTGGCGAGACGCATTGTTCCTCTCTTGGAAAGGGAGGTTAGTTTATGCCTTTCCACCCTTTTGTCTGATTCAGAGAGTGCTAATCAAGCTCCAAATGGAGGGTGCCACTCTGACTCTGGCCCCCTTTTGGCCTCATCAGATTTGGTTTCCAATGTTGCAGCAGTTAGCAGTGGTGTCTCTGGTGCCTGTTCCTTTGTGCCGGGTTTACTGTCACAGGAACGGGGAACCACTGTCAGTCCAAATCTTCGGTCCCTTCACCTGCATGCTTGGCTCCAGAAGACAGCCATTGCCAGGTTTGGTGTCTCCCTTAAAGTGGCTGATGCCCTGGTGGCTGCCAGAAAACCTTCCACCAGGGCAACCTATTCCATGAAATGGAAGCGCTTTGCTTTTTTACCAGCTTCCCATCATTTGTATCCCTTCACCTGCCCGGTGAACCAAATTATAGAGTACTTACTGACCTTGTCAGATACTATACTAAAATACTCGTCACTAAAGCTGTACTTGTCCCCCATATCAGCCTTCCATGTGCCCATTGAGGGCCATATGGTAGCCCAGTTGGACGTGGCCTGCACCTTTCTTTTTTTTCCTTTAAAAAGTTTATTGATTTTGAATTTAATAATGTTACAGAAATATAAAAAGAGAAGAGAGTTATTCAATAACAGCTAATACATAGAAGTATAAATACAGTTGATACTTAAACAGTTGAGTAAATAAAATACAAAAACATCGTAAACATGGAATCCAGTTTGAACAAAAATACTAAATTGTAATCAAAAATTCTCTGTTCTATATATCCAGGGAGTGTCCAGCAAGAATATTAGATTAATGTTCAGCAGACAAAAAATATCTTAAAAGTAGAATATTTAAACTAGCAAAGGGGGAGAGGGGTGCAGCACTCAATATGTCAAATGGGAAGAACACCCCTCCCCCCTCAGTTAGTGATCAAATAGGAGTTCAGCATGTTTGTAGTTCATTTGCATCACCAGGTAAGGAAAAGGGTCCAGCTTCCCATACGACACACGGGAAACACCAGACCTCGCTCAACAACTGACACATCGAAATCTGGCCAATAAAAAATCATGTACACAAATGCTCGCAGTCTGGGAAACAAGATCCCAGACCGCAGGCAACAATGACAGAGGCTAAACTAGACAAAGTAGAAGCATAGCTGGTGACATGGTTCACCAGTAACCACACTTGGGAGACTTCAGCACCTGGCTATGTATTGTTCAGAAGAGACCGAGGTACAAAAAGGAGGGGGGAGGCCCTTTATGTCAATGAAAAATATCAAAGGTACAGAAATTCAGAATACACGTAAGGAGCCAGAAGAACTGTGGGTCACCCTGGAAACAGGACAGCCATATGAACTGGGGTTATCTACAGGGAGGACATAGACACATTACTGTTAGAAGATATACAAAACATCACAGCTAAAGGGAATGTTCTGATAATGGGAGACTTCAACATGCCAAATACAGATTGGTCAATACCAGCAGGAAGATCTGCCAGAACTAGACATATAGTGGATTCCCTGCAGGGGGAGGGCCTCAAACAACTGATAGAACAACCCACAAGAGACAGGGCTATCCTAGATCTAGTACTGACTAATGGAGACGGGATCACAGATTTCCAGGTAGAAGGTCACCTGGGGGCCAGTGACCATCACATGGTATGGTTCAATTTGGCCACTAGAACTAAACCATCCAATTCCAAGGCAAAAATATGGGACTTCAGAGGAGCTGACTTTGATAAGATGGCCAATAGAGTTAAGCTAGCCCTGGCATGAAGAAATACAGATGTGGGGGTACAGGCAAAGTAGGCAAGCATTAAGGATGCAATACTTGAAGCAAAATCCCATTGTGTTATAGAGAAAAGCAAGAACAAAAGAAGAAGGAAACCACTTTGGTTCTCAAAAGCATTAGCAGAAAAGGTCAAAGCCAAAAGGCTTGCCTTCAGGAAATATAAGGGAAAGCAGTGGGATGAAGATAAGGAGGCATACCAAACTTCCCTAAGGGAAGCAGGGAAGGCAGTAAGGCAGGCAAAGGCCCAAACCAAGGAAACACTAGCACAAACAATAAAAAAGGGGTCAAGATTTTCAATAGATACATTAGTGAAAGGAGACAGTCCAGAGGGGGTATTGCTAAGATCGAAGGGGATAAGGGGGCATGTGAGGAGGAGGATCAAGGAAAAACAGCTATCCTAAAAAGATACATCTGCTCAGTATTTACTGAGGAGAAGGTAGGGCAGGGCCCACAACTCAGCACCATGGACACAGGGGGGAGGGAGGTGTGCACTAGTCCCTTCACAAAAGAAAGGGTGCTACAAAAGCTCGCTAAGCTCAGGGTGGACAAGGCAACCAGACCTAATGGCATATATCCCAGGGTACTAAAGGAGCTAAGGGTGGAACTAGCACAGCCATTATTGTAACTGTTTAGTGAGTCTCTGAGCACAGGAGAGATCCCAGAAGATTGGAGAAGGGCTCATGTGATCCCGCTCCACTAGAGTCGTAGCAGGGAGGAGGCAGGGAACTACAGACCAGTCAGTCTTACCTCAGTAGTGGGCAGGATTATGGAGGCATTCATTAAGGAAAGGATAGTGCAAGACCTGGAATTCATAGAAGCACAGGATCCAAGACAGCATGGGTTTATAACAGGAAAGTCCTGTCAAACTAATCTCATAGATTTCTTTGACTGGGTAACCAGAGTGGTAGACCAAGGGGGAGCAGTTGATGTTGCCTACCTTGACTTCAGCAAAGCTTTCGATACTGTTCCACATAGAAGATTAGTTAATAAGTTGGGCAGGCTTGGGGTGGGTCAGAAGTTGGTCAACTGGGTGGCAAACTGGTTGGCGGGCAGAAAACAGAGAGTGGTGGTAAACGGTATACAGACAGAAGAGATGCTAGTCACAAGTGGGGTACCTCAGGGATCAGTCCTGGGGCCAGTCCTCTTCAATATCTTCATCAGTGACATTGCAGATGTACTGGAGGGTAAGGTTTGTCTGGTTGCAGAGGACACCAAGATCTGCAACAGAGTAGATGATCCAAATGGGGTGGCAAAATGAGAAGAGATCTGGATAAACTGGCAAAATGGTCGGAAGAGTGGCAACTTGGTTTTAATGCAAAGAAGTGTAAGATCATGCACATAGGGAGGAGAAACACTGGATCTACCTATAGGTGGGAAGGGGAGTTGCTGGCAATCACAAGGGAAGAAAGAGACTTGGGCATCATCATCACAGATGACCTGAAGTCATCCACGCAGATCACTAAAGCAGTAGGTAAGGCTAGGGGAATGTTGGGTGTATTAGCAGGGGTATTGCAAGTCGTAAGAGGGAGGTTATAATCCATCTTTACAGGACACTGGTTAGGCCCCATCTGGAGTACTGCGTGCAGTACTGGAGACCACACCCTCACAGGGACATTAACCAAATTGAGGCAGTCCAGAGAAGAGCAACCAAAATGGTGTAGGACTGCATCAGAAGACATATGAGGACAGATTAACGGAGCTCAACATGTAGAACCTAGAGCAAAGGAGAGAGACAGGTGATATGATCGAAACATTCAAACATCTTAAGGGCATTAACAAGATGAAAGAGTCTAACATGTTTCAATATAAGAAAAATAGCATGACAAGAGGACACATCATGAGATTAGAGGCAGGCCGATTAAGGGGGTAAAGTGAGGAAGTTCTTTTTCACAGAAAGGGTGGTGGATGCATGGAACAGCCTACCTCCGGAAGTGGTGGATATGAATACAGTGCAGGGCTTCAAACAGGCATGGGATAGGCATAAGGGAGCAATAAAGATAAGTATGACTAGATAGGCCATTGACAGAGTACAGGCCTATGGCACATTCATAAGGTAGAAAAATGGGCAGAGTGGATGGGACTTGTGGTCCTTATCTGCCATCAATTTCTATGTTTCTGTGTTTCTCATAATGTTAATCACTTCCATGTAGCTCCCCTAGAAAGGATAAAAAAAGGAAGCCCAGTTGCTTCAAAAATTTGGATTTTTCCTGAAACTGTTGGAGCAATATTTTCATTATTTCCTACCTGACTCATAATATTGCACCACTCAGTAAAGGTTGGAACCCTCTGAGGTTTCCAGTTAGACAAAATAAGCCTTTTTAGGACCAAGGCCAAAGCCAGCACCCAATTTTTCTGTTAGGTTCTCAAAGTGTGAGCATTAGACTCAATACCCAAAAGGAAAATCTTGTAAGAGAAGGGTATTTTGCATTTGGTCACTGCCTCGCAAATCTGAAATATTTTGCACCAAATATCTGAAATGCGTGGGCAGCGCAAAAGCATTTGAAGAAAGTTCACTTGCTTTTCTTAGCACCATCAGGTAAATAATTCATATCTGCTAGCCGTTTGGGGGAGCAGTAGGATACTTCCCTGCAGCACTTGTATGCGTTTTTCCAGATCTTTTCCTATTTGTCCATGGATATGGATTATCCTTGTTTTTTTTCTGATCTCTCTTTTGAGGCTTGTGATGGAGAAATAGCAACATTACTATTCAGTCGCAGTTTATACATCAAACTTTCCTCTTTTCTTGACGTGGCTACCTTACATGTCTGTTGCCAGTTTGTACTTCTTCGTAAGTTAAAATCTGGGCCTAGCAGGTGCGTTTGAAGGGCTTTTTTGATCTGTAGGTATTTTGCAAATTGAAATACACCTAAATGGTATTTTGCTTTAACTTCTTTAAATGAAAATATACATTTGTCTGAGGGTCTAGCATATCCCCAATGTTTGTGATACCAGCCTGGATCTAGTCCTCATCATCCATTGGATTGTTGTTGTATGATAAATTCTCATTGTTCCATAAAGGGGCTAATTCAAATGACATATTTTAAAATGTGGTATCACATAATAATAGCATCCCAAAATGAGCGACTGCAAAAATAGCGACTCATTTTGGGCGCTATTATTCTGGGCTACCCTGCAGAGTAGCGAGGGTATGGGACAGCGACTATGGGGAAGGGCGAATGGAAGGAGGGGAATAGTGAGGGGAAGGGGAGGGACAGGGAAGGGGCTGTCAGGGACTGGAGTACCTGCTGCCAAGCAAGCCATGTGGCATGGTGGTGTGGGAGGCTAGCTCTGGCACAGCAGGTACTGGGTTCAAGACCGGGAGTGGGTTACATTTTGCTGGAGCTGCAGCACTTAATTTTTTTCCTGCCATCTAGATTTTGCACCCTCTCAGACATGCACCCCCCGAGAGTTGAGAATCCTAATTCAGGGGAGTGCGGGGGGGCAAAAGCCTGATGGGGGAGCATGGGGGGGCATAGCCCCTCAGCAAAAGCACTTCTTTTAAAATCCGGATGTCAGGTCAGCCTTAAAGTGTATATCACCGATTTGCTTTTCGGCGATATACACTGTCATTATAGCTTACTCGCTGTTTTGTGATTGCTATTATGACATGGAACCTAAAACCTTTGCAATATTTTAAACAATCGACGCCTAGAAAACTATGTAAAAGGTCATACTAGGGTTAATCACTTGCTGGATTTGGATTTGGTCCTTAGTAATATGGAGGATAATATCCTTAGTTGTGTCAAGTCAGGGAACCTCTTTGTGGAAGCGATCGTAGCATGGTCCAGTTTTATATTCATATTAATAGACGAGTTCAGAATGGAGTGGCCTCCTTTAGGAACTATACTAGAGCAGACAACGATCAAATAAGGAATATATTAGAAAGTGGGGGACTGATATGATTATTTCAGAGGTAAAAATTTAGAAACAAAATGGGGCATCTTGAAAAACAAATTTAAAGCCTGTGACTATAGATTTGTCCCACTAATAAAGAAATACAACAATACGGGCAGGATAGTTTTCCAAAAATATAAAATGAGCAATAAAGAATAAAAAAAGGCTTACAGTCTAGCAAAAAGAAAGGGAACCCTTTATACAATATAAACTAAAACTAAAGGAATGCAAGAGAATTATCAATAAGGCAACAAGAGAGTTTGAAAAAACTTAGTAGATAAGTCCAAAAACAATAGCAAGCATTTCTATAACTATATAAATGGTACTGTAACCCCTAGGTGGCGCTATCCCATGGGCTACTACCCCTGCCTGTTGGAATATGCACAGGTTGAGGGGCCTGAGTTCTGTGAACGGGTGCCTCCACCGGGAGGAATAGTAATGGGGTAGCTTAACTGCTTTGGTATAGCCTTCTGGGATGCTATAAAAACCCACCAACCCTTCTAGTGACCTAAACAGTAATACCACAGAATGCATCTGGAATTGAGCAGTATCTTCGCTCAGTATGCCTTCCTGGTGAAACGCTTAACTAAATAAATAAATAAATAATTTGCATACACTAGATAACAATAAGAATATGACCACACCACTTGCACTTACCACCAGGGCTGGATCTGCTGCAATTTCCGTGAAGACCCCCTGGAAAATAAGATCAGCAATACACAATGCAAGACCTTTCACTGGGACCCAACTAATAATGTGCACTCTAGTCAGGTTAAACATGAAACAGATGATCAGGTTTATTCAGGGGAAGTGAACATGGGAGGGGTGTGAATCTAGCAGAATGATTGGCACTCTGATCTATTTCAGGCTGGTCCAGCATGCACTGTAAGTCCCTGATAATTAGTCTTGCAACCCTGGGTACCCAGATCTCACACAGGCTAGCCTGGAGTGTTGCACAGGGTGGCCAGCATTGCAGCTGTTGTTGGGGCCCTTTAGAAAGAAAGACAGTTAGCATGTGCACACCCAAATATTTGTAATCCTGAGCTGGATGGCTCAGTCCATTAGCAATAACCCAAATAAAGCAATCAGATGACACACAATGATTTGGCGCTGTTGTTGCAGGGAGCTACCTTGATTTGTACTCACACAACCTGGACCAGGATGTAGGACAGACAAGATGAAGACCTCTTGGTGTCGATGCAGTGTGCTGGGGGAAGCAGGGCCTACACGACTCACCTCCTGGTGGTCGCTACCTGTTCAATGGTGCTGAACAGGGGGCCGAATCCCCAAGCCTGTCTTTCGCTGAGATGATCTCTGGATTGCGGGCAGGAACTTGGACCTAGATGGCAAGGCCCAAGCAGGAGGGACAGTCCTGGGAAAAGTTTGTGATCTATTGCTGAAACGCCTCCAGCTGGCATAATAGGATTCACCATGGGGAACCAAATCGCGACCCATGAAACACATTCAGCACTTCTAAAATCAGTTATTTCTCTAAGCCACAATTCGGATAAAGTCTGTTTGCTAATTACAGCTTCACTGCACAAACCTTTCAACCCGAAGCTCAATTCTCTCATTCAGGCAGGCTGATCGCTTCTGGAGCAAGTCTTCGGTCCCACTTGCAAGTAGTACTGACACACTTTCTTTCCTCTGCTGTGAGTCTAAGCCGGCAATTGGAATAGTCTGACTTGTGCAACAGACAATCGCTGTAGGCCAGAGAATGTGGCAGGCAGGCCAACTGAGCCATCCTGCCAGTTCTCCTACGCTCCTCCTAAGAGCTGCTGCACGACCGCTCGAGCTGTTCACTCTCCAGTTTCTGCTCTTGACTGACACACTGCTTCAGGCAGCTCTGGACATTTCCCTGTAATCCAAAGGTTTGGTTAGCTGACAGAGCTGTCTGTCACAGTAGGGGCTCCCTCTTTAGGTCCATTTAGGCGCCAAACATTTAAAACTACAAATCCTACAGAATTTACTTCCCATAGAACCCCTGGGGACAGTCTCCATTTTAGGTCAGCAGAGATTCAATTGGTCCAGTACTGGCAGTCCAGAACCAAAATAGTGGCTCCTATTCAAAAGCTCAAGCGGCAAGTGAAGGCAGGTTAGACAAACTCCTTTTTCATTATTACTCTAACAGATAAACAGTAAATAACTACGTTTCCTAACAGGTCTCCTTCTACGCTAGCAACGACTGCAGAATGGAGCAATATAACCATCTGTCTGGCTCATCGTGAGCTTTAATTACTCAACCCCAGCCCCAACTGATTTCCAAAACACAGACTAGATGCTCTCTTAAAGGGACAGGCATGGAGGCTTGCTAATGCGCTGTCATGCAAACAGATAGAACTTCTGCAAAACAGGACGCCAGCCTGGCAGTGGGCATTTAGTATCCCAGAAAGACATTCTGGTAAACCCCCATGTGTAATGGGGGTTATAGTACTAAGAAAACAAAGTTGCAAATAGTCCCCTGCATGAAAATGGGAAATGTGTTACAGACATAAGTGAGATAGCAGAATCCATAAATAAGTTTTTTGTTGATATCTCTCACAAGAGAGATGCTCAGTTGGGAATGTGTAAAGACACCTTAGCAATCAATGAAATTAAGATCTTGGCTTCTGCTTTCAAAAGATATTGCAAAATCTTAAACCAAACAAGTCTCCTGGACCTGACAGACTGCATCCCAGACTGTTAAAAGAGACAGCAGTACAGATTGTGGCACAACTAAAAGAGATATTACAGCAATCCCTGAATGAAGGTAGAGTTGTAGGAGATTGCAAGCTTACACGTGTCATTCCACTGGGAGACAGATCTATTTATAACAATTACATGCCAGGCAATAAGCTTAACTTTTGTTGTTTAGAAAAATGTTTGAATCTGTAATTATGGAGTACTTGGAAAATTTCCTTAAAGAGCTCCTGACGCTGTTGTGACAACTTTGAAAAAATTTGATATTTAAAAGCAATTCAGCTTATATTTAATATTTTTCCATAATTCTCACCCTTACGTCTTTATAACTAAGGACATTTGTGTGTAAACAAGATCACAACATCTGTTCTGGCTGCTTGCCTACACATGATGTCATAGTTTTGTTTATGATACCACAGTCTGTTGCTATGGCAATCATTATGATGCTATGAACAGGGGATTATGATATCAAGTGTAGGCAAGCAGGAATAGCAGATAAGTCTAAGGGACAGTATTCCTCTTTCATACAACTGTCTTCAGTAATAAAGAAAAAAAAGAAAGAATTATATAAAAATATGAAATATAAATTGAATTGTGTCCAAATCTCATGTTTTTTTCATCTTTTTCAAATGACATCAGGGGTTCTTTAAAGATACTGGACAGATTGATCCATCACAACATGGGTTCACTAAAGGGAAGTCATGTTTAACAAACCCAATTAGTTTTTTTTAACCGGTTAGTGCAGCACTGGATCAGAATATTCTAGTAGATGATATATATGGATTTTGCTAAGGCATTCGATTTGTTGCCACATGCACAGCTATTGGAATCACTATCTGGCCTGGGAATTAGTAGTGTACTGCTGAATTGGCTCAGTTCATGGCTGGAGGACAGGCAACAGAGAGTTGTTCTTAAAGGCTACTACTCTGGATGGGAGGGTGTGACTAGTGGTGTCCCTTAGGGACTGGTACTGGGGCTTTTTAACATCTTTATTGCGTCTATGAATTGTACACCAAAGACCTGGCTGAGCAAATTTGCTGATGACGTAAAAATAGGAGCCGTTATTGGAACCAGTTATGATGCTCATAATGTTCGGAGGAACTTAATTTTATATCTGCTTGGGTAATTAAAAAGAAGCTACAGTTTAATATTGAGAAATGTAAAGTAATACATTTTGGAGTTAACAACATAGGGGCCAAATACTATATCAGTAGTATTGAACTAGAGGAGGTAGAGTCTGAAAAAGATCTTGGTACCCTGGTATCCAATAACCTGAAATTTAAGGATCAGTGCAGCTATAAAAAGGGCCAGTAGAGTGCTAAACTGTATTTCAAGAACCATCAGGAGAGGGGAGGGAAGTTTGATGCCTTTGCACTGTAGCCTGGTGAGGCTGCACTTGGAGTACTGTGTGCAGTTCTAGGCACCCTTATGCTCATGGTCAAATTGATGCAATGGAAAGGGTAGAGGAGAGCCACAAAAATGGTTGCTAACATTAAACACCTAAGTTATGAGGATAGGCTGCGAGAATTGGACATATCTTCCCTCAGCTATAGAAGATTTAGAGGGGATATGTGCCTAGTCTACAGGGCCCATGATAACTATGATTTGTGGGAATGCCTGGGGCTAGAGTTAAGTGATTGTGAAAGAGACTCCAGAAGTCATGGCAAACTATTGAAAGGGATGCATAACAAGAAGAACCCAAGGAGTCACTGGTTTAGCCAAAGAGTCATATCTGAATGGAATAATTTACCAGCCCCAGTGGTTAACAGTGTCAGTATGGGAATATTTATTTATTTAGTTGTTTAACCAGTTATAGCACACTAAGCTGAAAGCTTTTTTACAGGAGCAACCTGGGAGCACAAGGAGGTTAAGTGACTTGCTCAGGGTCACACAGTATGCAGGTGGAAGCTGTGGGATTCAAACCCAGGTCTGGTCTGCTGGATGTCACGAGATTTGCAGCTCAGAGCCTTAGACCACTGCGCTATACTGCCTCCCTATTTAAAAATGCTTTGCACAGTCATATGAATTTGCATGGGAATAGAAGGTTTTAAATTAAAATTTATGGTCAAGTCTATATGGCGTAAGTTTCTCAAATTGTACAAATCCTATGGATTTCTACAGCATATCATATTGATTGTTGTTATTGTATGTCTAATGCATAAATTATCTTTCAGGCAGTTCTGTATGAGAATGAAAAGGAAGCCAGAGGGTTTATAGGGGGCAACTATCTGGCTCTCTACCTGCATCCACAATGGAGTGATACCTGGAACAGATATGTTCAAGTACTACACAGCTTGTTTAAATAAGAAGGCAGCATGATACTTTTCCCAATTAGGCAAATCAAACCCTCACTCCTGCCAGGGCATCTTTAATTTCTTCACAGATAATTTGCGGGGTTTATCTCCCCACAGAAATTTCCTAATTAAGTTATCTAGCATGGCAAATTTCTTTTTGTATGTTTTAATAGGAAGGTTCTGAAAACAAGTAAAATATCCTAGGAACAACCACCTTTTTAACCGTGTTTATTTCCCCCAAATGGATAGGATAAGCTTTTGCCATCCATGAAGATCGCTGTCTATGTCACTTAACAGAGGAGTTAGATTCATTTCAACTAACTTTGAAATGTTTTTTGGAATTCTGAGCCCTAAATAGGTAATGTTATCTTTGCATCAAGTAGCTTCCTTTAAAAACCCTATCTTCATATTTTGGTGTGTATGAGGGTTGATGGCCCTTATTTGCATTTTTGTCCAATTAATTCTTAAACTTGACATTGTGGCATAATCTCCTAGCACTCTTTTAAGTTCAGTTATAGAGAAGACATGGTCATAAGTAGTAACGAGCAAATCATCTGCATAGGCAAAAATCTTATTACTCAGCCTGCCTGTTTTGATTCTTTTGATATAGGGTGAGTCAGAAATCACCCTAATAAGGGGTTCAATTGCCATAATGAACAGATATGGGGACAGGGGGACAACCTTGTCTTGTACCTCTGTTTAGGTTTAGTGATTCAGATATGAATCCATTTGTTATGACCCTGGCTGCTGGTTTACTATATATACTGCTCTGACCCAACTAATGAATTTCTCCCCCAACCCCATTATACTAAGAACCTGGAATAAATAATGCAATTCTAATGAAACAAAAGCCTTAAAGAAGTCTAATGCTATCACTGTTGCTGGATCTTTAAATTTTCTGGCAGCCCAGATTGTGTTTAATAATCTGCAAAAATGGAGCTACGGGGAGGTCGGGGGGGTAGGCGCCCACCCTGGTACCTCTGGCTGTGCAGCGGTGCCCCTCTGAGGGGTTGGACAACATACAGGAGGAGCTGCAGTCTTGATATAATCTGCTAGAATGAGTAAGATGAGACGAGGAATGCATTCGCGCCTGCCGGTTGAAGGCAGCTCCCCCCAGCTGTGAGATGTGAGAGAAAGGTTAGCAGTTCTCAATCGGTGAGGCACGCCTCCCTGTGGAAGCGCCAAGCTGCCTCAGTAGTGGGTGGAGCCATGGACAAAGTGCTGGAAGATGCTGTCCGACTGCATGTATATTCAGCCTGCCAGCAGAGCTTCCGAGGTTGACCCTCCACACTCTCGCTTCTCCTCTCCCCTGGCACAGCATCACAGTGTCGTGCTGTTGAGGACCAATGGCAGACATTGAGAAGAAACTGCTCAATCAGTGGCTGCTCTTGTCAGCCAATCAGGTACTGGCATTTCAAAATTCTTCCGGCAATAAAAAGGGATGCCTCACACTACTCTGCCCGTTAAGAGTCTACAGATCTCGCCAAACGGAACGCTGGCAGAATGCAGCCCCGACTCAGTGGACCATGTACGTCAGGCTCTGATGAACCCTGTCTGAGCTGTACTTGCTGCCATCCAGCTGACAATGCTGACACTACCTGTCCCCCACAAGCACTGCTGTTCAGCTTCTTTGACTGCTGATTTTAAATAGTGACCCCAGCGCCTGCCTTACTGTGTTATTGCTAGACCCCCGCTGATGCTGACTGCCATCCTATGAGTGCAGAGCACAGATCTGAACCCTTCAACAGCGTTGCTGACCAGGCACCTGACCTGAGACAACAGTTACCATTGGCACTGGTAAGACCCCCTAAAAAAAAAACAATGTACAGTTTTGTTGCTGTCTGTGGCTTGATTTGCTTATCTGAGAGAGAAACCCGCACATCAAGTTACAGACTGTTAATGCTTTGCAGTCTTACTTTCCTGATGGTATCTTGTGCTCTGTATTTAAGGTAGGGGTGGTTTAGTGATTGGTAAAGTGTGTGTGCAGAGTGTGGGAGGCAAATAGAATGTTATATTCAAGAACTGGCAATGTGTGTGGGGGGAGCAGATACTGATTCAAGTTTGTGTGTGTGTAATGTTGCTGACTGTGTGGGGGGTGAGGGTGATTCTGTGACCAGATTATGTGTGGGGGTGGGTGATAATGGGACTAGATTGTGTGGGGTGGGGGTGTTATTGCATCTGTGTGAGGGGTAGGGAGAACAAAGTTAAGTGCAGAGTGAAACTTGTTTTTATTACATTTTTTGGTTATTCCACTGGAAACAGAAAATGCACATTTTTTGTCTTCCGTTCCCCCCTGTACAACGTCTCCACCTTTGTGGTCCCTGTCAATGTTTTGGGAAGTGTGTAGGGGTATCCAGACATTAAGGGATTGAGATAATCCTTTATTCACCCATCTCTAGTTTTATGCTCACTGGTCCGTCAGTCAGGTGGCAGAATTTATTTTATTTCACTGTTTTATACATAATGTTTGGTATTTTTATTATTTTATTTCTTATTTTTATTTTTTCTCCCATCTCTTTACGACTTGACCTCATGTTTCAGTCTCTCTTAGTGTCTAATTTCTGTCTCCTCATATATTTGTCTTGGTATCAAAATATCTAACATTTTACTATTTTCCTTCTTTGCATTTTGTGAAGCGGCTTGAGATAATTTTATGGGCAATGCACCATCTAAAAGTAGGAAATTGTTTTTGTTGTTATTTATTTAAAAGGCTTTACCATTTCCTGATGTGTGCTTGGGAATGGTACAGACGAGATACATACAATAAATTGTTAACTAACAAAGTGACCTGACACTGCCTTATGGCCGAGTGGGTAGCATTGCACTCTCCCACACTGGTGACCCAAGTTCAGAAGTGAGCTTGAGAAGTCAACTGGGTGGCCTGGAGGGCTGGCAAGGTGCTGCAGTGTGGCACTGCTCCCAGCTATGGTGGGCCAGGGAATTTGCTTCCTCTATAGCGGTACATTGGTGCATGCAAGGCATGATGGAGCACTGCCCAACGTCAAGGGAGTTGGGTGGGGTTGGGAGAAAACACACACACACACACACAAAACTTGCCGGCAGGATGAATTCTCTGTTCACCGCAGGCTTAGCACCACAGACTAGGCCTGGCTCCATCTGGATATGGTTTTGGGGGGTGACCTCCCTCTCTTGGCCTGTTATGGGAGGCAATCCGTGGGTGAACTGGAGCCAAAGTAAGTCCCAGAGATGGTGGCTGATGGAGCTTAGTGGGCAGAAAGGAGATGGTGGAGAAGAGGGTGTAAAGAAATGTTTAAAAATGAAATAAAAGCATGAGTATAGTTAGGGAAACAGCACGGGGTGATACATACAGTATAATAAATTGATACAATAGCTGAGTGTCCCAGGGAAGGTGTGCGGGGATATCTGTAAACAATAAGTATAGTAACAGTGTGTCCTAGGGGAAAGGGTACAGTGAAGAAGCATATATAATAAACTGATACAGTAACAGAGTGCCCTGGGAAAGGACACCGGAGAGATACACATAATACATTGCTACAGAAACAAAGTGTTTTGGGGTAAGGGTGCAAGGGATTTGCAAATTTTGATAGCAGGGTGTCCTGGAGGAAAATGCACAGGGGTGTTACATGTAGTAAACTGGCAGCATATTGTAGTGTCTAGGGAGTAAGGGCACAGAGGAAATACAGATAATAAACTGGCACAATAGTGGAGTGTCATAGGGAAAAGGTACAGGGAAAGTACATGTAATAAATTGGTACAATAACAGAGTGTCCTGGGGAAGGATACAAGCAAGATGGATATAATAAATGGGTAAAATAACAGTGTGTCCTGGAGAAACTGTGCAGGAGAGATACTTATTATAAGTTGTGTAATAACAGAGTGTCCTTGGAGAAAGGGTACAGCAGAAATAGTGTATATATAATAACTTAGAACAATAAAGCTTTTAGTGGCAAACACAATTTTGTGAGATAGGGATTAGAATACATATCTTGAAATAAAATAAGAACAATAACAACTGGATAAGGAGAAATACCAAGCAACAATAATATGGAAATGCAGTACACCAGTTACTAACAGAGTGCAGCAAGGGCAGCTAACAGAACGGAAAAATACTGTGTGTCAGAGAGAGAGAGAAGGGGGTGGGGAGAGAAAGAGAGTGAGAGAGGAAGAGAGGATACTGCAGTAAAGTAGTTCTGACAAAATGAGACAACAGCAGGTTGGACTGATAATGTCCCAAGGCTGAGAACTGAGTGTGCAAACAGTGGCAGTGGGGGTTGTGGGATATAGAAGAGAAAAGGTCCAAGGAAGGTTGCAGAAATTTAGGGAACCTGGGCAGACTGGATGGACCTTTACTCTTTTTCTGCTGTTATTGTCTATATTTCTGTTTCTAAATAAGGCAATAAGGAGTTCAGCAGTCCAGAATACATAGATAGATAGATCAGTACTATCTGTAGATAGATAGACAGATATATAGATATATAGATAGATCAGTACTATCTGTAGATAGATAGATAGATAGATCAGTACTATCTGTAGATAGATAGATATATAGATCAGTACTATCTGTAGATAGATAGATATATAGATAGATCAGTACTATCTGTAGATAGATCAGTACTATCTGTAGATAGATGGATGATAGATAGATGGGTGGATGGCTGGATAGATAGATAGATCAGTACTATCTGTAGATAGATATATAGATACTGTCTGTAGATAGATACTGTCTGTAGATAGACAGACAGACAGATAATGTCTGCAGATAGATAGGCAGACACCAGAGAGGCAGTCAGACAGAGACAAAGAGACAGATACTGTCTGTAGATAGATATGCAGACAGACAGTTAAGGTAGATACACAGACAGCAGACACAGCTATTTTATTTAATATAGCATGCGTCCTGGGCTCAAGGCACTTAACAAGTAGAAACAACAGAAAACAACTTTATAACTGCAAATATAAATAAAACAAATCAAAACTCATTTATAAAATTTAGAAAAATACAATTTTCAAAGATGCAAGTTTAATGAAGAATAGTACTCCGTGCATGTTTTTCTACCACCAAAGGCAGAACTGGGGTTGCAATCCAAGTAAATCAACGTGCAGCCACCTCCCTTGGCCCCACTTAGGAATTCTTATGTTGTAATGTTTAATAGGGTTACTTTATTTTTCATAGAATCACAGAGATGAATGATGGTTTAAGAAAAATAAGTTGGAGGTCATTATTACACTGGTAGTGGCGTATCATGGTGAGTAAGGCAAGTGACTCACTAATAGCTGAGTCGCATACATCAGTTAAATATAGTGTTGCCATAGTAACAGTTAGTCTATTCTTGAGTCACTGTTTTAAAATTAGCTTTTCAGTGTTTTCAGGAAAAGGATGCATTACACGATGTAACCAGCAGGTGGCATACCCAAGCCATGAATTTCGGATAATTGTTACAATAGGCACACATAAACTTCAACAGGTCTGCCTGCCTTGAGGTGCAGTTAAGTACTGGAACCCTGAAGAATTCTGCAATAGAGGAAATTAGGGTTTCACGCAGTGTATAAAGATATCCATCAGAGATAAAAGTTTACTGTTCCAAGCAGTGGTACTCAGAAAGTGCCTTTGTGGATCTGATCACCCTAAGCTGGTTAGTCCTAGTGCCTCCTTCTGGGTCTGGCAGTAATGCGACCAAAGCTGGATTTCAGATTCAGAGTTGCATTGTTTTGTGTCTGTGTCTGGATCCAGGTATCAGAGGTTGATCTATCGGATCCAGCCTCGGATAATTGGATCTGATGGTTGGATTCCTTGGTCCTATGGACAGACTCACAGACATCCTAAGATCCTTACCTTGGATCTGAGCAGGTCGGATACCTGTACCGTCCGAGGCCATCCAAAATTGGGTCATGGTGATGGTATCAGATGGCAGCTACTATCCAAATAACACAAATTCCAGGGTAATAACTAAATTAAAACATCCCACAATGACAGGAGAGTGTTCAGGAGGTACACAATTTGATTGACAAACATTTTGGAATAATTTGGACTTAAAGAGTACTTCAACAGCAAGGACACCACAGAATCCTCTGCAGTCAATAAGTATCAATGAATGCTTCTGTTTATTCAAGATTGCTGGCCAGTCAATGCAGCGGTATACACACACAGTTTGCGATGCCACCAACCTGGGTTCAAGAATGAGCCCTGGGTCATTGGGAGTGGTCAGGGGGAGGAGGGCTGAATGTCCCAACTGAAACTCTTTTTCTCCAGGGCAGATGAGCAGTGAGTGCCACTGCATTACTGACAGTGCAAATGACAGCCTCTCAGGGAGGGAGGTCACTGGCTGATGTTGGCACAAGCATGTGGATCAAGGATGTGCATGGCGTGTGCATCATAACACCCTCAGATGGCAGCATCCAGGAGGAGTGCAGAAAATAAGGAATAAAAAAAACTGATCACTGCAGGAAGAACCCAGCCCTGCTCGACAGGTCCCGCACCCACCTCCACACCAGACGTGAACTCTGAAGGGGGTCTGGTCACACTCCAGTGGTCCCACCATAGGGGATAAGCCATGAAGGAACATGTGGTGAGGTACATCCTGGAGAAGATGGATGATCAGACTGAGAGGGTGGTCAGATGGGGGCCAACCAGGAGATCATCCAAAGGGCAAAAAAAAACATTGAGCAGATCCTCATTTAAACTGGTGTCCTGATCAGAATGAGTACAGTGTTGTTGTATGGAACACACTAGATTGCAAGCAGTACAAAATCCAACAGTAGAACACGGAAGTTAAGACACAGTGAAAATGAATATTCTGCCAAGATTCTTGTTTTTCTTTGTCACTGTGCCTACTTGGTTAACTAAAAGAGAGTGGAAGGAACTTCACAAGGCCATAAGCAACTTTATCTGGAATGCCAAAAACCCAGAATCAAGTGAGACCTTGAGATCTTCTTACTAAAAGTAAAGAGTAAAGAGGAATGGCATGGGGCTACCTGATTTTAAGCAACACTATTATGTGGCCCAGATCTCACCATTAATTGAAGTCTCATGAAGTAACAATGACATGGGGTGGGTCCAAATGGAAAGTTTCACACATGGCAAATTCCCCCTTAAGCATCTACCATGGATGACCATTCCAGCTGTCTTAATGCAGTAACCAGTCCCTAGTTTAAAACAGCCATGTGGGTATAGATGTAACTCAAAAGAACACTGACAGCACCAGCACTCACTTGGTCCTTTATACCGTTAGCACATATACAGTACCAGTGTTTCTTCCAGATACTCTGGATGGAACCTACCAAATATGGAGTAGAAAAGGTGTACAACTGCTCGCATAGTTATGGACTGGGCCAGACTTTAAAGATTTTCTATCATTGCAAACGGAATATCATCTAAACCCAAATGATCTGTTCAGGTTCTTTAAATTACACAACTTATGAGGAAATTCATAGAACACTTTGTGCCCCCCACAGTTGATACTACAGGTATGGGAGGCAAGTCTTTCAGGCCCCAGACTCCATCAAATTTCAATGTTATATCAGCTCTTAATGACAGAGGTAGGGCTGACAGTAGAAGGTAATATGCAAACCAGATGGGAACAAGAAAGCCACCTGAACATCACACCCAAACAATGGGAAAGAATATGGGGGCATGTTCATTAAACCACGGCTGCCAGCTGACCCACCAGCACAGTGGTAGAACTACCACCTGTGATGCCAATGTGCCAGTTTGTGAAGCAAGTCCAGGATGTCAGAAGAATGGCTGGGAGGAGGAGGATTGAGCATCCTGTGGACTGCTCTCCTCCTCCTGGTAGGAGAGGGGGGGAAGCACCTGGTGTTCGACCAACCCCTGATGGAGACCAGGAGTCCGACAGCTGGAGCTCAAGGAACTTCAGGAGACATGCCAGATGTCTGGCGTTTAGTGTCATCACGTCATTGTATGCCAACCCTCATTGGGGATCACATTCAGCAAAAATCACCTGCCACCACCAGACCCCATGTAGCCAACTGAGGCACTCCGACTCTGGATCGCTACCAGTCTCCATTCAAGGAGTATGGGCCCTCCTTGACAGCCCTGCTCTGTGGGCTGAGCCAGAATGGACTCCCAGGGCAGCAGGTAAGTCTTGAGAGATGGGTGGTGGGATGGACAGATGGTGGATAGCCAACAGCCCCCCAAAAAATAAACCATGGCTGCCTCCTCCTGGAGAGAATTTAAACCACAGCCAGATGTTTCCTTACCCCTTATTTAAGCTGTTCTCTGACACTGGTACTCATCTGTGCTGGAGACATTGTGGAGAGGTGGTCTCCCCCTGCCTGCCCAGAGCTAGGCCATTGCTGGATAAATATTCGCAAGCTAACCCAAGACATGCTGAGCCTACCCTCCCCACCAGATTTCCACAACCTGGTCCTCAGGCTCCCACCTAAAGAAGCACAAAAGGGAGACAAGAAATATCTACTTCTCATACTCTCAGTGGAAGCTCTGAAGGCCATGATATGGAGATGGTTTACCGCAGAGCCCCCTATTATCAATGATGTGCTTGACATATGTGAACAGATCAGGGACATGGAAGCAATCATAGCACTACTCCAGGTTAACAAATGTAAATATAATTCTAGATGGCTCCCCTTCTTTGACTATAAAGAAAAGGCAAAAGGCACTCTCACTTTAAAACAACCTCTTTAATGGAATAAGACAAATGATACAGCTCCAGAAAATATGGTGAAGATTGCACCTGTTTGTTTATTTATTCATTTCTTGTTTCTACTCCCATGAAGACACTTTGATTAAACATTTTTATTTATTTAGTTGTTTAACCAGGTATAGCACACTAAGCTGATAGCTTTTTTACAGGAGCGACCTGGGAGCACAAGGAGGTTAAGTGACTTGCTCAAGGTCACACAGTATGCAAGTGGAAGCTGTGGGATTCAAACCCAGGTCTGGTCTGCTGGATATCACCAGATTTGCAGCTCAGAGCCTTAGACCACTGCACTATACTGCCTTCATCATCATCAACTTGTCAAAAAGAATCCTAATTACAATGTATTAATTTCAAGCAAAATCTTGTCTGTTTGATTTTGAAAGTAATTCACAGTTTAAACCTCCATCAAATGTAAATTCTTTTTTATAGTAGTGTATGTACTGTTGAGATTGTTACCGTAAGACAAACAACTGAAGTGTTTGGCAAAGTAATGCAATAACATTGATTTTACAGTCATGGTCTGGTTCTAAATCAGGAGGATCACTTACAAATTACAGGACCTATGCAGCTTGTGAGAATTGTTGCGCTCCTTCTGAGAACAGAGATCTATAATAGAATTATCCTAGTGTATTCCTGAATATCTGGGTTGGGTATTTTAGCCTTAGTATGTATTTATTAGGCTCTGTTTTTGGATTTATGTAACATGTATATTGTACTTAATTGTATATTTTCATATGTCTTTGTATCTTGTATTTTGTATTATGTAACTTTTGCAATTTTGCATAAAGGACCTTAGTGGAAATGAGCTTGTCTCAGTTGAGCTATCCGATTCATTCATTCTGTTTATGAAATGAATAAAAACCTTTACTGCTTTACTACTCCTGTACTCTTTCATCCCCAGCGTGATAAACTGAACTAACTGTTACTATTGAAGGGCAGTCATATCAGACCGCACCAGCTGTTTTCAAATATGAATGTAATCAATGTTTATGATAAGTCTGCATTAAATGTAAGTAAATGCCAACACTTTTTCTTCAATAAACGAAAGTTTAAAAAAAAACGGAACATAGAAATTATAACCCACTAGAATAAAAAAATTGCAGCTACCTATGTCATCACAGGAATCATGCTTGCAGTAACGCATGAACTAATCCAGTCAGGTATCTGAGTATTGTATGAATGATAGGAGAACACTAATTGTCTAGCATTCTATATGAAATGATCAACCATGATGGCAACCGGCTTGAGAAGGGCCTTTATGTTAGTGGGTAACATCCATGTTCCAACACTTGGAACCTGTGAAGGTAAGACTATGCCTCCCTGTGTCATTCCTTATGCCTGGAAATTCAAATTCAATACCAGCGGCTGACTGCCGGTCTGGCCTGCTGCTCTTGATTTTGCATAGGTCTGAAATGTGCCTGGGTCTCTTCTGAGTGACACACTTGTACATAAACATTGTTAGGTGGGACTGCCTATGAGCATGGGGGGGGGGGTGAGTCCAACCTAACTTCCTTGTACAGGGGAGCAGAGATGAGGTCACAGGAGCAGGATAGTATAAAAAGCCCAGTCATATGATAAATTGAATCCAACTTGCTGAGGAGTGTTTTGGATGCATTTCCATAGAGAAAATCCTGTAGTCAAGGAATGGGATGATAATAGCATTTACCAAACTGAGCCACACTTCCTGTGCAAGTCTATGTTTTTGGCTATGCCAGTAGCCCAATTTCGCACAGCCTTTGATTAGATTACTTATGTGCCAGCAGTGGCTTGAAACCAAGTGAGATTCAACCAACTGTAAAGTGTCCTGGAGTTCACCAGTCATGCTGTGCTTCCAAGTCTAGGCACAGGTTGATGGATCTAATGAGGGTTTACAGGGGCTATAGCTCTGTGACAGAAGCAATTCTCAGTTGCTCTAGCCATCTACTTTAGTCAACAAGCCTTTACTGGGGGTTCAGAAGACACAGACAAACCCTAACAATCTCTGACAAGAGAAGACAGCTTTGGCAAAGTGCTAAAGCAAAAGGGGCTGAGATCTGGAATTTGAAAACCATCGTAATTTGTTTACCTCATGAACAAAACAGAGACCTATAACTATGGGACCCTTTGTACTGCTTGAATAAATAGACTGTTTTTCTTGACCAGACTCCATAATATGTTATATATCCTAAGTTGGTAGGAAACCTAAATTGTTCCATCATTAAAAGAGCATGGGGGTGAGGGGGTGCTATAAACTATCAGCCATGCGAAATGGATATGGTCTGCAGGACCTCCTGTGCTGCAGACATTTGTGCTTTATACTGAAGTAAAATCATAAATTTTGCTTCTGCTCAGCCCTGTATAGCAGAGGGAAGTTCCAAGCACATCTGGTGTGTTTTCAGACCTTTTGACCTCATAGGGGTTGGCAGTATAGCCTGGAGGTTAGCGTAACGAGCTGTGAATGAGCTTGATACATCCGGCAGATCTGGGTTTGATTCTCACAGCCTCCACTTGCATACTGTGTGACTACGAGCAAGTTAATTAACTCCCCCAGTGCTCCCAGGTCACTCCTGAAAACAGGCACTTGTGCCTAGTGGGCCTTACCCGGTTACCAAAGACTAAAAAATAAATAAAATAATAAAATGCAACCAAAAGGTACTATCATAATAAATGCTAAATATACATTGGATGGTCACAATGGTGGATGTTTTTTTCAGCCAAGGAGAGCTGTGGGAGGCTCAGATGTTCAGATCTCAGCCTTGGCCTTGGTCTTGGTCAGAACTAATGTGGCCCTTGAAAAACTCCAACTGACAGTCAACTATGTTGGTGCAAATCATTGACAACAAGCTGGACCCTTGCTCAAAGACTTACTACTGTGGAACAGAAGGTAGAGGACGAACAGTCTGTGACTGATGGGGCCGTGAGACAGGCAGATCACACTGGTGCTGTGACAACTGAATTACTGAAAGAAATAAGCTCTTCAGAATGTGGCTGGAACATTCTGAAAACCAACATCGAGTGCAGCCTTAGACTTATGGGCATGTCAGGAGTAGCTTGAAGCACCCAATATTCTTACTTGCATGGAAGACTGGCAGTGACACAGCCTGGACCTCTGCCTTGATAAGGTTGGAAAGGGTTCACCAAATTAGTGCTAAAGAGCACCGCAATTCTGGAGGGCCCCAGAATTATTCTCTACATTTTTGTCTCCTCCATTATAGAGATTTAGCCTATATTCTGCTTGGGGTTAAAACTGGGGCAGAAGATGCAGTCCTAATTTTTCAGACCTGTCCTTTGCCACAGAGCAAAAAATGTAGGGCGTTTTGTTTTATTTATTGATTAATGACTAAATGATTGATTAATTGATTGATTTATGTCCAACTTCTGCACACTGAAATGTGTTTGAAAAGTATATAGTGAGAGGCAGAGAAAGCTTGAATTGTTAGGTGGATGATACAGCAGGAGAGGAGGGCCAGGACAGCTGCAGGGAGCGTTGAGATGGTAAAGCATGGCTTTCTTTAAGGCACTGATAGCTTGTGCTTCTTTTAGTACTTGTGGGCAGGGCATTCCAGGTATTTGTAGTGGTTACAGCAAAGGATTTTCAACCAGTGGACCTGTGAGATCTTGGTACATGGAGGAGGCTCCTACGTTGATATTTCAGCCCATACAATGGTTTGGGTGTTTGTCGGAAGCTGCCAAAGTAGCTTGGATATATTCCATCTAGACACTTATAAACCAGCATAGCCAATCTCAGCTGTTGCCTCTTATCCAGTGCTAGGAAACCAAGGACATTGTATAGAAGATAATAATGCATGGTTATTCTAAAGGCCAGTGCAAATCTACAGATGTTGTTAGATTTTGTGCTAACTTTGTGCAGAGAAGCAGTCCTGTAGATTTCATTGCCATATTCCAAGGCCTGCCGTAAGGATTCCTTGACTATCTACTTTCTTGTGCTTGATGAGACCTTTTTTTTTTTTCATACCAGAGGGACCCAAGTATTTGGTGCAAACTTCTGGTGATTTCAGTGATTTGGTCTGAGAAACAGAGTTTGGTGTAGCCATACTCCAAGGTATTTGAAGAATTGTACTGTGTCCAGAGGTTGATCTGAAACAACTAGGATTTGCAAAGGTTACAGTGGTTGGATTTTTCCATGGGAAGCCATAATCTCTGTTTTCTTGTAATTCAGGAACAATTTGTTTGATTCCATCCATGTTAGGGTTTTGACAAAGGCTGCTTGCAGTGAATTGTGGAAGTTAGCAACAGACTCAGATTTGGAGTAACTTATGGTCGTCTCTATATACAGATGAAAATGTGAGTCAAGGTTAGAGCAGATGGAGGGTGGATCAGTTGCAGGAGACTGAACAGCAGTGGGCCAAGTATGGAGCCTTCTGCAATCCCAAGACTGAGAAGATATGGATACTGAGACTTAACCGTTGGCCTTAGCTATCTGTGACCTGCCAGTCAGATAGGACTTGAACCACAAAACTGTAGGTGTTGCCAGACTCAGTGATAGGAGCTTGCCAAGGATGATTTCATGGTTCATGGTATCAAAGACCTTGATCAAATCTATGAATATTGAACCTGCATTGAGGCCAGAGTTGAAGGCAGATGATAGGTTATTGGTAACCCTCAACAGTGCAATGCAGGTGGAGTGATTTGACTGGAAGCCTGATTGTGATTTTATGAGCAGGTTAAAATGGAGTATGTGATCCATCATTTGCTTGTGCACAAGCGTTTCCAGCAGTTTACAAAGGATACATTTGATTGATATAGGAAATAATTATTTGGGTCTGACAGAGGACCTGACTTCTGCAGAGGATGTAACAATGGCAACCTTCCAAGCTGAAGAGACATGACCATTGCAGAGGAAGAGATTGAAGAGGACTTGTCTGCTAGCAGCAGCTCTATTTCTGCAGCATTCAGCAAGGTCTTCAATACCATCATATCCAGGTCTTTTGAGATGTCAAGTTATTACAGCAACTTCAGGACCTCCTCTTGGATGATGGTCTTGAATTTGAAGGCGGATGTTTTAGTGATAGGAGGCTGATGAGTGGTAGTCCATGGAATCTGGCTGGATGATTATAGTGCAGTGTTGAGAGAGACAGTGAGGTTTGTCAGCTGCTGACTGAGGTTTCTGTGACTTCATCATTTCCTCTGATCAGGGTTCCATTATAGAGTACATGATATAAATGTAGGCTGTGATTGACCTTTGTTGATTCCTGACCACAGTTTTTTGTCTTGTTGCAGTTTGTCTCCCAATAACCATCAGATGCAAAAATAAATGCACTCAAACACCAGGCTGTAAAATGTTAAGAAATGATAATAACAAGTAGATTGCTATGATTTTGTGTGTTTACTTTTGCCAAACTGCACAATACAAAACAGTCACAGACCTTACAGTTCAGCCCTATGGAAAAGGCAGCAGCAAAAGTAATAGCACATTGTCCTTAACGTAGTAGTTTTAATGGCTTTAACTTGAGGAAGCTCTGGAGGAGGGAAGTGCTGGGACTGTATGACAGTGGACTCTTGGATAATTGATCCATAAAACTGGACTTTTGAAAGAGGATCGTAAATTTATTGTGCATTGCAGCTATTAAAATTTCTGCATTAAGGACAATAAACTATTACCTTTGGCTGTCATTTCACCATTTCCAAGGGCTGAATTGTGAGGTCTGTGACAGCTTTCTGTATTGTGCACTTTGGCAACAGTAAAAACACCCAAATCACAGCAGTCTATTTGCCACCGTCATTTCTTAACACTTTTGAAGCCTGGTGTTTGAAGTGTATTTATTTTTGTATCTGCTAGTATTCAGGGTAGCCATCCTGCAGCACCCACGGCCACACCTAGCTATTTCCTAGTGCATCCAGTCCCAATGTTGTTGCCCAATAACCAGCGTATTAGATCCAGAGAAAATGGAGTGCACTCAGAAAAAATTGGGAGAGACCGGTAGGCCGCTGCTTAAAATTATTAATAAAAATATCATGCAGATTGAGGATATAAATGTTATTGCGCAGATAGAACATTCATGAAAAATCATCCCTGTTATCCCATATAGAGACACAAAATGGTACAAACCAGTGAAATATATATACTATGGAATATAACAAATTACAACTAGAGAAATGGTTGCCCCCCCCCAAATAAACCCAGCGCATTGCTCAAGGCACTTCACCAGTGGGCTGTGACGTGACTTTGACAAGTCGAGGTAGAGGTTTAGAGGTTTTGCACTTCCAAGAGCAATAAATGGGACAGTGATCACTCAACAGTTCGGGGTAGATGCCAGGAAAAACTATTCCTTTGATGTGTGTTCTGGACTTAGGTCTGAAGTTGATTCATGTAGTGCTACTGTAGATATAAGTTACATAGTGTCAATGGCTCAGTAGGTAGCACATTCGCCTCTGAGGCTGGGAGATCAGAGGGCTGTGGGTTCAGTTCCCACATCTATCACTTGGGTTAATATCCCTGTACTGACACTTTAGTGCAGCATGAGAGGGTGCTGCACTTGAGGTGCTGTCTTTCGATGAGACGCAAACTGAGGTCCCATCTGCCTGGATTGGTGGTAGTTCAGGTGGATGTTAAAGATCCCATGGCACTTATCGAAAAGAGTAGGGAATTTCCGTGTCCTGGCCAAATTTCCTCATTCACTAAAAAAATACCACCAACAGCTTAATCTGGTTCAAGGTCAGTTGGCATTCATTTGTATCCCCCTCCCCGGGTCGTGCCTGAAAATAGGCAGGATTTGTCTAGTGCACTTACCCGGTCAACAAAAACTAACTAAATAAAAAAATAAATAGAAACACAGAATCTGTCCGGAGAAAGAGACTGATGCTCTAGCAAGTCTGCCCATATTATACTACCTCACCCATTGATCTAGTGCCCTG
Source organism: Neoceratodus forsteri (assembly GCA_016271365.2). NCBI lineage: Eukaryota > Metazoa > Chordata > Ceratodontiformes > Ceratodontidae > Neoceratodus > Neoceratodus forsteri. The sequence continues at coordinate 26,335,313 of JADMNL010000027.1, forward strand.
GGGGTTGTCCCCTTCTGCCTCCACACCAACAACCCTCCTCCTCCTCCTCTGGTACTCCCCAGTGGGACTACAGTCTAAAGGGTTCACCCACGTTGGTGCAAAATGCATGTTGCCGACGCTGATTATGGCGCCGACAAAATGCTGCTTGGCGTTAGAGCGCCAGACATTATGTCTCCTGGGAGTTACAGTGCCAATGCACCCTCCCGGGAAACAGCTTTTGTGGGGGGAGAGACCCCCCCCCGAAACGAAATATAACCTCCACCAGGGTGGGCATGCCCTAGAGGGAGCAGAAATTGTGTGGCCACAAAAGGGCGGCATGACTGAAGGGTGATTTAAAATCAAGATCGTCCTTGTCATCGTCACTGTTGTTGCAGCGCCCTAATTACGGTGACAAAATTCAGTCACCGTTCTAACGGTATACTAGTCTAAAGTGTAGAGACTAAAGTTAAGTTAGGTTTGCTGAGCAATGAGGGGCACAACCATGAGTGCTAGGCTGGCATTATTGGGATTAGACCAGAGTGAACAAAAAGCTTATCCCTGGATATCCTATTTATACCATGCAACTAGTGACTGATGTTCAAATCCTGTCTGGTTTTACTTCTGTTTTATTTTTAGTTGTACACTATGTCAAACATTTTTCAAAAGGGTTGCTGTGGTTACATCCTGTTGGTGATGTCTTATTCATGTAAATGGCACTTTTTATTGGCTGTGAGTTTGCTAGATGTGCATAACTGCCAAGATTTAAACGGGTACAGCAGCACAAGTGAAGGCACAAGGGTTGATGTTCAAAAATGGGGGACCAAAAAACTCCACTCAGGCTGTTGTAAAATTCTCAATGTTCTTTATTTTGTTAATTGCCGCTTATTATGAGGTTTCACATGAGACTCCTGTGTAATATATATATATTTTTATCTGCCAGCATGGGTTTTGCTAGTCTGCAACTACCTCACCCTGGTGAGCTACAACAGTACAGGGGTGTGTTTCCTTGGTGTCTAGAGGTCATTGGCACTCCAGTGCACTTTAAATATTTCCCTGGTGAGCCTGTGGTATTTATTTATTTGTGTCAAACACACTTTGCATCAATACAAATGTATTTGTTTCAATGGAAAGTAATTTTGTATTGACGCAAACTCGCTCTGAGTCAATGTAAACTCACTTTGTGCCTATGCAAGCTCTCTTTACGTATTAACACAAAATTACATGGGAAGCGCCACCACCCACAATTCTTTATCATAGTGGTTAAAAAGAATTTAAGGCATGCTGGATAAATTGAGAGTTGTTCCCTAAATATTTTCAGTTTTTTTAGACAGTTTGATGATATTGACATATTTTATACATTCCATACATTTCAGTAATTATTGTTACAGCCCTTGATCTACCCTGCTTTCAAAGGGTTCACCTACAAAAAAAAATTGGAGGATAATAAACTATTTATGACTGGAATGTACCCTATAAAGATGGAAATAGTTGTTCTGATTGCCTGAGGAGCAGGTATGGGTCCAACGTGTGTGGCAACCCGAGAAGACAAGCATGAGGGCTTAGCGAGGTGCTAAGCAAAGAATTTATTTTTGTTTAAAAATAGAGTCATCACTGTAATAGAAAGGAGGGCTTTTACATGGTTGCCAGACGTGAAAGGCAGGCAAGATGGAGGTTTCAGGGTGGAGCTAGAGAGACCGAGCATGGGCTACAGAAACTGCAGCTCAAAGCCCAGCCCAGGGCAAGGGCCAAGTTGTCAAGCAATATTCCCTGTGGAGGAAATGCCCATTTGTCAACCCAGTGGGAAGAGTAAAAATGGTAAAATAAGTAAAAGGATTCAAACTGTGGCTGTCTCTGCCTGCAGCCACCTCCCTGAGATTATGATTGGTTCATGTGACATGGATTAAAGCAGTGCAGTATTTGTTAGTAGGCAAAAAAAAAAATCATCATATATTTTTTTTAGCAAAAAATATATTTCTGACATCCATAGCTTCATCCTCAGTATATTTTTAGTTTTCTCAGATATTTTTAAAGGTTTTATTGTTCGTTTAGTAATTAATAGCTCACATTGTTATAGACAGCCACCACTTGGAGTATTTAAAAATCTCTTCTGTTGAGGTTACCTGTTGAATGTACATGTTAGACTCATACTGTAGCTGTATTAGGATAGTGCTGACACATGTTTCTGATGCTAAGCAACACGGTACTGTACCAGGATATTTAATTTTTTCATAGTGGTCCTGGCACAGGAGTGGGAACTTTTGCAAACTTCAAAATCCTGTACCTTTATTCAGGAATGAAGGAAAACAGAAAGTAAAGAGGGTATCTTGATATTTTTGCCAGAAAAAAAAAATTGCTGAAAAAAGTTGTATGGTAATTAACAGATATTGCTACTTTAACCAGTCATGTTGGATTTTCATATCTGTGGCATTGCCTTGTGCTGCGTTTTGTATATTTTGTAAATTGTATATTCATTTTGTAATGGCATGAATCAATGGTGATGTCTTTGCTCCTAGCCAATCAGGTTTTACTACAAGCAAGAACATCTCTTATTATTCATTCACATTATGAGGTGGACACTAAACAGAGCAGGGGGTCTGCACCGGGGGTTACTTTCTATATTGCAGGCTGATTTTGTGGATGCTGGGGTGGAGGGAGGACCAGAGGGGGGTTAAGTGGGGGACCTGGGGCGCTTGATGTGCGATTTTGATAAATGACCGACTCGGTGGAACTCAAGTGGGAAGGCGAGGAAAGTGTGTTTGGCATGGAAGTGGGGGATGGGTATGAAACGATTACTCTTTGGTGTTACTCTGCAGTGTAGCACTAGCTGCCTGTGCAATTCACCAAGGTAGGGGGGAGGAAGGCGCCAGCAGGGAGGTATCAATGATTGTATCTTTTTGGGTGAGGGGTGAAGCATGCAGTTCACATTGAGATTCACCCACGAACTGGCCATTCACATCAATTTGCCATGCAAATTTGACCAGTTTGCCTGGCAAATAACAAATTGCAGTTATCAACTGTGCTGAAATTTGCATATTTTTTTCACGGAGCAAATTTCGGCAACTTTACACACCAGCATGCATAGTATTATCAAATGGCTTCTGGTCCGGTATGTGTTACTAGCCTTGCCTGTACTGTATGTGCTTTTACCATTACCCATTATGTGCCATCTTGATGGCCAGGGTCATGCCTGGAAATGATCCCTGGGACCCTGGGACCAGTACACCCACCTGGTAAACAAATAAATAAACACATAAATTCTTAAAGGGCTCATGTAAAGAGTGTCAAAAGGAGGTCTGTGTACTTTAGGAAGCACATTTTTGTAAATTTATTGTAGTGCCATGAGCCTGGGCAAGGCATTTTTTAAGTAAAATATCTGTCTAACATGAAATATCTGCCTAAAAAATAATACACATTTCTTTCCATTGATATGTTAGTCGTATTAGCTTGGAGGTGTGTGGCAGTGAAGGGGTGTCAATCTGATACAAAGAATGATTTAACGAAAAGCCTAGAATTAAAGTTATATGTTCATGTACTGTACAAGGTGAAAGTATATTTGATAGAAGAAAACATGCTTTAATGCCCCCAAAATGTACTACTGGAAATCTGACAGTTTGGAGTTAGGGAGAAAAAGGGGTGGAGTCAGGATAACTGAAATTCACCGATATTTTTCACAAACAATCCACTGCAGCTTATGCACTTTCGAGTACTCTGGGAGTCGACTGACTAGCAGGCAGGATAGCCAGGATAGATGACTAAAATGGGGATGCTGAGTCTAAGCCAACCAGGATTAGTGGTGCTCAATATGCAAATTAGATACGTTTATAAAATGAGCTGCACAAAAGGACTTGGGTAGCTTGAGGTGGGAAGCCAGCAAGATAAGAAGCACAAGGTTAGGGCCATTGGGCAAGGTACTTTAATTGGCAAATCAGTATTGATACAGTAACAGGTAGATCACCTGATCTAAGCAATGGGACTGTTTGGCTAGTAAGTAAGACAGGGAAAGGCTCAGGCTAGTACCTGCACTGTGACTGAAAATGTTTCTGCAGCAAATGAAGAGTGAACAGTTCAGTTCCAGGAACCATGCCAGCTTCCCTTCCTTCCCTTCTCTGTTGAACTCTTCATCAGGAAGGTAGAAGTGTAGCCCTACAGTTACAAGGACAATCAGTGGTGACTTTGGGAAGGGTCTGACTATAGGTTGTTGTTTCGGTACATGGATGTAAATGTGATTGTGAACTGTACTATTTAAAGGTGCAAAGTATAATAGGCTGCGTATGCTTACAGGTGGTAGGCTGGAGCAGGAGGAAACACTGAGAACTACCTGAGATAAGGTAAGCAAAGGCTTATCATTGCAGTGTAAAGGTATAGAAGGCTGTGTTTCTTCAGGTGAGGTACAGTAGGGTAGGCTGGAGTTGGAAGAAAGCCCACAACTTTCCTTAAAGATCATTAATTCAAAGAGTAATGTATGGCTGGCTGTATGTCTGCAGGTACAGTATGGAAGGGTAAATAAGAGAAAAAGCTGTGCACACACCACCACGTACCAGTTCAGTTAGGGTTTTATTGCTCAGACTGCATGTAAATACAGGCTAATACCCCACGCATTGCCTCTACAAGGAGGCTTCACTGGGGAGCTGGTAAAGCCTCACTGCAGAAGAGATATGTAGGGGTATTAGGCTTATATTTACATGCAATTTGTGAGCAAATAAAAGCCTAACTGAATTGGTACCTGTTGGTGTGTGCACAGCTTTTTCTCTTTTTTGCTTCATGTTGCTGTGCAGCTGTGGCACCTTTATGGGCATTAGTGTGTGTTCCTTTTCCTCTGCCAAGGTATGGAAGGGCAGGCTGGAGCAAGAGAGAAGCTCAACAACTTCCTAAGGTATAGCATCATGGTATATATAAATTTGCCCATTGTAAAAATAAATGGGAGACTGGGGACATCCCAACTGCACTGCGTTAGGGCTGCTGTTGTGGTGCCAATGACCTGGGTTAGGAAGCAAACTCGGGGTATCACAGGGTCAGCCAGGGAAGGGGTGAGTGGCTGAGGGACTGCTCTCCTTCTCCAGGGACAGTGGGTTTTGGGTCCTGGCAATAGTCCACCACTAGCGGTGACTAGGGGTGGGCGCTCTAGGGATCCAGTGCTGGTGCAGGGGTTGGCGGAGTGGCAGACATCTGCATGCTAGGTGGGACGTGTGCCTGGAGTGCATTGACTTCATTGCATGTCCACTCTGTCAGTGGACCAAAGCAAAAAAAATTCCCCTGTAGTCACACACAGTGAAGCCGGGAGTAAAGATGCAGCAAAATTAAATTCTGCTGGTGAAATGAACACAAAGTGGCCACTTCGAGTTTTATTTATTTTATTTTTATTTAGCTTTTGTTGAGCGGGTAAGTGCACTAGACAAATCCTGCCTATTTTCAGGCACGACCCGGGGGAGGGGGATACAGATGAATGCCAAATGACCTTGAACCAGATTAAGCTGTTGGTGGTATTTTTAGTGAATGAGGGAAATTTGGCCAGGACACCGGGGAAATTCCCCTACTCTTTTCGATAAGTGCCATGGGATCTTTAACATCCACCTGAACTACCACCAATCCAGCAGATGGGACCTCGGTTTAACGTCTCATCTGAAAGATGGCACCTCAGAAATGCAGCACCCCTCTCATGCAGCATTACAGTGTCAGTACTGGGATATTAACCCAAGTGCCAGATGTGGGAACTGAACCCACAGCCCTCTGATCTCTCGGCCTCAGAGGCGAGTGTGCACCTGAGCCACTGACACACGACAACTCCTTTCTACGCTACACCCAGGGTGACCATTGTAAAGTGCTCACTTAGCTTTGTTATTATGACTTACATTGTCATTCTGCCTTAAACGTGAAGTAAGGCGGAATGACAACAATATAAACAGCCCCACACATCACATGGCTTACAGTACATGCTTTAGCCAGGCAGGAAGGAAATGAATCATAGAAGCAGATACTTTCACTTTCTCCTTTGTAAGGTAGAAAGAGGAAGCATTTTGTGGAGAGGAGAGTTCTTGGCTGCTTGTTCTGAAAGTTGATCAGATTCAAAACCAAAAGCTTTCTTAAAAGCTAATTGTTTAGTTTTTGTACTGTTTTGTCAGTTCATTTTTCTTTTGGTGACTGATTTCTTTGTTTTATAAGTTTTGTTTTGTGTGCTGCGTGTGTGTGACTGTGTGTGTGTGTGTGCCTGTGTTGTGTGAGTGAGTGTGTGTGAAGTCGGGACTTGTCAGAGAGGGAAGGAGTGTTTTTTTTTTTTGTAATGGAGGGTCAGGGATGGTATGTGGCCCTTGGCAGGACAGGAGCAGTGCACATGTGTGGAGGGGGGAGGAGCTGGGCGGTGTTGGACCGGTCCAGAGTATTTGGTCATCCCTTCCCCCTCCAGAAGCAGCAGCTGCAGCACCACCAGTGCCATGTCCTGGATGTCCGCCACCACCACCACCACCACCACCAGTGGCAGCTGCAGGAGCTCCAGCAGCACTACCAGTGCCGCGTCCTGGACGTCCACCACCACCACCACCAGTGGCAGCTGCAGAAGCTCAGTAGCACCGCCTCCACAGCAGCAGGTGGAGCCCCAGGTCCGTGAACATGCTGCTGGCAGTGCATCTGCCCCTCCCATGCCTGGTCCCCCCCCCCCGGCAGCTCCCCAGTTTAGCAGTTTTTTAGCTGTGTCAGGGGGGACAGCAGCCTTGTGGTGTGTGTGCTTTGTGGGGTGCAGGTGTGCTGTGGCCCCCTGGGGGGCACATCTGGGGATCAGGGGCCAGTGCACCCATATGTTGAACCACCACAAGGTGGAGTGGCAGGCTGTCACAGAACAGGCCAGGCATCCACCTGCTGGCCATTCTGTGGCAGTGGCAGTGGCAGAGGGTGCTGCTGTTGTGCCGTCAAGCGGGAGGAGGGCCACAGCAGCAGTTGCTCCAGTACCACCACCAGCACCAGCCTCACCACTGCATCTACCTGGTGTTCCCCCCCCCACCAGTGGACCCCACAATGCCTGCAACTCAGGCAGACATAGGACTTTTGTGGGCTGCGGTGGAAGAGAATAATGAGAGGGTGGTTGCTGTCCAGCAGCAGTTGGAGCAGATAGAGCAACACCAGTTACAGACTGTATCGATGCTCCAACTGCTGCTGGACCATCAGGAGATCCCCCATTAGCTCTTTTCTTCAGCACCCCCCCCCCACCACCGCTAGTGTTTTGTCTTTTGTTTAAATTTAATGACAGACAGTGGGAAGGCCACAGTAGTAGTTTAAAGGGAAGCAGTCAGCAACCGCAGCTCCTGCCCCCTGCAAGGCTTACCCTCCGGTTAAGCCTTTGAAGTATGTTGAGGCATTTTTCTCGCGCCGCAACATACTTTATTTTAAAGGAGAAAAGTTCATGACCCGGAAGTATGGCAAATGCTTTGGGGGCTCCATTATGTATAAAGGTGCGGCGAAGCACCATGCACTTCAATACACTGATTTAACTTTATGAAAAAGAGAACATGTATCATACAAGAAATGTGACAGCCTTTTAACCACTTAAGTTAAAACCTGCCAACATTAACCTCATCATCATTCTTTATCATCCTCATAAAGAAAGCTGCCTTTGCAGCCTTCTATGTCTGAATTCTGACCACTGGGAAATTCTTTTTCCATTGTTTTATCATCTACATCAGTGGTAGGCCGTTTCATGCTGGCACTGCCTCCAGGATGGTCCCTTTCTACAGCATCAGCTAAACCATGACTATGCCGGGGTACGAATACTGAGGTTTCAGTCTGAGCTGGTATGTGCCTCTCATTCATTTTTATGAACATCAGCAAACTGACATTTGTAGGAGAGAGGTTTGTACGACAATCCCAAGCTATTGCACCTGCTGAGCTGAATACCCTCTCGACACTCACACTGGAGGGTGGGCATGTCAGGTACTTCAGTGCCACAGTGGTCAGCTCTGGCCATTCACTGACCTTTCCACTGCAGTATAAAAGGGGATCATCAATGATTGACAGATGCCTGTTTTCAGACAAATATGACTCAACCATTTGCTGTGCTGCTCTAAGTCCAGTGTTTGATACATCATCCGCTTCTCTGGAACCATTTATGTCACAGATCCCGACTTGGGACAAAGCCTCTTAAAGTGGGTTAACACCAACCACTTTTGATGACAGACCACCTGGAACTGCAGTCTCCTTCACCTTACAGGATATGCTTGATACTACTCCTCCAGGTTCACCTTCAGCCTGATTATGCTGCTGAAGTTTGCTGACCTTGGCACATGACTTCTGTGCCCCATGAACCAAGCGCACTAGTTGCCCACTGACAGTTTTTACCTGTTCAGGCCCGCCCTCCAGTACTGAGGCAATTCCATGTTTGTATCGTGGGTCCAGCATTATTGCCATTGTTAAGTTGTCACTACACTGAATGCTCAAGATGTGATGATGCTGGTCAAATACATGTGCTTGCAGTTCCCTTAACACATCTTTTTAATCTATCTTTAGCCTCTGGTTCTATTCCTTCGCTGTGGAAGTCAGCACAAGTGTTTCCCCTCCTAAAATCAGGGGACCCCATGGACCTCAACAATTATAGACCCATATCCATCCTGCCAGTGCTTTCCAAAATGCTAGAAAAACTAGTGAGCATCCAATTAAGAGACTACCTTGATGTTAATAATCTCCTAAACCCTGCTCAATCTGGGTTTAGGAACAGGCATTAACACCACTTCTGCATTAGCAAAAGTCACTAATGACTGGCAAACTGAGCTAGACAAAAGAACAGCGTCTGTGCTGTATTTCTTGATCTAAGCAAAGCCTTGACACAGTGGATCATGAGCTGCTACTCTCTTCACTGCACTCCATAGGCCTAGATCCATCCTCTCTTAAATGGTTCAGATGTTACCTCACTGATAGAACGCAGCAGGTGAAAAATGAAGGCAACCTATCCTCATCAAAACCACTCCTAAGAGGAGTACCTCAAGGATCTATCCTGGGCCCTGTCCTTTTTTGCCATTTACATTAACAACATTGACTCTGATCTCACCAAAGCCAATGTTCACCTCTGCAGATGACACTGTCTTATATGTCAGTAACCCATCACCTATAAAGGCCTGTGAAATACTACAATCAGAGTTCTCCCTTTTGCAATACCAACTACTTGAAAAAAAAACTCCTAAATGCAAAGAAGACAAAAGCTATGTTCTTTTCCACCAATTACTATACTAATGCCTTCTCATCAAGCATTCTTCCCCAACTATCCACCATCCTTGGTGAAAGCCTTGACTATGTTGACAAATTCAAATATTTAGGGGTATGGATTGACAACAGGCTTGATTATACTCAGCATATTGAAGAACTTCTGAAAAAACTTCGCCAGAGGCTCGGCCTTTTCTTCAGAATCAAGCATTATTTAACCAGAGATTCAAGACAGAGACTAATCCAGGCCTCATTTCTATCACTTATCGACTATGCAGATTTCCTCTATGGCCACTGTACTATTTCCTACTTAAGTAAATTGGATACCTTGTACCATAGAGCTCTAAGGTTCATCACAGATCTTCCATTCAACACTCATCATTGCTCTCTCTATGCTGCAGTTGGTTGGACATCCTTACACCTCAGAAGGAACAAAAATGCTGCATTATGGATTTACAAAGCTCTGTCTAACAAACTTCCATCCTATATTTTAGATTGCTTTACACTGGCTACAGCTAGATCATATGCCCTAAAGCAATAACTTCACCTTAGAAGCTACCCAAAGCCTGCACCGGCATGGGAGATCTGTAATCAGTTACTCTCTTGCAATGGCTTGGAATTCACTGCAGAAGACCCTAAAGTTGACCACCTTTATACCTAACATCCTTTAAAAGCTCTACACAAGACTCTTCCCAGAGAAATGCAATTGCTTTCATAAGGCCTAGTCCAATCACATTCTTTACCCCACCCCTCTTTCTATGCAGCTTTGCTACCCCTTACCAAGACCTCCTCTGCTACCCTGGCACTTACTTCTGCCCCATTCACTCACTACTAGTTGATTTTAGTTCCTATCCAAAACTCCCACCAGCCCCGTGTCATTTTTCAGAGGCTACTATCAACACTTTATTAATCATCAATCATATCTGTTTGGTTTAGCTTGCCCTGGAGCCTGTATTCTCCAGCTGCACTGCTTGTATATATGTTTATATTATTGTAACCTGTTTACTTAGAAGTGTTTTGTATATGTCTGTTCTTTGTACCTTCATGTTATTCCTCGACCTATCAGGTCCATCTTGTAAATGAGCTTTGCTCAATGATGTCCGCCTGAATAAATAAAGATTTTGATTGATTGATTGATTGAAATACTGTCAGCATGTGTTTCAGCAACACACTGCTAGCACTGTCTCAGGCAACATCAAAGCTATACTGTACATTCACCAATGTCTGCCTCAGCACCCACAGCAGTGAAATTGACTGGCTATTGGAGGCAGACTCGCCACTCACTGCCTGTGTGGCATGTTCAAAAGGCATCAAGATTTTTATTAAAGAGTCCATGAGGCACCACTGTTCAGTCGTCATAGACATGGAGGCCCCAGAACTGTCACGGCTAGTGTGCATGACAAGATATTCTGAGATGGCTTTGTATTGTTCATACAACCTCTCTGCCATGTATAAAGTGGAGTTCCACTGGATGACAACTTCCAGCTTCAAGCGGTGCTGCGGGAGGCTGTTTCAGATCTGCAACTGCTGAAGTTGGTTATGGGCCTTTGCAGAGCATGAAAAGTGAGAACAGATATGGCGTGCAACTGTCAGCATTTCCTTTATATCAGGGTGCTGCAGAAACTCCTGCACCACAAGATTTAAACAGTGGGCCATGCATGGAACCTGAAAAAAGCCATCATTCGTGATGCATTTCACCACATTTGACCCATTGTTACTTGCTATGAACCCAGCTCTCAGGGACAGGGGGTTCAGCCACTTGTCAATTTCAGTCAGTACCATGTCCAACATGTTTTCACCAGTGTGTGAACAGGTCACATTGTGCATAGCAATTGTTGCGTGCTGTGGAATTCCTGGAAGATTGCTGCCACAACACTCCACCTTACTTCACTGATTATTCACACTGCCAACAGCACAAACAACCCCTAGAACCTGCGCTCAGTGTGCAGTTATACACAAATATGAACTCTCCGCTGTTTTGCCACTTGTCCACCTATTCATACTTAAATGGAAGAATGGAGAGGAGGAATGCTGAAGGGCATGTCTTACTGAGTTGGACACAGTACAGTACAACTCGGGGACAGCATGGGTCGAAAAGTATGTCCTGGATGGGACTTTCCATTTTGGACAAGCACATGCAGCAAACCGCCAGAACCCAGAATTCTCCACAAAGGAGAAGGGCAAGAGAACAATTGCCAGCATTTCAGCTACAGCAGCATTACGTTCACGTGACACTGTATGATTGGGTGGGTACTTCAGCTTATGTGCAAAAACACTCTGTAGCGTGGGCTGACTTAAACGTTTTACATGGGGTGTGATGACAAATGGTTCTGCTCTGTGAATCGCAGGGTGTGGAGTGTGGATGTGTGATGAAGATGGTTGCACAGGTGATGACAAACCCAGAAATGCAGTTATTTTCCCACATTTACCAACCAGGGTTGATGTACCACTTGCACTAGATATACTGCATTCACCACCACCACCACCAAAACTGCTACTCTCACCACCACTGGAAAAGATTTCAAAATCATTCAGGTCCTCCACCTCATCATGCCTGTAGTAATCATCTGCTGTTATTTCATCACTACTGCACACATTTAATTTTCTACTTGATGTTACAGTCATGGAAGGGGATAACATGCTCGTTATGGTTGATGACGAGGGTGAACGCCCCACTGTGGTACAGGTATTAGCTGCCATCTTGTGCTGGATCCACAGTGCCATGTGCCTGTTCTTAAGACGTGTATGCTGGCCCCCTGTGCCCAGATGGCTCTGCTTTTTACCTCGACTCACATGCACCTGGCAAAGCTGGCAGACTGCAACTGACTCATCATTTGCATCTTGCACAAAAACATCCCAAACAAGGGATTGTGATGCTCTAGTTTTAACATGTACCCTCTGATGCTGCTTACTGGACTCTGTTTTTTTAAGCCATGAAGTGGGGGGTGTGCTACATGATTTTTCAGGCAGGACACACTTTGACTGCGACTGACCACCACGACTATCTATCATTATTACTGGGTCATCATCATCAACTGAACTGGTAAATCAAAACTTTTTACGAAGGGGGGGGATGCAGACAGACTCAGACACAGCCGCCTTGAATTTCTTTTTCTCCGGTTCCCAACAGGGGTCACTGACATCATCATCATATTCATTAACATCATCCACATCTTCTGCTTGGATGCTGGCATGAGGACTGCAGGTTGCAACCACAGCATCATCATCATCAGCACCACCATCACCCAAAATTGTTTCACCACACTGTAAATCACTGCATGGCAAATGCATGACCTGAACTGCAGTGGAAGAAATGTGACATTGTGTGCTATCGTTGACATGATGATCAGAATCCTCATGTCCAGTTACTGGGATGTTACTGGGAGTATGACATCATCTACACTGTCACTCACTGGCACTGCTTCACACTCCACTATATTTTTGGACATGGTAAACTGGTCAGAAGTGGAACTTGAGGCAGCAATACTCATACCACCACCAGCGACTGCACTAACACCACCAGCTGGGACAATATCATCTCTGTCAACTATAAGTGAAGCTACTGATTGCACTGCAAAAAACATTGAAGGAGAAATACCTTTCCTCACATCAGCAATGCACTTCTGCGACTGCATACTACCATGCCCACACACAATCTTACCACTGGCAGCAGTGCCATGGCAAGAAACAGCTTTGCTTGCACGTCTCTTTGCGGGCATTTTGGGGGATCAACAAGAATATTCTAAGCAAATTTAGATTTTGGAATATTCACTCTGGGTGGGGGCTGGGGGGCGGGACGCTGGATGTGAAGCCAAAAAAACAACCATGGCTTCAACAAGAGATATAGATGCAAAGTCACAACAAGTTCAACAACACCTTAACTAACCAGTGGTACTCTCAAGTCACAAACAATCCAATCTGGAAAAGAGTACCTATTGCTGGTGGGGGGGGGGGAGCACTGACTGCAGATTACAGTAGTGCAAAACCAAGAAAAGATAACACAATGGCAGTACAAAATCACGCAGGTGCAGTGGACAGCAGGTTCACACTGCTGCACCTGCAATTACACTATGGCACAATAAAAGGTGCATTATTTGATGTCACGCACTGCACACACACACACACACACAATTTGTCTACAAGTAATGCGTAGCAAATTGAAAACTTCAGTAATATACAACATATTTTAAACAACCTGAAATTATGCACTGCTGCACCAGGTCCTCCAGACCACAACACACACAATCAGCAAAAAAATGTCAACAATTACTGAAAATATTACTGTGTGTACATTAACACAGTCAGTTATACAAGAAAAATATAACCAAAAAACAAAGAACTCCCTATTTCTCCTACTTAAGTCTACATACACCACAGATACACCCCTCCCCCAAAGCACACTTCCACTATCTCTCAGTACACAGACTGAATGTTGCACATTAACATTCAAAATCCACTCACAAACAATAAATGCTCGATGATATGAGCACAGGAGGGTTTCCTACAATCGATGAACTAAAGTTTCAGCAAAAACAAAATACTCAAAAATACTTTTTTAACAGCTTGTAGAAGGTTTGAATCGCAGAGAGCTCTCACAGCAGACTGTCTCCAACAGCTTCCTATACACACTACCCCGAACTGAGGCTGTGCAGAACAATCTAGAGCCCATGTGACCTGAAATCCCATGAATCACTGCAAAATCCACCTTTGGACCTTAAAACAAGGCAAAGTGAGGCGAAGTACATTGTTTTCAATGTACTTTGCCTTAATTTTTGTGGAGTAGTGGTTTGGGGACGGCGTAATAACGCAAAGTCATTGTTTTCAATGGACTTTACATTACCCATTGTGGCGCGAAGTACTCCGCTTTGTGCTGTGGAACACTCCGCAAATCCGTCTTCACTCCTCGAATTACTCCACGGAGCGAACTGAGGCCACTTCACCCATCTCCAGCCAGGAGTTCTTCTCCCTGGCTGAATGATGCTAAGGATCACTGGTCCGGAGAATCAGGTTGATGCGGTCTCTCCACCTTGCCCTCAGGGGAACTCCGTCATGGGGGCAAGCCATGGGCCTCCCCATGCAGGCAACCTGGGGGGATGAAGGGTCTGCAGAGGGCAGATACAGGGATACATCGCCGCTGTACCACAGGAGTACAGAATTTAAAAACAAATCAATAAATCAATAATCAATAAATCAATGGGAGATCTATCAGCCATCTGAGCTGAGGTTCATTCACAGTAGCGTAAAAGTACAATTTCCAAGAATAGTTAGAAAGTACTGTATCAGTATACTGTATACAAAAATATACAACTGAAAACAAGTATAAGTATTTCCACCGGTAAAAAGATACATATGAAGTATACCACTACACACAACATTCTGGTTTAGTCATTGAATTTATGTCATCATTCATTCACAAACCACAGTTCAAGTGAAGTATGAATGAAGGTATTGTGAGGCAGCTGCAGTCACCTGACAAATCTACAAGTTGGTAACAGGATGTGATCTGAAAACCAGACCAGATGATAGGCATAATTTACCTGTGTTTGTGTGTGTAAAGTTATATAAATCCTGACAAGCAGTACGGGGTGGACAATGCTTCGCTGCACCATCCATGGCTGCCTGCGTCATCATTGCAAGGTCTCCTTGTTTCATTGGACCCACTATCTCCTATCCCAACACTTCTGCAGGTTCTGTCTCTCTTCTAGCTAGGCAGTCAGCTGTAATATAGAGGATAATGGACAGGCTTTGGGTAATAACCATACTATAATCACTTCAAGAGGCTGTCATGGCATTGTAAACCTTGAGAGGTTTACTGTTGTCATGGCAACCTCGAGAAGTGATTGCAGCGTGGTTGTTACCCAAAGACCATCCATTATCCTGTATAGTGTATGGGCACCAGCGTGTGTTGAATTCACAGTATAGAATGTTACAAAGAGTGAATGTCCCGTTTTGTTATACCATTGTTATGACATAGTGAAGAGGGTATAGCAACAATCTGATGTCATATCGATGGTATAACAACATTGTAAAGGTGTGAATTTAGTTAATAATAAGCCTCTCCCATACATTATATGGCCATTGTATGTCTTTGGCTAAGTATTAATACAGAGTGAGATGACGGGGTGAACCCCAACTGTATTGCCACAGTTCTAGTAGGTCAGGTGGTCATTTTAGGGTTTCTTGCAATACTATGTGTGGTGTACAAGCAGGTTACATTTTTCCCAGATAGAATTAGCCAAACGTGGGGCTAGTATGGAAGCGTGCCTTACAACACCCACCCTCACTGAAGCGCACACACTATGTAAACAAAGTTAATTAGTTAATTGCACTGTGCAACCCTAGTTTCTAAGTATTGGTTTGACTTTCCTCCCCCCATCTCTTTTCCTTTTATTCTCTTTGCTGTTGTGATTCTTGTACTTTCTTCATTCAACATTCTAATTATGCCACTGCTGGGAAGTCTGCTTTTTCCTCATGTCTTCCCTGCATCTGTAACAATCTCTCTACCACCCTCCATCTCTCCTCTTCTGTTATTTCCCCTCAGATGCCAGCTTGAGCCCTTTTCTGCCCCCTCCTGCACCTGCCTTGGCCACAGTTAATGTTGCCACATTATTCACATGTACTTAGCCTTTGAAGTTCCTGAACCAGTATTTTAGTCATATATACCACCATGTACATAGTTTACTGTATTGTATTATCTGTTGAACTTGTGTTTTTGCTGCACCTTGCATTTTTCTACCATGCATACTTGGTATATTTTACCTATATGTTGTATATTTTATCTCCCTATTTCCCTTCCTGGGCCAGGTCATACCTGCAAATGAGCTTTAGCTCAGTGTGCCTTTCTTGGTCACTTATTTTCAATAAAAAAAATTAATAAATGATTTTATTAATGAGTCATCATTGAAGAAGGCTCAGTAAAAATATACTATCTTAACCCTACTGTCTGTTCCTACTGAGGAAGAACAATCCGTTGCTAAATCCATCATACTCCCAGTCGCTTTCCAATAGGGACTTATTTATAAAACTATTAAATCCAGTTTCATAAATCTGGGAGCATGCATTCTCTCTCCCCTCCCAAATAGAAAAGACAATGAATCCTCCTAATGGATTTTTCAGACAGAAATCTCCTAATGTGAACACGTTATTAACGAGTCAAGAAATACCCTGTTAATAGCAGTTCTTCCTTTCTCTCTGTTGACATATCTGTATTCTGGTTCTGACACACAAGGGAACTTAGAACAGGATAGTCACAGCCGTGGCCCGCAGGCAACAATCAGACTCAGGAAAACAGTGTACTAAAAATGCTTTCCAGTGACCTTTTGACCTTGTCAGTTCAGCAGTCAGTGCTAGATCATTGTTAAATGCATAGGTTGGTGATACTACATTTTCTTTCTTTGTTCAGTCCTTCTCAGAGAGACAGACAAATTACATTCATAGTGAAGAATTTGCTGGTGATTTTTTTTTTTCAGTTGTTTAACCAGGAGTAGCACACTAAGCTGAAAGCTTTTTTACAGGAGTGACCTGGGAGCACAGGGAAGTTAAATGACTTGCTCAGGGTCACACAGCATGCAAGTGGAAGCTGTGGGATTCAAACCCAGGTCTGGCCTGGTGGATGTCACCAGATTTGCAGCTCAGAGCCTTAAACCACTGCACTATATTGCCGGCTTAAACCCAAAATGTATGTTTTAGTGATCCTTGTGAAAGTTCACATTCATGAAATAATAGAGGAAATGCAGGTTGGTGCAGAGTTATGGTGGCAATGGGGAGAGCCGTGCTTGGGACAAGATTTGCACTTCGGAACTCTGAGCCAGCAGTGGCTGAGTGGGATACAGAGGTGAAGTACTCAGGCTCTGTTCATAATGAAGTATTTAAATGTTCCGGCTCACTTGCCATGCCCACCTTGATTAAATTAAACAGCTTGATGTGATGCAGGGCCATTTACCATTAGAAACATGTGCTAGAGTCATCCTAATACTTTCAATATGAATCTAGTTTGCATGGTCAAAAAAGTAACCTTAACAGAAGAGATTTTTAAAAATTGAAAGTGGTAGCCATCTTTATTAATTTGAATCTTTAGTTACAAAACTAGTAATTAAAGCTGTTTTAAAAATATCTGAGGGAATTAGAAATACACTGCTGATGATTGGAAGTATGTCAGAAACACATTCTTGCTAAAAAAAAAAAACTACGTAATGAAATTTGTTGCCAACTAACAAATACCACTGCTTTAAACATTTTGTGATCCACGGTAGGAAACATGGGCCAGGATATTCAAAGGGATTGCACCTGGCGCAACAGAGTTGCGCCACCGCAACCCCGCATTATGCCCCAGCAGGATATTGAGAAGGCTGCCCGGCGCAGCGCAAATCCCGATGCATCGGAGTGCAATGTAATTGTATGTAGCGCAGATGCAGGGGGCATGCCCATGCATACGCAGCACATCCTGATATTCAGCCCAGGATGTGTGGCGCATATGCCGGCGCACCCCTGCACTGCGCTGCATAGGGGGGCTCAAAGTTGAGCCCGTGTAGAGTAGGAGCAACTATCGGCCACCCACAGGTGGGCTGCTGTATTGCAGGGGTGCAACACAACAGCCCAGCCATGGGTGGCCACCCACCAACCCAGAACACCGTCTGCAAGCACTCACAACCTTGGTGGTCTAGTGGACCCCCCCACCTGTAGCCACGATCACGCGGTATAAGATAATAAAGATATCCTTGGTAGTCTAGTGGCTCCCACAGTCCCTATCCCTGATGAGTATGACACATGCCCAGCTCTGGTGGTCTAGTGGTCCCCCCTCCCACCCATGTCCCCGAGTCCCCAAAACATGGCAATATGAGGTCCCTGGTGGTCTAGTGGAATCCTCCCCACCCGTTGCCGCGATCACGGTGAAAACCCATATCGTAATACCCTGGTGATCCAGTGGCACTCCCCATCCCACCCACCCATACAGAACCCCATGTCCACCCCTCCCCCCGTCATCAGCGGCGTGCATCCCACACACACACACACGCCCAGCCACCTGCCGGAATGACAGGTACAGTATGGGCTGTAAGCCCATTGGTCCCAGTGTGGACCAATGGGCTTGCAGGAGCATACTGTACTAGACAGTCCCAAAGCTGTGAATGACTCCATTCACATTTTGGGACTGTCTGACACAATATGCCCTACCAAGCCATTCAGATTCACTAGGGGACCAATGGCTGTATACTATTACGTCATTGACGAGTAACTGGGCATGTGTGGAGGTAGGATGCAACACGCTCCCTCCGATGACGAGGCTCAGGCGCATGAGGGTTCTGGCTGTGGAGTGGGGTGAAGGTATGGTCGCAGGGCGTCTGACATAGGTTTCACCTGTCGTGGCAGCGAGCAAGCTCACTAGACCACCAGGGTTCATATTGCCATGTTAGGAGCCATTAATGAGTGAGGGACCACCTGGACCACCAGGGATGGGCTTGTTTCAACACATCAGGTATCGGGACTGGGGGCCACTGGACTACCAGGGTTTACTGTATTGACATATACCGCGTGATCGCGGCTATGGGGCAGGGGATGCCTCGGGATCCCCACAGCACATGTCATGCTGTACAGGGCGCCAGGCACAAGTCGCCGGCCTGCCTGCACAAGTCATGCAAATGGGGCCATAATGACATGCATATGGCCCCATTTGCACCTTGCATATATTATGGCCTCATTTGCATTCGCCCTGCTAAATATCACGGCTGATGCACCTAGCGCAACTTCACTTGTGCTGATGCATCCCCGTGCTCCCTATCTATGGCTTGCACTGGTGCAGTGCCACTGCACTAGCGCCAGTCTGTGCTCGCCGACCATGCCATATTCAATGGTGCTTCGCCATGGTCGCCACCGTTGAATATCGCTGGTCCTGGCCCTGGTGCAGCCCAGTTATGCTGTGCCCTGGCTTGCACCACTTCCCGACGCAGTCTGAATATCCCGCCATGCTGTATAAAGTACAATTATACAATAGGGTCCAAGAATGTCACACTCTGATTTGCACCTTTCCTGCATGGTAAATCCTAGCATAACCACCACAAAAGATGCCAGACAACTGCTTCACCAGTTCAGGTTTAAAAAATCATTACCACCCCCACCCACACACACGAAAATCAAAACATAAAATCACCACATTGGATCCTCGGTACACCACGATGCAATAAAAGCAAGTTTCAAAACTGAAGAAATACAATTGTCTGACAGGAATGAACAAAATACAGAAAATTTACCACACTCCACCTCAGCTGAAACGGCTCCTCAGCCTGTCACAGATGCCGCTGCCTGCTTAGTGATGCCGCGCCATGAGCTCTCTGTTTCTGGTTAAGAAGCTGCTCGGACCAGTACTTGGAGCCACAACCCCCCCCCCCGACTGCAGTTCACTTAACCTCTGGAAGTGACCTGAGGAGTACCCGCCTGCAGTTCAATACGGGTCCCACACTACCTGACTCCCAAAGTAAAACTATTAAAAAAAAAATGACACAGGTTATTTACAAAAAAAAAAGAAACATTTCCGCTCCCAGTTCAGTGCCAGCTTTCATAGTACTGAACGGGGCTGACACACACACTCTCTGCCTCTTGGTCTCCCAGCCGCGTATCTTTGCTGGCATCCATCTCTAGAATCTGTGTATTATGAAAAAATAAAACAAATAAAAAAATACAACACTAACACTGTACTCCTATAACCATACCACTGTCTCATTGGGGGAGGGGCATCTCCTCAATATTCTACCTAGCAACAGGGAACTATTTTTTGTGGCTCAACAATAAATACAATACAATTATTTCAACTGGCAAAATAATGTATTTTTCTTCATTTTTTTGTTGTAAAAATTGAAGGGGGACATTGTATAATCACAATAATCCACTCCAGGATATGAGTTATGGTGGACTTTATCCACTTCTGGTTTGGTTTAGTCACTTGGGCTGTGGTCTCACGACCAAACCACACCTCGCACGGGTAAATCCCACCACAACCCACACCCTGTCATGCATTATTGCCTAATTGTATTCTACTTGGGTGCCTTTACTTCCAGACCTTTTAGCAGCATCCCTAGTTCTGTTTCTAACCCACTCTGCATCTCAGCAGAACAATGAACCACTCAGATTTAGCAAAGCTGTAGATGAGCCACCCAGCTCCTGTTTACAGGTGCAATCTGAGTTAATGAAGTAAGCTCCAGGAAAGTGGAATTTTCATGACATATAAATCAACAGTGCTGAATCATACAATCAGCGCGAGCATTGGGCTGCACATGAGGATCAAATAATAAGAGAGAGCAGCAGGGCTGTGATTGGAAACAGTGGATCTGTCCACTCCACTGATGAAATAATGACGTCTGTTTCTTTTATATCTATTTTCAATAATTGAGTAACATTATCTTATTATACTTCTATTTACCTGGTGACCAGATCATCTCTTACAGCCACGAGACTGCCTGTTCTTGTGCTGTGGTTCCAGAAGTGCTTACCTTCTGTCTACAGTTCTCACATTGTTAAGAATCCTAGAGGAGACAGGCTAACAGCTGTAAGAGCTGCTCGTCCCACCATCAGAAATATATAAACAACTGAGCAGAGAGAGAATGCCCTGAACATTTTTCCCTTTAGTATGCCTAAGAGAGTGGGCACCAGATGGGCACTGCAAACAGTGGTATTGGGGACTACTATTAGAGGGGCTTCCAGTAAGACTGGCCTATGAACAGTGAACCCAAACCCTTCACTCGCCACGCTGCAGTTGGGTGCCTGAGGTGTATAGTTACAAGAACTGTATGGAGTTTTCATTACATCACCCAAGTCTCTACATGCAATCTCCACTAGCTGAGATGGCTGAAACTTAAGCATGCCACATTTTCTGCAAACCTGCAACGTTTCAGATATCATCTTGTCATCTCTTAAAGGAGAACTGCATTTAACCTGTAAGTCTGTTTTTTTTCCCTGTAGAAGCTGATTTTCAAATACTGGTTAAAATTCTGTTATTGTCCCATGTGTACTGGCCATTTTGTAAACACAGCAGGTGTTTCATATTTACACTCTATTGATTAGGACCAATTTAGAACTGTGTGATGTAGCTTATATCCTTGCTCAGCTCTTCCACTATTAGCACAATGCATTCAAAGGATTGTAATTCCGATTACATTCAATAAATAAATAAAATAAATAAATTTGTTGGTATATAAAATTGTATGCCCTCCCCTTGCTGATTCTGTACCTCTTTTTGAATTTAATTCAGTACAGCATGTATGTTATTGATCTGAACTATATGGATACACCTTTTTCCCCATAAAAAATATACAATAAGTCTCCTTAATACCATACTTGGGCCACCAAATTTCTGAATAGTATCATTATGACATCAGAATACTATAATTTCTTAGTATTATTGTGATAGAATGTTTACAAAAGTCCTTCTGTGGCCGAGAGTCTGGTTTTACTGTATACATCATATGCGTTAAAGCCGACCACTCTAGCGTGCTTCTTCCTCAGCAGTGTGGGTGTGTCCAGATCTATCGTAAAAATCAGTTCATGTGAGTTTGATCCCCTACATGAGCCTGTTTTAGAACTAGACTGAAGGCGGAGTAAGGAGGTGAGCACGGACATGAAACAGACTGGTTGGGCCTGGCAGTCCGTGTCTGCCGACAGATTCTACATTTCTATGTGAACACCAAGCGTGGGAGGGTTTGAGGTCATGAGGCAGGCAGTAGTGCAGCTCAAAGAGGATACCTGTAAACAAGTTGAGCCATATATATATATTATATATATTATAGTGGCACAGTAGTGCCACTATAGTTAGGTTGAGTATCCCATTTAAGGTTAAAGTGTGAACTTTTGCAGCTTACTAACTTTGCCACCATATGACAGATTTGCCTGAAATTTGGCAGACATAGAGCAGTACCATAGGTCTCTGGATCTGCCAAGTTTCAGTACAAGTCGGATATACAGTTGCAGAGCTATAAAGCACAATAGAAAGTCACATGTACACTTTTTTCGCATTCTTTGCTCGCACCTACAGGTCACTGATTTGTTTGACTGGTTCAAAACCTTCAGGGAAGATGCGGCTAGGGTCCCCGATGTGCCTTTTGAAGATTTCATGAAAAATATTAAACAGTTCAAAAGTTATTCAAAAACAAGTTTTCCATTATAGTCAATGGGAAGTTAACAAAAAGTTAGACAGAGTCGCAATGCAGATTTTAGTGTCACAAATGACCCCTGTAGTGTTGTGAGTCAGCCATTTCTTTTTCAGTTACTGGTCACAGAAATGCTTGGTGTTTAAATTCGGGACCCTCTAGGGACACAATTCTTTTTGTGTTCACCTAGTCAAGCCCTGAGGATGCTAGCCATGTCTTTTTTTGGGGGGGTTAAACACCCCAGAAATATGTTTTTCAAATTTTTGTTAATTGTAGTGTGGCAAAGTAGTGTTGCACTTGCGGCACTTTTGTGATTTTTTTTGCGAAAGTGTCGTGATTTGCGACACTACTTTGCGACACTATGCCCAAAAGAATAGAAAATCTTTGCCACCCTGCTGTAAAAGAACAGTTTGGACTTTTGGGCTGAAATTTGGAGGGAAGAAAGCCAGTATTCTGCATATGTGTCTTGTTGTGGTTTGGTGACAAAATATTAGAGGGCTACAATGTTACGGTACTCCGAATTTGACTATTGTTCCCATAGACTAACATTACGGCATCCGCCACGCCTTTTGGGGCCCGTATCTCGGAAATGCTTCGAGATACTGACTTTTCATCAGAAAAATGCTTAGCCCCCCCCCTCTAGGAGGCTAAGTGCAAAACTAGCCAAGAAAGTCATAAATTATATGAAATTTAAATTTTTTTTCTACGTCAATTTAGTATTTCAAGTGCTCATTTTCTGTTCCGAGGCCCATTTTTATGCATACATTTTTTTGTATTCACTGTGTTTCTCTATGCAGCTTTTGGGGAAAAAAAGGGTGTGCACTTCCGTTACTGTTACAGTTAGTGTTTCCACTTGCATTTCTGTAACCGTTTGCATTAGCGTTCCCATCTATGCCACCATGTGCATTACCCTTTGCGTTTTCATTTGCACTTGCATTTGCGTTACTGTTACCACTTGCGTTTCCATTACTGTTTCTGTTTGTGTTTCATTTTGCGTCATCGTGTGCATTACCATTTGCGTTTGCGTATGCACTTCCATTTGCGTTTGTGTTTCCTTTGGTGTCATCATTGCTGTTACCGTTAGCATTTGCATTTCCAATTGCAGCACCTCGACTGTGCACATTACCATTTGTGTTTCCGTATGCACTTGCATTTGTGTTTCTGTTTGCATTACTGTTTGCTTTGGCGTTATCGTTGCTGTTACTGTAACTGTTTGCATTTCCAATTGCATTACCGTTACTGTTTGCGTCTTCGTCACCTTTGCATTTCTATTGCCCTTAGTGTTTGCATTTTCGGTTACGTTTCCATTGGCAATTGTGTTACTGTTTCCTTCTGCAGTGCTGTTGCCTTAACCATTTGCATTTCTGTTTGCGTTTGTGTTACCATTTGCATTGTTCTTACCGTTTGCGTTTCCGCTGGCGTTACCGTTTACGTTACTGTTTTCATTAATGTCTGCATTTCTGTTGCCGTTAGCGTTTGCGTTACTGTTTGCGTTACCATTTCTATTTTCATTAATGTTTGTGCTTTGTTTCTCTTACCGTTTGCATTACCATTTACGTTGCGTCACCATGTGCATTATCATTTAAGCTTTGCGCTTATGTTACTGCTAGCGTTACTATGTGACACAAAATCACATTCCATTCACTATTTATAGTGCTCATTCTCAAAAGAAGGAAATTGTGCAAAAAACCTCTGTTTAATACATCAGTTAGGGTTGTTCCACAGCAACAAAAGTAAGGAAATTCAGTGTTAGGGGTTAACACCCCTTGCACCCCAAGCCCACCCCGTCCCCATCAACAGGTGTCGGGGTGTGCATTGGGGTCATCTGTCCTAACTCTCTTCCCATTCTCCTATACTGCACCACCTCAGCTTGTTTACACATGGGATGAGGTAAGAGTTAGGACTGACGACCCCAACACGCACCTTGATGCCTGTTGGTGGGGATGGGGTAGGCTTGGGGTGCAAGGGGTGGCAACCCTAACACCAAGTTTCCTCGCTTTTGTTGCTGTGGAACAACCCTAACTGATGCATTAAACTGAGTTTTTTTGCCATAAAAAAAATATATATATATATATAAAACATTAATAGATAAGGAAAAATAGATTGGTAAAAAAAGGGCAGACCTGATGGATCATATGTAGGGATGTAAATTTGTCATGGATGAGGTTTTAATGACTCATTGTTTGTTCATGAAATCATTAGTAAACAGTAGTAAATGTTGTGGTACTGTCATCATTGCTACATTCTGATGACACTAGTGAAAGTCATGGAAGTCCTGAATAAAGATCAAACATCATGGAATCAATGACGTGTATGCCTGCCATGGCAAACTTACATCCCTAATCATATAGTCCCCATATGTAGACAACTTCTATGTTTCTATGTTTCTGTGTTTTCATAAGGGACTATGTATTCCTTGGCTATAATCCCATCTTGGGGTTCTTTTGACATGTTGGAATCTCTCACACTTTGCTTTCAAGGTGCAGCTGTCACCAGAAAATCTTAATGGTATTATAGCCTCGTAATATACAATCCCCTAGCTATTATTCTATTTGTATTTCATGGGACTGTTATTATAGTTCTCCAGTTACAGTATGGCACCCCCTGGGGAAAATACTGCAAATAACAAATCCTGGGAGTTGTCTATACAAGACCATAGTCAGAGAACTATACCTCAAAAATTAATCTTGAAATGAACTCTGCTCACCAGTCTCATAAAATTCAAAAATCATTCTTTATAGCCAAAATGTCACGGTCACTGCATTTTAAAGTTTGCTGTGCATATCCCACAGCTGCCTCAGGAATATTGTTTATGACCTATTATTAACAAAAAAACAATCATTTTAATATACACATAGTCTCCTCTCATCATTCGTTTGAATTACATTTCACAAAGTAAAATTTAAACATGGCTTTCAATGTCATTATTTCGTTCTTGTAGAATATCTGATAATATGCATTTTATAATAACTTATTCTGTAGACTCACGTAATGCATGTTAAAATAGTTTACCTTTCAAACTGATTTGAGCAACCTCCTGTGTGACTACTAGGTTTTTAATGTTCTGGTTTTTCACAGGGCTGACCATTGTAAACAGAACAAACAGAGCTTAACATCATATTTAAATCTGTTGATGCTTATAAAATGGCTTTATATGCAGTATTCCTATTATACCTTTTAGTATTTGTTTCATATATTCTTATGTTCCACTAAGTTAATTTTTTCATTCCATGTTTTATACTTCCTTAAATAAAAACTCAAATTGTTTTTTTTTTGTAAAATATTTTTATTGAGTATAACATAAACAATAACATTAAGGTAACATGATTGGGTTGTACATATATACATATTTCACCTCTGGTTATATACATATGAGAGTTAGACTATCAGGTTATCTAGTAATCAAGCATTTGGTATCATCATTGAAATATTACAATCAACATTCTTATGTCTCGCTTACTCAAAACATGGCCTGTTTTAAGCAATTCATCACTGCTGCTTTGACAGCTTGAGGTGTGGAGAAGATCCACAGCAAGCCACCTTCCCTGTATGCATCCCCAGAATCTGCCCGTACCCCTTCCACCCCCATCCTGAGGGGTGGAGGCATAGGGGGCGTTCTATACCCACTTCAGATTCAAGGCTGGCGACCAGCTTCTGTAGAGGCACTCTATATAGGAAAATCCCCTTCTGCAATTGCTTTCAGAAGTGGGTGCCACAGATTCGTGAATCTCCCACTCTCCCCGTTTGCTCTGTATTGGATCCCCTCCAACCTCAGACAGCCCAACATATTATTTGCCCACTGTTGCACTGCCAGGGTGTTTACTGATAACCAGGACTGTGCTATTGTTTTTTTAACATTCACCAGGGCAGTGACTAAAGCTGTCTACTTGGGCCCCTCTACATTTGGTCTGGGTCAACTCCAAGCAGCAGTTCTATGGGGGACCTGGATAACCTGCATCCCAGCATGCCACTCATTATTTTGTGCACTTCATGCCACAGTGGGGCCACCCTGGGGCATGTGAGTGCCAGATGGATGAAGTCTGTGTCATCCCATGCGCACTTAGGACAGTGCCTGGGATTGGTCAGGTCCATCGCATGTAATCTCCTTGGGGTTAGGTAAGCGCTATACAGGAAGTTCAGTTGGACCCACTGGAGTTTGTTACTCCTTGAGCTTGGCAGCCAGTTTCCAGGTCATAGGGCCCTGCTCCGCCCCAGGTCTTGCTCATTGAGCCTTGATGCCCTCAGTTGGGTCCTCAGCGGCCTCCTGTGTGGATTGGTAATATGTGGTTAGGGGTTTGGAGCAAGGTTGAGGGAGATACAGTTCTTCCTCTACAGGTGATGTGGCCACCCAGCCAGTTGCTGCTCCCATTGTTTCTCCCAACCTTTGCCTGACCAGGAGAAAGACAAAGTAGTCTCCTGGAGTGACATGTCATTTTGCTGTTAGTTCTGGGAACTCCAGTATCCTTACCCCTTCATACAGTTGAACTGAGTGTAGCAGACCCAATTTTCTCCAGTGTAACAAGTGCTGGTGTACCTGGACAGGGTAGGCCCCTTTCCACTGTATCCCAGAGATCAGGTCAGTGTATGGGAACTGCGCAGGGAGGTAGCCAATTTTTTTGTGAGCAGCAAGCCATATTGTAATGGTGGTTTGAGTGCAAGGGTTGACTACCTGGGTGACCTGGTTTACCCCAGTGGACCAGATAAGAATTTAGTGCTCAGTGGCCCTTTCAGATTTTCTCTTCCATTGCAAGCCACGCCATTTGGCCTTCTTGCATACCATTAGGAAGGAATGCCAGTTGCTCCACCCAGTAATAACGCTGAAAGTGTGGAAGCCCCAGCCCACCCCTAGAGGCAGGCAGCTGCAGTATACTGTGCTTAATTCGGGCTGCCCAACCCCTCCATAGAAATTTATGTATTATAGTATTAATTTGTTTGAAGTGTTGCAGGGGAATCTTGATGGGTAGGGATTGGTACAGGTGTAAACACCTAGGCAGGATCATCATTATGATGGTATTGACACAACCTATCAAGGATAATGAGAGATTTTGTCAGCACTCACACTCCTCCGCCACCCTCTGTACCAGTGGGCCATGGCTAATAGCATAGAGATGTCCAACTTTGGCTGTGAGTAGTATTCCTAGATATTTTAGGGAGTTCACCATAACCAGTCCCCCCAGCATGTGGGATAGTTTTGGGTGGTTCACCAGGCCGATGAGAAGTAGCTCACTTTTAGACTAATTCACCTTATGACTGGAGAGGTACTGTGCTCCTGTAGCAAGGAATGCACTGTGGGAAGGTCTCTTATTGGGTCTTGCAAGTATAGAAGCAAGTTAATGGTGTACAGCACCACCTTGTGGCCCCTTCCCCTGCCGTGGAACCCCTGTATACCCTAGTGTTGCCTGATTGCTGCTGCCAGGGGTTCAAGAGAGATCACATATAATAGGGGAGAAAATGGGCATCCCTGTCTCATCCCTCTAGTCAGATTTAAAGGCTGTGTCAGCTCCCTGTTAATGACTAGCAGCACTGTGGGTAGCTTATACAGCGTCTTCACCCAGCTCAACAGCCTGGGGCCCACCCCCAGTCATCTCAGGGTCTCAAACATATAGCCCCACTCCACACGGTCAAAGGCCTCCTCTGCATCCAAAGCCAGTATGGCGGCTCCATGATGCTTAGCTGTTCTCCCCCACCTGTGCATTACATTCAAAGTTCTCCAAATGTTGTATTTGTCCTGTCTGCCCTTAACAAAGCCGGTCTGGTCAGTGTGGATTAAGGAGGGGAGCATGGGTTCAAGCCTAGAGACTGCCACCTTAGCCAAGATCTTGTAGTCTGCAGTTAGCAGAGATATCGGACGCTATGACGCGCATGCCATGGGATCCTTACCTGGTTTTGGGAGTACAGTAATAGTGGCAGACCATGTGGGGGTTGAGCATGCCCTTTTCCAGGCTTTCCTCCAGCATATGAAGCACTGGTTCCACAAGCAGAGGAGCGAATTTTTTGAAGAAGTCTATGAGGAGGCCATCAGGTCCCGGGGTCTTCCCCCCCTTTCAGCACCCAAACTGCTTTTGGGACCTCCTCCTCTGACATGGGAGACTCCAGAACCAATGTCTCCTCGGTTGTCATGGAGGGTAGGGAGGATTTACTGAAGAAGTTGTCCAGCTGCTGAGCAGTGGGATCAACTTCAGAGGTGTAGAG
Source organism: Neoceratodus forsteri (assembly GCA_016271365.2). NCBI lineage: Eukaryota > Metazoa > Chordata > Ceratodontiformes > Ceratodontidae > Neoceratodus > Neoceratodus forsteri. Next base: position 26,363,797 of record JADMNL010000027.1, read on the forward strand.
GGCTTTGTAAAATGCATTAAACTCTGCTCCAATATGAAGGGTTAATGAGGTTAGAGCCCCTTCCCGTGTCTTTATCTGGCTAATAGTTTTCTCACCTTCCTTCTTTTTTAATTGCCATGCCAGGAACTTTCCTCCCCATCCCCATCAAAATATGCTCCATGGGACAACAAGATGGCCCGCTCGATTGCTGCTGTGCACCTAGATTATACTCCACTTCAGCTTTTGCACTAGCAGTACAGGGCCGGGTTGGTCTCCTCATATGGGCCTCTTCACATGCTTCAATCTTACCCTGAGTTTGTCACATTCTCACTGGAAATTCTCTTTTTGTGTGCCGCATACGCTATCACCTGTTCTCAGATGTAAGCTTTTTTAAGGCCTCCCACCTTGTACCATGTGTGGTGTCTCCTATCTTATTGTGGTGTAGAAACTCATGTATAGTCCCTGATATAAACTCTATAAATTTCTCATCTTTTAACAACAGTGGGTCGAGACGCCATGGTCTCACTGGGTGCGCCCCCCCACCAACCACCGATACTGTCAGATACGCGTGGTCTGACACTACTATTGGAGAATACTTTGTTAGGCAGATCTTGGACAAGAGGGAGGAGCTGGCCAGCATCCTGTCCAGCCTGGCGTATGAATGATGAGCAAGAGAGAAAAAACTATATTCCCGACTGGCCGGATGCTGGTGGCGCCATACGTCAACCAGATGGAACGTGTCCTCCAACTCTCCCAGTGCTCTTGCATTTCTTGATCTCTGCACCGGGATAGGGTTTGACATGTCCAGCACTGTGTCCCCAACGCAGTTATAGTCCCCACCCAGAATCCATGGACCTGGCAGAGATTCCATATCCAGGGCCAGGTTTTGCTAAAACCCCAGATCTTGTATATCAGGGGCATACACTGATCCCACCAACATGGATCCCACCCCCTCCACAAATAGATGTGCAAGAACATATCTTCCTCCAGCATCTCAGACTTCCTTATGAATTTGTGCTCATGTACCACTTGGTAACCAAATGACCACCCCTCTGGTATTAGTAGAAAAACTGGATGTTATCCACCTCCCTCTCTCCCATACTTCCCGCCGTTTTGACAGCTTCTTCGTGTGACGTGTGTTTCTTATAACAGCACTAGCTGCAGTTTTGCCCTCTTAACCTCAGTTAACACTTTTTTTTATCTTGATTACAGACTTTAATCCATTGACATTGCAAGTGACAATATTTACTGGGTTACCCATTGTCACAGTAGTAAGAAGGCTTTTCAAAAGCAGTTGTTATAGTTCCTGACCCAATTATTCATAGTAATACATAGTTACATACATGGATACATAGAAGTGTCGGCAGATAAGGGCCTATGTCCCACCCAGTCTGCCCATTTGAGCTTGTAAGTTCAGTTTGTTTTCTTAGAAGTCTGTTGCCCCTTACCCCTGACCTCCAGAATTCCTTTATGTCTATCCCATGCATTCTTAAATCCCGTGATTGTTTCAGCCCCACCACTACCTCTGGCAGGGTGTTCCCTTGTCCACCACCCGTTCTGTGAAGAAATTCTTTCTCATGTTTCCTCTGAATCGTCCTCCTCCAACTTCATCCCATGCCCTCTAGTCCTGGAACATCTTTTTCGCTTAAAATAGTGTTTTCCTGCACCCTGTTCCTCCCTGTAAGATACTTGTATGTCTCTATCATATCCCTCTCTCCTCCTCTCCTCCAGGAGCACATGTTCAGTTCCTTCAACCTCTCTTCATATGACTTGTGATGCAATCCATGCACCATCTTTGTTGCCTCCTCTGAACCTTCTCTCCCGTGTCTATGTCCTTACGTGGGTATGGTCTCCAGAACTGTACACTGTACTCCAGGTGGGGCCTCACTAGTGTCTTGTATAAGCAGGAATTATGACCTCCTTTTCCTGCTGGTGATGCCCTGTCTATACATCCCAGCATCCTATTTGCTTTACCTGCTGCCTTGTCACACTGTTTCCTACCTTGAGGTCATCAGAGATGACAACCCCAAGATCCCTTTCCTGCTTGGTGCATGCTATATCCTCACCCTAACTGATATATTTGTTGAGGTTTTTTGTGCCCTATATGCATTATCTTGCACTTCTTTGCATTGAATTTCAACTGCCAAACCCTGACCATTCTTCAAGTTTCTGCAGGTCACTTCTCATTCTGTCTACACCCTCTGGTGTGTCTACTCTGTTACAGAGCTTTGTGTCATCAGCGAACAGTGAAATTCTGCCTTCTAGGTCCTGTGCAATGTCACTGATGAAGATGCTGAATAGGACCGTCCCAGCACTGATCCCTGTGGTACCCACTGGTCACTCTTCCCTCTGTGGGTGACAGCCATTTACCACCACCCTCTGTGTCCTGCCACCCAGCCAGTTACCTACCCACCACACTACTGTCCTGCCCACACCCATATTCCCCAGTCAGTTAGCTAGTTAAATGAGGTTACTAATACAGTACCCAGTCTTAAACAACTATTATCTTCTTCCCCTGTAGTAACACTGACCCCCTTCCCCCCTCTCTCCTTTCCCAACATCCCAACAGATTAATATATTCCCCTACTGTGGGCTTCCCCAACGTGAGGAGCTCATGAACCCACCTCCCTTCCCTTTAGACTGGGCACCCAATTGCCAAGACAGCTGTCCCATTCAAATTGATGGCGTCTAATTTAATGGTTCCTGATCTTGGGCATCTGTTTTAAAAGGCTATGGTGGCACAATTGTGCCCCTTCTGCAGACATTTTTAGTGCATTTTATAATAATTTCTCCAATTTGTTCTACACCTGCCCTCTGTGCACAGATCTTTGATCTTAGTGATTTAAGCACTACATCTCCTCCCACCCCACCTCAGAGTGTGCTCTCAGCTGTAACCAGTCCGCCAACCAGCAAAGTAAGGTGACTTACCTGTGTTCAGTGTCCCCTACTGCTGGGGTGGCTCCATCCGTGCCTCCGCTGGTCCAGTGTGTTTTCAGCATGCCACAGGATGAGTTAATGTCAAGGCATCATCCACCTTGCAAAATGAGTCAGAGAACAACACAAAGCATCAGTTTGCAACCGAGAGCACTTGAGGCTCCTCTACCCCACTACAACATCTTGTTTATAATAACCTATGTCATCGGGGAGCATACACCCACTCTGGCAGTGTCTAATTTACTTCCAATCATTCCTTGTCATAATTGGGCTTCCTCCCATTTAACTCCCTCCTTTAATCCTACACACATGGTTTGCAATGCCAGTTTTGTTTTCCTCAAACCCTCCCCACCTCCACCAAGTGAACAATAAAGACACATCTACCTAAATTTAATGTTGGGCAACAAGCCGAGCCAGGGCACTATTAAACTTTTAAACCATATTAGGGCCTCCCTTCCCAATGGTCCCCTGTGTCCAGAAGTAACTTATAGAGTTCCATGCCTTCCAGAGCTGGCCTGCTACAAAATCCAGTGACATTTCACAGCCTGTTGCTACCCATGCCCCTTGGCATGGTCAGGCTGCTGAAGAGACTCCACAGTTAGTAGAAACAGCAACCTAGCTTTGGTAGTCAACTGGGCCTTGGACTGGAGAGCCCAAAGCACCTTACAGCATTCTTGGAAGACCTTACCCCCTCGTGGACAAGTCTCTGTCACTTGTGCCAAGCAGAGTTCCAGGCTCATCATCCCTACCTCAAATTGCAGCACAGAATTAAGCGTATCAACGGACACACATGCCCTTAGCCCCAGGTGTCTCCTGTGGCCTGGTGTGTGAGGCCACTGCGCCACAAGGCATGACGCAGCAGTACCAAGGCCCACAGATTGCAGGGAGACACTAGGCTCAAGGAGAGAATGTGGGTTTTATTAACCAATATTGGTGAGATACATAAAACTTTAACTTCCCGTGTCTCTCCTCAGGTTGCCATTTAATCTAAATCAAGAAAGAGTAATATTGCTGCTCCAAGTGGTACTTATCTGGTCTATGTCGAACTGACTCGGGGAGGAGACTTCCCATCTGCTCTCTTCATCTCTTTGGCCACCCATTTCTCCACATCTATGTAGTTCAGGAAGAATTTCGGTGGAGTCCCAGGGCGGTCGATGCACAACTTAGCGGGGTAGAAAAATGAGAAGGACCAGCCCATGTTGTGCAGTTTGAACATAACTGCATTAAATTTTTGTCTGCGAAGCTGCAAGTCATGGCAGAAGTCCTGGTATATAGAGACTCATGCCTTGTCACTCTGGATAGTCCCTTGCTTTTTTTTGCTGCAGCCAATATGGTTTCTTTATCCATAAAGCGGAGGTGTTTTATTAAACAATGCCTAGGGCACTCCCGGATTTGGCGGGGGCCCACTTATGTGCTCTCTCAATCTCAAATTTCTCCACTTCTGGAGGCAGGCCGAGATGCTTCACCAACCAAGTGTGGATGCCAATGGCCAGTCTCTTTCCTGACACTCCTTCTGGCAGGCCCACTATGCACCGATTAGATCTCCTGGAGCGGTTTTCCTGATCGTCCACCTGCTCTTTCAGCTTGGTAACAGTCTCCTTCAAGTAATTATGCTCTCTTGAGACTGTGTGGGCTGTGTCTTCTAGGTCACTGACTCACTGCTGGAGTTCCATGATGCTAGCCTTATGCGACGCCGTGGTCTCCATTAGTCCAGTTACGACGGACTAGATATGGACCATTTGGGCCATGAGATTTGTGAATCTAGCCTGCATCTCTGTTTGCATTGTTGCTAGTGTGCTGCGGATGCCTGCTAGCAAGCATTCCAGAGTGGTCATACTGCTGACTTCCTCCACTGCTGCTTAGGCCTGTTGGTGTGTGAGGCTCTGGTCCCACCCGTTGCTCCCCCTGGCTGTCCAGGACTTGAAATGGCAGTTTTAGCTGCTGATTTTTAGGTTTTGAGGTTGCCATCTGTTTAGGTGTGCACACAATCAATTTTTAGGAGTATTTCCAAGGTTTTGCCTGCAGATTCAATCACTTTAGAGGATGATGTCCAGAGAGCCAAGCTAAACCGTGATTGCCATCATGTCAGCGCAAGCCACACATCCCTACTCAAATTGTTTTAATTGTTATCACTTTGTGTCTCTTCCCCAATACCACTTTAAACAGAAGTGAATTACCTGTGATAAACAGAGGCCCTGCTCCTTCCTAGTTCCTGTTTCTCAATCAAAAAGGGACAGCTGGTTTCAATGGCCCTACCCGGTTACCCCTGGCGGTCACCAAAATTCCACAAACAAATCACGAGGGAGAGGATGGGATTTGGGAAGAGGAGGTTCAGACACAATGAAGAAATGACTAAGGACATCAGGGGGAGGTGTGGAAGAATCAGAAGAGAGAGGAGAAGAAAGCAGGGGGCAAGAAACAAACACAAGGAAAAACACAAACTAAAGAAAAACTGCAACATTGAGGGATAACAACCATGCAGAAGGAGCACAGGGAACAAAAGAAAACATATTTTTAACTTATCTAAAAGAATTTTGAGTGATGAGGAAGTAGAAATCTTAAGGAAAGGGCTTACTTTTTGCCTTCTTAATAAAATAAATTAGTTTTACTTAAGGTTGGACATATGGAAATTTGTCAGGAAGTTCAGACTTCTATGGAGGAAACTTCTCCATTGAGAGAGAGATGGATTTGAAAAAAGTAGAAAGAAGAAGACTGAACAACACATGGGAGCAAAATCCCAGTTTATTCCTCCAGGACAAGTCTCCCATAACATCGTTACCTTTCAAAAAAGTTTAGAGACAGACACAGATGTAATGGAGAAAAAAATATATAGAAATATAGATAGGAAAATAAAATGTAATCTTACACCCAAGCAATTTGGAGCACTAAGAAATCTTGAGAATGACTGAAATATTATAATTAAACAAGCAGAAGTGGAGTGTCATTCAAGATTATGAAGCATTCCAGACAGAATGTTTAAGGCAGCGTCAGGACAACACTGCTTTATTTGAAGGCAAAGGAGAATCCAATACCTATGATCAGTGACATAATTAAGACCGTATTAAACAAAGTAAGTTCAAGTTCAAGTTTATTAATCGGGAAAACTCCACTGAGCAAGCTCATTTGAAGGAGGTCCTGTGAGTGACACTTCAGGTACAATACAGCATACAGAAGGTACAACAAATACAGGATGTGCTATACAGTGTAGTGACAGATATTAACAATAAAGCAATCAAAGAGAATACATAGACAGTAAATACAATTCAGTCGATGGGGAGCAACAGTTGGAGATACAATTCAGCAGGCGGACATTGGAAATACTGTATACAGCCAAAAGACCTTGTAAGAATATATACAATATATACAATTCCATTAATACAAGGACAAAGTGCAATAAAGCTAAGTGCAGGCAGCAATATTAACAATTAAAATGTAAACTCAAAATTGTGGAAGCTTTTCATCTAATGTTCAAACTCTCAGAGACGGAGCGAGGGGCAGACAGAAGATAGAGGGGTAAACAAGGGTGAAAGCACAAAAGGAAAGATGTATAGGGTAGACATACAACCACGATAATAGATTACTACAACAGACATAATTAAGGAGAGAGTAAATGGTAGGTGTCATAACTGGGCATTAATGCGGATGGCATTTGCAGGTATCAAAAAACATAGTACTAATGGAAGCAAGAAGCAAGAACCAGATTACAGAATGATATTAACAAAGTCACATCCAATAATGCCAGTATACTATACCTTCCCCCCACCTTGACATCCCCACCTAGTAGGCCAATTGTTGGTAGCACTGGCTCCATTTTGGAGCCACTTGCCACATATGTTGATTACCATATAACAGATTTGGTAGAACAGTGGCAGTCTGTACTGAACAACTCCACTGATATCATCAACTTAGTTGAAGGATTAGATTTTACAGATGAGGACATGTTTGGATTGTTATTATGTACAGCAGACATTAACAACTGGTAAACCTCTGTTCCCCATGATGCTGAACTAGAAGCATTAGGAATCCCCTTGGAACAGAGATTAGATATGAGACCACCCAATATTATACTATTAAAATTGGTAGAGTTAATATTGAAGTATAATCTCTTCAGTTTTAAAGGTAACATATATATGCAAAAGAGGGCAGTGGCCAGGGGCTTGCCCATGGCCCCCCCATATCCTAATTTAACCATGATACAGTTTGAAGAGAGGTTTGTTTTTGACCCAGTAGTGAACCTCTTCCACACCAAAATATTGGCATGGAAGAGGTTTACTGATGATGTGTTTTTATATGGACAGATACTTTATATATTCTAAGGATTTCATAGACACTACTAAGCAATGTTCAGGCAATTAGTTAAATATCCTACCAGAGGCAATAACTTACTTGACATTCTTTTAGTGTCGGTGAATATTATGATCCCATCTTGTGAAGTTACGGCCCCCTTGGGTAACAGTGATCACACCACAGTACCTCTCCAGATACTCCGGTCCATTAATAAATCTAAAGGTTGCACAGAGGTGTATCAATACTCTGAGGCTAATTTGCATAATATTGCCACTGACCTAAAAAGGTTGAATTGGAGTCAGCTTCTTGGCCACGTGAAAGTAGAAGATGTATGGGAGAAATGTAAATCCATCTCTCTCGTGATGTATGCCGCAAACATATTCCCATTATCACAAAATATAGTACTAAGGGAATCAAACCAATATGGTTAACCAAACACATAAAAATACTTATTACTAAGAAGCAAGAGGCCTATATTCAATTCAAGGCATCTGGTGCCACTTCTGAGTGGCAAAAGTTTTAATTAGTACAAAAAAGATGCAAAAATACAATTAGAAGGAACAAGAGGAACCTGGAAAGAAGCTTTGCATCAACGGATCTATGGATCTGCCACAACCTCATCTGTCAGGTGTGTTTTGACTTCCCTCAATCAAGCCTGCTGACTCGTTACTGGTTCCCACCATCTCACCCACACCTGCAACCTCTACTCTAAAACAGGCTGGCTGCAACTGAACAACCGAATCAAATACCTAACCTGCATCACTGCTAAGGAAATCATGATGGGAAAGGCACCACCAGGAGTCAGCACCCTCCTCAAACCCAAAATCACCAACCGCAACACCAGGAGCTCTAAGCCCCAAATCCTTCAAATCCCCCGCTGCGGCACGTCCCAAGGCCAAAGGTCATTTGCATACAGGGCTCCATGTTGGCTGAATGAGCTCTCTAGTGACACCTCATCCTCATCCACAGCAACACTTGGAGCATTAAAAAATGCTCCACCACTCCATAACTGGCACCTCCACCTGTGCTTGCACCCCATGACATCTTCATTCCTTACGCTGCTTCTGACCTTATAGGTGTCAGTTTCTGCCCTCTCTTCTTGCACTTACCTGTCCAGTGTAACTTCTAATGCACTTGCCCTGTGTCTGTCCTGACAAGGCCCCTCAGCTGCCTCACCCTGACCCTCTACACCTATGCCTTCCCCTACCCTCAGCCCTCTCCCCTTCTTGCCCTCTTCCTCCTATTGTTTCTTGAGTTACTCATCACTCAGTCTGATTTTGTCAAGCAAAGTTACTGTCTAAAACCATGTACCTGTAACTGTTTTATGTTTTAGTGTCTGTTACCCTGTAACCAGCATGACGTGGAACCTTTGTAAAAGAGCCTTGGCTCAAATGTACTTTGTAATCCTAGACACAAATAAATAAGAATAAATAAAACAAAACGGCACATAAAGCCAACAGCAAGTTATTCTACGGATACTTAAACTCACTCAAAAAAAGTTCAACATCTGTAGGCCCCTTGAATATTGATGATAATATTATAAACTCACCCCCATGGGTGATATTCAGCCCAAACATGCAGATGGGCTCATTGGGCATGCATGGCACAATGGGACCATTTGCATGCCCATTATGGGCTCATTTGTATGCATGCACCACTGTGGAGAGTGCTGGGACAGTCCCCACATCCTGATCCACATTGTGACAACACAATACATCACTGATCCCAGTTTCCCTGGCAGTCTAGTGGACCCCCCAACCCCAATCAGCATTATGTTAATATACTGCAACCTTGATCCCCACTTCCCTGTTAATCTAGTGGTCCCCCCTCCTCAGTACCAAAACACAATAACCATTATATACATACCCCAATCCCCATATCCCAGTTGTTGTAGTTGCCCCACACAGCCCCAATCACAGTGCTATTTGTAAATACCCCCAATCCCCATTTCTCTGTTAAACTAGTGGTCCCCTCCCCAGCCCTGAACACAGTGACCATTAAATACATACTCCAGTCACCATATCTGAGTTATTGTAGTTGCCCCCAGCCCTGATCACAGTACTATTTGTAAATACAACCCAATCCCCATTTCCATGTTAATCTAGTGGTCCCCCTCCCCAGTCCCGAACAAAGTGACATGCACATAAATCCCCCAATTCCTGTATCCCAGTTGTTGTACTTGTCCCTCCCCAGCCCCGATCATGGCACTATTTGTAAAATACCCCCCAATCCCCATTTCCCTGATAGTCTAGTGGTCCCCCTTCCCAAACCCCAATCTGTATCATTATACAAATGTCCCTGGGAGTCAAGTGGCCCCCCACCCTATGACACAGTGACCCATCAATCCGCTCCCCCACAACCCGACTGGAGCCGGTGGCTGGCACAGCCCACTCACACCACCACAGCCAGCCACCAACTGAACAGAACAGGAGCATGTACAGTATACTAACATACTAAAATGCCAGCAGAATAGGCCTAATGGTCTTTCGTGTCTGCCTGTTTGGTCAGCCCCACCCTGGGTGCTGACCTTGCTGTCCCCCTCGCCTTCTCTGGCTTCTCCCTTCCCAGTTCTGGATATTCTTGCTGCATTGGATTTTGCTTCCTGAACCCTTCCCCTGTACCTGTCCCACCCCCTCTTGAACCTCTCCACTGTCTCTGCCTCCACCAGCCCCCTAGGTAGTGCATTCCATGGCTCTACCACCCTCTCAGTGAAGTAGCACCTCCTCCTTTCTCCCCTGAATCTTCCCCCCTCCAGCTTCCACCCATGCCCTCTAGTGGCCCCTCCTCCTTCCTTGGAAGCACCCTCACTGTTCCTCCCCTATTTACCCTCTTCATGTACTTGAAGACCTCTATCATGTCCCCCCGGTCCCTTCTCTCTTCCAAAGTGTACATATTTAGCTCTTCAAGCCTCTCCTCATAGGTCCTGTCCCCCAAGCCCCAAATCATTTTGGTTGCCCTCCTCTGGACCCTCTCCAGGAGGTTAATGTCCCTCTTTAAGTGCGGCCTCCAAAACTGCACGCAGTACTCCAGGTGCAGCCTCACCAAGCAGTTATACAGAGGGAGTATACAGTACACACCCATTGATAGACATGTCACTGTCTTCAGGGCTGGGAAGGAGGGACACACTAGGCTACTAGGGTAATGGGGAACAGGGGATATGTGTACTCATATCATCGTGCAGGGCTGGGGAGGGACCACAGATCACTAGGGTGTTCCTCCTTAAACAGTGGGCTGCCAGGGATGCACACAAGTTAGGGCAGTGTTTCAGAAGTGTAATTCTGTGCCACTACTGGGGGCTGATTTGCACTTCGAAAACATTTCAATATTGTGCTGCATCGTACATGCATAGGGGACCCCTCATTTGCATAAGTGCACGTTGGTGCTGTCAGTGGTGTACCATGCATCTGTGCCCTTTGAGTATGCACATGCCCCTGACAGCCAGCACATTTCCAGATCTGTGTGAGGCAACCGGGGTTGCACCACCCAAATCTTTTGAAAATGGAGCCCATAGTAATATACTGATGCCCCTGTGTAGAGCGTATGTGCACTCAATACTTGATTATGGTTCACAGTTCTGGGCTTCCTACAAAAGTAAACAAATTAACAGCATTGAGCGTTTAAAGAGGCACATAACAAAATCAATGATGGGGATGAGAAATTTGGACTATTTAAGCCACCTCGATAAAATGCAATTGTCCTCTTTGGAATCTAGAAGGATTAGAGGGGACGTAATGTTCCTGTATGATATATTGCAAGTTGCAGAACTAATGGTCTCTTTAAACATGGATTTTAAACAAGACTGTAAAGAAATGAGAGGACATCCTTTATGCCTAAAAGGAAACAGAGTGACAACAGAGAAGTGGAAGTACTTCTTCACCCAGTGGGGTGGGGGTGGGGGGGTGAACAGCCTACCAATGGAGGTTGTGGCCAGTAAAAATAAGGACGTGTTTAAAAAAAGCTGGATGAATACATGGCCAAAAATCCAAATATCAAGTACTATTACTGATACAGTGGGTGGGCAGTTCACAAGAGTTTACAACCTTTATCTGCTCTATATAATCTAGTAATACTGCAGAAGAATTACAGAAATGTGTTGACTACTTACAATAAGGTACGAATATTTTGCAATTTACAGTGACATGGCATGAAAAGGAAATTCTCATTTTAGATTTATCAATATGCAAGGGACAAAATGGACTAGGGGTCAAAATTTACAGGAAAGAGGTAAAAACACTCTCTGGGAGTAACTAGCTTCCATCTGAAGCATATTATAACAAACATACTGAAAGGGCAATTTAACAGACTAAGGAGAAATAACACTTTGACAGAAGATTATTACAGAGCAAAAAGTCAATTGGAGGAACACTTTATAGAAGGGGCTATGATTGTAACTAATTGAAAAAGACAACAAAGGAATTGTATAGCATGGAAAGGAGAGATCTGTTGAAAAAAGGCAAAGGGAGAGAGGGAAACCTAAAGATAAGATAGTACTATCAACCACTTTTTCAGACTATCATTGTAGGATAAAAAAAGACTGGTACACAAACACTGGGAAACATTAAGTTCCCATCCAGAAGATTTCAAAACTTTCAAGGAGAAACCACTGGTGATTTAAAAAAAAACTAAAAGTCTAAAAGATAAACTGTGTCATTCATTGCACAAGAAGCCTGAGGCAGGGAATGAGATGGACAGATTGGTTGAAGAGCAATGTGGCTGGTAGTTTCCCTTGTGGAAACTGCGCATAATGCTCACGTACCTATAAATTGAAACAATTTAAAAATTTGTCTAAGGACAAGATAATAACTATTATAAAAAGGTTCTCAGAAATGCTGCAATCTGATTGGCTGTTAGGATTCCAACAGCCTTACATTAATCCATGTTATACTGTCATGTACAGCCTGATCACAATGGCACATGGATTCTTCCTGTCAGCATTCCATCCTCTAGCACTGCTAAATGACTGGAATGATGCATTCTGATTTTGAACCAGCATTCTTAAACTGTTGGTGGAAGAACTATTTTATTAAAAATCTCCATCTAAATGAGGAAAACATTCAAAAAGTATTCTTTTAACCCTCTTCTTTTGGAACATTTTTTTATAATAGCAATAAGGCACTCCCAGGAGTTAGATTAACAGTCAGTTAATCACCCCCTAGGGACAATATGGCACTCGGCTGCGCCTCGTGCCACATTACACCCCTAGGGGGTGATTAACAGACTGTTAATCTAACCCCTGGTCATGACTTATTGCTTAATTAGTGACTTCATTACCTGCCAGACCTTTCATCTCATATATATTATCACGTGCTCCTGTCAACCTGATATACATGGGAATGACTCCAAGAGCATTAACTAAATCTGTAACGGAGCACAAGAGTTGCATACATTGCAGGTGACCTGAGTTCCCCCATAACAGACATTTTAAGGCAGCACATCATACAATACCTCAGCTAAGGTTCTGGGGTATTAAAAAGGTTTCCAAACCAGTATGGGGAGAGACTTGGTGAAAGCTACATTGTTATGGGAAGCTAATGGATCATAAGACTCAGTACTCTTAATCCTAAGTATGGTTTAAATGAAGAAATATTTTTTTTTAAATGAAGAAAAAATTAGTAAAATAAAAGAATGACAAAGTTTAAATAAGTAACAAAAGTAAGGAAATACAAATGTGAGCGTTGAGCCCAATTGCAGGGATTTTAAATGAAAAAGTCAGATCTGAAGAAGTAGGTAACTAAATTCAAGGTCCACCAGAACCACAGATAAAAATATATAGTGGTAAATATGGGAGCTCACAGGAAGGTTTCTGAAATTAGAGTAAGCATAAAATGAAATAGATGTGTCATAATACTAGAGTTAGTTATAATACATAATTTGGAATGTATAGTAAGGAAGAGTGCAGAGGTTAGAATGCTATTAATGTGCATGGGAGAGACATCGAGGCTCTTTACTTGTAACTCCTGTGTCCAAATTTTAGTGACACATAAGTAACTCACACTGATTATCTCAACATAGTGCTGACAACCATTTTTATCTTTTTGTTTGGTTGGTTGCCATATTTTACAGGTACAGCAGGTCGGGGGTTAGTCAGCACTATGACTTCACTATGTGAGTGGTGTGTGTGACGTTACCCTGGGCATATTCGGTTTGGCGCTTACACCCAGATCCTTCAAATCCTTTAAAAAGGTAGAAGACAGCATTTAGTTCTTGCTGACTACCGTGATGCCAGGCATGCTTTACCGGGTAAGAGCCCTTTTGGAAAGATACTTCAGTGGATTAACTTAGAACAGAACACTGATCCTTCTTTTGTGTTTTATGTCGACTATTAGTTATGAAAGCATCATGTGATTGAGAAAAAGGAAACAGGAAGAAGCAGAGCTTCTAGTTAACATAGGTAATTCACTTGTGTTTAAAGTGATGCTGAGAAGAGACACAAACAGTTAAAACAATTTGAGTTTTATTTCAGGAATTAAAAACAATGAAAAATTAGCTCGAGGCAATAGAAAAATATGTGAAACATATATTAAAAGTTATAATAAAAATACTACTTATAAAGCCGCTTTATGAGCATGGAATGGACTTAAATATAATGTTAACTTCTGTTTGTCCAGTTTACAATGGTCAGCCCTGTCAAAAACAGAAAATAAAACAGCTAGTAGCCACACAGGAAGTGGCTCAAATAAGTCAGAAAGATAAACTATTTTTAAGTTCATTACTTGAGTCTTTATTATAATGTTATTACAATATGTGTATATTATCAGATATTCTATAAACATGAAATAAAAAAATTGATAGCCATGTTTAATATTTTACTTTCTGAAAAGTAATTCAAATGAATATTGAAAGAAAAAAAATATATATATATATATATATATATATATGTAACCCCCTTGTTATCCGGGGTTACTAGAATCCCAGTAAGACCTAGTGGTAGGCAGGGAAGACAGCTTGTGAAACTCCAGTTAAATGGGTTTCACACTGTCTCACTCTGTTCTCAGTCACAGCTGAGACTTGAGAGATGACATCACCATAGAACTGTCGCAGCTGCATAAGCCACATTGGAATCTGCAGCTCAGGGAGTGAGTTTAGAACTTTGGGAGTTTTCAAAAGCAGTTTCTGTTTACCTTTTGTTGGAGAAGGAGGTGTGATCCTGTTTACCTTTTGAAAGTGGTGGAGACCGCTGTCCAGGTCTCAGTGCCCCTTCCCTCCGGGGTGGGTGGAAGGAAAGTCCCTTTGCGGATTCCAGGGGCAATCCCCTATTTCCACTATAGAAGAAAGCTGCCTCTTTACAGTTTTTGTTCTTGTATAACAGTGAAAGAAGTGGTACTTTGCCTGTGGGGCACCTGCAACGAAAGGGTGAGTGTTTTGCTCCATTTGAAGGGGCAAACCAATTGTTTCATCAGTTTGGAAATATAAAGAAAGTTGGGATGTGGACTGCTATTTGGGAGGACTATTTTACTAGGACAAACAAATGGAGCAGTCAAAAAGTCTAAAGTTGTAATGGATTTCAAGTAATGCTGTAGAGGGGGTGCTTAAGGTCATCCACCGTTTAATCTACATGTCAAAGTTTTAAGTTTATGTTTGTCCAGAGAAATGGCCGGGTATGGGCTGTGGGAGCTGGAGGTGGGAACACCCCCCATCTTTAGTGACCAGGTCCACCTCTACAGATTTCTTCTGTGATTTGCTACTTGCCTCATGCGCCTGGCCAGTGATGAGGTAGGTACCCAGACGTGGGTCTCAACTTTGGAAAATCTCTCTAGGAGTCGCAGACTCTAAGTGGTGTGGGGAGCCACAGGATGGGAAGATATACTCCTTGTTTGATGGGAGTCCGATGGAAGTAAGAAACAAATCTCTCTAGGAGTCGCAGACTCTAAGTGGTGTGGGGAGCCACAGTTTGGGAAAATATACTCCTTGTGTGATGGGAGTCTCTCCAAGTAAAGTTTGGGTTCATTCTTTAAATGGACCGTCAGTCAAGTGGCCGGCAGGGGAGCCGGGCCAGTCGGGCGGCTGTATCCAAAGCGCATGCAAGTCCGGGTTGACTGCCTGGTGGGTCCAGAGCCAGACAATAGTAAAAATGGGTTCATTCTTCAAGTGGACCTTTAGTCTCTATCTGCATATACAGTGAACATAGCCCTTGGGGGACCATCAATGCTTTGTCATTGTCAGCTAGTTTTGAATAAAGCCACACTGAAAAATCCCAGTCCTGGTTCTGGACATTACAGTTATTGCTTCCTGCAGTTGGATTTACTTGGGTGCCCTGTGCAGAGTAGCCAAACCTAGGTCCCTTGTGCCAGGTAACCTCATCCTCCCCGAACCCAGGTCCCCACCAGGTATTGCTGCCAACGCCAACTGCATGCCACCTGTTGTTTAGTAAAAAGGCAGGGGTGAGGGGTTACATATATATATAAACTTATGTTTTGCTAATAATAGGCCATAAGCAATATTTCTGAGAAAGCTATGGAGTTTACACAGCAAAATGTTGAAATGTAGTGATTGCAACCTTTTTGTCTGTAATAAAGGATGTACTGAACTGTATGAGATTAGTGAACAGCACTCATTTCAAGACCAGCTTTTTGAAGAGCTGTTACTATGGTTCCCACCTTTCCTCTGCCTCCTCCAGGTTACAGGTCATAAATGAGACTCTTGTTGTATCTCTTTGTTTACCTGGTGAAACAATTTCAATAAAATAAAGAAAATATATGTTCTACTATAGTACTTTGTGGCTGAAAGGGACATAAACTAAATTATACAGTTCTGATTCTTTGAGTGCTGAATATGTTTAAACGTGTATGGATTCTTGATATAATATATATATTTATACAATGGGGGTGAGAGCTATTCCAGTGCAATAAATTGAGATATTCTCACTGCAGTGAAATAAATGCTCACTGCGGTGAGATAAATGCTGATGACATCAGTGGAGGTGAGATATATCCTGCTGCGGTGAGATAAATGCTGATGACATCAGTGGAGTGAGATATATTCTGCTGATGTGACTCACTCATTCACTCAAGCTAGCATTCCAGATGAAAGTGCTTCAAAAATCAGTTTGTGTGTCTCACTGAAGCCTGCAAATCACTCAGTTAGCATGGCAAAACACTTACCTGTATCCCAAAGTTTCCAACACTCCTATGCCATTTCTGTGCTAATCTCAGCATAAAAGCAACCTGAATTCAAATGAAACATTTACAAAGCAGTTTCTTTCTCACTGCAAGCTGCAACTAACACATATAGCATAGAAAAACACACTTACCTGTGTTCCAAAACTCCTAACCCATTTCTGTGGTAAACTCAGCTTCAAAAAAAAACCTAAATTCAAATGAAACTCATTTACAAAGCAGTTTCTTTCTCACTGCAAGCTGCAACTAACACAAATAGCATAGCAAACCACACTTACCTGTGTTCCAAAGTGGTCAACACTCTTAGCCCATTTCTGTGTTGCCTTCAACATAAAAGCAACCTGACTTCAAATGAAACTAAAGCAGTTTCTTTCTCACTGCAAGCTGCAACTAACACAATTAGCACAGCCAAACACAATCACCTGTGTTCCACAGTGCTTCTAACAATCACAGCCCATTAAGAAACACTCCCACACTCTCAGACCACAGACAAACACTGCTTTCAGTATAACCTAGACCTTGGAGTAATGAGCTCTGAACAAGCTTGATACAGTCAGCAGACCAGACCTAGGTTTGATTCTCACAGCCTCCACTTGCATACTGTGTAAATCTGAACAAATCACTTAACTTCCCAGTACTCCTAAAAACACACCTGCCTACTAAAATTAGTTACTAAAGACTAAAACTCAAAAAAAAAAAAAGCACATAGATACAGGGGAAAAGATACAGCAAAACATGACCCTTCATACGCTCTCACCCCATTTGTATAAATAGCACACATGATGTGCAGATCGTGAGACATGGAAATATTCTCACTTCCTGCAGAGTGAGTTGTGCATTTCACTGTGCCTTCGGCACTCGTGAGAATACAAGCTTTATTTGCAGGAGTGAGAATATTTCCCATATCTCTACCCTGACCATCATGTATCCTCATATATATATATATATATATATATATATGCCTGCAGCCTTTAAGAGCTAAATTGGTACTTGCCTCCACTGTGAAAACTAGGAATACCCACTGTGCTGAGAACTAGTGTAACCCCCCACCGACCACTTGTTTAACTAGTAAGCACACCTCCCATATTTTTTTGTCTAGGGGAAAGAGAGGAGTGGGGGTACAGAACACAGTATTAAAGACAAATGACCATCACTAAATCCAGGTCCTGAGGAAATAACTTTTGCTAGGGGCTATGCTAGGTCTGTACTTCTGGAGGGGTACCCAGTAATTCCACACAGGAAGCAGTAACAAGAATGTTTAAACCAGGTTGGGGTTCTAGAGTATGGCTTTATTCCAAAGAATGGTACACAAAAGCAAAGGTGAACACCCAAGGGTTTACACTTTGTGGCACAAGGCAATGCAGAACAACAATATCTGTAGCAGACAGAAACTCTAAACATCCCATATTACATAGGTCCTTGAACTCTCTTTAGTAGCAAACTCTCAGCTGAAACACACAATTCTTCTAGTGGCACTCCCTGATTGGCATGGAGCACACAGTTTCTTCTAGTGACACTGGCCACAACTTAGAGCATTTCCCATATGGCATAGGATTTAAACATTTGGCAATGTGGCAACTGGCCATGACGGAGCACACCGTGCTCAAATGTAGCAGAACCCACACCAGGGGTAAACTTTCTTCAGACATTGGCCACCACGTCCCTGAAACAGCAGACACCCTTACAGAACCTGTAGTGCTGAACTGGTCACTCCAGATGGGGATTGCCCGCCTCTTGTTTCCACGTCCATACCCAGCCATTCTTTTAGAGTTACACCTCAACATTTAGTAAAACAGTAGAACTATGCATCTTGGAATGACTTATCTCAAGCATTAGAAACACACTACTTGGAGTGTAAATTAAAGTCCTGAACAATGTGCCTAGTCTCACTAGGGACCCCACAGTTGTCAGCCAACTTTAAGAAAGGATGAGAACAATCTCAAACTGAACAGAACTTGCTGCATCTTTCCTTTGTCAGAGTACACCTCCAAAGAAAAACAGGTACATTCCTCCTGGGATACCCAAAGTCAGATTACTCACGGTTGTAAAACACAAACAGGCAGCATCAATGTCTGGATCAAATCAGGGATTGCCCTTGGATCCATTCTCAGTCCTTCTCATCTCAATGGAGATGGAAAATCAGAACCCCCTGCTAGATGGTTTCCATCACTTCTACTGGCAGGCAGACGGTTCTCAGCACTAGGGTGAAAATAGGCTCTCCTCAGAGCCCACACTGCAGCTCTTCACCCTCCAACTGCTCACACTGAACTCCAACCAACAACTCTCTGACACTGACTAACTGAAAATTCTAAAGCTCCCACTCACAGCTAGCTACCGTGGCTTATGCTGCTGTGGAGAGTTTTAAATGACATCACCTCTCTCAGCTCAGCTGAGACCAAGTAAACAGAGAGGAGCAGTGAAACCATTTAACTAGTTATTCGCCAGCTGCCTTCCCTACCTAGCAATGACACTGATGGGATTCTAGTAACCCCTGGGGACCAGGGGGTTACACTAGTATTTAAAAAACAGCTTCTACAAGCCAAGAAGACTTCCAGGTTCACCACAGCTGTTATAGATGGCAGGAGGCCAAGAATGTGCCACAAGCTGTCACTGCCCTGTCAATGCAAACTAATGTAAGTCATTGAGCCTAATGAACTGAAAGCAGTCTCAGGTTTGCTAATATTGATTAGAAGAGTGGTTAGGGAAATCCTGCTCTCTAATAAGCTGAGGCAGGCGGACCCCCACACTTTTATCTCAGCCCAGCCAATGGATAAACAAAGTATTGGTGCCAGTCTGCCTCAGTACCAAAACAGATCCATGTGACCCTTAGATTTTCAGTATTAAAATAGCCGTCATTTTCTCCTCACTACTATTTTTTTTAATTGTTCGTAATTTTTATATTTAAAACAAAAACATATAATTTACTAAAAAAAAAACATGTATACCTAAGTTTCTACATAGCTCAAGTGCACTCAAAAACAGTGATACAGCTTTTCGTGACCATATAAATGATTTTTACTTGCTGTCAAAAAACACACAAGTAGCAGAACCGTATTGTAACATTTTCTCATTTTCTCATTATGTCTGTATGCTGTAAACACAGAGGGTGGGATATTCAGAAGGGTTGTGCCATGTGCAACCCACTGATGCACCCCAGCATGATATTCAAAGAGGGATTGAGCCTGGCACAAATCCTGATGCGCCGGAGCGCATCAGTAATGTATGTGACGCAGGTAGGGGGGGCGTGCCCATGCATACTCCGCACATCCCGGTATTCAGCCCGGGATGTGCTGAGCCCATGCATGTGCAACCCCTACCTGTGCTGCACACAGGTGGGCCCCCCAAAAAAAGGAGCAACAGCTGGCCACCCACAGGTGAGCTGCCATATTGCAGGGTGCAACACGGCAGCTGCCACCTGAGCTCTGGCAGAACCTTCGTGGTGGTGCCCCCATGCCCAATCGTGGGCGTATGTAGAACATAATAGTCCCATATGCCTGGTGGTCAGTGGACCGCTCGCAGCCAGATCGGTGGGCATATGTTTCAATGATAAGTCCTATATCCCTGGTGGTCCAGTGGACCGCCGCAGCCTGATCGCGGTCGTCAGTAATATCTTGCGACACCAATCCAACCCTGGTGGTCCAGCAGTACCCCCTTCCCACTGAGCCCCACCGCCCCTCTTGCCGTCAGCGGCAGGAGCAGCTCCCCACCTGCTTAAGCTACCCACTGCCCGCCAACTGACTCCATACAGTAGGGCTGTATGCCTATTGGTCCACAGCGTGAGTCAATGGGCGGCAGCCCGTGCTGTACCACACAGTCCAGATTGGGAGCGGCTGGGGCTCCAGTGGGTGGGTGGGAGGGAGGCACCTGGACCATCAGGGTTGGATTGGTGTGTCATAAGATATTACTGATGACCGTGTGATCAGGCTGCGTAGTGGTCCACTGGACCACCAGATATAGGACTTATCTTTAGAACATATGCCCATCGATCGGGCTGCAGCACTCCACTGACCACTCAGGATGTGGAACTATTCATATTAACATATGCCCACGATCGGGCAGTGGGGTACTTTGCCACTTGTGCAGGGCGTCGTCTCAATGCCGTAGCCTGGCAGGGTGCCAGGTGCAAGTCACCGGATCGGGCGCACCTGCATGTAAATGGGGCATGATGTCATGCAATGGCCCCATTTGGCGCCATGCATACATTATGGCCCCATTTGCATGTGCACTTTTGAATATCACTGTAGTTGTGCCAAGCGTAACGGCACTGCGCTAGCGCATCCCCTGCTCCACTCTGGCCACTTGCGCTGGCACAGTGCCACTGCGCCATGCACACTGTGGGTGGCCAGGGCGATATTTAATGTTGTGTGCCATGCGCAGCTCCGTTGAATATCACCCTGTCAAGCCCTGTGCATCCTGGTTGCGCTGCGCCCAGGCTTGCACCACGCCTGGCGCAGTCTGAATATCCGCCCAGAGTGTCTGTAAGCACCAAATTCAAAAACAGTTTCTTAACTTTACTTTACTCATACAAGAGCTCCTAAGGTCCATGTATATCTCTTTCTGGCTCAATTGCCTAAATCCTTAGAGCATACGACCAAATCGCTTAACAAACAGTTTTAGGGAGAAAGGACACTGACAAACTTGGAACTTCCTGATCACCATTACTACATACATGTTGCTAGCATCCAGGAGATACACCCCACGGTGAAACCACGAGCCACGAAGCTGACAGTGCTGACGCATGACGCCTTCATCAGAGCTAATTCCAAAGATCAGATGTTAATTCCTTTATAACATTGGTTGCCGTGGTAACATTACACTTTCTACTGCTATTACACTTAATTTAAATCAAGCAAACACCTAAACACCTATGGTGCAAAATAATGCAAAAGTGAATTAAAAATACTTCTAAGTGAAGTGATTTAAAAACAGCCACAATGTATTTCAGATCTTCTTATTAAACTAAATACTATTTATCTCATTCTTTTAAATTTTGAAGAAGGCTCCTAAAAGTGGAGCTCTAATTTCCAAGCTGTTATGGGGTGCAAGAATCAAAAAGTATTTAGCAAAATTCCTTTTAGTCTCACTAATGCCAATTCTGAGACTTATACTGCTCCAATTCCACTTACTCCAGTGTACCTGAGCAGCACATCCAATGTTGTTCTTACATCTCTGTTTAAGTCCTGTGGATGAGACAATATCCTCTCAATACATTCTGAGCTTCTATAGTCATCACACATAATAAACTTCTCAGAGCAAACAGAACAATTTTCATTTTTCATTTGCACATATTTGTTATACATCCAGTTGCTATGTTCAGTTCCCACCACTGCTATGCATATCTGTCTTATTTAATTAAGGCAAGCTAAACAATTTGCTTATTACAGCAGTCATTGCACATTTGCACATATTTATTATGTGCCAGGTGCTATGTTCAGCTCCCACCACTGCTGTGCGTGTCTAATTCATTTACCCAAGATTTTTTCTTGGTGATTTTCTTACTCTTTCTAATTAAATGATTCTTTCATTACATACGAAACTCAAAACTATTGTGAATCCAATCAGGATGGCAGCCTTATTCTAAAATTAGTTCTAAAGTTTATCTGCTAACATTAGCCGATTTATCACAGTCCGAAACACTAAATACCTATAAATGTGTGAAGTCCATGATCTTCATTCAAATCCTTCGGGACCATTGTATCTAATTTGTGGATCCAAAAGCTTTCTCTGTGTCTTAGCATTTGCTTCAAATCTCCACCTCATGGCGGTAATACCACATGTTCCAATCCAATAAATTTTAATGAATCCAGAGACCCATGACCCACTTCATCATAGTGTCTTGCCATAGCATAAGTTACATTCTTGACTCTAATTGCTGTCTTATGTTCTCCAATTCGTAATTTCAGTTATTTTTTTGTTTGCCCAATATATGCCAAACCGCATGGGCGGTTCAGTATATAAATAACTCCTTGTGTTTTACAGTTCATAAACCCATTAATCTTGTATTTTTCCCTGATCTGGAATGTTTAAATTCCTTTGTATTATGGGTATTATTACAATGCGTACAATTCCCTCACCTGTAATTCCCATTGGGCACTTTTGGTAGCCATGTTAATCTATCAGAAGATAGATACGTCTCGCAAAAAAACTTTTCATTAATATGTCTTGCAAGCTTTTTCCTTTTCTTCTAGTGATTCTTGGGCTGACATTTACCAGTTCTTCCAAGCATGGTTCCCCTTTCAATATTTCCCAATTTGATTTAATAATCTGTTCAACCTTACATGATGCCACATTATATTCTGTGCTATATGCTAATACATAGTTGTCTTCCTCCTTTCTACTATTATACTCTAATAACAACTCTCTTGACTTCATTTTTGTCCTTTCCACTGCTTTGGTTAATATGCCAGCATCATAGCCACTCCTTAAAAACCTGCCACACGTATTTGCCATTTCTTTTTGCCTCTTTTCTTCTGAACAGTTCGCTTCACTCTAACAACTGGCCATATGGAATATTTTTAAAATGATATGGATGGTTACTTTCCCAATGTAGTAATGTATTCCTATCTGTTGTTTTTAAACAATGTTGTTTCTAATTTCCATTTTTCTTATAAATTGATAGATCAAGATAATGTGTTTTATCTGAATTCTGTTCTTTTGTAAAATGTAGATTTTCATTGCTGTTATTGAGATACATAAGAATTCTGCCATTTTGTTTTCTGTTCCTTCCATAATAACAATATGTTGTCAATAAAGCGAACCCACAAAATTATTTTATTAAGCCATTTGTTGATATCTTGATCCCAAATATACTGTATTTCTCTTCCAGCTATTTACATATAAGTTTGCTAAGGAGGGGCAAATGTCCCCATTGCTGTCCCATGTATCTGTTTGAAAACATCCCATCAAACAAAAAATAATTGACTCTAGTGTAAATCTATCCATCTCTAATACTAGTTCTGAAGGAGGGTAAACATATTCTTCCCTTCTGGCCAATATACTTGTTTTTATTTCCAAACCTTCTTCATGTGGGATGTTATTGTATAAGTTCTTCCTGGAAGGAGCACCAATACATCTAACTCTGTTAAAATTACCAAATAATTAGTCTTATAAATTAGTTATATTAGAAGCCCACAAAATTATTTTTTCTATGTACATATAATTTACTAATACAAGTATATACAATATAGGTGTGGTGTACATCAAATGACTATGTTATTAAGGTGGTTAACATATTTAGGTACCTGGGCATTATCCTGGACAGCACCCGTCATTTCATCATCACACTAATTATTTGGTAAAATCTATTCACCAAAGACTCGGTCTTCTGTATAGCTCCAACAGTTTTCCTTCCAGAAACTAGAAGGCTGTTGGATACCAGTCTTTATGAACCTTACTTGATCATGGAACTCTGTTACTCGGTTGCTGGTTCTAGGGCACTGTCCAGGATAAGAGTCCTCTATAACACTATCTGTAGGTTTATCACAGGTTTCCACTTGGGCATCACTATATCCTGTATAATTCCCTGGGCTTATTATCTTTTAAGGGTAGAATAAAATGCATAGTGGCCTCCTTCTGTTACAAAAATAGACTGAATAAGTTATCCCCTCAATTGTTTACTCTTTCCACTATCCAGTTATATAAAAATACAAGGTCAAATGATAGATTTCATCTGATATCCCTGCTAAAAGATTCTCCCAGATTCAGAGGACATCAGCTCTGACAATAAGTTACCACTCTCTGTAATAGATTGTTTATGTTTTTAAGTCATCTTTATATAATCTATTAACCAAACAAGCACACTAATTTTACTTAAATGTTTTGTATGATTGTAACTTGCTGGTCTCATTTGGAAAAGGTCACGTTGCTCAATATTCTTATCAGAATAATGAATAAACAAAAGAACACAAAACAATTCATATACAAGAACTAAAAAGAAATGAACGCATTAGCTTATTTGGTACATACAAAATATTGAAACATTAACGTTATGCTGTAAACATACTGATGTTTATCAAATGACCTTTATTAATGTCAAGTTGTGTCTGAGTAGCCAAGGAAAGGATTCCAAATTTCTTCAAATATTATGGAGTTTATCTAATGCAGTCATGGCTAATTTTCAGGCTAGACACATTTAACTTCATTCTTTCTCAGGAAATGTTATGTTTTTTCTTGCCTTGAACCAAGGACTCTGTCCACCCCTGCTGTTTTTCTTGTCCGTCGGAGTCACATTCGTGCATCACACTTCTGCTTGTATACCTGCTAGTCCCCCAATCATTAAGCTGCAAAACACAGCAAACTCAGCTTTTACTGCTCATCTACACATAAAAACCAAAGCAGACTTTCACGTTAAATATGTATAGAGAAATACATTTGGCTCACACTTCTGCTTTACGGTCCACGTACCACTCACAGTAATTTCCCAATACAGGGAGCAATACACCTTACAGTCAAAATCTGACATTTTTAAAATGGTGATGCTACTTTAAGTACATCAAATGTATATAATTTATTTTACTACTTGAGGCATTACAGAAATACACATTTGGGGAGTACATTTCCAACAAGTGAAAGTTTCACACAGAAGGCACACACCATATTGGCTGCTACTGTACTATTCACACTAGCAACCCCTTTGAACTTCCACCTGTGGAGGGACTATTTTGTATTTCTTCTAGTTATTGTAAAACTGTTTCAATTTTTTTCACATACTTTAAAATTTCCTTGAAACGACATTTTAAAAGCACAATAAGTCACTTCAGGGTTGATTGATCTGGGGTAAACACACTTCCAGTGTTTATTAAGTCTCAGTGCTGAAAAACAGTTTCTATATCTTTTGGCACCATCAGAGACTTTCCAGATGCACTCCTTCCATGTATTTCATACCCTTGCTTGCTAGTTCACATAAACAACATAAAGTCTCTTAATTTCAAAGACATTAAATAAAGATGTGTCCAAAACTCCAAAAGTATTTTAACAATATCTGACAGTCCCAGTAACATTGTAATTCAAAATTTTATTCAAAAGACAAAAATTGAGAAGTCTGTCCTTATTAGTGTGCACTTGTTTCATTACCAAATCTCAAGAACATGAAAACCAGAGAGTTCTATCCAAGGCTACTCTAAAGTCACCTCGACAACTGAATTGTAGACATAATTAGTTCAGTTAAGGGAGTCAGTAGAGAATCCACCGGCAGGTTGGAAATTATACAGGTTTCTGAAGTCATTGCGCTTTCAATGGTAGATGAGGTTATTAAAGACAGTATTTGTCTTTCTTGAGCTGTAATTGAAGCAGGGTCAGATGTGTAACCCCCTTGTTACCTGGGGTTACTAGAATCCCAGTAAGACCTAGTGGTAGACAGGGAAGGCAGCTTGTGAAACTCCAGTTAAATGGGTTTCACACTGTCTCACTCTGTTCTCAGTCACAGCTGAGACTGAGAGATAACATCACCATAGAACTTTCGCAGCTGCATAAGCCACATTGGAATCTGCAGCACAGGGAGTGAGATAGAACTTGGGAGTTTTCAAAGTCAGTTTTCTGTTTACCTCCTTGGGAGAAGGAAGTGTCTTTTGTTTACCTGTTGAAAGAGAAGGAGAGTGTCCAGTTTTAAGTGGTGGAGACCGCTGTCCAGGTCTCAGTGGCCCCCTCCCTCCGGGGGAGCAAAACATCCCTCTGTGGATTCCAGGGGCAATCCCCTAATTTCCACTACAGAAGAAAGCTGCCTTTTTACAGTTTCTGTTCTGGTCTGATAACAGTGAAAGAAGTGGTACTCCGCCTGTGGGGCACCTGCAACGAAAGGGTGAGTGTTGTGCTCTATTTGAGAGGGCAAACAATATGTTTCTTCAGTTTGGAAAATGTGAAGAAAAGCTGGGAGGTGAACTACTGTTTGGGAGGCCTATTGTACTAGGACAAACAAATGGAGTAGTTTAAAAATTTAAAGTCTGAATGGATTTCAAGTAATGTTGTAGAGGGGGTGCTTCAGGTCATCCACCGTTTAATCTACATTTCAAAGTTTAAGTTTTTTTGTCCAGAGAAATGGCCGGGTATGGGCTGAGGAGCTGGAGGTGGAACACCCCCATCTTTAGTAACCAGGTCCACCTCACGGATTTCTGCTGTGATTGCTACTTGCCTCATGCGCCTGGCCAGTGATGAGGTAGGTACCAGACGGGTCGCAATTGGAAAATCTCTAGGAGTCGCAGACTTAAGTGGTGTGGGGAGCCACAAGCTTGGGAAAATATACTCCTTGTTTGATGGGAGTCCAAGAAGTAAGAAACAAATCTCTAGCAGTCGCAGACTCTAAGTGCTGTGGGGAGCCACAACAAGTAAAATTTGGGTTCATTCTTTAAATGGACCATTGTCAAGTGGCCGCAGGGGAGCCGGCCAGTCGGGCTGTGTATCCAAAGCGCATGCAAGTCCGCCTGAGTGCCTGGTGGGTCCAGAGCCAGAAAACAGTAGAAATGGGTTCATCCTTTAAATGGACCGTCTTGTAGTCTCTAATCTGCATTTACAGTAAACGTAGCCCCTTGGGTGTCCATCTATGCTTTGTTATGTTCAGCTAATTATGAATAAAAGCCACACTGAAAAATCCCAATCCTGGTTCTGGACATTACAGTTATTGCTTCCTGTAGTTGGATTTACTTGGGTGCCCCTGTGCAGAGTAGCCAAACCTAGGTCCCTTGTGCCAGGTAACCTCATCCTCCCCGAACCTAGGTCCCCACCAGGTATTGCTGCCAATGCCAACAGCATGCCACCTGTCATTTTGGTAAAAAGGCAGGGGTGAGGGGTTACAGATGGAATAGTAGTAATCATGGAAATACCTGAAATATTGCATTTGGAATCTCAAAGCTCAAAGTCAGATTTTCAGGTTCTTTTTGTTGATTGTTTATGAAGTCTCTCAATTGGTGGATACGAAAAAAGCATGATGAGTTTCCTTGATTATAATGTGTGCTTTACAGAGATAAAGCATTGTGTATTTCCCTCCCAGCTCATTTATTTTCTCTCAAACCTGTAAAAAACACCTTCTCCTTGCCTGTGTTTGTTGAGATATTAATTGTAAAATTTTATAATTATTGGTGCCTTCAATTATGCTCTTTTGAATTATTATATCTCCATCTGTCTTTAGTGCGAAGGTCACAAAGATGGTTGCTGGTTTCTCAATACATTGTGCCAGAGTTTTCTTTGTGTCATCTCTTGATGGAATACGAAGTTTTAACAATCCTCAGGGTGAGATGTAGATGTTCAGATAGTATTCTTTTATGATATTCAAGTTGTCACTTTGAAAACAAAAAAATGTAAGTTATTCCTTTTATGCGTTGTTCATAAGTGTCTCTATTTTCCTGGCCTGCTGTAAATTTTCCCATAAGATGGAAGCTAACAAGCTGGCCTGGTGGTGCGGGTTGAGGCACGGGACGTCACACCTTGCGCCACACCTGCGATCAGAGTTCGGGAGTGAACTCTGGGAGCCGGGGGTTGGCAGGGGAGGAGAGGATTGAGCACCTGGAGGATTGCTCTCCTCTACTCTCCTCTTCTGGGGTGGGATATCGGGGATGGCTCACTCTGTAGTGGCTCCCAGTGGAGACTGGGGGCACTACAAGAAACTGAGCTGCTCCTGAGGGGGCGAGGCAATGACAAACATCAGTGGAGGGTGGATCATGCCCTCCACACAGATGTCATTGCATGTCCATGCCTCAGGGGTAACTAAGGAGGAAAACCCCAGCTGCCAGCGGTGATGGCAAAACTCTGAGGCTGAACCCACATGCCCAATGCCGGCCCTGACCTGACATGACTCTCTGTGGTCCCCACCTCCTCCTGTATGGGCCTTGCAGGAGAGGGGGAACCCAACACCCAATTCCTTGGTCAGGGAATGGGCTCAGGTGAGAAGGTAGAGGGGCGGTCGAGAGATGCCCCAGTAAGCCTGTGACCAGGAGTGAAATAAAAGCCACAAAAAAAAGAGAGAAGCTAACAGAGCTATCTAAGGCTCCAGTATTTGTAACTGCACTGTAGGTACACATTTGTTGCATGCAAATACATTGCAATTACTATGTAGTTACAGTGTAGTTACACTGTAACTACAGTGTAGTTATATGATACTAAAAGTGTAACCCATTTCTGTTATTATTTTCTCCAGCTTTTCATTTTTGGTTATACTTTGGTAGAATTTGTTTTGGTAGAATAATATCACTCATACTAATATTTGGAATGACTTATCCACATCTTGGAATGAAGAAATTTTCATTTTAAGTAATTCCAGTTCTTTACCTGCATCGACCCTCTCACAAGCCTCTATATCCCTTACAGCAGGACCTGAAGTGATGGCACACAACTGCAATTATAATGTTGTTTTCACTCTGGGGCTATGCACAGAGTTTGTAGCAAAACATTTTCTATGGGTCACTTGTAGTTTTTATGCCAGGTTTTCCAACTCATTGATTGAGAAACTCATGTCCTTTCTTTTCCTCTCAGTCTGCCATGCATGTTCTAGGGCTCGTTTACATTCTTTCTTTGAAAGTTTAGCTGTCTCAGACTCAGCAAAGTCACTTAAACCAGGCTTTTCCAGACTTTTTCCATTTTCCATCAACTCAGTAGACTATGGTTGAATGGCCTAGGTTTCCACAGTTCCCTGAGAAACTGGTTTACAAGCTACTTAACAAATAGGTGTCAGCA
Organism: Neoceratodus forsteri; assembly: GCA_016271365.2. Taxonomy (NCBI): domain Eukaryota; kingdom Metazoa; phylum Chordata; order Ceratodontiformes; family Ceratodontidae; genus Neoceratodus; species Neoceratodus forsteri. Next base: position 26,392,773 of record JADMNL010000027.1, read on the forward strand.
GGTCTTTACTGGAGGTGAAAATTCCAAGAAAATTAAGGTGAGAGGTGGAGTTCCTGTGGCTGTTCCTTGACTCACTTTTTGTTAATGACCTTAACATCCAGCAACACAGCATGGCCATCCACCTCTGTGTGAGACACTGCTGACTACAGCTGGAGTTCAGCATCCATGTCACTTTAGATCAGGTTAAAGACAGCCTCTGATGAAATACAGTGGTTCTTCAGTAGTAACAAATGTATACTAAATGAGCAAAAAACTCAGATCCAGAAGCAAATGATGTGATACCTTTTAATGGCTCAAAATAGATGTAATAAAAAGAACAAAAGTACTTTAGTTTTCAGACCAAGTCTTTCCTAGGAAGCTTAATGACAGTTATTTAGAAAATCCATACTTTCAACACTCAGATCATGCAGAAAAACAGAAAAAAAGTCCCATTGGTTCAAAATACTCATTTAAAAAATAACAGAAGAAAATGTCAGAGAAGTTAAATGGTACCAGTTCACCGCCAGCTGAAAGGCCTAAAGGTCAGATGTGCTTAGGGCATAACAACATGCAAGGAGTGCACTGCACAGAAATTAAAATGACTTAGAGATACTTTCAGAATGAGATAACAACTACTCAAGCAGAGACCTCCTAAACCCAATTATGGCTGTCACAGTGTGTATAAGAATGCAGTTACTGAAAAGCAAAACCCACCTGGATTAAAGACATGCTATAATTGTCAGTTAAAAACAAATCCCACAAACTAGAACTACAGAAAGTGTCTGTATATGGCATACAAAGAGTAAACAGTACAGTTTACCTAAAGCGAGCAATAGTTTCACACTACTGTATATGGAATGTAAAACTTAGCTGGCACCGTTACCCAACTACACTCTCAAACTAGTTATTATGCCCCATAAACCTTAAGGCCTGTAGTGTAGTAACAGGAGTTTATAAATGATAATATAAATTGGCAGTATAAGTGCCAAACAAAAAACTGCTTGTCAAGGACCACCAAGAAATTAAGATCGTGCAGTCCGATATGTACAGATTTCAATAAATTCTCAGTGTATAATATAACAACTTGCTGTACTGAATATGTCTAAGGAATCTGAATAAAAATCATTGGAATAAAATTATTCACCCCATATCTGGGGAAGATAACTAGTTTTAAGGATATATATATATATACACACACACACACACACACACACACACACACACACACACACACACACACGAGTCCTAATGCACCATCATTCACATCAATCACTGCAGTTGTTACCCAAAGGAATTCAACTTGTCATGAAATTCCAAGCAAAGGATCATGTATCCTAATATGTACAGAGTCCAAAATGTGACACTATATAACCATACTACCACCTGTGCAGTAACAGTCCAAGGATTCTGAATAGAACCACAATGAAATAAAACTTCCACCCTCCCCAGGGTAAGGTAACTAGAAATAAATGTACAGTTTGTATGTAAGACAAGAGTCCTAACATGTCTTCATTTCTACAAATCACTACAATATTAGCCCAGTGTAATTTGATCTGTCAAGGACCCCCATGTAAATGAGATCCTGCATTACAATATGTTCAGAGTTCAACAATGTGACAGTATATAATAAAACTACTGCATGTACAGTAACAGGCTAGGGAATCTGAATAAGACCCAATGAAATTAACCCCACCCCCGGGGAAGATAAATAGTAAGAAGGAATTAATATTCACTATGGGCCAGATATTCAAAAGGGTTGCGCCATGCGCAATAGGGTTGCGCCTACACAAGTCCGAACTTGCTCCATTCTGCGATATTCAGCAGGAGGCAGTTGCGCCACTGAAAACAGGCTGAGCAACAGCGCAATGCAAATGAATGCATGCTGAACTGGTGGGGGAGGTACCATGCATAAACTGCAAAGCCCGATAATATCGGGCTGTGCAGAGTAGTGCAGGCGCAACCCCAACCCGCGCCCCTGCACAACTTTGAGCCAAAAAAAGAGTCATAATACCTGACAGGTGAGCTGCTGCATTGCAGGCGCAACACAGCAGCTGCCACCTGTGGCTGGCCCCCAAACCACTCCCTGTGCCCCCTCATACCTCTCAACTGTCCCTGATTTTCAGGGACATCCCTGATTATGCCTCAGAATTTGTCTCTGTCCCTCATAACATTTGTATTTTTGTGACAGAACACTGGGGATTGTAAGCATAAAATAATGTTAAATATTAAAGTTACAGTTTCTTTCCTATTCAGAAAATGCATCTTACATAAATCCCCTAATTCTATCAGCTTTCTGAGTGTATACTACCAAATCTTAAGATGTGTCCCTGATATGGGGTCTGTGTCCCTGATATTTAATGTCTTGTCTCCGATTTATGAGATGAGAGGTTGAGAGGTATGCCCCCACCGCAACCCAATCGTGGGCATAGTTTAACCCCCCACCAGCCCGATCGTGGCAGCAATGTCACCCCCTGAACACATCCCTGGTGGTCCAGTGGACTATAGATCGATCGCAGGATGTAATCATTAAACACCCTCCAACACATCCCTGGTGTTGCAGTGCCCCCACCCCACCCACCCATGGAGCGCCACCACCCGCTCCCCGGCAGCCGGCAGCATCCCACCCGCCTGCTCCGCCTGTCGACGCTGCCGATTGCGCACGCCGTTGCAGGAGCAAGAGCCACGGGCTGCAGCTCATACAAAGACAGTTCAGTTTGTGAATGAATATCATTCACAAAACTGGACTGTCTTTACGGTAGGGACTGCACGCCCATTGGCTCTGCTCTGCACCAATGGGCGGCAGCCCTACCGGCAGTCAGTCGGCGGGCGGGCGGTGGCAGGCGGTGGATGCTGCCGCCCGCCAGCTGCCGGGGAGCGGGTGGTGGCGCTCATGGGTGGGGTGGGTGGGGACACTAGGCACCAGGGTGTGTTGGGCGTGTTTAATGATTACATCCCGCGATCGGGCTTTTTGGTCCACTGGACCACCAGGGATGTGTCCAGGAGGGGGTTGTTTTTAAACAATGCAGCCCGCGGTCGGGCTGGTGGGGGGACATTTCTGCTGTTGCCGGCGATCGGGCCAGTGGGGGGTGGTGGTGGGGATTTTCACTCTTTTGCCAGCGATCGGGCTGCAGGGGGCGTCGGTCCCCGACGGCTGCTGCCTGGCAGGGCGCCAGGTGCAAGTCCTCGGGATTGCACCTGCATGCTAATGGCATGCAAATGGGGCCATAATAAGATGCAAATGGCCCCCCCTGCGCCTTGCATGAATTATGGCCCCATTTGCATGTCACCTTTTGAATATCGGATTTTGCGCATGGCGCAATGGTACTTGCGTCACCGCAAGTTGAATGCTCCACTCTGACAACTTGCGGTGGTGCAAGTTCCACTGCGCCATGCACAGTGGCTGTGGCTGGGGTGTGATATTCAAAGGAGTTGCTCAATAGCGCAACTCCTTTGAATATCGCCCGGGCCACACCCCTGCGCAACTATTTTGCGCAGCGCAAGGGCTTGCACCTAAGAAGAGCGCAGTTTGAATATCTGGCCCTATGTGTGTCAACTAAGAGTCATAACACACTGTGATTCCATGTATCTGAATAGAAGCCCACCTCAATGTAACAGCAACCCCCACACCCACCACACTCACATAACCTACCCCCCACACACACAAGGAGATGCTGAAGTCCTATAATACGTCCATCCTCGAAGAAAAGGTCTGTAGATGTTAAGTCCTATAATGTGCTATAAAACATAAATCTGTGTTCATGCCATCTTCTACCATATTGAGAAGTAAAATAAGTTTGATCTCAAAAGCCCGTCTCTGTTGTGTACTTTTGAGATTTCCTTTTAAGACCATTACTGACATGTCTGAGATTGAGTGGTCAGGACAAGAGAAGTGCTGCCCCACTGGTTTTTCAGTCATCTTCAGATTAATATTATGTCTGTGAGAGTTCATCCTAGTGTGGAGCGGCTGGCTTCTCTCTCCAACATAACCTCTTTGTGGACATCTCTTGCAGTGAATGAAATAAACAACATACCGTGATGCACATGTATAATTCCCCTGTACCTTGACTTGTCTGTTTTGTGATGTAACCACACAGTCTGAAGCGGAAATGGGTTCACAGATCTTACAACAGCATTTATTGCAGGGTCGTGTACCATTTAGTGTCATGGTATTCTGTTCTGGGAAAAGTTTGCTCCTAATAATTAGGTTGGCTAAGTTTGGTGGTTGTTTAAAAGATCGTAGTGGTAGTTCCTTAAAAATACAATTAAGGGTCTCATTCTCACTAAATATTGGATGGAGGTCCTTAATAATCTTATGCAGAAGCTCAAGGTCTGGATGATATGTGACTACTAAGGGTATTCTGTTGATAGCTGTCCTTTCCTTATACTGAGGTAATTGCTGTCTTGCCACTTGTGTTGCACATTCTATTGTCCTGTCAATTTCTCTGGAAGAGTGTCCCTGCTCAATAAAGGTGTTTTTCAACATAGCCAAATATGTATCTCTGTCTTCCTCATTTGAACAGATACGGTGATACCGAAGTGCTTGACTGTACATGACAGATTTTTTTGTGTGACTTGGGTGATTACTATTCCTGTGTAAGTATCTCTGTCTGTCTGTTGGCTTCCTGTAAATACATGTATGTAAGGTTCCATCCTTAATGTTGACTGTGGTGTCCAGAAAATTAACACTGGTGGCAGAATACTCCAGGGTAAGCTTTATGGTAGGGTGGAGGTTATTAAGTTCCCGATGAAAATCTTTAAGTGCATCTGTGCCCTCTGTCCAAATAATAAACAAATCATCAATGTAACGGAAATAAGCGAGTGGTTTGTGGGGACAGTGTCTTAAAAAGTCCTCCACCTCCAAATTTGACATAAAGAGGTTAGCATACTGTGGAGCCATCCTGGTACCATTGTTGCTCCCATAGTTTGAACATAACGCTATCACGAAGCTGAAGTTATGTGCCAAAATGAATTTAATAAGTTTCCTCACCACTTCAGGGTTGATGTTTTGGTTCAGTCATTTCTCCTGTATGCATTTAAAGCAGGCTGAAATGCCATCCATGTGTGGAATATTAGTGTAGAGGGATGTTACATCCATCGTCGATAAAATGGCATCAGGTGGTAAGTCCTTTTAACCAGAAAGTATACCCAGGAAGTGTGTAGTGTCCTGGATGTAATGATCCCTTTCTATAACCAGTGGTTTCAAAATGGTTTCTACAAACCCTGAGATCCCCTCAGTCAGGGTACCATTCCCAGAGACTATGGGTCTCCCCGGATTGTCAGGTTTATGTATTTTAGGCAGCATGTAGAATGTCCCTGGCTTGGGTTCAGCAGGGATGAGGTCAGTTAGTCCTTTTTGGACATGGTTTGGAAAAGTTCTAAGTAAGTCCTATAGTTCTTTTTTATATGTTGTAGTGGGGTCACTCTTCAGTTCTCTGTAGTAGGTATGGTCAGTTAGCTGTCTGTTGGCTTCATTAATATGGGTCTCTAGGTTTAATATCACTACTGCAGAGCCTTTATCAGCTTTTTTGATGAAAATGTTATGCGTTGATTTCAGTGTTCATATAGCCCTCCGTTCCAATGGAGAAAGTTTATAATGGGCCTGTTTTTGTCTAGTAAGGATCTGACCACTAACTTGCTGGCAGAAACAATGAATGTAATTGTCTAGCTTTTTGTTACACCCACTTGGGGGGGGGGGTAAATTCAGATTTATTTTTCTTATCCATTAAATTGCTACTGATTGTGATGTCTTCACTACCTGTGATTTCTTCCTTGTCATGAAATAATTCTTTAAGTCTCAACCTACGGAAGTATTCCTCCAGTTAACCAGAAAACTGTATTTTGTCCAGTGGTTTTGTTAGGCAGAAAGTGAGGCCCTTTGAAAGTACATTTCATTCCCCAGTAGTCAGTGTGTGGTTGGACAAATTAACAACTGAAAAAACTCAGATAATTCAATTTAATTCCACATGTAGGAGTAAACAAACACCTAAATATCCATTTACACAAGTAATAATGGAAAGATGCAAAATGTCTCTAATTATAAGTGTCTCATATTATGGTTAAATGAAACTCTAAAATGGGACTAAAATCTTAAAGTTAAAAAGGTGAATTCAAGGATTGGTTTCATGAACAGGAACAACTCTTACTTTTCAATAGATGTGACAGAGACAGAAAACTGTGAAACCATGATATTGATAAAATGAAAAGAGTTCAGGACCAAAACGTCGGTTTTCACAAAACATGCACACAGTTTTTTCTATAGTCTTGAGCTCTTTTCATTTTGTCATTTACAATCCAGTTCCACAGTTAGGATCTTTCTGAGAACTATTACTAAAAAGGATAAAGGTTTCCTGGGTTTGTGATTTTCAAAACCATGATATTGCCTACAATTGACTATATGGACACTGTTTTATGCCGGCTTAATTCGAGTTACTGATGAAGCTCGATTTATTATATTACAAATTGGCTCATTTTATTTTATCTGTGCCAAAGGACACATCATTGCAACCTTCTTAAACCGTTCTGTTGGTTACCTTTGGAACAAGTAAGACAAAGGAACACTCTAACTTTTATGTGGAAGTGTGTTAAGCAAAAAGTTACAACTTACTGAACTGTTTTCTTATCGTACAGTACTTTAAAGTCTGGGTTATGGTCAGCTAATGGATTTGAATTGAATGTCCCCAGAGTCAATAGTTACATAGGTCAATTTCTCTTTAATTTAAGGGTCCCAAGTTATGGAGCAATCCACCATGAATACTTTGTAAAAGTTCTGTCACCCTCCCAGCACTGTGCACTGAAAAAAGTGGTTCAAAGATAATTGCAGATTCTTTTGTGATTCTTGTGTGAACTTGTAAAGTCTGGATATGTTGTATTATGTTGTACTGTTTGTGTGTAGGATTTGTACCTAAAAGTTTGTCATCTGTTTAATTATACAGTAATGGAACATAATTGTATTACTTTTTTATTGTACTGTTCACTTTCACTTTACTTATCCTTCCAATTAGAGACAATGAAAGCTTCGCCCACCTCTCTTTTTTTCTAACTCTATTTTATGCACCTACCACTTCGCCGAACTCTTTCTGGCATCCTCCTGTCCAATGTCTCTACCTCCCTACATGACTCGGATTCCCCTACAGCTCCTCTCCGGCACCTGGCATCCCCCGGGTCTGCCCTCTGGAGAAGGGTCGACCCCACCCAGGGCGCTCTTTTTTAAGTATTGAGCCACCGGGCCAGAGAGGTGGGACCAGCAGAGGGGGCCGAGTCCAACATCAGGATTGTGTACAGAGGAAGGAGGCGCCATCGCCATCGGGCAAAAGGAGGGTTTTTACAGGCTTAGAAGTCCCCTGTGGAACCCAGCTTGACATGGCAATGTACTGCCGTGGCTCCACCTCCAGGTACTGCTGCATCGCGCCACTGCTGTTGGCTACCCCAGCCACTGCCAGAGGTCGCTTTGGTAAGCATTGTACCCTAACCCTCCCGGAAGCGAGCTGTCATCTGGACACTTGATCGCTTCCTCCTGCCGACTCCCAATGATCCAGGCTTGCTCCCAAACCTGGGTCACCGGCATGGCACGAGGTGTGGTGTCCAGTGCCTCAACCCTCAGTGCCACTGGGCCGGCCTTGCCCACCTCTCTAAGTCCAATTTAATTACTGTAATCAGGTTATCTAGGTTATTTCATACCACAGAAGTTGTTTCTTTTGGGATATCAATACCCACGTTTCTCAGCTTGTGTGGGGCCCACTATAAGCCCAGGACACTGATGACACTTTTCAGCATTCCTCCATTCAGTGGCATCACAAACGTTGTAGTGACATTAAGTTTCTATGCTTCAGTGTAACTAAAAGAGGAGGTAATGTTACGTACTGCAGACAGGGATGTCCCAGGACCTCAGAGGTGCAATAAGATAGCAACAGCATACGCTGCAAATGTATACTGTTCCTCCTTGCCCCACTTCATACCATGAACTTCTGGGGCCTCACTCAGCTTGTAAGCCAAGGGCTCTAAGAATAAGTTAAACAACAACTGGCAGACAGGATACTCCTACCTAGTCCCCCACTGTAATTCCAAATGTTGGAAAAAGACTCCATTATAGAAAACTCATGCAGTAGGTTTAGTGCAGACTTTGAGACAGACAACACAAGAAATGGACACACTGGGATGGGGGTGCTCCGTTAAATAACTAACCGCAGTGCAAAGTGAAATTGGCACTCACCCCTCTGTAATCTGATGTCCGTGGTAACCTTGCCGCTCCTTGCCCTGTATTCAGTCTTCCACCGTCTATAGTGATAGTAGTAAGAAAGTACTCCCAGGCTAACTTCTTTTTAAAAAAAATGCAGTGTTTATTCCACAAATTCACAGCGCAAACAGTACAAGTGCAAAGAGATGTTGGTGGGTCATATCAGGTCAAAGAATCCGACCAAGGTGCTTGGTCGAAGGCTTTTTCTGTGTCTAGGGAGATCAGAGCAGCTGGACTCCCAGGTTCTCTGGACACAGAAATCAGATGTGCCAGTTTTCTTATGTGATCAGCTGAGTTCTTGCCTCTTATAAACTCGATCTGCTCAGTTAGTCTAACCCAAACTGTCCTAAGACATGTAGCTAATATTTTAGCAAGAATTTTTACATCCGAATTAATTAGGGATATTGATCTGCAGTTACCCACTTGTGTGGCATCTTTATTATGGTTTGGTATTAAAATTATCTTAGCCTTTGTGAGTGATGTATCCATGAGACCTTTGTCATGGACATGACTGTAAACATTGGCAAAGTGAGGGCTAAGTTCAGGTTTCAGGGCCTAATAAAACTGGGGATAAACCCATCTAGACCTGGCACCTTATCCAATGTTAACTTTTGATTGCTTTAATTAAGAACATCTCCAGATATAATGGGAGCGTCTCAAAGAGTCTTGTTGCTCCTGTGTAGTAGTCGGTAATGCTATATTATTCAAAAACTCATCTATTTTTACTTGAAGATCTGCAGGGACTTCTCTACTATATAAGAATTAATAAAACCCCTGAAACTTACAAGCAATTTCTCTGACCTTTGTGACTACCTGTCCATTCTTTTTTTTTTTCTATATACATTTTTTGATTTTTCTCCCTTTTTTACCCCCGACCCTAGCAGTCATGCATGTGTGCAGGCTCGGAGGCACAGGTGCACGCTGGGCACTGGCCTGGCCACTTCTGCCCCACCCCTGGCATTATTGCCACCACTCCCCCTCTCCTATGCTTCCCACCGGACCTCCACTTAGTGGGAGCAGAACTACGGGAGGAGCTGACAACCACCCCTGGGAGGGGAGAGCTGCATACCGCAGCTCAATTCCACTCTGACCCTCCACCCCATTCCGGCTCCCTGGCAACCTGAGGTCATTCCCGAAACCAGGTCACTAGCATAGCGTGAGGTAAGGCATCCAGCACCTCAGCCCTCAGCAGCACCGGATTGGTGCACTTGTCCATTCTTTAGACTCCGGATTCCCAAGATTGCCCAGGAGGCTTCCTGCTTTTGTAGCCTCATAGCCATCAGCCTACTTGCCCTATCTCCTTGTTCTGTATATTTAACTTTGGTTCTATGTATTGCTCCTTCACCTTTTTCCCTAAGTAATTCTTGGTATTTGTTATGTAAGTTGTTTACCGCTAGCCAGTTTAATTCCATAGTTTTTGAACTTGACTCTTTTTCCCTAATTTTATTTAAGATATCCTCCAATTCTTTCTCTCCCTCTTGCATTTCCTCTTGGTTGTTATTCTGAGCAACTTTCCTTGGAGGCTGCACTTAGCTGCTACCCATAAAGTGCCCAGGTTCTCTTCTGTGCCTAAATTTGTGCTGAAAAATGTGGTTGTGAAATTTCTCAGGGATCTAAAATCTGAATATCTTTCAATAGATGGTTGTTCTATCAGTAGCTTTGGTCCTGGTCTTTGCAGAGTGAATTGATGTACGAGTGAGACTGGAGCAGGACCTGAGACAATTATATATACTTACATATAGTCAACGTTTATATCCAATCTTGGTGAGCTAGAAAATAGTCCAGTCCGGAGCTAGTATGATTAAAAGGAGAGGTAGGTAAATGTATATCTTACACTCAGTAACAGCTTCAATTCTCTTCTTCTGCTTTCGAGGATGAGGGGTGATGTAGCCATGACAGGGGTGGTTAGAGATGGAAAGGGAGTGGGGACAGGAGGCAGGGGCCAGATAGCAGGAAGAACAGGGGGAACCTGGAATGCAGGAAAATGGGGGAGCAGTGAATCAGAGCAGGAGGGGGCAGGGGGAAGAGGGAGGAAAGCGCAAGGAGAAGGACCAGTTGGGAGGAAAGGTAAAGGAGAAGGACCAGAAGCTCAAGAAGGATTTAGTAAAGGGAGCTGAGGGTTTAGGCCAGGAGAGCACAACAAGCAAGGAGGGACTAAATGGAGACAGCAAGGAAGGGAGGACAAGCCAGGCTAGTTTAGCAGATGGGGGAGAAGGACCAGTTGTAGCAGTGAGGGGAGTTAGCAAGGTACAGAAGGATACTCAGGAGGAGGAGAGGCATAGGATTTGAGGGAGGGGGTGGGTCAGAGTAAATAAGGAGGGGTGGCATGTGGCACCCAGATAGGGGAGGAACAAGGAGCCGGCTGGGTGGAGGGGCGGTAGAAAGGATGAGGGACATGGAAGGGGCGGAAAAGGAGCGGTCAGAGTGCTCCTGTTGGGGATTCTATGATCGGTATCAAATGGGATAGGGAGGAGAAGCCTGGCCAGTTAGAACAAAATGCTTCCCTGGACTAACGGTGCACAGGGCTAAGCACGAGGTATATCAGCTGGCAAAGGATTGTGGGGTTTCCCCGGACATACTGGTCCACCTGGGTACAAATGACATTGAGGGAAATAGCGAGCTAGAGATACAGGCAAGATTCAGGGAGCTTGCCAGGGTCTGTCATGACATAGGATGCACAGTTTCCTTCTCAGAAATCCTGCCGGGTGCCAAGGGCTAGTGGGGAGCACAAGAGGAAGATTAGGGAGATAAACCAGTGGCTCAGGGAGTGGTGTGAGGCCAGAGGGTATGGGTTGATGGGGATTGGCGGGAGACCTGGGAGGATAAGGGGCTGTATGCTAGAGATAGACTCCATCTCAATTTGGAGGGGATGGGAATCCTTAAGTTGAAAATAGAGAGGTTCATTGGTGAAAAGTGGGGTTTAAACTTGTGAAGGGGGGAGGGATGGGAGAAAAGGCTGTCAAGGGGGTGCCAATAAAGGAGGGACTCTGTCTCCACCACACTGGGGAGCTGGAGGAATGCGGGAAAAGGCCGACTGGTAAAGTGCAGACCAGGGGAAAACAGAATCCTCATGGGAACACGAGCAGGGGAAATGGAAGTATAGGGAAAGGGTGGAAGGTAGTCCTGCTAAATGCCAGGAGCTTGGGAAATAAAATGCCTGAGCTCCAGGTGATGCTAACTGAGGGAGCAGTGGATGTGGCAGCGGTCACTGAGACTTGGGCCACTGCAGGACAAGACTGGGACCGGAACCTGGAGGGTTACACTATGTTCAGGAAGGACAGGGGCGAGGGAAGGGAAGGGGGGTAGCAATGATAGTCAAAAACTGCAATGGCATAGGGGGAGTAGAGGAGGCGGGGGGAACCGTGGAAGTGATTTGGGTCACCTTGATAACAAGAGGGGGCAAGAGAGTAAAAATAGGAGTGGTGTATAGACCCCCTGCCTTGGCGGAGGAGCTGAGGAGAGTCTGGTGGCAGATGCTGGGAGACACTGCAGACTGGGCAGAGGAACGTGGTGGTGTTGGGGACTTAAACATGCCAGGAACAGACTGGGAGACTATGACATCTTCTGGGATCAGGGAACAGAGGTTGTTGATGTCTTTCAAGACGCTGCTCCTAACTCAGTAGGTAGGGAACCGACCAGGGAGGTGCGGGTACTGGATGTGGTCCTGGCAGACAGTGACCAGATTAGGGGCCTGGAGGTAAGAGACCGTTGGCAGGAGTGACATGCCATGGTCTTGTTCTGCCTGGACCTAGGAGGGCTAGAAAGCTGCACAAAGACGGAGGTAACTGACTTCAGGGAACAGATTTTAAGGAAATGGGAAGGATCCTTAGGAGCATTTGAATGGGATTGGGCAGACATGGACGCTGATAGTAGGTGGGAAATCATCAGGAGAGGGGTGCAAGATGCTACCAGCACCTGTGCAAGAGTAAGACGAAAATGCAGTAGGGCCCGAAAACCCTGCTGGTGGACCAGGGAGGTCCAGGAGGTGGTGCAGGGAAAGAAGGCAGCCTATAGGCAATTCAAGTGCTCAAGGAGTGAAAGGGATCGAGGGAAGTATGAGCTGGTGGCTAGAAGAGCCACTAGGGTGGTGAGGGTGGCTAAGGCAAGGAAGGAGCAGAACCTGGCCGGGAAATCAGGAGAGGGAACAAGGGTTCTTTAGATACATTGGGAAAAACGAAGGGTGAAGGGCAGATTAGCAGGATTAAATCAGGGAGAGATGGGCACAAGACCCGGAGAGCAGGCTGAGGTACTAAATGAGTACTTCACCTCAGTTTTCACCAAGAGAGAAATGTGGAGTGCTGCATCATACATGGGAGAGCAGAGATACTGAGGGGGGACCCTTACCGATCAGGCGGGTCTGGGGAGAGGGGAGGCATCACTGGCAGGAGGGGGAGGCTAAGCAGGAGAAGAGGTACTGGAAGTGGAAATCACAGAGAGAAAGTAAGGGAAGCCCTCAGCTCCTTAGACGGAGAAAGCACCAGGCCAGATAAATTACATCCCAGAGTGCTGAAGGAACTTGCGGATGTCCTGCATGAAACTTTCTGGCGGAGCTTTCACCATCTCTGAGGGACAGGGGTGGGTGCCCCAGGACTGGAAGGTGGGCGATATAATGCTTATCCACAAGGGGGATCAAGGAGGTGGCAGAGAACTACAGGCCTGTCAGCCTGACATCAGTGGTGGGCAAGGTGATGGAGGGCATTGTCAAGGAGAGGCTAGGGAGGACCTGGAAAGTCACGGTGCCTGGACGATAGACAGCATGGATTCATCTCGGGGAGTGTGTCAGACAAACCTTGTGGGTTCTATGACTGGTGGCGAGTGCCTTGGACCTTGTAGACCAGTGGACGTCCTCTTTCTAGACTTCAGCAAGGCATTTGACTCTGTTCCTCACGTGGGTCTGTTGGATAAGCTGGGAGAAATGGAGGTGGGGAACCAGATGATCAGATGGATAGACAATTGGCTCCAGGTCCGGACCCAGAGGGTCATAGTTGGCGGGATAGTCTCATCCCCAAAGAGGGTCATTAGTGGGGTCCCACAGGGATCTGTCCTTGGGCCCCTCCTGTTCAACACCTACGTCTCTGACATAAGGACAGGAATCAGGAGTGAGATGAGTCTGTTTGTGGATGACTCAAAACTGGGGGCAGTGGTGGATGGGGAGGAGGGAGGGTGGCCCTACAGGGGACCTGGAGGCTCTGGAAAGATGGTCTAGAAAGTGGAAGTTGAGGTTCAATGCAGGAAATGCAAGGTACTCCACCTGGGGCCAGAAACCCGGCCAAGTGTACACCCTGGGGGAATGCTACAAGTCTCGATGGCTGAGAGGGACCTGGGGGTGGTGGTGGATGTCAAAATGAACAACTCGGAGACTTGTAGGAGGGCAGCAGCCAAGGCCAACAGGATGCTGGGATGCATCGCTAGGGGATCACCTCCAGAAGGAGGAAGTGATGCTCTCTCTGTATAACTGCTTGGTGAGGCCACACCTTGAGTACTGCATGCAGTTTGGAGGCCACTTAAAGAGGGACATCAAACTCCTGGAGAGGGTCCAGAGGAGGAAACCAAAATGATTTAGGGCTTGGGGACAGGACCTATGAGGAGAGGCTCAAAGAGCTAAATATGCACATCGGAAGACAGAAGGGACCGGGGGACATGATAGAGGTCTTCAAGCACATGAAGAGGGTAAATAGGGAGGAACAGTCAGGGTGCTTGAAGGAAGGAGGAGGGCCACTAGAGGGCATGGATGGAAGCTGGAGGGAAGATTCAGGGAGAAGGAGGAGGTGCTACTTCACTGAGAGGGTGGAGGAGCCATGGAATGCACTGCCTAGGGGCTGGTGGAGGCAGAGGCAGGTGGAGGGGTTCAAGAGGGCTGGGACAGGTACAGGGGAAGGGTTCTGGAAGCAAAATCCAATGCAACAGAATATCCGGAACTGGGAAGGGAGAAGCCAGAGAAGGCAGGGGCAGCAAGGTCAGCACCCAGGGTGGGGTTGACCAATCGAGCAGACTCGAAAGACCATTAGGCCTATTCTGCTGGCATTTTAGTATGTTAGTATATTCCCTTGTCTAGGGACGAGCATCCTCCACACATCTACTAACCCTAAACTATCCTGCATATCACAAAGGCTTCTCTGCACTGGGGATACCTGGTCTATGGTTACCTGACCTGTCAAGGTTATCTTTCACCACATTCCAGTCACCACCTTAAAGTATAGGTACAGTAAGCCCACCAGGATGAAGCGCTGTAATTCTGCAGAGTAAAGTTATTCAGCAAACAATGCAATTTCAATGGACGTTAATTCCTTTTGTCATGCAGTAAACCTATGACACTGTGCTTCATCCTGGTGGGCTTCACTGTATATCTAAGAACTGAGTCAAAATGTTCAGGAGGTCTATGAAAAACCTTGGGGTATCATTATTGGGATGCTAGATATGCCCCAGCAGTATCCTAGTGTTATAAAGCATTCTGTGTATGAATATACATCTCTCCTGTCTAGGTCTCTGACTTATTTTTCCATGATAAACTTTATGTTCCTGACAATTAAAATTGCAACCCCTTCTTATTTGTGTCTTTGTCAGTGCCAGATCTGACCCACCCAGAGTCGGCGAAAGAAAATTGATTTTGTCAGCTAGCACATGTTTTCTGTAGGAAACAGATCCCTGCAGCCAGGTGTTTAAGATGGTACTAAATATACCGTTTGTTGGCTCCTGCCCTCCCTTTATATTTCATGATGTATATTTAAAGAGCAGCTGACGTAATTAACAGAGCTTTAAAAACATAATATTTAAGCACAATCAAGCTTGCATTTACATTAGTTCTGTATTCCTCCTCCCCATAATTTATTACAGAAGCCATTGGCATGAAAACAGGATTTCTGCTCCTGAAGAGGTTTATCTATTCCTGTTGCTTTCTCCCTACCTGAGGTCATAATGCAATGCTTGTGACATCACAGTTGCTCCCATGGCAACAGATTGTGATGTCACAACAGTGGATTATGACATGAAGTAGGGAGTCAGCTATAGAGGCAGATGAACTGTAAGGGATAAAGTTCATGTATTCACGCAAATTTCCTTTGTAATAAATAATGGGGAGGAGAGATCTACAGATGATATATGGAATGCAAGCTGAATCATACCTAAATGTTATGTTTTTTTAATGTTTTCTTTGAGGCGTCAGCAGTTCTTTAATTTGTTATTCCATTTATTAAAAGGTTAATTGGAAATGAGTTCATCTGGTTGAATTTGTGCTCTGGTATCCTATAGTGATCACTGCTTCTTGTTTGATTGCTAGTTCTAATCCCAACTATTTCAACCCCACTCCCCCCCACAAACATTTCCCAAACATCAAACACAGAAAATTGAATTTGTGTATCATTTAATACCATTAGAATTAACTTGATATACCAAAACATCCTAAGGTAAGATGGTAGCATGCTACTGTGTTGTCAGGTATTACACTGATGCAATAACCTAGCACAGTCACCACTTTCCGTCTCTTATTCTGTCTCATGACTGCAAGAGCTCACAGAGGCAGAAATGTTTCCAGTCTGTCCTGTAAAATATTAGTTTGGTTCTCGTCCCAGGGAGTGGGTGTGTAAAAGAGAGACACTGATTCCATCTGTATACAGTGCAACAAGCTTGATGCTTGATTTTATTTCAACAAGGTTCCGAAAACAACAAAAAACACAAGAAAATAAAAAGAAATAAAAGAAAATAAATCATTACATAGCATTTGTTAGGATGCAACAGTCAGGCTCAAACAGCATCGCTGGGATCCTTTTCTCATCTGTGCTTCAGATTGCTTTGAGGATATGAAGACTGCATGTCCTTCCCTCTCCCAGACTCCGGGCAGACTGAAAAAACAAGCCTGTTTGCAACTGTTTTCAAGGCTCTGGGCAGACTGAAAAAACAGCTTTTTATATTGTCCTCCAGCCTTTTCCCTATCAAGGGAAACTTCATTTATACTAAATCTGGCTTTTTGAGACACCAAACCACTACATAGTGTATATAACATTTTCAATGTGCTTAAGGTAATCAAACATATTTTATACCATATGTGCTGCATATCAACAGTGCAGCAAAACATGGCTCATATTTTAAATGTGCAAATATTTAACAATGGGTATCTGTTTTTATATTGGGAAATGAAACTGTGCTAGCGAGCTATTACATTGCTTGGTCACTTTGAGCCATGCAGGAAGCATTTTAGAAGGACTTGAAAAGGAAACATAGAGTAGAGAAGCAAAAGCAAGGGGTGGGAGGGGGTGTTTCTGTAGGTGATCATCCTGACAGAACAGGGAGAGGATAGTACAGTATAGAATAGTTAGAATGCTGTTGCAACAGGCTTTAGAAAAATAAATTAAAATAGAGTCCCTCTAATTCCAAGGTAGGTTGACCAGCCATACCCCCGCCCCGTTCAGGAGGAAACCAGTGAATTTTTATTAACTGGTTTTCATACACTCAGGCATAATGGAGCAATGGGAGATTCCATCCCCCCTCTACAGAAGCTCCACCCCAGGGTCCCTCTTAAACAGTACAAAAACATTTCTCCAAGTTTCTATAGATATACAATCATATACATATACTCTGGGGTCATATAATATCTAACATCTGAGATATCTTTCACAGCATTACTTTATACATGTCTTATATCTGCTCCATTCCTAGACAGAAAATCTGCATTGTTGTGTTGGGCACCAGGTCTATGTTGCACAGTAAAACGATATGGCTGCAAAGCACGATATCACCTCATAATTCACAGCTTTTTGTCATTCATTTGTTGTATCCAGCAAAGGGGGTCATAGTCTGTAGTCAGTTTGAACTCAGCGCCTCACAAATAAAATCATAATGCTTCTATTGCCCATCTAACTGCCAAGCATTCTTTCTGTATGGTAGAATATTTTTGTTCTCTTCGTGCAGTTTCATACACATATATATATATATATATATATATATATATATATATATATATAACTGGTCAGCAATTTCTCACTGTACTGACCAGGTTGATATTTTCCATAACAACCAGCTGGTTGTTATGACATTCATGAGCCATGCCAGTCAAACTATGCTGCTGCCTCATTGGCCAACATTCTGTATGTGGGCGGGCCAAACAGTCTCACAAACTGCTGGAGAAAATTGCTGTTCTGTCATTATAAAATAAAGATGGGAGGGTGTTTCATGAGATTTTAATGCACACCCTCATTGTGGGATGCTTTGATAAACCCCTCGGGCTTTGCGCTCGAGGTTTATGTAGCATCCCACAACTTGGGTGTGCATTAAATTCTCATATCAAACCCTTCCCCATCCATTATTCTCTCTCTATATATATGTGTGTGTGTGTGTGTATATGAATTCTATCTCCTCTGCTGAATGCTGCTACTGTCACACTTAACCTAGCTGTAACTAGCCTCCTTGTACCCTGGGCCATGCTCAGGATCACCTCGTACTGTTCAATTGGTCCATGAAGTTCATTACTCCCCACTTGCCCCTGCCTACCTACCTTGTACCCCTCCCCCACTCTCAAAACCTCCCCCTGATGAGCCCTCACCTGCTTTCCATATACCTCCTTCTCACCCTTCTCACCCCACCCCGATGGCCCCATCTGCTGTTCTCTCTCTTGATTCTAGTTCTGTCACATAATCTGATTCTTCCCTCACCCCTTAGCATGCAGCTTACATCCCCAATGGCTGTACCGATTCATCTGGATGATGCTACATTTGTACCTCAGTAGGATATTGACAAGGCTGTATAGTACTTACTTTGATCATTCTTGCTTGTACATATATGGACTGGTGCATTTTATTATCCAGGCTATTGAGGGAACTGTATCCCCATGTGCTCTGTATCCACGCTGTGTTTTATGTTATGCTTTTGCCTTATATTATCCTATATTGATTACTCTATGTTCCTAATTGATGATTATTGACAATGCCTATTGGCTGCTACTGTCTACCCAACTCATGTATTTGTTTCCTCCCTTGTCTGACGATGATCTTTTGTAAAGCAGCTGTTAGCTCAAAGTTTGTAATTCAGATTATTCAATAAATAAAATTATATATAATATATATATATATATATATATATATATATATATATATATATGGGACACATGATGGGCATGAGTGTGATATGGCAAATATTGTCACTCCTGCAGAGTGAGCTCTGGATATCTCACGAGTACTGAAGGCATTAATGAGATATCCAGAACTCACAATGCAGGAGTGACAATATTTACCATAGCACACAATCTGCACATCATGTGTTCAATTTATACACTAGGGCCAGGAGTTTCAGAAGTATTGTTAAATTGTCTTGTGTTCTGTTCCTGTTTATGTGTTTGCTCATTCTGTGTGAGTTTTTCTGAATGGGCTGGCAGTGTTACAAACTCTGGGAAACAGATGAGTGTGTTTTGCAATGCTAAATGAGTTAATTTTAGGTAGGAGTGAGAAACAGACAATTTTGTGAAGCTGTTTTCTTTAGAAGTCTGGCTGCAGTCAAGCTGAGAGTATCACAGTAATTGTAATGGGCTGAGAGCCAGAGTTTGAGGAACAGGTGAGTGTTTTAGTGGTAACTGAGTTAGCTGCAGGCAGCAGTGAGGAACCGACTGTTCTGTGAAGCTGTGCTCTTTAGAACTCTGGCTGCAGTCAAGCTGAGAGTATCACAGTAATGAGCTGGAAGTTAGAGTATGGGGAATAGGTGATAGTGTTTGTAATGCTGAGTTAGCTGCAGGAAGCAGTGAGACCTCTCATGTAGTTCTGCATTTGTGTCTATGGTAACAGCACAGGTGTTTTTGTATGCTGAGGGGAAAGTTGCCTAGAGTGATGATATCAGTGACCTATGTGTGACCTGTGTGTGTAAATGGCTGATATCATCACAGTAAAGCAGAGGGTAAAAATATCACACTGCAGTGGATGATACACTGTTTTATCTCACTCATTTATCACTCACCCCTATTGTATAAATATATATGTATATTTGGGTTGAGGAGCCATTTACATGTTAAACCTAAAATTTTGCACCTTAATAACTTTGCAACTGTTCAATGGATTTCCTGAAATTTGGAATGCGTAATCAAGAACCATACACCTTGGGATGTGCCAACTTTTGTACTGTTCGGATATACAGCTGTGGAGTTATTAAGCATGATCTGCGCGCACGTTTACGCTTTTTTGGAATTCTTTGCTTGTCTCTACAGGTCGCACAGTTTGTGCGACCAGTCCAAAATCTTCAGGGAACATGCGGCCAGGGTCCCTGATGTGCCTTTTGAAGATTTTGTGAAAAAATATTAAACCGTTCAAAAGTTATTCAAAAAACAATTTCCCATTATAAGTCAATGGGAAAAGTTAACAAAAAGTTCGATAGTGTCGCAAATGCAGTTTTTACTTTCGCAAATGGCCCTTTTACTGTCACAAATCTGCCATTTTGTTTTCAGTTGGTCATCAGAAAAATGCTTGGCATTTAAATTTGGGACCATCTAGCAACCTAAAACACCCCAGAAATATGTTTTTCAAATTTCTGGAAAAAGTACTTTCGCAAGTACTTTCACATTTGCGACACTGTCGCATGAATTTGCAAAAGCTTTCGCAAAGTTCGACAGTACTTTTCCAGGCTGTGGGAAAATGACAGCAATTCTTTGCCACCCTGCTGCAAAAGAACGGTTTGGTCTTTTGGGCTGAAATTTGAAGGGGACACAGCCATTTTACAGATGTGCCTGTCAGTGTTTTGGTGAAAAAATATTACAGGGCAGCAAAGATACGGCACTCCAAAGTTGACACTTTTTCCCATAGGATAACGTTATGGCGTCCGCCACATTACAGGAATCCTTTGCCTCCCTGCTGCAAAATAACGGTTTGGTCTTTTGGGCTGATAGGCTAACATTAACACACTCATATCGATGCTATGAATCCTATAAATCTTATGTTTAGCACCATCTGTAGAAAGTGGGCCTGACCAAATTCCTGGGAAGCCCACATGAAGTATATTGCAATAGTCAAGACACAGTGTGATGAATGTGCAAACTGAGTGGTCATATCACCACTGGTCAAGAAGGACTTCAGCTATGTGATGTTCTGTAGTTGGTAAAAGCTGCTCTTGATGACTACAGACACCTGGGATTCAAAGGGAAAGCACATCATCTGGGATGCTGTCATGTTTTTTAAGTGTTCCTTGAGAATTTCATTGTTCACCCTCTTCATCTTTTTTTATAGTTTTTTTAACTTTCTTTTTTCCTCCTGTCACCCAGTCTGCCCAACTCAGCCATGCCACCACCCCAGCTCAGTCACTCAGCTGCTCCTGAACTTACCCCACCTGTTATTCTTCCCTGGCTTACCTGCCATGGTGAGGCTGTCGGAGTGGGAAGTATACCTCACTGGACCTCACACTTGGTGCAAAGGTGGGTGCCTTGGCATTGTGGGGCCTGCATCATACTGCTACTGCTGTTTGTTTCCCCTGCTTATTTTATATATTCTCCATAGGATGCAGATATTTGGGCTTGACATGCACGCTCAGTGCACGTTACAGCTCTAGCTGCTCCTGCCTTCTTCTGCTCCAGCTTGACCAGGTGTCTGTGGAGCAGCACAGTCTGCAAACCCTCCCTCTATGAGGAGTGGCGTGCCCTCTGACATACTCAGTCTTTCTCCTAGAGTATTGTGTCCAGTTCTGGAGACTGCCGCTCTGGAAGGACATAGACAGAGGGGAGGCAGTCCAGAGAAGGGCAACTAGAATGGTGCAGGGTCTGCATCAAAAGCCCTATGATGAGAGGCTAAAGGATCTGAATATGTACACCCTGGAGAAAAGGGGGGGATATAATGGAGACTTTCAAATACCTCACAGATATTAATAAGGTTCAAGAGGGAAGCATTTTTCAGAAAACAATGCTCCAAAACAAGGATAATGCTATGAAGCTGGGGGGGGAGGTACATTTGGGGGAGATGTGAGGAAGTACTTCTTCACATAAAGAGTGATGGATGCCTGGCACAGCGTCCCATCGGAGGTAGTGGGGCCAAAAACTGTAATGGGATTCAAGGATGCATGGGCTAGGCATTAGGAAACTTTAGTGATAAGGAAAGGAGGGGTAAAGCTGGAAATCAAGTGGGGTCTGCGGTGTTACAGTAGGCAGAGAAAATGGGCAGACTAGGTGGGTGAAGCAGCCCTTAGCTGCTGTCAAATTCTATGTTCCTATGTTTTCCCAGCTGACCCCCTAATTACTCGGGCTTATTGCCGATCCTGGGTCTCCGGTGTTGAGAGTGGTAGTGCTACTATTGTGATAACAGTCCGGCTTTTTTTTATACTTTATATTTTTGCCTCCTATCTCTTCTGCCTGCCACTAGGTCCTACATCCACCTACCAAGCCTTGATGCCCATCCTAAGAGCCCTCTGAGTTCTGAGAAGCTACCAGTCACTGCTTGATTCCTTCTCCAGAGCTGCCAGCTGCAGTCTACAACTTGCCTCTTGTGGCTGGGTTACAGTTTCTCAGGCTGGGGAAACATCCAGATTTGATGATTGTGGTCTTGGAGGAGGAAACAATGAGGAGCAGAGGAGTTGGCAGGACTCTACTGTGGTATGGTGCACAGGCAACTTCATCTGCCTGGGGCTTCTGGGGTATTTTATCATTCTAGTTCCCTCCCATTATCCCTTCCCTGGGTGTGATCCTGTGGGGTGACCTGGTTATGCAGCCCATCAGTGCTGTGAGTGTGTAACACTTCTGCATCATGGGATAGGTGAGCAGGTGCACCCCATTGTAATGCTGCTCTGTGGGGATCACTTTGTTCCTCCAGTATGGCTTCATTCTCCCTGGTCCACCAGGTGGCAGTTCTGCTTTGGAAGGAGGTGCCCACTAGAGTTACCATCTGTCTTGATTTTTCAGGAAATTCTTGTTTTTCTCTTTTTAACTTACTTTGATGTATGGGTCCCATCGGCTTCCCCATTGGCCCCACCATCTTTGCCACCATCCACATTAACCCGAGGCGCCCTATGAGAAGTGCATCCTGGATTCCCCCAAGGTGGAACCTCTGGGACTCCCCTCTGCCCCATTGTATCTCTAACATGGGTTCAGCAGAGAGCCATGGGCAGCTCACGCAGTGGTGGAATGGAAACAGGCGTCATTGAGCACTTAGGAACATGTTTTTAAGGCGTGGTCAATGGGAGGTGTAGATACAATGACTAGTGTTAGAAACATGCCATGCATCCGGCATATCTTCCAACACCAGCTGTAGCTGGGGTTCCCAGTAACCAGTCATCCTGTGGTCACCCAGGAGCCCATTCCAGGGACACAGACCCCCCTTTTCCCTGGAGGTGGAGAGCATGCAGAAGCCACTCAATCCACCTCCGCTTCCCCCCATCCAGCCATCTAGTGACTCGAGTCCACTCCCAAACTCGGGTCACTAGCACTAAGTGGTAGCCCCAGCCGCTGCGCTGGTGGGCCGGTAAGACATTCTTGGTTTGGGCATCTGGGTCCTACCAAAACATGAAAATGCTAAATATCTACATCTTATAGCAGAAAAATATTTTCTTACTTTCCTTTAGAAGTTGCAGAAAACTCTGATACCTTAACTCACTGAGTCCTGGTGGCCATTTTGGGTCAGGTTCTGTAATGGGTGGTTCCTTAACTAAAATACCGCAAAATGATAGGAAACAACAGGAACAACTACAAAACTATAACAATTAGTCTTAGTTTTGATTATTTAGTGAAAAGAAGTCTGTTGCATTGGTCAAGGTTACATACTGTCCTGTTAAATATCAAGTTTTAATATGAAACATCCCACTTAGGGTTTCTTAAATGGTGGTAACTCTAGTGCCCACTCCCACCAAGGTGGGAGCCTTCCAAGAATGATGCCACTCCACCTTAGATGGTCAGTTTGTAACACTCTGAGTCTTGGTCCTACATCCAGGTTGCTGGGATGGCAAGCTTTATTTTCAGGTTTAAAGGTACACTGTCCACCCCTTAAGCCTCAAAGTGTCACTAGTTTGAAAAACACATGCTATGATTGTTCACAGTCCACAGAGATGGCTGATGTTGCTGGTAATTTGATTCTGATTCTTTTTTTTTTTTAAACAGACTCCCCATCATACCTGTGTTACAAACATGTTTGTTTACATTCCTTGAACAACTTGCACTGCATTTTCCTGGACTTAGGAACACTCCCAGCACAGTCTAGCCACTCATTATGCAGTGGAAGTACAGGAGACTATTGCATCGTAAGTGGCTGCACTGTTTGGGGTATTTCTAATGTTGAGAAAATACTAGTAAGAGTAGATCAAGGATTTGAATTAAAACAAGGTTGGTATAACTATACATAGAAGCATAGACCATGATGGCAGAAAAGACCAGGGGCCCAATTTTAGAAGCAGGACACAGGGCCTGCAGCCATGCCCTGTGTCCCTGCAAGTAATGCTGCAGCTCCATCCAAGGGTGTGTTGAAATTTGGTCCTAATTTTAGAAGAGAGATGCAAATTGTGACATCCCTCATTTACGGTAGCTTGTACCCAAAGTTGTGGCACAAGACCGTTACTCCCCGCATGAATCACCATAGGGAGCTGGCGATTGAGGAACTGGGTCCCCACAGTGGTAGAGATGGGGCACACACACACGGAGGGGTCTGCCTGGCACTCCAGTGCTGTAGGAAGGTGTGCTGAGTGACATCAAGGAAGGGACATGGCTCCCCAGTACCTCCCTCTGTGCTGGGATGCAAGTGTCCTGTTTGGATGCATAGGACTTGCGTCTGGGGAGTTGCGGTGTCGCAGTTTGAAAATTGTACCAACCCCTTGCTGGATGTAAGTCGCAACATGCATCCTGATCCCATCTGCAAGTCCTCTGCATCCCTCTGGATGCTTTGAAAACCAGGCCCCAGAGATCCATCCAGTCTGCCCAGACTCCTATAATCCTTGGAACCTTTCCTGGAACCTACTGTTCCTCCAGGGTACTAACCCTCCTATCCAATCACCATTCACCTCACTGATCTTGTTACCCTGGGCAACCACAATCCCTTTCACTCTGTCCCATGCCATCTATACATTAGTGTGCATTTCAGTTCTACTAAGCAAGGAGGCAGATAAAACAACTAGCAACATCAAAGGGTTTCAGAAAAGGTAAGCAATCATAAACTAGATTTTTAGAAACAATATCATGCAAAAAGATGACAGTGTCCATTTAATGCTGAGCTTACAAAGATAGGAAGCAAAATGCCTGGCTAAATTCACCCATCCAAGAGCCAGACCCATCTAACAACACTTCCATCCTGCCCAGAATGAACCACAGCCAGCAAGCTGCTACACAGCTGAGTCTCCTCCTCTTATGATGATATTTATGGTGGAAAGATCAGTGATTAGGTTACTCAGCTGAGTCTCCTTGAATTGTGATATCACAGTGAGAGAGAACTGACACGGTAAACACAGCTAAGTCTCATTCCATGGTGACATCACGGTGGAAAAGATCTGTGACATGGTGGCATATTTGATTCTCTTTATTTGATTTCATCATGACATGAAGAGCGATATTTACTTATGCATTTATGTATTTATTTATGTCTGTCTGTATGTATGTATGTCTGCATGTATGTATATATGCATTTAATTTTATTTATTTCAAAAGTTTTACCAGGAAAGACATACTGAGCTGGTAACAGCGCATTTCTAGATATGTGCTGGAAGAGGGTAAGAATGGGAGAACAGAACGGATCCAAAATTTGATGTACAAAAATAATATATTAGTATAGAAATAACTAAAACAAAATATACACATTACAAGAAAACACTATAGAATCAAAATTGCTATAGTAACTTTCAAATCAGGCAAATTAACATTAAACTGTGAGCAATCAACACTAAAATAAGGAGCAGAGTAATGACTAATTAACTGGGGCAGAGGGGATTATCTAGTGACAGTACAGGGAGGAGGGTTGTTGACAGAAATCAACCCCAGCATCAGAAACAAATGCAGGACTGAGTACAGAAATCACAGAGGAGAGATTTCGGAGCTAGAAGGGAAGGAGCAGTATGACTGGAAAGGGGGAGATCAGAGCCCCAAATTTTAGGGAAGTGGAACGAGACTGCAGCTTGGCCAGCAGTAGATTTCATTTGAAGGAGAGCCAGAGAGTGAATGCAAGCACTGCGAAGGGGGTAAGAGGTGGGCGGGGTGGGGGAGTTGGAGAGAAGTAAGGCATGAGAGGAGGGACCTAAACCAAACTTTGGTGATAAATGTGGCACAGTGGGAAAAGTACGTGGCATCAAGAGAGGGGAGGGAGAGAGCGGCATACAGAGAACATTGGTGAGTATGCAGGGGTTTCTCAAGAGCAAATTGACAGATGGAGTGAAAGAGGGTCCAGTCTAGCTAAAGTAGGCTTTGAGCAGCATTGTAAACAATGTCTCCGAGTCGAAATGGGGAGAATCCTCTAGTGAGGATTTCTCTTTGAACAGAAAGTGGTACACGCTCTTGTTTCTGTAAAGTGCTCCATCGCTTTTGAGTTTCTTGTGGATTACATCCACATAAACGGAAAAATCAAGGTGGCGATTCAACTAGACCATGAGGTACTTGAACGATGAGACATCTTCAATGGCTGCACCATCTAGGGCAATAGTTCTTAGACTTTGTCACAGTGAGCCTCCCCAAATCCATGGAAAAGATTTTGAGTCTCCCCAAAACTGAAATAGTCTTGGGCCTCCCAAAGAAAAATAACATACTATACTTTGCTGTACACCATGAATAAACTGAAACCCCTTTGAGTACTTGGCTCACATTCGTTCTTTGTCTTATACTGACGTGGGACCTTTGAGAAAGAGCTCCTGTGCTCAATGGTGTTATCTAAATAACAAATAAAAAAATAAACAAATATTATTATTCAGCTTACTGTAACCACACACACACACCCACAGGCCAGCCTACTTGCTCTGCTAATTTCATTCTTGAACCATTGTTATCCCTTGTTGCAGTACCTTCATGGGTCAGACTACTTTCTCTGTTTCCTCTATATGAAATAACCTTCCTACATACTTTGCCTCTCCCTCCTTCCCTGCTCCTAAGCAACTTCTCTGGGATTGCTTTTGTTCTTCCTGCTATTGCTCTAAGCACTTCTGTAAGCAACCCTTGTATTTGGGCTGTTCTGCCATCAGTCTAAAAATTGATCAATTACCACCACTCTTTATTAGTTTATTGTTCATATTTGTTTACACTGTTGTTCATTGTGCATTTCTTGATTGTTTTGCAGTTACCTTTTGAAATGTATTCACTCCCTACCCTTCCCCAGGTACACCTGAAATGAGCCTTCGCTCATTCACCTTCCCTTGTCACTTATTAGTAAATAAATACATAAAATTCACCTACTGCTATCCTCTTTCAGTTTGCTTCATCTCTTCACACAAAATATATAAAACTCAGAATTTAAATACAGCACTTTTTTAGAGTTGCTTGAGCCTCCCCTGGAACAGGCTGGGGCCTCCCCAGTGAGGCTGGCCTCACCATTTGAGACCCCCTCATCTAGAGTATGAAAGGAAGGAAGGACGGAGGGAGACTTCAGCAAGCCTCTGCCTGGTGCCAAAGGTCGTAAGAGACTGTTATCTTTGCATCGAGGGATAACTGATTTTCTGGGAACCAGTGCTGGATGTTGTTAAGGTCCATTTGGAGCTGGTTCTTGAGGGCAGAGCAGAGG
Organism: Neoceratodus forsteri; assembly: GCA_016271365.2. Lineage (NCBI taxonomy): Eukaryota > Metazoa > Chordata > Ceratodontiformes > Ceratodontidae > Neoceratodus > Neoceratodus forsteri. The sequence continues at coordinate 26,419,614 of JADMNL010000027.1, forward strand.
AGCCAGAGGAAAAGAAACGATGTCATCAATATGCATTTGAATGGACACAGAGGAGCAGGCAGAGGGGACGTTATTTAGAAAAATGGAGAAAAGAATTGGGCCAAGGACAGACCCTTGGGGAACACCTGATCTAACTGTGGGTGGAAGAGAGAGAAAATCTCCAATACAAACATCAGCTAGAGAGAGGGGGCACAAGCTGTGGCATGTGCATGCCTTTAAATGAATAACTGGGTTCTTCACAGAGACTGATGTTTAAGAAGCTTAACAATGGATTGACTTTGCCAGCTTTTTAAATTCAAAAAAAGATATCTTTGATCTGAGCTAATTTGGCAAGATGTCGGTGATTAAAACTGTTGAAACTGTTTTATAGCAACTGTAAGTAGCCGTTTAATATTCACATCAATTAAAGGTCATTATTTCTGACTCAGAGGTATGACAGAGCTAGAATCCCAAGGACCAGCCTGCCAAGGCCTGTTGTTACACAAGCTGATAACAAGGTGAAGCATCCTACAAGCAGAGACAGTGGACATGAAGACAGTGTAGGTCTTCAAGATAAACCTGGCCAAATTTCTGCTTGCCCAAGAAAGTCACAGAGTGCCCTGGGTAGTAGGAGGGTGGAAAATCCATATAAAATAGCATGTCTGCAAAGTACACTAGTTGGTCCCTGCTATGAAGCAGGGAGATGACTTAATAGACCTAGAGTCATTCCAACCCTAAATTACTTCGTTACGGTGTGATGTGCTCAGTAGAGATTAATGCCTGGTTCAGTGTTTAGTATGCCCCCCACCCAACAAAGGGTAGGGTGGTTCCAGATTTACTGAACCTGAATTATAAAACAATGACTGGAAATGGAGCATTCTGATTGGCTGAAAGCATTCTAAAGGGCTATGTGAACGACTGGAAACCCTTCTTGTACAACTAGAATCATTAGCATTTTAATTTTTACATAGAAACATAGAAGTTGATGGCAGAAGAAGACTGCTAGGTCCATCTAGTCTGCCCATTTGTTTTAGGCCTATTTTGACACTCTAGTTACCCTTTGTAGTTAGGGCTCCCTTGTGTCTATCCCAGGCATTCTTGAATCCCCCACAGTGTTGACCCTCACAACCTCTTGAGGCAGGCTGTTCCAGGCTTCCACCACTCTTTCTGTGAAGAAAAACTTCCTGGTGTTGGTAGAGAACTTTCCTCCTTGCAGCCTGAGGTCATGTTCCCTGGTCCTGGAGCCCTTCTTGAAGTGAAAAAGTTCCTGTGCCTGTACCTTGTTAATGCCTTTTATGTACTTGAATGTTTCAATCATGTCCTCTCTCTCTTCTGCGCTCCAGGAAGTACATATTCAGTTCCCTAAGTCTTTTCTCGTAGGACATGTACTGCAGACCCTGAATCATTGTTGTCGCCTTTCTATGTACTGTTTCCAACCCATCAATGTCCTTCCTGATGTAAGGCCTCCAGAATTAGACTCTGTATTCCAGGTGAGGCCTGACCAGCGATCTATACAGTGGTAGTATCATCTCCCTCCTCCTGCTCATGAGTCCCCTTCCGATGCAGCCCAGCATTCTGTTGGCCTTCAATGTTCCCTTCTCACACTGCTTACTAACCTTCAAGTCGTTTGAGATTATGATTCCTAGATCTCATTCCTGGTTTGAGGCTGCCAGTCTTTTGCCTCCTAGGTAATACTCCTTTCTTGGATTTTTCTTTCCTATGTGCATGACCTTGCACTTTCTGTCATTAAATCTCAGCTGCCACACTCCAGACCATTTTTTAGTTTCTTGAGGTCAGCTTCCATCTCGCTCCCTCCTTCTGAGGAGTCCACTCTGTTATGTATCTTGGTGTCATCTGCAACAGACACAATTTCCTTCTAGTTCATCAGCAATGTCTGCTATAAAACACTGAAGAGCAGAGGCCCTCAGCACTGAGCCCGGGGGCACCCTGCTGGTCACCCTGCCTTCCGTTGATTACATCCCATTAACCTGTACCTTCTGGGTTCTGCTTTGTAACCAGTTTTGTACCCATCTGACTTCTTCTGGGTGGTAGCACGTGAGGTGGGTGCCTGAATCACGGCATTATCTGAAATGGCGACATGATGTGGGTGAAAGCCCAAAAGGCAAGGGGGCAGGGAGGGTGACCGGATGCGGTGGGGTGGGCAACCCTAGCGACAGGATGTCGCTATATGTACACACGCATGGGGGGGAGTGAGCACAGCGAGCATGGCCAGGAAGGGGGCAGAGGGGATGTAAGGGGTGGCACTACAGTGGGCTGCCAAGCTGAGCCATTGCATTGGGGGTTGGTCTTCGCCTGTGGTGCGTGGGGTTCCGGGTTCGGGTCTGGGTCCAGGAGCTATTGCGTTTTTGTGCCGGCCCCAAAACTTGTAATTGTTATGCTTATGTAATTGTTGAAGTAGGGGTGGGGGCTGACACTCCTGTGTGAGATGCAGCCTCACAGAAAGCAAAGTATTTAAATCCCTGGCGCCCGTTCTTCCATCGCCAAGGATGTCCTAGTGGCAAATTGTTTTTGCTGCAATAATCATCCGTCGCGCTATCACGATTATCACACAGAACCCTTCTGGACCAACCTCGTGTGGTCAACCTTCTTTACCGGCCTTCTGTGTGGAACCATGTCAAAGGCCTTACCTTACTAAAGTCTAGGTAGACCACATCTACTGCCCCACTGTCGTCCACTATTTTGTAGCATAGTCAAACAACTCGAGCAGATTTGTCTGGCATGACCTACCTGCTGTGAAACCATGCTGTTTAGGGTCTTGTTGGCCACTAGTTTTGAGGAATGCTATGATCCTCTGTTAGAGTAGTGTCTCCACTAGTTTTCCTACTATAGATGTGAGGCTACCGGTCTGTAATTACTAGCCTCTTCAGAACTGCCTGATTTGTGAAGTGGAACCACTATTGCCTTTTTCCAGTCTTTGGGCACCACACCACTCTTCAAAGATTTCATGAATAGAAGTGCTAGAGGGGCTGCTAATTCTGTCCCCAGTTCCTTAAGGATACTGGGGTGCATCTTGTCTGGTCCCATGGCTTCGTCTGCTTTTAGTTTATTTAGTGCTCCCATGCTTCAGCTTCTGTAAAGGGACTCGTGTCTACCCCCGGTCCTGGGGTGTTGTGTTTTTTTTAGGACTGGGCCTTCCCCTGGGTCCTCTTTGGTAAACACAGAAGTATTTGTTGAGGATTTCCACTTTCTCTGAGTCATGTTTGGTGCATTTCCCTTCTTCAGTAGCAATCTTTACTATCCCCCCTTTTGCCTTCCTACATTCCCTAATGTATCTAAAAAATGATCTGTCTCCTCTCTTTGCCCCTTCTGCTATCTTTTCCTCTGTCTGGACTTTTGCCTTTCTAATTTGTTTGTTAGACTCTCTCATTTTTTCCTTGTACGACTCCCAGCCTTTCTCAGTTTTGGTTTACTGGTATATGCTGTACGCCTTCTTTTTTTCTTTGACTGTGGTAGCCACTTCCTTGGAAAACCATAGAGGATTTCTTTTTCTTTTTACTTTGCTGACCCATCTGGCACACTGATCTGTGGCAGTATTTATTGCTCTCTTGAGTCTCCCCCACATGACCTCCACCTCCTCACCTCTATTTCCATAAACTGGCTACTCATGTTGTTCCTCATTTTTTGGAAGTCAGCCTTTCTGAAATCTAGCACCTTTATCTTTGAGCGGCTGGTGTCCTGTGTTATGTTTACTTTAAAGCTTACCATGCAATGGTCGATGTTGCCCATATGGCATCCCACTTTGATGTCCTTGATCCTTTCCGAGTTTGTGAGGACAAGATCGAGAATGGCATCTCCCCTTTTTGGTGTTTTAACAAGTTGGCACAGTCCCATGCCTTGTAGTGACAATACGAAGTCCCTACTTGTTGTTGTTGTTGTTGCAGTTTGTGTGTGCCAGTTAATATCTGGTAGGTTGAAGTCCCCCACCAGTATTACTTCAGCTTTTTCAGACATTTTGTGGATTTCCTCTATTAAGTCTTTGTCTCCTTTATCTCCTTGATTTGGGGGCCTGTACACGATGGCGATTCTGAAGGGTTTTCCCTTGCCCACGTCTACTGTTAGCCACAGTGACTCAAAGTCCACAGGTTGTCCTTTTGCTTCTGTGGCTTTTATTTTCTCCAGAATGTAAATGGCTACACCCCCTTTTTTTGCCCTGCCTATCTTTCCTGAACAGATTGTAACCGTAAACGTTCAGTTTTAAAAATAAAACATTTCAGTTTAATTAGGCATTAAGAGCACTCCAGGGGTTGGGTTGCCTTTGTTAATTTAATGTTATGAGCATAAGTTACTTGGCTATGCCTCATACCTCATGACGCTTCTAGATTAATGGCAGCAACTCAACCCCGATCATGCCCTTATTGCTTAATTAGTTTCGTTCTGAACAGCTCATTTTAGGCTCTGTTTAGACTCATTCTCCTTCATAGCTGTTATAACTGCCCCTTGACCCAAAACAAAGTACAGATTTGGTCCATGTAATTAAAGCAGCAGTGCAATACAAAATGTTTTTCCAAAAAGCTATTTTCAGCTACATTTAATAGAAATATTAGCATACCTGTCATATCTACTTTCCCTGGTACTTTCTGTGCTATGCACCATGGCCCAGATATTCAAACTGCGCCAGGCTGTGGCGCAAGTCTGGGCGCAGCGCAACTTGGCTGCGCAGGGGCGTTGATCACATATTCAACGAGCTGCGCCCACAGCATAGCATCGTTGAATATCGCACCCTGGCTACCCACAGTGCGCATGACACAGTGGCACTGCACCAGCGCAAGTGTCCAGAGTGGAGCAGGGGATGCGCGCAAGTTCCGTTGTGCTATGCGCGGCAACCCACGATATTCAAATGTGCACATCACAAATGGGGCCATAATGTATGCAAGGTGCAAATGGGGACATTTGCATGTCATTATCAGCCCCATTTTCATGCAGATGCGCTGATCCCCAGCGACTTGTGCCTGGCGCCCTGCCAGGCAGCAGCCGTCGGGGACCGACGCCCCCTGCACAGCGCGGCAATGTGCCCCACAGCCCAATCGCGGGCATTTGTAAAATAAAATAACACCTATATCCCTGGTGGTCCAGTGGACCGCTGTCAGCCCGATTGCGGGCATTTGTAAAATAAAATAACACCTATATCCCTGGTGGTCCAGTGGACCGCTGTCAGCCCGATCGCGGGTTTGAGTATAAATAAAGTAAATCCAATATCCCTGGTGGTCCAGTGGACGCTGTCAGCCCGATCGCGGGCATTTGTATAAGAAAATTATGTCCAATATCCCTGGTGGTCCAGCGGACCCTCCCCACCCACCACTGAGCCCCAGCCCCGCTCCCCCGGTCCAGTGGCAGGCGGCACCACCCGCCTGCCCGCCCGCCTCCCTTGACTGACACCATAGGTAGGGCTGTCGCCCATTGGTCACGGTGTGAGCCAATCGTGCGGTAGCCATAACAGAGCCATATTCCAGATATGTGAATGGATCCATTCACATATCTGAATGTGTAGTATGGTACGGGCTGATGCCCATTGGCTCACGCTATGGACACCGTCAGCAGCAGTGAGTCCTAGGCAGTGGTGGTGAGTGGCTACATATCCAAAAATGGTTTGGTTATAATCCGACATAAGGTGCAGGGGGTCAGGGTGGCTGCCACTACAGACTCTGGGGCACTCAAGCACCAAGAAAGACAGCCCATGAGACAGAGCAAAGTACACAAAGGCCTGTTACATACAGGAAGGACTATTTGAATACTAGAATACCCCAAGAGGTGGAGCTAAGATACAGAGTTCCACACCATAAGTGGCAGTCCCAGAGCCATGGCCCCAGAAACAAAGGGCCCTAATTCTTATTAATTTCTTCAAATCAAGCCAGGCTAGGCAAGGGAGGTTATAAATATTAATGATTCCTGCTGCTTGCACTGAAATGAAGCCATTTAAAGTGACAGTATAAATTTCACGTGAACAGCTGCAGAGACTACATACATTACATCCTGACAAGAAATTGATTTTAAGAATCATTTTATTGTTTAAAGTGGCAGCATCCCTTGCATGATTCAGAGACTTTGTTATTTCATTGCATGATCCAAGTACAAAATGGAACTTGCACGCCTAAACTGCCTGAACTGCACAGACAGTAACTGAATGTTGGCACGAACAAAAGGCTGGTCATCAGATAGAGGTAAGTATTAGCCATCTAACAACTTCCAATTGCCAAATGTGAGTCAGGAAGCTGAGGGAACTGCCACTGTTCACAACTAGTGATGCATTGTCAGTAGGGTTAGGATTTTTCTTTCCACAGGTATTTCTGAATTTCATTTCCTGGAGGACTACATTGGCCCAGAGGTTCCGCTGGATCACATCTGGAGATGAGCCTCTGCTCAGTGTGCCTTCCCCATGTACCCTTCTGCTGGGTTGCATCTGGAAATGAGTTTCCACTCAATGTGCCTTCCCTGTGTAACCTTCTGCTGTGCTGCATCTGGAAATGAGGTTCAGCTCAATGTGCCTTCCCCATGTACCCCTCCCTCAGGTCGCACCTGGACATGAGCCTTGGCTCAATGTGCCTTCCCCATGTACCCTTCCACTGGGTCTCACCAGCCTTGGCTCAGTGTGTTGCTACCTTGTACATCTCCCCTTCCCCCCGAGTCACAGATGGAACCAAGCCTAGGGTCAGTGTGCCTCTCTCAGTGTAGTCAGGCTCCAAGGGTGGATGGGTGAGGGGTAGGATCACAAGTGCTAAGTTGAGGAGATGCCTGGGGAATAGGCCTCACTGGGCAAGTGGTCCCCCATGCCTGATTCCTGTTCCCTGGGCACCTGAGATTTCTGGTCAGCCGGTAGCTGATGGACCAGCTGATTCTACCCCTGCCCTTAGGACAGTTCTTTACAACACCAGATCTCTAAGGAATAAAATGGCCATAATGGAGGCTTTCTTCATGGATTCCTTGACTGATCTGGTATGTATCACAGAGATCTGGTTGGAGTATTCTGGCCCGGTGCTCGAGGCATCCTTCCTCTGGGTTACTCTGTGGTGAATAGTCCTAGGCAGGAGTGCTGGGGTGGCAGGATTGTCACTGCTTTACAACCACATTGGGACTGACGACATACTCCATAAGGGTGAGCAGGTCATTTGACTGTGCGGTGGTGAAATGTAGGCCTGGTACAAGATGCAAGATTGTTCTCATATACTGGCCTCTAGGGTATGGGAGTGAATTCTTGCAGGGACTTGTTTCACGGCCAACCTAGTGGTGGAGTCACCGAGACTTCTTGTTTGGGTGACATCAGTGCTTGGGTCAATGATGAAACTTCTCTGCTTGGAAGGCAGTTCCTCCAGATGACTTCACTGGGCTTCATATAGGCAGTTGCCACTGGTTTCCACCAGCATGGCTATGCCTTGGACCTGGTTTTCTCACTGGGTCTTGGCAATAGCAATGTCAAGATTGAGCCAGTCATCAGGTCCGATCATCATGCCATGCTGTTTCTTTGAGGAGGGCCCCATTTAACCACTCCAGTGGACATGGTCAGCTACCTCTCTGTTCATAATTTAGAGCCTCAGAACATCCCGGCAGTGCTGGACATCTCAAGCATGGAGACAGGCTGTGTGATGGGAGCTGAGGCAGCTATGGATGGCTATTATATCACTCTTAAGGCAACATTTGACCCTGTAGCATCTCTCCGTGTCTACCCTTTGATTTCCCAATGCAGATCACCATGGTCTGATGATGATCTGCAGATGTTGAAAACAAAGGGGCAGAGGTCTGAGCGTTGTTGGTAGAGGTCCCAAGTCAGAGGGGGACAAATTGGTACTGCATGCTAATTAAGATGACTATCAGCAGGTCATCAATCTGAAAAGGTCAGTATTCCTGTCACAGGTGACTACTGCTGAAAAGAACTGACCTGCTCAGCTCTTCAATACTGCAGACAGTTTATTAAGTCCAGTCTGTCAGCAGTGCTGTATAGTCTTTTTAACAGATAAATGTGATGAGTTTAACCGATTCTTTCTGGACAAGATGTCTTCCATTTGTGCTGGGATATCCTTAAATGTCCCATTATTGTCTGGCACTGTTCAGTCTTTGATGGGCAGTGGTACTCTCTCTCTCTCTATATGGGTGGAGTTTGAGCTGGTGTTGGCACACAGTGTCCTCTGGGTAGTTTCTAATCTGTGCTCAACCAACTGTTTATTGAACCCTGGGTCGAGCTGGCTTCTTTCAGAGTGCTGGGATAAGCTTGGTACAGTTTTTGTGGAGATCATTGGGTGTTTGCTTAGGGAATGGATTTTTTCATCCACCTTGAAAAGGGCGGTGGTGAGGCCCCTATTTAAGATACCATCCTTAAGGCCTGCCCAGTGGTGTGAGGGTTGAGGCACTGGATGCCACACCTTGTGCCAAGCCGGTGACCCAGGGTTTGGGAGCAAGCTTAGGTTGTCTGGGGTTGGCAGAGGAGGGAGAGGATCGAGTATCCGATGGACTGCTCTCCTCTCCTGGGGTGGGGGATCGGGCTGTCTTGCTCTTTGGCTGCCATCTGGTGGAGGCTGGGTGGCAATGTTGGAGTCCAAGCAGGAAGTAGGACCATGGCTAAATAGCACGTGTGCACCTCTATACGCACGCACTAACAGCGTCATGGCATGGGGACAAAAGCAGGTGGAAAATGGTGATCATGGGCTACATGAAGCCCTACCTACTGTCATCCTGCTCTATCGCCAGTATGCTAATACCCCAATCTGGATTGTGGTTCCTGGGTGGGCAGAGTCAGAGAGGGAGCTGACAGACTTGGGTGGCAGGGACAGGGCTGAACTAAGCCATCCACAGTGCACCTGGTGGAAACAACTTCTATTAAAAAAAAACAAAATGCCATCCTTGGACCCTGATAATCTCTCAAATTACACGCCTGTCTTGAACCTTCCCATTGTAGTGAAGTTGTTCCAGAAGGTGGTGGTGGTGCAGCTGGAACAATACTTGGAGAAATATATCTATGAGCCATTCCAATCCGGTTTCCGGCCACAGCATAATACAGAAAGGGCTTCGTCAAGGTGCACCATGATCTCCTCTTGGCAAGGGATGGTGAGTGTTGCTCCATCCTTGTCTTGCTTGACCTGTCTTCAGCTTTTGACACAGTGGACCATGTGGTGGTATTGACTCATTTGAGGCATTATGTAGGACTCACAGGTATGGTGTTGTGGTGGTTGGAGTCTTACCTATCCAGCAGGGTGCAGCAGATGGCACTTGGTTCTTCCTTCTCAAGCAGTGCTGCTCTCTGCTGTGGCATGCCTCAGGGGTGAATTCTAGCTCCCATGCTGTTCGCTGTGTACATATTACCATTAGAAAGATCATTGATACGTATGTGCCTGATGATGATATGGCTGTCCTGGAACTGACAGAGTGCCTTAGCAGACTTCAGGATCGGATGACGGCCATCAGACTGAATCCACTGAAGATGGAGGTGTTACTAGTAGAGCCAGGTCAGTTTGGTTCAGCAATGACAAGTGGTGGTGCCGCATCCCTCTTTGGATGTGGTAATGCTCGGAGCCATAGATGGGGTGAGAAATATGGGGCTCAAGCTGACTTTAGAGAATCAATTGTCAGCTGTTGTCCGCAATGGCTTTTACTATCTCCACAACATCTCCCGGATCAAACACTTTCTGGAACCGGCTGATCTGGTGACCTTGGTGCATGCCCTGGTTACTTCTAGACTGGGTTACAGTAATGCTCTATACCTTGGGTTATCTGTGAGGTTGTTGTGTCTCTTGCAGCTTGTCCAGAATGCAGCAGCCTGGCTGGTTGCTAGGACGTCTCAGTTCGAACATATCATGTCAGTTGTATGTATTCTGCACTGGACACAATTGGTTGCTGTAGAAACAATTGTCACAAGTAGCAGATTATGCTGTCAGTGGTAGTGCCCTTGCTACACTGGAAAATACAGTAGAAGATTCAGCTGGAGTAATCCAGGCTATGTAATTAAAATAGGGTGTATAATGGTGTGCTTGATTTACTGTACCTGGTCATTGGAAACTCTGATGTCTATAAACCATCAACATCTTTTTCTGTAATCAATGTCTGCTACTGCACTGAAAACTTTATAACATTCATATTTTAAAAAAGAAACAATTATGTCACAGGTAAAGGCTTATGATGTCATATGAAGATAAGCAGTCACAGCACAGAAAGACAACAGGGCAAACATTTGATTTTTTAGTGCAAATATCCTTACTAATTTTCAATGTCGTAATTTTCTCCAGCCATCTGGACATTAGAACTCTAGAACAAAGCATCCCAAAAAACATCATGCAAGTTAAGGACTGGTTCTTAAATTCACACTTTCTACTTAACTACAGGAAAACAAAAATGATGTTGTTCGCTTCTACGCACAGCAGATTCAGAATAGCCAAACTTGTAGTCCGCAACCAACATGACAAATCCTAGATATGGTTAATAATTTCAAGTACCTGGGGGTCATGTTAGACAGTGCCCTTTTCTGCATTCCTCCACATTGACCACGTAGCCAAATCAGCCAACAAAAGCTAGGGCAACTGTACAGGCATAGGCACTGCTTAATAGAAGATGCTCTAAGACTTGCCTTAACTAGCTCAGTCTTCTCCAAGGTTGACTATGGGCTTGTTATATACAGTGCGGCTTCTGTTATGGCACTAAAGAGAATTGCCCTGACTCTCAATAATTCTGCTAGGTGTTCCCCACCAAACCCATATGTGCGACATATACTCCTGCACAGGCTGGCTTGCCCTTGATAGTAGAATTAGTTACCAGTTTAATCTCCTAGCCAAAAAGGCTACCCTAGGTATGCCCCTTGAGTTCAGAACACGATTACACCTTTGGCACCATCTCGCCCGACACCGAGGTACACTCACTAACCCGTTCAAGGTGCCATTCGCCACACCTCCCTAGGCCAGAGGTCTTTGATTATTGAGCCTCACTTACTAAACTCCCTTCTGAGTGGGCTACTTGCTGGAACTAGAATCGGTCCATTCAAGTCGATGCTCCGCATCCACCTTGCATGCCGAATGAGGTGTACCTGCCCCATATAACGTCAGTGTTAACATCAAGAACCTGCCCTGACCTTTCCTTGCACTTTGTATTCACCTATTTGCTCTCTTTGCACTTATCTCTGTCCAATCATATGCTTCTACCCTCTTGCTGATAACTACATCTTCCCTATCCTCCCCCAAGTCTCTCTTACCTGCCCTTTCCTTGTCTCCTCAACCCACCTATCCTTCATTCTACTATCTCCACCCCCCTGCTCCAGCTCTATCCCCCCACCACCTACTCAGGCCTTAAACTTTCTACTCTCCCTATTACCCCCTAATCATCTCACCTCGACAAAGGGACTCGGCCCTGCCCGTTCCCTGCTCCACTCACCCAATTGCCTACTACCTGCTATAGAAGACCTTCTGCCTCCTGTGTCACATTTCAATCATCCTGAGTTTTCTGTACTACCATCTACAACCGAAGTCCTGCCTGAATCCTGCATTCACGTTTGTACTACCTTTATAACTTGTTGTTATCCTGATTGTACCTGTATGTACCTAGCGAATGCCTGAATCTTTTATTTCACGCCAGTACCGCCTATGAAACTTGTTGTGTAACCTTTGAACATAACTTGATTATGCCCTATGAATGCTTATTGTATGCTTGACATGGAACCTTTGCAAATGAGCTCCCAGCTCAAAGGTTGTAATCCGAGGCTTGAATAAAATAAAAAAATTAAATAAAAAAGAATAAAGAATAGCAGGAAGGTAAATACAGAAATTGGCAGAATAACAATTTGATTCTGTTAAAATAGTTTGCTTGTCAAAATTTTTCTTGGGACACCCAAGGGTCTTTGAAGTAGGGAAGTGATAGCTATGGAGACTGAGGGCGTTTGTTTACTGGCTTGGTGCATTGAGTACCCTCTGTTGCTATGCTCTGTCGCTATATCAGATTGCAGAATGCACACAATGTACCACAAAATGTTCCAGTCAGGAAAATGCCATGTTTTAGATAGTAAAGTAATAACACCATAGTGGCCTGGGACTAACCAGAGCAAGAGTAATACACACTTAGGACAGAGGCCGAGGTGTTTATTAACCACCCTGGTCCAGTTGTTACCAAGGAAGCTAAGACCACTATTTGTATTATCGTTATTATACTGAAAAAATTAAAAAAATTAAAAACTGCCAAAATCTGTTTGTTGCGCTATAGCACGTCTGTGAGTAAGCAGAACTGTTACTCACAGACGCACTGTAGCATTGCTAGATGACTCTGATTGTCTTCTGCATGTTGAACTGGAAGGACAAACTGGCCTTGCTCTGATTGGCTAATTATGCACACAGCAGCCAATCAGAATGCAGAGCTACTGTCCCATTAAGCCTAATACCCAGTTATCACAGAATAACCAGAAAGTAACACTGCATTCTGATTGGCTAAAAACAATTTTTTTACGATAATTTACAAAATTGATGTGCTCCTCCGGGATTAAAATGCAGGTTGCCCGTTTCATAGGTTGTGACATAATCTTTATACCACAGAGAGGCAAGTGGCTTCAGTGCAGCTTGGTGGTGTACTGATATGTATTCAATTAACAAGCAATGGCAGTTTGAATCCAGGCAGGCACATAATATTTTGCATTTTCAGCAAGAGACAAGAGTTCAAATCCCAACAGGAAGTTAAACATTTTTATCAATCATTGTTTGTTTTCAGTTGGAATTTCACTTGAGTGGCAATCCATGGTGGCATGAAGCTGGAAAAGTAAATTATACTAAAAAGTAACTTGGTTACAAATAAAAATTTATGTAGGCTGAAGGGTGTCCTTAAAGGGCAGGAGTAGGAAGCTTCTGACAGGAGAATGTTGTGGGACATTTGTGCAGAGTGACCTGGCTCAACCACCCATCTTGAATTATAACCTCCATGGTGATTTTGATCCTCATCCTCTTATGTGCGAAAAGTGGTCATTGAGCTGGACTTGTGAGAATCTACGAGTAGGAGAGATAGAGTTGTCCCATGGACTGTCTTGCCCATCAGACTCAGTTCACTTGTGAATTGAGCCCTTTTTAAATCAGAAATAAAATGTTAGTACACCAAGAAACCTACCCTCCTCCTGCCCTTAAGCCAAAGGACACTCCTTGATCTAATACCTACATGTGTTGACTTCATGCTGCTGTAATTATGTGTTATCTTTGCCAGTATCATTACTGCTGCCAAACAAATAACAGGGCTCTGTAACTATTCTCCTGGTGCTAAACAGCACAATTTAAAAACAGCGGGAGTCTCCTGACTGCATGGCAGCTGCCCTGTACTGCAAAATCAATGCAACTCTCCATCACTCCATCATCTCCAGCACAAAAAGCTCTTAGCAGTGTGACACACACACACACACACTAATACCCCCACAAACTTACACATAAACACTCATATACTACACACACACTCTAATACCCCCAGACACTTACATATAAATGCTCATATACTAAACACACACACACACACACACACACACACAGTAAAAGCACATACACACACATATACAACATACACCATAAACACTTGAACACACACACACAAACACACACTCTAATACTCTCACAAACTTACACATAAACAATCATATACTAACACACACACACACTAATACCCCCACAAACTTACACACAAACACTCATATACTAAACACACACACACTAAAAGCACATACACACATATACAACATACCCCCATACACACTTGAACACATATAATCACTCATATACTAAACACGCAGACACACACACACACACACACACTTACAAAAACACTCATATACTAAGCACACACACACACAAAAAGCAAATACACACATATACAACATACCCCCACACACACTTGAACACACACGCACACACACACACTAATATCCCTACAAACTTACAGATAAACACTCATATACTAAACATACACACACACACACACACACTAATACCTCCACAAACTTACAATAAACACTCATATACTAAACACACACACACTAAAAGCACACACACATATACAACATACCCCATACACACACACACACACACAATAACATAACACACATACACAACCCCATATACACTTGAACATACACACACACTATTACCCCACAAACATACATATAAACACTCATATACTAAACACACACACACACACACACACACACACACACACACACACACACACACACACACTACAAAAGCACATACACACACATATACAACATATTCCATACACACTTGAACACACACACACACACACACACACACACTAATACCCCACAAACTTACACATAAACACTGATATACTTAACACACACACTAAAGCACATACACACACACATATACAACATATCCCCATACACACTTGAACACACACACACACACACACACACTAATACCCCCACAAACTTACATATAAACACTCATATACTACACACACACACTACTACCCCCACAAACTTACATATAAATGCTCATATACTAAACACACACACAGTAAAAGCACATACACACACATATACAACATACCCCATACACACTTGAACACACACACACACTAATACCCCCACAAACTTACACATAAACAATCATATACTAAATACACACACACACATAAACACACACACACACACAACACACACACTGATACCCCACAAACTTACACATAAACACTCATATACTAAACACACACACTAAAAGCACACACACATATACAACATACCCCACACACACACACACACACCGCAATAAAAGCACGTACACACATACAACATACCCCATATACACTTGAACATACACACACACACACACACAATACCCCCACAAACTTACATATAAACACTCATATACTAAACACACACACACACTAAAAGCACATACACACACATATACAACATATTCCCATACACACTTGAACACACACACACATACACACACACACTAATACCCCCACAAACTTACACATAAACACTGATATACTTAACACACACACACACACTAAAAGCACATACACACACATATACAACATACCCCCATACACACTTGAACACACACACACACACACACACACACTAATACCCCCACAAACTTACATATAAACACTCATATACTACACACACACACTACTACCCCCACAAACTTACATATAAATGCTCATATACTCAACACACACACAGTAAAAGCACATACACACACATATACAACATACCCCATACACACTTGAACACACACACACACACTAATACCCCCACAAACTTACACATAAACAATCATATACTAAATACACACACACACAAACACACACACACACAACACACACACTAATACCCCACAAACTTACACATAAACACTCATATACTAAACACACACACACACACTCTAAAAGCACATACACACACATATACAACATACCCCCATACACTTGAACATACACACACACACACTAAATGCACATACACACACGGTACATATCCCACACACGTGCACACTGTCTACAGACAGGCTGAATTTGATTTTCAGAAGGTCCTCTTATCTGCACCTTTTTTGTCCCTACACATGTGTCCATTTGATTTTTAACACGAAATTTGCAACCACGGGCGGGTGGGTGGGGCATGGCCAGCAGCTGACTGAACAAGTTGCTCTACAGAACAGTCTGCACTTGTAGCCTTTAAATAAATTAAACTGTATTTTTGTAATACAAAAAAACACAAAACACATTTAGACTGTGGCATTGGATTTCTGAAGTTATCCTGCATCAAAAGGACTAATGTTACTAGAATTAAGAATGGTGAAACCCATCATGCAGCACAGCAGGACTGCAGGATAGTGAAAGACAGCATGCAGCGGCATGAAGAAACAGAGGCAGGCAGGTGGCCAGGAGGTGCAGGGAGGGAGAAGCTGACTAGTGTGGCTCTTCTAAAGGCCATCAGAGAGCTAGATAAGAAGGTGGAAGGGCTTTCCAATACATTTGCAGCTATGGGGCTAACACTAAACGCCACATTGGAAGAAGTACGAGCTGCAGGTGAATCGGCACAGCGAATGGCCACTGTAGTAACAGATATCTTGGCAGAAAACAAACTACTCTGACTAAGACTAGAGTACTTAGAATGACCCACAGGCCTCTCACTGGTTTATTTATTTATTGGAATCTCGGATAACACCTTTGAGCTAAAAGCTCATTTATAAAGGTTCCACATCATAAGGCAATAGACAAGGTACGAGACAAAACAGTTAGGGGTATATACAGCAGGCAAGCACATTATGGTAAATACTACAGATTCAAGCAAGTACAGTTAAAATACATCAGGTAGGAGAGGTCGACTTTATTGCAACAGTACTAAGAGCACACCTAAGGTGGACGAGCAGTTTATAGTGGTAGCTGAGCTTTGGAGCATGCAGGTAGAGTTAGGGAGGGTCAGAAGTCGTGGTGACCAAAGGAGGGGAGGACAGAATTGATGAGAGCAGGGGAGGGTGGGGCAGAGACAAAGGGGTGACAGAATAAGGGGTTGAGTAGTCAGAGGGTGGGATCGGATAGGAATCTACCCAGGGTTACGTAAATAGGTGATAGGGCAGGGCAGGGTAATGTGAGGGGGAGAGAGAGGATAAGGGAAAGGGTTTTAAAGTGGGGGTGAGGGAAACTGGGGGTGAAAATTGGGGATTAACATTTGTGAAGAGAAAGCAGGAAGGTGGGGGATAAGAGGGGACGTGGGAGTAAGTGCTCAGTGGGGCCAGACCAGGCGGGGAGGAGTGGGTGGGTGGGTGCTATGTGGGACAGATAAGCTATCAATAACAGTAGGATTATGCACAGGTGATGCAGCTGCAGTTACTAAGAGTGGCCAGGTACTGCAGCAGCTTGGCCTTAAATGGGCATAGTTTCATTTCCTCAATCAGCTCAGAGTTAAGGAAATTTAGCCAGCAGGGGGCCCTGTATTCAAAGGACCGTTGCCCTAGTGAGGTCCGGTGGAATGGGATAATGAAGGCAGCTTTTCTCGACCCCCTAATTAGTCTGGATGAAGTGGAATTTCTTAGCAGTTGCCTCACTCCAGGAGGAGCAAGGCCTAGGGTGGATTTTTGAGCTAATAGACAGACTTGGTACTGAATTCTGCTATTTAGGTTTAACCAACCTGTGTTTGAGTATAGTTCACAAGTGTGGGTTAAACGGTCCACACACAGGACTAGTCTGCAGGGTAGACTGGTGGGGTAGCTTTGCACACAGCCCACATTGCGAGAGGGATGGGCTGCCAATGCCTTTAGGCAAAGAGACAGCCCAGGACCAAGTAGTCCAGTCAGGTGCAGAAGCACCTGAGGGGACTGGCCCAGGCCTCTCCAGCAGGGAGGGGCTTGGGCAGGCATAAGGGCCCATCCAGAGAGGGATCGCCCTGTTTGGGACACCTTCACATGGCGATTCACCCTCCCCTACTGGTGATCCCAGCTGCTGGCTTTTTACCTTACTCTTGGCACCTCAGCATCTCAACCGGTGTCACACCTTTGCCCAGTAAGTTTTTATATTCTTAGGCTTGGGCCTCACTAAGCCTTTGCTTATTTCCTACCCCCTCCCGTTGCACCCCCACCTTTTGCTGCTGGTGGCTCCTGCCGTCTTTCCCAGTGGGCAGTGGCCGGTGCTTCCTCTGCTCTCTGTGATCACATTCCTGTGCCTTTGCCTTGCTCTGGTGTCTTCCCCCTCCCAGTTGTTTTGGCCATTGCTCCCGGCTCACTTCCAGTTCAGGCCCTCTGCCCCCGTTGTCCATTTCGGATACAAAAAAAAAAACAACAAAAGAAGTCTTATTTTTTGCACTCTGTTCTTTCACTGCTTCCTCTCAGGCCTGTCCCACCTTGATTCATCCTTTACCTGTGCTGGCACCCTCCGGCCGCTGTGCCCCCATGCCCCAGCTGGGTGATCTCCAATTTCACCATTGGTTCTCTGGTTTTGATACTACTTTTATTTGGTAGAATGCAGAGTTCAATTCCCTAGTATGGAACCACATCAATATCTTCCCCCTTCTCGTCCAGCAGTCGTCCCTTCCTCCTATCTGCACGGCTGTGTCCCACCACACCCCTTTGTTCACCCATCCCCACTTTCTTCACCAGTCTCTGGTTGCTGCCTTTCCCAGGATTACACAAAAAACTAAAATACCGGGGAAATGGTCTCATCGTCATTGGTCTGGACTGCATGAAGGCTTGTGGCCAGCATCCCTGGCAATGGTCTTGGCTATGGCAGCAGCCTTGGTCCCCTGCCCTGGATAGTGCCCACCTGGGGTCTGTTTTGGTCATGCCTGGCATGGTACCCATTGATTGCCAGGTTCATTGTGCAGGGTTGCCTCTGTTTTCCCATACCTCTCTGTCTCCCTCCTGGTGCCCTCCCACTCGGTGTTCACCCCGTGGCTGTCTGCAGTTAGCCACACATCCCTAGCCTGGATCCTTAACTAAGAATTAAATTATAAATATTTTATTTGACTTCAGAGATTCATATTTCATAATTTAGAAAGGAAATCAATTTTAAATGTTCCTTTCCGGGCTAGTCAGCCTGGTTCTGTGCCTTGCCCCATTCCCCCCCATTCTCATCTGGAATACCAGAACCCTTCCTCCACAGCACATCTTACTCTGCAGCACTCCCTCTGCTCCAGGCTGGTAGGATAGTCCAGCGGTATAATCTAGTATTAGGGTTATCACCATGTTTCCAGCAGGTGAGGGGACATGGTATTCAAAAAATAAATATATATATATATATATATACATTATTCAGGTCATCTGTCTTGCTTGCCTATTTAATTTATCATTTAAATTTATCCTGATAGCAGTTTAGTTATTTGGTCAACACGTCCCTTAGTATTCCTATGGTATTGCCTGCTCCCTGATCTTCAGTCACACTCAGCTACTGCTTGCAGCCGTGCTCAGCTCCAGCTGCCTGATTTGTACCCCCATGCACGTGTACATTGCTGACTCCTGGTATTCAGTCCCAGGCCCTTGTTCCCTATGCCTGCCCCTTGCCCCCTTTTTTTTGTCTTATTGTTAGATGTTGCTATCCGAGGCCATAGGTGGGAATGTTATGTTAGGAAGCATTGCAGGATGCTTACAATGAGGCAAGCAGGTTAAGTCACCAGCCCATGAGGGTTGGTCAGGTGGGGGGTGGACTGCTTTGTGGGAGGCAGGAAGGCTGTCATTACGGGAGGTGGAAGGGCTGACGGGGGAGATGACCTGCATTTGGGAAGGGGGAGGCAGGCAGGCTGTAGATTAAGCTTTGGTGGCATACTAGGATAATGGACAACAACAAAAAAATAATAAAGGGCAGAAAATCAGTAATGCCATGCTAGTAGGGCAAGACGTTAACTACAGTACATGCTGGGTACTAACAGTTTCTTTTCTCTTGTACTAGCTTAGGTCTTGCTATCATCTGGCATTGCTTTGTCTGAGTTTTAGTTCAGATTATGGCATCCAAGAAAGTGTGATCGGTGCAGGAGGACCAGGCAACCCCTGGGCCACATGCCCTGCATACTATAGGACATAACTAGGCCTTCATTGATGCCTTCCAGCAACTGAAAGAATTAGATCAATTAATGAACTACCTTTGTTCGCAATATTCATCTGAGGAGACTGTTGAATTCCCAACCACATCAGAACATGAGATACTGGCTAATTTGGAAAATATGAATGTGTAAATGTTTTAAGTTCTGAATCTTCGCTCTGTTCTGTTTTTCTTTCAATTACGGAAAAAATATATTTTGATTGGAAAAAATTGTTTGATTATTATTTATGTCTGTAATGGTTGTATCCAATTTTTTTTGTTTATGGTATTTTATATGGCAGTTTAATATGGTGAGGGTTAGTTGGGGATGCACTTGATATTTTGAGGAATGTAATAAGGAAAGTTTAAATTTCTAACTGCTATACCGCCTGGTTATTAGCTTATTAATTTAATAGTTATTTTTTATTATTATTTTTGCCTCTCCCCTTTTTCAGAATTGGTCTAGATCTATTCTTATGTTTAAGAGTATGCACTGTGTATGTGTATATTTGATTTATTTTGTGATAGTAGTATATTGTGCATATTACTGTGACATAACTCATAAAAATAATAAAATTATTATTTCAAAAAAAAAAAAAAAGAAGAAGAAGCTTGGGGCACCAACTGGATGCTGGTGGTGTCTGCACTGGAGCCTGGACTTCAAGTTGTCACCAGAGCTGACCAGGAGGTCAGGTGCTGATGCTGACAGCAGGAACCAGTCAGCTACCAGGAGGTCGAGCAGGGCAGGTACACCACTAGACCGTGGAAGCCTTCCACTCACCTCCTGGGGTCAGTGGCACAAGAGTCCAGAGGTAGGAGGAAGGGACAAAGCAAGCCAGCAAAGAACAAGGCACAGGCACTGGTGGATGAGAGATGGTAACAGGTGACAGCAGAACAGGTGGAGGGCGGAACAAATGCTTTGACACCAGATCAGCTCCAGAGGCATAGTGATCACATGAATAGGGTGCCAGAAGAACAGGCTAGCAAAGTGGAACAGGGACCCCTGGGTGAGTATGGTGGGAATCAGATGGGGGAATCATCACCTTGTTCTGCGGGTGATGAACTGGTTGACGGCGAGGACAACTTGGGGGAGGAGAGAGATCCCCTGCAAAAGGGGTAGTTGGGTTTGAAGGGTCATTCCTTATGGAAAGCCAAGCATAGCATATGAAAGGCCATGCTTGATAGGGCAGCCCAAGAGGTGCCCGCAACCAGGGGATGCTGGGAACAGGTGTGGAGCAACACATGCTTTGGCTCAGTGGAGGAAGGGGGGACAAAGTTGGGCAGATGTGCATTGCCTAGCCACAACAGGCACCACATCAGGGAATGTTAATAGAGTGTCCACTGCGGAAAGGCATGACCACACTCAGAATGGGTCAGGTGGGTTACCAGATGGTCCATGTTCCCCATTACTGGTGATGGCCCTTCCGCCAATGTGCCAGTTTACATGGGCATCATTGAAGGCATATGGGCACCACACCCATACATGGCAGGGAATCCCCAGTTGCTACAGTGGCCAGTTTTTTCTTGGGGACTGATGTGGAGCCAGTGGCTGCAGATCTAACCACACATATTCAGTGGCATGGGCAGCCCTTCAACAAGCATGGGCCCAATGGTGAGCCAGTGGGGATAGTGGGCTTGACTCCATGCCCCTCAAGAGGGGATGAGGGTACCATAACCCAGAGATTGGCTACCTCACAACTGACAGCGATGGCAGGAGACCTGTAGTTAACAGCCAACCCATGTGCACAGGGTCTGGCTACCCCACAGTCATTGTCGGCAGGAGGGCAACAGCAGACTGCCCCATTCATGAAAGAGGTGGCAGTTCAGGTCTGGACAGGCAACGACCTGCCTCCAGTTCCCTAAGTTTTGGCCAATGAGAAGAGAGATGATGGAATGATGGAGGGTGAGGACAACGCAAGGCCCCACCAGCAACTCTGAGCACAGCCCCAGTGCAGCCCAGCACAGGGAATGGAGGTTCATCAGAACCAAAAAAAGATGGGGGAGGTTTGGGCATATGTGGGGGTGGATGACCCATTAGGAGACGCCTGTTGGACACTGTGCGAGAGAAGATTTGGAAAAGGAACTATATTGTTATGTTCTCCCTCCTTCACCGGGAGCTCTCCGAGGAGGAGGATGACAAGAAGGGAAAGAAAGAGAGATCATGAAGGCCCAAATTCCCTTTTACTTCTGATAACTGGGCAGCAATGTTTGACATACACATGTCAGTATACAGAATAAAATAGCCAGAGAAGTTGATGTTCCTGCTTAAATACTGGGACACCATAAAATTTGCTCTCCTATCATTCGACGGGCACATGTGACTCAAGTACAATGAACAATTTTGCTTTAAACTGGCACGAAAAGCCTAACCTTGAATGGGAGAGCATGCACCTGGACCTTTTGGCCCAGTACATCACACAGGGGAGACCCAATGTGGTCGTATATATGGATAGTGGTCATGTTATTGCCAGGCAGGCCTCTGGTGACAAGAAAAGGGAACACAAGAAAAATATGAAAAGAACCTGCTATGACTATAACAAAAGAAAGTGTTTTCAATCCTACTGCAACTATAGTCATATCTGCAAAAACTTTTGGGGGGACCACAGGGTCATGGACTGCAGGGGGTTCACATCAGGACATCAAGGATCTGAGTCAATTGGCGGAGACAAAATGAAGCAGGGAACTGGAAAATCTGGCCAACATGCAGGTGCAGGCTCAGTAACCTCAGCACCTGATTTTCCTGGTCCCCTGACCGCAAGGTGGCCAAATTTTGATTGACCGTTTTAGCAGCGGTTTTGAGATCCCATATAGGGGTCCTTGTGTGTCTGATGGCTCACAACCTCAAAATGGTGATGGTCCTGCCTAAAATACTCAAGCATAAGATTACGAAAGAAGTGGATGTTGGCCACATAGTTGGCCCCTTCAAAAGGCCACCAGCTCCTAACCTCAGGGTATTCAGTTGGGAATAATTCCCAAGAAGACACTAGGTGACTATCGATTGATACATCACGTCGTACCCGAAAGATGAATCGCTAAATGATTTCATAGCCCCCAGAAGACAGCTCCATCAAGTGTGCATCATTTGATGTGGCAGTTGAGCTGGTCCCCAGTTTGGGTCCTGGCAACCTGAAGGTAAAAAGCAATATCAAGTCTGCATTTCTCCTTCTCCCAGTAAGACCAATTGCTTATGAGCCACTGGGTTTTATGTTCTGGGGCAATGGTATTTTGACAAAGCCATGGCAATGGGGTGCATGGAAAGCTGTGTGGCCTTTGAGACACTTTCATCATTTTTAGAGTTGGTCACCAAGGTATATATGGGGAATAAGCATATTATACACTACCTGGATGACTTTTTATTAGCAGGGCCCAGAGGGACATGTAAGTGTTTGGACACCTTGGGAGGGTTTTGTAACCTCATGGAACATTTTGGTGTGCCACTGGCTCCCAAAAAGACAGACGGCCCCATTACTTGACTTTAGTACTTGGGCATTGAGTTGGACTCTATAAACATGGTCTCCAGACTGCCATACGAGAAAGTTATGGCCTTGAGATGGTTGCTGGGATAAGTCACTGAAGCAAAAAAGGTCACACTCCTGCAACTGCAATCTCTACTGGGGCATTTGAATTTTGCCTGTTGGGCTGTCATCCCAGAGAGGCCCTTCCTTAGGAGACTAGCAGACGCAACAGCTGACTCCACAAGATCGATCATCACATCACATCAGAGTGTTGCAGGAAATGAAAGCCTCACCTCAGATTGTGGAATTGTTCTTGCAGCAGTTTAATGGGCTGGCTATTTGGCAGAATAGGGGTGTGAGCAGTGTTGCATTGGACCGCGTTACAGATGCCTTGGGGAGTGTGTGGATTTTGGAGCCTTTTTCCAGGGCACATGGTTTGCTAGCCAGTAGCCACAGGAATGGGTTGAGCAAGGACTCACAAAGAATATCACACTGCTATAGTTGCTCCCTATTATGGTAACAGTTAGGGTGCAGAGACACAAACTGGAAAACCAGTATGCATTGTTCCACACAGACAACATGGCATAATCAACCCGCAAACTTCCAGGTCTGAGGATGTTACTAGAGTGGTGTAGGTGTTTGCCTTATGCTGTCTCCAACAAAATATTATGTTTAGAGCTCAACACTTGCCGGGCAAGACAAATGTGATTACTGATGCCTTGTCTCAATTACAGTTTGACTGATTCAGGCAGCTGGCACCAGATGCAGACTTATCACCCACACAGATACGGCAAACGTATGACAGCTGGGGAAGCAAGAACACTCCAACAGCTCTCTGTTGCCCCCTTGATATGGAGAAAATACAAGGTAGTTTCTTAGCTTTTCTCAACTTCTGTGGTCATGAGGTAAGCGTGTCTCTGCATGAAGCCCCAAAACAGGTCCAGAACTATGTTCTTCACTTGATACATTTGGGCAAGGCCCCAGCAGCAATTTGCTCGCACTTAGCAGAGATCGCCTTTCTGCGGAAGGCACATAGTTTCCCTGACCCAGCTAACACCTTTACTTCTAAGAAGATGTCAAACGAGTGGGCCAGATCTAGTGGAAAAACATGGGACAGCAGAAAACCCATTGGTCTTCGAGAGCTGTTTTAAGTTTTAAGGCTTTAAGTGTGACCTGCAGCTCAAGGTATGAGGTCAAGCTGTTCGGGACACTATTTTCATACATGTTCTTTGGAGTCTTCCATGTATCAGAACTGGTACCCACTGCCACAAATTTGCTCAGCATGTCAGCCCTCTACTCCCAAAGTGCCAACCTCTGAGTGTATGATTTGCGGACAGTGAACAGTACAAGGTAACCCCCTTGTCTGTTTTGTGGGTTTGAGTCACCTTAGTCTCAAGTTCTGGAGGGATTCAAATGGATAACCTCTTGTTAGCGTACCCAATTATCAGGCTCATATAATTCTGTCTTCGGGGTGCCGGATATCTTTGCCTACAGGCACCTAACCAGATCTACAAAATGAACCCTTAGAACTCTATGCAAGACCTTAGAGAACTCTATCCATTTCCCAGTTTGGTATCAAAATAAACTCTTACACAGTGTCAACTTTAACCTTTAAAAGCTTCACTTAAATAACAAGAAATGTCAAGGCACTCCAGGCAGTTTCTGTTTTAAAATATATATCTTTACTTTAAAATAGGGAAACAGAAAATATTACAGAACAAAATATCCCACACATACAGTCTTAAAACAAACAGGCTTAAACGTGCCGATTTCTACAAATAATAACACTCAGTCTGGTCTTGCCTAAGGTCCTTACTTCTTAATCTTTCAGCGCTTTGATGTTCCTCCGCTCTCAGTCAGGAATATGAAAGTGTGTTCTGTCAAGGTTTTCTCAGCAGTTAAAAACTGTCCTGAGCCGGCCTTCTCACTGAGGTCACCAAACTCCGCCTTGGTGTAACAAAATCTATATTTTACAACACCAAGATGGCCTACTAAGGTATTTAAAAAAATAAGAGATGACAGAATAAATCTCCTCTTCTCATGTTTACTGGTCTAAATCGGTTTGTGCTTTGCTTCACACACACATCAAAAGTCTCTTTGATATAAGTCACTGTATTCAAAGCAAAAGTGTATTTGACTTCTTAATTCTGTCTGGGCCTTGGTTATACACACACCAAAGGTCTCTTTGATGAAATGTGCTGGTTTCCTAGGAGGTTAGTCATAACACTGGTCAGTGTCCCTTTTCTCAGGACATCTAGTGTAGATCAAAGGATCTCCCTGAGGACATCCTGAATGGCTAATTTTATTTCCTGGGATCAAAGCAAATTGACAAGATAATTGCACCCCAGATATCTGCAGTTTAACAATGTCCTGTCCTTTGAACTTATCCCTGGGGAGTTTGAAGTGTCATCTTCAGCAGCCAGCACCTTCCTCTGCCACAGTCCATCACACATTAATTTCTTATATTTACAACAAAAAATTGTACAGGGATCAGAACCAGCTGTCCAGGTGTGACAACCATGTCTTACGTGGTCAGACTGGGGGCTAACCTCCAATTCAATGATGTTACACTGTTGCAGGACAGGATATGCTTCCTGCTTCACAGATCCAAGACAAATCAGTGTGGCTTGCCCACCTCCATAACAGACAAGGAAAAATGAGAGCACTGAGCAAAACAATCACACAGAGAAATGGAAAAAATGCAGTTACCGTTCTTTACTTTATATCATCCATGTGCATGGTCACATAACCACCAGAGAAGCCCAATAAAAGTTCATGTTCAGTAAAGCAGATGCCACAAAGGTTATGTTTCACTCAGGAAGCTCTGAGCTTCATCATCATTTGTCTTATGGTTGGCAGGCAAGGACACAAAATCCTTCAGCACGCACTCTTTTGGAATTGGCATGGCTACGGAGGCTAGATTAGGAATGGGGAAAGAACAGATAAAAGAGATGGGCAGATGGCCATCCAGTATCTTTAAAGGATACATTAGGCCCTAGGTGGGGAACGTTGAACGTGTTGATGTAACAGTTGGGTCATCTGCATGCACCAAGGTGGCACATATGGAGAGGTACAAATTAGATCATGCAGTCCATTCACGCTGTTTTATTTATCTTTCAGATACAATGGATGTGACCCCTAAGATATGGATTATTGGGCATTCATATGTTCAGGAAGCTCAAAGGAGAGTGGCAGTTAGACCCTACACCATGCAGCTTGGAATAGCAGAACAGCAGGCCAATGTTCGTTGGTCAGGAAAAGGGGACATGAGGTGGGGCTAGTTGACAGAAACAGTGCACAAGCTAGGGCTCCAGAGGCAACCACTGTTGGCTCTGGTGATGCATTTGGTGGGGGGACAACTTGGTTGCCCTTAGGACCCCAAAATTGATTTCAGAAATCAAGAAGGGCTTGGCCCATCTGAGGAAGCTCCTCACATGAATGCTCATGGCGTGGTCGCGGATCATCCTACAACCATGGTGGAGAGGAGCACGCAACATCCACGCGATGGAGAAGGCACGTGGAGGTCAACAGGAGGTGTCCTGGTTCGCGCTGTTGCGCAGAGGGTGTCATCAAACACTTTCACATCATGAAGGTGTGTGATGCGCTGTATTGCAAGGATAGGTACACTTATCTGAAATTGGCAATGATATTTTCTAATGCAACATAACAGGATTTTGCCAGGATGTGTCATAAGGATAGGCAAGATCCTGGGAATTGGTGGGGAAAACAATAAAGACAATTAAGTGGTGGTAAGTTAATGGCTGACCTAAAAATAAAATGTGCTGGGCAAAAGTTAGCTTATTTGGTATTGGGTGACAGCCGGCTGGAGACACGACCCTGAGTGGTACACCTCATGGAAATGAGATGCAGTCACACAAATTAAGGCATGCACTGGAACACAAATGGGACATGACCTGCAGGCGGTGAGTGCAACCCTGGGTGGGCATGCTCCTCGGCAAGGTCATGGATGTCCCAGAATCTGGTGAAAAGGGTGGGGACTGTCAGGGCTAGACATGGCCCCAGGCAGATCTTCCAACTCAAGAGCCCAGAGTTCCCTAATACCTTGGACACTGATGGTTTAGAGTTAAGCCAAAGTCACATGAATTTTCTGCCCCAGTAGTCTTAATGTGCTTTGAGTATGTATAAACTGATTGATTTGTTGTATATCTGTACATATCTTAAGGAATGATTTGATGCTTGTAATGTTGCTGAATATTGAAGTTAAGCAAAAAGCTGTGTCCTTCTTCATACCAAGAAAAAAATGTGTTGTGTCTTTATTATGGTAATGGGGGTCTGTTTGGGCAAAATGATGCTAGGATATAGAACATCAGATTCCTGGGCATAACCAAGGGAGCAGAAGAGAACGACCTTCTCAAGTTCTTACACAAGCTATTAAACTCATATTTGGGTCTGCAACTAGAAGGGATTTTGTTAAAGCTCACCGAGTGACAACCTTCACATGACAACCTTGCATGATCCTAATTGTTACAGCAGGGGTGCATGTAAAACCCCTTACAGTAAATGCAGCAAGCAACAAGTGAGTGTTACATGTGAAGAATGGGACCACCATGCACATTTTTCTAGATTTCAGTTTTGCCACATGGCAAAGGAGGAAAGGATTTGAAGCAGTGAGCATGGGACTCAACACTCTGTTTGGCGCTTGCTCTTACTGCACAATTCATATGCAGAGAAAAATTTATTGTACACAGATCCATTGGAAACCAGCAAAGGCTGGACATGATTAAAGCAGACATTGCAAGCCATGAAAGGGAAGGGAACAAGCTTCTGAAGGGGAGGACTGTGCAGGTTTGATTTTCTACAACTCTGTAGTGGCAAGTTTTGCTGTACACAAAACTTTACTATGAATTTTTAAAACTTTTCTGGGCTATTATAGGGGAATACAGTAGGGGAACAGCACTATAATGTTATAAGTGCCTATGACTGTAGGACTGGATAGGGAATGTTAGATGTTGTGGGGCAGGAGTTAGAAATTTTTGGCATGATTCTGGTGAGCTCTTGTTGCTCAAGAGAAGCTGAAGGTGACAAGATGGCCGTCACCTTGTGTCCATATTGAATGCACTACATGCGCAAGGTTCCCTGCCATGCAACACAAAGCTGAATGCCGTTTGAAAAATACAGTACGTTAGTTTTCTCAGCACATTTCTTTTTACTAATGCTTGGTTCTACCTACAATGTTACAAAAGTATAAGTTCTTAATCTATTTTGAAACAATCGATGTCTGCTATGGTTGACAGGCTGCATGTGCTGTTTTTGAACTGCTATTGTTTGCAGTTGTTGTGTTGCAATGAACACCTATTGATTGCGTAGAAAAGTTAACAATTTCCCAATTAGTGGCTATGAGGGATTCTTCTCTGCACGTCGGGAACTCCGTTATGTTGGGAACTATATACTAGCATGCCAGCATGTGCTTTCATCATCACCAAGAGTGAGGTCACAATATGCTGAAAGCACAAATCTGAACTTTTCATGATGATCAACACTAATGGTCCATGGTCCCTCCTGCACTGGCCTGTTCCGGTAAACTATCAAATCAATGAGTGTATTTACTCTGTAATCAGATACAAATCCTCCAACAGTGGTAACAATGGAAGAAGAGTGTTACTATCTTGATATCTCAAGTTCTTAAAAAAATTCCTAAAACTTTGAGCCAAGTGTATAATCAAATGCACTTTGTGTATTTAAAAATGCAATAAAATATATTAAAAAAGATTAATCTGCAATCACAAATTGCTATTTACCCCGATCATCCCTGTCAGACTGTCTCCCTCCTTCATGACTAATTTGTTTTCTGTAGTACCCTGTATGTGAATCCTAAGTCAATTGCTGTTATTTGTGTTATCTCTGATCCAAATGTATATTGTGAGTTTCTGAACCAGATTAAGTAATTGTATATGAATTTATAATCAATATATGTAATTAACTCTGGGTCGCCTCTGAAAGGGACCTTTTCTCAGTGGGCTCACCTGGTTACCAAAATGCAACAGATAAATAAAAAATAAATCTATATGTATAAAATAAATATTTGTCAATACGGATGTTCGCCACTGGTATAGAAGCCCTGGGGTACTAGATGCGTTGTGGTGCACTGTGTGGGTTGTGCATTTGTAAATTTGAATGCAGGCTTGTAACTTAGTAATGTTTTAATATTTTTGCCAACAAATTGTCAGCATTGCCTTCTTATGTCCTCACTTCATGAACAAGTGCAGAGAAAGCTTTTCAGCTCCTGTCTGAAAGGTGATTTCATGCAGGGACTGCAAAATCACCTTTCAGGATGCAAAAACACATTTTGGGCAGGACTTCAAAAATGACAGCTGTAACATTCATGAGGTGCTCTAAAGAAATGGATATGTTGAAAATCTGGGGTAAAAGTATTGAAAATTACCAAAGTTGAGAATCTGCGTTCACAAAATTCAATGTAGGCTCATCATTTTGTTGCTTATTTTTACACCAAATTTTCAACATAACCTTCTTATGACCCACCTCAGGAACAAGAGCACAGAAAATGTTGAACTCCTGCTTGAAAGATGATTTTGCGCAGAGACTGCGAAATCAACTTTTGGGATGTAAAGACACATTTTGCCCAGGATTTGAAACATGACAGCTGTCACATTGATGAGGTTATGTAAAGAAATATATATGTTGTAAATATGGGGTAAAAATATTGAAAATTATCAAAGTTATGAGCCTGCATTCGTAAAATTCAGTGTTGACTCATGACTTCGTTGTTTTGTAATATTTTTACACCAAATTTTTAACATAGCCTTCTTATAACACCGCCTCATGAACCAGGGCAAAGAAAATGTTTAGCTCCTGCCCGAAAGGTGATTTTGCACAGGGACCATGAAATCACATTTTGGAGCAGATTTGCCTAATGTCACTGCAATTGTTCAGGAGGTGGGGTCCCAAAAAAGGCATGTTGAAAATTTGGGGCATGAATATGCAAAAAATGGCAAAGTTATGCCACTAAGTTCAAAACCCCATTGAAATACATTGACCTGCATACCCGTTTCCTCAGTTTGCAGTCTGGCTTTGAAGAGTGAAGACGTGTCCGCGGTCCACAGAAGATTACAGCGTTGGACCCCCAGTGGGTAAGTAAGGGCTTTGGGGTGTGCATGTGAGGTGGTGGTTGCTGAGTGGGAGGGTTAGGTGGGGGGACAGTAACATCTGCAACAGACATCAACTGATGTTTTTCTTTTCACAGGGTATATATATATATATATATATATACACACACACAGTATATATATAACATAGTCAAAGGATTTCTTTATTTGTGATCATGACACTGGGGGACTGGGCACCTCCAGGGGTCAGTGTTATGTTTGTGGGGGTGTGTGTGGGGTGGTGGGTGCTGAGAGGGAGGGTAAGGTGGGCAGGATTCAAATAAATACAAGATACGCTGGCCTGTCAGCAAAGCGGTTGGATTTCCACTTGCGATGACGGCGACCTGGGTTTGGGAACAGTTCTGGTTCATTGGAGGACTAGCCAGGGGGAGAAGGATGGAGCATCCCCAGGACTGCTCTCCTTCTCTGGGGGGAGGGCAGGGAGAATGTCACATCCCCACCCCTAAGAAAAAAAACACTCCAAAAATACTCCTGCCATCCGCCCTTGATGATGCCTGCCTCTGCCTTGATTAGCCTCCAGGATCGTCCCTCAGACCTAATCCCATCGATTGTGGCACCGTTAAGGGGGTTTGTGTCACCGCCCCACCCTGGGGGGCAAGCCAGGGGGTATTCAAGGGTCTGCGGTCCTATATGGAGGTGGAGGCTGAGGTCCATGACCAGGCAGAGGTACCGGGTTAATGACAGTGGGGGAAAAAGTACAATAAATAAAAAATAAATAAATAAATACAAGATATGATCGTGCATTGGGAGTGTCATAGTACTGGACAGGGGGGTCACTTATGAGGTAGCGACACTGGGGGATTAGGCATTCCCAGTGTCAGTGTAATGTTTGTGGGGGGGGTCCAAAAGGGAGGGTCGGGTATGAGAAAAAAAAAGCAAAGGATATGTCACTGTGCATTGGGAGCTGCACAGTACTGGACTGCAGGGGTTTCACTTACGAGGTGGTGACACTGGGGGACTGGGCACCCTCTGTGTCAGTGTTATGTTTTGGGAAGGCTGAAAGGGAGGGGATGGTGCAAGGGACAGTCATGAGGCTGCCAGTAACAGACATCAATGGACGGTTTCCTCTTACAGCTGGCAGACATTCCAGGTATTTCAGGCTGACTGTCATGAATCAGCTTTGCTTGCTGGTGGCGCAGATCAAGGAAGAGCTG
Organism: Neoceratodus forsteri; assembly: GCA_016271365.2. NCBI lineage: Eukaryota > Metazoa > Chordata > Ceratodontiformes > Ceratodontidae > Neoceratodus > Neoceratodus forsteri. The sequence goes on from JADMNL010000027.1 coordinate 26,450,838, forward strand.
ACCTGATTGGGTCAGCTGTTTCTTTCAAGTTTGTGCCGTCTCCGCACAGCAAGCCAAAACTCCATCATGATCTGCCTCCTTGATGATTGGTGTGCCACTGACTCACCCCTCTGCACTGGACAGACAGTGTCACACCCATCAAAAGGCACTACTATACCAATACTTTATCCACGCACATGCACATGGCGAACATAATAATTGGAGAAGCATTATAGTGGTGCAAAATGTTGGCTAGTTGAACATCAGAATTTTATTAGCAGGTATTGTTTGCATGGTTGCACTTAATGCAGTATGTGCAGGGACCTTAGTAATGCATTGTGTTTACTGCATTCAGCTCTGATGTGCACCATTCTTTTCTCCTAGAGTTTAGTGAGGACTTCGTTGCCGTACTGGATGGCAGCACGCTATGGATCAGGAGTAGCAGACTTCCTGGTCTTTTAGACTAAACTGTTCTGCCTCTATTTTGTCCCTTGCCTAATGCTGCACTGTATATTATTTTGCCTATTTATCCCTGTATCACTGTGAATCATTTTACCGATTTGTGCCACCTTCTGTTCTGAACCCCTCCTTCTGGGTCACACCTGAAAAAGAGCCTTGGCTCAATGTGCCTTTCCCAGTCACCAATTTCTAAATAAATAACTACATTTATTAATAATACAGGGGATGCACATTCCCAATATACAAAGGAGTTGCATGCAAATATTGCGTGTATATGTGGTGCATACATATATCTCATATCTTGCTACTATTTCTTATATAATACCCAACAAGTGAACATTTTGGTGCATTTAGATGTATTTCTTTGGTAAAGAGAGTGTAAGAACAGCTACATTTGATGCCAACATGAATTCTGTTGGCTGACTGGGGGGGGGGGGTCCTCAAAGCCAGGAAGCCTGCAATCCCCAAGGAGTCAAATGCCTGTAAGCTGCAGAATTATTGCCTTCCTCGATCAGTCCCAGAGTGGGGCATGTTGTATGTATTATCATAAATTGCTTATAATGTATGGTAAGTGCCTATTAACCACCATAATTATCAGTTACACAGCTTTGTTATGCACTGTTTAGAATTTTAAAGTTGTTAACCACACTTGAACTTCAAACAGTGGCATAACAAAAAAGAATGCACCAGAGTTGCATAATTCGCACACATAGAATGCAAACAGTGTTTTTTGACCATACATTATAAAAGATGATGACTGGGGATCAGGTGACAACCACGCTGAAATCCCCTCTCGTGGTTGCTAGGACTACAGTAAACCTCTCGAGCTGCGCTCTCAAGGTTTACCATGTTGCCCTAGCAACCACTCGAGGTGATTACAGTGTAGTTATCACCCGATTCCCAGCCATTATCCTCTATATAATACTTAAACCAATCAGTGTTGAGACCCAGAGGATTTCTCACCGTGGGTGTGGATGCCATTTTGTGTTGCAGTTTCCTGTGGAAAATTATACTTCTGCAGCGCAGGGAAGCAGTGATACATGTTTTTTTTGGTTTAACGTAAAAAATATTCACACATATTATATGTCACTCTAGGAAACTCGAGAAATTTATATGTTTTTAGGGCTTGTGAGAGAGGTTCGTTACTGAATAAGAGCAGCCCCTCATGCTGTTTAAGCAAACAAACCACTCAGCTTCACTTGGCGGTGCTCCGGCCCAAAGCTCCTGAAAGGACACTTTCTACCATAAGAGACTTCTTGCACAGCATCGACATGGAGGATAATGGCTGGGGATTGGGCGATAACCACGCTGTCATCACCTCGAGTGGTTGCTAGGGTTTCGGGTGGCAAACCTCGAGAGCGCAGCTCGAGAGGTTTACTGTAGCCCTAGCAACCACAAGAGGTGATTTCAGCATGGTTGTCACCCGATCCCCAGCTGTCATCTTTATAGTGTATGGTCAAAAACACTGTTTGCATTCTATGTGTGAGAATTATGGAACTCTTGTGCATTCTTTTTGTTACGCCACTGTTTGGAAGTTCAAGTGTGGTTAACAACTTTAAAATTCTAAACGGTGCATAACAAAGCTTGTGGACTGCTGATTATGGTGGTTAATAGGCACTTACCATACATTATAAACTTATATAACAACAGTGCTGTCTAGATATGCAAACTGCACCGTTTCACAGTGCTGAGGAATGGTAACAGCAGCACCCTCTAGCCTTGAGAGGCTGAGAGCGATGGAAAGTTCAATGCAGTCTAACCTACGGACTCATGGGAATTAAAAGTCTCATTGTGAGCCTGCTCAACAGAAAGAATCGACATAACAGGATATGCTAGTCTGCTCACGAACACCTCTTCCAGTTGCCTGGGTTGGGCATCACCACTTCACCCCCGGAGTGCAAACTGATGTATTTTATTATTAAATACAGAACTAAGCAATGAAGACGGTGATGATCAAACATTTTTTATATAGCCTTTTGGCCCCGAGCCATCAACTACTCCTCCCCTGTCATGTCTTGTGCTGCTGGCAACCCTTCAGCCCCATCTGTCACCCCACACCATCATGGCTGGTGGGGGATCAGCACAGAGTGGGGCCCAAGGGTGACCGCAATGATCATTTAAATGGCTTGGTGCACATGATTTTTTTTTCTGGTTTTCTCCCACCCAAAGCTCCTTCTTCCACCCCGTTGCACCAGGAGGGACATTGTTGGCTCCTACGTGCACAGCATCCCTGTACTGAGAGCATGCTCCCTGGTGCAACTGCAGGGGTCGATGTGGCACTGGAACTCACCGCTAACCCTCCCGAACTGCGGGGCATCGCAACTTAACCCGCATCCCAACACCATGGCCCAAATCCCCCTTTGAACCCAGGTCACCAGCATGGCAGCCCAGTTTGCTGATGCTGAGCCTTTGGGGTGGCTGTTGACTGAACAACTGTTCAGTTTTTGGAATTAACACAGCTTGTAAACGGTACACATGGAAGACCCATGTTCACCTTTTGTGACGCGAATGGCTCATTTTGCTGGCGTATTGCATGTTTAAAAAGACAAGAATGTGTAGCATGGGGACTTCATTATAATGGCTGCACTTTTTGTCACAAGGGAGGGCTGCAGTTGTCCTTACACTGATGGGCCAGCAGATGGCACTGAAACTGTGGCTGGCCCTGGCGAGGCTGCAGTGTAAGGGAGTACTGTAGTGGTCCAGCAAGTAAAAATATGAAGGTCTCAACCCAATATATTCTTTTCACTTCATTTAAAACTTTAATTTTTAATTAGCATGTCCCATTCAGTTTCACAAAATTTCCATTCTTTTCCATAAGTTTCAACATTCCACGTTCACTTTAATTAGTCAAAATATTTCCAAAGAGCTCCCTTCATTTACCACAAGCGTTAATGCTTTAAGATAATCTTGTCCCTTCATCAGAAAAAAAGGGGCTGAATGAATGCATAGATACACAGACAGTGTCGGCAGATAAGGGCCTATGGCCCACCCAGTCTGCCCATTTGAGCTTGTAAGTTCAGTTTGTTTTCCTAGAAGTCTGTTGCACCTACCCTGACCTCCAGAATTCTTTTATGTCTATCCCATGCATTCTTAAATGCCGTGATTGTTTCAGCCCCACCACTTCCTCTGGCAGGGTGTTCCACTTGTCCACCACCGCTCTGTGAAGAAATTCTTTCTCATGTTTCCTCTGAATCGTCCTCCCTCCAACTTCATCCCATGCCCTCTAGTCCTGGAACATCTTTTCACTTAAAATAGTGTTTTCTGCACCCTGTTCCTCCCTGTAAGATACTTATATGTCTCTATCATATCCCTCTCTCCCTCTCCTCCAGGGAGTACATGTTCAGTTCCTTCAACCTGTCTTCATAGGACTTGTGATGCAATCCATGCACCATCTTTGCTGCCCTCCTCTGAACCTTCTCTACCCTGTCTATGTCCTTACGTAGGTATGGTCTCCAGAACCGTACACTGTACTCAGGTGGGGCCTCACTAGTGTCTTTGTATAGCGGAATTATGACCTCCCTTTCCTGCTGGTAATGCCCCTGCCTATACATCCCAGCATCCTATTTGCTTTACCTGCTGCCTTGTCACACTGTTTCCCTACCTTGAGGTCATCAGAGATGATAACCCCAAGATCCCTTTCCTGCTTGGTGCATGCTATATCCTCACCCCCAACTGATATATTGTGCCAGGGTTTTGTGCCCCATATGCATTATCTTGCACTTCCTTGCATTGAATTTCAACTGCCAAACCCTGACCATTCTTCAAGTTTCTGCAGGTCGCTTCTCATTCTGTCTACACCCTCTGGTGTGTCTACTCTGTTACAGAGCTTTGTGTCATCAGCGAACAGTGAAATTCTGCCTTCTAGGTCCTGCGCTATGTCACTGATGAAGATGTTGAATAGGACCGGTCCCAGCACTGATCCCTGTGGTACCCCACTGGTCACTCTTCCCTCTGTGGAGTGACAGCCATTTACCACCACCCTCTGTGTCCTGCCACCCAGCCAGTTACCTACCCACCACACTACTGTCCTGCCCACACCCATATCAATAGAATAGATCAAAATAGCAACTACATCTGAATTATTTAAACTTAATTAGCCAAAGCAGAATAAAAATGCGATATGTCTTTAGAGAGCAGTAGATTCTAAAATCGTGCAGGGGAAATGTACCTGCTGCTTTTCTGCTATAGCTGTGATGTTTTTTTGAAAACCGTGGCTCAATCTCTGCCACTTTTTTATTCTATCTGTTGATGATAAATGGGTGGGGGGGGGCTTTAAATATCTTTGTATCCCCTACTTTTCATAAATATTAAAATTTTAGTGAATGATTAGTTGTACAGCTTACCATTATAGTGAACTTCTGTATTTTTATATGGGTGTTCTATCATCATCTCTATAAATCTACAAACAAAATGAAATTAAATAAAAAAAATCAATTTAAATGCTTTTCTGTTGTTTCTTAGAAGAAAGGAAGATGCAAACCTTGGTGGTGACAGCGCTCTTAAGTAATGGCAGCAGAGACTGCTCTGAGATCTTAAGGATTAAAAAAGCATAACTAAAGATTTTGGATCCAGCTATATTTATACCTGATTGGGATAAAACAGGGTGAGTGGAGATTTGAGAAATAAAAGACTCCTGTGTACTTTTGCGAAACAACAGAAAATCATTTAAATTGATACTATTTTATTTATATGTGTGTACATCCTGCTTAGAGATCACATGAGACATATGACAACAGTTTGTTTTGTTTGGGGCGGGCAGCAGTTGGAGACAGAATGTGTATATATTTTTTTAAATGGGGCAGCAGTTGGATGGAGTGTGTACAAAATAAAAATTTCTGCCGGCATAGCGGCTCAGCATCTGCTTGCGGCACCGACATCCCGGGTTCGGTGACGGACTCAGAGTTGGAGGGCGGCTGGGAGAGAAGGATTGAGCATCCCAGGGACTGCCCTCCTTCTCTGGGGGAGTGTCGGTGCAATGCAGACTTCTGGTGGAGGCTGGGGGTACCATCATGGCTGGCACCACATGTTGTTGGGGGTGGGGACACTGGCGTTATTGCACATCCTGCCCCGGTGAAAACCTCATGAAAAATGCCAGCCCATGAATGATGGTCCCCATCTCTGCCTCTGCTCCTGCTGCAGATTTAGGTCCACCGGGGCCCACTCCTGTGGCCCACCCTGGGGGCAAGCCAGAGCTTAGCAACCAAGTGCCATGTGGCGGCCGCCGGGAGGTGTTTAGGGATGGAGGAGTGGCGAGGAGGACAGACCAGAAGAGAAGAGCCAAATAAATTAAAAAATAGAAATTTTGGCTACACCACTCACCACTACAGTAAGAAACCTTGGTTGGAATTGGGACTGGATTTTTCCAAGCAACCAAACCATCAGAAGCTGCAGAATTGTGGTAGAAAGGGTTTAAAACTTTTATAGCCATGTGAAGTTTTTATTTTTTTAAATTAAAAATGCTGTATTACAATGCTTTTATCTCTTTGCAGGCTACTGTGGCGAGGAACAGGTGCCATTGCTTGAGGTCAATAAAATCCTCAATCATTTAGAGGTGCCACAAGTGAATGGAAAAAAGACTTCTCCTGCTACATAGGTAAGAAAAGGAGAAGCAAAAACCAGCTTGTGAGGATCAAGAAAGATCTGGGTGGTGGGTGGAGAAGGGCAGAGCAGGCAGAGGCTCTGAACAGGTACTTCTGCTCTGTGTTCACACAGGAGAAGGAGGGCAAAAACCCCAGTCAAGTGGGTGGGTGGGTAAGGGGGGTGAGGACGACAGATATAGGGATTATAGAGGGCAGGATGCTGGAAGGGTTGAGGGCATTAAGATTGGACAAAGGCCTGGGCTGAATGGCATTCACCCTAGAGTACTGAGGGAGCTGGCAGAGGTCCTTGGGGGCCGCTGGCAGATCTGTTCAATAACTCCCTGAACACAGGATGTGTACCACAGGACTGGAAGATGGCCCACATGGTGCCCATCCATAAAAGTGGGCCAAAGGATGAACCAGGGAACTACAGGCCAGTGAGTATCACCTCGATCGTGGGCAAATGCATGGAAACTATCCTAAAGGAGAGGTTCATGAGCTTCTCAGAGGCAAATGGTATCCAGAACGACCAGCAACATGGGTTTGTCGCAGGCAGATCGTGCCAGACAAACCTGGTGGAGTTCTATCACTGGGTGACATGGGAACTGGACAGGGGCCAGGCTGTGGATGTCCTGTACTTGGACTTCAGTAAGGCCTTTAATTCAGTGCCATGTGGTTGATTAGGGAGGAAGCTGGACTATGTGGGGGCGGGACCAAAAATGGTAACCTGGATCAGGAACTGGCTGAGGGGGAGACAGCAAAGGATGGTAGTAGGGGGGGAACTCTCATCACTGAGAGCGGTGACGAGCGGGGTACCACAGGGATCCGTGCTGGGACCAGTACTGTTTGGGATTTTCATTGCAGATATCTAGAATGGGATTTGGAGCAAAATCAGTCTGTTTGCAGATGATACCAAGATGGGAGCTGTGGTAGATGACACGGGGGAGAGGGGCTGCAGGAGGACCTGAATAAGCTGCAGGAGTGGGCAGATAAATGGCAGCTGGGGTTCATCCCCAAGAAGTGCAAGATTCTGCACTTTGGAGCCCAGAACCAGGGGAAGAATTATCACTTAAATGGGGTTCAGTTGGGTTACTCTACAGAAGAGAAGAACCTAGGGGTGATCATAACAGGGAGCATGAACAACTCTGTTCAATGCAGAAAGGCAGCGGCAAAAGCCAACAAAATGCTGTGGTGTATAGCTAGAGGGATATTCTCCAGAAGTAGGGAGGTTATCCTGCCCTTGTATAGGTTGCTGGTCAGGCCCCACCTGGAGTACTGTGTGCAGTACTGGCACTCGCTCCTGAAGAAGGACATCAGATTTTGAGGGGTACAGCGAGAACTACAAAGATGATCCAGGGATTGGAGGACACGCCATATGAAGAAAAGATGGGGCAGTTGAATATGTACTCTCTGGAAGAGAGGAGGGACAGGGGAGATATGGCTGATATCTTTGAGTACCGGAAGGGAATAAACAAGACTAATTCAGAGAGGATTTTCCAGAGGAGAAAAGGGAGGGACGGAGAGGACATCAACTGGAGTTGGGGGTAGATTCAGGAGAGGATTGGGGAGGGAGGGCAGCAGCATTGTAAGATGCTAGCTGTGCACTCGAGCAGACTCGATAGACCATGAGGCCTGTTTCTGCTGGCATTTTCATATGCCGTATGTTTGCATGGAATATCCCAACTCTATTATAACATGAAACTGCACCAGAACTGGGGTACTGGAATTCTGCATGCAGCTTAGGTCTTCAGGAAGTCTGACCTTCTGTCTCATGCCATGACGCTGCTGGCTTATATAGTTCTGAGGAGCTGTACAGTTATCCAGCGTGAATCATGCCTCTTGTAAGTCTGAGGGAAACTTTAAAGGAAGGCAGGATTTTCAGTGGTGGCAGACGCGGCAGCGATGCATGTTCCACCTGAGTCTGCAACTGCCTGCAAGCCAAACTTGGAATCCCTATTTTCAAAGGATCCCGGGTTTTGCATGTTTCATGAACTGCAGCTGAAAGAAACTGCCCATTATAAAATGAATAGGAGAAATCCTTTGATGTCATTAGTGGAATCCAGTCACATAATTTCTTCTGCGTAATCCCACAGGTCAGCTAAATTTTCTTTTCTTTCCTTTTCTTTTGAGGCTTTTGGGTTTTTTGAACAATTAATCTGTTATATCCAGGGTCATTTAAGGTTCTTGGATTTAGCTGTCACCTCACAATCTACCTGAGACAAGCAATTGTTATGGCATACATGTTATTATGTGTTGTCACTCCCCATCACACGTCTGTACCCATGTGGGGATAGCAGAGACTGATGACACTGATTTATTCTTTCTTCTGTTAATTGAAGAGCAACAGTCAGCACTGTTCACTGCAGTACAGTAGCTTGTATCACACTGATTCTGCAGACTTACAAGCTGACATTTGCGGTAATCAAAAAAATACCAGAATCCCTTGCAGCTGATGTCAGAGCTGGGTTGCTGCATTGGGAGATTCAATACCCTGCAGTGCTTGCTAGAGTTTTTATAAGCTCCCATCTTTTGTCTGCCAGTCCTGTTGTCCTCACTGGATAAGTACAGTCACAGAAGACTTTACGGTGTACCGAACCCTGGTGAACAGCGGGACTGGCAAACATTCGATCGGAGCATATAAAAGCTCTAACATCCACTGTGGATACTGAATCTCCCATTCTACAGTCTAGCTCTGCCATCAGCTGCAGGGGATTCTGGGATTTATTGTTATAGAAAATCTCAGCTTGCAAGTCAGCAGACTCAGTCTGATACCATCTGCTTTACTGCAGTGACCAGTAAGTAAAAATAAAGTTTTATGACTTTGGTGTGGGTTTTTAGTGTGGACCGCCCCAACCCTTTGGCCCTTAGTTCAGACTGCTCCCATTTGAAAAACTTATTTAATCTAGGTTCTGACATGGTATAAATACTGCAGTTACTGTTTTGAGAAACTGTGCATGTCTTTATTTTACAGTATTTATAATAGGGCATTTGGGATTAAAAATCCACACTTTTCGACTGTGTCAGATGAATCCATACAAGAATGTTGCATTTTTTGGGGAAGATCATGAGCCAGATATTCAAAAGTTAGCGTGGCCACTAAGGGGTGTTTGTCCTTCTAACCAGGTTTAGTGCCTGATTTGTGGATGGGGTCTATATTCAGAAATCCCCACACTGCAGCCAAAACCCTTTAACACCCCTGAAGCGAACACACTGCTGCACCCATGCAAATGAGGGAGTCCCCTCTGCATAAGGGTACAGCAGCAAATTCAGAGGTTCATACTGGCAGTAAACTCTACCTTAATAAGTGCTAGTTACCACCTTTGCAAACCTAGTCTTAACAGGGCACAGTGCCCTGGTGGTGGGACAGCGGCACTGCAGCCGCCCACCCACCACCCCTTGAACCCTGTCCCGGTGAAACAATGAACACCCTGGTGTCAAGGGGCGAGTCCCAACCTCTGCTCACCCTCCCCAGGAGGTAACACAACCTTCCTGGTGTCTAGTGGCATCCTCCCACCCTCTGATCATCCATTCCTGTAGATAACACATCCTCCCTGGTGTCTAGTAGCACCCTCTACCCTCTGATCACCCGCCATGGTAAGTAACATGTCCTTCCGGGTGGTTAGTGGCACCCTGCACCCTCTGATCATGTGCCCAATTTTGGTGTCATGGTGCACTAGTGTTTAGGGGTCCTCCCCATCCTCTAATCCTCTGGCCCTGTAATGCATACATACTCCCTGGTGTCCAGTGGTACCCCCCAACCCCTGAACACCTGTCCCCAAAATGTCTAAATAGTCCCAGGTGTCCAGTGCTCCCCCCAACTGCTGATTGCCAGCTGGTCCGCCAATGATGGTGAGTCATTGGCCTGCATATGGGTACAGCAGCAAATTCAGAGGTTTACACTGGCAGTAAATGCCACCCTAATAGATAGGTGCTAGTTATCACCTTTGCAAACCTGGTCTTAACAGGACACAATGCCCTGGTGGCAGGATGGCAATAGTGCAGCCTCCCACCCCTTGAACCCCGTCCTGGTGAAACAATGAACACCCTGGTGTCAAGTGGCAACCCCACCCTCTGATCATCCAGCCCAGTGCAGTTACAAGGGAGCAATGCACACCGTGGGTGGTTGTTAGGCACGAGGCATAGCTAAGGATACAACCACCTGAGAAGTGAATTATTCCTGATGACTGCTCACTCTGAAGTGTGTATCCCACTCATAAAATTAGCTTTTATTTGTTAAAAAATACCAAGTTTAGGAGATGTGTGCAGTTGTCAGAAAATAATCAACAGTCATGTGACATGCTTCGACCAATGAGGTGACAGGATTTTCATGGTCTATTTTATAAACACTTTGTGAGCTTCAGTAATCCTTGTAACCTTCCTATGATTCAATTCTCCCTGCTATAAATCAGATGCTGGGCCACAATGGAAATTAGATGTTGCATCTCAGTTGGGGAATCCTCCTGGGTGAATAGAATGTTAAAAAAAAGAGAGAGCTACAGTTTCACTCTCACACTTGCTGGGCATATCAGCTCCAAACTAGGCTGGCAGTATGGCCTTAGCCTAGGGGTTAGAGTAATGAGCTGTGAATGAGCTTGGTACATCTAGCAGGCCTGGATTTGATTAGCAGAATATCCTCTTGCATACTGTGTAACCCTAAGCAAGTCACTTAACCATTCCAAGCGTTCCGAGTTGCCCCTGAAAACAAGCCCTTGTGCCTAGTGGGCCTTACCCAGTTACCAAAAGAAAAAAACCTAGTAGGTATTTTTGAATGTCTATCTTTCTTTATATATGAAAAAACAAACAAAAGTACAACAATAAGTTCATTCAAAAATCACTCTGCATCAAAGCTGTAACTATACAGCAGATTCCTATTGTGGTTTCATAGTAATGCTGGGGGGGGGGACACAATGGTGTAATCATCACAGCTCTCTCTCCCACTGTGATGCCATCATGATAAGAAGCTCAGCTGTACAACTGTTTCACATGTCTCCTCCCTGTTGTGATGTCATAAGAAGAGACTGCAGTCACACTGGTGAGACTGTTTATTGGATGCCATCATTTAACTTACAAAAAAAAAAAAAGCAGTAATAATGGATAGTAACACAATTAAATCACTGCTACATTCTTTAAGGCAGTGGTATTTGTTGGACGGCACCAGAATAGACCATCTAGTTTTTGCAGTAATGTATTTCTGAAATCCTTCGTATCATCATCAGTGCATTTTTTGTCCCTTGGATATTTGTTAAACTGTCTTTATTACTATGTTTTTGTAATGAATGACTCACGTCAATACAGATGGCCGCTGCTTCCATTGAGGTTACTTTTTGACTGCTCAAATTAGATTCCTAGTGTGGCTGTATCACGCTGTGGTGTAAGTACATGTTTCTGATGGTAAACAGCACAGTATCACACCAAGACACGTTCCTGTTCTTTAACGATGGCCATGGCAAGAGAGAAGGAACTTTTAAAAACATCAAAACCACATGTCACTGGGCCGGCTCACTGGCACAGCAGTAGGACTACCGCTCATGACATCAGCGTCACCAGTTCAGGAACGAGCTCGAGTCATCAGGGGCTGGCAGAGGGGAAGGAGGACTGACCATTCCAAAGGACATTCTCCTCCTCTAGGGTGGGCAGGTGCTGTCCTCCGCTGCAATACTGACACCTGGATGACCACAGGTGGTAGTGGGGCTGAGGGACCATGGGAGGGAGGTGACATCACTGATGCTGGTGAACGGACCCACTCACAGCGTGGGTGGGATCACCCTGGTGTCCTTGTAAGTGACACCTTCTGGGGCAGGAAACAAAGCACGGAATATGGCCATGGCACCTCCAAGACAAGTTCAACAACATCCCATTTGAGCTCTCCTGGCCTCTGCATCTCCAGATCATGGCACCTGCTTGACAAAATATGCAAGTTCGGGAGAAGCCTCCCTACCTTGACCCCGTCTGGGAGGCAAAGCCAGATATCCAAGCAGGTAGGTGACCTTGACTGGGAGAGGCTGGGTAGTTGCTTGCAGGGCCTGAGGAATTCAGAGGGTCTGGAGTGAAGGGAGTGTAAAACAGAAATAAAAAAAAAAAAGAACACACATCACAGTTTAGGAATTAAATACATTGAAAAGAAAAACAAAAATGTTAATTATTTTGCTAGAAAAAAACATCATTACTAAAAAACTATATGATGACATGTTTTGCTGACTAACAAAAGCAGTTGCTTCAAGGCGTTACTATAATTGTCTTCCATTTTGTTTATACACAATTGTATAATTTGTATAGCTGTACTTGTCTAATGTACCATAAAAGTTTCCAGACCACCTTCCGCTGTCAGTATCGTTCATTCCCAGGAGGATCTTGGAAACAGTGTGCCGAGTCCCAGAAAGGTTTACCTGTTTAACAGATTCTTCAAATGAACTACTTCGTTAAAATCTTTAGAACCAGAGCCACGGCCTGGCACAGCCCCTCCATGCCAAAACATAATCAGCTCATCTGTTGCAACATTTATGGGGGAGCACGAAACAATTAAAAACATCATATCAGAGTGAGACTGTTTGACTTCTGTCTGCATTTTGAAACAGAAAGCCATACTCTTACAGCATTTTCACAGTATTTAAAAGCTCCCCCACCCTCCTTCTCTCTGCCTCGCTCCCTTTCTGTCTCTGCTGAGCGACTCCTTAGAGAGGATTCCAAGTGATTTGCTGATTGTTCCCAGGGATGTCGGGAGCCAAAATAAACCATGCGCTGCCAAATGTTACAGTCCAGCACAAAGCATTTATCCATATCAGTGTTTGCAGTTTGTCAGCTACAAAGTCCTGACTAATGAAGTGCCTTGAAGAAAATAAGGAGCCTGGCTCATCGGTTGTACAGGAACATCCTGATACAAGTACAAGTCAATGGGATTCTGACGCCTTACAAGGGCTGCAGTTCTGGGTTACACTGTAGGAAATACTCATTTTCAGTGGGTTGTGAAGATAGCTTGCATGGCCAACAGCGTGCAGAGATCCTGAGCAGATCCGACCACTAAAAAACTTGAAAAATTGAAACTCGGCTCAAGGACTAGCAGATGTAAAAAACAAAACAAAAAAACATTAAGACAGAGTTGATTGTTTTAAAATGGACATTTGAACCCTCATTTTTATTGTTTTGTCTTTATTTTGGATCACTGTGACCCCACACACCCCTGATTAGAAGGGTGAGAGGCTGCATTTATGGCCAGTGTCATTGCTGCTCTGTGCTCAGCTGGCAGGGCTTCTGGGAATGCTGCACCAACAGCTCCCTCGTTCCCACCCTCCCTCCACAGGAGTCTTGCATCTCACTTCCCAAGAGCCTCAGCATGCAATTTCGGCATCATCCTAGAAACCCCATCTCCCAGTTGACAGCACAATGCACAGCCTGCAGTGCCACTGAGCCAGACTAAATGTGAACTACTTGATCTGCACTACTGAAAGAACTGCACTGTATGAGATGCTGGTCACTACTCTTGAACTGCACTGTAAGTGATGTTGACCACTGCTCTTGTACTGCACTGTAAGTGATATCAGCCAGTTCATTCAATTTCACTTCACTGTAAGTGATAACATCTACTGCTTTCGCACTGCTCTGTAAGTGATGCCAGCCACTGTTCTTGTACTGCACTATAAGTGATGCCAGCCACTACTCTTGTGCTGCTCTGTAAGTGATGTTGGGCACTGCTTTTGCACTGCAATACATTGTTAGTGGTGATGGCCACTGCACTGCACTACATTGTAAGTGATGTTGGGCACTGTGCAGTGTAACTGATGTCAGCCACTGCTCATTCATAGCACTGTAAGTGATGTCAGGCTCTGCTCTTGCACTGCACTGTAAGTGATGTTAGTCACTGCTCTTGTACACTGTGATGTCAGACACTGCTGTTGTAGTGCACTGTAAGTGATGTCAGACACCATTCTTGTACTCACTGTAAGTGATGTTGGTCACTGCTTTTGCACTGCAATACATAGTGATGTTGTCCACTGCACTTACACTGCACTGTAAGTGGTGTTGGGCACTGCACTGTAAGTGCTGTCATCCACTACTAATGCACTGCATAGTAAGGGATGTCAGCCACTGTTCTTGTACTGCATTGTAAGTGATGCCAGTCACTGCTCTTGTAGTGCACTGTCAGTGATGTCAGCTACTGCTCTTGTATGGCACTGTAAGTGATGCCATCTGTTGCTCTTGTACTGCACTGTAAGTGACGCTGGCCATTGATTATTGTACTTCAATACATGGTTAGTGATGATATCACTGGATTTGCACTGCACCATAAGTGCTGTTGGGCACTGCTTTTGCAGTGCACTGTAAGTGATGTCAGCCACTGCTTGTGCACTGCACTGTAAATGATATTATCCACTGCTCATTCACTGCACTGTAAGTAATGTCATCCACTGATTTTGCACTATAGGTGATATCAGCCACTGCTCTTATACTGCACTATAAGCGATGTCAGCCACTACTCTTTCACGGTACTGTAAGTGAGGTCATCCACTGATTTTGCACTGCACTGTAAGTGATGTTAGCCACCACTCTTGCACTGCACTGTAAGGGATGTTATCCACTGCTCATGCACTACACAGTAAGTAATGTCATTTACTGATTTTGCACTGTAAGTGATGTCAGCTACTTCTGTTGTACTGAACTGTAAGTGATGCCATCTACTGTTCATGCACTGCACTGTAAGTGATGTCATTCACCGATTTTTGCACTGCACTTTAAGTGGTGTCAGCCAGTGCTCTTATAGTGCACTGTAAGTGATGCCAGTCACTGCTTTTGTACTGCACTATAAGTGATGTTTGCTACTGCTCTTGCAATGCACATGATGTCAGCCACTGCTCTTACAATGTGCAGCACGTGATGTCAGCCACTGCTGTTGCACTGCATTGTAAGTGATGCCATTACTGTTCATGCACTGCACTGTAAGTGACATCATCCTACTGATTTTGCGCTGTAAGTGATGTCAGCTACTGCTCTTACACCATACTGTAAGTGATGTCAGCCAGTGCCTCTTGCAGCACACTGTATGTGATGCCATCTACTGCTCCTGTACTGCACTGTAAATGATGTTGGACAATGGTTTTACGCTGTGATACATCGTAAGTGATGTTGACCATTGTTCCTGGACTGAAATGTAAGTGATGCCAGCCACTGCTCTTGCACTGCACCGTAAGTGATGTTGGCCACTGCTCTTGCACTGTAAAGTAAGTGATGCTGGTCATCACACTTACACTGTACTGCAAGTAATGTCAGGCACTGTTCTTGCACTGTACTGTAAATGATGACAGCCACTGCCCTTGTACCACATGTAAGTTATGTCAGCCAATGCTGTTTTTGCTGCACTGTAAGTGATGTCAGTCACTGCCCTTGACTGCACTGTGAGTAATGTCAGCCAGTGCTCTTGCACTGTATTGTAGAAGATGTCAGCTACTGCCCTTGTACTGCACTGTGATGTCAGTCACTGTTCTTGCACTAGACTGTAAGTGTTGTCAGCCAGTGCTCTTGTGGCAGACTGTAACTGATGCTGTCTACTGCTCCTGTACTGCACTGTAAGTGATGTTGGACAAAGGTTTTGCACTGCAATACACTGTAAGTGATGTTGACCACTTTTTGGACTGAACTGTAAGTGATGCCAGCCACTGCTCTTGCACTGCACTGTAAGTGATGCTGGCCACTGCTCTTGCACTGTAAAGTAAGTGATGCTGGCCACCATGCTTGCACTGTACTACAAGTGATGTCAGACACTGCATTTGCATGGTACTGTAAATGACGACAGCCTCTGCTCTTGCACAACATGTATGTGATGTCAGCCAATGCTATTTTTACTGCACTGTAAGTGATGTCAACCACTGCCCTTGACTGCACTGTGAGTAATGTCAGCCAGTGCCCTTGCACTGCATTGTAGAAGATGTCAGCCACTTCTCTTGCTCTGCACTGTAGTATGTTGGGTACTACCTTGCACTGCATTACACTGTAAGTGATGTCAGCCACCACTCTTGCACTGCAGTGCTCTTGATGTCAGGCACTGCATTTGCATTGCACTGTAAGTCATGTCATCCAATGCTCTTGTACTGCACTGTAAAAAATACTAGCCACTGCTCTTGCACTGCACTGTAAGTGGATCTAGTAACGCTTTTGTATTGCAATACACTGTAATGGATGTTGACCACTGCGTTTTGCACTGCACTGTAAGAGTTGTTGGCCATCACTCTTGCACTGCAAGTGATGTCAGCCACTGCTCTTACACTGTTCTGCACTGTAAGTAATGTTGGTCAATGCTGTTCTACTGCATTGTGCGTGAAGTCAGCCACTACCCTTGTACTGCACTGTGAGTGATGTCAGGCAATGCTCTTGAAATGAACTGTAAGGGATGTCTGCACTGCACTATAATTGATGTTGGCAAATGCTCTTGGACTGCACTACCCTTTAAGTGATGTCAGCCCCTACTCTTGCACAGCACTGTAAGTGATTTTGGACACTGCTTTTGCACTGCACTGTAAGTGATGTCATCGACTGCCTTGAACTACACTATAAGTGATGTTACCCACTGTTCTTGCATGCGCAGAAGTGATGTCAACCACTGCTCCTGTACTTCACTGTAAGGGATTTTGTCCACTGCTAGCTCTAAATGCCATGTTTATGATTATAATTAATGTGACATTTAGGCTTAGTCTTGGCAAGGAGGCAGTATAGTGCAGTGGTTTAAGGCTCTGAGCTGCAAATCTGGTGACATCCAGCAGAGCAGACCTGGGTTTTAATCCCACAGCTTCCACTTGCATACTGTGTGACCCTGAGCAAGTCTCTTAACTTCTCTGTGCTCCCAGGTTGCTCCTGTAAAAAAGCTTTCAGCTTAGTGTGCTACTCCTGGTTAAAACAACTAAATAAAAAAAAATGCAGCAAGGCATAGGAGATATGGAGACTGTTAAATCTCCATACATAGGGCACTGTGTTAGAAGGGCAGTCACATCATCACCATGTGGTGTTAGTGCACTCATCCAGCATGAGCCCAGGTGGAGGCAGGCACAAGCATTGCATGAAATACCTGTCTGCATCTTATGTAGCTGCAGTTTCTAAGAAGGCTCTGATTTTGTGACTGTTATGAGAAGACTCAGCCTGCATGAAATGATTGGAGTACTGAAGCACCTATCTATGCAAAAATTGTTTCTTTTGGTAAACTAGTACTTCTTGAAACATATAGCCCCATCTTTCTGCTTAACTGTCTAGCCTATATTTGTAGGTTGTGAGTCATGTATGGGGTTTTCAGCCACTAAGGCAACAAAAAAATCCATGTGAATTAGAAACAGAATATGTGATTTACAGTACCCCTGTTTACCTTTATTGATATTACAATTCTAAGCTATTTATGATATATATATATTTATATATGCAGATGTAGATATATACTGCATAGGTAAGTCCCTTTAGGTACTTCATGGAACAAATCCCGCCCACACACACAAGTTTAAAATATTATTTTACAAAGAACTTTCAATAAACTGAAATATTACAGACTTCATGTCCAGATATACAGCTGCAATTTATAATTTGCTCTCAGAATGGTATATCAAGTTGTGATGTAAACTGCTTGGTCTAATGACTGCAAATGTTTATGCTAAAAATACAAAAAAATTTGCAAATTGTGAAAGAGTTCCAATTTCGTGGACCTGCAACTCACAGATCCAATGCTTTTCACAGTCTGGTTCCATATTTTGTTCCTTCTTTGCCTTACTTCCTAACCAACTTGCCAGCGTTGCGTTACATGCCATGGATGGGATGGAGGGAGACTTGACACAGCACACTGGTCCTCATAGTTGGAATACCTTGCCTGTCTGTGTTCACAAAATTAATTAGCCTCTTCCTTCACTGTAACTTGCTATTGTAATTAGGTTATTGATACTTTTTAATTACGCCAAAGCTTTGTTGTCTTTAAATCTTGATAATCTGTACGTTGTACAATGCTGGCCTTTTATTATACATATTTGTGTCACCTGTAACTTGAATGCTTGCCATCTGGAGTGTGCTTTACTGAGAACACCACTGTAAACAAGCTAATGTTCAATAGCTATTTTATCCTGGATAAATGAAATTAAAATGAAATCAAGACTATCCTTCCATTTACTCAGGGGTTGTAGCCCTGGATATCCCTGTGCCACAGGTGTTTCTCTATCCCTCTCTAAGACTTATTAATATTTACAATCCCACCACCGTTTGAGGCAGCAAAAGCCCAGACAGCTCAGTGCGTAGAGTGTTGGATGACAACGCCTGAGGCAGCAGGATCTCATTAAGCTCAGTTGGGAGAGTGTTGGACAACAATGCACAACAAAGCCTGAGGCAGGGAATTCCACAGCCTGACCTTGGCAAAGAGGTTTCTCTTGCTATTTAACTCACTCTACTCTGGTAATTTTCAAGAGAGTTGACTTTGCTAGTCTAACTATTTTGGTGCATTTGATTCATTACAGGAATGTACCAAAGTCATATATAAAAGGGGGGGGCACCCTTTCATTTTTTTTTTTGTCAAGTACCATCAATGTTTATGCCAATCTGGTTCCACCCTCCTAGCTCTTAAGCTGTTGGTGGTATTTTAGAAAATGAGGGAACCTTGGCCAGGACACTGGCAACAGTCTTTATACTCTTTTTGAAAAGTACCATGGACCTTTAACTTCCACCTGAACCATCACCAGAAAAGGCAGACAGGATCTGATTTAATGTCTCATCTGATGGATGGCAGACCCAAACAGTGTACCATCCCCTAGTACTACACTCAGGCACCAGCATTTTTATAGTATGAGCCCAATCCCCTTGTGGGACTAGAACGCATTTCCTTCTGGCCCAGAGGCAGATGTGTTACCAACTGAGCCACACTGACTGAGACATTCTGCTTATATTTCATATCTGTTCTGTATTTAACTTCTCCTATTTATTACTAAGTGCAGCTTCTTGAAAATAGGATTCTTGTCCCACAGACTTTATCTACTCCTGCTGCCTGCATATACTTAACCTAGTAACCTAGTCATTAAGGCTGGAAGGAAATCTAGGTCCATCATTCCTGTCACACCTGCTTCACAAGCAGGGATAAAACATGCATGCTGTGTGAACACGTACCAGTTTATAGGGATGGTGTGATGTCATTACCCTTGATTCGTGGATAATCCTTGGCTCATGAATCACAGTTCATTGCCATTGAAATGACCGTAATGCCACAAGCAGGACATTTATGACGTCTCCTGTAGACAAGCAGCAGAACTGATAAACTCCCAAGGACAAGGATCTTGTCTCCATACACTTTTCCTTAGTAATGGGGAATAAGGGGAAGATAACAACAGGAAATTTAGGGAACTGAACTACAGCCATGTAGGATTTCTAAACTTTTCCACAGGCATCAGGTACTTTAACAACAAAATACTGTATAGGTCCCTGCTGCTTTCCTTTGTATGCAGAAGAGTGTTTTTTAATCATTACCAGGAAGAAGAAGTCATTAAATATATATATATATATATATAAGAAAATACAAAATCACACATGCCCCCACAATGCAAAGCATCATGGGCTGCATATGCAAATCACCACAGGATGTTATGCTGGTCCAACTTTAAGCAGAATTGCATGGTGCCGAAAGGCCTCTCACACAGTTTGCAAAGGGTGCTAACAGAAGACATAGACACGTGTTTCATCCTACCAGGACTCATCAGTATGCCTCATCTGTTTGACACCCCAGTGGAATGGACCAGCTACCCTTAAGGCAGTGTGCCTTGGATATATTGTGGTGAACCCATTAAAATAAAAAACTATTTAAAAGACAAAGAACCTCTGTGCACAAACACTGAGGCAAGGGTTACCCCAAAGGGCATTTGGCTGGGAAGCCAAGTTTCAAGAAAATACAAAATCACACGTGCCCCCACAATGCAAAGCATCATGGGCTGCATATGCAAATCACCACAGAATGTTATGCTGGTCCAACTTTAAGCAGAATTGCATGGTGCCGAAAGATATATATATATATATATATATGTAGAATAATACATGGGGAGATGCATAATGAGAATTTAATGCATGCCCAAGGTGTGGGATGCTACATAAACTTATCAAAGCATCCCACACTGAGGGTGTTCATTAAATTTAAGTTTTGCACTCCCCCCCATTTGTTATTTTATATAATTGCTGGGGACCATTTTCTCACCTGCTTCATTATTTTACACTAATAAGAAAAAAAATGTGTGGCCAGTACATGGTGCTGGATGCTGTTTATAGCAGTAAAGCAGCATTGATTTAAAATATGCCCAGCAGAAGTTTGTGATCACTACCCCCCAAATCCTTTTTCTCTGTGCTTCTAGCTGGGCATGTTGCTAGGGGAGCTGCAGTAATACTGGTAGTTCATCCGTGGTTGGGCCAAACTGCCGTTTTACTTCCATTTTTTTTTTATTTGTTTTAGTGAAGCAGAAGAACCTGACCAGGAAGTCCAGTGAGGAGGAAAACTGAAGAGGAGGAGGTTAAGTGAATTGAAGGTGTCTTCCGAATATGTTTGTGCGGTGGCATAGTTGGTGACAAGAGAGTCCGTTCCAGCGGCAGTTAGCGCATGAGCAGAACAAGGGCAACCTGGGGTGTGTTCACAGTTATAACCCATAGGTTATAATGGTGAATTATAATTGGGTTTCCCTATGGAAGAAAACACTTCTCAGTTATTATTATAGTGTCATGGCAGTGGCGCTATAATTAGGGTTGCATGGTCACTTCTATGTTAAACCCCAAATTTTGCATTTTAATAACTTTGCAACTGTTTATTCAATTTTCCTGAAATTTTGCATGTGATGCCTGGTACCATAGATCTCTGGATCTGGCAAGTTTCATTCTGGTCGAATGTGGGGTTATGGAGCTGTGGAGTGCCAAAGAGTGGAAAATCCTCACTTTTTGTAAATTCTTACTCGGGCCTACAGGCCAAACAGTTTGTTTTTCTGGTCAGATGTTTCGGGTATATGGTGACTGAGTCACTGAAGTGTCTTTTAAGGTTTGGTGAAAAATATTAATCCATTCAAAAGTTATTAAACTTTCAATTTTCCATTATAGCTTATGGGAAAACATTTATGCTGAGCGTGAAAACTTTTGCTAAGCACTTTTTAGTGCTACTGGTGATGGTTTTGTACTTTGTGCTGCCACCATCTTGTTTTCAGTTAGAGACAGCAAATAAATGTTATAATTCAAACATACTGCCCATTGGTAAACACCAGCAGTTGTGTTTACCTAACTGGGGCACGAGGAACACAATCCTGACATTAGTTTTTAAAAATAATGCCTGGAAGTATGTTTTCTCAATTTTTCCGTTGTAACTTTCATAAATTTATGAAAGTACTTTTGCAAAACTGCAAAAGCTTTTGCAAAATTTTCTCACAATGTTTGCGAAACTTTTGCAAATTTGCTAAAGTTCCACCCTAAAAAGGAAATTCCTTTGCCACTTCATACCAAATAAACTGTTGGAACTTTGGGGCTGTAATTTACAGAGCACCAAGGGCTTGCACCACAGCTGTGTCTTTAACTGGTTTGGTGAAAAATATGCAACGTTCCATAGTTATAACACTCCAAAGTTTTGAAATTTCCCATAGCATAACATTATGGCATCCATACCACCTTTCGTGGCTATATCTTAAATAGAGTTAGAGATATGGATTTTTCAAGTGCAGCTTAGGTGTACAAAGCATGTGTGGGTTGCCAGGTCACTGCGGTGGAATTTTTCCAAAGTTCCTATGGTTACTGAGATATTGCCAGATTTGCAGCACAAAGATTACTTGGAACGCCTCTAGGCCTGCACTATGTCTTTATACTTGTGGTACCCACATATGGATACCATTATGCAAGACTTAGGAGCACAGGGCCCTCCATTAGGCCCTGCGCTCCCACAGGAGATGCGAGAGCATTAAAATATCTCTACAATTATGTATAGATGGGAGCACAGGGCCCTCCATTAGGGCCCTGCACTCCCACAGGAGATGCGAGAGCATTAAATATCTCTACATTTATGTATAAATGGAGCACAGGGCCCTTCACATGAAAATCAGAGAAAATTACAAAATATATGCATGATGGGGCCCTGCGCTCTCACAACCACATACGAGTAACATTGCACTTTCTCAAAAAGAAGGGAAATTCACTGCAAAAAACTCAGGTAATGCATCAGTTAGGTTTGATATTATAGTGACAAAAGTTTGGAAATTCGGTGTTAGGGTTACCAACCCTACCTCCCCAAGCACTACCCTCCACATGCCAACAGGCATCGGGGTCTCCCTTGGGGTCATCGGGCCTAACTCTCGCCCCATTATCCTATACTGTATCATGTCAGCTTCCTTACAAATGGAATGAGGTGAGAGTTAGACCCGATGACCCCAAGGCAGACACTGACACCTGTTGTTGTGTGGAGGGTGGGGGTGGGGTGGTAGGGTTGGTAATCCTAACACCGAATTTCCAAACTTTTGTCGCTTAATATCAACCCTAAACTGATGCATTAAGGAGTTTTTTGCAATGAATATAATTATAATGAATCAGAAATCGGTGAACTTGGGAGGTAATCCTCCTACTATACATATCATTGGGTGAGACTGCATCTGGAGTACAGTGCAAGGTACAGGAGTCCACACCTGAGAAAAAACTGTGAGAAAGTAGGAGTACAGCGCAGAGCAACGAAGATGGTCCATGGACTACAGGCAAGTCACATGAGGACAGGATGTAAGACTTGGACATGTACAGCGTCAAGAAGAGATGGGAAAGGGGAGACACGATAGCAACGTTCAGGTACTTGCATGGCGTAAACAACGTGGATGTTGTTTGTCCTTGGTATCTGTACTGAATGTAACTTATTATGTATGCATTGTGATTTTGTACAATTGTATGTTTTGTTTATTTCATATGGTTGCAATTGTAAATTAAAGACCTTTCTCTCAAGTTGCTTACTAGTAAACTGATTGACTGATTGATTGATGATTGACTGATTGAGGGACAGCAGTGAAACGTTTTCCTTGAGCTTAAATACAAGGACAAAGGGGGATTCACTCAAACTAGCAAGGAGGAGATTCAAGTGAGGGCTGGAAACACTTTTTAATGGAAAACATGGCGGACAAGTTGAACAAGCTACAAGAAGAAATGGTAAGGGCCAAATCGGTAAGCAGTTTCGATGGGGGATGGGACAGGCATATGGGCTTAGCCAGAAGAGGGGAGCAGAGACTAAGGGGCATGATGGCAACTAGGGCAACAGCAAAGTTTTTAGGTATGGTGGGCAGACTGGATGGGCCAGTTGGCCTTTACCTATCATCATTGTCTATCTAACTACGTATCTAGAAAACACAGGCAGTCTAATCAGTTAAAAAGGTAGTAGTACCCCTATATTACCCTGCTGCTTTAAAAATGAGATATGAAATGTTTATGTCGCTTACAAGATCTTCAGATTCATTCCCTTAAGCAATATCAGAAAGTACATTGTACACTCACACATTTTACAACTAGGCTGTTTCCGTTTATCAAGCACTTCTAGACTCAAAAACAACCTTTATTCTATAGGAACCTTGTGAAATGGTTTATCGGCTAACATCTTGCCTAATGGAGGGACACTAAGGGGACCTCATAGAGGCATCACTAAAAAGCTGTAAACTGCCAACAAGCTAACTTTCATGGTCAAGAGATTTCTAGTTTCCCAGTGCACTGATCAAATTCTGAAAAGGGTCTGGAAAGACATTATCAGTTTCTGGAAACAGATTTCAAAATACTGTCACAGACACATGAGGCTGTCTACTTGGTACTGTTCCAGTCTTAGCCAGTAGAATGTTCTGATTCATAAAACAGTGACACCACTGAATGGTGTCAAAAGGCCTTACAAACTATTCTGTCCTACTTAAAGCTGAGCCTGCCTTTGTTCATTCATGGTGATTTGCATATGCTTCCCATGATGCTTTGCATTAGTGGGATATGCGACAGTGCAATGACAATTCCTGAGGTTAATTCTGTACTTCAATCTGATTTAACACCCACACTTCCAGGTTTGTCCCTACTACAATTCAATGACAATGTCTGAGGTTAAGTCAAATTTTGGGAAGAAGCCAGATATTCCTGCTCAAAAGAAACTAAATCAGACATCCCATTGTAACCCTCTTTGTTCCTTTTCGGATTATTCTTGCTGGGGGCCAGATGAGAGAGGGGAGATACTGTATATAGATATATATGACAAAGACCTTCAAGTTCCTGAAAGGCATGAACAAGATAAACTGTGAGGAATTATTTAGCATAAGTGGCAGATCAAGAACACGGGGACATGAGGGGGAAACTGGCGTGGGCAGGTTTAAGAGGGGAGTGAGAATGTTTTATGTTACAAAAGGGTGGTGAAGCTGTGGAATAATTTGCCAGCTGATACAGTGGGCACCAAAACCATCAATGGTTTCAAACGTGGATGGGACAAAGCTAAGAGCTTCATGGTTGCTCAGGGTGATAGCAGTAGGGCAGGGAGCATGGGGTGAATATTATGGGTTAGAACCCTGTATGGACAATAGGTCCTGGTTAGTTAGGGTTTATGGACAGACTGGATGGACCAATGGTCTTTTTCTGCCATCACTGTCTATGTTTCTATTCTCTGATAGTGCTAATTTCAGTAGGAATCAGAAACTGTGCATATTAGCAGCAACTTTGGGAGCAAAAGGCTAGTACTACAAAATGGAAGTCTGACTCGTCCCACCAGTAGACGATGATTCGGATGTATGGGCACAACCACTAATAACGAGAAGATCAATTGAGAAAATATAGGGTCCATTTTTAAAGCAAACTATTTAAAGATGTCCAATTTTAAAGCGGTCCGATATTTAATCTACAAGATAAATAGCAACTATTTTAATGAACACAAATTTAATTCATTTTTCTCTTCCTTTTTACTCTTGAAAGTTGTTAGAACATTCAGAATTGTTATTAAAGTTCTCATGATACCATGAAGTTATTCAAATAGCATTAATTTATTGTTTCCTTGTTATAGTAGTATAATAACCATATGTACTATATACAGTACACTCGCATATAATTTGAGTTTTTAGCGCCAGAAAAGGGCACTAAAGAATGGTGACTTGACTCTTATAGGAGGAGAACCTATCTGTGGATTAATTACCCATCTATAGAGGGCTCCAGCCAACATAGCTACAGGATTCCAGGAAGGGAAAAAACATTGTTTTCCATTTAAAACAAGCAAAGAAACCTTACCCATGAGAACAACATATATAACGTATTACCACCCCACACCACCAACTGAATAATAGTACTGTGGTTTACGCCCCACCCACCCACCCACCCTTATAGCACCCAGCTCCTCCACCCACCAGGTGCTTTCACAACAGATAATGTGTATTTATCTTTATTGTAAAAAAAAAAAGAAACTGTTCTCCCTGCAAGGGTGAATCACGACTACGACTGTGACAATCTTATACTGTTAGTAAGTATATACAACCCCCACCTTGGTCCTATCCAAATTGTACCAGCCACCCAACACACCCACTGGCATCCAACCACCCTTCTCCCTCCCCCCATCCCCCCAAAGATTCATAGTGCCTGACTCAGGTCTGTACCTGTGAAAATGAAAAGAGTCCCCCGCAGCGGCAATCAGCCTCTGGCAGCCTCAACGCTCATTCCCAATGATCAATCATTTTCACCACAGAATTTGAAAGATTGAGTGAATTCCAGTAAGGAAGTTCATAAACTGTTTTGACTACTGGTTTGATCTATCTGGCAACTTGCCAATGTAAGGAGTACTATTTCACCATCCGAACTGTTAAAACCTGGAATAAATTGCCTCAAGAGTTACTAGTCGACATGAATACCTTGCAGGGGTTTAAAATGGGATTAGATCAACTGTTGCTATCAGATAGAACCTTGGTTTAATTGACCCACTTGTGTGGGTGGACAATCCTGATGAGCTACCATTAGCCTCCTTTTGCCCTTCCAACCCAGTAAACCTAATAAACCCAGTAAGGCATTTTATGCTGGAAAAACTATGAATTTAAGGTACACATGGTGAACACCTGAGCACTATTGGAAACTCAAATACTCACAGTGCCCATTACAGACACATCAAGAACAGTGGTGACCCACAAAACCACACGTTTAAATTATGTGGTACTGAGAAAGTGATTTGGAGGCTGGTGGGAGGGGTGACTTGGATTCACTTATCTTGAGATATGAATCACACTGGATTTATTTTTATACTTTTCAGGTCACAATCATAATATTGAAATAGCCCCCTTTCTTAGAATGAGATTGTGACAGGGAGATCCTGCCACTCTTGAGGACCGACCTTTTCTTAAATCTGTTGCAACAGTTCTTCTATTTCTTAGCCTAATCTATCCTTTACAATTTCTAGTCCATAAGGTTGGCCACCTATGGGCACTCCTCCCCTTTCTTGACTATACTATAGAGTGCTCTTTAATTTTCCTTTTTCCTCTCAGATCCTCGTACAGGAGGTTATTGTAGTCACCTCCGTTGATGTAAAACAACAGGCTGTGTTCCTCGTTGTTGGATTTAGTATGCAATAGCACTGTGTCATAAAATACCTTGATGTATATGCCTTATGTGTATGAAACCCGTAAATGTTGAAAATATCATGGCACTAGGTGTTTTTGATAAAGGTAAAAAGTTACTAGGAGACTCTATTATAAAAATTTAAGTTAGTTGTGTTATTTAAAATGCATGTAAATTACAGATTGTTTGAAAGGCCCTTTGGCACCACACATTCCCGCTTTAAGTTGAACAAGCCTAAAATTTCATGGTGATTTGCATATAGATCCCATTGTGGTATCAGGGTATGTGTGTTGCGTTTCTTTGAAACTGGGCTTTATTGTCGATGCTCTTTGGGGTAACCCTTGCTTTAGTGCTTCTGCTCTGAGGTTCTTTGTCTTTAGCTTGTTTTTTTTTTTTTGAGCTCCCCATCACCCAAACACACAAGACCAACATGGGGATGAAATAATTTTCACTGAAGAGATAGATCAGTGCATCAGTAAGTGCTAAGTGCAGAGGAAGGACATGCAAACTGATGTACTGAAGAAGGGATAAGCCATTGCTTAAGGTTATCCTCTGTGTTTTTAAACAAACATCACACAGAGATTGTGTGTTGAACCTGAAGTTCTGTGTCTGGCCAATCTGTTATCCCCAACCCCTCCACAGAGATAATCTGTGAAGCCCGGTTTTCTGTTCATCAGTATTGTGCCTATTTTGATTATATTATGCCTCCAGTTGAAA
Organism: Neoceratodus forsteri; assembly: GCA_016271365.2. Taxonomy (NCBI): domain Eukaryota; kingdom Metazoa; phylum Chordata; order Ceratodontiformes; family Ceratodontidae; genus Neoceratodus; species Neoceratodus forsteri. The sequence goes on from JADMNL010000027.1 coordinate 26,478,107, forward strand.
GGAATTTGTCAGCAGAAAAGGACCACTTGGCCCACCCAGTCTGTCCAGATGGTCCCTGCCTAGTCTGTCTCTGTAGACCATAACTGGTCTCTGGTGTCCCTCCCTCCTCCTCCCTGCCCATTTCCTAATATTCTCCAATGTCTATCCCAGGCATGCTTGAAGCCCTTCTCAGTTTTCACCTTCACATCTGCTGGCAGCCTATTCCAGACATACACCACTCTTTCAGTGAAGTAGTGTTTCCTCACATCCTCCTAAACCTCCCCCCTCCAGCTTCATTGCATGCCCTCTTTTTCTGGTGCTCTTCCTAATTTGAAAGAGACTCCCTCTCTTCCTGCAGCCTGTTCACCCTTGTGAGGTGCTTGTAGGTCTCTGTCATGTCACCTCTTGCTCTTCTGTCTTTCAGGGTGTACATGCTGAGATCCCACAGTCTCTTCTTGTAGGGCTTCTTGTGCAACCCTGCACCAGTTGGAGTTGACTTCCTCTGCACTGCCTCCACCAGGTCTATGTCTTTCTGTGGTGTGGCCTCTAGAACTGGACACAATATTCTAGGTGGGGTCTCAACAGCAAGCAATATAGTAGCAATATCACCTCCTCCTCCTGCTAGAGATACCTCCTCATGCATCCCAGCATCCCACTGGCCCTACTCACTGCTGTGTCAGACTGCTCTGTCACTTTGAGGTCATCAGATATAATAACACCAAGGTCCCTTTCCTTCTTAGTGACTGACAGTACCCCTCCCCATCCTATACTCAGTTCTTGGTTCTTGCTCCTTAGGTACATGAGTTTGTACTTTTTGCCCAGAACTCTAACTCCTATGCTCTTGACCACTTTTTGAGTTTCCCATCATGCTGTGCATTCTTTCTGCCCCCCATGAGTGTCCACCCTATTACAGGTTTTTGTATCATCTGCAAAAAGGCATACCTTCCCTTTCAGTTCATCTGAAAAGTCACTTATGAAGAGACTGAAGAGGAACGATCCCAGTACTGAGCTCTGTGGCACCCCACTGGTCACTCTATCATTAGAGTGAGTGCCATTAACCGCCCCCTTTGTTGCCTATCCGTTAACCAGTTTCTAACCTGGTTTACCACTATGGATCCCACCCCTAGGCTGCTCAGTTTCTTAATCAGTCTCCTGTGCAGCAGAGCATTGAAGGCCTTGCTGAAGTCCAGATAGACCGCATCCACTGCCCTCCCCCGATCTATTCCCCTGGTCACTCAATAAAAAGACTCAGTCAGATTCATCTGGCATGACCTCTCCACTGTGAATACATGCTGCCTTTGGTCTCGCAGCCCATTGGATTCAAGATACTCTACTAATCTTTCATTAATTTCCCCACCACTGAGGTGAGGCTCACCAGGCACTGCTGCCACCCTTATGTAGAGGGACCACGTCTGCTCTCCTACAGTTCTCCTGAACCACACCTGATTCCAGTGATCTGTTGAACAGGACCAGCAAGGCAACCAGCATCTCCCCAAGTTCTTTCACTACCCTTGGGTGTACCTCATCTGGTCCAATAGCCTTGCCAACTTTCAGAGCTGCAAGTCACTTCAGAACTTTTTCCTCTGAAAATGGACTTGAGCCCTCCTCCCCTCCAACTTTGTTTCTGCTGCTCCCTGGTGGTTCATCCCCACCTTCCTCCACTGTGAAGACTGAGTAGAAGTACCGGGTGAGGATGTCTGCTTTTTCTTGTTCCTCTTCTGCACAGTCTCCCTCTGTTGCCCTCCTTATCCTCACTATTTCTCTCCTTGCTTTCCTCTTCTCACTGATGCACCTAAAGAAAGTCTTATTCCCATTTGCTGCCCCTTTGGCTATCCTTTTCCCTGTCTGCACCTTTGCTCTCCTCACTGCCTTACCTGATTCCTCTGTTTTACCTGGTACAGGTCCCTGTTGTCCTCCTCTGCATTTTTTTATACCTCCTGGATGCCACCTTTTTCATTCACCACTGTACACTTACCTAGAATACCATAATGGTCTCTTTTTCCTTTTGCTTTAACTCGCTTCCCTCATGCAGAAACTGGTTGCCTTTAATTATGCCTCTTATTTTTCTCACAGTTCCTTTACCCCTCGATGTTACTCCTCCCCTGCTAGGCAGTTTCTGAGACAGTCTACTATTTCCTTAAAATCCAACCTCCTAATGTTCAGGACCCTCATCCTCATGTGGGTTGCCTCTCGCAGTATAGCGCGAGGGTCTAAGGCTCTGGGCTGCAAATCTGGTGACATCCAGCAGACCAGGCCTGGGTTTGAATTCCACAGCCCCACTTACATACTGTGTGACCCTGAGCAAGTCACTTAACCTCCTTGTGCTCCCAGGTTGCTCCTGTAAAAAAAGCTTCCAGCTTAGTGTGCTATATCTGGTTAAACAACTACAAAAAATATAAATAAAAAATAAAGTTAAATCACACTGTGCCATGATCACTGGTACCTAAGGGACTGCCCACTGTGATGTTAGCATCGCTGTCCCTGTTTGTAAGCACCAGGTCCATCACTGCCCCCTCCCTGATGAGTTCAGTGACTGTTTGAGAAAGGCCCCTTGTGGGGAGTCAAGGATGGCCCTGCTCCTTGCCAAAGCTGAAGCTGGAAGGCCGTGATCAACTTCTAGCAGAGTGAAGTCACCAAATAGCAGCACCTGTCTCTTATTTGTTACCCTGATGATGTCCTCCCCAAGCGCCTTATCAAGCTCCTTTCCCCTGTGTTGGAGGTCTACATATCACCCCTGTATGGATACGGGACCCACTGCCTGTCTCCATGATGACCCATAGCACCTCCTTCCTTTTCCTCTGGGTGGCCCTGCACTTCCACAACCTTGAAACCCTCCTCCCCTTGATGGTATTTCAGTACATATATCCACGTTGGTTCTTGAAATAAAACCCTTGATCCACTAATCAATTGCACTTTACACACTCTCGGAAGGTCTATAGAACAAAAGTCCCTGTTTTCTCTAGTGACCACATCTGTATATTTAATCTATCAAGCTGTTATTTTGACACTTGTGTCAGTCACAGCAAGATCTTTTTTTCATGTAGTTGGCAGGGTATTGATCCAGTTGTGCATAGTTCCAGTTGGTTATAATCCTATTCAGTGACTGTGTCTGTATTTGTAATTTAACATGCTGTTAATTTGACTCTCATATGTCACACTGAGATAGCTTTTTGATGCAACTGGTAATGAGAACAGATTTGGCCGTGCATAGCACCAGTTGGGTTAAATTGTGTGCTTTCATACAGGCACTTACCCGATTAATACAGGAAATATAACTGGCGCAATAAAGACATGCTGTTTTGTAGATGATTATTTCCTTTGATGTATCGGGGTCAGGTTTTCATGCAATAGACAACATCTTAAATGGAACATTTTGTAGTATATGATACAGAGTTTTGAATCGAGTTCTTTGTAGTCAAACGATAATGTGCTTTGCAACTTATAACAAAGTCACTCAGAGTCTGAGTTTTGTCTGTTTGACAACAATATCATACTGCATATTAGATCTGAACTGGAGAAATACTGTATTCTGTTTTGGTTTATATACTGTGGTCCACAAAAACTGCTAGATATAGTAAACAAGTTTAAATTTTGTATGGGAATTTTTTTTATCTGTATGCACCTTTACTATTTATATGCATTTATAATATTAGGGCATGTATCACATTAAGAATCATGTTTAAAAATGCTGCCTTTTACATCATCCATCACTCACCGATGATGCACCTAAGCGCAAAACTGATGGAGGACTGTAAGGTTCCCGTTGGCATCTCTGTCTTGTGTTTCACAGGGCTCCTGTTTAATGTGAGTAAATTCACCACGTGTTAAGCAATATAAACACTTTTTTGCTTATTCTTGCAGTTTTGAGACAGCTCTTCTGTTTGTTTGTCTGACAGGGTTAATTGAACTAGCACATCTAGTAGTGGAACAGCTTTTGCCGTTTTGCCAGGACATGTCTTGAATCCTGCATTTTGATTGCTTGTGGACCTGAAGTAATTCATAAAACGCCAATATAAATGAAACAATATTTACTAACATCAAGGTGTTATTTTATTTTCTTTCTTAATTTAGAATAAAATAAAGAGTGGTGTCAGTACTGACTGATGAAAAATCAGATGCTAACCATCAGCAAAGTATTGCTGTTCCTACACAGTCACGCATCAGCTCTTCAGAATTCTAGGGGAACAAAATTAATACAGCTTAGAAACAAAACTATTAGACTGTTGAATTGTGCTTAACTACTAATCCTCATTAAATATAATTTTATGCCACAGAAAATTAGCAGCTTTTTAAGATGTGTGTATCTTGGGCCATTAATTTAAACTGGCCATTATACAGCAATTACTGCAGTGGCTGATCGGAATCTGTTTTGTCCATTGCATCTTTTTCCAAATGTCGTGGTGTGTTCAGTGGTGCTGAATGGTGGTGGTTGTGGGAGATGGGATGCCAGCTGTGTAAGTAACACTGTCACCATACTTTTAGAAACTACGCATCTTCATTTGTTGCAAAATTGGTCCTTTCCAAATGGTCACAACTGGAAATGAGCCCTATAGACTGCTTGTTTACCTGGAAAAATATTAAATAGATTAACTAACTACTTAACTCACTAACTAACTTACACAAAAGGTGGAACATGGATACCACTGCACAACAAGGCCTTGGGATAAGTCCTCAGTAGGTGTTTTCCTTCGGTTTGGAAGTGACCTTGATGTTAACCATTAGTGGTATTTTTTGGTTTTTTTACTTAGTATTTTATCCCTCCTACTGCCCCCTCTCACCACTCAATCAAACTTCCTCTATTGCACAGCCCATCATCACACTGGAGTCTGCCCTTAGAGCACCTTGGTCCATATATGACCTTGATACCAGATTACCCCCCGATGGGGTGGAGGGAGCCACCTACTTCCCCGACCATTGATTTATGGACGCTTGTGCAGCGGAGTCTGCCCCCAAGGATCCGACCGCTGCAATGAGAGTCGTCACGAGGTGAGAGGTATTTTCTCCTGGTTTCCTTCCCCAGCGCCGGCATGCAATGAGGGCTATCGAGCAAGGAGGCGGATGAGACACACCTCCTGCTCTGCCCCTCTGCTGATATCTGTTCGGAACCCCTGCTACCTCTCTGTACGCACCTACCTCCCGAGCTCCCCAGGAGGCGATGTGCAGTGGAAGCTTCAGGCTGAACCCCCTCCAGAGAAGGAGAGTGGCACGTCGGGCGCCCGATCCTTCTCTTCCCCGACTGATCCCCGGCGGTCTGTGCTCATTCCCAAACACAGGTCGCCAGTGTGGCGCGAGGTAAGGCATCCAGCGCCTCAGCTCTCAGGGCTACCGGGCCGGCCATTAGTGGTAGTTTGGGTCATCTGTCTGGGTTCAGGGGATAGCCTGCCAGCTCATCACTGTTGGCATTGTGGAGCAGAACAACTTGCCCTGTACGTCTTATAGTAATCAAAGAAGAAATCAAACTGGAGTGAGGACCCATGTTCTAAGAAAACTGCACAAACCACAGTCTTTTTAACAGCTGCTGGAGATGAGATGGAGAACACCCTGGTCAAGGATTTCACTTGTGAATGATTTCGTTTACCTTTTATTGTAATTTTGAAGTCCTGTTATTATTGCACCACAACTTGAAGAAAACATGCTTGTGGCGATCTTGAGAAGACCAGCTGGCGTTCTGTGCTTGCCTTAAGGTAATGGGCACTGCCAACTAATGGTAGTGGTCGGTAGTGCTTATTAGCATAATGTGAGCACAGGAAGTCAGCTGGTTTATACATGATAGCCATGGGCATGTTTCTTAATTCAAAGTCAACGTCTAACCATGTGTTTGAGTGCATTCCAGACTTTTCTTTTTTTTTTTTTGGGAGGGGGGTCTTGCTCAATATACAAAGGAAATGCCAATGCCCGTCATTAATGCCAATGGCCAGCATTAGTGAAGTTTGCATGACAAGTTAGAACCATCTGAGAAACTGGTATCATGGACTTCTTCAGCAAGTGATATACATATATATATATATATATATGGCGTTAGGGTTTCCAACTCTAACACCCCACCCCACCCTAAACACAGATGAACAGGCATTGGGGTGCCTTGGGTCATCAGCTCTAACACTCAATCCAGTCTATAAGAAAATAAGTTGAGATGGGTACAGTATAGGAGAATGGGGTGAGCATTGCACTGATGGCCCCAAGTCCCACCCTTCCCCTGACAATTGTGTGTGTGCAGGCTGGGGGGTAGGGATTAAACTCTTCCTACATTTCCTACTTTAGTGGCTTTGACTAACTAAAACATTAAAGCAATTTTTGCAATTTATTTCCGTGCTGTTTTAGATAGTATAATAGTATCTTTATTTTATTGTGGGAGTGCAGGGTCAAGGACCCTGTGCTCCCATCCTCTGTAGATGTATATATGTATGTAGCTGAGGATGCACAGTATCTCCGGCACTGCACTCCATTTATAGGACAACAGTGACCAAATTCAGCATAGCCACCTTATTACCCCATCTCATGTACCCGGCACAGAACATTTTTGAATCCCTGCCAAAACATAATTCTGTACAACTGCAACACTCATTCTGCACCACAGGTGCGAAAACACATTTTGGCCAGGATTTGAAAAATGACAGCTGTGACATACATGAAATGGGGTAATAAGAAGGCTATGTTGTAAATTTGGGGTAAAAAAATATTAACATTTCCGAAGTTATGAGCAGTAGCAATTTCAACGAATGGTCATAACTTTGGCTTTTTTGCATATTTTGACCCCAAATTTTCAACATAATCTTCTTATGACCCGCCTCATAAACCCCATAGGTTACAACTTTCAAATCTGTGCTGAAACACAATTTAATCTGTGCCACAGGTGTGAACAAACATTTGAACAGGATGTGAAAATGACAGCTGTATTGTTCATGAGGTGGTGTGAAAAATGGAGTCGTTGAAAATTTGGAGTCAAAATAATGAAAACACCAGTTATGTACAAAGCGAGAAACTTTTCAATTCATGCACATAACTGAGCCATTGTTTGAATTTTTTCACTAACTTTCAACATGGTTTCTAAGACCCCATCTCATGAACACTGGTGGTGAAATATCATTATGTGGTCCCGAAGGTGATTTCATGCAGTGACCACTAACTCACCTTCTGGGCGAGATTAAAGAAAAGACAGTGACAGTGTTCATGAGGTGGGTCCCAAAAAGGCTATGTAGAACATTTGGTGAAATAATTCCAAAATGGCAACGTTATGAACATATAGGTTCAAAACACCATTAAAATACATTATGCAGCACTTATCTTTATTTCCTGTTCGCGTTCAGCTTTGAAGAGTGCAGACGGTTCCGGTCCACAGAAGATGACAACCATTAACCTCTGGTGGTAAGTATGGGGTAAGGGGTGTGTGTAAGAGGGGTGGGTGCTCAGTGGGAGGCAGTGATGGGGAGATGGGGGATTGGGAGACAATGAGGGACCGGGATCGGAGAGTGGGGTGCCACTAGACACCAGGGAAATGGTGGTTAACTGTTAAATCTGCAACCAGCTGCACAAGTTCCAGCTGCGGCTACAGTAGTCAAGAATCCCACTGTTCTCATACAGAGAACATGGGAAGGGCCTTGCTAAGCTGGGCACCTGGGATTTTGGGTGCCCAGAAAACATATATGTCGGCAGCATATTCAAAACAAACATCAGAATCTGTTTAAACAGGTCCCGCTTACCTGGGTTCTGATGTTTATTTATTAAAATCACAGCATTTTTCCATATTTGTCAATTTGTGGAAGAAAGTAACAAGATATCGGTTGGCATGGCATCAAAAATGTTTGGTGCCCGCCAATTCAGTGGCGAAAATCAAAAACAAGCATTTGCAGCATCAAATATTTACTTCTGCACAAAACAATATCTCAAAACCCCTACTGTGTATGCGCAAGTCAGAAAACGTTAACATTTAAAGCCTTATAACTCTGGAACCCTTTTATATTTTTTCACAGGACCTGTGTAAGGCATTACCTTAGGATATGACACATGCCCCCTGCAAGCCTGGGGCAACAATTCCTTTCCATGTAGGTTACAGGCAAGAGCAAAAAAAAAGCAGTGTTAAGTAGAGGAAAAAAAAAATTTCTTAAAATGACACGTGCAGATCTCAGAAATCACACAAGCTGCCATCAAAGACGTTTCCACACAGCAAGACTTCGCCTACTAGACCACATACAAAATTTCAGCTCATTCCGTCCAACTGAGTAAAAGATATTAAGATGCAAAAAATTGAGTTTAATATTAAACAGGCTACTCAACCCTAACTATGGAGGCAGTATAACATAGTGGTTATGGGCACTGAGCTGCAAACATGGAGACCTGGGTTTAAATCCCATCATCCCCCACTTGCATATTGTGTGACACTGAGCAAGTCACTTAACTTCCTTGTGCTCCCAAGTTGCACCTGGAAACAAACTTTGGTTTAATGTGCCTTTCCTGGTTAAACAATTTAGGGTTGAGCAGGTACTTTCATGTTAAACCTCAAATTCTGCATGTTAATGACTTTGCAACCGTTCAATGGATTTGCACAAAATTTTGCAAGTGCTGTCTCCTGGTTTAGAACTCTTGATGTGCCAAGTTGCATGTTGGTCAGATTGGCTGATTTTGCACTGCTCATAGTGAAAATTTTTAAAAATAGCTGTTTTTTGCATTTATTTGTCATTGCGCTGCAACCAAACAGTTTGGAATTGTGATCTGACATGTTCAGGGTAGAAAGTGCTTGTCCCACAGAGCATGTCAGCATTGGTTTGGTGAAAAGATATTAACCCATTTCAAAGTTATTTAATTTTAAAATGTTGGTTCATGATGCTCAGTTCAGTCTTTGATAGAGGAATGGAATGAAAAGGATCTTTTTCTTGAGGCTCCAATCCTTGTTCACGGGGGCAATCATTGATCACCAGAAAAAATCATTTTCATGAGCCGCCATCTTGTTTTTGCTTTTGCCCAAAACTAAGTGTCCTAACTCTGCCCAGGGATGTCTGTTTCACACATTAAAGTGTGATTTTGCTCAGCGGTTACCCAACTTATTTACCAACTTCCTATGTGGGACGGTGTTGGAGGCCTTGCTGAACTCTAGGCGCCTCTCTTGATCTACTTCCTGGTCACCCAATCAAAGAAATCTATCAGATTTGTTTGGAAAGACCTTCCTGCTGTGGATCCATGCTCCTTGGATCCTGTGCTCCGCTGGATTCAAGAACTATCACAATCCTTCCTTTAGCAGTGACTCCATTCATTTACCCACCACCGAGGTCAGACTGAACAGCCTGTAGTTGCCAGCCTCCTCCCTGTTCCCAGTTTTGTGGCAAGGGGCTACATTCACCCTCCTCCAGTCCCCTGGAACCACCCCTGTCTCTATCAATTTGGTGAATAGGGCTGTTAGAGGTGCTGCCAGTTTGAGCAAAGTAATGTCTAATTTTGTTTGCATTTTTTTCATATAAAAGCTAACATTTTTAAATATTAACAGTACCTTGCATTGGTGATCTATTGAACCGTGAAACTGTCAGTGTTTCTAACACAGAAGGATGAGTTGCTAGTGGTAACTATGTCAGGCTGTCAACTGATATGGTGAAGAGTTCATATCAGAATGCTGTGGTACAGGTAGGGAGCACCCACAGTGGCAAACTGAGGTGTGCCATTATTTATGGGAAGCAGTACAGTGCAGTGGTTTAAGGCTCTGAGCTGCAGATCTGGAGAACTGGGTTTGAATCCCACAGCCCCCACTTGCATACTGTGTGACCATGAGCAAGTCACTTAACTTCCTGTGCTCCCAGGTTGCACCCATGAAAGCTTTCAGCTTAGTGTGTCTCACCTGGTTAAACAATTGGGAAAAAAATCTAGCTCTTATAGCTCTCGTGTATACAGTATCAATAATCAGACAGTGCAGAGTGCCATCAGGTGGTGAAAGTCGAGACTGCAACATGCAAAGAAGACCTCAGTCTAACAGCTTGGCCAAGAGGAACTTCCCCTTTAGCTGAATGGTTAAAGCTGTTGTAAGTAAGATCAGGGATGCAAGGAGTAATCCCAGGGTAGGTCACTTACACTTTAAGATCTGTAATTCAATTTACGGAAGATACCCTCCACTAGCTGGGAAGAGGACTTTACAATAGCTTTTAGGCCATTATAGAATGGCAACCTCCCAAGTTATATCACTCGGATCTGGGGGCAAGATGGGTATAGCAGTGAGGAATTAATTGATAACAGAATAATAAAACTTGCAAAACACAGCAAACTGACTCAAAACCTCCAAAAATGAAAAAGTGAACCTTGAATTAAAAGGGTTACAAAATAACTGTAGCTCCTGCTCTTCACTTTATTTTATTTATTTATTTTATTTGTTTATTCGGATAACACCTTTGAGCAGACAGCGCTCTTTTACAAAGGTTCCACGTCAAGGACATTGGACACGTTGAGACAAGACAGGTCAATTAAAAACAGTTAAAACAATTACAGTAATGCACAAATTGGGGCTGGCAGTATAGCCTAGGAGGTTAAAGTAATGAGCTGTGAATGAGCTTGGTACATCCAGCAGACCAGCAGACCTGGGTTTGATTCCCACAGACTCCACTTGCATACTGTGTGACTCTGACCAAGTCACTTAACTTTCCCAAGCTCCCAGGTTGCCCCTGAAACAAGCACTTGTGCCTAGTGGGCCTTACCCAGTTACCAAAGGCTAAAAAAAAAAAAAAATACATGAGCTGCCAAAGGCTTTGTCCAGACTAAAACAAGAGAATCAAGTTAATGAACAGGTAATGCAATTACAGATATACCTCAGTACAGAGTTTCCAAATGTTTTTTTTACAGACTCAATGAGTAAGTAAGCGACTGTAAAATACGCTAGTTAATGTAGAAAGAGTGCCGGAGGTGGTTACATATGAAATTAATGATCCTTACAAATGCATGAGGGGAGAAGAGGTAGCTAAGGGAGGGGACACAGTAGCAGGGGACAGGCAAGATCAGAGAAGGGGGATAGGAGTAGAAGGGGTAGGTGGTAAGGGGAGGAGTGGGGGAAGGGGAAGGGAAAGACGTAAGGTGGGAGGGTGGGTGGTAAATAGGAAGGGTGAGTGGGAAAGGGGAGGGAGATGGGGCAGGCCAGGGGAGAGAGGAGAGAAAAATGATAAACAGGTGGGATGGGGAGTATTCGTGGAGGGAGGAGCATAAGGTGTGAGAGGGAAAGGCAAGAGGGAGGAGGAAAAGGGTGGCAGGGAGAGGCTAACAGGGGCTGGTGGAGGGTATTGAAAACAGATAGTAGGAAGGAGAGAGGTGTGGGAGAGTGCATTAATAAAGGAGAGGACAGGAATTCAGAAAAGGAATTTAACAGAAGCAGTCACAGTGTGCACCAGCCACCAAGTGTTGTCGTAGTTTGTGCTTAAAGGAGTTGAGATTCGATGTGTTGGTGACATCCACTGGGAGATCTCCTCAATTTCCTTTTGATGAGTCTGCTGTCTGTATTTCTCTCTCTCTGCTCTTCTCTCCCCATATCAAGGAAATTGCAACTGCATGATACACAGAAAAAAATCCAATGAACATTGTAAATTTGCTGGTGATGTTTGCCCAACTTTCATGGATGCGTGAAAATGGCCAATGTGGCACAATGTTCTTAAACCCATGTTGCGGATTTGTTTTTTGTATGATTTGACACGCAAAATATCCACCTGGCTCCATAAAGAACAACCTTGGATGGGGTAACAATTGAGGTTAGGTCCTACGTTGGGGGGGTCTATACATAAAATGTTAGTGGATACATATATGTTGCTTTTAAAGTATGCCCTCAGTTTTGTCCCAAGGTAGCAGTACTGAAAACACACACTTATTTAAAAGTGGAACTGAATTCTTTCATTTCTTAAAGGAAAGCTGCCATCAGCAGAATCTCCCCCCTCCCCAAGCCTTACCCCTCGATTAGGCATTTCACAATGAAAACACCCTTTCTCAGATGTTTTAACTTACTTTATTTTATTGTTGAAAAGTCTGGGGTTCTGTAACATGATGGATGCTGTGTGGTTATATTTGACATTACAGAAAACAATACTTTTCTTGGGGTATAGGTAACCAGACCTGAACCCAGTCAAATCCCTTTTAATCCTGTTCACAGGACAGCTAAAGGATAAAGCCTCTCAGACTCTTTTACTCCAAATAAGAGAAATGTAAACCTTAAACGTGTATTGTTTCTGTTCAGAATTATCACGTTAGAACTATGATGTACAGTAGATATATCTATTCAAGCATTATAATAACTCACGATTAATAACTTTGTGGATAACAATATTAGAGTCATTGTCTCTTTCACGAATCTATATCATGTTTATTGGTAATTACTTTAGAATCCCTTGTATTTTGGGCAAGTTGATCTACTCTGTCTCTGCTAAGCTATATGTGATATTAATTCATTTAATGTATTAGGATTCTAAATGTTCAACAGAAACTCTATAGTCAGGGAGCATTTTTAGAAAATATGGAAATGTGTCACTTCTGTATACTACATATCTTGGATATGTGAATATTTTATTCTTGCTGTTTTAATTTAATGACTTTTGTCACTCAATAAACTTGAACTGCAGTGGTGTTCCATGATGGTTCTGCCCAGGACTGCCATGTCCATCACAGATGGCAAGAGCGTGCCACAGCCCTCCACCATAATTTCTGCCACTGCTTTTTTTCTGGTGGGCTTTTGTCCCTCTCAGTTGCGCCCTGGTGGCATTCAGCAAATATTCCACCATACCACTTTAGATGTTCATGGCTGTAATTATCATTTGGCAACTCGCAGGTAAAAACACATTATTATTGTAAAATAAAAACTGCAGAAGACAGAGCTCAGAGGATGTGTGTCTTGCCGCTTAGCTGCTCAATAACGCCCCCCAGAAAATCCTTTTAATGAACCAGAGTCCAGCCAAATCATTTGTAAACACTGAATTTTTTGTCCTGTGTATTAAGATCAGATTTAAAGTAAATGAAGAGATGATGGGGTTTCCATTTTTAAAGGAATGCTGTCATCAGTAGACTCTTCCCACCCCCCAAAGCTTTACCCCCCCCAATTAGGCGTTTTGTAATGAAAACACATTTTTTTTATCTGTTTTAACTTATTTTCCCAGACTCTTTCCTTAATTTTACTTTTTTTTTCATTGATTTTTATGTCTGCTGGCACCCCTAGCCTCTCAAGCAGGCTCGTCCTGGGCTCAGTGACCCGTATCCTCACCCGGGGATACCCCCCCCCCGAGTGGGGCCAACAAGGTGGAACTGAAGGTGGCTGGAGGGTCGGACACTGAGCCCTGGCTCATACACAGGGGCCAGAGGATTTTTTTTCAGATGTTGATCCCCTATGGAGCTGGGAATGTGCAATGATGCTGACATCTATGGCAAGCGTCCGTCCCAGCTCCACCCATGTTGCAGTCTGGTGCCATGCCCCCCAGCCTCTGCCAGGGGTGAGTGACACTGGAACCAGCTCCCCTACCCTCCCCAGAGAAGGAGAGCAGTCCACCGGATGCTCGATCCTTCTCCTTCCCTGCCGACCCCCGGCAGCCCGTGCCTGTTCCCAAACTTAATTTGACTTTTGCTCTCATAGAAAGGTTTAATATATATTTCATGTAATAAGTTCCCTAATCCCAAAGAAAACAAATGTTCTCTAATGATTCTGATAGAGGGACAAACAAATCCTTTTTGTATATGAGCAATTTCTTCTTCAAGGCATTGTCTAGGGAATCTTTCTTCCGACAGTAGAAAGAGACCCAATAGAAAATGTAAGGTTCTCTCCATTACAAAAGTAGAGATGGAGAACTGACCTGTTTCAGCTTAGAATTTCTGCAGGGACAGAGTTAGGTAAGGACAATACATAGCAATGTATTTTGTTCAGGACAGCCTCCAGGAACCCCATATTTCTGCTTTGTATAAAATGCATGATTTGATTTTTTGCATTAATAACAGTAAGTAATCCATTGATGGTGCCTTTCCCATTTTGCAGTTAAATATTCTAAATGCATTAAATACCACAGTCATTTTAGATTCTAATACTTTTAAATGTCTGTTCCAAAGGAAAGTTTCAGAAAGCAAAGACCCAGATAATCATAATAGTTCTCTGTTCCAATTGCCTCAGGTCCTAACATTAATTTTGACACTTTCTTGGTTTGATTACCAAAAACCACCAGTTTGGTCTTTTCTTTATTTATGACCAGAGCATTGACTTTGCACAAACTGAGAAAAAATTGTTTTTCCTTTGTAAGCCCAGAAGAGATGTAGATATTAAAACGATATTGTCGGAGTAGGCTAGACAGCTATTGCTGTTCTTAAATGCTTTTGGGGAGTGAAAATCTGAATGATATAACTGTGTAGTGCTAGAATTATATAATAACTGGGGACCGTTTACTCCCATAGGAAACCAGTCATAATTCACCATTATAACCCATGGGTTATAATGGTGAACAACGCACAGGTCCCTCCCTCTCTATGAGCCGCTCACTGCCTACCGAGCACACAATTCCCTGATCTCTACAGTGGCACCAGGACTTACCTTGGAGTCAGGACAGCTCCGTTACATTTTTCAGGTTTTTTTTTCCAATTTTAAAATGTGACAACCCCGAAGCTCCATGGCTTGCGATGCGCCGAGTGGAAAAAAAAAAAAAGCCATCACTTCCCGCCCGGCCACTGTGCCTCAACTATAAAACAAAACAAGAGAGGTGAGAAAGAGGGACCAGCAATGCTCTTAAATGAGCAGTGAGTTATTTATTTATTTAAATTTTACTGAATTACATTTGGGCCACCAGCTTTAAATGCCACCACCACCAATGCTGCTTAAAAGATTTTTACACCAGTACCATCTACTGCCCTTGCTGTTTTCTGTAATTGCTGTGCAGTGTTTTCAAGGTGAGAAAATGCTACCCAGCAATTATATAAAACAATATATGGGGGGAGTGCAAAACTTGAATTTAATGCACACCCTAGGGGTGGGATGCTTTAATAAACCCCTTGCGCTTCGCCTTTAGGGTTTATGTAGCATCTCACCCCTAGGGTGTGCATTAAATTCTCCCTAAGCACTCCCTTCTATATTTTATTCTATATATAGATTAAAATGGGTTGGAGCCAATATACTTCCTTGCTGGACCCCAAAATTTGTATTGATTTTAGAAGTTAAGTCACCATATTGTTTATACTGAACGTGTGTCCAAGTATTAAGCTGTAGTCTTATTAAAGTATTTAACAAAAATGGGTCAATGCCCAAAAGACTTAGTTTTTGCCATAATAGTTTATGGCTAATACTGTCAAATGCTGTTTTAAGATCCACAAAGCAGCAATATATAGTAGTTTTGTCTTTTTTATCTTAGTATATTTATAAATTAAATGTGATTGTGAAAGAACATAACAGTGTTGGACTGTGGAACGCATGTGCCTAAAACTATTCTGGGGCTCATTGAATAACTGATGTTCTTGAATCCAAGCTTCTAATCTCTGTAGTATGATTTTACAAAATATCTTTTGTGATGCATCTATGAGGCTAATTGGTCTTTACATAGCTGGGTCCGTTATCTGACCTTTCTGAAAATGGGGTATATAATACTACTTTTCCAGCTGTCTGGAAAGTCCTCACCTTGGATGAATCTGTCGAATATATCCACAAAAATAGGGTCTACCAATCTGAAAATGTTTTATAAATATCTGGGAGAATTTTTATCAGGGCCGGGAGCTTTATTAGATCTTGTTGTATTAAACATGAATATAATTTCATCAGAGGAAAAATAAATTGGTCTAGGAGTTATATTAGAATGTAAATAAATTTCAAGTTTGTCATGTACTGAAGGTCTTTGTTCTTCTACAGATGAGAATTACAAGGCCAAAAGTGATTCTCCCGGTGATGGGGGTGATATAGCCTTCACCCTTGATGAATGTTGGGTTTACCCAACCGATACCACTGTTCAAAAGGCTTTTGCAATTTTTTCTTTATTTTTGTTTTTAATTTATTCCACATTTTGGTACGGTATTTTTCTTTCTCGGTTTTCAAAATTTTCTTATAATCCTTCGATGTTTAATGCTCGGATATTCCATTTCATTCTGTGTTTTTTTTGTAAATCTTACTAATCTACTGAGCTCCTGCTTAGCAGCCCTGCAGATCTGCAGATGTCATTAAACTTTTTTATAGTATAAATTCTAAAAATAGGTCTGAGAAGATTATTAATTTCCTGCAATTTTTCTATATTGGTGGCCCTACCATTTTCTGGAGTAAAAATTATATCATTTTTCAAAGTTGTAAATATATTAAGTATTATAAAAAACCTATCTAGGATGTTACTCTACCAGTGTATTCCATCATGGGACAAGTTTTGGCGGTACTAATCCCAAAGCTGGACAGGCTGGTCGGAAGCCTACAGGGGCTGAAGTAGCAGGTGGTAGGCTAGGCAGCAAGACTAACTGAAGCGCAGGGTCACATATCCATGTTGGAAGATAAAGTGCAGTCATTACCAGATAAAATGGAGTGCTTACAGAAAGAAATAAAAGAGCTGAGGGATAAAGTGGTCTACCAAGAGAATTATAAAGATGCAGCAATATGCATCCAAGTGGCCTGCCAGAGAGAAAAGAAGGAGCTGATGTGGAGCACTTTTGTGAAGTTAGTCAATTTTTATTGAAGTACTGAACAAACAGCAACAAACATCAATCTTACAATCATGGCAACTTTAGTAATTGAAGAAATAAGGTACAGTATATAATTCTGTACCATATAGTTGAAACAATAACATAAGAAAGACATCAGGTACCAGTGCAGTTTCTTGTGCACTGAATGTTTTGACTATGAACTAAGGTGGGAAATGACAGTAAGGACAATGACAAGCAAAACTACCATCTAAAAATAAATCAAACACCAACAATAAGAAACAAACTATACCTGCACATGTTACCCGATATTCTCTATGGCGGAAATAAGGAGGGTGAGGATTTGTAAATTAGGATGGCATGCTGCTGAGGGAGGTACGAAGTTAGCCTGGGGCCTAACTCTAGGATTTGCAGAATGGGGATTCAAGAAAAGAGGCCCAACATAAATGGTATAGTTTCATTGTGTGTGTTGCAAAGCTAGACAAATGTTTATATGTCGAGTTGCCCAAGGCAAGCAGCCACTCACTCACTGTAGGTACCTCCATGACTACCATCTGTACAAATGAGACACCTGGCAGTCACTCCAGCTATTGTGATCCATTGTGTTGAAGGTGCAGTCCTGGGAGTGGCTTCAGAGAAGCAATCCAAAAGTAAAACCTCTGGAGATACCTGGTGTTTAGTATCAAAAAGAGAGCTGCATATGTTAAGGACTGAAGGGAGGAACAGAGTTTGCCCTTACTAGACCTTGGGAGTTAGCCTTCCTAGAGGAAGTCACCCAGGACCGTGTCTGTTTTGTGAAACCAAGTTTGAGGAACATAGAGAGGGAGATGAGACAGCAGGTGCAAGATTCTGGGGGCTATAATCATCTTAATGGGCTTTATTTTGCCGGCCAAAGATATGTGTAGTGCCCATCACCTCTGCAACTCTGTTTTTGTGGAAGCAAGCAAGGTTTCTATGTTTCAGGTCACCATTTTGTGAAGGTTCCTATGAAGCTTGATACCGAGGTATGCAATACCATACAGTGCCCAAGTGAGATCCCTGTTTTCAAAAATGTCAGGAGTCCAGGGGTTGTTCAGACGAAGGGCCTCAGTATTGCCCTGGGTCATTTTGAGACCAGAGATTTTTCTGAATACCTCCAGAGTTTCAAGTACGAGGGGGATATCTTTGTATATGTTGACCAGTGTAATCAACAAGTCATCTGTGTAAAGGAAGGTAGTATATTAAGTTTACCTATAGCCATGTGACAACCACTTTGCCGACATCCCTGACAGCGACAGCCACAATGCTGAGTGTCAGCATTGCATTGTCGGGGATGTCTCAGTGTTTGTATCAGAGGGCTCTGCCCCTCACACCCCTGGTCTCTAAATATATAACTCCGAGTTGGAGTTGTATCGGGAAGGGGGCGTAACACCAGGAGATGTACTGCCAGTGTCTGCAGGGACCAACACAGTGACACGATGATTTCAGGCAAAATATGTCGCTGTGCTGATATTCGAGTGGCAGTTTCACTCTCCAGTCAGTACACCGGTATATTTTATGTCTCCTATTGTCACACCATTATTATGGGGGTGCTCCATTAAAGCAATAGCTAGAGGTTCAATGGCGAGCATAAATAAAAGTGGTGCGAGAGGGGTACCCTTTCTTTTCCCCTTCTGCAGGGGGTAGGGGCTTAGCGGAGACCATTTGTGAGGATGGAGGCTCTGGGTGATGTATACAACAGCTGGACCCATTGCTGGAAAATTGGCCCAAAGCTCATGGCCTGAAGAGTGGTCTGGAGACAGCTCCATTTGACAGAGTCAAAGTCCTTCTTGTAGTCCACTGCTAGGGCCACTGATGGGGTCTTGATCTGCTGTGCTCTGTGGATGATGGAGATTCAGGTTCCTAAGTGATCTCATTCCAGCCACCCTGTTACAAAGCCCACCTAGGCAGGGTGTACAAGGCCTGGAAGAACTTTTTCCACCTGGGCTGCCAGGATTTTTGCCAAGATTTTGGCATCAGCACTAGTGAGTGAGGTGGGTCAGTAACTTGCCAGGGAAGTGGGATCATTCCTTTCTTTGGCAAGACGTAATTACTGCCTCCCTCATGAACGGGGGAAGGGTACCTAGTGCTAAAGATTCTTAGAAGATCCTCAGGAGATAAGGGGATAATTAGCCGATCAGCAGACAGTAGAAGCAGGCCAGAAACCCATTTCCCTCCAGGGTTTGTGTAGGTTCAGGGCTTTTGTGGCCTGAGAAACTTCTTGTAGGGTAATGGGACTTTCAACAGCCTGCAACTGTGTGAGGGGTAGGAACATTATAAGCAAGGTTCTAAGGAATCGTTCCACTGTAGCAGTTGAGGGCGGATGGTGAGCATAACGGTCCTCATAGAAATTTTCATTACAATTGATATTCTTAGGGTCATGCTTGTGGCACCAGAAACATCTTTTAGATCAGCGATCAGCTTGCTGGATTGCCTGCATTTTAGGTGGTAGGCGAGAATCTTTTTTAGTTTAAGTGGCTCTGCAGAGGAGAGTTTGTTTTCCTGTAGAATGGCAACATGGGCCTTCAGATGCTTAATACAGGACAATGCCTTATTACGCTTGATCGGAGAATTGAGTCCCCTAACATTCCAGCATATTAAATTAGTCTTCATTACCAACACTAGTAAAGCTTAATAATTCTCAGGCATGAAACTTTATTCTCTCCTGACATCATCACATCTTGCTCCCCACCCAAAACCACAATTAGAAGAATGTAGACATATAATAATAGAGCAAGACAAGCAGAAAACTTGCCCATCCACACACAGAAAATGCAACTACAACAACTAAACAGTTTGTAACATAGGCATAACACACCCCAAATTCCTCCCCATTCCTAGGGGTCTTGGCTGAGCAAAGCATGAGTTCCACAGAATTAATATGCCTCGACACCCAAGGGGATAAAGCGGTATGTGAAACTACAGAAGACACTGGCTGAGCCCACGATTAAATGAGCTTCTAACAGCATTGTTAAGCCCCTAGTGTGACCCTAGTACATCCAATTAAGAAGAGCGATGGCCCTTGAAGGTATGAGGAAACTGATGGGTACAGGCATCGCCTCACCTTCTCGGAAATGTTGAGGGATCACGAACATGAGTAGCCAGGAAACAGGGGATCAATGGTCAGAGATCACATTAGGGGACCATGTTGAGCGGAAGGTAATCTAGCATGCGTGGTGGACCCACGATGATGCCCCCCCCACTGGCTGGCCCAGCCCCTGGTGTCCCAAAAGCAGTGTTAAACTAGAAGTCCATCCTTCTTTCATTCCAGTAAGAGCACAGTGAACAGCTGGCAAAGTGAACAATGCTGTCTGAAAAGAAACGTACCTGTGCTCAAACTGCTCAAGAGCTTGCAGTGTGTGACAGGTGGAGGAATTCAGTATGATTAGCACAAGCACTCTGCAGGCCAGTCCTTGCAGGCTGAGGGGCTAAAGAGGGAGAGAGGCAGAGAGGAGCCATCCGGGGATGTCTTAAAAGAGGCAATGCATTCTGGGGAAAAAGGATAATGGTGAAATAGAGCCCACCCATATTGCCTTTTGAAGAGAATGCAGTCCCTTAGTTACTCAGGAATCTTGATAGGACCAAGCCATTTGGAGGAAAACCCATGTATCAGTATTAACCAACCCATTTAGAACATAAATCTATAGAAAGCTTAGGCTACTGTCTGTACATGTGAGAACATTGGTGATTCATGTATGAAGTACGTGAAAGAGCTTGGGAGATCTGCTGTAGAATGTCAGCTCCTTCATGCTGTTGGGACTGCTAAAAGGTAATGGAGCAGCTGCACTGGCCTTGGGAAAGGAATGGAATCTGGAAGGTGAAGTGGACAAAGACTTGAAGGGCATTGGTGTGTAGGGAAGGTCTCCAGGGTCATCTTGCGAAATCAAGGCAGCATATTTGTTGAGCCTTAAGGGTACAGGTGTAGAACCAGAGGAGTCTTTTGAGTCGGCACTGTGGTTTCGACTGTGGGAACAAAGCTGTGGTGATCTGTCACTTCTGTGGCTCAAGCCAGACTTTTTAATTTTGTTTCTGCACCTTGCGTAGGTGGGAACTGCCATTGCTCACCCTCACCAATGGGGACTTGTGCTGGGGGGACTGGTCTTTTTCCAGGCAGATCGCAAAGAAGGAGTGGAGGAGTCCATCTCTTTTAGCGGATCTCCCTGAAGTGGCTTGCTTTGGGAAGAGTGATAGCGGTGTAGATCAGTTTTGGGCCAGCGGGCAGTAGTGAAGTTCTCTGCCACTTCAGGAGAATCAAACAAGGAAGGAACCCCATTTATGCGGTATCACATCGGAACAATGACACCCTCACAGCGAGATACCACCACAGTGACAAATCTCGCCGGGTTGAGATATTTCACTGTGGTAGTCTGCTGTGACCTGACACCACAACTCCTGGTGCCGTGCCCCCACCCCAAACCAGCTCCAACACTTTCCCCAGTCAGGTACAATGCCGACTGTCGGCATTGTTCCCGTCGACGTCAGCACCATCGATATCGACGGTATCGTTGTACAGTGGTGGAACCAGTTATGCTGAGTCGGAATGTAGCCAGGTACCTAAGGGAGTGTGATAGGCCCAGGTGTTCGCAGGCCTTCCATCAATCTGAGAGGACTTGGGAAATCAACAAAAATTCGAGTCATAGGTCCTCACCAGCGAAGAGCCCCTTTTCCCCTCACCAGGTACATAATCCACTCCTTATCTTGAAAGTGGAGAAAACGGGCAAGAATATGTCAAGGACAGCCTCTGGGGGATGGCTTTGGGGCTAATGATGGATGAGTATGGTCAATTTTGAGAGGTCCCAGCCACTGATGCGCTGAGATCTGTGGCAGTACATGCTGCAGAAGCTGAATGACATTATAATAATAATAATAATAATATGGTATCTGGGATTTTTTCCTCTGCACCATTCTCCCTGTCACGTGGGGTTCCTCAGGGTTCAGTGCTGTCCCCATGTTGTTTGCAGTGTATATGCTGCCTCTTGGAGACATTGTAAGATGGCATGGGCTGAGGTTTCACTGCTATGTTGATGAACCCAGCTCTACCTGTTTTTAGCCCCTGACCAGGATAGAGCTGTCTTGGTTTTAATACCTGCCTTGTTGAAATCTAGGACTGGATGAACCTGAGCTGGTTAAAGTTGAATGCTGGAAAGGCGGGGTGATGGTAGTGGACCCGGTCACTGGATAGAGGGGTTTCAGGCTGATCAGACCTCTGGACTTTTCCTTGGGGGCTCTCAGATCTTATCCTCTGAACGGGTGCGAAACCTGGAGGTAGTGCTTGACGACTGGCTGACTGTACGAGCCCAGGTGTCGGCCATTGTCAAGACTTCCTTTTATTACCTTAGGAATATCTTAGGATTAAGCACCTGGTTCCATCTGGGGACTTGCCAACATTGGTCCATGCCTTTGTGACCTCGCACTTTGATTATTGCAACTCCCTGTACTTAGGGCTTCCTGGGGCTGATATCCGCTGCCTGCAGCTCAGGCAGAACGCAGCATCACGATTGTCGACGGGGCTTCTTGAGCTTCCCATATACTCCTGTGCTGCGCGATCTGCACTGGCTGCCAATTAGGTGGCGGATCACCTTTAAAGTTGGTTTACTGACTTATAAAGCCCTACATGGACTGGGCCCTGACTACCTGAAAGAGCTTCTTGTGCCTTACCACCCAGTTGTGACAGTTGCGTTCGGCTGATGAGGGGGTTGCTAGAGATTCCTAGAGTGTCTTTGAAATCTTCAGGGGCCCATGCATTTATGCACGTGGCCCCTACCCTTTGGAATTCTCTACCCCGTCAGCTTCATGAGTGCTTGACTGTAGGGGGGTTTAAACAGGCACTGAAAACCTTTTTATGGTGCCGTGGTTTTGGTGGCACCGAATAATTTTAGATCCCTGTTGTATTTTGTTGCTATGTTTACAGTTTTTATCATGATTGCTTTTATCTTTGTAAAGCACCTTAATAGTTTAAAAGGTGCTTGTGCAAAATAAAATGTATTATTATGATTTATTATTATTATTATGTAAATAATTACTGATGCTCCTGTATTATTAGGACTCTCGGCTGCTGACTTTGTATAAAATATGCTGTAGAATGGTGCCAGCTAGCCGTGGAGGAGTCTGTAGCATGTATACAGCCAGTCTAGGCTGCTAGAGAGGCAGGCATACCAAATCCATACACAGCCCCAAAGCAGAGCGAGAAACATAGAATCTGATGGCAGATAAGGACCGCTTGCCCCACCTAGTCTGCCCATTTCCCTACCTGATGGATAAGCTGCAGATCCTAGTTCACTAACAGCCTACTTCCTCGTACTACCCCACTAGAATTCCCTTATGTCTGTCCCATGCATTCTTGAATTCCCCCACTGTTTTTGACTCTACGACCTCCTCAGGAAGGCTGTTCCATGCATCTACAACCCTCTCCATGAAGAAATACTTCCTCAGATTACCTCTGAGCTGCCCCCATCTTCAAATTGTGCCCCTTGTTCTTGCACATCTCTTTTTCTGAAAAGATGCTACCCTCTTAGACTTTGTTGATTCCCTTGAGGTACTTAAAAGTTTCTATCATGCCCCCCGTTCTTCTAGTCTATACATCTTAATCTCCTTTAGTCTTTTTTTATATATCTTCTGGTACAGATCCTGCACCATTTTGGTTGCCCTCCTGTGGACAGCCTTCACCCTGTCTATGTCTTTGCGGAGATTGGGTCTCTTTCAAAGTAAACAGCTAGAGCAGCTAGACAATGATTGTCTAGCAGTCTGCCGCTCTGCTACAACATAGAAACAAATGATTTAAAGGGACAGGAACGTCCCTATGTATGTGGAAATGCTATACAGATGAAGTAGCCCTCAGAATAAGGAGAAGACTGCAAGATAAAGTAAACACAATAAAGAACTTAAACAAATTAAAGACTAAAGAGACACTACATGTCTGTAAAGGAGCCCCATTATATATAGAGCCCTGAGATATAAATTGAAGGGCTAGTGTCCATATACTATAACAATACAGCACAGGTATAAATACAATAAATGTTTGCACTGTTTGCATATAGAGAAAATAAGGGACTTCCCATAAGCTAAACCTCAGGAAGGGGATTTCCTATAGAGGGACTTCCCATAAGTAAAACCTCATTAGGTAATAGAGGAGGAATTTCCCTATTTAGGGACCATTCTAGAACTAATTGGATGTTATAGGAGGGACTTTCCCATAATTGGGAGGGCTATATAAACCCTCCTCAAACACCAAGCGTCAGATTAGCTAACCAGCCAGTCTCACTTACCTGAGGTTAAGGTAAGAGGAAGGACATGTGCCTAGAACGGAATTTGTCTCCAGCAGCAGAAAAGCTGAGGTTTGAATTCTGAGATACCTGAAGTAAGGTGGAATAGCATTATGCCAGTGTTTATTTTCTAGTTCTGCCTGAACTGTTTATTGATATTTATTTGTTATTTTTGTACTTTTTCATAAAATAAAACATACTGAGGATGTGTTGTACCCTTTTACTGTGTTCTGCGTTATCTTTGCACACCCATGTACCTGTTGCAGGGATGACTCGGGCAACGTGAGGAAGTATTTTTTTCATGAAGAGGGTGGTGAACGCATGGAACGGCCTTCCTGAGGAGGTCATGGAGTCAAAAACAGTGGGGGAATTTAAGAATGCATGGGACAGACATGAGGCAATTCTAGGGGGAGGTAGGCGGAAGTAGGGTGTTGGTAAAACTAGGATCTGCAGCTTATCTGATAGGTAAGGAAATGGGCAGACTGGGTGGTCCAAGCAGTCTTTATCCTCTGTCAAAGTCTATGTTTCTATGTTTCTAAGTAAATATGTGCAGGAGGATGAAGGACAGGATACAGGGGGAGGGGCAGATGAAGCAGGAGTTCAGTTGCTTATGGTACACGATATGAGGAGATGGAGGGAGAGGTATGGTATTGTTATGTAGCCCCTCCCACCCCTATGTCTCGGGGTAAGCTGGAATGTCCATGGGGAGGGGGATGCGACCACAGCAGCAGACACTAACCCAGAATGGTTGCGTTTACCTGATTCACTGACCTTCTCCAGGGTACCCTAACATCATAGGATGCTGCACCTTAAGGGGGGGAGGATTAATCCCAATACAATTTAATCAATAAGTTAATTGTCCACACAATAAAAAAACTTCATAACATAATTTAATCCGGTGGGGGAAAATCACAAATCTACTCCATGGAGTGTGGAGGGGAACAAGGGCAGCAATTAATTCCAAGGCACCCAAGTACCTTAACACAGTGGTAGACTCGTGATCATGAAGAACTCCCACTAACTTTCCTCTCGGAGCCGAATCAGGCTTCCATGTTTCCTGGTGGCAGCAACATACTCAGAGCCCGAATCAGGCCTTAACAAACTTTTTGGCAGCTCAGCTGCTACCTTTCTTCATTTCTGCTTGAAACTTTAATGTGAACTGGAACAAGTCCCATACATGACAGACTGCCAGAGTGAACCCCTTTACTTTCCAGCCGCGAATTGGGATTGGCACATAATGGGGCTTGAACCACCGCAGTCTGCACCTGCAATAGACCTTCCATGGCCGACCACTCCAAAATTGCATATACCTCATGGCTGCTGGGCACCATGAAAGTGGATGACATGATGGGCACACCGGACACACTGCAGGGACAACCACACATGGAGCAGCTCGCAGTGACTTATGCCCTGACTCCCAGTGCTATCTACCCATTCCCACCTGCTCCTCGCTTGCCTCTCTCCAGTGCCATTTTACAGTTACTGAGGAGGGATAGGACAGGCTGTCACCACTGCCCTGCCACCTCTTCTTTCTCACTGCGGCATGGATGAACATTCTACCAGTAAACTTCTTCGATCCTTCCATTCCCCCTCCACAGAATGCTCCCATATTTGTTCCCTGATGCTGCCATTCTGCTGATAGCTGTGGGTTGGGGTGGCAACCACTCCACCCCAGCCCCGAGCCACAGTCCTCCTGCTGGGCTGGGCCGGGCTCCCGAACACCTCTCTCCCTTTTGTGCCAAATCTCGCAAATTTATACCTCCCAGCACTAACCAGGCTGCCTGCCTGTGGGTGATCCCTGGAAGGCACAGGAGTTAACCCTTTTGACACTGTAAGCTCCAAGGGGGGTACAGTTATAAGATGTTATGGTTGTAGAGCCCTGACAGATTCAGGTCTCTTGAATGTTATATATGTTTGTCTGTTATGTTCATTCTGGGATGCATGGTTCTTTACATGGTGGTGCAGGAGAGAAAATATGGGGCAAGATATCTGGAGGAAGAGAAGGAGTCAGGAAGGTGCGTGAATTGTATGTAAGCCATACATCACAATGGGGACGAATATCAAAATCATAATATGGAATGCGTGGGGCTTCTCCTCACCAGTTAAGAGAAAGAAGGAGCTTACTGCCCTAAAGAAACTGACTCCACAGGTGGTAACACTGCAAGAGATGCACCTTGTGGGTGAGGGACACAAGAAATGAGAAGGTGGCTGGGTGGAGGCATGTTATGCAGTGCCATATAACTAGGGTTGGCAGTTTTCGATTTTTATTTTATAATTTCAATGGAAAATATCGATTTTTATTTTAAACCTTTTCCCGAGTTTTAGCTATTTAAACTTTACCAGTTGAATGAAATTATGGGTTTTAAGCATTTATTTCAATTTGTATCGATTTAATTTTCACTGTTGCAGGTAATGACAGCAAATGCTGAGGATTTACAAACTGATAAAAGCATAAATTGTTATCTTCACATGTCAAAATAGCAACATAACTTACTTTTTCTATTTGTAAATTTAGATTATTATCGATGGAAATATTTTTTCATCTATTTGTGTGTGTGCAGTGAAATCAACATTTATCTACATTTACCGATTTAAATCTAATACTGCC
Source organism: Neoceratodus forsteri (assembly GCA_016271365.2). Classification (NCBI taxonomy): domain Eukaryota; kingdom Metazoa; phylum Chordata; order Ceratodontiformes; family Ceratodontidae; genus Neoceratodus; species Neoceratodus forsteri. The sequence goes on from JADMNL010000027.1 coordinate 26,504,558, forward strand.
AAGCCTACATATAACTCACGTAAGAGTGGGGCGATGATACTGCACAAAGCTTTCCCAATGCAGGTTACCAAGGTATTTGCAGACCTCGTGAGGACTATATGTGTTTATCCAGGGTACCTTGCATGGCAAGGAGGTGTCGATGGCAGCATATATGCACTAGCAGTTTATGACCCTAACTTCTACCTATTGTTGCTGGATATTCTGCAAACAGAGCAGTTTAGCAACCTGGTGATGGGTGGGAAGGGGGTAATTTGGTGATGGAACCCAGTCTGGGCCATTCGAGGGGGTAGGATGACATGAGGAGGGAGTGAACAGATAGAAACAAGGCATGCTGGATCTGAATATGTTGGACATTTGTTGCACGGCTAACCCTAGAGCCCAGAAGTACACATTCTTCTCGAACCTGCATAAGACGTGGTCCAGGCTGGATTACATCTACTTCACTAGGGAGCAGTATCTACAGTGGTAATACTGAGCATGTGCAGGGGTGGGGACCCGAGAGGCAGAGCAGTTGAAGATTCCCTATACTTACTGGCTAAAAAATAATTCAAAGACTACTGGAAGGAGCAATGGCAACTGTATGCTCAGACCAATCTGGCCACAGCACCATCTAAGGTAGTATTCTGGGAGACCAGCGAGACTTACATGAGAGGGGTTATTATCAGTTACGTAGCTCGAGCTAGAAGGCAAGAGAGAGAGAGAGTGACAGGGGAAGCTGGACAATGCCCTGAAGGATCTCGAAAGCAAGGTTCTGTAGGATAGTTCAGAAGAAGTATTGAGAGAGCTTCGAGCTCCAAGGGATGCCCTTAACCTTTTATTAACAGGAGAGGCTGGAACATCCCTGTTTTTTGCTCATCAACAGATGTATTAATGGTGTAATAAGCTGGAAAAACTACTGGTCAGCTGGTGTGCAGTAGGAGGGCATTGGCAGTGGTACATGCTGTTAAGACACCACTGGACAGCTGATGAACCAGAGGATGGTGATACAAACCCAATTCAGGGAGTTTTATGAGAAACTATATGGGGCAGAATGTGAGGATACCCTGCCAAGAGCCAAAACATTCTTAGATGGGTTGCAGATCCTGAGTATGACTGAAGAGTAGCAGGAGCAATTGGGGGCCAAGATTACTAAGGAAGAACTCCAGGGAGTGATAGGAACATTGAGGAAGGGAAAGACATGGGGTCTGGATGGACTAGTTGTAGAGTACTGTGAGAAGCTTGGGAAGGAGAGGATCCTAAAAGAAAGGCTTGTGACCTTTTTGGAGGATAATGGACTCCGAGACGGTCAACAGCATGGGTTTGTCTTGGGCAGATCCTGCAAGACAAACCTAACTGAGTACTACAACTAGGTGACCAGGGAGCTGAACAAGAGCCATGTGGTGGGTGTCCTGTATTTAGACCAGCAAGTCCTTTAATTCTGTGCTGCATGGAAGGCTGGGGGGAAGCTGGTGTATCAATCAATCAATCAATCAATCAAAATCTTTATTTATCCACCAGTGCTCATTTGTAAGATGGACCTGGTTAGGTCAGAGTCAGTAACATAACACAAGGTGCAATGTAGAGAACAAATACAGTGTACATAATAGATAAGATAAGGTTATACCAGTCAATAAAAGATACCAACACGTAAGACACTTGTGAAGGCTCGTGATGCAATAACATAATTACATAATTTCATATATTTACATTTATTTTTCATATTTACATTTTTTACATGTATATAGGGTTATTGACGGAATTTTGCAATATGGGCATGGAGGAAATGTAGGTGGTGACTAACATGCATAATTGTGTAGAGGGATTTGTCAGAAGGGAACGAAGTAGTTAACGAATGATCTGGGTAGGAGGTGGGTAGTAGGTCTTCAGCAGGAGAGGGGAGGGAGGGGAGGAAGCAGGAGGTAGGGAGGGAGGGTGAGAAAGACAGTGGTGGAGTGAAGAGATGTAGGAAAAAGATGGATAAAGTCAAGGTATTATCGTGGGTAAACTAGGAGAATAGGGTATGACTGTACGACATGTCGAGTTAGAAGAAGGGACTTGGATGCTCAAGATAGAGGGGAATGAATCACCCTAGTGCTGTCAAAAACAGTTACATCACTCCTTAATCAACTTTGAGTAAAGGGTTTTGAAGGACGTAATGGATATAGGTGCACTCAGGTTTAATATTTTCTGCATCTTGTTCCATAGGGAGGGCAACACAAAACTAATAGCTGTCCTTCCAAAGTGGGAATTGACTTTGGGCACTTTGAGCAGAATGGAAGAGTAGCTTCTTAGAGCATATTTACTGATAGTGATTTGTGTAAAGCAGTCTGAGACATATCATGGCAATTGCTTGGATATAGCCCTGAATATCCATAATGCTGCATTTTTATCTCTTCTGAAGTGAAGTGAAGTCCATCCAACTGCTGCATAGAGAGAGTAATGATGGGTGTCATATGGTAGTCCTGTGATAAACCTCAGTACCCTGTGATAGGGTGTATCCAATTTACCCAAGCAAGAGGCAGGGCAACAGCTATATAAGAAGTCAGCATAGTCAATTACTGACAGAAACGTGGCCTGGACCAGCCTTAACTTAACGCTTGTGAGAAAGTGTTTGATTCTGAAGTACAGACCAAGTCTCTGGCGAAATATTTTTAGTAGTTCTTCCATATGTTCAGTGAAGGAAAGCCTATTGTTGAGCCAAACTCCCAGGTACTTGAATTTTGAAACAAATTCAAGGTTTTCACAGAGGATGGTGGATATATGTGGGAGCGTGCTTGATCCTGGATATCCCGCATACTTGTAAAGAGAGAAAAAAATTGCTTTTGTTTTCTTTGCATTTAGCAGGAGTTTTGTTGCTCAGAAGTTGTTGTCGGAGAAGATTGAAGTCAGTTTGTAAGGTTTTGCAGGCAACCTCTGGTGAAGGGTGGCTGGCACAGAACGCCGTATCATCAGCAAATAGGTGTACGGTGGCCTTGGTGATGTTATTATCGATGTTTTTGATGTAGATGGTGAACAGAATAGGACCAGGGATAGATCCTGGGTATGCCTCTGTAACCCCTAGGTGGTGCTATCCCAAGGGCTACTACCCCTGCCTGTCGGACTAGTGACAGGTTAAGGGGCCTAGGTTCTATGACAGGTGCCTCCACCCAGAGGTCAGGGTTGGTAGTGGTTAAACTAGCTTGGGTACAGCCCTCTGGGACACTGTGACCCCCTTTGTTCCCACTAGTGGCCCACACAGTACACGGGTGTTACCTTCCCAATACCCCACATATGAACACTTTTCACACATATAGATACCACTTACCCTTGAGACTGATTCTGCAGCACGTCTCTGAGGACCCCTTGTAAAACAAGGTTAAACAACATACACAGCAAAATGCAATACTTTTCCTACATGTACTGACACCACAGACAGCATATACTTCAATAACAACAAATCTGATTTATTAGAGGGGGCAGTAACAAGGAGGGGGCAATCAGGTTGATTTGGTTTGTAAATATTCAAATCACAGTACTGTGCAGGCATATAGGGCCCAAAATGTCACTCTCTGGCTACCCAGGATGGGGTGGGGGCTAGCCAGGTCTGTTGCCCGGGGTTGGCCAGCTGGTGCAGATGGATGGGGCCCTGCAGGAAGAAAATATATGCACAACACCCAATTGTAATCCAGAGCCGGATGGCTCAGTTCGTGAAGAAATGAAACAGCAATAATCAGATGACACACTTGTAATTGATAACAGACTGCAGGGGAATACCCTGATCTGTACTCATAGTACCCAGAGCTGAGAACTGGATGGTGAGTGTTCTTGCTGGACTGCCAGAAACAACAGGGCATGGAGACAAGGTCCTTGTGACTGGACCCAACTGCAGTTGAAAGCAAATGGATTTAGTCTGACACAAGCTGGGATTTGCTTCCAGCTTCGGCACACAGCTCACAGTACAGAGGACATGAGATAGCGATTCTCCACAAGCACTATGCACATTCATACGTAAAAGGAAAGTACTATACCAGGCAGGCTGCTCCTCGATCCTGATCACACTTACTGCAGAATACCCGGGAGCACACACAGCAGCTTCAGTTCTTGACAGACCGAGCGCGATTCAGTAATATCTCCAGTCTTCTACAGGGTGAGCCTGGTTTCCACTCTTCAGACTTCCTTCTCCTCAGAACTCGGATTCAATCTGAACTATAGCTTACAATGGCTGTAGGCCGACTTCAAGGCCCTCCTCACGTGCTTCCCAAGCAAACTGTATACCGCAGAAGCACAGAGCTCCTTCTCTCTTCACTGTCACAACTGATCTGAGCTTGCCAGCAACAGTTCTGGGCATTTCCTTGGCTCCTCCCAGTTCTGTTGGTGGATTCAGCTGTCAATCACTGCAGGGCTCCCTCTGTTGGTGCAAAAGGCACCAAGGTCAAAAGTACTTTTCCCAGAGTCACTGCCCATAAATCCCTTGTGTCTGGCTCAAAATTGAGAGTCCAAGTTCTGATTCGTCCACAGGCTTCAGTTTAAGGTCTCCCTATCATCCTGATTGATCCAAGTCAGCAGTTCAGTACCAGAATGAAGGGCTAAGCAAAAACAATCCAGACTGCAAAGAAAAGCAGGTTAGACAAACCATATTTACATTATTACTCTAAACAATTCCTGGCAGATTGCTACACCTTTTGAAAGAGCTCCCTCTGCGCATTTAGCGACGGCAGAAACGAGCGAGTTGACAGCAGCCTGGGTGGGACTTGGGCATTGAAACACACACTCCCCCTTCTAAATTAATTATGTCTGCAAAGCAGACAGCTCTTAAAGAGATAGTACATGGAGGCTCAAATAGCACTCACTTGGAACCACATTTAAACAGCTTAGGTGGCAAACACCACCCAGACTTGGAGCACTCAGACAAGCTCCTGGAAGACTTTTGGGAACCCCATTTTCAGGGGGTTACACCTTTGCAGTGGTTTAAGGGGACAGGTCGCCTTCAGCCTTAACCTGCTGGAGCCGTCCAGTAAAGTAGTAGTTGTACCATCGCAATGAGAATGAGTCCAGCCCTATAGATTTCAGGGATGTGAGAAGAGATCATGGTCAACTGTGTCAAATGCCTTACTTAGATCCAGGAACACGGCACAGACACAATTTCTTTTATCCCATTCTCATTGCCAATCATTGGTTACTTTGCTAAGGCCGTAATGGTGCCATGTTGGCTCTGAAGCCAGATTGCACAGGGTTTAGGAGATTAGTTGAATCTAGGTAGGCTCTTAGTTGTGTAAGTTTAGATAGTACAGGGAGGACTGAGACTGGTCTGTAGTTGTTGAGGTCAAAGGGTCTCCTGATTTAAATAGCGGACTGACCTGTGCAGTTTCCATATTGAAGGATTGTCCAGTAGTAGTAAGTAAGGATGTAAGTCTGTCATGGATGAGGTTTTAAAAACTCACTGGTTGTTCCTGGACTCATTAGTAAACATTAGTAAACTTCATGGCACTGTCATCATTGCTACATTTTGATGACAATAGTGAAAGTCATGGAAGTCCTGAATAAAGACCAAACGTCATGGAATCCATGATGAGAATGACTGCCATGACAAATTTACATCCCTAGTAATGACAGGTTAAATAAATGTGTTATCGGTACCGCTAACGCATGAACGGCAACCTTCAGAAAGTAGGGGTCAAGGGAGTCCGCCCCAGCACTTTTCTTGGTGTCTAGATGGCAGAGCAAGTCTTCCACTTGTTTCAACGTAACTAGTTGCGATGAGAAAATAGTCTGTCACAGGGGTTTTGGAGAGTTGTATGCCTAGCTGCGATCGCATTAAATTTGCAGGAGAGTTGTCAACTGCCAGTCCTGTGGTCGTGAAGTGATTGTTGAATGATTCTAGGATTTCCAGCCTGTCGTTGATAATGGTTGTTCTGGACAATATCTTGGCAGGGGGCGAATTACTTGGTGTGTGTCCAGATATGTCCTTGATGGTATTCCAGAATTTAGTGGGGTTATGGAAAGAGGAGTTCAATTCAGTATGATAGAAAGTTGCTTTTGCATCTCTGACCTTTCTGGTACATAAGTTCCTAGCCTTTTTGAACTGATCCCAATCTGACTGAGTCTTTATTTTTCATGCTTTTTTCCATAATTTATCTCTCTCTCTAAGAGCTCATTATTTATGCCTGGAGTGAACCAATGGCAAGATTTATTTTTATTTGCACTTTAGATAAAGGTGCATGTTTGTTTCAAGGCTCCTATGACTATATAATTATCTGGCCTGCTTAGGGCTGCATCCACTGTTTTTGCTAGGTAGAAATCTTGCCAGTACGTCGAGTACTTCAAATCTTCTAAATATATGCACGCCGAAATTCTGCTTTGATCTTCTAACTGAGAACTTGGAGGGGAGATGGGTTTATTGGTTGTTCTTATGCTGGCAATGAAGCAGTGGTCACTAATACCACTGAAGAAAACTCTAGCATGGGAGAATAGATGAGGCTTGCTTACCAGGATAACGTCCAGGAGTGTACTGTTACTTGGGGTCTTACTGTTAATTCTGGTTGGCTCATTGATAAGCTGTGTTAAGCCATGGGTGTCACAGAATGATAAGAGCGGAGTAGCAGCCTTGGAGAGCCAATTTAGATTAATGTCTCCTAAAATAATAGTTTCTAGGGGATCATTTTCAATTATATCACCTAGATGTGAAAGCAATTTGAGGCCAGCAGTAGGAGGTCTATAGCAGCCTATTACCTGCAATGATGTGGTATGTGAAATTACCACTTTAAGGGATAGGCATTCAAATTCGTATGCCAGAGATATTGAAGTAAGGCAGGTTGCCGCTAGGTTGTCCTTCACATAAGTAGCTACACCCCCCCAGATTGTCGATCAGCTCTGAATAGCTGGTAGTTAGGTAAGTTGATATCTCTGTCCGCTGTGGGAGGCCTAAGCCAGGTCTCGGAGACCACCAAGATATCTGGTACGGTATAGTTTACCCATGCTTGGATCACTGTGATCTTTTTAAGTGGGCTACACACATTAACATGGAGGAAGCGTAATCCTTTGAGGCTGACGAGGTCGGACGGTGCTGCAATAGCCTCTGGGGGCCCTGGTTTAAGTTCCACATTGCCAGAGCATAGTAATAGCAGGAGCAGAAGCTTCTTGATTGCAGCAAGGGATAATTTGTAGATTCTTGCTTTTGCCCACTTCCTTGGGCTCTCGGTTGTTCTGTCATGTCTAGGAGAGATGTTACTGTATGTCCTCCTAGGATAGCAATGACTAGGACTCTGACCAAGAATAGCAGTGAGGAATCTATGGCAGGGGAGGGAGGGCTGTACTTCTGGTAGTGAGTAGTCCGACTGTGTCTCACCATAGCAAATTAGCCAAGGGTAAATCTGTAGCTGGGGGAAATTATAAACGCATGCAAAATCATGTGCAGCTATGGTGCTATCATCATGGGGTAAGGTCAGCTTCCAGTCCCCCTGAGGGGCATCATGTGGTTGGTGACGTTGTCCGCAAGGATCCGGAAACAGGTGGAGTATAAGGAGAATATAGGGTGGGATCAAGGATGGTCAAATGGCTCAATAACTGGATCAATGGAAGGCAGCAAAGGGTGGCAGTGGGGGGGGGGACTCTCATCCCTGAGTGTGGCGATGGGTGGGGTGCCACAGGGATCAGTACTGGGACCAGTGCTGTTTGGGATATTCATAGCTGATATCTCACTTGGGTTCCGGAGTAAGATCAGTCTGTTTACAGATGATACGAAGATGGGTGCTGTGGTAGATGACATTGAGGGTTGGAGGGGGCTGCAGGAAGACCAGATCGAACTACAGGAATGGTCAGAAACATAGCAGTTGGGGTTCAATGCCTAGAAGTGCAAGGCACTGCACTTCCAGGCTAGGAACCTGGGGAGGCGCATCAGCTGGGAGGAGTACAGTTGGAAACTACTGAGGAGGAAAGGATCTAGGGTGCTTATAATGGGAATATGAATAACTGAGCTCAGTGCAGGAAGGTGGCAGCAAAAGCCAACAAGATGCTGGGGTGTATAGTGAGGGGAATCTCCTCCAGAAATGGGGAGGTGATCCTTCCCCTGTACAGGTCGCTGGTCAGGCCGTACCTGGAATACTGCATGCAGTACTGGTGCCCGTTCCCAAAAAAAGATGTCAGATTGTTGGAGGGGTGCAGTGTAGGCTGACAAAGTCTAAAGATGATACAGAGATTGGAGGAAAGTCCTATGAGGATAGGCTGACGAGCTGAACATGTATTCACTGAAGGAGAGGAAGATATGCTAAACTGTTAATTACTTAAAGCGATAAATAAGACTGATACAGAAGGGAGTTTCCAGATTAGAAGAAGGAGGCATATGTGAGAGCACCAGCTGAGACTGAAGGGGTAAAGATTCAGGAGGGGACTCAGGAAACCTTTCTTCACAGAACCGGTGGTAGACAAATGGAATGCTCTGCCTGAGGATGTGGTATCCTGTAGAATGGTGGGTGGTTTTAAGAGGGGATGGGACAGAGTGAGGGGGAGGGTAAGGATGAAGAGGAGTGGGGAGGGTGGGGCAGCTGCAAGACGAGGGGCTAGCTGCACAATTGGGCAGACCCGATAGACTGTGAGGCCTGTTTCTGCTGGCATTTTCGTATGTTCATAAGGAACTGGCAGGCCCATGGCAGTATGCTGGAGGAGGCAGGGAGGAATGGATGCTCTCTGCCCCATGCTACAGCGCCGATTACCTGTGTTCTGGCAAAGCCGAGAAGGACCTGACGGTGAGTGGCCCTACCAACCCATTCTCTCCTTAACTGCAACCTCAAGATCATGGCCAAGGTTTTGGCATACCACTTGGATGGGGCTGTTACGAGGTTAGTACATACGCACTCAAACTGGCTTTGTGAGGGGCTGGTTGTCGAATCCATTATATGCAGAGATTGCTAAATGTAGTCCACTGGGGCTCAGCATCCTGAGCAGGCCCTGGTATTGTCCATGGATGCCAAGAAAGCCTTCAACCGCATAGAATGGCATAACTTATTTGAGGTGATGGGGAGATTTTGGCTGGGGATGCTTACATACAGTTGGTGAGGCTGATGTATGTAGCTCCAAAAGCACAGGTTCTGGTGAATGGGGAGCTGTCGGAGGAGGTCTCCCTGGGGAGTGGCATGAGGCAGGGGCACCCCAATTTTGCTGCTATAGTTTATTCTTGCCATAGAGCCACTGGCAATTAGAATCAGAGGGGAAGAGGCAATTAAGGGAGTCCTGTGTAAGAAAGGGAGACAGCGTAAACCTACACTGTATGTAGATGATCTGCTCTTCTTTATGAAAGCTCCACAAAAGATGGTGCCCACTTTGCTACAGGTCTTTGAGGAGTTTGCCAGTTTTCTAGGATACTGGTTACACCTGATCAAGGATGGGGCAGAACTTTGGAGAGCTGTATGCTCTGAATTATAAATCAGTCTTTCAGGGGATTCTGGCAGAGCTAGAGAGGTGGAGGGCACTGCCCATATCCTGGATAGGTAGGATTACTCTCCTAAAGGCTTTTGTACCTCATGTAATTGCTGCCCATGGGATCTACCAGGGATGATATCAAGAAGATAGAGAAGGGATTCACTCAATTTATTTGGCAGAACAAGAGACCACGTGCAAGTCTGGAATGCCTGAATGGAGCCTCTGATCTGGGAAGCCTTATCTTCCTGGACCTGAGGGTATATTATTTATCAGTGCAATATCTGTATATCTATATAAGGGGGCAGTGGTGAGCTGGGTAGACCTAGAAGAAGAATAAGTACAATGCATGCTGTCAGTCTACCTAGGACCCGGGGGGTAAAAAGGCATATGATATGGTAGGTGGTAGCAACCTCTTAGCGAAGTACATACTGGAGGCATGGGAAGATGTATGGAAAAGGAGGGGAGCGGGTGGAGACCAGGCCAAGCTAGTGCCAGCGGTGGGGATCCCAGAATTCCCCCCAGGCTTGGGGGACACCAGCTTCAAAGACTGGAAGGCCCATGGGGTACTCTATGCTGGAGACCTACACACGAGTGATGGAATCAAAAACATGACAGAAATTCAGTAACAATACCCAGATGGAGTCGGAGCACCTGTATAGGTATTTGCAGGTCGGGCATATGGACCCAGCCTTGGAAGGGAACCAGTAGGGGGTCCCTCCACTATACCCACTAGATGAGGTAGCCTTGGGGCCAGAACTTCCCAAAGGGCCTCATAGTACAGGTGGCCAGATAGGATAAGGCCTGCTTCCCTAGTCTCTCAGACAAGGTGAGGGGCAGTGGGCATGAGATCTCAGCTGTGCAATTTTGAAAGTGAACTGGAAAACAATACTGCAAATGCACATGGGGTTACTTATATGCAACAAATACAAGGAGTCCCAGTTCAAATTTATCCATAAGTTTCATTGTCCACCAGATAGAGTACACAATTTTAACACCACGATATCTCCGACAGCTGGGAGGTGCAAAATTGCTAGAGGCACCTATATCTATTATTTCTAAGAGAGCCCTGAGTTGCAGGTCTGGGGGCAAATGAGATAACCAGAATCTTTCCTAGAGGACTGGCACATACCCCAATATCTCTTGATGGGCATGAAGGATCTACTGGAGGAGGGCTGAGAAACTTACCTGAGGTGGGTAAAAGTGCTACTGACACTAACCCGCCAATGCATACAAAATACATTGATTTCCCACATTATCCAATGGTAACACAGTAGAAGGTTCTGCTCCTGCAAAATTTAGCCTTAGAGCTTTTAATGTATGTGTTGAGAGATAGGGAGGAACTTCTTCTTCGTAGCTGGGGGCACATTCTTAGACTCTACCAGTTGCAGAAGCCCTAGTGTGTATTTCATACAAAACAGCTCACCACTTGAAGGTTTCCTTGCCTAATCTATTGTATAGAACCACAAAACAGAATGGGTAAGAATCAGACGGGATGAACTATGTATTTTATATGTGTAGGAATTGTGGGTAGGATTTTCAGACAGCTAGAACCTCCGCAAGCCCAAACAGATGGTACACCGGGCTTGTGGCAATCTAAAGGGATTTTTCCATCCTGTGCGACAAATGAATGCTCACTTTATGGGATGTTATTTTTTCCAGGAGCCTCTCCCCCCACACGCCGCCGTTCCTCCGGCGCCATCCCCAGACATGAGACCCCTTCCCTTCAGCACCCCGCGACTTACCCTTCATGCAGGGGTGGTGGGGAGCGTACTCAACCCACCAGAACGGGTCCATGCCAGGGAGGCGTCCTCCAGGGATGGCGACAGGAACGACGTGTGCTCACGGCTCCATTTTCCCGAATTTTTCCCCGGCTGACATGGCGTGCAATGACACCAGCGACTGAAATGCAGCGCATACTCCCGACCATATACTAATCAAGCGTCTGCCGTCCGCCTTCCCCTGTCTCTGCGGCTGCGTGTTTGTCGATCCCAGCCTCCGCTAAGGGTCAGGCAAACACCGGCCGCTGAATCCACCGGAGATGGAGAGCAGTCCTCCGGACGCTCAATCCATCTCTTCCCCGCCGACCCCCGACAACCCGTGCTCGTTCCCGAACACGGGTCGCCAGCGTGGCGCAAGGTGTAGCGACCAGCGCCTCAACCCTCAGCGCCACCGGGCCGGCAATGAATGCTCACTTGACCAACTATCTGCGGTCTAACATGCCTCATTCATGGGGACCCCTACCATGCAGTTTGTGGCCAAACTTTGCCAGAAGCTACTGAAAAGCGAGTAAACTGTCACAGTTGCACCAGAGACTGTAAAATCGGGAGCAGTTGCAGCATTCGGCAATGCCGCAATTGTGGTGACATAAGGGTTGGACACTTAACGCAGGCCCTGTGCCACCCTTTGAAAATCCATTCCAGCACGTCTATTAAACTATTAAATTAATTTTCTTTACCTAATGCTTTGAGGCTATTGGTGCAGGGTTGGCACAAAAGGAACTGAACATTAAGGCTGGTTAATTATGTGTTTTGAATTAAGTTATTTCTGTTAATCTTTCAGTTTTGGTTTTAGTCCCAGTTATACCACCCATTGTTGTATTGTGATGTACTGTACCATACCGTGTGGTATATGTCTTAAGGAAATTCAATAAAAAGAATAAACAAAAAATAGAGATTTTTCAGTTTCCAGCAAAAAAATACCATGGGTAGGACTCACATCTCATAAAATTCTCTAAAATGTGAATGATTTATTCCAAGATATTTGCATGAAAACAAGCTCTTTGCTCCTTAGGGCCAGTTCTGCAAAGAGAGCAGATCATATCTCCATATCTGAGGGCTGACAAAAGCCGCATAGTGCCCCATCACACATGCAGAACACCCTCAGCACTTCAGGGGTCTTAGTATGTAGGCCCTCCTCATCCGATCCACGCCACGTGCATGGGCAGTCAGGCCAGGAGCAGCGTGGGGCATGTCTGTGCTCTGTATAAAACACAAAACAAGTTCTTAATGGTGGAGATGGTGTAGATGGCATTAACATTACGCCAGCAGGGAGTCCGCAGTAACCCGTCAACACCATCCATGCCTATTAAAGCGGTAGTAATTGTTAGTTGGCAACAAAATTTGTCATAGTTTTTTAGTAAAAATGTATCTCTGACATCCATAGATTCATCCTTGATGTATTGTTAGTTTTCTCAGATACTGTATTTATAAAACAGCTGTCATAGCTTATTTTGTAATTGATGACATCATTAAAGGTAGTCACTACTCATAATCTTAAAAACAAGTTCTGTTGCAGTTAACTGTTGAATATATAGTTTTTAGATAGTTTTTAACCAGAAATAGCACACTAAGCTAAAAGCTTTTCACAGGAGCAACCTGGGAGCACAAGGAGGTTAAGTGACTTGCTCAGGGTCACACAGTATGCTTCCACTTGCAGTGGGATTCAAACCCAGGTCTGATCTGCTGGATGTCACCAGATTTGCAGCTCAGAGCCTTAGACCACTGCACTATACTGCTTCCCAATATATGCTAGATGTTGCTGATGGTAAACCTACACAACGCTATGATATTACATTTTTTCATGACAGGCATGGCATGGGAGTGGGAACTTCTGAAAAAGTCAAAATCCCATGTCTGGGTTCAGGAATGAAGGAAAAAGAAAAGAAAAATAGGACTTGTGATATTTTTGCCAGAAAAACATTGCCTAAAAAAAAGTGTGCGGTGACTAAAACCTACTGCTGCTTTAACCCTGCCTCTCTGTGGGGCTCGAATTCCCCCCACAGCTTTTGCACCCAGCCCTACGTGATCAGCTGGTTTTACTACGTGCAAGTACAGGACTGCTTTCATTCAGTAGAGGGTGGCTGGTTGTGGAGGAGAGCAGGCTATGTCGGTCACCTTCTTCTTCTTCTTCTTCGTCATCTTCTTTAAGGAAGAGTTGGGTGCAGGGGAAGGGAGGGTTGGATGGAGGGTGCTAGCAGGGTGACAGTGGGGGAAATATTTATTTGACAACAATGGAGCACTAAAGAATGGCAGCCGGCCATGCAGATGGGCAGGTTGCGCCAGTCACCCATCGTGGGAGGTTTCTTAAAAAAAAAAAAATGAAATTGTTGGTGCTAGGGCGGGGGCAATATTCAAAATATGGTATTTGCCCAGCCCTAGTTGGGGTGGACCATACTTCACAGGAGTGGTGTTTTACAAGGAGACACCTTGAAGGTTGGATGGAACCCTCCCAGTGCCTTTTAATTGAGAGTGAGATCCCCCACTGGTTCCCTCCTGAGTGCAAACTGTGCTTGTGCCAGGGAATATGCTTACTTGTAGTAAAAGACAGCACCGCGCACAACTAAACGTGCTACCCTGTCTTCCACTGCTTGGATTGGTGCATTTGAAACACAGAGGTTTGAATATTTATGAGTATGCATATTAGTTGCATGAATCCTACTCCTGGCACTGTCTCCTGATGAAGCTGTTTGGCGCTACGTAGGGGTGTCTAGGGTGTTGAAGATTTCACGATAAAAGAAGTTTGCCTTCTAACCCGCTGGTGTGCATCCTTTTTGTTTTTCGCCAGATGCTAACCTGTGGAGTTTTATTCTGTGGAGCCCAGTGCAAAAGAAATATTTCAAGGGCTTCCAAAATTTGTCCAGACCAGAGCTAAGGGCATTCTGTCCAGCATTTTTGTAATTACTCTACATTACAGCCTGCCATGCAGCCTCGACCTAAACTGTTTCTGTGACACCTGAAAGACTTTCTGTTTCACCAATTGGAATTCTGCAGTTTGTGACTTGGGAACAATGAACTCTGCCCTTATGGGGTGAACCTAGAGACTTTTACTGCCTAAAATGGACTCTGAGCATGCCAAATTAATTGCCTGCTGGCTAGAACATTTTTGGTGTGAAAAAGTAAATGGGATCCCCTGTTTAGACTCTTAACCATTGTTGTGGACATTGTTTTTGTTTGAAAGAATTGTTCTGCCGCTAACTTTTGCCTCATAGCCCGTTGTCAGCGACCCTGCAGACTGCCACTGTGGAAGGTCATCCCAGATCTGAAGTTCAAGTAAGTACGCAGTATTGTAACTGATGAAACACAGCCCTCCCAGCAAACAAGCTGTTCCAGTATTGCCCTAGACCAGTGAGGGGGCTTGTACTTATATAAAGCTACAAAATCAACAGGTGTGTCTAGGAACCTACCCCATCCCCTCTGACTGGTATACCCTGGCGTTGGCAAACTAACCTATTAAACATACCAGGGACGAACTACATTTTGAAAGCCACGCTACCATTGATTTCGATGTAGGGAAGTTGGTCACCGCTCCCCACATCTTTGTTTTTCTAAATCCCCATCTCCCATCAAAGAAGGACACCTTCCCAGAGATGGTGTCCTTCCATGTTTGAGCCCCACCATACTATACTGATCTGCATAGGAAAAAGCACTCTTGCTTTACTAGGATAACTATCACCCTAAACACAAGACTTATCCATAAGCAATGAAGAGGGAACAGGAAAACAGTCTTACTTCTACATTCATTTTTTATTAACATAATTTTACTCATTTCCAGAAATTAAATCTTTAATTATTTAACACATCCCCTGACAGATCTATTTTCCTCTTTCACATCCCAAACTGCTAGTTTTGAGTATTTTTCATGGTTCATTGACGAGTGCTGGATCCCTTCTGTATGGTTAAGTACCTTTGCTAAGACTGGATGACACTAAAATGCACGGCATTCTTCATTTTAGTACCCTCTGAACAAAATAACCTTCTTCTTGGCAATCTTTTAAACAAATTAATACTGCAACTGAGATGCAATATCTGGGCAGGAATCTCCAAAACAGAAGCATTGATGTAAGGCAGTGCTGCATCCAAACCTCTCTGTCAGTAGGATCGACCCGCCCTGCAGCCATAGCACTCTGTGTCAGTACACTCAGCCTGCCCTGCATCCATAGCACTCTCTGTCAGAACACTCAGCCTGCCCTGCAGCCACAGCACTCTGTTGTCAGTACACCCAGCCTGCCTTGCAGCCATAGCACTCTGTGTCAGTACACTCAGCCTGCCCTGCAACCATAGCACTCTGTGTCAGTACACCCAGCCTGCCCTGCATCCACAGCACTCTGTGTCAGTACACTCAGCCTGCCCTGCAGCCACAGCACTCTGTGTCAGTACACCCAGCCTGCCCTGCAGCCACAGCACTCTGTGTCAGTACACCCAGCCTGCCCTGCATCCACAGCACTCTCAGTCAGTACACCCAGCCTGCCCTGAAGCCACAGCACTCTGGGTCAGAACACCCAGCCTGCCCTGCAGCCATAGCACTCTGGGTCAGAACACCCAGCCTGCCCTGCATCCACAGCACTCTGGTCAGTACATCCAGCCTGCCCTGCAGCCACAGCACTCTGTGTCAGTTACACCCAGCCTGCCCTGCATCCACAGCACTCTGTGTCAGTACACCCAGCCTGCCCTGCAGCCACAGCACTCTGTGTCAGTACACCCAGCCTGCCCTGCAGCCACAGCACTCTGTGTCAGTACACCCAGCCTGCCCTGCATCCACAGCACTCTGTGTCAGTACACTCAGCCTGCCCTGCAGCCACAGCACTCTGTGTCAGTACACCAGCCTGCCCTGCAGCCACAGCACTCTGTGTCAGTACACCCAGCCTGCCCTGCATCCACAGCACTCTGTGTCAGTACACCCAGCCTGCCCTGCATCCACAGCACTCTGTGTCAGTACACCCAGCCTGCCCTGCAGCCATAGCACTCTGTGTCAGTACACCCAGCCTGCCCTGCATCCACAGCACTCTGTGTCAGTACACCCAGCCTGCCCTGCATCCACAGCACTCTGTGTCAGTACACTCAGCCTGCCCTGCAGCCACAGCACTCTGTGTCAGTACACCAGCCTGCCCTGCATCCACAGCACTCTGTGTCAGTACACTCAGCCTGCCCTGCAGCCACAGCACTCTGTGTCAGTACACTCAGCCTGCCCTGCAGCCACAGCACTCTGTGTCAGTACACCCAGCCTGCCCTGCATCCATAGCACTTTGTGTCAGTACACCCTGCCTGCCCTGCATCCATAGCACTCTGTCAGTACACCCAGCCTGCCCTGCAGCCATACCACTCTGTGTCAGTACACCAAGCCTGCCCTGCATCCACAGCACTCTGTGTCAGTACACCCAGCCTGCCCTGCATCCACAGCACTCTGTGTCAGTACACCCAGCCTGCCCTGCAGCCACAGCACTCTGTGTCAGTACACCCAGCCTGCCCTGCATCCACAGCACTCTGTGTCAGTACACCCAGCCTGCCCTGCATCCACAGCACTCTGTGTCAGTACACCCAGCCTGCCCTGCATCCATAGCACTCTGTGTCAGTACACCCAGCCTGCCCTGCAGCCACAGCACTCTGTGTCAGTACACCCAGCCTGCCCTGCATCCACAGCACTCTGTGTCAGTACACCCAGCCTGCCCTGCAGCCACAGCACTCTGTGTCAGTACACCCAGCCTGCCCTGCATCCACAGCACTCTGTGTCAGTACACCCAGCCTGCCCTGCATCCACAGCACTCTGTGTCAGTACACCCAGCCTGCCCTGCAGCCACAGCACTCTGTGTCAGTACACCCAGCCTGCCCCTGCATCCACAGCACTCTGTGTCAGTACACCCAGCCTGCCCTGCATCCACAGCACTCTGTGTCAGTACACCCAGCCTGCCCTGCAGCCACAGCACTCTTGTGTCAGCACACTCAGCCTGCCCTGCATCCACAGCACTCTGTGTCAGTACACCCAGCCTGCCCTGCATCCACAGCACTCTGTGTCAGTACACCCAGCCTGCCCTGCAGCCACAGCACTCTGTGTCAGTACACCCAGCCTGCCCTGCAGCCACAGCACTCTGTGTCAGTACACCCAGCCTGCCCTGCAGCCACAGCACTCTGTGTCAGTACACCCAGCCTGCCCTGCATCCACAGCACTCTGTGTCAGTACACTCAGCCTGCCCTGCAGCCATAGCACTCTGTGTCAGTACACCCAGCCTGCCCTGCAGCCATAGCACTCTGTGTCAGTACACCCAGCCTGCCCTGCATCCACAGCACTCTGTGTCAGTACACCCAGCCTGCCCTGCAGCCACAGCACTCTGTGTCAGTACACCAGCCTGCCCTGCATCCACAGCACTCTGTGTCAGTACACCCAGCCTGCCCTGCATCCACAGCACTCTGTGTCAGTACACTCAGCCTGCCCCAGCCATAGCACTCTGTGTCAGTACACCCAGCCTGCCCTGCAGCCACAGCACTCTGTGTCAGTACACCCAGCCTGCCCTGCATCCACAGCACTCTGTGTCAGTACACCCAGCCTGCCCTGCATCCATAGCACTCTGTGTCAGTACACCCAGCCTGCCCTGCAGCCACAGCACTCTGTGTCAGTACACCCAGCCTGCCCTGCAGCCAAGCACTCTGTGTCAGTACACCCAGCCTGCCCTGCAGCCACAGCACTCTGTGTCAGTACACCCAGCCTGCCCTGCATCCACAGCACTCTGTGTCAGTACACCCAGCCTGCCCTGCAGCCACAGCACTCTGTGTCAGTACACCCAGCCTGCCCTGCATCCACAGCACTCTGTGTCAGTACACCAGCCTGCCCTGCATCCACAGCACTCTGTGTCAGTACACCCAGCCTGCCCTGCATCCACAGCACTCTGTGTCAGTACACCCAGCCTGCCCTGCATCCACAGCACTCTGTGTCAGTACACCTCAGCCTGCCCTGCAGCCACAGCACTCTGTGTCAGTACACTCAGCCTGCCCTGCATCCACAGCACTCTGTGTCAGTACACCCAGCCTGCCCTGCATCCACAGCACTCTGTGTCAGTACACCCAGCCTGCCCTGCATCCACAGCACTCTGTGTCAGTACACTCAGCCTGCCCTGCATCCACAGCACTCTGTGTCAGTACACCCAGCCTGCCCTGCATCCACAGCACTCTGTGTCAGTACACCCAGCCTGCCCTGCAGCCACAGCACTCTGTGTCAGTACACCCAGCCTGCCCTGCATCCACAGCACTCTGTGTCAGTACACTCAGCCTGCCCTGCAGCCACAGCACTCTGTGTCAGTACACCCAGCCTGCCCTGCAGCCATAGCACTCTGTGTCAGTACACCCAGCCTGCCCTGCATCCACAGCACTCTGTGTCAGTACACTCAGCCTGCCCTGCAGCCACAGCACTCTGTGTCAGTACACCCAGCCTGCCCTGCAGCCACAGCACTCTGTGTCAGTACACCCAGCCTGCCCTGCAGCCACAGCACTCTGTGTCAGTACACTCAGCCTGCCCTGCAGCCATAGCACTCTCTGTCAGTACACCCAGCCTGCCCTGCAACCATAGCACTCTGTGTCAGTACACCCAGCCTGCCCTGCAGCCACAGCACTCTGGTTCAGAACATCCAGCCTGCCCTGCAGCCACAGCACTCTGTGTCAGTACACTCAGCCTGCCCTGCATCCACAGCACTCTGTGTCAGTACACCAGCCTGCCCTGCATCCACAGCACTCTGTGTCAGTACACTCAGCCTGCCCTGCATCCACAGCACTCTGTGTCAGTACACCCAGCCTGCCCTGCATCCATAGCACTCTGTGTCAGTACACCCAGCCTGCCCTGCAGCCACAGCACTCTGTCAGTACACCCTGCCTGCCCTGCATCCACAGCACTCTGTGTCAGTACACCCAGCCTGCCCTGCAGCCATAGCACTCTGTGTCAGTACACCCAGCCTGCCCTGCAGCCATAGCACTCTGTGTCAGTACACCCAGCCTGCCCTGCATCCACAGCACTCTGTGTCAGTACACCCAGCCTGCCCTGCATCCACAGCACTCTGTGTCAGTACACCCAGCCTGCCCTGCATCCACAGCACTCTGTGTCAGTACACTCAGCCTGCCCTGCAGCCATAGCACTCTGTGTCAGTACACCCAGCCTGCCCTGCATCCACAGCACTCTGTGTCAGTACACTCAGCCTGCCCTGCATCCACAGCACTCTGTGTCAGTACACCAGCCTGCCCTGCAGCCACAGCACTCTGTGTCAGTACACCAGCCTGCCCTGCATCCATAGCACTCTGTGTCAGTACACCCAGCCTGCCCTGCATCCACAGCACTCTGTGTCAGTACACCCAGCCTGCCCTGCATCCACAGCACTCTGTGTCAGTACACTCAGCCTGCCCTGCAGCCACAGCACTCTGTGTCAGTACACCCAGCCTGCCCTGCATCCACAGCACTCTGTGTCAGTACACTCAGCCTGCCCTGCAGCCACAGCACTCTGTGTCAGTACACCCAGCCTGCCCTGCATCCACAGCACTCTGTGTCAGTACACCCAGCCTGCCCTGCATCCACAGCACTCTGTGTCAGTACACCCAGCCTGCCCTGCAGCCATAGCACTCTGTGTCAGTACACCCAGCCTGCCCTGCATCCAACAGCACTCTGTGTCAGTACACCCAGCCTGCCCTGCATCCACAGCACTCTGTGTCAGTACACCCAGCCTGCCCTGCATCCACAGCACTCTGTGTCAGTACACCCAGCCTGCCCTGCAGCCACAGCACTCTGTGTCAGTACACCCAGCCTGCCCTGCATCCACAGCACTCTGTGTCAGTACACCCCAGCCTGCCCTGCATCCACAGCACTCTGTGTCAGTACACCCAGCCTGCCCTGCAGCCACAGCACTCTGTGTCAGTACACTCAGCCTGCCCTGCATCCACAGCACTCTGTGTCAGTACACCCAGCCTGCCCTGCATCCACAGCACTCTGTGTCAGTACACTCAGCCTGCCCTGCAGCCACAGCACTCTGTGTCAGTACACCCAGCCTGCCCTGCAGCCATAGCACTCTGTGTCAGTACACCCAGCCTGCCCTGCAGCCACAGCACTCTGTGTCAGTACACCCAGCCTGCCCTGCATCCATAGCACTCTGTGTCAGTACACCCAGCCTGCCCTGAAGCCACAGCACTCTGGGTCAGGACACCCAGCCTGCCCTGCAGCCACAGCACTCTGGTCAGACACATCCAGCCTGCCCTGCAGCCACAGCACTCTGTGTCAGTACACCCAGCCTGCCCTGCAGCCACAGCACTCTGTGTCAGTACACCCAGCCTGCCCTGCATCCACAGCACTCTGTGTCAGTACACCCAGCCTGCCCTGCATCCACAGCACTCTGTGTCAGTACACCCAGCCTGCCCTGCATCCACAGCACTCTGTGTCAGTACACCCAGCCTGCCCTGCATCCACAGCACTCTGTGTCAGTACACCCAGCCTGCCCTGCATCCACAGCACTCTGTGTCAGTACACCCAGCCTGCCCTGCAGCCACAGCACTCTGTGTCAGTACACTCAGCCTGCCCTGCATCCACAGCACTCTGTGTCAGTACACCCAGCCTGCCCTGCAGCCATAGCACTCTGTGTCAGTACACCCAGCCTGCCCTGCATCCACAGCACTCTGTGTCAGTACACTCAGCCTGCCCTGCAGCCATAGCACTCTGTGTCAGTACACCCAGCCTGCCCTGCATCCATAGCACTCTGTGTCAGTACACCCAGCCTGCCCTGCATCCACAGCACTCTGTGTCAGTACACCCAGCCTGCCCTGCAGCCACAGCACCTGTGTCAGTACACCCAGCCTGCCCTGCATCCACAGCACTCTGTGTCAGCACACTCAGCCTGCCCTGCATCCACAGCACTCTGTGTCAGTACACCCAGCCTGCCCTGCATCCATAGCACTCTGTGTCAGTACACCCAGCCTGCCCTGCATCCACAGCACTCTGTGTCAGTACACCAGCCTGCCCTGCATCCATAGCACTCTGTGTCAGTACACCCAGCCTGCCCTGCATCCACAGCACTCTGTGTCAGTACACCCAGCCTGCCCTGCATCCACAGCACTCTGTGTCAGTACACTCAGCCTGCCCTGCATCCACAGCACTCTGTGTCAGTACACTCAGCCTGCCCTGCAGCCACAGCACTCTGTGTCAGTACACCCAGCCTGCCCTGCATCCACAGCACTCTGTGTCAGTACACCCAGCCTGCCTGCATCCACAGCACTCTGTGTCAGTACACCCAGCCTGCCCTGCATCCACAGCACTCTGTGTCAGTACACCAGCCTGCCCTGCATCCATAGCACCTGTGTCAGTACACTCAGCCTGCCCTGCAGCCACAGCACTCTGTGTCAGTACACCCAGCCTGCCCTGCATCCACAGCACTCTGTGTCAGTACACCCAGCCTGCCCTGCATCCACAGCACTCTGTGTCAGTACACCCAGCCTGCCCTGCATCCACAGCACTCTGTGTCAGTACACCCAGCCTGCCCTGCAGCCATAGCATCTGTGTCAGTACACCCAGCCTGCCCTGCATCCACAGCACTCTGTGTCAGTACACTCAGCCTGCCCTGCATCCACAGCACTCTGTGTCAGTACACACCAGCCTGCCCTGCATCCATAGCACTCTGTGTCAGTACACCCAGCCTGCCCTGCAGCCACAGCACTCTGTGTCAGTACACCCAGCCTGCCCTGCATCCACAGCACTCTGTGTCAGTACACTCAGCCTGCCCTGCATCCATAGCACTCTGTGTCAGTACACCCAGCCTGCCCTGCACCACAGCACTCTGTGTCAGTACACCCAGCCTGCCCTGCAGCCATAGCACTCTGTGTCAGTACACCCAGCCTGCCCTGCATCCACAGCACTCTGTGTCAGTACACCCAGCCTGCCCTGCATCCATAGCACTCTGTGTCAGTACACCCAGCCTGCCCTGCAGCCACAGCACTCTGTGTCAGTACACCCAGCCTGCCCTGCAGCCACAGCACTCTGTGTCAGTACACCAGCCTGCCCTGCATCCAAGCACTCTGTGTCAGTACACCCAGCCTGCCCTGCATCCACAG
This sequence comes from Neoceratodus forsteri, assembly GCA_016271365.2. Lineage (NCBI taxonomy): Eukaryota > Metazoa > Chordata > Ceratodontiformes > Ceratodontidae > Neoceratodus > Neoceratodus forsteri. The sequence continues at coordinate 26,526,772 of JADMNL010000027.1, forward strand.
CACTCTGTGTCAGTACACCCAGCCTGCCCTGCAGCCATAGCACTCTGTGTCAGTACACCCAGCCTGCCCTGCATCCATAGCACTCTGTGTCAGTACACCCAGCCTGCCCTGCAGCCACAGCACTCTGTGTCAGTACACCCAGCCTGCCCTGCATCCACAGCACTCTGTGTCAGTACACCCAGCCTGCCCTGCATCCACAGCACTCTGTGTCAGTACACCCAGCCTGCCCTGCATCCACAGCACTCTGTGTCAGTACACCCAGCCTGCCCTGCATCCACAGCACTCTGTGTCAGTACACCCAGCCTGCCCTGCATCCACAGCACTCTGTGTCAGTACACCCAGCCTGCCCTGCAGCCACAGCACTCTGTGTCAGTACACCCAGCCTGCCCTGCATCCACAGCACTCTGTGTCAGTACACCCAGCCTGCCCTGCATCCACAGCACTCTGTGTCAGTACACCCAGCCTGCCCTGCATCCATAGCACTCTGTGTCAGTACACCCAGCCTGCCCTGCAGCCACAGCACTCTGTGTCAGTACACTCAGCCTGCCCTGCAGCCACAGCACCTGTGTCAGTACACCAGCCTGCCCTGCATCCACAGCACTCTGTGTCAGTACACCCAGCCTGCCCTGCATCCACAGCACTCTGTGTCAGTACACCCAGCCTGCCCTGCAGCCACAGCACTCTGTGTCAGTACACCCAGCCTGCCCTGCATCCACAGCACTCTGTGTCAGTACACCCAGCCTGCCCTGCATCCACAGCACTCTGTGTCAGTACACTCAGCCTGCCCTGCATCCATAGCACTCTGTGTCAGTACACCCAGCCTGCCCTGCAGCCATAGCACTCTGTGTCAGTACACCCAGCCTGCCCTGCAGCCACAGCACTCTGTGTCAGTACACCCAGCCTGCCCTGCAGCCACAGCACTCTGTGTCAGTACACCCAGCCTGCCCTGCAGCCACAGCACTCTGTGTCAGTACACCCAGCCTGCCCTGCAGCCACAGCACTCTGTGTCAGTACACCCAGCCTGCCCTGCAGCCATAGCACTCTGTGTCAGTACACCCAGCCTGCCCTGCAGCCACAGCACTCTGTGTCAGTACACTCAGCCTGCCCTGCATCCATAGCACTCTGTGTCAGTACACTCAGCCTGCCCTGCAGCCACAGCACCTGTGTCAGTACACCAGCCTGCCCTGCAGCCATAGCACTCTGTGTCAGTACACCCAGCCTGCCCTGCATCCACAGCACTCTGTGTCAGTACACCCAGCCTGCCCTGCATCCACAGCACTCTGTGTCAGTACACCCAGCCTGCCCTGCATCCACAGCACCTGTGTCAGTACACCAGCCTGCCCTGCATCCACAGCACTCTGTGTCAGTACACCCAGCCTGCCCTGCAGCCACAGCACTCTGTGTCAGTACACCCAGCCTGCCCTGCATCCACAGCACTCTGTGTCAGTACACCCAGCCTGCCCTGCATCCACAGCACTCTGTGTCAGTACACCCAGCCTGCCCTGCATCCATAGCACTCTGTGTCAGTACACTCAGCCTGCCCTGCATCCACAGCACTCTGTGTCAGTACACCCAGCCTGCCCTGCATCCACAGCACTCTGTGTCAGTACACCCAGCCTGCCCTGCAGCCACAGCACTCTGTGTCAGTACACTCAGCCTGCCCTGCATCCACAGCACTCTGTGTCAGTACACCCAGCCTGCCCTGCATCCATAGCACTCTGTGTCAGTACACCCAGCCTGCCCTGCAGCCATAGCACTCTGTGTCAGTACACCCGCCTGCCCTGCAGCCACAGCACCTGTGTCAGTACACCCAGCCTGCCCTGCATCCACAGCACTCTGTGTCAGTACACCCAGCCTGCCCTGCATCCACAGCACCTGTGTCAGTACACCCAGCCTGCCCTGCAGCCATAGCACTCTGTGTCAGTACACCCAGCCTGCCCTGCAGCCATAGCACTCTGTGTCAGTACACCCAGCCTGCCCTGCAGCCACAGCACTCTGTGTCAGCACACCCAGCCTGCCCTGCATCCACAGCACTCTGTGTCAGTACACCCAGCCTGCCCTGCATCCACAGCACTCTGTGTCAGTACACCCAGCCTGCCCTGCATCCACAGCACTCTGTGTCAGTACACTCAGCCTGCCCTGCAGCCACAGCACTCTGTGTCAGTACACCCAGCCTGCCCCTGCAGCCATCAGCACTCTGTGTCAGTACACCCAGCCTGCCCTGCATCCACAGCACTCTGTGTCAGTACACCCAGCCTGCCCTGCAGCCACAGCACTCTGTGTCAGTACACCCAGCCTGCCCTGCAGCCACAGCACTCTGTGTCAGCACACCCAGCCTGCCCTGCATCCACAGCACTCTGTGTCAGTACACCCAGCCTGCCCTGCAGCCATAGCACCTGTGTCAGTACACCCAGCCTGCCCTGCATCCACAGCACCTGTGTCAGTACACCCAGCCTGCCCTGCATCCACAGCACTCTGTGTCAGTACACCAGCCTGCCCTGCATCCACAGCACTCTGTGTCAGTACACCCAGCCTGCCCTGCATCCACAGCACTCTGTGCTGCACACCCAGCCTGCCCTGCAGCCACAGCACCTCTGTGTCAGTACACTCAGCCTGCCCTGCAGCCACAGCACTCTGTGTCAGTACACCCAGCCTGCCCTGCAGCCATAGCACTCTGTGTCAGTACACCCATCCTGCCCTGCAGCCATAGCACTCTGTGTCAGTACACCCAGCCTGCCCTGCATCCACAGCACTCTGTGTCAGTACACCCAGCCTGCCCTGCAGCCACAGCACTCTGTGTCAGCACACCCAGCCTGCCCTGCAGCCACAGCACTCTGTGTCAGTACACTCCAGCCTGCCCTGCATCCACAGCACTCTGTGTCAGTACACCCAGCCTGCCCTGCATCCACAGCACTCTGTGTCAGTACACCCAGCCTGCCCTGCATCCACAGCACTCTGTGTCAGTACACCAGCCTGCCCTGCAGCCACAGCACTCTGTGTCAGTACACCAGCCTGCCCTGCATCCACAGCACCTGTGTCAGTACACCCAGCCTGCCCTGCATCCACAGCACTCTGTGTCAGTACACTCAGCCTGCCCTGCAGCCACAGCACTCTGTGTCAGTACACCCAGCCTGCCCTGCAGCCATAGCACTCTGTGTCAGTACACCCAGCCTGCCCTGCATCCACAGCACTCTGTGTCAGTACACCCAGCCTGCCCTGCAGCCACAGCACTCTGTGTCAGTACACTCAGCCTGCCCTGCAGCCACAGCACTCTGTGTCAGTACACCAGCCTGCCCTGCAGCCATAGCACTCTGTGTCAGTACACCCAGCCTGCCCTGCATCCACAGCACTCTGTGTCAGTACACCCAGCCTGCCCTGCATCCACAGCACTCTGTGTCAGTACACCCAGCCTGCCCTGCAGCCACAGCACTCTGTGTCAGTACACCTCAGCCTGCCCTGCATCCACAGCACTCTGTGTCAGTACACCCAGCCTGCCCTGCATCCATAGCACTCTGTGTCAGTACACCCAGCCTGCCCTGCACCACAGCACTCTGTGTCAGTACACTCAGCCTGCCCTGCATCCACAGCACTCTGTGTCAGTACACCCAGCCTGCCCTGCATCCACAGCACTCTGTGTCAGTACACCCAGCCTGCCCTGCATCCATAGCACTCTGTGTCAGCACACCCGCCTGCCCTGCAGCCACAGCACTCTGTGTCAGTACACCCAGCCTGCCCTGCAGCCATAGCACTCTGTGTCAGTACACCCAGCCTGCCCTGCAGCCACAGCACTCTGTGTCAGTACACCCAGCCTGCCCTGCATCCATAGCACTCTGTGTCAGTACACCCAGCCTGCCCTGCAGCCATAGCACTCTGTGTCAGTACACCCAGCCTGCCCTGCAGCCACAGCACTCTGTGTCAGTACACCCAGCCTGCCCTGCATCGCATAGCACTCTGTGTCAGTACACCAGCCTGCCCTGCATCCACAGCACTCTGTGTCACACACCAGCCTGCCCTGCATCCACAGCACTCTGTGTCAGTACACTCAGCCTGCCCTGCATCCACAGCACTCTGTGTCAGTACACCCAGCCTGCCCTGCATCCACAGCACTCTGTGTCAGTACACTCAGCCTGCCCTGCAGCCACAGCACTCTGTGTCAGTACACCCAGCCTGCCCTGCATCCATAGCACTCTGTGTCAGTACACTCAGCCTGCCCTGCAGCCACAGCACTCTGTGTCAGTACACCCAGCCTGCCCTGCATCCACAGCACTCTTGTCAGTACACTCAGCCTGCCCTGCATCCACAGCACTCTGTGTCAGTACACCCAGCCTGCCCTGCAGCACAGCACTCTGTGTCAGTACACCCAGCCTGCCCTGCAGCCACAGCACTCTGTGTCAGTACACCCAGCCTGCCCTGCAGCCACAGCACTCTGTGTCAGTACACCCAGCCTGCCCTGCATCCACAGCACTTGTGTCAGTACACCCAGCCTGCCCTGCAGCCACAGCACTCTGTGTCAGTACACCCAGCCTGCCCTGCAGCCATAGCACTCTGTGTCAGTACACCAGCCTGCCCTGCATCCACAGCACTCTGTGTCAGTACACCAGCCTGCCCTGCATCCACAGCACTCTGTGTCAGTACACCCAGCCTGCCCTGCAGCCATAGCACTCTGTGTCAGTACACCCAGCCTGCCCTGCAGCCATAGCACTCTGTGTCAGTACACTCAGCCTGCCCTGCATCCACAGCACTCTGTGTCAGTACACCCAGCCTGCCCTGCATCCACAGCACTCTGTGTCAGTACACCCAGCCTGCCCTGCATCCACAGCACTCTGTGTCAGTACACTCAGCCTGCCCTGCAGCCACAGCACTCTGTGTCAGTACACCCAGCCTGCCCTGCAGCCACAGCACTCTGTGTCAGAACACCCAGCCTGCCCTGCAGCCATAGCACTCTGTGTCAGTACACCCAGCCTGCCCTGCAGCCATAGCACTCTGTGTCAGTACACCCAGCCTGCCCTGCAGCCACAGCACTCTGTGTCAGTACACCCAGCCTGCCCTGCATCCACAGCACTCTGTGTCAGGCACACCCAGCCTGCCCTGCATCCATAGCACTCTGTGTCAGTACACCCAGCCTGCCCTGCATCCACAGCACTCTGTGTCAGTACACCCAGCCTGCCCTGCAGCCATAGCACTCTGTGTCAGTACACCAGCCTGCCCTGCATCCACAGCACTCTGTGTCAGTACACCCAGCCTGCCCTGCATCCACAGCACTCTGTGTCAGTACACCCAGCCTGCCCTGCAGCCACAGCACTCTGTGTCAGTACACCCAGCCTGCCCTGCAGCCATAGCACTCTGTGTCAGTACACCCAGCCTGCCCTGCAGCCACAGCACTCTGTGTCAGTACACCCAGCCTGCCCTGCATCCACAGCACTCTGTGTCAGTACACCCAGCCTGCCCTGCATCCACAGCACTCTGTGTCAGTACACCAGCCTGCCCTGCAGCCACAGCACTCTGTGTCAGTACACCCAGCCTGCCCTGCATCCACAGCACTCTGTGTCAGTACACCCAGCCTGCCCTGCATCCACAGCACTCTGTGTCAGTACACCCAGCCTGCCCTGCATCCATAGCACTCTGTGTCAGTACACCCAGCCTGCCCTGCATCCACAGCACTCTGTGTCAGTACACCCAGCCTGCCCTGCATCCACAGCACTCTGTGTCAGTACACCCAGCCTGCCCTGCATCCATAGCACTCTGTGTCAGTACACCCAGCCTGCCCTGCATCCACAGCACTCTGTGTCAGTACACTCAGCCTGCCCTGCAGCCACAGCACTCTGTGTCAGTACACCCAGCCTGCCCTGCATCCATAGCACTCTGTGTCAGTACACCCAGCCTGCCCCTGCATCCACAGCACTCTGTGTCAGTACACCCAGCCTGCCCTGCATCCACAGCACTCTGTGTCAGTACACCCAGCCTGCCCTGCAGCCACAGCACTCTGTGTCAGTACACCCAGCTGCCCTGCATCCACAGCACTCTGTGTCAGTACACCCAGCCTGCCCTGCATCCAAGCACTCTGTGTCAGTACACCCAGCCTGCCCTGCATCCATAGCACTCTGTGTCAGTACACCCAGCCTGCCCTGCAGCCACAGCACTCTGTGTCAGTACACCCAGCCTGCCCTGCATCCACAGCACTCTGTGTCAGTACACCCAGCCTGCCCTGCATCCATAGCACTCTGTGTCAGTACACCCAGCCTGCCCTGCATCCACAGCACTCTGTGTCAGTACACCCAGCCTGCCCTGCATCCACAGCACTCTGTGTCAGTACACCCAGCCTGCCCTGCATCCATAGCACTCTGTGTCAGTACACCCAGCCTGCCCTGCATCCACAGCACCTGTGTCAGTACACCCAGCCTGCCCTGCATCCACAGCACTCTGTGTCAGTACACCCAGCCTGCCCTGCATCCACAGCACTCTGTGTCAGTACACCCAGCCTGCCCTGCATCCATAGCACTCTGTTCAGTACACTCTCAGCCTGCCCTGCATCCACAGCACTCTGTGTCAGTACACCCAGCCTGCCCTGCAGCCATAGCACTCTGTGTCAGTACACTCAGCCTGCCCTGCAGCCACAGCACTCTGTGTCAGTACACTCAGCCTGCCCTGCAGCCACAGCACTCTGTGTCAGTACACCCAGCCTGCCCTGCATCCACAGCACTCTGTGTCAGTACACCCAGCCTGCCCTGCACCCACAGCACTCTGTGTCAGTACACCCAGCCTGCCCTGCATCCACAGCACTCTGTGTCAGTACACCCAGCCTGCCCTGCAGCCACAGCACTCTGTGTCAGTACACCCAGCCTGCCCTGCATCCACAGCACTCTGTTAGTACACCCAGCCTGCCCTGCAACCACAGCACTCTGTGTCAGTACACCCAGCCTGCCCTGCAGCCACAGCACTCTGTCAGTACACCCAGCCTGCCCTGCATCCACAGCACTCTGTGTCAGTACACCCAGCCTGCCCTGCAGCCACAGCACTCTGTGTCAATACACCCAGTCTGCCCTGCATCCACAGCACTCTGTGTCAGTACACTCAGCCTGACTTGCAGCCATAGCACTCTGTCAGTACACCCAGCCTGCCCTGCAGCCACAGCACTCTGTGTCAGTACACCCAGCCTGCCCTGCATCCACAGCACTCTGTGTCAGTACACCCAGCCTGCCCTGCATCCACAGCACTCTGTGTCAGTACACTCAGCCTGCCCTGCAGCCACAGCACTCTGTGTCAGTACACCCAGCCTGCCCTGCAGCCACAGCACTCTGTGTCAGTACACCCAGCCTGCCCTGCATCCACAGCACTCTGTGTCAGTACACCCAGCCTGCCCTGCAGCCACAGCACTCTGTGTCAGTACACCCAGCCTGCCTGCAGCCACAGCACTCTGTGTCAGTACACCCAGCCTGCCCTGCATCCACAGCACTCTGTGTCAGTACACCCAGCCTGCCCTGCATCCACAGCACTCTGTGTCAGTACACCCAGCCTGCCCTGCATCCACAGCACTCTGTGTCAGTACACCCAGCCTGCCCTGCAGCCACAGCACTCTGTGTCAGTACACCAGCCTGCCCTGCAGCCACAGCACTCTGTGTCAGTACACCCAGCCTGCCCTGCAGCCACAGCACTCTGTGTCAGTACACCCAGCCTGCCCTGCAGCCATAGCACTCTGTGTCAGTACACCCAGCCTGCCCTGCAGCCACAGCACTCTGTGTCAGTACACCCAGCCTGCCCTGCAGCCAAGCACTCTGTGTCAGTACACCCAGCCTGCCCTGCATCCACAGCACTCTGTGTCAGTACACCCAGCCTGCCCTGCACCACAGCACTCTGTGTCAGTACACCCAGCCTGCCCTGCAGCCACAGCACTCTGTGTCAGTACACCCAGCCTGCCCTGCAGCCACAGCACTCTGTGTCAGTACACCCAGCCTGCCCTGCATCCACAGCACTCTGTGTCAGTACACCCAGCCTGCCCTGCAGCCACAGCACTCTGTGTCAGTACACCCAGCCTGCCCTGCAGCCACAGCACTCTGTGTCAGTACACTCAGCCTGCCCTGCATCCACAGCACTCTGTGTCAGTACACCCAGCCTGCCCTGCATCCACAGCACTCTGTGTCAGTACACCCAGCCTGCCCTGCAGCCACAGCACTCTGTGTCAGTACACCCAGCCTGCCCTGCAGCCACAGCACTCTGTGTCAGTACACCCAGCCTGCCCTGCAGCCACAGCACTCTGTGTCAGTACACCCAGCCTGCCCTGCATCCACAGCACTCTGTGTCAGTACACTCAGCCTGCCCTGCATCCACAGCACTCTGTGTCAGTACACCCAGCCTGCCCTGCATCCATAGCACTCTGTGTCAGTACACTCAGCCTGCCCTGCAGCCACAGCACTCTGTGTCAGTACACCCAGCCTGCCCTGCAGCCACAGCACTCTGTGTCAGTACACCAGCCTGCCCTGCAGCCATAGCACTCTGTGTCAGTACACTCAGCCTGCCCTGCAGCCACAGCACTCTGTGTCAGTACACCCAGCCTGCCCTGCAGCCACAGCACTCTGTGTCAGTACACCCAGCCTGCCCTGCAGCCACAGCACTCTGTGTCAGTACACTCAGCCTGCCCTGCAGCCACAGCACTCTGTGCAGTACACCCAGCCTGCCCTGCAGCCACAGCACTCTGTGTCAGTACACCCAGCCTGCCCTGCAGCCACAGCACTCTGTGTCAGTACACCCAGCCTGCCCTGCAGCCACAGCACTCTGTGTCAGTACACTCAGCCTGCCCTGCAGCCACAGCACTCTGTGTCAGTACACTCAGCCTGCCCTGCAGCCACAGCACTCTGTGTCAGTACACCCAGCCTGCCCTGCATCCACAGCACTCTGTGTCAGTACACCCAGCCTGCCCTGCAGCCACAGCACTCTGTGTCAGTACACAGCCTGCCCTGCAGCCACAGCACTCTGTGTCAGTACACTCAGCCTGCCCTGCAGCCACAGCACTCTGTGTCAGTACACCCAGCCTGCCCTGCAGCCACAGCACTCTGTGTCAGTACACCCAGCCTGCCCTGCATCCACAGCACTCTGTGTCAGTACACTCAGCCTGCCCTGCAGCCACAGCACTCTGTGTCAGTACACCCAGCCTGCCCTGCATCCACAGCACTCTGTGTCAGTACACCCAGCCTGCCCTGCAGCCACAGCACTCTGTGTCAGTACACCCAGCCTGCCCTGCAGCCACAGCACTCTGTGTCAGTACACTCAGCCTGCCCTGCAGCCACAGCACTCTGTGTCAGTACACCCAGCCTGCCCTGCAGCCACAGCACTCTGTGTCAGTACACCCAGCCTGCCCTGCATCCACAGCACTCTGTGTCAGTACACACCAGCCTGCCCTGCAGCCACAGCACTCTGTGTCAGTACACTCAGCCTGCCCTGCAGCCACAGCACTCTGTGTCAGTACACTCAGCCTGCCCTGCATCCACAGCACTCTGTGTCAGTACACCCAGCCTGCCCTGCATCCACAGCACTCTGTGTCAGTACACTCAGCCTGCCTGCAGCCACAGCACTCTGTGTCAGTACACCCAGCCTGCCCTGCATCCACAGCACTCTGTGTCAGTACACCCAGCCTGCCCTGCATCCACAGCACTCTGTGTCAGTACACCCAGCCTGCCCTGCATCCACAGCACTCTGTGTCAGTACACCCAGCCTGCCCTGCAGCCACAGCACTCTGTGTCAGTACACCAGCCTGCCCTGCAGCCACAGCACTCTGTGTCAGTACACCCAGCCTGCCCTGCATCCATAGCACCTGTGTCAGTACACCCAGCCTGCCCTGCAGCCACAGCACTCTGTGTGACACTCAGCCTGCCCTGCAGCCACAGCACTCTGTGTCAGTACACCCAGCCTGCCCTGCATCCACAGCACTCTGTGTCAGTACACCCAGCCTGCCCTGCAGCCACAGCACTCTGTGTCAGTACACCCAGCCTGCCCTGCAGCCACAGCACTCTGTGTCAGTACACTCAGCCTGCCCTGCAGCCACAGCACTCTGTGTCAGTACACCCAGCCTGCCCTGCATCCACAGCACTCTGTGTCAGTACACCCAGCCTGCCCTGCAGCCACAGCACTCTGTGTCAGTACACCCAGCCTGCCCTGCAGCCACAGCACTCTGTGTCAGTACACTCAGCCTGCCCTGCAGCCACAGCACTCTGTGTCAGTACACCCAGCCTGCCCTGCAGCCACAGCACTCTGTGTCAGTACACTCAGCCTGCCCTGCAGCCATAGCACTCTGTGTCAGTACACCCAGCCTGCCCTGCATCCACAGCACTCTTGTCAGTACACCCAGCCTGCCCTGCATCCACAGCACTCTGTGTCAGTACACCCAGCCTGCCCTGCAGCCACAGCACTCTGTGTCAGTACACCCAGCCTGCCCTGCATCCACAGCACTCTGTGTCAGTACACCCAGCCTGCCCTGCAGCCACAGCACTCTGTGTCAGTACACTCAGCCTGCCCTGCAGCCACAGCACTCTGTGTCAGTACACCAGCCTGCCCTGCAGCCACAGCACTCTGTGTCAGTACACCCAGCCTGCCCTGCAGCCACAGCACTCTGGTCAGTACATCCAGCCTGCCCTGCAGCCACAGCACTCTGTGTCAGTACACTCAGCCTGCCCTGCAGCCACAGCACTCTGTGTCAGTACACCCAGCCTGCCCTGCATCCACAGCACTCTGTGTCAGTACACCCAGCCTGCCCTGCAGCCACAGCACTCTGTGTCAGTACACTCAGCCTGCCCTGCAGCCACAGCACTCTGTGTCAGTACACCCAGCCTGCCCTGCATCCATAGCACTCTGTGTCAGTACACCCAGCCTGCCCTGCAGCCACAGCACTCTGTGTCAGTACACCCAGCCTGCCCTGCATCCACAGCACTCTGTGTCAGTACACCCAGCCTGCCCTGCATCCACAGCACTCTGTGTCAGTACACCCAGCCTGCCCTGCATCCATAGCACTCTGTGTCAGTACACCCAGCCTGCCCTGCATCCACAGCACTCCTGTGTCAGTACACCCAGCCTGCCCTGCAGCCACAGCACTCTGTGTCAGTACACTCAGCCTGCCCTGCAGCCACAGCACTCTGTGTCAGTACACCCAGCCTGCCCTGCATCCATAGCACTCTGTGTCAGTACACCCAGCCTGCCCTGCAGCCACAGCACTCTGGTTCAGAACATCCAGCCTGCCCTGCAGCCACAGCACTCTGTGTCAGTACACTCAGCCTGCCCTGCATCCACAGCACTCTGTGTCAGTACACTCAGCCTGCCCTGCATCCACAGCACTCTGTGTCAGTACACCCAGCCTGCCCTGCATCCACAGCACTCTGTGTCAGTACACCCAGCCTGCCCTGCAGCCATAGCACTCTGTGTCAGTACACCCAGCCTGCCCTGCATCCACAGCACTCTGTGTCAGTACACTCAGCCTGCCCTGCATCCACAGCACTCTGTGTCAGTACACCCAGCCTGCCCTGCATCCATAGCACTCTGTGTCAGTACACCCAGCTGCCCTGCAGCCATAGCACTCTGTGTCAGTACACCCAGCCTGCCCTGCAGCCACAGCACTCTGTGTCAGTACACCCAGCCTGCCCTGCATCCACAGCACTCTGTGTCAGCCTGCCTGCCCTGCATCCACAGCACTCTGTGTCAGTACACCTCAGCCTGCCCTGCAGCCATAGCACTCTGTGTCAGTACACCCAGCCTGCCCTGCAGCCACAGCACTCTGTGTCAGTACACCCAGCCTGCCCTGCATCCATAGCACTCTGTGTCAGTACACCCAGCCTGCCCTGCAGCCACAGCACTCTGTGTCAGTACACCCAGCCTGCCCTGCATCCATAGCACTCTGTGTCAGTACACCCAGCCTGCCCTGCAGCCACAGCACTCTGTGTCAGTACACCAGCCTGCCCTGCATCCACAGCACTCTGTGTCAGTACACCCAGCCTGCCCTGCAGCCACAGCACTCTGTGTCAGTACACTCAGCCTGCCCTGCAGCCACAGCACTCTGTGTCAGTACACCCAGCCTGCCCTGCATCCATAGCACTCTGTGTCAGTACACCCAGCCTGCCCTGCAGCCACAGCACTCTGTGTCAGTACACCCAGCCTGCCCTGCAGCCACAGCACTCTGTGTCAGTACACCCAGCCTGCCCTGCATCCACAGCACTCTGTGTCAGTACACTAGCCTGCCCTGCAGCCACAGCACTCTGTGTCAGTCACACCCAGCCTGCCCTGCATCCACAGCACTCTGTGTCAGTACACCCAGCCTGCCCTGCAGCCACAGCACTCTGTGTCAGTACACCCAGCCTGCCCTGCAGCCACAGCACTCTGGTCAGTACACCCAGCCTGCCCTGCATCCACAGCACTCTGTGTCAGTACACCCAGCCTGCCCTGCAGCCACAGCACTCTGTGTCAGTACACCCAGCCTGCCCTGCATCCACAGCACTCTGTGTCAGTACACCCAGCCTGCCCTGCATCCACAGCACTCTGTGTCAGTACACTCAGCCTGCCCTGCAGCCACAGCACTGTGTCAGTACACTCAGCCTGCCCTGCATCCATAGCACTCTGTGTCAGTACACCCAGCCTGCCCTGCATCCACAGCACTCTGTGTCAGTACACTCAGCCTGCGCCCTGCAGCCACAGCACTCTGTGTCAGTACACCCAGCCTGCCCTGCATCCATAGCACTCTGTGTCAGTACACCCAGCCTGCCCTGCAGCCACAGCACTCTGTGTCAGTACACCCAGCCTGCCCTGCATCCACAGCACTCTGTGTCAGTACACCCAGCCTGCCCTGCAGCCACAGCACTCTGTGTCAGTACACCCAGCCTGCCCTGCATCCACAGCACTCTGTGTCAGTACACTCCAGCCTGCCCTGCATCCACAGCACTCTGTGTCAGTACACTCAGCCTGCCCTGCAGCCATAGCACTCTGTGTCAGTACACTCAGCCTGCCCTGCAGCCACAGCACTCTGTGTCAGTACACCCAGCCTGCCCTGCATCCATAGCACTCTGTGTCAGTACACCCAGCCTGCCCCTGCAGCCATAGCACTCTGTGTCAGTACACCCAGCCTGCCCTGCATCCACAGCACTCTGTGTCAGTACACCTCAGCCTGCCCTGCATCCATAGCACTCTGTGTCAGTACACTCAGCCTGCCCTGCAGCCACAGCACTCTGTGTCAGTACACCCAGCCTGCCCTGCATCCACAGCACTCTGTGTCAGTACACTCAGCCTGCCCTGCATCCACAGCACTCTGTGTCAGTACACTCAGCCTGCCCTGCATCCAAGCACTCTGTGTCAGTACACCCAGCCTGCCCTGCATCCACAGCACTCTGTGTCAGTACACCCAGCCTGCCCTGCAGCCATAGCACTCTGTGTCAGTACACTCAGCCTGCCCTGCATCCATAGCACTCTGTGTCAGTACACCCAGCCTGCCCTGCACCACAGCACTCTGTGTCAGTACACCAGCCTGCCCTGCATCCACAGCACTCTGTGTCAGTACACCCAGCCTGCCCTGCATCCATAGCACTCTGTGTCAGTACACTCAGCCTGCCCTGCAGCCACAGCACTCTGTGTCAGTACACCCAGCCTGCCCTGCATCCACAGCACTCTGTGTCAGCACACCCAGCCTGCCCTGCATCCACAGCACTCTGTGTCAGTACACCCAGCCTGCCCTGCAGCCACAGCACTCTGTCAGTACACCCAGCCTGCCCTGCAGCCACAGCACTCTGTGTCAGACACCCAGCCTGCCCTGCAGCCACAGCACTCTGTGTCAGTACACCCAGCCTGCCCTGCATCCACAGCACTCTGGTCAGTACACCCAGCCTGCCCTGCAGCCACAGCACTCTGTGTCAGTACACCCAGCCTGCCCTGCAGCCACAGCACTCTGTGTCAGTACACCCAGCCTGCCCTGCATCCACAGCACTCTGTGTCAGTACACCCAGCCTGCCCTGCATCCACAGCACTCTGTGTCAGTACACTCAGCCTGCCCTGCATCCACAGCACTCTGTGTCAGTACACCCAGCCTGCCCTGCATCCATAGCACTCTGTGTCAGTACACCCAGCCTGCCCTGCATCCACAGCACTCTGTGTCAGTACACCCAGCCTGCCCTGCAGCCACAGCACTCTGTGTCAGTACACCCAGCCTGCCCTGCAGCCACAGCACTCTGTGTCAGTACACCAGCCTGCCCTGCAGCCATAGCACTCTGTGTCAGTACACCCAGCCTGCCCTGCATGCCACAGCACTCTGGGTCAGAACACCCAGCCTGCCCTGCAGCCACAGCACTCTGTGTTCAGTACACTCCAGCCTGCCCTGCAGCCACAGCACTCTGTGTCAGTACACCCGGCCTGCCCTGCAGCCACAGCACTCAGGGTCAGAACACCCAGCCTGCCCTGCAGCCATAGCACTCTGTGTCAGTACACCCAGCCTGCCCTGCATCCACAGCACTCTGTGTCAGTACACTTAGCCTGCCCTGCATCCACAGCACTCTGTCAGTACACCCAGCCTGCCCTGCATCCACAGCACTCTGTGTCACTACACCCAGCCTGCCCTGCATCCACAGCACTCTGTGTCAGTACACTCAGCCTGCCCTGCATCCACAGCACTCTGTGTCAGTACACTCAGCCTGCCCTGCATCCACAGCACTCTGTGTCAGTACACCCAGCCTGCCCTGCAGCCATAGCACCTGTGTCAGTACACCCAGCCTGCCCTGCAGCCACAGCACTCTGGGTCAGTACACCCAGCCTGCCCTGCATCCACAGCACTCTGTGTCAGTACACCCAGCCTGCCCTGCATCCACAGCACTCTGTGTCAGTACACCAGCCTGCCCTGCATCCACAGCACTCTGTGTCAGTACACCAGCCTGCCCTGCAGCCATAGCACTCTGTGTCAGTACACCCAGCCTGCCCTGCATCCACAGCACTCTGTGTCAGTACACTCAGCCTGCCCTGCATCCATAGCACTCTGTGTCAGTACACCCAGCCTGCCCTGCATCCACAGCACCTGTGTCAGTACACCCAGCCTGCCCTGCATCCACAGCACTCTGTGTCAGTACACCCAGCCTGCCCTGCATCCACAGCACTCTGTGTCAGTACACCCAGCCTGCCCTGCAGCCACAGCACTCTGTGTCAGTACACCCAGCCTGCCCTGCATCCACAGCACTCTGTGTCAGTACACCCGCCTGCCCTGCATCCACAGCACTCTGTGTCAGTACACCCAGCCTGCCCTGCATCCACAGCACTCTGTGTCAGTACACTCAGCCTGCCCTGCAGCCACAGCACTCTGTGTCAGTACACCCAGCCTGCCCTGCAGCCACAGCACTCTGTGTCAGTACACTCCAGCTGCCCTGCAGCCACAGCACTCTGTGTCAGTACACCCAGCCTGCCCTGCATCCACAGCACTCTGTGTCAGTACACCCAGCCTGCCCTGCATCCATAGCACTCTGTGTCAGTACACCCGCCTGCCCTGCAGCCACAGCACTCTGTGTCAGTACACCCAGCCTGCCCTGCAGCCACAGCACTCTGTGTCAGTACACCCAGCCTGCCCTGCATCCACAGCACTCTGTGTCAGTACACTCAGCCTGCCCTGCATCCACAGCACTCTGTGTCAGTACACCCAGCCTGCCCTGCATCCACAGCACTCTGTGTCAGTACACCCAGCCTGCCCTGCATCCACAGCACTCTGTGTCAGTACACTCAGCCTGCCCTGCATCCACAGCACTCTGTGTCAGTACACCCAGCCTGCCCTGCATCCACAGCACTCTGTGTCAGTACACCCAGCCTGCCCTGCCAGCCACAGCACTCTGTGTCAGTACACCCAGCCTGCCCTGCATCCACAGCACTCTGTGTCAGTACACCCAGCCTGCCCTGCAGCCACAGCACTCTGTGTCAGTACACCCAGCCTGCCCTGCATCCACAGCACTCTGTGTCAGGACACCCAGCCTGCCCTGCAGCCACAGCACTCTGTCAGTACTCCCAGCCTGCCCTGCATCCACAGCACTCTGTGTCAGTACACCCAGCCTGCCCTGCATCCACAGCACTCTGTGTCAGTACACCCAGCCTGCCCTGCATCCACAGCACTCTGTGTCAGTACACTCAGCCTGCCCTGCATCCACAGCACTCTGTGTCAGTACACTCAGCCTGCCCTGCATCCACAGCACTCTGTGTCAGTACACCCAGCCTGCCCTGCATCCATAGCACTCTGTGTCAGTACACCCAGCCTGCCCCTGCAGCCATAGCACTCTGTGTCAGTACACCCAGCCTGCCCTGCCTCCATAGCACTCTGTGTCAGTGCACTCAGCCTGCCCTGCAGCCACAGCACTCTGTGTCAGTACACTCGGCCTGCCCTGCAGCCATAGCACTCTGTGTCAGTACACCCAGCCTGCCCTGCATCCATAGCACTCTGTGTCAATACACCCAGCCTGCCCTGAAGCCACAGCACTCTGGGTCAGTACACCCAGCCTGCCCTGTGGCCATAGCACTCTGTGTCAGTGCACTCGGCCTGCCCTGCAGCCACAGCACTCTGTGTCAGTACACTCGGCCTGCCCTGCATGCCATAGCACTCTGTGTCAGTACACCCAGCCTGCCCTGCATCCATAGCACTCTGTGTCAGACACACCCAGCCTGCCCTGCAAGCCACAGCACTCTGGGTCAGTACACCCAGCCTGCCCTGCAGCCACAGCACTCTGTGTTCAGTACATCCAGCCTGCCCTGCAGCCACAGCACTCTGTGTCAGTACACCCAGCCTGCCCTGCAGCCACAGCACTCTGTGTCAGTACACCCAGCCTGCCCTGCAGCCACAGCACTCTGTGTCAGTACACCCAGCCTGCCCTGCATCCACAGCACTCTGTGTCAGTACACTCAGCCTGCCCTGCATCCATAGCACTCTGTGTCAGTACACTCAGCCTGCCCTGCAGCCATAGCACTCTGTGTCAGTACACCCAGCCTGCCCTGCAGCCATAGCACTCTGTGTCAGTACACCCAGCCTGCCCTGCAGCCACAGCACTCTGGGTCAGTACACCCAGCCTGCCCTGCATCCATAGCACTCTGTGTCAGTACACCCAGCCTGCCCTGCATCCACAGCACTCTGTGTCAGTACACCCAGCCTGCCCTGCATCCACAGCACTCTGTGTCAGTACACTCAGCCTGCCCTGCAGCCACAGCACTCTGTGTCAGTACACCCAGCCTGCCCTGAAGCCACTAGCACTCTGTGCAGTACACCCAGCCTGCCCTGCATCCACAGCACTCTGTGTCAGTACACCCAGCCTGCCCTGCATCCATAGCACTCTGTGTCAGTACACCCAGCCTGCCCTGCAGCCACAGCACTCTGTGTCAGTACACCCAGCCTGCCCTGCAGCCATAGCACTCTGTGTCAGTACACCCAGCCTGCCCTGCAGCCACAGCACTCTGTGTCAGTACACCCAGCCTGCCCTGCATCCATAGCACTCTGTGTCAGTACACCCAGCCTGCCCTGCAGCCACAGCACTCTGTGTCAGTACACTCAGCCTGCCCTGCATCCACAGCACTCTGTGTCAGTACACCCAGCCTGCCCTGCATCCACAGCACTCTGTGTCAGTACACCAGCCTGCCCTGCATCCACAGCACTCTGTGTCAGTACACCCAGCCTGCCCTGCATCCACAGCACTCTGTGTCAGTACACCAGCCTGCCCTGCATCCACAGCACTCTGTGTCAGTACACCCAGCCTGCCCTGCATCCACAGCACTCTGTGTCAGTACACCCAGCCTGCCCTGCAGCCACAGCACTCTGTGTCAGTACACCCAGCCTGCCCTGCATCCACAGCACTCTGTGTCAGTACACCCAGCCTGCCCTGCAGCCACAGCACTCTGTGTCAGTACACCCAGCCTGCCCTGCAGCCACAGCACTCTGTGTCAGTACACCCAGCCTGCCCTGCAGCCACAGCACTCTGTGTCAGTACACCAGCCTGCCCTGCATCCACAGCACTCTGTGTCAGTACACTCAGCCTGCCCTGCATCCACACACTCTGTGTCAGTACACCCAGCCTGCCCTGCAGCCACAGCACTCTGTGTCAGTACACCAGCCTGCCCTGCATCCACAGCACTCTGTGTCAGTACACTCAGCCTGCCCTGCATCCACAGCACTCTGTGTCAGTACACCCAGCCTGCCCTGCATCCATAGCACTCTGTGTCAGTACACTCAGCCTGCCCTGCATCCACAGCACTCTGTGTCAGTACACCCAGCCTGCCCTGCAGCCAAGCACTCTGTGTCAGTACACTCGGCCTGCCCTGCAGCCACAGCACTCTGTGTCAGTACACCCAGCCTGCCCTGCAGCCATAGCACTCTGTGTCAGTACACCCAGCCTGCCCTGCAAGCCACAGCACTCTGGGTCAGTAACACCCAGCCTGCCCTGCAGCCACAGCACTCTGTGTCAGTACACCCAGCCTGCCCTGCATCCATAGCACTCTGTGTCAGTACACCCAGCCTGCCCTGCATCCACAGCACTCTGTGTCAGTACACCCAGCCTGCCCTGCATCCACAGCACTCTGTGTCACACCCAGCCTGCCCTGCATCCACAGCACTCTGTGTCAGTACACCCAGCCTGCCCTGCATCCACAGCACTCTGTGTCAGTACACCCAGCCTGCCCTGCATCCATCAGCACTCTGTGTCAGTACACCCAGCCTGCCCTGCATCCACAGCACTCTGTGTCAGTACACTCAGCCTGCCCTGCATCCACAGCACTCTGTGTCAGTACACCCAGCCTGCCCTGCAGCCACAGCACTCTGTGTCAGTACACCCAGCCTGCCCTGCAGCCACAGCACTCTGTGTCAGTACACCCAGCCTGCCCTGCATCCACAGCACTCTGTGTCAGTACACTCAGCCTGCCCTGCATCCACAGCACTCTGTGTCAGTACACCCAGCCTGCCCTGCAGCCACAGCACTCTGTGTCAGTACACCCAGCCTGCCCTGCATCCACAGCACTCTGTGTCAGTACACCCAGCCTGCCCTGCATCCATAGCACTCTGTGTCAGTACACTCAGCCTGCCCTGCATCCACAGCACTCTGTGTCAGTACACTCAGCCTGCCCTGCATCCACAGCACTCTGTGTCACACCCAGCCTGCCCTGCAGCCATAGCACTCTGTGTCAGTACACCCAGCCTGCCCTGCATCCACAGCACTCTGTGTCAGTACACCCAGCCTGCCCTGCATCCACAGCACTCTGTGTCAGTACACCAGCCTGCCTGCAGCCACAGCACTCTGTGTCAGTACACCAGCCTGCCCTGCATCCATAGCACTCTGTGTCAGTACACTCAGCCTGCCCTGCAGCCACAGCACTCTGTGTCAGTACACCCAGCCTGCCCTGCAGCCACAGCACTCTGTGTCAGTACACCCAGCCTGCCCTGCAGCCACAGCACTCTGTGTCAGTACACCCAGCCTGCCCTGCATCCACAGCACTCTGTGTCAGTACACCAGCCTGCCCTGCATCCACAGCACTCTGTGTCAGTACACCCAGCCTGCCCTGCAGCCATAGCACTCTGTGTCAGTACACCCAGCCTGCCCTGCAGCCATAGCACTCTGTGTCAGTACACCCAGCCTGCCCTGCATCCACAGCACTCTGTGTCAGTACACCCAGCCTGCCCTGCAGCCATAGCACTCTGTGTCAGTACACCCAGCCTGCCCTGCATCCACAGCACTCTGTGTCAGTACACCCAGCCTGCCCTGCACCACAGCACTCTGTGTCAGTACACTCCAGCCTGCCCTGCAGCCACAGCACTCTGTGTCAGTACACCCAGCCTGCCCTGCATCCACAGCACTCTGTGTCAGTACACCCAGCCTGCCCTGCAGTCCACAGCACTCTGTGTCAGTACACCCAGCCTGCCCTGCATCCATAGCACTCTGTGTCAGTACACCCAGCCTGCCCTGCATCCACAGCACTCTGTGTCAGTGCACACCAGCCTGCCCTGCATCCGTAGCACTCTGTGTCAGTACACTCAGCCTGCTCTGCAGCCACAGCACTCTGTGTCAGTACACCCAGCCTGCCCTGCATCCACAGCACTCTGTGTCAGTACACCCAGCCTGCCCTGCATCCACAGCACTCTGTGTCAGTACACCCAGGCTGCCCTGCAGTCACAGCACTCTGTGTCTGCACACCCAGCCTGCCCTGCATCCACAGCACTGTGGGTCAGAACACCCAGCCTGCCCTGCAGCTACAGCACTCAGTGTCAGTACACCCA
Organism: Neoceratodus forsteri; assembly: GCA_016271365.2. Taxonomy (NCBI): domain Eukaryota; kingdom Metazoa; phylum Chordata; order Ceratodontiformes; family Ceratodontidae; genus Neoceratodus; species Neoceratodus forsteri. The sequence goes on from JADMNL010000027.1 coordinate 26,547,005, forward strand.
GCCTGCCCTGCATCCACAGCACTCTGTGTCAGTACACTCAGCCTGCCCTGCATCCACAGCACTCTGTGTCAGTACACCCAGCCTGCCCTGCATCCATAGCACTCTGTGTCAGTACACCCAGCCTGCCCTGCATCCAAGCACTCTGTGTCAGTACACCCAGCCTGCCCTGCAGCCACAGCACACTGTGTCAGTACACCCAGCCTGCCCTGCAGCCATAGCACTCTGTGTCAGTACACCCAGCCTGCCCTGCATCCACAGCACTCTGTGTCAGTACACCCAGCCTGCCCTGCAGCCACAGCACTCTGTGTCAGTACACCAGCCTGCCCTGCATCCATAGCACTCTGTGTCAGTACACCCAGCCTGCCCTGCATCCACAGCACTCTGTGTCAGTACACCCAGCCTGCCCTGCACCATCAGCACTCTGTGTCAGTACACTCAGCCTGCCCTGCATCCACAGCACTCTGTGTCAGAACACCCAGCCTGCCCTGCATCCATAGCACTCTGTGTCAGTACACTCAGCCTGCCTGCAGCCACAGCACTCTGTGTCAGTACACTCAGCCTGCCCTGCAGCCACAGCACTCTGTGTCAGTACACCCAGCCTGCCCTGCATCCACAGCACTCTGTGTCAGTACACCCAGCCTGCCCTGCAGCCATAGCACTCTGTGTCAGTACACCAGCCTGCCCTGCAGCCACAGCACTCTGGGTCAGAACACCCAGCCTGCCCTGCAGCCACAGCACTCTGTGTCAGTACACCCAGCCTGCCCTGCAGCCACAGCACTCTGTGTCAGTACACCAGCCTGCCCCTGCATCCACAGCACTCTGTGTCAGTACACCCAGCCTGCCCTGCATCCACAGCACTCTGTGTCAGTACACCCAGCCTGCCCTGCATCCACAGCACTCTGTGTCAGTACACCAGCCTGCCCTGCATCCACAGCACTCTGTGTCAGTACACCTCAGCCTGCCCTGCATCCACAGCACTCTGTGTCAGTACACCCAGCCTGCCCTGCATCCACAGCACTCTGTGTCAGTACACCCAGCCTGCCCTGCACCACAGCACTCTGTGTCAGTACACCCAGCCTGCCCTGCATCCACAGCACTCCGTGTCAGTACACCCAGCCTGCCCTGCAACCATAGCACTCTGTCAGGACACCCATGCCTGCCCTGCATCCACAGCACTCTGTGTCAGTACACCCAGCCTGCCCTGCAGCCATAGCACTCTGTGTCAGTACACCCAGCCTGCCCTGCAGTCCACAGCACTCTGTGTCAGTACACTCAGCCTGCCCTGCAGCCATAGCATGTGTCAGTACACCCAGCCTGCCCTGCATCCACAGCACTCTGTGTCAGTACACCCAGCCTGCCCTGCATCCACAGCACTCTGTGTCAGTACACCCAGCCTGCCCTGCATCCATAGCACTCTGTGTCAGTACACCCAGCCTGCCCTGCATCCACAGCACTCTGTGTCAGTACACTCAGCCTGCCCTGCATCCACAGCACTCTGTGTCAGTACACCCAGCCTGCCCTGCATCCACAGCACTCTGTGTCAGTACACCCAGCCTGCCCTGCATCCACAGCACTCTGTGTCAGTACACAGCTGCCCTGCATCCATAGCACTCTGTGTCAGTACACTCAGCCTGCCCTGCAGCCACAGCACTCTGTGTCAGTACACCCAGCCTGCCCTGCATCCACAGCACTCTGTGTCAGACACCCAGCCTGCCCTGCAGCCACAGCACTCTGTGTCAGTAACATCAGCCTGCCCTGCATCCATAGCACTCTGTGTCAGTACACCCAGCCTGCCCTGCAGCCACAGCACTCTGTGTCAGTACACTCAGCCTGCCCTGCATCCACAGCACTCTGTGTCAGTACACCCAGCCTGCCCTGCATCCACAGCACTCTGTGTCAGTACACCCAGCCTGCCCTGCATCCACAGCACTCTGTGTCAGTACACCCAGCCTGCCCTGCATCCACAGCACTCTGTGTCAGTACACCCAGCCTGCCCTGCAGCCACAGCACTCTGTGTCAGTACACCCAGCCTGCCCTGCATCCACAGCACTCTGTGTCAGTACACCCAGCCTGCCCTGCATCCACAGCACTCTGTGTCAGTACCTCAGCCTGCCCTGCAGCCACAGCACTCTGTGTCAGTACACCCAGCCTGCCCTGCATCCACAGCACTCTGTGTCAGTACACCCAGCCTGCCCTGCAGCCACAGCACTCTGTGTCAGTACACCCAGCCTGCCCTGCAGCCACAGCACTCTGTGTCAGTACACCCAGCCTGCCCTGCATCCACAGCACTCTGTGTCAGTACACCCAGCCTGCCCTGCATCCACAGCACTCTGTGTCAGTACACCCAGCCTGCCCTGCAGCCACAGCACTCTGTGTCAGTACACTCAGCCTGCCCCTGCATCCACAGCACTCTATGACAGTACACCCAGCCTGCCCTGCATCCATAGCACTCTGTGTCAGTGCACTCGGCCTGCCCTGCAGCCACAGCACTCTGTGTCAGAACACCCAGCCTGCCCTGCATCCATAGCACTCTGTGTCAATACACCCAGCCTGCCCTGAAGCCACAGCACTCTGTGTCAGTACACTCAGCCTGCCCTGCATCCACAGCACTCTGTGTCAGTACACCCAGCCTGCCCTGCATCCACAGCACTCTGTGTCAGAACACCCAGCCTGCCCTGCAGCCATAGCACTCTGTGTCAGTACACCCAGCCTGCCTGCATCCACAGCACTCTGTGTCAGTACACCCAGCCTGCCCTGCAGCCACAGCACTCTGTGTCAGTACACCCAGCCTGCCCTGCATCCACAGCACTCTGTGTCAGTACACTCAGCCTGCCCTGCAGCCACAGCACTCTGTGTCAGTACACCCAGCCTGCCCTGCATCCATAGCACTCTGTGTCACACCCAGCCTGCCCTGCAGCCACAGCACTCTGTGTCAGTACACCCAGCCTGCCCTGCATCCACAGCACTCTGTGTCAGTACACCCAGCCTGCCCTGCATCCACAGCACTCTGTGTCAGTACACTCCAGCCTGCCCTGCATCCACAGCACTCTGTGTCAGTACACCCAGCCTGCCCTGCAGCCACAGCACTCTGTGTCAGTACACCCAGCCTGCCCTGCAGCCACAGCACTCTGTGTCAGTGCACACCAGCCTGCCCTGCATCCACAGCACTCTGTGTCAGTACACCCAGCCTGCCCTGCAGCCACAGCACTCTGTGTCAGTACACCCAGCCTGCCCTGCAGCCACAGCACTCTGTGTCAGTAACATCCAGCCTGCCCTGCAGCCATAGCACTCTGTGTCAGTACACTGCCTGCCCTGCATCCACAGCACTCTGTGTCAGTACACTCAGCCTGCCCTGCATCCACAGCACTCTGTGTCAGTACACTCCAGCCTGCCCTGCAGCCACAGCACTCTGTGTCAGTACACTCAGCCTGCCCTGCATCCACAGCACTCTGTGTCAGTACACCCAGCCTGCCCTGCATCCATAGCACTCTGTGTCAGTGCACTTGGCCTGCCCTGCAGCCACAGCACTCTGTGTCAGTACACCCAGCCTGCCCTGCATCCATAGCACTCTGTGTCAATACACCCAGCCTGCCCTGAAGCCACAGCACTCTGTGTCAGTACACTCAGCCTGCCCTGCATCCACAGCACTCTGTGTCTGTACACCCAGCCTGCCCTGCATCCATAGCACTCTGTGTCAGTAACCAGCCTGCCCTGCATCCACAGCACTCTGTGTCAGTACACCCAGCCTGCCCTGCATCCACAGCACTCTGTGTCAGTACACTCAGCCTGCCCTGCAGCCACAGCACTCTGTGTCAGTACACCCAGCCTGCCCTGCAGCACAGCACTCTGTGTCAGAACACTCAGCCTGCCCTGCAGCCACAGCACTCTGTGTCAGTACACCCGCCTGCCCTGCATCCATAGCACTCTGTGTCAGTACACCCAGCCTGCCCTGCAGCCACAGCACTCTGTGTCAGTACACCCAGCCTGCCCTGCATCCACAGCACTCTGTGTCAGTACACCCAGCCTGCCCTGCATCCACAGCACTCTGTGTCAGTACACTCAGCCTGCCCTGCATCCACAGCACTCTGTGTCAGTACACCCAGCCTGCCCTGCATCCACAGCACTCTGTGTCAGTACACTCAGCCTGCCCTGCAGCCACAGCACTCTGTGTCAGTACACCCAGCCTGCCCTGCAGCCACAGCACTCTGTGTCAGTACACCCAGCCTGCCCCTGCAGCCACAGCACTCTGTGTCAGTACACCCAGCCTGCCCTGCATCCACAGCACTCTGTGTCAGTACACCCAGCCTGCCCTGCAGCCACAGCACTCTGTGTCAGTACACTCAGCCTGCCCTGCAGCCACAGCACTCTGTGTCAGTACACCAGCCTGCCCTGCATCCACAGCACTCTGTGTCAGTACACCCAGCCTGCCCTGCATCCACAGCACTCTGTGTCAGTACACCCAGCCTGCCCTGCATCCACAGCACTCTGTGTCAGTACACCCAGCCTGCCCTGCAGCCATAGCACTCTGTGTCAGTACACCCAGCCTGCCCTGCAGCCACAGCACTCTGTGTCAGTACACCCAGCCTGCCCTGCAGCCAAGCACTCTGTCAGTACACCCAGCCTGCCCTGCAGCCATAGCACTCTGTGTCAGTACACTCGCCTGCCCTGCATCCACAGCACTCTGTGTCAGTACACCCAGCCTGCCCTGCATCCACAGCACTCTGTGTCAGTACACCCAGCCTGCCCTGCATCCACAGCACTCTGTGTCAGTACACCCAGCCTGCCCTGCATCCACAGCACTCTGTGTCAGTACACTCAGCCTGCCCTGCATCCACAGCACTCTGTGTCAGTACACCCAGCCTGCCCTGCATCCATAGCACTCTGTGTCAGTACACCCAGCCTGCCCTGCAGCCACAGCACTCTGTGTCAGTACACCCAGCCTGCCCTGCAGCCATAGCACTCTGTGTCAGTACACCCAGCCTGCCCTGCAGCCACAGCACCTGTGTCAGTACACCAGCCTGCCCTGCAGCCACAGCACTCTGTGTCAGTACACCCAGCCTGCCCTGCATCCACAGCACTCTGTGTCAGTACACCCAGCCTGCCCTGCATCCACAGCACTCTGTGTCAGTACACCCAGCCTGCCCTGCATCCACAGCACTCTGTGTCAGTACACTCAGCCTGCCCTGCAGCCACAGCACTCTGTGTCAGTACACCCAGCCTGCCCTGCATCCACAGCACTCTGTGTCAGTACACTCAGCCTGCCCTGCATCCACAGCACTCTGTGTCAGTACACCCAGCCTGCCCTGCAGCCACAGCACTCTGTGTCAGTACACCCAGCCTGCCCTGCAGCCAAGCACTCTGTGTCAGTACACCCAGCCTGCCCTGCAGCCACAGCACTGTGTCAGTACACCCAGCCTGCCCTGCAGCCACAGCACTCTGTGTCAGTACACCCAGCCTGCCCTGCATCCATAGCACTCTGTGTCAGTACACCCAGCCTGCCCTGCATCCACAGCACTCTGTGTCAGTACACCCAGCCTGCCCTGCAGCCACAGCACTCTGTGTCAGTACACCCAGCCTGCCCTGCATCCATAGCACTCTGTGTCAGTACACCCAGCCTGCCCTGCATCCACAGCACTCTGTGTCAGTACACCCAGCCTGCCCTGCATCCACAGCACTCTGTGTCAGTACACCCAGCCTGCCCTGCAGTCCATAGCACTCTGTGTCAGTACACCCAGCCTGCCCTGCATCCACAGCACTCTGTGTCAGTACACTCAGCCTGCCCTGCATCCACAGCACTCTGTGTCAGTACACCCAGCCTGCCCTGCATCCACAGCACTCTGTGTCAGTACACCCAGCCTGCCCTGCAGCCACAGCACTCTGTGTCAGTACACTCAGCCTGCCCCTGCAGCCACAGCACTCTGTGTCAGTACACCCAGCCTGCCCTGCATCCACAGCACTCTGTGTCAGTACACCCAGCCTGCCCTGCATCCACAGCACTCTGTGTCAGTACACCCAGCCTGCCCTGCATCCACAGCACTCTGTGTCAGTACACCCAGCCTGCCCTGCATCCACAGCACTCTGTGTCAGTACACCCAGCCTGCCCTGCATCCACAGCACTCTGTGTCAGTACACCCAGCCTGCCCTGCATCCACAGCACTCTGTGTCAGTACACTAGCCTGCCCTGCAGCCACAGCACTCTGTGTCAGTACACCCAGCCTGCCCTGCATCCACAGCACTCTGTGTCAGTACACCCAGCCTGCCCTGCAGCCACAGCACTCTGTGTCAGTACACCCAGCCTGCCCTGCATCCACAGCACTCTGTGTCAGTACACCCAGCCTGCCCTGCATCCATAGCACTCTGTGTCAGTACACCCAGCCTGCCCTGCAGCCACAGCACTCTGTGTCAGTACACTCAGCCTGCCCTGCAGCCACAGCACTCTGTGTCAGTACACCCAGCCTGCCCTGCATCCACAGCACTCTGTGTCAGTACACCCAGCCTGCCCTGCATCCACAGCACTCTGTGTCAGTACACCCAGCCTGCCCTGCATCCACAGCACTCTGTGTCAGTACACCCAGCCTGCCCTGCATCCACAGCACTCTGTGTCAGTACACCCAGCCTGCCCTGCATCCACAGCACTCTGTGTCAGTACACCAGCCTGCCCTGCATCCACAGCACTCTGTGTCAGTACACCCAGCCTGCCCTGCATCCACAGCACTCTGTGTCAGTACACCTCAGCCTGCCCTGCAGCCACAGCACTCTGTGTCAGTACACCCAGCCTGCCCTGCAGCCATAGCACTCTGTGTCAGCACACTCAGCCTGCCCTGCAGCCACAGCACTCTGTGTCAGTACACCCAGCCTGCCCTGCATCCATAGCACTCTGTGTCAGTACACCCAGCCTGCCCTGCAGCCTCAGCACTCTGTGTCAGTACACCAGCCTGCCCTGCAGCCACAGCACTCTGTGTCAGTACACCCAGCCTGCCCTGCAGCCACAGCACTCTGTGTCAGTACACCCAGCCTGCCCTGCAGCCACAGCACTCTGTGTCAGTACACTCAGCCTGCCCTGCAGCCACAGCACTCTGTGTCAGTACACCCAGCCTGCCCTGCAAGCCACAGCACTCTGTGTCAGTACACCCAGCCTGCCCTGCAGCCACAGCACTCTGTGTCAGTACACCCAGCCTGCCCTGCAGCCACAGCACTCTGTGTCAGTACACCCAGCCTGCCCTGCATCCACAGCACTCTGTGTCAGTACACCCAGCCTGCCCTGCATCCATAGCACTCTGTGTCAGTACACCCAGCCTGCCCTGCAGCCACAGCACTCTGTGTCAGTACACCCAGCCTGCCCTGCATCCACAGCACTCTGTGTCAGTACACCCAGCCTGCCCTGCATCCACAGCACTCTGTGTCAGTACACTCAGCCTGCCTGCAGCCACAGCACTCTGTGTCAGTACACCCAGCCTGCCCTGCATCCACAGCACTCTGTGTCAGTACACCCAGCCTGCCCTGAGCATACAGCACTCTGTGTCAGTACACCCAGCCTGCCCTGCATCCACAGCACTCTGTGTCAGTACACCCAGCCTGCCCTGCAGCCACAGCACTCTGTGTCAGTACACCCAGCCTGCCCTGCATCCACAGCACTCTGTGTCAGTACACTCAGCCTGCCCTGCAGCCACAGCACTCTGTGTCAGTACACCAGCCTGCCCTGCATCCATAGCACTGTGTCAGTACACTCAGCCTGCCCTGCAGCCACAGCACTCTGTGTCAGTACACCCAGCCTGCCCTGCATCCATAGCACTCTGTGTCAGTACACCCAGCCTGCCCTGCATCCACAGCACTCTGTGTCAGTACACCCAGCCTGCCCTGCAGCCACAGCACTCTGTGTCAGTACACCCAGCCTGCCCTGCAGCCACAGCACTCTGTGTCAGTACACCCAGCCTGCCCTGCAGCCACAGCACTCTGTGTCAGTACACTCAGCCTGCCCTGCATCCACAGCACTCTGTGTCAGTACACTCAGCCTGCCCTGCATCCACAGCACTCTGTGTCAGTACACCCAGCCTGCCCTGCATCCACAGCACTCTGTGTCAGTACACCCAGCCTGCCCTGCATCCACAGCACTCTGTGTCAGTACACTCAGCCTGCCCTGCATCCACAGCACTCTGTGTCAGTACACCAGCCTGCCCTGCATCCACAGCACTCTGTGTCAGTACACCCAGCCTGCCCTGCAGCCATAGCACTCTGTGTCAGTACACTCAGCCTGCCCTGCATCCACAGCACTCTGTGTCAGTACACCCAGCCTGCCCTGCATCCATAGCACTCTGTGTCAGTACACTCAGCCTGCCCTGCAGCCACAGCACTCTGTGTCAGTACACCCAGCCTGCCCTGCATCCATAGCACTCTGTGTCAGTACACCCAGCCTGCCCTGCAGCCACAGCACTCTGTGTCAGTACACTCCAGCCTGCCCTGCATCCACAGCACTCTGTGTCAGTACACCCAGCCTGCCCTGCAGCCACAGCACTCTGTGTCAGTACCCAGCCTGCCCTGCAGCCACAGCACTCTGTGTCAGTACACCCAGCCTGCCCTGCATCCATAGCACTCTGTGTCAGTACACCCAGCCTGCCCTGCAGCCACAGCACTCTGTGTCAGTACACCCAGCCTGCCCTGCAGCCACAGCACTCTGTGTCAGTACACCAGCCTGCCCTGCAGCCATAGCACTCTGTGTCAGTACACCCAGCCTGCCCTGCAGCCACAGCACTCTGTGTCAGTACACCCAGCCTGCCCTGCATCCAGCACTCTGTGTCAGTACACCCAGCCTGCCCTGCATCCACAGCACTCTGTGTCAGTACACCCAGCCTGCCCTGCATCCACAGCACTCTGTGTCAGTACACTCAGCCTGCCCTGCATCCATAGCACTCTGTGTCAGTACACCCAGCCTGCCCTGCATCACAGCACTCTGTGTCAGTACACTCAGCCTGCCCTGCAGCCACAGCACTCTGTGTCAGTACACCCAGCCTGCCCTGCAGCCACAGCACTCTGTGCAGTACACCCAGCCTGCCCTGCATCCACAGCACTCTGTGTCAGTACACCCAGCCTGCCCTGCATCCACAGCACTCTGTGTCATACACCCAGCCTGCCCTGCAGCCATAGCACTCTGTGTCAGTACACCCAGCCTGCCCTGCAGCCATAGCACTCTGTGTCAGTACACTCAGCCTGCCCTGCATCCACAGCACTCTGTGTCAGTACACCCAGCCTGCCCTGCAGCCACAGCACTCTGTGTCAGTACACCCAGCCTGCCCTGCATCCACAGCACTCTGTGTCAGTACACTCAGCCTGCCCTGCAGCCATAGCACTCTGTGTCAGTACACCCAGCCTGCCCTGCATCCACAGCACTCTGTGTCAGTACACCCAGCCTGCCCTGCATCCATAGCACTCTGTGTCAGTACACCCAGCCTGCCCTGCAGCCATAGCACTCTGTGTCAGTACACCCAGCCTGCCCTGCATCCACAGCACTCTGTGTCAGTACACCCAGCCTGCCCTGCATCCACAGCACTCTGTGTCAGTACACCCAGCCTGCCCTGCATCCACAGCACTCTGTGTCAGTACACTCAGCCTGCCCTGCATCCACAGCACTCTGTGTCAGTACACCCAGCCTGCCCTGCACCACAGCACTCTGTGTCAGTACACCCAGCCTGCCCTGCATCCATAGCACTCTGTGTCAGTACACCCAGCCTGCCCTGCAGCCACAGCACTCTGTGTCAGTACACCCAGCCTGCCCTGCAGCCACAGCACTCTGTGTCAGTACACTCAGCCTGCCCTGCAGCCACAGCACTCTGTGTCAGTACACCTCAGCCTGCCCTGCAGCCACAGCACTCTGTGTCAGTACACCCAGCCTGCCCTGCATCCATAGCACTCTGTGTCAGTACACCCAGCCTGCCCTGCAGCCACAGCACTCTGTGTCAGTACACCCAGCCTGCCCTGCACCATAGCACTCTGTGTCAGTACACCAGCCTGCCCTGCAGCCACAGCACTCTGTGTCAGTACACCCAGCCTGCCCTGCATCCACAGCACTCTGTGTCAGTACACCCAGCCTGCCCTGCATCCACAGCACTCTGTGTCAGTACACCAGCCTGCCCTGCATCCACAGCACTCTGTGTCAGTACACCTCAGCCTGCCCTGCATCCACAGCACTCTGTGTCAGTACACTCAGCCTGCCCTGCATCCATAGCACTCTGTGTCAGTACACCAGCCTGCCCTGCAGCCATAGCACTCTGTGTCAGTACACCCAGCCTGCCCTGCAGCCACAGCACTCTGTGTCAGAACACCCAGCCTGCCCTGCATCCACAGCACTCTGTGTCAGTACACCCAGCCTGCCCTGCATCCACAGCACTCTGTGTCAGTACACCTCAGCCTGCCCTGCATCCACAGCACTCTGTGTCAGTACACCCGCCTGCCCTGCAGCCATAGCACTCTGTGTCAGTACACCCAGCCTGCCCTGCATCCATAGCACTCTGTGTCAGTACACTCAGCCTGCCCTGCATCCACAGCACTCTGTGTCAGTACACCCAGCCTGCCCTGCATCCATAGCACTCTGTGTCAGTACACCCAGCCTGCCCTGCAGCCATAGCACTCTGTGTCAGTACACCCAGCCTGCCCTGCAGCCATAGCACTCTGTGTCAGCACACCCAGCCTGCCCTGCAGCCATAGCACTCTGTGTCAGTACACCCAGCCTGCCCTGCAGCCAAGCACTCTGTGTCAGTACACCCAGCCTGCCCTGCAGCCATAGCACTCTGTGTCAGTACACCCAGCCTGCCCTGCATCCACAGCACTCTGTGTCAGTACACCCAGCCTGCCCTGCATCCACAGCACTCTGTGTCAGTACACTCAGCCTGCCCTGCATCCACAGCACTCTGTGTCAGTACACCCAGCCTGCCCTGCATCCACAGCACTCTGTGTCAGTACACCCAGCCTGCCCTGCATCCATAGCACTCTGTGTCAGTACACCCAGCCTGCCCTGCAGCCATAGCACTCTGTGTCAGTACACCGCCTGCCCTGCAGCCATAGCACTCTGTGTCAGTACACCCAGCCTGCCCTGCAGCCACAGCACTCTGTGTCAGTACACCCAGCCTGCCCTGCAGCCATAGCACTCTGTGTCAGTACACCCAGCCTGCCCTGCATCCACAGCACTCTGTGTCAGTACACCCAGCCTGCCCTGCAGCCACAGCACTCTGTGTCAGTACACCAGCCTGCCCTGCAGCCACAGCACTCTGTGTCAGTACACCCAGCCTGCCCTGCATCCACAGCACTCTGTGTCAGTACACCCAGCCTGCCCTGCAGCCACAGCACTCTGTCAGTACACCAGCCTGCCCTGCAGCCACAGCACTCTGTGTCAGCACACAGCCTGCCCTGCATCCACAGCACTCTGTGTCAGTACACCCAGCCTGCCCTGCATCCACAGCACTCTGTGTCAGTACACCCAGCCTGCCCTGCATCCACAGCACTCTGTGTCAGTACACCCAGCCTGCCCTGCATCCACAGCACTCTGTGTCAGCACACCCAGCCTGCCCTGCATCCACAGCACTCTGTGTCAGTACACCCAGCCTGCCCTGCATCCACAGCACTCTGTGTCAGTCACCCAGCCTGCCCTGCATCCACACAGCACTCTGTGTCAGTACACCCAGCCTGCCCTGCAGCCACAGCACTCTGTGTCAGTACACTCAGCCTGCCCTGCAGCCACAGCACTCTGTGTCAGTACACCCAGCCTGCCCTGCATCCACAGCACTCTGTGTCAGTACACCCAGCCTGCCCTGCAGCCACAGCACTCTGTGTCAGTACACCCAGCCTGCCCTGCAGCCATAGCACTCTGTGTCAGTACACCCAGCCTGCCCTGCAGCCACAGCACTCTGTGTCAGTACACCCAGCCTGCCCTGCAGCCATAGCACTCTGTGTCAGTACACTCAGCCTGCCCTGCAGCCACAGCACTCTGTGTCAGTACACCCAGCCTGCCCTGCATCCACAGCACTCTGTGTCAGTACACCCAGCCTGCCCTGCATCCATAGCACTCTGTGTCAGTACACCCAGCCTGCCCTGAAGCCACAGCACTCTGTGTCAGTACACTCCAGCCTGCCCTGCAGCCACAGCACTCTGTGTCAGAACATCCAGCCTGCCCTGCAGCCAGCACTCTGTGTCAGTACACCCAGCCTGCCCTGCAGCCACAGCACTCTGTGTCAGAACACCCAGCCTGCCCTGCAGCCATAGCACTCTGTGTCAGTACACCCAGCCTGCCCTGCATCCACAGCACTCTGTGTCAGTACACCTCAGCCTGCCCTGCATCCACAGCACTCTGTGTCAGTACACCCAGCCTCCCTGCATCCATAGCACTCTGTGTCAGCACACTCAGCCTGCCCTGCAGCCACAGCACTCTGTGTCAGTACACCCAGCCTGCCCTGCAGCGACAGCACTCTGTGTCAGAACACCCAGCCTGCCCTGCATCCATAGCACTCTGTGTCAGTACACCCAGCCTGCCCTGCATCCACAGCACTCTGTGTCAGTACACCAGCCTGCCCTGCATCCACAGCACTCTGTGTCAGTACACCCAGCCTGCCCTGCAGCCACAGCACTCTGTGTCAGTACACCCAGCCTGCCCTGCAGCCATAGCACTCTGTGTCAGTACACTCAGCCTGCCCTGCATCCACAGCACTCTGTGTCAGTACACCAGCCTGCCCTGCATCCATAGCACTCTGTGTCAGTACACCCAGCCTGCCCTGCAGCCATAGCACTCTGTGTCAGTACACCCAGCCTGCCCTGCAGCCACAGCACTCTGTGTCAGTACACCCAGCCTGCCCTGCAGCCATAGCACTCTGTGTCAGTACACCCAGCCTGCCCTGCAGCCATAGCACTCTGTGTCAGTACACTCCAGCCTGCCCTGCAGCCACAGCACTCTGTGTCAGTACACTGCCTGCCCTGCATCCACAGCACTCTGTGTCAGTACACCCAGCCTGCCCTGCATCCACAGCACTCTGTGTCAGTACACTCAGCCTGCCCTGCATCCACAGCACTCTGTGTCAGTACACACCAGCTCTCCCCTGCATCCACAGCACTCTGTGTCAGTACACCCAGCCTGCCCTGCATCCATAGCACTCTGTGTCAGTACACCCAGCCTGCCCTGCAGCCACAGCACTCTGTGTCAGTACACCCAGCCTGCCCTGCAGCCACAGCACTCTGTGTCAGTACACCCAGCCTGCCCTGCAGCCACAGCACTCTGTGTCAGTACACCCAGCCTGCCCTGCATCCACAGCACTCTGTGTCAGTACACCCAGCCTGCCCTGCAGCCACAGCACTCTGTGTCAGTACACCCAGCCTGCCCTGCATCCACAGCACTCTGTGTCAGTACACCCAGCCTGCCCTGCATCCACAGCACTCTGTGTCAGTACACCCAGCCTGCCCTGCATCCACAGCACTGTCAGTACACCCAGCCTGCCCTGCATCCACAGCACTCTGTGTCAGTACACCCAGCCTGCCCTGCATCCACAGCACTCTGTGTCAGTACACCCAGCCTGCCCTGCATCCACAGCACTCTGTGTCAGTACACCCAGCCTGCCCTGCAGCCACAGCACTCTGTGTCAGTACACCCAGCCTGCCCTGCAGCCACAGCACTCTGTGTCAGTACACCCAGCCTGCCCTGCATCCACAGCACTCTGTGTCAGTACACCCAGCCTGCCCTGCATCCACAGCACTCTGTGTCAGTACACCAGCCTGCCCTGCATCCAGAGCACTCTGTGTCAGTACACCCAGCCTGCCCTGCAGCCACAGCACTCTGTGTCAGTACACCCAGCCTGCCCTGCAGCCATAGCACTCTGTGTCAGTACACTCGGCCTGCCCTGCAGCCACAGCACTCTGTGTCAGTACACCCAGCCTGCCCTGCAGCCATAGCACTCTGTGTCAGTACACCCAGCCTGCCCTGCATCCACAGCACTCTGTGTCAGTACACCCAGCCTGCCCTGCATCCACAGCACTCTGTGTCAGTACACTCAGCCTGCCCTGCAGCCATAGCACTCTGTGTCAGTACACCCAGCCTGCCCTGCAGCCACAGCACTCTGTGTCAGTACACCCAGCCTGCCCTGCATCCATAGCACTCTGTGTCAGTACACCCAGCCTGCCCTGCATCCACAGCACTCTGTGTCAGTACACTCAGCCTGCCCTGCAGCCACAGCACTCTGTGTCAGTACACCCAGCCTGCCCTGCATCCACAGCACTCTGTGTCAGTACACCCAGCCTGCCCTGCATCCACAGCACTCTGTGTCAGTACACCCAGCCTGCCCTGCAGCCACAGCACTCTGTGTCAGTACACTCAGCCTGCCCTGCAGCCACAGCACTCTGTGTCAGTACACCTAGCCTGCCCTGCAGCCACAGCACTCTGTGTCAGTACACCCAGCCTGCCCTGCAGCCACAGCACTCTGGGTCAGAACACCCAGCCTGCCCTGCAGCCATAGCACTCTGTGTCAGTACACCCAGCCTGCCCTGCATCCACAGCACTCTTGTCAGTACACTCAGCCTGCCCTGCATCCACAGTTCTCTGTGTCAGTACACTCAGCCTGCCCTGCAGCCACAGCACTCTGTGTCAGTACACCCAGCCTGCCCTGCATCCACAGCACTCTGTGTCAGTACACCCAGCCTGCCCTGCATCCATAGCACTCTGTGTCAGTACACCCAGCCTGCCCTGCAGCCATAGCACTCTGTGTCAGTACACTCAGCCTGCCCTGCATCCACAGCACTCTGTGTCAGTACACCCAGCCTGCCCTGCATCCACAGCACTCTGTGTCAGTACACCCAGCCTGCCCTGCAGCCATAGCACTCTGTGTCAGTACACCCAGCCTGCCCTGCATCCATAGCACTCTGTGTCAGTACACCCAGCCTGCCCTGCATCCACAGCACTCTGTGTCAGGTACACCCAGCCTGCCCTGCATCCACAGCACTCTGTGTCAGTACACTCAGCCTGCCCTGCAGCCATAGCACTCTGTGTCAGTACACCCAGCCTGCCCTGCAGCCACAGCACTCTGTGTCAGTACACCCAGCCTGCCCTGCAGCCACAGCACTCTGTGTCAGTACACCCAGCCTGCCCTGCATCCACAGCACTCTGTGTCAGTACACCCAGCCTGCCCTGCCTCCATAGCACTCTGTGTCAGTACACCCAGCCTGCCCTGTAGCCATAGCACTCTGTGTCAGTACACTCGGCCTGCCCTGCAGCCATAGCACTCTGTGTCAGTACACCCAGCCTGCCCTGCATCCACAGCACTCTGCGTCAGTACACCCAGTCTGCCCTGAGGAGGTTTCTGTTCTCCAAGTAAAGTGAAGACACATCCCATGCCTCCCTCTATGCTTGCCTACCATGCTCCCGACCACTTTAAAAGAAATTTGGTTTATAAATGGATTGGACTGGGAAACTATATGATAATGATGATTCCACCCAGGATGCTGTAGTTTTTCTTCGGAAATTAATTCGCTTTGTACTTCTAGAGTTGATGAATATTTGTTGCTAATTTTATGTCCATTGTTCTACCATTAAATAATATTTTACAGTTCTCTTCTGTGGCTCCATCTCCCATGTTCCACACACAGCAGGCCCGCCCTGCACCCTGCTCGATGTACACCATCCATATCTTATTCACTGACCAAACACACCAAGCTGGAAGCATCCCAGCCCCTGAGAGGGACCTACTGGCATTATCCCTCCCCATGAGATTATCAGCACAGTCCAGCAGGGATGATGTAGCACTGCCATTTCTACATGATCCAGCCACGGATTAATTGTTCATGGAGTGTTGGAGATCTCTAGGAACCGTTCCAATAGGGCCCATCAGTTGCTGGCGCTGGCTGAGATGACAGTCTGTCCCCAATGGTGAGGGACGTCGAGGGACATAGCCACCATGCGCTTCTTGGGGGTTGATTGTTGGGTGTGCTTGTTTTTTAAACATATTTTATTGAACAAGGCATAAATAAAAAGATCATACATCAATTTCAGGTTCAACATTGTGTTCATGCAGTTCTTGACAAACTTTTAGAGGTGATACCCAGATTGAAATGATAGCTGTAAAGTGACCAGGCCAAGATTCGTTATACAGGTTTGGTTAACATCTGGTTGGATTTGCTAGCTGGAGTTTATCATCATTAGCATGAGTCAACTGTGACGCAGAGACACCCCACAATTAAATCTTTATGATGTGTACCCATTCCCCCCCCATTTATTGCACTTGAAGCATGAGCGATTTAGTGCCAATTTGTGCATAGGGGGTCTACAGCTGGAACCTGAGGAGTGGAGGGCAGCAACAAGATTAGTTAGAGTGGTCAGATGCCACACTCAATTGCCGATATCTGTTTGTATCTTATATGTTTTTTAAATATGTCATGTGACTTTCTTCCATCATATGACCCCTTGGGGGCTATTTATTCATGGCAAACTAAGATTGTAGCACTCCTTGATAAAGAGCAAAAGTGGCTTGAAACGTTGGTGGTTACCTGTGGGTGTACGTGTGGGGTGTGTGTTTTTAATTCTATCCTATCTATGAATAAAGCTGAATCATTGGAGCTTCCAACTAAAATCCTGATCCACTATTATCACTCCTTCGGGTACTTTAGTAGAGCCATGAGTCTTTGCAGCTCTCAGCATTCATTCCTTGTCTTGGAAATGTAGGTGTTTTATCAAAAAATGATAAGGAAGCTCCCCTGGCTTGGGCTTTGGACCACTTTGATGGGCTCTTTCAATTTCATACCCAGATGCTTTGGGGGGGGGGGCATTCCCAGCTTTTCCATCAACCACTCCTGGACTGCTTGCTCAGGATTCTTCCCCTCAAGCCCCTTTGGCAGATCCACCAGGCTCAAATATGACCTCCTTACATGATTTTCCTGGTCATCTACTTTTTCGGTTCTTTCCTTTCCTATATCAAGTCTGCTAACATGTCCCTGAGCTCACTGATCTTCTTTTCCAATGCATCGAGCTATGTGGCACAGGCTGCTGTGGTTTCAGTAAGTCCAGACGCAATGTTCTATAAATGCTGAATTTGAGCATTAAACTATTTATAAGTATACAGTAATAATAATAAATAGGTTATTTATTAAGATCCAGTTCTCTACTGAGACTATGTGGACACAACGAATCGAGTGTGTAAATCCATCTCGATTCATTTTAGCAATAGCAGTGACGTATTTTAGTGTTACATGGCTTTTTCATCTATTGGGCATCTTAATATGTATTACATATACAATAATGGATGGGGAAGTGTGCTTAACGAGGATTTAATGGTGTCTGAGGTGAGGGATGCTACATAAACCCCAAGGGCAAAGCCCAAGGGGTTTATTAAAGCATCCCACACTGAGGGCGACCATTAAATCCAAATTTAGGACACTTCCCCATCTCTTTATTATTTATAATTGCTGGTCAGAGATTTTTTTTCATTTAGATTTAGATTGCGGTTGCGATCACTGCTTACTGCAGTTAAGCAGGTCGGAGCCCTTCCTGCTGCCACTTCCTGTTCGGTGCAGCTGCTGAACAGCAGGATCAACCAGACAGATTTTCTTTTGCATTTTTTAAATATTTGAGCAGAAACTGAGGAGGTCTGGGTGGAACTATTAGTTTTTAAAATTGAAAAATGACAAGATTTGTCGGTCTGGCTGCTCCTCACTACACAGAAAAAGGATCCGCCATGTTTCTGAAAATGTTTAATCTGCCCAGGAGGAGGTGAACAGCCAATCAGGTAGCAGCTGTTCTTCAGTGAGTGGGCATGTGCTCGCCATTATAACATGCAGATTATAACGGCAAATAATAACGTGGTCAGTGCATAGAAAAATTATTGATCAGTTGTTATATTGTGATATTTATCTTCAAATGCCTACTAGTTGTCTATGCTGTTGCTGATTAATTTCTATGTTTTTAGTTTGCTCACATTATTGTAATATGGCATTTGGGTTTGATTATTCACATATGATTGTATTTATTTATACAGTCAGTCAATTCATTATATTCACCTGGTGACACGTCACTTGATGTATACATCACATCCACTTTATAAGAGAACCCTAGGGCAAATGCTCTGAGGCATGGGTTATCCCGGAGGATGTTGGCCATACAGCCACATTTTAAAGAAAACACAATTGCACATACCCCAATAATGCAATGCATCATGGGAACCATATGCAAATCACCATGAACGAATTTAGACTGGCTCAACTTTAAGCAGAAATACATGGTGCCAGAAGGCCTCACAGTGCAATCAGCAAAGGCTAAGAACAGCATCAGCAAAGGCTGGAAACAGCAGACACACACACACATGTTTCATCCTCATTTGGACTCATCAGTGTGCCGCATCTGTGTCTTAGCCCAGGGAGAAGGAGCCAGCCACCCCTTAAGGGGGATGTTATTTGTTTGGGCCATGGGGAGCCCAAAATAGAGAAGGAAAAGAACTACAAAAGAACCCTAGAGCAAATGCCATGAGGCATGGGTTATCCTTGAGGATATTGGCCATACAGCCAAATTTGAAACAAAACACAACTGCACATACCCCAATAAAGCAAAGCATCATGGGAAACACATGCAAATCCCCATGAAAGAATTTAGACTTGCTCAACCTTAAGCAGAATTGCATGGTACCGGAAGGCCTCACAGTGCAATCAGCAAAGGCTAAGAACAGCTATTTAAATGTGAATGCTATGTTGTGACTGCACCCCCTGATGATAAGGGATTGTTCCCTCAAAGTGCCTGGGACTTTACTTTTGTTGGAAGCAGTTGGAGTCTCTTTTGTGCAGCGTTGCATTGTTTGCATTTGACAATGTATTTGCCTCTCATGCAGCTGCTCCTTTGTTTTACTGTTGAGTGTACCTGGACCTGTGTTTGCTATTTTAGTCATTCCTAGTAGGGCTGGCACTGCTATTTCACATGGCTGCCATAATTTGTGCCATCGTTCTTCTCTCTACTAGAGCAGCATTTTTTCCTGGGCTGCTGTCTTCTCAAAGTTCAGGGTGGATTGCTTCTTTTGTATTCGCTATGCAGCCATACACTTGTTCTATTTGACTTCCTGTTTTTCTTGGTGAAATTCCTGCAGTAAATCATGGTTTTACTGATTTTATTATGGTGCCATGAGGAGCTAAGCTAAAACCTGTCTGCAGTCTTGCCTGGCCAAGCCACTCCCCACCTGGGCACATTTGTTGAGTGGGTTGGGGATTCAAGCCAACTTCTGGGTTGGGCAGAGTACGAGATTGCCTTATATAGTATGTACAGTGGCAGGATACAGAAGCTGGAGTCCCAGAGGGGAATTAAAAAAATATATATAATTTGAAGGTCGTCAATTATAAAAGTACCAAGCAACACAATTACAAAATAAAACTAGAGTATCTTGGCATGAATCATCATTATTGCCTTATACCTTCCAACTGCAGTTTCAGCAAGGAGCAGGGCCATCGTTAACTCCCTATAAGGGTTTTTCTCAGGCAGCTTGTCAAGGAACCCACTAGGGATAGGACAGTGCTGGACGTGGTGCTTACAAACAGGGACAGTATTGCAGATGTCACAGTGGGCAGCCCCTACGAACCACCAGTCATCACCATATAGTGTGTTTTTTTATTAAGATAGGAACATAGGCTAACCACACGAGTACAATGGGCCTCATAGGTGGATTTAGAGGGGGGCTAAGGGTGCTATAGCTCCCCCATCATGGAGCTCCTCTATTAATAACATACTGCGCTGCATTCTTAATCGGTATGCACTAATGCCTCCATGAAAGCTGCCTAAGCCACACGGGTCTCATCTGTCCTCCATTTTCCTGGTAGTGCAGTAAACAACCACTCCCACCCACGTTACATAGTTGACCCCCCCCCGGGAAAAGCCGGTCTCCAGCATGAATTTCTTACTAACTTTCATCCTGCGCCATGTGGTCAGGTCCCAGCTACTGGTCTTGCCTTGGTGAGCCTAAGCATTCATTCCCTACTATTGCAGGCTTGGTGCAGCTCCTTTGTTTGTGCATGGGGGGGGGTCGTGCATGGGGGGTACAGCTTCAGTAAAGCTGAGTGGACCTTAATGATACAGATCTCAGCCAGGTCACCTGATGCTCACTGTTCCTGATTTGCTGTTGTGTCCAGTAGTGGATTTGGCTAACAAGGGGTGCCTTCTTTAAATGTCTGGGCTGCCGAAACAAGAGTGAGCTGTAATTTATTCACTCAGAAGATTAACGTTGGAGCAAGATAGACTCAAGTGTACTACTGAGGAGCAGACAGAGAGAGAGAGAGCAGAGCCCACAAGTGAAGAGCAGAGCCCGGGGTTTCAGGTGGCAGCAGTCCAGTAATGCGGGGTTGGTGTGGCCTTGATAAATCAGCACAAGGAGTTGGAGTGAGGTTCAGGTCATCTTCTGGCAGGTGAAGCAAGCTGTAGCTGAGAACTCTACTCATTAGGAGTCATGGGTTCAGTGCGTGCTGTCTAGAGAAAGAGTTTGGTGGCCAGATGACTGGAGACAGTACTCAACTAGAGGCACATGGACTTCAGCCTGCTGAAAACGGATCGAGTCTTCATTTAATCAGGTTCTTCTTGCTTTAAAAAGAAAGACTTTCACAGTCTCAAACTATGGTGGGTGGGAGGTGGCTGCTGAGATGGGACAGGACATTAGTGTTCCATCAAACTGGGTATGTAATGAATGTAGTACTAATGGTATTAATTTCTAATATGGGGAGCTTACATTCATGACATTAAAATAGTTTAAGGTCACTGTTGGTTTTGTCCCTTATGGTAAATTGATTTTGGCGTGGATTCACAGGAGAGGGAGTTGGAGGGTAGTGCTCTCTGGTAGCATAATAGGACTGGCACAAAACTAATGCTAGGGCAGGTCTGGTCTCAGCAACAGCATGAACCAGGAGAGGCAGAAACTGGTACATGAGACCTTTGAACTCAAGTAAAAACTTTAGCATGTACTGTATGCCTAATCTATGTGGTCTTTTCAGTCGTGGTTGTACAGTGTGAATGAGCACAGAGGGAAGTAATAGACAGGGGTTTGGAAGGTGTTCTGCTGTATATTATGGCACGTGCAGGAGTTTCTGCTTGCTTGGAGAGCAAAATTAGCAACAGAAGTAATAAGACCTTGTTTGGCACATTGACACAGGTAGTTACAAAACTGGAGAAAAAAGTGATGAAATCAAATATTTCATTTATATAGTTATATGTGTTGAATGGGGAGGGGGTGCAAGTTGTGATGTACTCAAGCAAGTGCTGTTCCTAATTAAAAAAAATGCATTTTTATATTTTTTTTAAAAACTGTGTTCTGCTGTCTGCTTATTGACTTCTTGAGCCTACCATAACAAGCATTTGTCAATGACAAATGTTAATTGCATTGGTCAGTTGAGCTCGCTCACTGGCCCTCTGTCACTTGCTCAGTCTGTTTCTCTCGGTCCTGCAGGCTGCTGTTTTGTACTGGGCTTCTGCCTGCATTGGCAGCTTTTTCTATCCACTAAGAAATCTGCAGCTGTCCCAACAGAGCTCCGTTGAGGTCGCTCATTCCCCCTCTCTCACCCGCTCATTCTGTTTCTCCTGGTGCTGCAGGCTGCCCTTTTGTACTGGGCTCCTGCCTCTGTTGGTGGCTTTTTCTGCCCACAAAGAAATCTGCAGCAGTCCCGACACAGGTCTGTTGAGCCTGCTCACTCTCCCTCTCTCACTTACTCATTCCATTTCTGCCAGCGCTGCAGGCTGCCCTTTTGTGCAGGGCTCCTGCCTGCATTGCCCCCTTTTTTTGCCAACAAAGAAACCCACAGCAGTCACGATAGAGCTCCACTGAGCTTGTTTACTTCCCCTGTCTCACTCGCTCATTGTGTTTCTCCCAGTGCTGCAGGTTGTCCTTTAGTACTGGGCTCCTGCCTGTGTTGGCACCTTTTCCTGCCCACAAAGAAATCAGCAGCTGTCTTGACAGAGCTCCGTTGAGGTCGCTCACTCCCCCATTTCACTCACTCATTCTGTTTCTCCTGGTACTGCAGGCTGCCCTTTTGTATGGGGCTCCTGCCTCTGTTGGTGCCTTTTTCTGCCCACAAAGAAATCTGCAGCAGTCCCAACAAAATTCCATTGTACTCGCTCACTCCTCTTTTCTCACTCGCTCATTCCGTTTCTGCCGGCGTGCAGGCTGCCCTTTTCTACTGGGCTCCTACCTGCATTGCCGCCTTCTTCTGCCCACAAAAAAATGTGCAGCAGTTACAATACAGCTCCACTGAGCTTGCACACTCCCTTTCTCTCACTCACTCTGGTTTTCCCGCCACTGCAGGCTGCCCTTTTGTACTGGAGCCCTGAATGCATTGCTGCTCTTTTCTGCCCATAAACAGATCTGCAGCAGTCCCAACAGAGCTCCGTTGAGCTCATTCACTCTCCCTCCCTCACTCGCTCATTCTGTGTCTCCCTCCGCTGCAGACTGCCCTTTTGTACTGGGCACCTGCCTGCGTTGGCAGCTTTTTCTGCCCACTAAGAAATCCGCAGCTGTGCCAACAGAGCTCCGTTGAGGTGGCTCACTCCCACTCGCTCATTCTGTTTCTCCTGGTGCTGCAGGCTGCCCTTTTGTATTGGGCTCCTGCCTCTGTTTGTGGCTTTTTCTACCCACAAAGAAATCTGCAGCAGTCCTGACACAGGTCTGTTGAGCCTGCTCACTCCCCCTCTCTCACTTACTCATTCCATTTCTGCCAGTGCTGCAGGCTGGCCTTTTGTGCTGGGCTCCTGCCTGCATTGCTGCCATTTTTCTGCCAACAAAGAAATCCACAGCAGTCACGATAGAACTCCGTTGAGCTTGCTCACTTCCCCTGTCTCACTCACTCATCGTGTTTCTCTCAGTGCTGCAGGCTGCCCTTTTGTACTGGGCTCCTGCCTGCATTGGCACCTTTTTCTGCCCACAAAGAAATCCGCAGCTGTCCTGACAGAGCTCCATTTTAGGTCACTCACTCCCCTGTCTCACACACTTTCTGTTTCTCCTGGCACAGAAGGCTGCCCTTTTGTACACGGCTCCTGCCTCTGTTGGTGCCTTTTTCTGCCCACAAAAAAATGTGCAGCAGTTACAATAGAACTTTGTTGAGTTCACTCACTCCCTCTCTCTCACTCACTCATTCTGGTTTTCCCGCCACTGCAGGCTGCCCTTTTGTACTGGGCCCCTGCATGCATTGCTGCTCTTTTCTGCCCACAAACAAATCTGCAGCAGTCCCAACAGAGCTCCATTGAGCTCACTCACTCACTCCCCCTCCCTCACTCGCTTATTCTGTGTCTCCCGCCGCTGCAGGCTGCCCTTTTGTACTGGGCTCCTGCCTGCACTGGCGGCTTTTTCTGGCCACAAAGGAATCTGAAGCAGTCCTGACACAGCTCCATTGAGCTCGCTCACTCCATCTCTCTCACTTACTCATTCCATTTCTGCCGGTGCTGCAGGCTGGCCTTTTGTACTGGGCTCCTGCCTGCATAGCCGCATTTTCTGCCCACAAAGAAATCCACAGCAGTCACAATAGAGCTCCATTGTGCTTGCTCACTACCACTCTGTCACTCACTCGTTCTGTTTCTCTTGGCGCTGCAGGCTGCATTTTGTACAGGTCTCCTGGCTACTTTGGCAACTTTGTCTGTCCACAAAGAAATCCACAGCTGTCCTGACAGAGCTCCGTTGAGGTCACTCTGTCTCTCTCTCTCTCAAGCGCTCATTCTGTTTGTCCTGGTGCTGCAAGCTGCCCTTTTGTACGGGGCTCCTGCCTGCATTGGCACCTTTTTCTGCCTACAAAGAAATCTGCAGCAGTCCTTACAGCGCTCTGGTGAGTTCGCTCACGCCCCCTCCCTCACTTGCTCTCTCGTTCTGTTTCTCCCAGCGCTGCAGGCTGCCCTTTTGTACTGGGCTCTTGCGTTGGGGCTTTTTTCTGCCCACAAATAAATTCACAGCAGTCCCGACAGAGATCAGTTGAGCTCGGTCACTCCCTCCTCTCACTTGCTCAATCTTAATCTGTCCCAAACACTGATTTCCCACAGCTACAGTGCTATTCTCTGGCAGGAGTGCAAAAACATATTGTAGCCAGGATGTGAAAAATGACAGCTGTACTGTTTATAAGGAGGTGTGAAAAAATGCCACTGTTGAGAATGTGGCATGAAAATATTATAAATTTGTGAAGTTACAAGGGTGCGTGGAAACAGTTCAATGCACGCTTGTAACACAGTCATGTTATGGAGTTTCATCACCAGATTTTCAACATAGGGATTTTAGGACCTCTGCTCATGAACAGTGCCACTGTTATTTTCTAAATCTGTCCTGAACACTGATTTCCCACAGCGACCGTGTTATTCTGCACCGGAACTGTGAAAACACATGTCAGTCAGGATATGCAAAATGACACCTGTAATGCTCATAAGGAGGTGTGAAAAAATGGCACTGTTGAAAACGTGACAATATTACAAATCTGCAAAATTACAAAGGTGCGTGGAAAATGCGCAACACACACTTGTACCACCGTCATTTGATGGGCTATCATCACCAAATTTTCAACATAGGCATTTTAGGACCTCTGCTCATGAACAGTATCACTGTCATTTTCTTAATCTGTCCTGAACAGTGATTTCCCACAGCGACTGCCCTATTCTGCAATGGAAGTGCGAAATCACATTTTGGCCAGGATGAAAAAAATGACAGCTGTACTTTTCACAAGTAGGTGTGGAAAAATAGCAATGTTGAAAATCTGGAGTGAAAATATTACAAATTCACAAAGATACGAGTGTGCGTGCAAACTGCGCAATGCACACTCATAACACAGTCATTTTATGCATTGTCATTACCAAATTTTCAATATAGACATTTTAGGACCTCTACTCATGAACAGTATCACTGTCATTTTCTTAATCTGCCCCTAACACTAATTTCCCACAGTGACTGTGCTATTCTGTGCCAGAACTGAGAAAACACATTTTGGCCAAGATGTGAACAATGACTGCTATACTGTTCACAAGGAGGTGTGAAACAAATGGCAATGTTGAAAATACGGTATGAAAATATTGAAATTACGAATTTGCTGCCATGTAGAAACCGCGAACACATCGCCAGAAACAGTCATTTTTGATTTGTTCTATCAATTTAAATATAGGCTTTTTGAGAGCCCACCATGATCACTGGCACTGTTGTTTCATTAATCAGCCCCAAAAGGTGATTCCACACAGTGACCGGGAAATCACCTTTCCGGGTCGATTAACGCCATGACAGTTCCAGGATTCATGAGGAGGGGTACCAAAAAGCCCATGTTGAAAATCTGGTGCCAGAATTCAAAAAAATGACTGTGATATGCATTAAAGTTGGAAAAAAAACATTTATTCCATTATACAGCTCACCAGCATTTCTCCAGTTTGCGGTTGGCTTTGAAGAGTGCAGACGTGTTCCCGGTCCACCGAAGATCGTCGCGCTGAGCTCTGGAGGTAAGTATGCAGTGGAGGGGGGTTGGGAGGCAGAGTGCACAGTGGGTGGGCACGAGTTGCAGGATGGGGCAGGGAGACTGCCGAGGGACAGTTTCCTTTTTTTACAGGTTAAAAAAAAAGACATTGCGGGATCGTTTTTTATTTTACAGGGGCATGTGGCACACCAAGGTGGGCTCCCAGCATGCCACTGGAGTCTTTCTTTTGGGGGGCAAGCTATAGCCAACAGGGCATTGGGCACTGCTGTCGGCACAAAACAAAAGGGGGGGTGACATTATGCCGATGGGGATTGGGCATCCCGTTGTAGACAGTACAAGCGAGGAGTTAACATAATGCTGGCGGGGTACGGCTCCCCATCGGCAACAGAAACATTGGGGCACTGAAGCCAGCGAGGATTATGGGGCCCCTGGTGTAAATAAATATTGGGGGTAATATTGTTTGTGAACATGGTGGCAAACTGCCACCATGTTCACAAACAATATCAGTGTGTCAAGATCCCACCCTGTAATGATGGGTCACTCCCTCATTGCAGCGAATGGCTTATGCTGCAATGAAGAGGCGGCCCCTGATTGCAGCGGCTGATTTTTTTACAAGTTGGTGGCACGCTGGCTGAACTAGTGTCAGCAGCAGCATGCCATGGCATTGGGGGATGCTGCACAAGCCTTTAAAGGCTGTGGGGGCATTGGCCACAATAGTGCTGCGCCTCCACAACCTGCGTGTGGAAAAAGCTGCCACAATATGTTTCTTGCGCATGCATGCAATCAACATAAAAATGAGATCTCTCATACCATGGGGTTATTCCAGTAAAGGAAATTTTAAAACAATAACAAATATTTTATTTATTTAAAAACGTATTTTCTTTGGAATAAGTTGCTCTATAGAAAAATCTGTTTTGCAAAAATAGCAAGCAAAGTTGAAATTAAATTTTCAGAAACTAGATAGCAAAGTGACTTTGTTCCCATATTTCTATAGTTACTGCATTTATTTTTTTACTGAGGTAAGGTTGGGGAATAGGTTAATCTGTACTGCAAGACAAGCTGGGATGGTTAGCTTTATGGTAATGTCATAACGTGCTTGAGTGAGTGACATTTGTGAACTTGTTCACTTGGATTGTCATTTAATTTGTCTGCAGCTTGTCTTTATCTTCAAGTCTCTTTCAACTTGTCTTATTTTTATGTGTTTCAGAGGTGCTTCTGCCCAGCTGCAGTCTTTTGGTATTTTGTTTTATTTTTGGGGTGGGAGGGTATTTTGGGCAACATACTGTCATGGGGTCTTTGGGGATAGTGCTAGGGCACAACTCACAAAGCATGGGGAGGGAGGGAGGATATGGGTAGAAATTGCATTAGAAATACCCTCCAAAATGCACCAGAATGCACCAAAATATTAACAAATTTATGGGGGCCTAGGCAGCCCACCAGACCCCCGGCCTATTATTTTTTTTTTTATCTGACTTGAGCTCCCCCATCTATAGGACTCCTGGATCTGCCTGGATTTTAGGAGGGTGGATTTTAAAGAAATGGAAGACTGCCTCAGAAACTGCGTCATGGGGGAAATTGCCAGGAAGGGAGTAGAGGCACAGTGGGGACAAATAAGGGAGGGCATAACTAAGGCAACCAGCCTCTGCATAAAGGAAGTGAGTAAAAGCAGAAAAAAAAGAGATTGTTACTATTCTCTAGGGATATAGCCAAGGTGGTGAAGGAGAAAAGAGTCACATTCAGGTGGCATAAGGAAACACAGAGGGAAGAGGACAGGGAGGTGCACCAGGTAAAACAGAGGGAAGCTGGAAAAGTGGTGAGGGGAGCAATGGTGCAGACAGAGGAAAGGATAGCCAAAGGGGTAGCTAAAGGGGATAAAAGTTTCTTCATACAAATATTTAAAAAGTGGGCATGAGGTCATCACAGAAATCTGATGGCAGAAAAGGACCTCTTTGGCCCATTGAGTCTGTCCTTTCCCCATCCCTTACTCATCTTCACTCTTACGGGTCCTCCTCCCCTTCCCTCACTTCCCCATCCCATTTGTCTGTCCAATGCCCTCTTAAATCCCTCCACTGTTTCGGGCTCCACCACCTCTTCTGGCAGTTTATTGCAAGCCTCCACCACTCTCTCCATGAAGAATCACTCCCTCACATTGCCTCTATATCTTTCACCTTCCAATCTTAGACTATGCCCTCTAGCTTTAGCCCCCTCCTTCATCTTATTGAGCCCCTTCACATATTTAACAGTTTCAATCAAGTTCCCCCAGTCCCTTCTAGTCTCCAATGGGTGCAGATCCAATTACCCACACCTCTTTTGGTTTCCCCTGCATACCATGCACCATCTTGGTTGCTGTTCTCTGAAGCCTTTCCATCCCATCAATGTCCTTGCATATGTGCGGTCTCCAGAACTGGACCCCGTACTCCAGGTGGGGGCTCACCATGGCTTTGTAGACAGGCATCAGCACCTCCCTTCTTCTGCTAGTTATGCCCCTCCCAATGCACACCAACATTCCACTTGCCTTTCCCACTGCCTTACTACACTGGCTACCCATCTTAAGGTTGTGTGATACTATGATCGCCAGATCCCTCTCCTGCTCTGTTTTTTTATTTCTTCCCCTGCAAGTTTTTGCACCCCAGATGCATCACAGCACACGTTTTGGCACTGAATTTCAGTTGCCAGGTTTCCGACCACACCTCCAGAGTCCTCAAGTCATATTTTGTGGCCTCTACCCCCCCCGAGTGTCCACCTTATTGTAGATTTTCATATCATCCGTGAATAGGCACACTCTTCCCTCCATACCTTCTGCTATATCACTGATGTATATATTAAAAAGGAGGGGTCACAGCAGCTACCCCTGGGGCACCCCACTCGTTAGCCCCCTCACCATGGAATGCACCCCATTTACCACCACTCTCTGACTTCTGCCCACCAACCAGTTTTCCACCCACCTTGTTATTTTCTGTCCCACCCCTAAGCTTTCAAGCTTAGTCACTGTCCTTCTGTGAGGGATGGAGTTGAAGGCCTTACTGCCAGCTCTTCCCTCAGCTCCCATAGTACCCTTGGGTGCAATCCATATGGCCCCATTGCCTTGTTCACTTTTAACCTGCCCAGTTCCTCCCATACCCTGTCTATGCTGAACATACAAGGATCCACCTTTTTGTCCTTCCTGCCCCTCCCCCCAGCTCTGGTCCCCTACCCTTCCCCTCCTCCATGAAGACTGAGCAGAAGTAGTTATTCAACCCCTTTGCCTTCTCAAAGTCCCCTTCCAGTTGTATTCCTCCCTTCCCCTGCAACCTTACTATCCCCTTCCTCACTTTCCTTCTTTCTCCCACATACCTAAAAATGTTTTATTCCACCCTTTTGGCCTGCTTAGCTATTTTCTCCTCTGTGTCCGCTTTAGCCCTCCTTATCTTCTGCCTTTCCACTCTCATCTTTTCTCTGTAAGCCTCCCTGCCCTCCTCCCTTTGTGTCTTCTTATATTCCCTGAATGCTCTTTTCCTTTCCCTGACCACCCCTGCCACTTCCCTTGCAAACCAGAGTGGTGTCCTCCTTTTCTTGCTCTTCCTCACCTTCTTAATGCAAATTTCAGTGGCCTTCAATACTCTTCTTTGATAGCTCCCCATAGCTCCTCAGTATCCCCTATGTTCTCCTTTCCTGCCATGCCTTCCTCAAATATTCTCATTTTGTTGTAGTCCATCTTTCTGAAGTCCATCACCCTCATTCTAGTCTGATTTGTCTCCCTCCCCAATTTTACCCTGAACCTCACAGTCCTGTAATCACTAGTACCTAGTCCATCACCCACCACCACCTCTGCCACACTCTCCCCATTTATGAGGACCACATCCAGCAGGTTTTCTCCCCTAGTGGGCTCCCAGACCAGCTGTTGCATGACTATCCCTTGTAGAGTCTCTAGGATCCCCCTGCTCCTAGCTGATACCACAGCCAGGATCCCCCAGTCCATGTTGGGGAGGTTTAGGTTTTCCACTAGCAGAAGCTCCCCCTTTGAGAGCCATCTTTGAAACTACCTGTATCAGCTGTCCATCCTCTTTCTCCCCCTGCATCAGAGGTCTGTAAACCACCCCTATCCTCAGTGATTCCCCAGTCTATTTGTCAAGCGTTATCCACATGAGCTCTGTCTCCCACACCTCCTCCCCTACTGGGTCAATATCTTGTATGCTTAATAGAGTATGTTAAAACCACACAACAGGAACAGCGTGATAGGGTAGAGCGAGAGGGTGCAAAACCATGAAAGGGTGTATATGTGGTAGTGCACCCTCTCACTCTTCCTAGGTAGGGGATAAGACCTGTGCTGGGAGGTGAGGCTGGTGAGCAGCTGCCGTGGCTCGACGGGATGAGCCACAGGCAGCGTGGGAGGGAGGTGGTGCATTTGGGACCGGGTTCTCATTCCCGGTCCCAGATGCAAGGAAATTATTTTTTAATTTTTGCACTTTGTGGAAGTCAAGTGTTAACATCCCCCCCCCGGAGTTGGTTATTTTAGTTGGGGGGTTGGGAGGAGCCCCCGCAAAAGAAAGACATATGCTGCTTGCAATATATCGTGCTGTATTGGCAATGCAGTATATTGCTGCAGCATAATGACCCCGTGCCACCTCCTTCTGCCCTACCGTTGCCCTAATGTCATCTTTGATGATAATGCCACCCCACCCACCTCTTACCATCCCTGTCCTTCCTAAACAGTCTGTAGCCTGGGATAACTGTCTCCCAGGCATGATATTCTGTCCACCACGTCTCACTTTCTGGTACTATGTCCAGTCCCTCTTTCACCATGATGGCCTCCAAGTCCACCAATTTGTTCCCTAAACTCCTGGCATTGGCTTATAATTGCTTTCACCAGGATCCTCTCCCCCACTGCTCTCCCCTGCTAACCTTTGCTTGCTCTTGTTTTCTTCCAGCATTGTATCTCCATCCTGGGGGGAGGCTGATAGCCTCCCATCACTCCTGCCACTTTGAGTGGCCCCTTTCTTGACTCCCCTGAAATCAGTTTCAATGATACTTTCCTTCTATAAAGTCCCTTAACTTTCTCTTTAGCAGTACTTGTCCCTCCCTGCTCAGGTGTAGCCTGTCCGGGGCAAATAGGCTCTTGTCTTCCCACCTTGCTTCTCAGTCCCCTACTGACCCAAACCCTATCTGTCAGCACCAATCCCCCCAGTCATTTATTAAATTCTTCAGTCCACTGCTTTCTTAATGTGCTTGCTCTTGGCACAGGCAGTGCCTCTGAGAAAGCCATAGACTGGAACCCCACACTACTGCAGAACCTAGCAAGCTCCCTGAACCTAGCCTACACCTCCATAAGACTATTTCCCTCCTGCTTGCCCCATGTGGGTATATTGTGCCTCACCTTTAGCGCTGTCATTCCTGGCATACACTCAACCCAAATGGTGCTGTTCCTGCCTCAATTTCTCCCCATATGATTCCCTTTAGTATTGAGTCCCCTATGAGCATGACTCTGCTACTCCCTTCCTTCTGCTTGTAGTTTTGCTTACACCCTTTGTCTGGCATGCCATTTCCCTCCCTGGTCCAATTTTCCCCTTTGTCCAACTCCTTTCCCAGAGTTTTCCCAGAGCCATGAACAAAAACCATTTGGCAATGAATGCTACAAGGATAAGGGCGTATGCTGAAATAACATCAGGTAAAACACAGACGACCACAGAAACAGTGTACACGTTAGAAAACATGAGCTTCCTTGTTTTTTGCAAGGGGGCTTCGCCTCCCACACTCACCACACCACCTGGAATTTAGATAACAGACTCCATGGGGGTATGGACTCCGGGGATGGGAAAAAACTCAGAAAGAGGAAAACTTTTTTTTTTAAAAAGCCACAAAAGTTGTAATGCGGAGACCTGTGGCCGAACCGTGACCACGGTTTCAAGTCTTCCATTCCGCTGTATGCTGGTGCCTTAGCCACTCTACCACAGGAGTGGCTCAACCTGGCACCCAGCACATGGGAACTTAATCCCTCCCATAAAAGGGTAAAGCAATAGGGGTAGCGGTAATTCCCTACCACTGTTTTTCCCATTACTGTGAATCCATGCGCTCTCTACACAGCACGGTTAACACCACGCTGTCTTTCTTACGTGATATTAACCTGATACCTGAAAATTGCCAGAAGAAGAAGGCCTATTGGTCTTTCCAGTCTGTTTGTATTGCAGAGTCCCAACCAGTAACTAAGGACTCTATCCCACCCACACAACTACCCACCCCTTTCTGCCGCCCATTGTGGCCCTGATCTTATCCTTTATTCTGTCCCACCCCCTTCTGAAGCTCTCCACTGTCTCCAGTGAAACCACCTCCTTAGGGAGCTTGTTCCACCCTGCAACCACCCACTCTGTGAAGAAATGCCTCCAGAACCCTCTCCTGAACCTCCCCCTCCCAGCTTAAGGCAATGTCCCTTAGGTGTTTTATTACCAATGAGACTAAAGAAGCTCTCTTTGATTACTTTGTTAATGCCCTTCATGTACAGTACTTAGTTCCCAATCATGTCTCCCCTCTCCTTCCCTCCTCTCCTCTCCTCTCTTCCAGGGAGTACATGTTCAGGTCCTCCAGTCCCTCCTCATATGTCCTGCCCTGCTTACCCTTCACCATCTTAGTCACCCTCCTCTGGACTGCCTCCAGCAGGTTAATGTCTTTCTTCAAGTAGGGATGCCACTGCTGCACACTATACTCCAGGTGCAAATGCACAAGTGATCTGTATAATGACATGACTTCCTTCTGCCTGCTGCTGATCCCCCGGCAAGCCGCTCAACATACTGTTGGCTTCTGCCACCACCTTCTTCCAGTGTGAGGAGTGTTTCAGGTCATTAGTGATCATCACCCCCAGGTATTTCTTCTCCTTGGATTTGGTTACCAGAACCCCTCCCAGGCAGTACTCCTTTCTTGGGTTCTTGGCTCCAGTGTGCATTACTTTGCACTTTTTTGCCATATTCTGGACCACCTCTTGAGCCTGGCCAGATCTTTCTTTAGTTCCTGTATCCCTTTTGCTGTATCAGCCCTCTCACAGAGCTTGGTGCCATCCACAAACAGGCAGATCTGGCCCTTTATGCCTTCTCCAGCATCAGAAATGAAGACATTAAACAACACCAGCCCAGGTACTGAGTGCTCTGGGACCCCGCTGTTGACTTTCCTAGCTCCTG
Source organism: Neoceratodus forsteri (assembly GCA_016271365.2). NCBI lineage: Eukaryota > Metazoa > Chordata > Ceratodontiformes > Ceratodontidae > Neoceratodus > Neoceratodus forsteri. The sequence goes on from JADMNL010000027.1 coordinate 26,579,548, forward strand.
GGAGCTCCCCCCCTAGAAACTTCTGGGTCCTGTCTTTCAGCCAGTTGGCTACCCATCCAGAGAGTCTCACCCAACCCCCAGATCCTCCAGTTTACTGATCAGTCTCCTGTGGGGGGCAGAGTCAAAGGCTTTGCTGCCATCCAAGTATATGACATCAAACTGCTTGGCCCTTGTCTACTATTTTTGTGACTCAGTCAAAGAAATCAATCAGGTTTGTTTGCCAGGATCTTCCAGCCATGAACACATGCTGTCACTTCTCCTGGAGACCGTTTTCCTCCAGGTAACCTACCAGTCATTCCTTAAGGATGGCCTTTATGAGCTTACACACAATTGAGGTTAGGCTGACCAGTCTGTGGTTGCCTGGGCTATCCATGGGTCCAAGACATTCTCTACTCCGATGGTACAACCCCTGATTCAAAAGAACTATTAAATAGGTCCATCATGGGCCTGCTACTTCCTCCACTAGTTCCCTCAGCATTCTGGCATTGATGCATTTGGGCCTTGGGATTTATCTATTTTGAGGGACAACAAACCTTTCTTCACCCTGTTTTCAATAATGTTTTTCATCAGTGCCCCCTCCTCCCCCCATCCCACACTGGGTTACTGGACCATCCTTCACTTTCATAAAGACAGAACAGAAGTACTCATTCAATAATTCTGCCTTGTCCCACTGTTTTCCACCCATCTCTCCCCTCTCTTTAGCCATACTATACCATCCTTCTTCTCTTTTTTTCACTAATATACTTTTACCCCTTTTCTAATCCCTTCCGCTAACTACAGTTCCTATTTAGCTTTGTCCATCTGGACTGCTTTCCCCGCTTCTTTGCCTTTACTCTGGTACCCCTACCTGTCCTCATCCCTCTGGGTCCTGCAGAACTTCCTGTATGTGCTCCCCTTGTCCCTGACTACCTAGGCTACCTCATGGTTAAACCAGTGGAGTGCTTCTGCACTCAGGTTTTTCCCCTTTAGCCTGATACACTCATCTGTGGCTGCAGCTAATCCCTCCTCGATGATGTACCATTTTTGATCTACTCCATCCATTTACTGAGGCCAGTTAGGTGACACTTTAGCAGCTCCTCTATAGTTCTGAAGCCCACCCTTTTAAGGTCTAGGACTTTGGTCTTTGTGCTTGCCTTCTCCGTCCCCATGTCCAACCTGAATCACAACGTGCAGTGGCCAATCCCTCCCAAAAACTCCTCAGGCTGGATGTCTTGGACATGGTCCCCATTCGTCAGCACCATATCTAGGATTGCTCCCTCCCTAGTGGGTACCGTGACAACTTGGATCAGGAAATCTCTCTGCATCACATCCTGGATTACCTGACTCCTGGTGCAGGTTGTGGCTGGGATTTTCTGATCCACCTTGGGCAGGCTAAAGTCCCCCACAATTACCATTTCACCTTTGCCTGCAGCCACCCTGATTAAGGACCACAACTACTTGTCCCTTGCCTCCTCCTCCTCCTCCTGGTTAGGTTGTTTGTAAACCCAGTCCAAGCCTTAGTTTCTTTCCTCAGTGGACTACAACTACACCCACAGCAGCTCCGCCTTCCGTACTTCTGCCTTCTCCCTCATACTGCTACCCCCTTTTCTACTCCCTCTGTCCCTGCTGTGTTGTGTAACCCAGATTTCTGTGACTGCTGCAATGTCCACCCTCTTTTCTGCCAACACTGCATGCTGGTCATTGTTGTTATCAGGCTTCTTGCGTTTAAGGATACCACCTTCCACCACAACTCTGTGCCTCCCCCCCCAGCATGACTGTCCTCCTGTTTGCTATCCATTGCCCGCTTATTCCCCCTGTCACTGGCACCCCTCATCTCCGTTAGCATCCATTGTATAATTTCCTCTTTGTGCTTCCACATCTTGTATCCGGCCTCCCTCACCCTGTAGACCCACCCTCCTGCCCCCTACAAGTTATTGCTTCCCTCTCTGTTCTAAAACTTACTCCCAATTTAACCTGCTCTGACTGGGGAGTCTCCTCCCAGAGATGCTAGGCACTAAGACACAGTCTGCTTCCTTCCATTAGTTTAAATTAAGACTCCCTGTTATGTGCTCCCTATCCTATCTCTAAGGACCCTGGACCCAATCTGCTGAGGTGTGGCCTACCTGGTATGTATAGGCTTTTGTCACCCCAGTGGCCCCTCCCATCCTCCTATGCAATTATAACCCTCCCCTCTACAGAATTTTCATAGCCAACTGTTGAAATCCTCTGTCCTCCTCTTCCTGGCTGATCTGGCTGTAGGTACCAGTAGCACTTCAGAGAAGGCTGCTGATCTGGCTACCTCTTTACAGATCCTCCCCACTTGCCCAAACCTCTCCTGCACTGCAAACACCTTTTCTATATCTAGGCTGTTCACTCCTAAATGGATTTCTACATGAGGTTCCCTCAACTCCACATATAGTCTGCTCAATCATTGGGTGCATCCACTCTGCCATCATTCTCGGCACACACATAACTGTCCTACCTGTGTGCATATTCCCTTTCCCTCCCAAGTGTATTTCCTTCACTAACGTGTCCCCCTGTAGTACAACTCTGCCTCCCTCTTCCCTTTCTCCTCCTGTACTGCATTACCCATTTCTTGAGATCCCCCTGCCTGACTGCTCCCCATCAGCCTTGCTCTCCACCATACCATCCTGCCCCTTTCCATCAGTGTGACTATCCCACACACTGCCCCCCCGGCCATCCCTTCTAACTTCCATCCCATGGCTCTTTCCTGCCTTCTTGTACCACCTGTTGCCTTTTCATATATCCTTCCTTCCCTCCTTCCCTCTTCCCCTGCCACCACTCCCTACTCCTGTCCTCTCCTCCCTTGTTTGACCCCTTCTTCCACTACTGCTGTACCGCCTTCTACCCCTCTACTTGTCTAACCCTTAATAGTTCCCATGTCTTGAATCAGACCTCTCTCCCTAGCTCCATCTTCCCCCTCCTCTTTCCAAGACAGTGGGTTGAATCTAAACCACACTGGCATCACTATCACTCCAGTCCTCCCCATCTTGATCTTCCCCCTTTTATTCATGTCTCTCTACCACCCCTCCAAATTTCCTTACCCTCTGAGGTAGAGAAGCTTAAGGAATCTGGGTCCACCCCTCCTCAAATCTCCCCTGCCTGCCTGCCTGTCTTTCTCTCCTGGGCCATACCCCTACCCTCCCTCTTACCTCCCTCATTTCTGTCTCCCTTTCTCACTTACCTACCTAACTCCCATCTAAGCAGTCTCATTTCTGCTGTCAAGTGATTCAGATTGCTGCACACTTGTCTAACACTTACCTCACACAATGTTCCTAAGAACACCGCAGCCCCACACCCCCTATACATCATCACCCTGCTACATTCAAATCACTTTGTTTCTCTGTATGGTAACTTTTCCCCCTCCATACCTAACAGGTATCTCCTACTGCCCTCTTTGTGCACCTACCCCAGACAGGGTGTAGTTGCGACCCCTTTATTTCGTTTGTTGGCCTACCCTATATAGTGTTAGTTTGCTTCTGTATGTACAGCAAATGAGAAGAGGAAAATGAGGGAGGAATAGTAAGGAAGAAGAAAATGAGGGGAGAATTAATAAGGATAAGGAGGGAAGCAGGGGAAGCCTGCACAGAACAGGACCAAGAAGAACCTGCAATCCTGAAGAGATACTTTTGCTCAGTCTTCACAGTGAAGGGAAGGGGGATGAACCACCAAGGTGCAGCAGGAATAAGGGGGGAGCGGACGGTTTACCTATTGCAAGTCTACATCTACTATGCCGACATCCCCAACAGCGACAGACACAATGCCAGCATTGTACTGTTGGGGATGTCGGTGTGTTATTCTGGGCTTTGCCCCAAATTTCCCATGTGGGGCTCTGCCTCACACCCCCAAACTCTAGATATACAACTCCCAGTTGGAGTTGTCTCAGGGAGAGGCAACACACTGGGAGATGCACCACCGGTGTCTGTGGGGACCATCACAGTGACCTTACACTTTTCGTTGAATTCTGTCACTGTGATGGTGTTTGCCATGGCAGTGTCGATGTGTGGTCAGCATACTGGAGTGGACACAAGTCCATTTTCAGAAGAAAGAATCATGAAGGGACTTGCAGCTGTGAAGGTGGACAAGGCTATGGCACCAGATGGGATACACTCATGGGTAATAAAGGAACTCAGGGAGGTGCTAGCTGCTGCACTGATGGCATTATTCAACAGTTCTCTGGAATCAGGCATGGTTCTAGAAGACTGGAGGAGTGCAGACATGGTCCCTCTACATAAGTGCGAACTCTAGGCCTCACAATTGCTGGTGTCAGCTTTTTGATGGCAAGTTCCCCCAATGAAACGGCAGCTGCTGAGCAGCCAAGCTGGCATAATTTAAAGGCAGAAAATATTGGAGAAGCTACAGACCCTCAAGTCGATTTGAACAAACAGCTCATTCTAGATTTTATTAAAGTAAGTTAACACAAGCTGATAGGCTTGGATGGGAAAACTTTGGATATTTGTAGATGTTTTTGGTGCCCTTAGGTGTTTTTTCCTATTTTAGATGCTTTTACGTTTAGAGAGGGAAAACTTGGAAGGGTAGTAATTTGTTCTAAGGGAAAATACTTAAAAAGGAAAATACTTAGAAAGAATATTTTGTTTTATTCTAGTGATCCTTTTACAAAATCACCCAGCCAACTGTAGCTGCTTCCAGCATTGTATCCTTCTCCCGAGGTTTCTGAACCACCAGCACCCGCTGAACTTTCCGAACCATCTGAGCAATTGGAGTTGCTTTAAGACTGGATACCTGAGAGCTGTACCTTGCTTACAGGTTACTTATAAGTTCAAAGGGAGAACTATATATCAGCTTGATCCCTGAAGTGTTCTGAAGAATTTAAAAGATAGAAATTTTAAAGTACTCTATTGGAATTTTTTGTAACTGACGAAGATTTTTAGAATACCTTATTATTGACCTTACTACTAATCATTCTCCAGTAAAATAAAGTACTGTTGTTACGATCTTGAGAGTTTTAGTGTAACATGAAATATTAGTACATTCTAAGCACCTTGTTTATAATTAGTATTGCAAGTACAGTGTGAGATGATGAGAGATAGTGATATAGTAAATTCTGCTTAAAGTTGGACCAGCATAACATTCTGTGGTGATTTGCATATGCAGCCCATGATGCTTTGCATTGTGGGGGCATGTGTGATTTTGTATTTTCTTGAAACTTGGCTTCCCAGCCAAATGCCCTTTGGGGTAACCCTTGCCTCAGTGTTTGCACACAGAGGTTCTTTGTCTTTTAAATAGTTTTTTATTTTAATGGGTTCACCACAATATATCCAAGGCACACTGCCTTAAGGGTAGCTGGTCCATTACACTGGGGTGTCAAACAGATGAGGCATACTGATGAGTCCTGGTAGGACGAAACACGTGTCTATGTCTTCTGTTAGCACCCTTTGCAAACTGTGTGAGAGACCTTTCGGCATCATGCAATTCTGCTTAAAGTTGGACCAGCATAACATTCTGTGGTGATTTGCATATGCAGCCCATGATGCTTTGCATTGTGGGGGCATATGTGATTTTATATTTTCTTGAAACTTGGCTTCCCAGCCAAATGCCCTTTGGGGTAACCCTTGCCTCAGTGTTTGCACATAGAGGTTCTCTGTCTTTTAAATAGTTTTTTATTTTAATGGGTTCACCACAATATATCCAAGGCACACTGTCTTAAGGGTAGCTGGTCCATTCCACTGGGGTGTCAAACAGACGAGGCATACTGATGAGTCCTGGTAGGACGAAACACGTGTCTGTCTTCTGTTAGCACCCTTTGCAAACTGTGTGAGAGGCCTTTCGGCATCATGCAATTCTGCTTAAAGCTGGACCAACATAACATTCTGTGGTGATTTGCATATGCAGCCCATGATGCTTTGCATTGTGGGGGCATGTGTGATTTTGTATTTTCTAGTAAATTCTGACCAAGTGGCTATAAATTGCTGTTTGAGTATATTGTAAACTAAAAGGATTTGGGATAGGAAAGGAAACGTATTGTACAGTGAGGATCAACAGATTATATAAGCAGTTAAGAAATTGGAATGACCTCAAGGATAAAAAAGCAAATTTAAAGGGTACAGAGTCCCCAGTGGTACAGACTCAACCACTCCCCACAAAAAAAATCAAAAAAGGGGAAGGAGCTTGAAATACAGGAAAATTCTCATGATGAGGATTATAGTAGTATCGAAAGTGGAAAAGACAAGATTAATAGAATTGAATATAAATATGAATAATGTAAACCTAAGCAAACTTTAAAAAAAATGCTTGCACACATCTACTCCACAACTGCAAAAAGGGATGTTAGAAAAAGCATACCTACAATCAGATGAGGATAATAATAATAGAAAATTAATGTCAACTTACGGGGGTGATAAAGTACCAGTAGGTGAAGCTACAAACTTAGACAAAAATACATCATTACCAGTCAACTTCAATAGGGGGCCTAAATTAAAAAAGGATAATGCGGTCAAGCAAACACATTCCTTATCCTTCACCAAGATGAGAAAAGATGATAATTTTTCATTCCCAACACCAACAGAATTTGAATGGGAACCTTTTCCTGAGATGGATACAAATATTGACCTTACTATTTCTTCACTGCAGAAATCTCCCAGTTTAAAAGTATCCATTTCTGATCATGGTAGTGAAACTAGTCTTCATACTGGGTTCCAAATGGATAAAGTAATCTCAGAACTGGTTAAAAATTATCCAGTTCCTTTTACACCAAGGTTAATATAGGCCTTAAGCAATGGAGATATGGCAAATGTACCATTATTAGTGTAACCCCAGGGGTCAGATTGATGGTACTTTTTGTGTTATTAGCGCTCTGCGGTGCCTCCATAGGTAACCCCCTATCTGGGACCTGGGTTTGGGGAAAAAACTGTTGCTCTGTATTTTGTCTAGGTTTGACTTCTAGTCAGGGGCACCCAAGTAACTCCGGAGACAGGAAGCAAGAACTGTAATGTCCAAACCAGGAGTGGGATTCTAAAGTGTGGCTTTTATTCACAAACAAACATAATAACAAAGCATAGATGGACACCCACGGGGTTACACTCCTGGTAATGCAGATCTACGGAGATCAGAACACATCTTCTATACACTGTAACCCTCAGGTTTAGAAACACATGGGGCACTCGACCTGAACTTGTACTGTTCTCTGGATTTACCTGGCCTGGCACATCCAACGAGCCTTGGACTACTTCCCTGCATGGCACATCCGGCCAGCAACTGGACTACTTTCCATATGGCATGGAGCATTACTCTGTGGCTCCCTAAACCAACCATGAGCACATACAGGCTCCAGAAGGGAAATTCTTCATCTAATCCCATGTCTGGGTACTTTCTTTGAGTACTGGCCAAGTACCCGAGAGAAAGCAACAGGTGTCCCAAAGCAAACCAGTAGAGGTGAATCTGGTTACTCCTGATGGGGGGGTCTCCCACCTCTTGCTCCCATAATTTATACCCGGCCATTTCTTTGGACTCTAACACCTCTTCATCTGAAAACTCTGATTTGTAGATTAACACTTTAAATGTATTTCACATTCAGTTTACAGTCTCGGAAACTCCTGTGTCCTGACTTGTGACATACTTTTTTAAATGGCATAGTCCATCCCTGTAGACCCCCACATATTAAAGGCGTTCAAGTCACACACTCTTTAAGCACTGTACTTTGCTGTCCTTTCCTGACTCATAGTAACAGATACTTAATACATAAAGTCTCTGGTGAAACATAGGCCCTTTTTCAGAGCAGACTCACCCCTGATTGCAGGTGCCCCACAGGTTTCTCTCACAGGAAAACCAAACGAATTCTTGGTGCCTCAACACAAATCTTGAAGGCAGCTTCTCTCTCTCTCTCTCTCTAGCCAGGCCAGGGGATTGCCCCTGGAAGCTGGCTGTTGGCTTCCCCCTATCCCCGCAAGGAGGGGGCACTGAACCAACTGGGGATCGGTCTCTACCACTTCAACTGAAGTACTTCTGTGTTACTTTTATGGTGAGAACACTCACCAACACTGAAACAGTAGCTCTGGTCAGAGCTGAGGGCTCTGAGGCCCTACATACAGCAGAACACCTCCTTCCTCTAGTGAGTCCACTTCAAGACTGAATTCAGAAACCCCCAATGTTCTATCTAACTCCCAGCTGCAACATTCCAATGTGGCTTATACTGCTGTGAAAATTCTAAATGATGTCATCCCTCCAGCTCAGCTGAGACTGTGAACAGAGTGAGATGGTGTGAAATCCATTTAATTGGAATTTCACAAGCTGCCTTCCCTGCCTGTCACTAGATCTAACTGGGATACTTGTAACCCCAGGTGATAGGGGGTTACACCCACCTTTGGTCAGGAAAATGACTGTCCACAGTCATTACTTACCCCACCTAGGCCATCTCACCCTATGTGTTGACTACAGGGAGGTAGTACTACCTTCTCCCTTACCATGTGCCAGCACAGGCAGACAACTCTAAGGGCCCAGAGGCCTTTGGCAGATGCATCAGCCTCTATGCTAAGATCTTACTATGGATATCTAGTGGCCCTGGTAGGATTATCCAGAGCATAGCCCTAATAGATCAGTACTGCAGCCCCTACTGCAGGTCAGGACCACAGCCTGTCTATCCCCCCTAGTCCTCTAGGGAAAACCTATCTGCCTTTAACCCAAATACACAAATAAGGGAACCTCCCCCCAAACTGGGACACCTGCAACCACACACAAGGAGCTAATGCTATACACTATGCATTACTCCCACACTCCCCCACAGCCATACATGTGGAAGGAAAAGTTACACATGCCAAACGACAACACCCTGTACTTTAAACACTACTACTTTAAAGTACTGTGAGGAACTCCGCTGAGTCCCTCCTCCTCTTCTTGTCTTCTCTCCTTCAGGAACACTTGCAAGAAAAAAAGGGAAAAACAAAACGCACTCCTAATCTGCATACACAGTCTATCTAATCCCTACCATCAAAACACTGGAGAATCTCAAAAATATATTTTTAGAAAAGTAGAAAAACAGTAGAAACAGTAAAAAGCAGTGGAAAACAATGACATTGCTTACAATACACAAATATTTGGGGATGGAGTGCCCTAAATGTCCCTTCTAGTGGCAACAGTGCCCGAAGGCAAGTCCAATAAAGAGTCTCTCCTGGGCCAGAGCCCAGTGAAGCAAAGTTCTAGCAGGCCAAAGTCCCGAAGGAGGGAGTCTTTGAGGACAGTTCACATGTTTGTAAGTCTGCTGGTGTAGGGTGTGTACTGAAAATGTCAGAAGTGGAAAAAGTCAGACTTACTAGTCCCTTGTAGAACGAAAACGATACCACACCTGGTCCTCCGCTGGAGACTCGACCTGGTAGCATATTTCTGATACAGCTGGGCAGATATCTTCTGGAAAATGACAGGAGGGCACATCTGGAAAGTGCTGGGCTAATGTAATCTAGGAGATGGAACCTTGGAACAGGAAAAAAGGAAAAAACAGCTGGTCTGAAGTCATCTGACATCCCAGGTGATGAATCAGGATACAGCTGGGCTGGTGTCCTCTCTGGATATGAAGTCATCTGGTGGGCCAGTCAATGGAAACTGTAAGGCCAGTACACTGCAAGACTGATAAATGTGGGGCACCTGGTTCCTGGAACACCAGTCTGGCGGAACAACATAGGTACAGCAACGGCTGGATGGCAGCACTAGCTACCACTGCTCTGCTCTCCACTTGGTAGGCATGGGCACATTCGCAGGTTGGTCTTTCCATTGTGGCCAATAGCACAAAGGGTTAGGTGCATGAATTATTACCCTGTCTGGGCCCTCATAATCCACACTGTGAAAGGTTTCATGTCCCTCTCCATCCACAATTTGAACAGTGTCCATTAAACAGTGTCCTGCTCTTTTTCCACTGGCTGTATTTTACTCGAAACATTCTGTCTCTAACATACTTGTTTGCACCAGGATGCACATATTTCATTACCTCTTCCATAATCCAGGAGTTCCTGCTTTTTTTCAATCTCCTCCCAGACTCTACGAGGAAAGGTAGGAAAGAGCATCCCATAGATTTCATTCACTTTCCTACAAACCAGTCTTTCCTCTTGACTGCTCTTGGTCAACCTGTGACCTCTAGCCTGGCTTGGGGGTGGCCAGTTCCGGTTCTGCCAGCTACGCATACTCAATGCGACATAGAATGGATCTTTAACTCTTCCTTGTGGGGGCAGAGCTGTAGAGTCACTACTCTGTTCTACCATCGGTTCCTCTGAGGCAAGAGCTTGAGGCTGTGGATCCGTACCTTCTTCACAAGGCCACATATGTTCCTCCTCTTCTTCTTCCTCACTAAAAATCTGTGCCCAAGAGTGAGGAGTCATCTTCACTCTTGAGACTGTCCACTCTTCGCTGGGCACGGAAGTCAATACCTCCCAAAGACCTCCCTCATCTCGTCTTCACCTATGAGACTTGGGCTAGGCCCCTCTGTACAAGGGTCTGCTGATGCTCCTTCTGCAATGTCTCTCTGGGACCCAGACTCGGACACATCAATCCTTTGTTCTGTCTGTAAATCTGCACCCTCTTGCTTTATGCCACACTCTGAGGGGCCTTCCCTATTAGGCTCTGCCTGGTGCTGTGTGCTGCCAACTGCAGGTCCTTGAAGCTTTGTCCATGTGGGAGCCAAATGAATCTTGAGTGCTTTAGTCAAACCATATTTCTCTAGGCACCCAGAACAGTGAGGTACAATGAAGACATCAATTCCAGCATTTAAACACATCACACATACCCATACTGGATATGCAGGAATCGCCACATGAGGAGGCAGTCGTCCCCAGTAGTAATATCTCTCAATATCTCTGAACTTGTTAACTTCTTCTACTATCATAGCCCGGGCATGATCTAGGTAGCGGGCTGGTCCCAAAGCCATGGCTGCAGAGAAAAAACAAACACGCACCGTTATTTCAAGTCCCACTCTTCTGAAAAAACTTTTACAAAATGGCTCCCTTCCTGCTGTGTTTACATTTCTACCCCACCCTGTAATGGCGGCGGCAGCACTCCTGTGCATCAACATTCTGTTCATGAGTCAAGCCACTGCGCAGCTGATTTACATACTCCACTGATAAAGTTCACTCAAGCTGCTTAAATTGCACTGGTTGCTCTACTAGCACATTTATATAATTTTACTGGACTTCTCATTCACTTTTAATCACTGTTCTAGTTTAAAGTCCCACCAAAGCCACAGTATTTCATTGCACAGGATTGCCTGTATTTCTTGCTGCATCTCTCATACAACTCACTGTCTCTCACATGGCTCTAAAAATTATACTGTTGCTGAACCTATAATTATGCTAACAGTCTATTGCTCAGAATTCTTGCTTTTAGCTGATTAAACTTGACACAGTCCTTCTTTGCAAAACAATCACACTGCTACACACAGATTCATCTGGCTTTAGATTAAAATCACACAGTTTGAGCTGCTTTTAGGATGGTACTCACTTAATCAGTGGCTTGTATTTGAGATGTTAAACACAGTCTACAGCTGATCTTGGAGGCCTCTGGAATAAAGTGGGTTGGCAGCCTGCCAAATGTCCCTCCAAACATCTTGCTCTCTTCTCAGATGAATCAGAATGCGGGTTGAGCCCAATTTTAAACAGAAAAGTCCAATTTAACTAAATTTACAATGTTTTCAGTCACCGAGACGCTCCTCCTTGCAAACCTGCTCGCACACTTCTCTTTCTCTCCCTCTCCCTCTCAAACACTGTGCAGTCATTCTGAGCTGGCTGGGGGGCAGGACTGATTGCAGTCTCACCAATCACTCGACGCCATGCAAATGAGCCTCTTTCCTCTCGAGCTCTGCTTCTCCATGGCGATCGTCGAGCAGGCAAAATTTAAACTGCAAACCATGCTTTTCTTTTCAACTGTAGCTCCTTGATGGGAGCACCATTTCAACCATTTATCATGGCATTTTAGTCAGCGACTCTCTTAGTCCATACCACAAGCATTTCCAATGTCTAGGGCACAAATCTCTTTGTTTCCCACAGTTTTCCATACTTTTTTCTGTCACACAACACTTAAAAAGCTGGCAAATGTTGCCATTTTACTTATTTTATTTTAGTCTTTGGTAACCAGGTAAGGCCCACTAGGCACAAGTGCCTGTTTTCAGGGGTGACCTGGGAGCACTGGGCAGTTAAGTGACTTACTCAGAGTCACACAGTACGCAAGTGGAGGTTGTGAGAATCAGACTCAGGTCTGGTCTGCTGGATGTATCAATCTCATTCACACCTCATTCCTCTAACCTCTAGGCTATACTGCCAGCCCCATTTGATGCAGGACAAGGGCTTACACACTTGGTACTGCTCCTTCGTAAACAGTTGGCGACTTACAGCAGCACATAGACAGAAGCACACAGTGGCACATTCAGTTGGCAATGCTTCTACTTTTTGGGCTACCTACTGCCAGACAACTAAAATGCTAGCCACTATCTGAGCAATCTTTCTTGCGTTTTCACCCAAATTGCAAGCCAAATCCCAGTGGTAGCCTCCAATTTGTAACCCCAGGGGTCAGGTTGATGGTACTTTTTGTGTTATTAGCGCTGTGCGGTGCCTCCATATGTAACCCCTTACCTGGGACCTGGGTTCGGGGAGAAAACTGTTGCTCAGTATTTTGTCTAGGTTTGACTTCTAGTCGGGGCACCCAAGTAACTCTGGACACAGGAAGCAATAACTGTAATGTCCCAACCAGGAGTGGGATTCTAAAGTGTGGCTTTTATTCACAAACAAATAGAATAACAAAGCATAGATGGACCCCCACAGGGCTACACTCCTGGTAATGCAGATTTACAGAGATCAGAACACATCTCCTACACACTGTAACCCTCAGGTTTAGAAACACACAGGGCACTCAGCCCGAACTTGTACTCTTCTCTGGATTTCCCTGGCCTGGCACAACTGACCAGCCTTGGACTACTTCTTTGCATGGCACATCCAGCCAGCAACTGGTCTACTTTCCATATGGCATGGAACATTACTCGGTGGCTCCCTAAACCATCCATGAGCACATACAGGCTACAGAAGGGAAATTCTTCCATCTAATCCCATGTCTGGGTACTTTCTTCGAGCACTGGCCAAGTACCCGAGAGAAAGCAACAGGTGTCCCAAAGCAAACCCATAGAGGTGAATCTGGTTACTCCTGATGGGGGGTCTCTCACCTCTTGCTCTCAAAATTTATACCCGGACATTTCTTTGGACTCTAACACCTCTTCATCTGAAAACTCTGATTTGTAGATTAACACTTTAAATGTACTTCACATTCAATCTACAGTCTGTGAAACTCCTGTGTCCTGACTTGTGACATACTTTTTTAAATGGCATAGTCCATCCCTATAGACCCCCACATATTAAAGGTGTTTAAGACACACCCTCTTTAAGCATCTTTAAGCACTGTACTCTTTTGTCCTTTCCTGAGCCACAGTAACAGATACTTAATACACAAAGTCTCTGGTGAAACATAGGCTTTTTTTCAGAGCAGACTCACCCCTGATTGCAGGTGCCCCACAGGTTTTTCTCACAGGAAAACCAAATGAATTCTTGGTGCCTCAGCACAAATCTTAAAGGCAGCTTCTCTCTCTCTTTCTCTAGCTGGGCCAGGGGATTGCCCCTTGAAGCTGGCTGTTGGCTTCCTCCCATCCCCGCAGGGAGGGGGCACTGAACCAACTGGAAAGTGGTCTCTACCACTTCAACTGAAGTACTTCTGTGTTCCTCTTATGGTGAGAACACACACCAACACTGAAACAGTAGCTCTGGTCAGAGCTGAGGGCTCTGAGGGCCTGCACACAGCATAACACCTCCTTCCTCTAGTGAGCCCACTTCAAGACTGAATTCAAAACCTCCCAATATTCTATCTAACTCCCAACTGCAACATTCCAGTGAGGCTTATGCTGCTGCAATAATTCTACATGATGTCACCCCTCCAGCTCAGTTGAGACTGAGAACAGAGTGAGACGCTGTAAAATCCATTTAACTGGAATTTCACAAGCTGCCTTCCCTGCCTACCACTAGATCTAACTGGGATTTTTGTAACCTCAGGTGATAGGGGGGTTACATTAGAACAGCTATATATTCTGAAACATGAAATAACCACAATCAGAGCTATGCTAACTCACAATGAAGGATCAATTAGGAATTTATTTATGGAATTAGTAAAAGCTGAGCTAGGGTCAGAGGTGGATTCTATGGAAACTGGACAATTAAACCAATGTAAAAACCTGACAAATTCAACTTTAAATTCTCTATACCAAGCTTTGTCACTGCCAAAATGAGGACAACTAGTCAAAGAAAAAAGGAAAGCAAAGAGGAAGATAAGGAACAGAGCAAAAATAGCAAGAGCAGATAAGAAGCTGCAAAATGGAGCAAACTGTCAAAAAAACAGGAAAACTCAAAGCGATATAATGGATTGTCATTTAACGAAAGACCAGGGCTTAGTGCCATATTGGGATGCATCTTCTCAGGATATACAAAATGTACAAGGAAAATATATGGCCCCCAATGTGTTTTGGTTATCAGGCAATGAGGCAGTTATAGGTATCCATGGCATTTTCTGGAACACAAATGAGTCAACAAAGTCACTTTTTAGCATATTAACACAATTATTAGAGGTAGAATTATCTATTCCAAATGGTTGAATCAACTTGATTTATGCAAAAAGAGATGAGTCAATACGAGAAGAGCCAGTGCGCATGCTATTGTCTAATATGGAAATCACATAATGGATGTGGAGCCCGATGTTTACACTGAACTATATGGGTCTAATTGCAGAAGCACCGATCACTATAGTTAGCTTCCTGGATAAAAAAAGAGCATTTTTTTCACAGGGCAGATTCATTCTTAAAGATGTTTTAGACCACTGTTTACAAAAAAAAAAAAATAATCCTGTTAGTGAGGATGAAGATGGGCAGTATTTATTAACATTACATGGTGTTGAAAAAACAGTCCCAGAAACCCAATACTCCTTAATGCAGAGGGTCTGATATCTTTTTACAAACATCTTAAATATAAAACCAGGAGATGAGGGGGTAGAGTGGGTAAAAAAGGATAAAGGTTACACAAATCAAGGTCAAATTACATTTGCTGTTAGAGACATTATCCTATACAAATTAATATTATTAGAAGCTTACCAACTGAATAGAGTGGCAATTCTATCAAGCAAATGGCCTGAAGACCAGCTTCAAAAACAAGCCTCACAGAAAAATCTATGGCATTGTCATCAAGAAAACTATATTATACAGCAAAAATGACCTCTGGAAAATTTCACCCACTTCAATGTCACAACCCCAAATCATTTCTTTATGTTTAGAAAATCTGGAACTGGATTGACTTAGTGAAAATTCTCAAACAGTAGCCATGGAGACTCCTGCCGAAACCCAGAAGGGCAATGAATTGAATTTTTTATCTTGGAATATAGCAGGTTACTCAAAAAGCAGCCTTGATCCTTATTTTATACAATTTTTGATATAATTCACTATAATATGTTTACAGTAAACCTGGGCATTAAAATATCTATACCTGGAGGGTTACACTTCTATATCCTCCAATGCCAAAAAATGAAACAAAGTAGACCCATAGGGGGATTTGGAACTTTTGTCAAGACAATGGAAAATAAAGTAGTAAAATCATTCACAGTGCCTATCTCAAATATAATTACTACTTTAGTGAAATGGATTGATGACCTTTTGTGTATTTGTAACTGCTATATCCCTCCACAAAACACTGAATATTATGACACTGAGATTTGGGTGAACTTAGAAGTTCTATTAGAGGAAGCCATACAATTACAACCTGAGGGCTGTTGGTGGTGGGTGATTTTAATGCCAGAACAGGTAATGTGGTCCAGATGTAAATGCAGATACAGGTGACTCTTTGTTAGCAAGGGTATCTCAGGACAAGATTGTAAATGGAAGTGGCAGAAGACTCCTGTACTTATTGGAAAGATTGGGTTTAATGACATTAAATGGTACAGTAAAAGGGAAAATGCTTTTTATTATACTTATATGACCTCTACGGGGGGCTAGTGTAGTTGATTATGTGTTTGCGTTGCCCTGGCAAATACATGATTATACAGAATTCTAGACCGTACTAAGACCTGAGAGTGATCACTGTCCTATTACACTTAGACTGAATAGTCATGAATTTATTGACAAACATGATCCAATTTACAGTGGCCCCCAAACTGAGGTTAGGAATAATAGAAGATTTACATTTTTCACCTCATACCAAGGCAGACATATTGGATGCCATATCTAGAGTAGAAAACTATAAGGAGGTAGCTAATATAACCTCTAGAACTCTGGCAAGAGAACTCTATAAAAATATACAAGAAATATGTAGGAGCTTGCTGCCATTTCTGTACTGCCCTGCGTAAACCAAAGCTTGTGATTCATGGTTTAATGCTGATTATAAAGATTTCAAATCGAGTTTGCCATAATTCATAAGCTATGTAAGATATAATTCTTCAAGTGAGAATTATTCCCTCTGGAATAAAACTAGGAGGGAATACAAACATTTGTTTAGCAGTACAGAGAGAGATATTCCAAACTAAACAGTGGTTGCACATGTTTGAAGTTATAAGAATAGGTGATATGATGTTTTGGCTGATGGTTGCCACAGGAATAAGAAATCATTCTAATAATATTCTGGCACATATTTCGCCCCCAAACTGGATTCAGTATTACCAAAAGATTTTTTACGAAGAGGAAATTGAAACTACATACTGTATACACAAATTCTTGATAAATTTAAAAAGTCTGCATGCCTGTGAAATATAATCCCTGAAGAAATACTTGTTGCTATTAAATCAATACAATCAGACAAGGCTCCAGGCCCTGAAAAAGTGCCTATTTTTTTTGTATAAGATCAAGATCAAATTGTGAAGCAATCTCTTAGCAATGCTGTTTAGCTATTAATTGAGGAACATTATATACCACTGAGTGTAAAAGTAATATTATAGTTCCAATACATAAAAAGGGGGACCCAATCAGTCAGAGATATATAGACTTATTAGTCTCACTGATATCCTGGGATAATATTTGCTGTAGTTTTATTAGCTAGATTAAGTTCATGGGTTGATAACCAGAATATTATGAATATTTATCGAGCAGGTTTTAGAAAATCCCATTCAATAATTGACCAATATTTTATATTGCATCATATTCTGAAGAAGGACCACATTAAGAAATGTCTGCCTATCTATTTGGCATTTGTAGACTTTAACAATGTATTTTAATAGTAGAAATAGGGCTTTGATATGGGACAAACTATTCAAATTAAAGATAAATCATATCATACTGAGAATGATAATAAATCTATATACAGGTAATTGATCTACAATAAGACACAACTTAGAAGGCAATATTTCCTTCCCCTTTAGGTCTAACAAAGGAGTAAAGCAAGGTTGTATCCTTGCACCACGTTTGTTTCGTCTCTTTGTAAATGATCTTCCAGCCTTGTTCCTGGCTGGAGCTACGTATCCTCCTTCATTCAAAGGTACTTCTGAACCAGCATTAATGTTTGTAGATGATCTAGTTTTAATTGCAGTTTTATCTGTGGGCATAAAAAAGTGATTAAACTTGTTACATCAATATTGTACTAACAATAATTTAATTATAAATATAAAAAAGACCCAGATACTAACTGTTGGGGAATACAGCCTAAAATCTCATTGCTTTTACAATGGCATTCCTCTTGAAGTGGTCAAAAACTGCGTTATTTGGGATATCACTTTTCGAATCATTATAAATCAACTGATCATATACATTATACGTTGAACAAGCTTATGCAGGCCAAAAATGCCCTGTTGAGGTTCAATACAAAATACGGTGGATATTCGGTGACTTCTATTTTAAAAGCAACAGAAATTAAGCTGAACCCAGTTGCTGTTTATGCCACAGAAGTTTGGTATGACAATAATTTTGACCAACTAGAAAAAAACATTCATCCAGTTATATAGAACCATTCTATAAGTTCCCAAATCAACATCTACAGTTATAACAAGAGTTGAATTAGGGTGCATCAAAATGAGTTCTTTGGCCCTTTCTTCAAAAATTGCTTACTGGATCAAATGTACAGGGGCATGTTCTAATAGACTAATGAAAAAGTGTCTGGATGAGAAAATAATATGGTTACAGAATAATTCCTCCTCTGTTTGGCTAAAAGATATTTTGGATACCTTAAAAATCCTAAAATTAGAACACTTGCAGGCAGACTTGCTTAAATGTATAGCCATATCACAATTGTGTTACACTTATTAAAAATAAACTTAAGTTGCTATCCTACGAGTCAGACATGGAGAAAATTAGATCTCTAAAGCTACATTTATGGTATTCACAAAACAAAATAAATAATGTATTAGAGTCATATTTGTGTTTTTTTATTTCATATTTATTAGTTTTCATATAAGGAATGACAGGTACAAGTATACACATTACAGCAGATATTCAATAGTCAAAGTTCCACCATTTTGATACAGTCACATTATTAAACACTCTGATATATTTAGAATGTAAAAATAGTAACTCATCCTCAAGTCATTTAGCAATAAGTTTGACTGCTATTTAGAGTCCAGAAAATGCATAATCAACTTATTCTGAAGCAGGATCTGATTTTTGGACCAGGTAGTTTATATATTTGGAACAAGCTTAATGTATACTTTATAAAAGAAATATAGGTCAGGTACAATCCACATAACAAGAATACTAGATTTGAGGAATTATATTCAAAATCTTAAACTTGAGCATTTAACTAAGTCATAGAAGTGACATTTCAAGCTTTAGTTTATTGTCCAGTCCTAATATGTGGACAGCTAGGAAAAATGATATAGGAAAGAGTAGAGAGAGAGAAGTAATGAGAAAAAGGGAGGTATATGAAGAAGGAGATATTAAACAGAACACCTATAGTAGAAGTAGCAAGTTTAATATTTGAAAGATCCAGGTTTGGCCCCAGAACACACATGTCTGGGGCACTTGCAAATAACAGTATATGCTAATTTTCTGAGGACAGTTACAGTTGAAGTTGTAACAGGTGTATATTAGCATAAGGTATAGGACGAGGAGAAATAAAAAGAAAGAGGGAGTTGTTCATAGGATATGAGAGAAACAGAGAAAGTTTTGAGAATGTGTGAATGGCCCACTCCCTATGGCACAAAGTCAGGGTAGTGTGTCAGTTGGTATTACGTCCATTTCCACCATCTGATCTCAAAGCAAGGGAGTTTGTCCTGGAATCTATCATTTTCTCCATATTATATATATCTATCATAATGGATCTCCAGGCTATAAGTTTTGGAAGTTTAGTGGTGTGCCAGGGCTGTGTAATTGCTTTTTTGGTGGCTATGGCCAAGATAAATATTAAACAGGGGTTGAGGTGATCAGGTCTAGTATTTTCCAGTGGAATTGCTAACAGCAGTAAAGAGGGAGTGACCTCCCCAGGTCAATCAAACATATCCTCTAGTTGTTTTATAGTCTCTTACTAGAATGGTTGGATATGTAAGTAATCCCAGAAGACACACGTTGTGGTCACCAAGGACTGGCCACATCCCCTCCAGCATGTTGCCAAGGTCTTATCTGTGAATTTGGCCCCTATATCTGGGGAGCAGAAATATTGGGAGTGACATTTCCATGAGAACTCCCCCCAATATGTTGAAGACATAAGGTAGTAGGCGTGGGTGGCAAATTTGATGCAGACATCAACAGTATGTGATGTATAGAGTTCCAAGTTCCACCTTTGTAGAATAGATAAGGTAGTATTCTTGGGAGTCTCCTGTAGTGCTTTATAGGTGTGACCAATAATGTGATACTGTGCATGGCCTTGGAGATATGAAATTATGAGTTGTGGGAGGGTGGGAAGCCGAGTAGGAAGACTACAAAAGGCTACAGGTTTGTCTCCTACATAGGCTCTCAACTTCAGATACCAAAAGTGATCTGTCATGCGAAGATGGTAACCAGCCTGTAAGGTACCAAATGGGACAGCTCCCTGAGAGTCCAGTAACTGAAAGATAAAACAGAGCCTCAGTTTAGCACAGCTCTGAAGAGCTCCATCTAAATGATTTGGTCCATAATTGGAGTCATAAGCCAAGGCTCAGAAATAAAATCTATGGTTAGGGGAAAGAAACAGGTTAAAGATCTCAAGACACTGCTTTAGGGTAGTAACTGTGCATTGGTAAAAGTTAGTTAAAGGGAGGCACGGATGAGGATTTCCAAATAAATAGGGGTCATAATTATGCAAGTTATGCAGCACAAATTCGATCTGCTTCCAGTAGAGATTTAAGAAAGATGTGATCCACACAAAAATGGTTCATATTGTGGGTGGGTTGTTAAAGCATAATTGGCAAGATTGGGAAGATTCACCCCTCCTTTTTCTCGTGGCAGTTGCAATACTGATCGTTGAATTTGGGTTCTTTTCCCATTACATATGAACTGGGACAGTAGTTTATTCCAAGCTCTAAGATATGTTTTATCGGGCATTAGAAGTAAAGTTTGAAGATAATACAGAACTCATGGAAGGATATTCTGGTGAATAACTCCGATGCGTTGAAAAAAGCCTAGGTAGAGTTGTGACCACTGGGAGAGATCTTCCATTATTTGCTGTGTTAATAGTTCCAAGTTTAATAACTCAAGATTATCTAAATACTTCGGCATTTTAATTCCTAAGTCTTTAAAGGGAAGGGGAAATTGATTAACCAGGAAAGGCACACTAAGCCACAGCTTGTTTCCAGGTGTGACCTGGGAGCACAAGGAAGTTAAGTGACACACTCAGGGTCACACAGTATGCAAGTGGGGTCTGATGGGATTCAAATCCAGATCTCCAGATTTGCAGTTCAGTGCCCTTAACCACTATGATATATACTGCCTCCTTAAAGGCCATTTTATACTATTTAAAAGGGAAAGCTTGCTTAAGTGATTGTGATGGAGAGTTATTATATAATAAGACTTCTGTTTTAGAGGTACTCAGCTTATATCCGTTTAGCTTCCCGAAAGTGTGGAATATGTCCCATACACCAGGGACTGAAGCCTCGGGTGAGGTGACCATGAGGAATAGGTCATCTGCAAATAATGAAAGTTTGTATTCCCTTCCTCCCAGTGGCAAGCCAGAGACTGTTGAGGTTTGGCAAATATGAATGGCTAAGGGCTCTAGATATAGTGCAAATAAAAGAGGGAACAAGGGACACCTTGTCGGGTTCCTTGTCCTAAAGGGAAGGGGTCTGAGAGGGAACCATTTAGATGGACATAGGCCTGGGAAGATGAATAAATATTTTGCTGGGAGCATATAAATTTTTCTGGAAAGTTAAAGGTTACCAATGTGGCCCAAAGAAAAAGCCCGGCCACTCTGTCAAAAGCCTTTTTGGCATCAAGGTTTAGTAAAGCCAATGGAATTTTGTGAGAGGATGTGAAGTCTGTTAGCAAAAGGGTTCTTATAACACCATTAAGTGCTTGGCGGCTGCAGATGAAGCCCACTTGGTCTGGGTCAATTAAAAGGGGAAGTAAGGTCTCTAACCTATAGGCCAATATGGACATATAGATTTTATAATCATAATTTAAGAGGGAGGTTGGTCTATATGAAGGGGCATAGCATGGGTCCTCCTTATTAGGTTTGGGATGGGCAGAGATGACTGCATAATACCAAGACATATGAACATACATACGAACATACGAATGTGCCAGAAGAAACAGACCTCCTGGTCTATCAATGTCTGCTTGAGTGTGCAGCTAGCTCCCCTGAGTTGCAGCTGTGCCACCTCCTCTTGTGTCCACCCTCAGCCATTCTCAGCCTCCCCCACCCATACTCTCCCCTGTTCTCTGTCCCACGCCCTTTTAAAGCTACCAACAGTTTTGCATGATATCACCCTCTCTGGTAGGGTGTTCCACTTCAACACCACTCTCTCTATGAAGTAATGCCTCCTCATCTCCCTCTTAAATCCTCCCCCCCTCTAATCTTAGCCCATGCCCTCTAGTGTTCCTTCCCTTTCTCAGTTTAAAACCCAGTTGGCTCCATCCTTGTTGATTCCCCTCACATACTTGAAAGTTGCAATCATGCCCCATCCCTCTTCTCCTCCAGTGTGTACATATTCAGTTCCCTCAGCCTGTTCTCATTGTCTCTCCCCTCCATTCCCTGTATCATCCTTGTTGACCTCCACTGCACTCTCTCCAGCAGCTTGATATCCCACATCAGGTATGGCCTCCAGAACCGCACACAGTACTCCAAGTGTGGCCTGACCAGTGACCTGTAGAGGGGCAAGATTAACTCCCTCCACCTGGATGAGAATCCCTTGCTATACGCCCAAGCATCTTGTTTGTCTTCACTGCCACTTTCCTGCATTGGGCAGAATTATTCATGCTCCCTGTTACCATCACCCTTAGGTCCTTCTCCTCCTCCTCCTCAGTGATCTCCAGCTTCACCCCCCCCAACCAGTATTATCCCTTTGGGTTCTTTGCTCCAAAATGCATCACATTACACTTCTTCCCATTGAACCCCAGCTGCCACCTCTCTGACCACTCCTCAAGTTTGGCTAGGTCCCCCTGCAGCTGCTTCTGTCCATCCTCCTTGTCCACTACTGCACCCATTTTGGTTTAATCTGTGAACAGAATCACCCTACTCACCATTCCGTGTGCGATGTCAGAGATGAAGAGCCCAAAAAGCATCAAGACCAGCACTGAGCTCTGTGACACCTTGCTCGTCACTAGTCTAGGTATTGAGAATGCCCCCATCACCATCGCCAGTTGTAGCCTCCCACGCAGCCACTTTGTAATCCAGTTTGCCATCTTTGCCCTGACTCCACCAGTTAGCTTCTCCCCGAGCCACCCATGAGGTACTGAATTGAAAGCCTTGCTGAAATCCAAGTAGAGGACATCCACTGCATGGCCCCTATCCAGCTCTCGTGTTACCCAGTCGTAATATTGTATTAGGTTCATTTGATAGGACTTCCCCGATATGAACCCATGCTGCCTCACATCCTGGAGGACACTGAAGATGGTTGAGGAGGATCACCTTGTTGAGTAGCATAGTAGACTGGGAGGAGAAGAGGTACCAGCTCAGACCTGAATTTCTTAAAAAAATTGGCTGGGTATCCATCCAGTTCTGGGGATATTCTAGGATGAGAGTCTTCGATATTACGATGTATCTCCTTGGCCAACATGGATGCCACTGTATACTTGTGCTTTTTGACTGAGAAAAAAGACAGGGCAACTTTTATAAAATTCAGATTAGAAATGTACTCATCAGAAATCTTGCAATATATCTATGCCAAGGATAAAATAGCCCCCATCTTCACTGTGATTGTGGCCAAGATACACTTGAAACTCTCTCACATACCTCTCTCTATTGCCCAGTATGTAATGAAATATGAAACCTTTTCCTGGGACAATATCTTTCTAGCACCGTATTAGCAAAAGAGGATTGTCTTAGACTCTGTATGAATCCACCAATAGATTCAGATGTGAAGGATGTAATAAAGTGCACAATTATAACAAACAAATCACTACTGAATCTAATACTAAGATCTTTCTAATGTTTTCCATAGGTGGGCTAGTTCTATTGACTTTTTTTGAAAGCTTTGTGATGTATATGACCTCTAGGTGCCCCAGAGACTGCAAGTTTGACCATGATGGTCTTATAGAAAGACATCTTTACCACTGTCTCCTATAATATAGAATGTAATAATTTGCAATTGATGCAGTTAAATTGTGTGCTTGGGAACAGGTGCGATGTATATAGGTATCTTAAAATAAGTGTTTATATAATGAATGGTAGAGGCTCTATAGAGTGGAATCTGGTGGGAGGGCATTATGGAGGAAGCACCTGTTTCCATCTCATATCTGTTGAATGTATGCTCTCTCTTCCAATAATGTATAACTGATTTATAAGGTCTTACAGGTCTCACTTTTAATGAATGCTGTGAAATCATAGTAATACAGCTCCCTGGGAAAAATTGTATGATTTATGTACAGTTAAGAAATAATCTAAGGGAAAACTTTTTATTGGAACAGTGACTATAGGCGACATTACACCTACTGGGGGTGTAGGTCACCAGACTTGAACCTGTGGGTGTCCTCTTTAAATTCATGCATTTGCAAAATTAGCTAAAGAACCCCCTTGGATTTTTCCTTCCTTCAGTATGGATGTATTCATGTATATTATAAGCTGTTTTATAATTATTTTTAAATATTGTAATGACTTTGGAAGTCAAACAAATAAAATGTAAACTTGAAACCTAAGAGTGTCATCAAGGAGAATGCTGCCAACTATAAGCCAATCAGTCTCATTTCAGTGGTGGGGAAATTAATGGAAACCCTGCCAGAGGAAAGGCTGGTAGAGTACCTTGAATCCAATGGGCTACAAGACCACGAGCAACATGGATTTATGGGGGCAGGAGAAGGTTCATGCTAGACAAATCTGATTGATTTATTTGACTGGGTAAACAAGGAAATAAATCAAGGGAGGTCAGTTGACATGGTATGTCTGGACCTTAGTAAGGTCTTTGACACTGTGCCACACAGGGGACTAATTAAGATATTGAGCAGCCTAGGTGTGGGATCTAAAGTGGTGAAATGGGTTAGAAACGGGTTAGCAGATAGGCATCAGAAGGTGGCAGTTAATGGAGTTCACGCTAATAATGGAAGAGTGACCAGTGGGGTGCTACAGAGCTCATTAGTAGGACTGGTCCTCTTCAATGCCTTGTTAAGTGACATTACAGGCAAACTGGAATGAAAGATATACCTTTTTATACATGATACCAAAAACTGTAATAGGGTGGATACTCAGGAGGGGTGGAAGGAATGTGCAGGGATCTTGTGAAACTTGAGAAATGGACAAGAACATGGTTGTTGGGGTTCAATACCAACAAGTGTCAAATCAGGCATCTAGGGCACTGGAACCCAGAAGCTAACTATAGGATGGGGGGGTACTGATGGTCACTAAGCAGGAAACAGACCTTAGGGTTATTGTAACTGATGGTCTTAAAGTGTCATGGCAGTGTGACAAAGCAGGGATAGGGCTAGTGGTATGCTGGGGTGCACAGGTAGGGGTATCTCTAGCAGGATGAGGGAGGTGGCATTGCCGGTATATTACTCATTGGTGAGACCCTACCTAGGGTATGGTGTCAAGTTCTGAGGCCATGCCTCAGAAAGAACATATACAGGGTGGAAGCAGTCCAGAGGAGGGCAACTAAAATTACACAAGGTTTGCATGGGAAACCCTACAAGGAGAGACTGAGGGAGGAGGTGAGATGATGTCACACTGATGCGCTGGAGCGAGAGAGCCAGATGCAGCCAGACCGGGAGCAGCAGAGATGTCAAGATGTGTGATTGTCAAGTGAAGAGAAACGAGAAGGGGGAGAAAAAATAAAAGTTTAAGCTCTCTGTGCTCCGTATCCCCTCTCTTTTATTACCAATGCTTCAGGTTTCGGGTTTTCATTTTGTCGGTTATTATCCCACATTGCCAGGATTGGTGAAATACAGCGAGACCTTGGGCCACGTTTTGATGTGCCTCATGTACACAGAAGTAGGATGCATTAAAATGCAGTATAATGACCGGTAAAAGGGTCTGCATTTAAATTTTAAAAAAAATCGTTCTTGCTTTTTTCTACCCCCATCAGTTTTTGGGGGGGGGCGACAACATGTTTTTCCCTTGTATTCTCTTGCACACCTGGGTAGGCTTGTTTGCTTGTTTCTATGGTAGTGAGAGGTTTACCTGATGACTGCCTCCCTTCTCTAGTTTGGCCCAGCGATTAAGATGGGTAAAACCCGCCGAAGACAGCAAGTGGTTGGTGGCGGCCATTAGACAACGCCAGTATCAGTGTTTGCTGAGAGTGCAGCAATTGGGCCAGCACCTCAATGGAGCAACTTACAAATGGATAAGCTAAGTAATGGTGGGGAAGGGCTATGCAAAATGAACTTTGTTATATATTCCTGATGTTCCCCCCCTTTTTGTGCTTACTGTTCCCTGATTAGGATTCATCAAGGGAGTCTGAAGTAACATTATAATGCTGTATGAAGCTGCACGAAGTGAAATTGTGGGGCTTTTTACATCAAGCCATTGTCTGTATTTTCTGGATGCTTTGAACTTATCTACCCTTTTTATGCTTTGAACGGTTTTTCCTTTTTTTCTTTTTTTGGGGTAAGCCCCCCAATTAGGAGGGGAAAAAAGTATTGGGGGTATTTTGCTTGTTGATGTCAAAACAATATCACAGAGTTGAAGAAGTCAGGTATATGCTGGCACAGACTTGAGCAAAAACAACAGAAAACCATCAAGGCCCAATAGAGGAGGAAGCTGAAGGGAAAAACAATGTAAGGCTTCCCAGGAAGGGGAAGGGAGTAGGATTACCACCTGTAGTTAAGGGAAAGAAAATTTATAACCAGGCAGAAGCAAAGGGGGAGAAATTAAATGAGAAAAGGCTACTGAAAGAGGGTCTTAGTAACCAGATAAGGATAACAGAATTTACAAGGAAAAAATATATACCCGCAGCTGTTGCTGTCAACTCACAGTAACAAAATATCCAGAATATTGCTATTAATACAGGGAGTGCAGAAAATTCAGAAAGCATAGAAAGATCTATTGAATCGGGCAGCATGTCAGATGGTAAACATACAAATAAATCGGGGAAGAAAAATCTGGATCCAGACCAAAGTCAGGAAACTAAGGAGAAAGAAAGAGAAGGTGCAGTGAACGATTTATTAAATGAAGGTGGAAACACAAAAAAGGGGAAGATGGAAGTGGATATGATAACGGAGATGCGAGCTGGGTTTTTGCAAATGAACAACTCCCTGAAGGGGTTTACTGATGCCCTGAATAGTTTATCAAGTAAAGTAGAACACATAACTACAAGAATGGAGGAGGCTGAAAACAGAGTGAGTCAACAAGAAGAATAACTATGGCCTATCTCCATACAAATAGATAAACAACAAAAATAATTGGAATGTTTAAAGTTAAACATGGAAGAACTGGAACAAGGAATAGGAAGGGAAATTTAAAAATAGGAGGGGTTCCAGAGGGATTAGAAGGCAAAGATGTAATAACATTTTTCAAGGATCTGTTGACAGAAGCACTTCCATCGCAGGAAGGAAAATCCAAAATAGAATTGGACGGAGCACATCAAGCTGCCGCAAAGGCAAACAACCTAGATTCATGTATATAAGACCACATAGATACTAAGACAGAGAGCATATTTTGCAAAAAGCGAGGGTGGAAAAAGGTATCCATGTCAAAGGCCTATCGTTACATGCGTTTCCTAACTTTGGTCCAGAAGTAATCTCGAAAAGAAAGGCCTATGCTCTAGTAATATCACTTTTGCAAGAGCATACTCTTAGATATTCTTCAGCCCCTACTGCCAAGTTACATATATTCCACAATGGGAGAGATTTTACATTTTATTCACCTAGAGAAGCAGAGACATTTTTTAGAGAACTAATTGTAGATAAAGGTTCAACATCGGAGTCAAGTCATTCAGCTTCAGATTCAACTTAAGCTCCAGCTTCAGTCTCAGCTTCTGCTTCTACCCCAGCATCACCGTCAACCTCATCTTCTGCCTCATCTTCATCTTCAACTTCAACGTCACCCCCAACCCCTGCTTTTGCTCAGCCCTTAGAGTCTGCTTTACATTCAATCATAAAGAGTAGTGAGAAAAATTAAGATGAACAGAGTGAAGAAATAAAGTAAATGATAAAGAAACATTTTCAGCATTTGTATCACCTGCATCATCTTTTTCAACTTAACTCCTGCGATCTAATGTAGATACAAATAAATAAAAGAATATAAGGGTTGGGGATCTCTCTTTCTGATAGTTAAGAATAAGCAGATAGAGAATAGAAAAGGAACACAGAAGGTAGTAGAGGAAGATATGGAGAAGATAGGGAAGAAGTTGGGGTAGCGAATGGATTTTTCTTTTCTCCCTTTTGGCCTCTTTTGTTATTTGTTTTAGCTGAAGTCTCCTGGCCAAGCAGTTTTCTGGCCTTCTCTTTACAACTTACACACACGATTAGAAAGCTTCTAGTAAAGAGCTCATGTCATCTCAAGGTTATTTGAAGTATGCATCGGGACATGGGGGTCAGCAATAGGCGAACTAAAGACCCCGATGAAAAACATGGGTAAATGCTGGGTAAGAGACATTAGGTTTTTTTGTTTTAGGTGGCGGAAAAGAGCACTATTGTTTTGTTATTTTGTTATGTTTGTGTTAATTTGTCTTCACTGCTGGTGTAAAAAAAAAGAAAATGGGTTCAAAAATCCGGTGTACTTGGTAATTCGGTCACAATTGGCTATGTGTTGGGCATGTCGGAATTATGAACGCTGTCTTGGTATTTCTTTATTTATCACTAACTCTTTTTTTATGTTTTCGGTTACTATGTGGAGTTTGCATTGCATGACATGGAATGTGAATGGAGCCCATAGCAAGAATAAAATATGCAAGATTATAAATGAAGCAGACAGTAAGGGATCTGCTTGCTTAATGTTGCAGGACACCCACTTTAGTACAAGTGACTTGAGATATCTAGTCAATCTATTTAAAGCTAATGGAGTTTCTGCTCCACATACAACTAATGCTAGAGGGGTAGCTATTGTATGGAAAAAAATCTTCACTTACAACTTAAAGGTTCTTATGTAGATGAAAATGGGAGATATGTAATTGCACAATTATGCAAGGAAGGAAAATATATAACTTTAGCTAGTTTGTATGCCCCTAACACAGAAGATAAGATTTCTTTTCAGATTTCTTCCTAAAAATAACAAACTATTCACCCTTCATGATTATAGGTGAGGATGTTAATATGGCCTTAGCAAGTATGGATAGGTTGCATAGTATAGAGAAAAAAACGAGAACGGTAGCCATTGTTAAAGGGTTTATGGATGAACTAGATTTGCTGGATGCTTTTAGAGAAATACATCCCAACATGAGAAGCTTCTCATTTTTTTCCAGGGTTTTTAATTCATAGTCTAGAATACACTATATAATTACATCAAAGTCTTTCTTGGGTTCTGTAAATAATATAGGTTATAGTTCTATAAAAACCTTGGATCATGCCTTACTGGAAATAGAGTTGGTAATTAAAAAGGAACAAATGGATTACATATGGAAATTGAACCCATATCTTTTGAAAGATGAGACCTTTAAATTGAAATTAATGGAGAAAATTGGATACTTCTACGAGATAAATACTAAAGAAAGTATTTCTTTAATCATGGTATGGGATTTTCTAAAAGCATATATAAGAGGTAGCTTTATAAGCCAGAACAGTTATATAAGGAAGAAAGCTAGGTTTAAATTGACATAATTAGAGAGTCAATTAAATATGGCACCACAGAAACATATTACCTCAGGCCTAGAGGCTGATTTGAAAGAGGTACTTAAGTTGAGGGATTTGTATAATAAAGAGGAAAATGATAGAGTAGAGGCTATCATGACTAAGATTAGGTCAAATTATTATTTTTTCAATGATGAACCAAACAGGTTGCTGGCATATCAACTAAAATGTGAACGGACCAAAAATGTAATACATGCTATCCAAAATGAACAGGGATATCTGGAGCAGGATCAAGAGGAAAATAAATAGTACATTTGGAAAGTTTTACCAAAGCTTATATACCCCAGAAGAAGAGATCCCAGAGGCCAGTATAGATACTTTTTTGGAAACTCTACAAACCCCCACCCTGACAGAGGATGATTTACAGATTTTGAATGCACCTATTTCTGTGGAAGAAATTAAAGGAATTATTCTAGAGCTACCCAATGGTAAATCCCCAGGACCGAATGGCTTCGTGAATGAGTTCTTTAAATAATATGTAACAGAGTTAGCCCCAATCTTGTGCAAGATCTTCATCCAGTCTGGGCAGTCTGGTCAAAAAATACTAGATGTACTATCAATATAATAGATCAGGCAGTGGGTGAGGGTGTGGCCCTGCTTCACTGGATGCGGAAAAAGCCTTTGATAGGGTCAGCTGGAAATTTTTGAAAAACCTTTTGAGGAAATTTGGAATTAAGGGTTTGTTCCTGGAATGCATATGCTACATACATAAATTGCCCTGTGTGAAAGTAAAAACAAACCAGAATATCTCAGATCTATTTCATTTGTTAAGAGGAACAAGAGGAACAAGACAAGGGTGTCCTTTGTCTTTCTTGTCTCTCAATCTTTATAGCACCTTTAGCTATTTCTTTTAGAAAGTTAGCTCCAGAGATTGGTATAAAAATTGGAGAAAAATGGCACGTGATTTCTTTATATGCAGATTATGTTATATTATAATATATATATATATATATATATATATATATATATATATATATATACACACAGGATATTCAAGAGTCTACAGAAGTTATATTAGATAGTTTGGACACTTTCAGTAAGGTTTCTGGTTACAGAGTTAATATCCAGAAATCTGAAGTGTTACTGCTGAATTTTTGTGTAAATGAAAGTCAGCAGTTAAAGGTAAGCATACTAGGAGTCTCCAAAGAAAACATTAAATATTTAGGGATTTACTTGCATAAGAACCTTAATAAGCTATGGGAATTAATACTGCAACGTATATATTCAAATTTAGATAGATGGGTTCTGTTGCCATGCTCTATTATGGGACGATGTGACATAATGAAGATGAATGCCCTTCCCCAGTTGCTTTTTTTGTTCGAGACCTTGCCAATCAATGTAGACAAAGGTATATTTAAAGAGATAGAAAAGCACACAAGTAAATATGTATGGGCGAATAAGAAGCTGAGGCTCAAGTTACAAATGTCATACTTACCTATAGAAGAAGGTGGCTTGGGCCTACCGGACATGTATTTGTACTATTTGGCTGCGCAGCTTGAGATGATGTCATGGAGATTTGAGATCATTCAAGATAAACCAATATGGCTGAAAATATGGAAGCCCAGAGGCTACCGGGGAAGGAAATAAATTCAGCATTGGATCTAAACTCAGATAATGAGCATTTGGTATTTAGTACGAGGACTATGTCAGAAGTCTGGAGAAAGGTTAATGGGCTACTGGGATATAAAAATACAATTACACAGTTATCTCCACTATTTTTTAACAGGCATTTGCATCTTTCCCATCTTCCTATAAAATGGATTCAAGGAGATTTTGTGTACCTTAAAGATATGTTCTCATCTGAAAATTCCAAATTTCTTTCATTTGAAGAACTGGTAACAAAGCTCAATCTACAGCCAGGGAGTTTTTAATTTATCTGCATATTAGAGAAATATTGAACAAATGCTTAGGGAACTTAGAACTTCCATCGGCATCCCCAATGCAGGGATTCTTTACATCTTGTGACTCAGGGGAAAAAATGATAGAAAAAATATATTTATTCCTATTAATA
Organism: Neoceratodus forsteri; assembly: GCA_016271365.2. Taxonomy (NCBI): domain Eukaryota; kingdom Metazoa; phylum Chordata; order Ceratodontiformes; family Ceratodontidae; genus Neoceratodus; species Neoceratodus forsteri. Next base: position 26,610,834 of record JADMNL010000027.1, read on the forward strand.
GAGTCAAAAAATAAAAGAGATTCTGAGATATTAAAGAATACATGGGAAAGAGATTTATCAAAATCAATTACTTGATCTCAATGGGTGGCTATTAAATCTTCCCATGGTATGGTCTCCCAAAACATTAAGGTGAGACAAATTCAGTTTAATATATTTCACAGAATATATTACACTCCTAAAAAATTAAATAATGTTAATGCTGACATATCAGACAGATGCCAAAGGTGTAAAACAGCCAAAGGTTCACTGATACATATGTTCGTAGACTGTCCTGCTTTGAAAGAATACTGGCAAAAGATATTTCAATTGTTGCAATATATTTTAGGAGTGGAGTTCCCATTCAATCTGGCATTATTCTCCTTCATATGTTTGAAGGAATGGGTTCCTCCCCTCAACAAATTAGATTTATGTAAACTAATCTTAATTATTGCTAAAAAAGCAATATTGCAGCATTGGAAAGATGTTAAGCCTCCTGCTTACAGATAATTGGTAACCCTCCTGCTGGATAGTGCAACATTAGAGAGGTTGCACTATGGTAGACTAGGTGAGGTAGGTAAATTTGAGGTGATATGGGCTCCATTCACAGAGGCACAGCAAAACAATGTGGTGTAAAAAAAAGTATAAATCATTTCTTCTTGGATGTTTAGAGGGGTTTCTCCCTATATTTTTTTCCTTTTTGTTCAGGTAATTCTAGCCACATCCCAACATGGGTAAGGATGAAAACCTGTTTTCTGAATAGTCATGGGGTCCTCTCATGCATAAGAAAGATGTAACAGGATTCTGAACCTCCCAAAAAAAGGAGAGACTGAGGGATCTCAACATGTTCACTCTGGAAGAGGATAGCAATACAGAACATGATGGGGTGAACAGGGCACAGGAGGGGAGTGTCTTTCAGATGAGAAACAGTACTAGGACCAGGGAGTTTAAGAGAGATGTGAGGAAGTACTGCTTCACTGAAAGGGTGGTAGACATCTGGAGCAGACTTCCAGTGGAGGTGGTAGAGGCAAAAACAGTCAGGGGCTTCAAGCATGCATGGGATAGATATAGGGGAATATTAATAAATAGACAGGGAGGAGGGAAGGTCACCGGAGACCAGTTAAGGTCTGTGGAGAAGGACCAGGAAGGGAACATCTGGATGGGCCAAATGGTCTATTTCTGCCAACAAATTCTATGTCTCTTTTATTCTATTGCATTTCCAAGCCCTGCCCATTATATACCAAATTTTATTAAACTGATTTTTGGATACATGCCATCAGTCCCCCTCACTTCATTGATTTTTATAATCTTCAACAATATTTCAACCCTTCCCAGAGAGGTTATGGGAGCACCATGGAGTTATGTATTACATCTCTATTCATATACAGTGGGACATTTTTAGATAATGTGTGCAGTGAAGTTGTACTGGCAATAAGAACAATAAAATATAATGTCCTCTTTCTATAACATCCATCAGTGCCCGATACTGAATGAATTTAACTGGTTGCCCCTATTGTACATTTGAAATGAAAATTAAATTGATTGGCAATGCTCTTTAACATGGTTAAATGTGTGTGTGTGTTGGGGTGGGGGATTCCAGAAAATTTGAAAGGTTTCTTGTTTATCTAACTTATCAATGTTTGTAAAAGCAGCAGTATTTGTTAGTCGGCAAAGAATTTCACAATTTCTAGCAAACATTTACTTCTGACATCTTTGATTCAGTCTCATTGTATTTTTGTTTTTCTCAAATATTTATAGAACAGCTTTTACTGCTAATTTTGCAATTAATAATTCACGTCATTAAAGATGGCCGACATGCACAATTTTTAAAAATCTCTTCTGTTGCAGTTACCTGTTGCATGTACATGCTAGACTCATGATGTGGATGTATTATGATGGTGTTACCACATGTTTCTATAGGTAAATGGTGATGTCTGAGATGTCTCTTGGCTATTCAAGAGTGCCACCTTGAGACATCTTTGCGTTCAATAACTACAAAACGAAGCGAAGCAGGTCTGGAATGCAAAGATGTCTCGAGATGACACTCTTGAGAAGGGACAGCTCAGGGACACCATTTAGCCTTTATCAATTGAGCTTTTCTTTTCCATCCAATATATATCACATCAGTGATTTCAAACTATTGTAAACACTGCTCCCCAATATTATTTTAGTTGGTCAGCTCCATCAGCAGTACAGAGGTATTTTTTGCCAGTGGAATTGGTCAGACTCAGTAGCACTTAATGAATTTAACATGGCCAGTTAAACTCAAAATAATTCATCTGAAAACCATTGCTTTTGGTCCAGTTCTGTAGCTTTACTTCAGACACATATTGTTTTTCGTTATATGCAAACTAGTAAATAAAAAAAAATGAATACCACAAGTTCAATAAAAGGACGTGTTGACAGAACTGCTACTACCAGAATTCTTAGCCACCGTTAGCCATATTGAACAGTAGCCCCTCCCACTAGCATAATAATATTGTCTGACAGAACAGTCAGTCAGAGTGGAGCCAGCTTTTTATTGGCTGACTATGTTGTCAATCATTGCCTTTCCCAGTGCCTACTGTCTTGACTCTATAAGATGAAGTAGCACTCACAAAAAACATAATTAACTATTAAAAGTGGAAATATTTGAACAAAGGCAAAACATTATTGCTAAAATTATTGAAATTACACCTGGAACATATTCTGTTGACCCACTGGTGATTTTGAACTATGCGCTTAGGACAAGTGAATTGTTTCTAGAATTCATGGTTATAGGCAGTATTGGTAGTTCTTGGCACTAATTTTATTTCTGACTGAGTAACCACCACAAATAGCAATGCCAATAAAACTGTTTTGGGTTTATTACTGAGCTAAATTGCTTCCAACGGAAGCCGCGTCTATTTGAGTTAACTCTTTGAAAGAACAAAAGAAAATGAAAACAGAAGTTGGAATGCAGCTTGCAGCAGAAGCTACAGCATGTGAAGACCTCTGTGCTGTATAAAAGGTTTTCACTAGGGCTGTGCATGGGCTGACATCATTGGTGGTACCTTTCCAGGCTCTTTAGATGATGTCAGTAAGTCACCCAAGTTTCACATCCATAAAGAAGGGTAGGGATGATAACCGAACTGTGTACCTGGATCTTGGTGTCCTTTCGTAGGTCACAGTCAATGAAGACGCACCAAAGCAGTTTCCCAAATGAGGTACTAGCACAATGGATCCTGTGCTGAATCTCATCGTCGATGTTCGCTGTTAGGGAGAGGCGACTACCGAGGTAAGGGAAGTGCTCGACTGTCTCCAGGGTCTATCCCTCCATGGTGAATTGTGGAGGGTCATTTACAAGGCCTTAAGCAGGCTGATAGAGCACCTTGGTCTTCTTGATGTTAAGTGAGAGTCACAGACTTCGGGAAGCTTCCGCAAAGAGATCTAGTGCAGACTGGAGGTCGCTCCTGGTGTGTGCAAGGATGGCACAGTTATCAGCGTACCGGAAGTCAATGATGGATGCCTTGCAAACTTTGTTCTTTCATCGGAGATGTCCAAGATTAAACAGCCCTCCATCCATTCTGTATTCAATGTCAATTCCAGAGGGAAGGTGGCCTTTGGTGAGGACTAGGATGACTGCTAGGAAGATAGAGAACAAGGTTGGAGCAGACACACCCTTGCTTGACCCCAGTTTGGATGATGAACAAGTCTGTCTTTGAACCATTATGGAGAACACTGGCAGTCATCTGGTCTTGCAGAAGCCTCAGGACCTTGATGAATTTTGTAGGGCAGCCAAATCTGGCCAGCACCTTCCACAAGGCTTCATGATTGATGGAGTCAAAGGCCTTTGTCAGGTTGATGAAAGCCACGTACAGGTCCTGATGTTGTTCCTGACACTTTTCTTGGATCTGCCTGGCAGTGAAGATCATGTCAGTTGTCCCGCGAGATGGTCTGAATCCACACTGAGATTCAGGCAGGACTTCTTCGGCGATGGGAAGGAGACAGTTCAGAAGAATACAGGTGAGGATTTTCCCTGCGGTGGAGAGTAAAGCAATGCCTCGATAATTTCCACACACCGACTTGCCTCCCTTCTTGAAGATGGTAACAATGTTGGCATTCCTCAAGTCTTCTGGAATCTCCTCATTGTTCCAAATTTGGAGAATGAGTTCATGGAGCTTTAGTACCAGTTCCTCACCCCCAGTCTTGTAGACTTCAGCCGGTATGCCATATGGTTCCGCAGCTTTTGTTGTTTTTGGCCAGCTTGATGGCATGTCTTACTTCTTCGATGGTAGGAAAATCCTCTGCATCAAGTGGGAAGACCACCACACTAACGTCAGTGTTCTCACTGAGGCCAATGTCACCAGCATTGAGGCAATGATCCTCAGCCATCAATTCCGCTGGACTGGACACTGTGTACAGATGCCCGACTCTCGACTCCCCAAACACATTTTATACTCCCAGCTCAGTCACGGTCAGAGATCCCATGGTGGTCAAAGGAAACACTACAAAGATACACTGAAGGCATATCTCAAGAAAACAGATATGGACATCATGAGTTGGGAGGAGCTGGCCACCAACCGATCTCAATGGCGCCAGAACCTCCATCAAGCGGGGACCTGCTTCGAAGAGAAATGCATTGCCCTCGAAGCTGAAAAGAGAGAGCATAGGAAGAAAAGGGAAAGAAATCCCAGCCAGTGGGCAGTTCTCCCACATGGAAACATCAGCAATTTCTGCAGATGAATCTGTGGCTCTAGGATTGAATTACTGAGCCACCTCAGGACCCATCAGTGAACCATGGTAGAGATCATCCTCGAATTGAGGGGATCACTGACGGTGACGGTGATGGCATGGGCTGAATATTATTTCACAAATACCATGAATAGTAGGCTTCCTGAATATTTGGATGCCTTTCCCGAATAGCTCACTATTCGGGAATTACTATTTGTTGAGATTTCCAGTCTTTGTTGGCCAATCAAAAGCTGTTTCTAGGGCTCATGGGCAAGCACACCATGTGACTTCTTCACTCTGCATTGTTAGAGGACAGGAGACAGTTCCTTCTGAAAGCTGGCTTTGCAGTACTTATTAGGCCTTAAACTTTCCAAAAAAATAAGTAATTTCTTGCTCAACATGCTTTTTTTTGGATCAGTATTATTTGTTTGATCAGTGTCAGAAAAGCTAGGTTTGGCTTTCTGACTGAGTAATTTTCTCTCCTTGTTGCTGTGCTCATTTACAGGGACCAGGAGGGCTGTCTGCTAATGCCCCTGCTCCACTGCTCTCTGACACACAGCTCCAGTGATTTTTTGGTAAAGCACATTTTGCTTTTATGTTTTGTTTTCTGCTATTGTCTGGTTCCAGGCTTAGTTCCCTGCATGACTGAAGATGGTGTCTGCTAACTCCCCCTCCTGTAGCTCACTGTGCATGATTTGTCTGTATATGCATGATATTTGATTTTATGATGCTGTACCCTGCATTTGAAGCTCACTGTGCACAAGCAGATTGTGCATGCTTTATATATTTTTTCATGAGGCTAGTCCCCACGTGTGCACAGCTCTGTGTACACAGTTTTTGAAACAAGCTTCTGCAGTTCTCAGCCAGTCAGGCTTGACTCACTGAATTAATATTATTGGTCATCTGGTTCTGGGCTTGGATCCTTGTACAACTGAGGAGTGTGTTGGCTGACTCCTCCCTCCCTCCCCCTTCCGCAGCTCATTGTGTATGATTACCCTGTGTGGGTGAAATATATTTTTTCATGCATCTGTACTGGGGGTGGGGGACAAACAGGGTTAGCCAGGTGGCCAACGGTCACTAAAAAATTGGTTTGGCTATTAGATTTTTAAATTTACTGGCCATCAAGTTACCTGCTCACAGAGTGATTTTTGAATCCTTAAAAATGACAGCCACTAAAAATAATGATTTGGCTACTAGATTTTGAAAGCTAGTGGCCAAACTGTCCACCAGCACTAAACGAATTTGTCCCACCCTGGCGTGCCTTGTGTGTACATGGCTGTGTGTGTGTGATTTTTTTGTTTTTATTAAACTGTTGCAATTCTTAGTTGGCTGGATTTACTCATTGAGTTGAGTGTGTGTCGCCTGTCAGTTCCTTGCTTGGTTTCATGTTCGACTGAAGAGGTTGCCTTCTTAGTAACATTGTTTTTTGTTATTTGCTGCTGCTTTGTTTGGTACAGTATAACTGCTAGGGTTGTCATGAGTGTTACGGTAATTCCAGAAACACTAAGTAGAGCATCAAACACACAGGCACTACCAGTACTTTGTGTTTTACACTGTAACCACTAGTCACCTGAGCCATCATGTCTTAGCAACCTTGCAAACATGCTTGGTCCAGCCCCAGCAATGCATCTGCACCATTGGTCCCAAGTGGTGAGTGACAGGATGATAGACCCACAAAAGTATAGCACATCTAGGAGATTATTGCTGGTGTGTCCCTGGGCTGCCAAACACAGTTCAGAGCAGAGCAAAAAGTTGGCAACACATTTATTTGTGCAGAGGCTGGAGGATGCCAATAAAGCCCTGTAGCTTTGACCAGAAGCTGGTCTTTGTCAGGGGCATCTCAGTAACATACAAACAAACTGGGCCCAATTTTCAAAGGTGGGCACAGGGCTTGTGGCAAACCCTGCATCCGACGCAGGGGGTGATCACGGATGTGCCGCACACCTTGGATGCAGTGCAGCCCAGTTTTACAAGGTGTTGTGCAGTTTGCAATAGTCAACCCTATTTATGGCACATTGTGCCCAATCTGTGCTGCAAGTCCCATTGCAGAGGTCGCCCAGGGACGCAAAGTTATGGCAAGGGGAGCTGCTGCAAAGGTCTTGCGTCTGGGAGTTGCATATTCCAATGTCCGAAATTGTAAACTCCCTAGTGTTTGATGCAAGTCACCACTTTTGTCAAACTCCCGTCTGCAAGTCTCTTTGCAGCGTTCCAACAGGATTTGAAAATCGAGCCCACTATGAATATTAAACCCTTAAAGAAACACACAACATAAATAAGTGAAGTTATAAAAAAATGAGACAGAGATGCCCTTCTAACAAAACAATTCTAATGTGGGCCAGCCCAGTGGTGCTGAGGGACGCTACACCTCAAGCCACGCCAGCAACCCATGTTCAGGAATGAGTGTGGGCCACCAGGGGTTGGCAGGGGAGGGAGATGACCGAGTGTCAGGATGACAGCTCTCCTCTCCTGGGGAAGGAGGACTGGTTCTCATGCCGAACAAGGCCAGAGGATAGTGCGGGTCTGAGGTCACCAGTGGAAGGGAGAGTGCCGCGGGACTTTGGCAGACATGTGCGTGCCTCCATGCACACAAGTCAGACTGTGTGTGCCCCAGCAGGGGAAACGGGAGAAAAACAGTGGAAAATCCCTCCGACTGTAGGATGATGGACCAACCCTTTGCAGGCTCCGCACCCGGACCGGGCAGGAAGGAAAGTCCTGGTGATTCCTGGGTGATGCGGCTGGGAAGGTCAGTCAGAAGGGGGCAGCTGGAGGCAAAGGAGCATAAAGTGTATAAAAAATCCTAATGTAACATGCCCAAGGATGAAACACTTCTTCAAGACTACAAAACATCATAAGATTAATTTATTCAGTGGTGACAGACAGTATGCTACTGCTGCTAGTGTCACCACCTGTTCCATCTGCACTTTCACTGTCACATCCTTCTATGCCAGGAGTAGGAGGGCATTAGAGCTTACATGCCTTGTACATGAAGCAGCAGACACCACCACCAGTGCTCCCACTGCTACCACTAAGGCTGCTACATCCACAGCCAGTGAGACAACTACCACCACCAATACCATTCCTGCAGCAGCCACCCTTCCAGCTGTCACTACCACTTCAGCCACTGTTGCCACTATTCATATGTCTGTGGCCAAAGAAACTTCTACCCATGTGACTATGACCATGAACACTCTACAGTGTGGACCCAACGTAGTACTCGATATTGTTTTCGCAGTGCTATGTGAGTGGTGTGGTACAGTGAGTGTGCCACACGTCTTGTGTTACATTAGTGACAGCTCTGTATTGGTCATTGAAGTGACAATGAGGTGTATATGGTACACCAGGTTTGAAGAGGGATTCATGGTGTTGTTTAAGTGCTTCTTAAGCTATCCTTAAAAAACACCTTTCGTGGCCAAATACCTGGGGCTTGAATACTGAATATTTGGAAAAAGGTATTCGCACAGCCCTAGTTTTCACACACTGCAGCCTCGGAATTCACTTCTATAGAGTTAGGAAAATAAATGCTTAATAATGAATGATGGTAAACAGCACAGCACTGTACCAAGATATTACATATTTTCATGGTAGGCACAGCACGGCACAGGGGTGGGGACTTTTAAAAATGTAAAAATCCTGTATCTTGAGGATCGCACATGCGTGACCACAGTGAGTAGATGCTTGCTCTTGTCTTCCCACACCTTGCTTTTTAATATTTATTATTTTAAAACATTAAAGATACCAAAGCAGGAAATAAGAAAATGGTCAAGGTTGCTAAAGATAATATGGATGATTACCTGGCAGTAGTATCCAGCAAACTGGCTAGGGGCCCAACACAACAGCTGAAAAAGCCGACAACAGGAGAAAGTGTAAGTGGGAACACTGACCTGGTGGTCTCAGATGAGATAACTGTGGCAATTGGGTGAATGGTCTCAGATCATGTTCTTGAGACCGCATCATCCAAGTTGAAAGCACTGGCAGGCAAACTGGACCTGTTGGCCAGCAAATATTAACAATAATAGACCCCCCACTGGTGAGGCTGAGAACCTCCCCCCCACAGGAGAACTGGAGAACTTTCAGTAGAGGAACAACCTCTGAATCAGAGGCATGCCAGAAGGCCCAGAGGGCAGTGATATGGTGGGCTATTTGGAAAAGTGTTTGCCCAAAGCACTGGGATTGCAACATCCTAAGAGAAGAGTGACAGTAGATAAGGCACACAAAACATTCACCCCCAAACCACCAGAAGATGCACCACCAAGGTAGGTGGTTTTAAACTACATAAATATCCAGACAAGGAGCTCATATTGGCAGCCTACAGAAAGCTAGAGTAGCTAAAGTTAGGGTGACCCTTCCCTCTGTATATTTTAAGGTTTTTCCTGTATAGTACAAAATAAGCAGAAACTATTGCTCTATTGCTGAATGAATTCCATCAACAGAAAGTGGACTTTCATTTTCAGTACTTGGTGGTGGTAAGAGTTAGGCATGAATGGAAAACATATACCTTCTGGGAGATGGCTAAAGCAAAGCAGACATGTACAAGTCGGGATCTGCTGAAGAAAAAAGTCTCAAAAACTCTGCACTCCTTGGTGCAATGACCACAAACAATGCTTAAGGTCCAATTCAGTAGTAGTTTAATGCGAGTACAAAGTACCTTGATTTTTCAACAAACAACCGCTCTCCCGCGTCTCAAGAAAACACTCCCCCACACTTCGACCAGTCAGCTGGTCTTCATTAGGGGGTGAAGTGTGCCCTTTCTTAGACCTCCTTAAATAGCCATCAAGAATTAAACAGGAGACCGCTATTGTTACAATTTATAAATGCATCTTGTTTTAGAAGTGGCGGTGGAGGGATTAGAATTTGTTTGCATCAAATTGACAAAATAATGCTTTTTATACTAAATTAATATTCAGGAAGTAATACTGAACCAAAATACTTCCTTTAATATAAGTTGAGACACTAATGATGGAATTTTAAGGTCCTCAGTGAAGAATAGTAAACATACATCACTCAAACACAAAAACATAAATGAGAAGGATAAATTAAAATTCAATCATTTGAGAAAATACTTAATACACAATATATGCTTACTACATCTTTTAACCAATTATTATTAGAACATTTTTAGTCATGCTTTATTTAACCAAGCCAATTTACTTTTTTATACACTTGCAGTATTCACAGGTGTAACCCCTAGATGGCGCTATCCCAGGGGCTACTACCCCTGCCTGATTTGCCACTAACAGGTTGAGGGGCCTGGATCCGATGGCGGGTGCCTCCACCCAGAGGTTAGGGTTTGCAATAGTTAAACTAACTTGGTCACAGCCCTCTGGGACACTGCAACCCCCCTTTCTTCCCACTAGTGGCCCACACAGTATATCAGAATTACCTTCACAGTATACACTTACCCCAGGACTGGTTCAGGCACTGGGACCCCTGTAAAATAAGAAGATACAGTGCAACAATCACAGTACAATACTTTAACATAGACAAATACCTCAGGCAGAATAACTTTGCTGAAACAAGCAGCTCTGATTTATTTAGGGGGCTATAACAAGGACAGGGGGAAATCAGGTTAATTAGCTTATCACTTTACTCATCTACCTATGGCTCTGTGCACAGGCCTATCCCTACCAGTTACTGTCTCTGGGTACCCAAGCCCTAGTGGCTAGTCCAAACCGTGGCAGCTGGTAGGGGCCCTTTCACACAGAGAAAAGAAAAATTAGTTAAAAAGTCAGCAGTACAGTAATTCCATTTGGATTCAATGTGGCAATTCAACAAGGAGCGACCCTGAATTAGTACTCATGACCTCCAAACAAGATAGGGTCCTTCAACATCAGCAGGGCTACTCTTGAGCTCCACGAGACTCCTCACACATTTATACGACAAACTGCAACAGGCAAAAGTCCTTTAATGGCAGCAGGATTCACTTGAGCTACACAAGCCTCCTCACACATTTATATGATAAACAGTAACAGGCAAAAGTCCTTTAATGGCAGCAGGATTCACTTGAGCTACACAAGCCTCCTCACACATTTATATGGTAAAAAGAAAGTACTATACCAGGCAGGCTGCTTCTCTATCCCGATCGCAATTACTGCACAATACCCGGGAGAACACACAGCAGATTCAGTTCCTGACAGACCGAGCTCAATTCAGCAATTTCTCCAGTCTTCTACAGGGTGAGCCTGGTTTCTACTCTTCAGATATCCTTTGATTCTCTTCACAGGACGGATTCAGTCCTAACAAGCAGTTACACAAGCTGCAGACTGGAACTCGGGGCCTTTCACGCGTTTCCCGACTAAAACTGCACACCGAAAAAGCACAGGGCTCCTTCCCTCTTCACTGCCAGAGCTCAACTGAAAATCCAGCAGACAAAACCGGGCACTTCCTTTGAGTTCCTCCCAGTTCTTGGCTGGATTGGCTGTCACTCACAATAGACTGCCCCTGTTGGTCCAAAAAGGCGCCGAAGTCCAAACTATATCTCCCAGAGTCACTGCCCATACAGTCCTCTTGTGGCTGGCTCAGATTACGAGTCCAAGTTCGGATTCGTCCAAGGCACCGTTTTAGAGCTACCCTAACCCACACTGATTGGTCCAGTTCAGCAGTTCAAAACTAGAATGGGAACCAGGCAAACACAGTTCTGACTGCAAAGAAAGCAGGTTAGACAAACTGTATTTTCATTATTACTCTAAATGATTTCTGGCAAACAGTTACATCTTTCAGATAGGTTCCTTTGCACTCTAGTGACTGCAAAATGGAGTGAATTGGCAGCAGCTCGAGTGGTACTCAAGCAGAGAAACACACAGTCCCCCCACACAAACTAATTATGTCTGCAAGCAGACAGCTCTTAAAGAGACAGTACCAGAGGCTCTAAAAACACTCACAGATAAATGGCTTAAACGCCAAACACCATTCAGGCTTGGAGCATTCAAGCAAGCTCCTGGAAGTCTTTTGGGAACCCCCATTTGCAGGGGGGGTTACATAGGAATTTATCATATACCTCCTTAATAATAATTGTGACATTGTGCTTTCTAAGTCACACTCATATATATGTGCTTATAACCATTTATAAAAAAAAATGGAAAAATACGTGACTTGTACCAAACTTAAAATTAAATGGCTCTGGTGGATTTCAAACATGTTACCTTTATAATAATTTAATTCTACAATTCCTTCTCATATTTTAATTTCTCCATTACATTTTATCTAGACCCGATCATGCCTAATATTTTAACCCATTTTTACATAAAGAACTTAAATAAAACTTAATATGAAAAGATATGTGAAAACTGAGAGCTTAAAGAATGCACTCTAATCTTAATCTTAATGTATCTGATGGAAATTCATCTGCACATGAGGTAATTTAATATGCCTAAATCAGGAAAACCGTGCATGTTTCTCAGAATGTGAGATACTGACAAGGAATAATTGCTATTCAGTAAACCATAACTCTGTTATTATACTGTTACATATTTAGGCTACAAATCTCACTTAAAACATAAGAGCTTGCATGTACAATTGGCCAAAGCAGGGATCACGCCCTTTTCTCCTCCACATCATTTTCAGGGGGATCCACCATTCTTCAGTCAGTGGGTGGGGGGAGACAGTTTTTTTTTAACTACAAGAGAATAGATAGAAACAAACAAAATTAATGACAATAATGCTAAGATTTCCTTTCTGAATAAGCTCTTCACCTCTCAACTTTCACCTATTATTTCTACTTTCCTTTTTCTTAAGAAAAGGTTTAAGAGCCCATCCTGTATTTAATTCTTTGGGTTGTAAACTGTTTGAGGTGAAGATCCAAAACCCTTCCTTTTCAAGAAGTAGGTTTAACCTATCACCACCCCTGGGACCACATCTGGCTTGTTCCAAGGCCATAAATTTGGCACCCTCTACACAATTGTTATGGCTTACAGTGAAATGTCTTACAACAGGTTTGTGAGCAAGACCTGCCTTGATGTCACAAAAATACTCCTGAATTCTTTGATTGACTGGACGAATAGTTCTTCCTATTCAGAGTAACTTACACAGATACCACAGTGCATACACAACATAGGTACTGTTGCTAAAAAAAAAAAAAAGACTGAGGCTGCGGATTAAGTGATGTGTACAGACCAGCTGTGAACTGTGCGGAAATATGTGGATCATGCCCTTTTGTCTTCCCACCAACGGATTGGATGGTTTGAATCTGAATCGTGGATTAATTGGACTCCCACCTTCAGCAGAGCCCTGGATGTTTTGAGCAGTGGGCAGACCTCATGAACAATGTCTGCATGACTGTTGCAAGTCGGATTGTAGCTCAAATTACAGGCCATGCACAGCACGAACAGGGGCACACTGACAAGGAGAAATGGAAGCGTGGTGGAGGTAAAACTGATACATCAGAGCATGGACGGAGGGTAAGAACATTTATGATGGCCACCGATTTCTAATATCAAGTCATAAAGACTAACTTAAATGACATTGCTGTTGGCCTAAAGAACAATGCACCCGACAGAACTGGGTCTGAGAACTGAAGGGGAAGTGCCCTTTGCTATGGCTGAGCTACATCTAATTATATGGGGCGACCTTTTGTGCTATCTAAGCAGGCGAATGGTAATAGCCTGAGATGCTGCTCACTAACTAAACCATTTTTTCTGTAGGGTTAATGGTATTTCAGAATATACAAGCTCAGGTTGAGGGACATGTGAGGTCTATGGGGGAAGGGACTGTACATGTTGGTGGCCTTAGAATGCTATGTGCTATTTTGGGTCTGAACCATGTGGAGATGGCGGGGGTCTAAGGCAAAGTTGGGGACTATGATTCATAGCCAGAGCAGGACCTCAAACTAGACCTATTAAACTCCACACTAAGCTTTTGGCAGAGTGCCTAAAATCTAATGATGGTCTGAAACAAAGATTTTCAACTTTTTCTATGTGTTAATGTTTTGCGACTAAGAATTGTGCTGGAGGTAGAATGTGAGTCATGTCAACGGAAGTAATCCCCTGAGCGGTGGGGGTGGGGGGACATAGTAAGGGTTCACAATTGTCCTATTCCTGAGTACATATAGCTTCACTTATCTCACTGGTCTGAGGAGGGAAGGAACTGCTGCAATTTAATCAGTGGTACCCCACTTGGTGACTGAAGGGGTGGAAGCTACAGAGTACCTGTGATGGGTATAGAGATACCATGATATGAGGAGTTGGAGAGTTGTTTTACAATCTGTATTACTGTACTATTATCGTTATGTGTTTTGTCACACTGAGCTACACGTGAGGGATGGAATGTCTTATGCACAAAAGTTTGAGTATGGGACAGATCTAAACATAGGGAACTAGACACTGCGAGATCATGGGACCTGTGTCTGGATTCAGTAGGGGCTTTCCCCTTTCACTGAATCATGCATAATGCTTATTGACAGGTCTCATGAATAAACATACAGTATGCTCCTGGAACATCTAGCGACTGTCCAGCTTGCAAAACAAAAAGGTGTTGACAACATTAAAACAAGCATATGTGGATATTACAGTGTTACAGGAGACCCACCTCATGGATCTGCAACCTAGCAAACTGGTCCGTGAGTGGGTAGGACAGTGTTGTGCCGCACCTTATAATGGACACAAGCATGGGGTAGCGATACAGTACTTGTGTACTGCAAGCTAATATTTGTGGAGCAATGATGAGTAAAAGATCCCAGGGGAAGAGGATATATTTTTGATCAGGGAAGGTTGCATGGGAAACCCATTACCTTAAGGAACATAAATGCCTGTGCACATCATGACCCGGTGTTCTGTGATGAAATGCTAGCATTGCTTTTTAAAAGACAACAATTCCCTAACCTGATGCTGGTGAGAGATTTTAAATGTGTCCTGAATCTGGTCATGGAAACAACCTGTGGCAGGAATAGGGTGTTACCCAGTGGGGAGTTGGGCTCACTGAACTAGATTTAGTAGACACCTGAAGAGAAGCGAGCCTGGGATCGAAACAATATACATTCTTTTCAAACTCGCACAAAACCTGGCCCAGGCTGGACTGTATCTTTATGTATAGAGCCCTATATCAGAGAGTAACACGCACAGAGATCACAGCCATCCTAATCTCTGATCATGTGAGGGGGGGGGTTATCTTTATCGTCCTGCGCAACATGGAGCAAGGAAACAGAACATGGTGATTCCCAGCTTGTGCTAGCACATGGAAAATCCTGTGAATTCTTGCATGAATGGTGGAAAATTTATATGAATGCCAATGTGGGATCAGACATGTCTGCGACAGCTGTCTGGGAAGGAGGGGAAGCATATATGAGGGGTATGATCATTTCGTACATGGCTAATATAATGAAGCAAAAGAAGGATAAGCTCCAAGAATTGGAAGCTACTGTGAAGGAATGGTAAAAAAAAATTCCTATATGGAACAATTGGAGCCTATCTTTAAACAGATTAGCCAAGGAAGCAATAAACGCAGTAATCATGCGAGGTGCTAACACAGCATTGTTTTACACAAAGCATTGAATATGTGAATGGGGAAACATACTAATCCCCTCTACTGGTTAGACTGGCCAGAGGCAGAAAAGCCACTAACATTATTCCAACCATAAAAGATAGAGGGGAGAAGCTCCACAGCTGAGGGGGCAGCAATAAGGGTACAATTTGTAGACTATTATAGGAACCTATAGATACAAGTGAATGTATGCAACAAGCACACATGAGACCGAGGATTTTCTGAGAAGCTACAATTATCAGCCCCCCCCATAGGAACAAGTGGACAAAATTGGGAGCACCAATCATGTTAGAAGAGCTGCATCTAGCAACAGCATAATTGAAGAAGGGGAAAGCAGCAGGACCAGATGGCCTAACAGCTGAATATTATAGATGCTTAGATAATGGCTAGACTGAAACTCGCATCTGGATTGGCTGAAACAGCCTGCCACCCGGGCCGTTATTTCTTAACAACGGCCCGCTTCAAAACAAGTGCCAGTTCGATCGTTCGGCACTCGAAACTTGCCAGACGCCATTTTTTTCCACACTTACTGCACAACAGCCCCCACATGGGTCCCACCACTCTGCTGAACTGAAATTCCAGCAACAGCCTGATACGGCCTCCCAAACTGCTTGCTGTTCCTTCTCAGCACTGCCAAAATAAACAACATTTTTTTTAAATACCTGCAATACCGACTCACTCCACCTCCCGACCTTCCGTGTTCCATTTTCACTCTCCGAACCTACTCGCGCTATCAGTAATGCATCTCCTCACTGTTAAACTGAGCTGCACACTCTCGCCATCCCACATTAAAAGCCAAGTACCTCTCTCTAAACACTAACAGGCTACATTTCTGCCGTTCTCACAGCGTTATTCAAGCACTGTGTGTGTGTGTTTGTATCACGGAATTTACACTGCACACTTGGATGTTACCAGATGAATACAAAGATGCTATTTTGCTAATGAAGCCTCTGTAACTTTATTTATTCAGATGTTTAGCTGATGAGTGCTGGGTTTCTATGGAACTGCACTCGTAGAGACATACTTTTTTTTTTTTTTTGAAATCACCAAGCTAGGCTTTGCCACCTGCTTCTGGTCCCTGCAGCAACAGGTGGGGGATTAGTACTCTACTTATCTCTTGGCAGGTGAGAACGGCAGTTGGGGGATTCGTTATATGTGAATGAGGTGTAAATCATCAGCAATAAAGGGCAATAAAAGGTAATCAAGCTACACTTTAACTACGGATTAGCTGTAATGGCAGGACGCGTGTTGCATGCGGACGACAAGACTCAGTTTCGGATAACTGAGGTTTTCAGATTAATGGGGTCCAGATAAACAGGGTTTTACTGTATAGGGACCCTAAAGCCAGAATTTTAGTAAATGGAGGCCTGCCAGGGGAGTTCACACTCTCTCACAGGGACATGGCAGAGATGCCAACTATCCACTCCCTTCTTTTTGCACTGGTGATTAAACCCCTGGCAGAACATGTTAGACAGTGCCCTGATATAGTGGGGCTATGGGGGTGTGGATAGGTACATCAAGGGTGTAGCCAGAAATTTCTGTTTTGTACACAGTCTCCAACAGTTACACCACCCCCATTAAAAAAAATGTACACATCCGTTCCAAATGGCACCCCCTTCCAGAAAAGTTAGATTGTTGTCAGATGATTCCTCTATCCTCTAAAGAGGTTATATATGTATCTGTCTCCTAAACAGCAGAAGTTTAAACAGAGACACTCCTCAGTGGCCTACACTAACGCAAATACTACAGATTAGAATGAAAATGTTAAGAGAAAGGCATATGGTTTGTGACAGGCACTCAACAAAACTGTACACAAATGTGTACAGTGAGTATGCCTGTCTACACCCTTGAGGTACATAAATTTTCACTGTATATAGAGGATGTCCACATGTTCTTAACACAGCCTAAGAGATCATTCAGGGCTGTCACTGAGGCCATAACACAATTCTCCAGGTTCTCCAGATACAAAACTAACCTGGACAAGTCAGAGCTGATGCAGGTTGGGAGAGGGGGAAATCACAGTACTCAGATAGACTCACCCTTCAAGAGGGTAACTAGTGCTGCTAAATACCTGGTAATAAGGGTGGGTTCCACTCTAGCAAACCTTTATAGATTAAATTATGAATCCACACTTCAAGTGACCCAGGATAATATGTTGCTATGGAAGGCCTTATCTATCTTTTAGTTGGGGCAAATAAACTCACTCAAAATGAATATACTCCCAAGAATATTATACCCACTCCAAATGCTATTGATAAGCCTCACCAGAGCTGACCTGTATAATTTCATGGCTAAATGTATAGAACTTCTCTGGCAGGACAAGAGACCCAGGGCAATTCTAATCAGCCTTGAAGGCTCCACACAGAAAGAGGACTATAATTCCCAGACTTAGCTTTATACCACCTGGCAGTACAGCTCTGGCTGATGAGGGAATGGCAAATGTGAGAGGGGGGAGCAAGCTACGTGACCTTTGAGCTGGAGGACAATAAACCACCCCCTACTGGGTACCTAAATAAAGATGAACTAGCAAAGTATAGGACTTGGAGAGCAGCAAACACACTGGTGATCCACACACGTGGGGCATGAGGGGCAGTCAACAAGAAACTAGGAGCCCCATGCTAGCGACCCGGGTAAGGGAACGAGCCCAGGCCCCAGGGGTCGACGGGGTGGGGGGAGAGAGAGGATCGAGCATCTGCTGGACTGCTGTCCTCTCTCAGGGAGGGATCATGGAATGACCCAGCATCGCAGCAGCCCCCAGTGGAAACCGGAGGTACTGCAATGCTCAGGGATAGCATATGAAGGGAAGACGTTGGGCGGCTGCCTTCCGGACGTGGGTGGGAGCACTCATGTCAAGATCTGAGTGGCATTGCATGTCCCATGTCTGGGGCGTAACTAAGGGAAAGACCCCTCCAGCCCAGATAAGTGATGGCTTTCACAGTGCCCACTGCCACACGCCCAACACTGGCTCCTGCCTCTGCCCTCTCGATCTCCTCGCGGATCCTGGCTGGAGAGGGTTCTGCGAGGGTAACGTTATGTCCTTGAAGAGGCAGGATCACAGTGGGCGGTAGAAGTGGTTGAGGTGAGTTGAATAGCCTGAAAGAGTTCTGGGGCCTGGAGGTGCAATAAAAAGAATTGACAAAAAAACAAACAAACAAGAAACTAGGGAGTGCCTAGGATAGGACCCTGCTGGTCCTGCTATGTGATAATCCAGAATTTATTCCAGGGGTGGGAGATGGTGGGTTTAAGAAATATCTGGGCAATATATATGGAGCTCTGGGGCCTAAAACTCCCATAGAAGCAGTAAAGAAATTCAAGCTGCAGGGGGAGCAGAGGTTCAGGTACCTGCAGGTCATCGCTCACCTGAGGAGTATAGACAGGTTAGAGACCATAAAATCCAAGCTCAGTGGGGTGGAAACAGAAATACTGAGATCTTGTAATAATCCAGATCAAATTATGGCCAGAAGATATGGCCTGCTTAGGGATGCAACATCAGATCAACCCACCAGAGAGCGAGGCTTCTGGGAAAGAGAGGTAGGCCTCAAGATCAGTGAACATGATTGGTCAACACTATGTGAAACCCATATGAGACTGTTATGGTGCAAAGCTACAGGAATCACTCGCTCTCAAAAGGCTCCAGCATTTCCTTGACTTCTCAACAGCACTAACCCCCTATCCAATCTGGATTTTGAAAATATCTCTCGACAGTCTCCTACTTACTCAGAGTAACTAACTCAATCTATGTATCTATGGATCACAGCCACATCATGTGCAATTTTTATTGATTTAACCAAGGCTTTTAACACTGTATCCCATCACCAACTACTACAGAAGCTCAGTGCCCTGGGTCTTGCAAACTCTACACTTGCATGGTTTCAATGCTATCTTTAAAATGGAACACAATGCGTTCACATTGGAAATTCCACCTCATGTCTCCTTCCCATCGTGTCTGGTGTGCCTCAGGGTTTTGTTTTGGGACAACGAGCCAGTGAAGCGCTTCACCTTTTTGGCTCATTGTTGTAGTAAGGAGTAAGCCGCCCCTGGGGGGCTGCACCTGATTCCTTCCTCCGCTCACAGCTTACCTTTTTGTTTTGTATTTCAGTTCTGGGACCCCTATTATTCTTAATCTTTATTAACGATCTCTTGTCAGTCTGCATTTCTTCTGATATTCAGCTCTATGCTGATGATGCTATTTTGTTTGCTTCTGGCCCCTCCCCCACTACTGTCCAAGCCCCGTTACAGTCTGATTTAAACACTATGCTCAGATGGTTTCACAAAAACCATCTAAGGGTAAGCGTCAAAAAGACAGTCTCTGTGACTTTTGGGACCCCCCCAAAAATTTGCCTCTATCTCCACTCCTCTGGTCTTTCATGCACTTGACAGGACCCCTGGAGTCAGTTGCCTCTTTTAAATACTTAGGGGTTTGGCTAGACCAGCACCTATCCTTTTTTTCCACACATCAACTCCCTCTGTGCTACACTGCACCCCAAATTAGTCTTCCTGTACAGGCATAAGGCCTCCCTCTCCTGCCTTGTGCACAAGCAATTACTGTTCAGACTCATCGTGCCCCTCTTTGATTATGCCGACATTGTCTTTAGTGCTGGCCTAAAAACAACCTTATCTAGGTTGGACATTGTCTACAACTCCTTCTGCAATTTTGCTTCAAACTCCTCCCCCCCTTGCACCCACCACTGCTCTCTCTACTCATCTCTATCTCTCTCTCTCTCTCTCTTCCCTTACTTTCAGGCAAAACTTACACTCTCTCACTTTCCTAGCCAAATATTGGTTAGGTACTCTCTCAACATACATCACTGACCTCCTGTCCTCTGTTTACCCTCCCCATACAGCTTAAAGTCTAGAGACCGGTGCACCTTCAAACTGCCCCGACCCTGCTCAGCCACGGGTACCCTATCTTTCTCCTACCACCTCCCCTATCTATGGAACCAGCAATCAGCCTCCCTATGAAACTCCTCCTCCCTAAAAGATTTCAAGCACCAGCCCCACAGGTTAGACCGTAGCCCATGCTCTTGCCCTAAACCCATGCCCACAGGCAACAATGCCTGACCACCTGCCACATCAGTTTAGCAGTCTGTTCCCATTAACTTGTACTCTGATCTGTAGCACTGCACTCTACGTCTGCTCCATTATGTGTTATGTGTGATCATATTGTACACTGCTTTATCTTTTATCCTTTTGTATAAAATATTTTTCACTATGTTGTTTTATTGCTATTGTAAAGATTCTCCTCCTCTGTCCTTCCCCCGGATCACACCTGGAAATGAGTTTCAGCTCAGTGTGCCTTCCTTGATCACAAATAAATAAATTAGTTTAAATAAACCCAGTACAGGTTCATACACTGACTGTACCTGCTTCCTCCTACAGTAAACAAGTTCAATGCATGGGTGTCTCCTGTGTGTGGGAGGTGTCACAATGAAAGGGGCACCTACATGCATTATTTCTGGAACTGCGAGACCCTGCAACACTCCTGGTCAGCAGCAGGAGATCAGATGAGATAGCGTATGGATCATGAGTTGCAAATTGGCTCCCTGTCAATGGTGTTTGGTATACAGCAGCCAGGAAAGGAGGGACCCACATCCCAGGGCAATTACACTTCTGTTGGTTATGGCATGAGCATGCATACAGAAGGTGTGCCGACCATAGAGCGAAACCTCCACAGCGAAGACCATCAGAGCGACAGAATTTGACAGAAACCGTTGGGTCACTGTGACAGTCCCCACTGACACCAGTATTGTATCTCCCAGAGTTTCACCCCCTCCTCGAGAAAAACTCTGACTCGGGTTGGATGTTTGGAAACCCAGGGGGGGGAAGAGCCCCCACATAGGGTTCGGGGCACAGACCCCAAAGAAAGCACCCTAACATCCCCAACAGTACAATGCTGACACTCGGCATTGTGTCTGTCGATGTCGGAACTGTAAATGTCATCGCGCGATAGGTAAACCCATACAGAACACCTGGGTTTCACACCAGCAATCCACAGCAGAGATGTGGCTTGAAATGCTACTTAAAATCCTGCCATTAGAAAGGATAACCTATGAACTGAAATACAGAATGGAAAGTTTTAAAATGGCAGGGGGACCATTCATAAACTTGCTTCCCCTAGTTGAGGCAGTCTTGGTCAGGCTTGGTAACTCTATATAGGGTCAATGTTTATAATGGATTATCTAACCAACACCCGTGATCCCAGACCCAATGATGTGTATAAATGAACACAAGAGATGCAGTTTGTATAAGACAAATGTTATTGTATGCCTGCAAAGTTTGAGTTCTTTTCAGTCTTTTTAATATTTGTCTATGTTCTATGTCAACGCATAAATAAGGCAGAGATAAAACAGGAAACATGAAAGTGTCTGTATCAGTATATGTGGTCAGTGATGAACCGTCAGTTGTAGACTGTGTTGTTTCCTGTATGCCAAAATCCAATAATGGAGTTTTCAAAAATAAATAAATAAATCCTGTATCTTGGTTCAGGAATGAAAGAAAATGAAAAGAAAAAGGGGTATCTTAATATTTTTACCAGAAAAAAAAAAACATTATTGCTGAAAAAACTGTATAGTGCCTAACAAATACTGCTGCTTTCAGACAGGTTAAAAAGCGTGGCTTTGTAGACCTTGTTGCTTAAACATGGTTTTGCCAGATGCCTTTTAAATTTAATTTAGCATATTTCTGGAATAAACTTGAAGCAAAGACTTGATCAGCAAGCCAATTAACACATTTTATGAAAGAAATTGATAAAGAAAGAAGTGGATAAAATAGTTGTATTTTTGTGTAATTGTTTTTAATTATCTAACTTCACATGGTATGAAATTATGTAAAACATTGTAATTAGATTTTTGCTTAAGGATGGCTTTGTTAACAGGACTGTATTATCCTAATGGTTTTATCCTGAACAAAACACACCTTTACCAATTTACCTACCTACTTACACGAACATATGAAAATGCCAGCAGAAATAGGCCGTACAGTCTGTCGAGTCTGCTCGATTGTGCAGCTAGCCCCTTATCTCGCAGCTGCCCCCCCCCACTCCTCCCCTCCTTAGACATGAGTGTTGCCTCAAGCTTTCTTAGGGCAAGAGAACTGTGAACTGAAAGTGAGCTATTCTAGTGCACTATGAGCACAAGCAGCAACATTTTTCTATATATAAGAGGCCCCCAGCACCCCTATAAACTTATTATAGATCGTTCCATGTTTTTTTTTTAATAGTTTTTTTGCTATCCTTTCTGTTCGGCGCGAGTGGCACTAGCCAGATACCCATTAGGCAAAAACAGCACATGAGACACTTTTATGGAAATAAAAGTACCTCATCTGCAACTGAAGGAAATGCTGTGATTGGTCAATAGTGTCCCATGATGCTCCCACGATCTGTAATGATAATATAGTCACATTCCCTAGCAACCCTTCAGTTAGTAATTCCCTTGACATATTGTATCAAATAGTGGTTGTAACATTCCAAAATACTGAGAACTATGAACAGGGCTTAACTGCCATCCAGGGAACTCTTTCACTGCAATCACACACTCTTTAGTTGAAATTTGTATTGCTTAGCCAGTAGCTTTTCTCAAAAACTGTTTATTCTTCTTAGTCTAATAGCAGCAGGTGTTTTCAATCACACCTGCTGAAGGGACATAATGTATAAGACCATCACCAGGCTAGAGCCTGAAGGCCTGGGCCTTCATTAGTAGCACAGAAACAGACAATGCCGGCAGACAAACACCAATGATCCATTCAGTCTATCCAGTTTTACCTACTCTACCCTGTGGACCAGGTGTTTTATATTTAGCTGGTCATCTACAGTATATCAATATTTAACTTAAATATTAATCCCTTATGTATAAATTAAATATTGATACAGATGACCAGCTAAACATAAAATGATAAGTTTATACATTAATCAATAGTTGCCATATGGTTTCATTAGAATGTACTACATGACTCGCTAGAATAACATTATTCCTTTGCACGTACAGTGTGGTCATGGGGCCTGATTGGCAAGGTGAGCTTAAACTATTTCCTAATTGCTGAAATTCTTTTAAAGTTGCTGAAAACATATACAACTACTGATTTTAAGGTACCTGTTCATTTTATTTGAAACTACTTCCTGTGAGCTTCACTTTCACGGGAGAGTTTCGGGAATGGTGCACACTTGAATAAGGCTGTTTAGGTAGCCTTTAAGCCCTTTATTCTGTCCCAGCCATGCTTGAAACCATTAACAGTTTTTATGCCTGCCACCTCTGGTGGTAGGCTGTTCTATGGCTCAGCCATTCTTTCAGTAAAGTAAAACTTTATTGCATCCCTCCTGAATCCCCCCTCCCCCCACTAGCGTACATTCATGTCCCCTTGTTTTCGACCCACCATTCCTGCTAAATAGTTCCTCGCAGTTTACATAATATATTCCTTTCAGGAACTTGCAAAGTCTAGCTTGCCCCTCTGTCATGTCATCAATAAAGTTTAACTACTGTGCTTTAACTCAGCAGGTCACATGAACCCAGCCCACCACCATTAACCATGCCTGGTCTTCACCTTGCAAAATCCTGTTGACTTCCTGGCATGACCCCAAAAATTTGTGAACTGGAGCATCTATGCAATATCTGTATGGATCCTAAATAAAGTGCCATAATTTTCAATGAATTCAGTTTTCTGAGGGCAGACATAGCTCCACACATTCGCTCTTCCCAGACAATTACCAACAGCATCTAAAGCTGATTGACGGCATATTGTAGAGCCAATCACCCTAAGTCAAGAAGACTGAAAGGAATGGAGTCCCCCTGGGATTAGAGGGAGTACAAACGTACAGCCAGGTTAAGAGTAATTTTCTGCTGTGGTGAGCTTGGAGATGTTGGGGGATCTAACAACTCATTCCAGAACTGAGATGAACCTTCTTCAGCTCATTGTTGTCAGTGAGTGAGTCGAGTGGCTGACAGTTCTAGAGTGTACAGTATATTTCTCTACTATTCCTGGTCTTATGTAAAAATATCCTGCATTCCCCGTTTAACCAAATTTAACGGGGGGGGGTGAAAGAGAAAGATAGAGATTCCCTCTTTAAAACTCTCAAACAGACAAATGATCATTTGCCTCCACCAGAACAATGAAACCTTTCCAGCACAAACTGGATATCTCTGTATTAGAACAATTCACAATCTTTTTTTTTCTGAGTACTCCACCTTGCTGTCAGCCCTTGATATTAAAAATTGAGAAGCCATGAAATCATATAAAGTCCTTTGGTTCCAGGCTATTTGATTCAATAGTCAAGCTTTAGCTTTTACTTACTTTACAATCTCTCAGATTTCATTCATCTTGGGGAGAGAGGCTGAGCCAGAGCAGATTCAACATTAAGTGCCAAGGCTGGAGTCCCTGGAATTGCCCTAAGTGTAGGCTTTTAGAAGAGTTCTCAGTTCTCAGAAGTACCAGGCAGGTGGGGTGGGGTGACCCGGTGAGGTCTGTAATACTGTGGGTCACTTTTCTTGGGAGGGGGTAGCAAACTATTATGACTCACCAAAGGTTTCTTGAGGCAATGGTACTAACAGAATGCCTTACAGCACTATTGCCTGCAGGGGGCGTGTTGGAACAAGAATGTTGTTTGTCCCTTCTATTTCTCCTCCTACTCTTGCCCGCTACCATCACTCTTTCACCTATAGCCTCATATCATCAGCCCCATCTGCCTGCCAGTCTCTCCCCCTGCTGCTGCCGAGAAAACTTGTTCAATCCATTTCAAAATCCATTTTAAAAGCTCTTCAATGCCTAGGTTACATAAAACATGCCAGGCATTGTTTATCATAACGGATCATAAAAATATTATTGCACAAGCTATCCTCCCCATTCTAGACAATCTACCATCATGCCAATTTTTCAAACCTTCTCCCATTGGATACTGTTTACTATCAGCTTCTTCAGTTCATTTTAAAGTCTAAATAGAATGAACTCCACTGTACGTTACTATCTAAATTAAACTGGCTGTCCCCTTCTTCCAGATGCATCTTCCATTGGTTATCCCTTGTTTACAAAACAGTGAACAAGCAGACTCCCGAAAGGCTTACAGTTCCCACCTGTAACTACAGTCTTAGAAATGTGTCCCAACATGGTTTCTGTTTACCCAAGTTTCAAACTCACTTTGAGAGAGAATGTTTTTCTTACGTCGCTCCTCTTTTATGGAATAACCTCCCTCCTCAGCTAAGAAATTAATCAACTTCTGGTATTTTTTAAATTTGGTTTAAAACAAATGTATATTTAGTGGTTACTGAGAGTACCCTTTCTAAACTTTGGGTGGCTTATAATGACATTTGTAGATTTAGAGCCAATTTACCCAGACGTACACACCATTGTATTTTATATGCCTCCTCTGGACGTTCTTCTTTTGAAAACATGTCAATTTAATCTGGTATCACAGTACTTATGCAAAAAAACTATTTGGGTCTGTTACTGTCCTCAGTTTCAGAGTTGTTTAAATTCACTCACTGTACATGTTTTAAAAGTTTTATCCAAGGACTGGCTAAATTCTAGAACTGCTTGTACTTGCAATAATATTTAAAAAGTGTAGTACTGTACTTGTTATTTGTATTTTACGTATTTTGTCTTACTTTTGAGATTTGTCGCTAATAAAAATGGGATTTTTGCCCTTTCCAATCACATGGGTGCAGTGTGAATAATTATGGAACACATACAAACAGAGGAGAGAAAGAAGTAAGTGAAACCAGGCCGCCTGGAATACCGTTCCAGTTGAGCTAACCAGCTGTGCCACCAAGACAACTGGAACCTGGGCTGTCCTGGAGCAAATATAATTTTTTTCCAATGCACAACCTGGTGCTGCACAAATAATTACTTAATTTTCAATCACATGGGTGCGGTGTACATATTTATGGAACGCATACAAACAGAGGAGAGAAGGAGCCCATTGGCTCACAAGTATAAAAAATAAACTGAAACTGAATTGTTTTAATTAACTGTGTCTATATCAATATATGTATTTTGTTGTTTTTATTGACTTGAAACATTCTTTAAATGAGACTTGTTTCTCATGGAACCTATCCTGTAATTTATGCAACTTTTAATAAATAAATAAATACATAAACTCTTTAGACCTCCAGTGATCGACATCCCATGGGCTGGCTTGTCCCTGCTAGGGTCTGCGCTGGCCTAGTGGAGGATGGTAACTACTCCTTCCACTTCTCTTTGGCTAGCTTGTCCCTGTCAGGGGACTCTGTAGCTTAGAGGAGGAGAACTGCTTGTGGATGCTAGCTGGAGGTGCCCTTAATGGTGCGCCAGGGGTCTGCTGGTATCGCGGGACTATGTAGGCCATCATTTGGTGCTTTGGTGAGGCATTTCTGATGCTTTTCTCCCAGTCTCCTCCCACTTACTCATGCAGACTTGTAGCTGACCTGGAGGTGAGTGTCTGACAGTACGTGAGTACCCATGCCGTAAACAGCACAGCCACCACATCACCACCAGGAGCTGCCTTTAGAGCAGTGCAGTGAGTTCCCTCCCCTCCCCAGGAGAAGAGCATCCAGTAGATACTCTGTGCCATGCCTTCTGGCCTCTTCTGACATCCCAGCCTCAAAAGCGAACCCAGGACATTGTCATGTAACAGTGGGAACAAAGATTCTAAAAACTTTGTTGGCCTTTATTGTATATTTATGTGATTCTCAACCAAAGTGTTTCGAAGGGTTCAGGAGGCCCAAGGTGACCTGGTACACCACGTTGTGTGGCAGAAGATATGCAGATCACAGGGTTCCTTTACTGGCCATGTGGCAAATAGCTGCATTACTTGCACAGAGTGCCAAGAGCAACTGAAACACTTCAAAGTGGCAAATAACGAAACACACCTGTTGTCAACTCAGCTGGGGCAGGAGTGGAGGGGTCAGGATGTTCTCATGTTGTAGAACACTGACGCACAAAAATACGTTGAAAACATGAACAGTGCAAATAAACCTCCAACCAGCACTTAATGGTTCTGTTTGAGAGCCGTGCAATCAGGAAAATGCAGACTTGCGATTTGTGACCTATCACTGACAGCGTGTAACCCCCTGTCTACAGGGCTTTGGTTACAATGTTGACTAACGGAGGAGCCAAGCTGACTAAAGAGAAGCCTGAAACCCATCTGGGAAAGTATGAATTGCTGTTCTTGGTGATCAATGAGGCAAACTCCCTTTGTTCAATCAGTGCCAAAGGAAACATTTCAGTACCTAACTTTTGAGAAAAATCAAACATAAAATTAAGGCAGCAGTACAATGAGAGTTTTCTCCTTACTTGCTAAACATATTTATATCTTACCATTTTCTGAGTTAGTCAACTATATTTTTACTTTATTTCTGGAACCATTTATGAACTTCTTAAAAATCATGCTTTATTAAGTTTGGCAACTAAAGAAGTGTGTCTGCACCTCAAATTGGTTAATCTCTACAGTTCAAAACATTTTAGCTGCTTGGCAATTTGAAACATAGTAACAAAGAATTTGTCAACAGAAAAGGACTGCTTAGCCCACATAGTCAGCCCAAGTGTTCCCTACCTTGGCCATCATGAAGATAAAAAAATAAACAAGCATCGTAGTTACACAACATCATTAGCGTGACACAATAGTTTGTATATCCTGCATAGAGAAATAATGAATGGTAAGACCTGCAAAAGGTTTTTGGTGAGGGGAGAAGAATAAAAAGACTTCATAGAATAATAAGGGTTCTAGTAAGACTCAAAAGAAAAAGGTCTGTTTTAGCCATTATATTGACAAGGGTCTTTCTTTGATTTTTTTTTTTTTGGGTTATTCAACTTTATTGATCAAGGTAAAGTAGAAAAATGCCATGGATTACACAAAGAATGCATTGTTTTACAAAATCTGATCTGCTGTAGATGACTTTATTACATGTAGCTAAAGCTGTTAATATTTATTTAAGACTTAAAACAATCGCAATAGAATCAAAATTAAGTACAACAATTAGATAGCTAAGCACCCTGCAGTCACTCTTACATTCCTTTTAATGGAGGTAGGTTGTAATAAGGGTGGATAAGGGGGTGAGTGAGTGTCCAGTCATTTCGGCAGGTGCTGCCCCTCTTGCAGATATTCAGTGTCCAGAGCCGGGCTCCAATGATAAGTCTTTGCAGCAATCCTCAGATGTCAGGGGTGCACAGGTACATAACCCCCCCCCCCAATAAGTAGTATCCTCCTGAAAGCATAAATCCCATGGATGACAAAAATCAATAAATGTTTCCCAATGCAAGTGCAGGTCTGATGTGATTCATTCTATATCTTGAATGTTGTTCACTTTTTGGACCCAGGTTGACTTTTGTGGGGTAATATCAGGCAATCATAGCAATGTAATACATTTCATTGTTACTGTGAACAAAACGTGAAATAACCTTCCAAGTTACTAAAGCAAAACACCTAGTATGAGACTAGCGAAAACGTTTAGAAATACTGTATAGAATTTGACATAGAAACAGAATTTGATGGCAGATAAGGACCGCTTGGCCAACCTAGTCTACCCATTTCCCTACCTGATGGATAAGCTGCAGATTCTAGTTAATCAACAGCTTACTTCCTCCTACCCCCACTAGAATTGCCTTATGTCTGTCCCATGCATTCTTGAATTCTCCCACCGTTTCTGACTCCACAACCTCCTCATGAAGGCTGTTCCATGCATCCACAACCCTCTCTGTGAAGAAATACTTTCTAACATTACCTCTGAGCCTTCCCCCTCTATCTTCAAATTGTGCCCCCTTGTTCTTGCACATCACTTCTTCTAAAAGATGCTGCTCTCTTTTACTTTGTTAAGTCCCTTGAGGTATTTGAAAGTTTCTATCATTTCCCCCCTCTCTCTCCTTTTCTCAAGGCTATACATCTTTAGTTACTTTAGTCTTTCTTCATATGTCTTCTGATACAGACCCTACATCATTTTGGTTGCCGTCCTCTGGACAGCCTCCACCCTGTCTATGTCTTTGCAGAGATGGGGTCTCCAGGACTGTACACAGGACTCCGATGTGGTCTTACCAACTGTCTGTACAGAGGACCAACAACTTCCTGTTTTCTACTGGTGATGCCTCTCCCTATGCATCCCAGTATCCCCCCAGCCCTCCTTATTGCCTTCTCACATTGCTGGCCCACCTTTAAGTCATCTGACCATCACTTTCCCTACCATAGAAGTCAAACTGACAGGTCTATAGTTTCCTGCCTCTGTCTTGCTCCCACTTTTGTGAAGGGGAATCACATCTGCCTTCCTCCAGTCCTCAGGTACCACACCATCCTCCCATGATTTGTTAAAAGGGATAGTCAGTGGTTTCACTAGTTCTCCCCTTAATTCTTTTAGAATTCTGGGGTGAATTCCATCAGGCCCCATTGCTTTGTCCACCTTCAGTTTTAGGCGCTCTTTCAGAACCCTTTCTTCTGTGAAAGGATTGGGATCAACCCCCCTAGCCAGAGTACTTCTATTAATTGGATCAGGTATCTCCCCCTCCTCCTCTTTTGTGAATACTGAGCAGAAATATTCGTTCAGTATCCCTGCTTTTTCACTGTCCCTCTCTGCCCACCCACTGTCCATTCTATTCAGCCTCACTATCCCTCCCTTTGTCATTCTACGCTCCCTGAGGTACCTATAGAAGGTTTTATCCCCCTTCTTAACCAAGTTGGCTATCTTTTCCTCAGTTTGGGCTTTTGCTATTCTGACTTCTCTCCCTGCTTTCTTCTGCCTTAACTGGTACAGCTCTCTGTCCTGCTCCTTCTGCATTTTCTTATACTTCCTGAATGCTATCTTTTTCTCCCTGACCTTCCCTGCCACCCCTTTTGAGAACCATAGAGGCTTTTTCTTTCATTTTGATTTGTTTATTTGCTTCACACAAAGGTGTGTTACCTCTGTGATGGCAGTTTTGATGATTCCCCATTGTTGCTCCACCCCTCCTTCTAGCCTGTTTGCTAGTGCTTTTCTGAGGCACTCTCTCATCTTGCCAAAGTCAGCCCTCCTGAAGTCTAGAACCCTCACTTTTGTATGACTTGACTCTGTAGCTGAGTTTATTGTGAACCACACTGTTTGGTGGTCACTTGTTCCCAAATGGCTACCCACTTCTAGATCTGAGATCCTGTTACCATCCCCATTTGAGAGTATGAGGTCTAAGATTGCTCCCTCACGAGTGGGTTCCAAAACTAGCTGTCTGAGGCATGCCACTTGAAGGGCATCGAGAATGGCCTGCTTTTGGGTGTGGCTGCAGTCAAGGTGCTCCAGTTAACATCTGGCATATTCAGGTCCCCCATCAACAGTATCTCCCCTTTCTCTGCCATCCTAAGGAAGCCTTCTATCATATCCTTGTCCATTCCCTCTCCCTGACATGGGGGTCTATATACAACCCCTGTGCTGATTGTGGTGCCACTTCCAGTCACCAAGGTGACCCACAGTGCCTCCTCTCCTCCCTGTTTACTCTTTTGTTCAGTTGCTTTTATCCCTTCCTTTACATAGAGAGCTACTCCTCCCTCTCTTCTCCCCTCCCCTTCCTGTCTCTCCTGTAGGTTACATACCCTGGTATGTTAACATCCCAGTCATGGTTCTCTGTGTACCATGTTTCTGTGACTGCTACAATATCCAGGCATCCCTCTTCCATCCAGGCCACCAGTTCAGGAAGCTTGTTGCCAAGACTATGGGCATTGGTACTCATTACCCTCCATTTCCTGATGTCCTTACCCCTTTTTGCCCCATCTCTGCCCTTACTGCCTTTGTCACGTCCTTCCTTGCCCCTTCCATCTCCTATTGACATCTCTAACTTGGTGTTTACCTCACTAACTCTACCTGACTTTTGGGGGGCTAGGATTTCTGCCCTTTTCCAGTGCCTTCCCCCTTGGCTAGTTTAAACGCTTGCTAATGAAGCATTTAAACCTATCACCAAGGATCCACCTGGTGTGAGCTATGAAATCTATTTTACCACCCACCTGGTTGTGAATTATTGCTTACTTCTTTAGCTGGTTAGTACCCTCTGTGTAACCCCACTGTGAGTAGAACCACTTAATACAGACCCGGCTAACCGGATCATTTCTCCACCTTCACCTTTTTCTGGGTGTTTCCACCACCACCATTAGCCTTCTGTCCAGATAAAGGCCCACTGGAGAGTGCATTATGCTCTAGAATCAACGTTTTAATAATCAGCAGAACTTTAAAATTAGTTTTGATAAAATTATTACAGAAAATGACACTGGTCCTGAAGGTTTCTGAACTTATGAACTGGTTTTCCCATTCCTAACTTGAACTGTATATCTTTATTAGAGCCCCCAAGTGCCCTTTCCAGGTAACCCTTGCCTCAGTACCTTTGTGTTGAGGTTCACTGTCTTATAGATAGCTTTCCTCATTTGGGCCCAATATGTCCCAAACCTTGAAAACCATCATAATTGCTGGTTAATCTGTCCCCTGGGTTGAGATATAGATGCGGTATGCTGATGAGTCCTGAAAAGGACAATGCACTTGTCTATGTCTTCTGTTTTCAGCCATTGCAGTGTATGCTAGAGTCCATTTGGCACCATGACCTCTTTCTTAAACCTGAACCCCTCTAAATGATTTTTATAGTGATTGTATCCCCATGATGCTTTTCATTATGGGGGTATGTGTGATTTTGTAATTCTTTGAAAGCTGGCTTTTGTACTAAGATGTTTATTAGATCATCACTGGTAAACATGTTGAATTTTTTTTACAGACACAGTAAAAAATAAATACTTAAAGTAGAAGGACACAATAAAGGGAATCAAATCTGTGAAAAATCAGCACTGGCATTGAAAAGGACAATTAAATTAAAACCACAGATTAGAACAGTAACCCCTTGACTTGCTAAAACCATATTTTCTAAATAGATTTTTAATATAACACACAGTAAAATTCAAACATTCTATCAGACATAATTTACCCAGGGCAGCCCAGCTGAGATGCTATAACTTGTTTTCAGTAGGGTTCTGTTTCTCTACCTATTTTTTACAGGAGGTTAGGGTTGCAGTGCATATTAATGAGAATATTTGGCTTATACTTTTTCATTTTAGATTGCCCATTATCTCCTGACTTGTTTGATACCCTTATCTCCCCATTTTGACTCTGCTTTAGCACTTTTTTCAACATTTGAAGTGTCAAAAGTGGCACTCCTTTTACTACGGCTTGATCTGGGTTTTCTTCAGTATAGTGTAGTGCTGTACGGAATGCGAATTCTGGCGGCAGAATTAGCACAGAATGACCATTCTGCTGGCAGTATTTATACTTGATTTTTTTCTGGTTCTTCTGTAGAATTCTGCCTGCCATGATCCATGGAATAATATTCTGTGGAAAGCCATTTTTCCACGGAAAATTATTCTGCAATAATTTCTGCAGAAAACATTGTGATCCATGGAATAGAATTCCACAGGACAGCATTTTATTTCCTGTGGAAAATTATTCCGCAACCATTTCTGTGGAAAATATTGAAATTCATGGAATAAACTTCCATGGATATGTTGTGGGAAAACTCATTTCACGTTTTTCTGCCTCTGAATTCTGCCATTCTGTTTCTGGTGAAATTTGCTGGAATTTCAGCAGAATTTCAAAATTTCCACTAAATTTTGTTCTGCCAGAATTTGAAAATTCTGCACAGCACTAGTATACTGTGTTTGCAATGCACCCCCCCACCCTTTTTACTGGCAGCAGCTTGTCAGCAAAACAAGCTGGCAGTATAGCCTAGAGGTTAGAGGACTGAGGTGTGAACAAGCTTGATACATCCAGCAGACGAGACCTGAGTTTGATTCTCACAACCTCCACTTGCATACTGTGCGACTCTAACCAAGTCACTTAACCGCCCAGTGCTCCCAGGTCGCCCCTGAAAACAGGCACTTGTGCCTAGTAGGCCTTACCCGGTTACCAAAGACTAAAAAAAAAAATATAAAAGGCAACTACCACAACAACAAAGGCTGTCACCCCTGGCATAAGGGCAACACCTGGCTTGGGCTTCTAGGAGGTATACAAAACAACATTTCTATTTCAACTTAGTTCTGGGGGAGAGGTGCCAGGGCTATGGTATGTCTCTTATCTGTGGGGGTCTGAAAACTCACACAGGTCGCTCAGAGATGGAATGTCCACAACCAGAAAAATTGGGATTGTACTGTATGGCTTTTATTTCTGACAGAATGGTAACTGAAAACAATTTTGGTGCTCTCAGAGCTTTGTCACTGTCTAAACAGATGGTACGTTTGTAGCAGGCAGGAACACTTTTATACAAACTCTTTCTTGCGGTACTGAGACTTTTCACATGAACACTTCCCACTGACATGTTAACTTTCACAACTAGACACTCCTGAAAGAACTATGTTAACTTTCACAACTAGATACTTGAAAGAACTATGTTAACTTTCACAACTAGACACTCTTGAAAGAACTGTGTTAACTTTCACAACTAGATACTTGAAAGAATTGTGTTAACTTTCACAGCTAGACACTCTTGAAAGAACTATGTTGATGAAGTCACTATTCAGGACCTCTTCTCTCGTCCGGCTGAAGACAAGTCTTCAGATCAAACTCTTCCATGACACCTCTGGATCTAATTTCTGCTGACCAAAGAAAAACTGCAGCTACGACATCCCTCGTTGCTCCTGGGGGGGGGGGGACAATGCACTTTGACCTTTAGAGTCTTCTTTCTTCAGCTGATTGTCTGCTGATCCTGTGGCCCATCGACCATGGTTTATAGTGCCTGAGGTTACTTGTTCATACTGGATCTTTCAGGTAATTTTAGGGGTAGTACCACCAGGGATGAGAACTGCAAATGAATGTTCTGTGTGGATGGGTCATCCTTACTGAGTGCACTATTTCATTTCCAGCTCTATCAGTCACAATTGCTGAGTCCAGGTGGTTGGTGTGGCCCACCTTCCAGGAGTTAACTTTGCCTTTGCACACTTATTCTCTGCCAGAATGATTAATTACTTTCTTCCAGCAACAAAGCAAACTTGTGGATGCCCTGGCTTCCTCTAACAACCATTCCTTTCTCCAGTCCTCAATTTTTTCCCACATCCACCTTGGTATGAATGGGTACTTCACTCCAAATTCCTTCACAGCTCTCCTCCAGATCGTCCTCTCCTTCTTACTGCTCTTGGGCAGATTCAGCCCTCAGCCTGGCTTGGGGGTGGTCAGGTCTGATGCAATCAGGCATCTCCGTCCCATACAGGAAAAAGGCAGTCCAGTCCTGTGTCCTCCTCCATTTTTTGCACACTGAAGCCCCCTCTTCTGCTGAGGGCTCCAAAATTTCAACTGCTGCATCTGGTGACCCAGTCTCACCACCAAACACCTTAGCCTCCTCCAGTGCTTCCATATGGGCTGCCCAGGTTCTGGTTACTGGTTCAACCCATTTAAACACCAATTTTTTGTACTGCCAGAGGCATGTGCCTCCTATGTGATGAGGTCCTCCAGCTCCTCATCCTCCCTGAGCACACTCGGACTTGGGCCCTCTGCCCTAGTGTTCATAAGTTCTAGTCCTGATACTGCCAAGCCCCTCTCACCCTCTTCCTTGCCCGAGGGGCTACTTGCTGCTTGCACCTTTTTGCTGCACTCAGTCACACCCTCAAAAAATTCTCTGAGGAAATCTTCTGCTTCCTCCTACTCACATTTGGCACCACTCTGTATTTCACAGCTAGGCTGTCCACTTAAAGTCCAAGTAGGAGCCAACCAGACACATCAGACAGTTTCTCCGGGAGGACCACTAGCCTTACACATGCCAAAATTTCTTCTGCAGTCCTGGTAGTGGGGGACAGCTATGACATCTTGTCCAACCTTTAGGTATACTACGCACACACTAACTAGATAACCAGGAAGCGCTATGTCGAGGGAAGCTCCCACACAACCATACCCTTCTTTGAACTTCCTCAACTCATGCTCTTTTTATGCCACCCATGTTTTTACATGCAAGGAGTATTGCTTGCTTCCACTGGCCATTTTTGCTCTCTGCAAAACACATTTACAACAGTTGCTGTTACTATTTGCACAATTCTCTCTTTTTGCCATTTACAAAATCTTTCTTGTAGCCTGCCCACTTTATCTGGTGACCTGCAGTTTGCTTTACTTTTGGCTTTTACTTTTGAGTCTGGCTCCTGCTCTAGCATGGCATGCTACACTTTCCACTGTGTCCTATCCAGTTCACACTTTCTCCAAATTGCTCTTTTTGGTTATACACAGTTCTATTTTACTCTTCAGCTGCCCAGATGACTCTTTTTTTTGCCTTCCCTCCTCCCTGGCTGCCCACTTCTTCAGGCCTCCTAGGCCCTTCCCGACTGCTTGCCCATCCCCACGCCAGCCACTTACCTCATATTGTGGCTCCTCTGGGTAACCCAGCATATCCCTTCACTGGGCAGGTCCCCCTCCTCTGAGGGGGAAGGCACCAGTGGGGTCAGCCACTGCACTCTATACTTGGCCTGGGGTGTCACTGAGGTGTGCCGGTCGTGGGTTCAGTGGCAGCAGAGAGCTGGAGACCATCATCCAGCCAGCCAGGGAGCATTTTTCTCTGGTTTTCTTGGGGGAGTGATGTCCTGATGTCATAAGCTGATGCTGACATCTGCCACTCCCTTGTGCACTGAGCCCGATGTCCTGCTGCATTCCTGGCCACTGCCAAGGGCCAGCAGGTGCCGGTACACATCCTCACCCTCCCTTCGGAGAAGGAGAGCTGTCCCTGGATGCTTTATCCTTCTCCCACCGGCTGGCCCTCCAGTGACCTGAGTGCATTCCCGAACCCAGGTTATCAGTGTCGCAGACGGAAATCCAACCACTGCTCCGAAGGGTCGGCTAGATTACTTTTTTAACTTTACTTTGTACAGGAGGTTTTACTGGTACTTACAGAAGCTATTTTCTTTACTTTCGGCAATGCGGCCTGTGGATGAGATGACGGCAATCAGACTCGAGCTGTGGATGGTCCTGCCCGATGACCATCAGGGAAAACATTGGGGTGGCTACCGGAACGAACAATCTCACAGGCAAATGGGAAAATGCCCGACTTTTTTCCATGGTTTCAGCACTTTTTTCCCTTTAATCCACAAGTCCACCAACAAAGTATTTTGCTAGGCCTTGCTGCCTTGCAAGCTCCTGCTCTCTCCCTCTCCTTGAACACTGTACCAGTCCTCAGAAACTCTAGCCAAGGGCAGAGCTTCACAAAAAGAGCCAGTCACTCAATGCCATGCGAATGAGCTAGGGGCACACTCTCTCTCCTCAGACGATCCTCTAGCTGTGAGAACTGATTTCAAAGTGCAAACTGACTTTTTTTCTCTGCGGTTTCTGTTTACAGTCCCAACAAGCAGTTTTACTGATTTTATCTCCAAAAACACAGTTCTTTACAGAAAATCCACTACATTCTCCTCAGGCATGGGGGAAATTGTATTTACAGCAAACTAGCATTTTGTTGCTCAAAATCACTCTGCAGCTGGCAATTTTGACAATTTAAACAGTTTGTAAGTACTTTTAAAGCAAGGTTTTTTACACGGTTTCAGCAAAGCAGTCCTTGGCAACATATTTTCCACAGAATCTCACACTGCAGTACACTCTCTTACAGTTGTACACTCAGTTGGCATTTTCCTTAGCAAATTGCAACTTTTTCTTCACAAACACAATCCTTTGGTGGATGCACTGCTACCAGACAAAAAGACCACATTCAAACCCTCTGCATGGCAACCTTTGCTCTTCCCCAAAATCCAAGGATAAGCCCCCATTTGTGTAAAACACACCCCTATTTTTACTGGCAGCTTGTCTGCAAGGCAACTACCACAAAAACAAAGACTATCACCCCTGGCATTAGGGCAACACCTGGCTCAGACTTCTAGGAGGTGGGGGAGTGGCATGAAACAACATTCTATTTCTACCCAGGTCTGGGTAGAGGTGCCAGGGCTGTGGTGTGTCTCTTATCTGTGGGGGCCCAAAAAATGCACACAGGTCACACAGAGATGGAATCTCCACAACTAGAAAAATTGGGATTGTACTGTATGGCTTTTCTTTCTGACAGAATGGTAACAGAAAACAATGGTGCCCCTAGAGCTTTGCCACTGTCTAAACCAATGGTACATTTGTAGCAGGCAGAAACACTTTTGCACAAATTCTTTCTTGCAGTACTGAGACTTTTCAGAAGAATACTTCCCACAGACATCCACACCTTTGTTGAGGGATTTCTGGACCTTGCCAGTGCATTTATGTTGTTGGTGCCAAAGCACTAACTTTGAGCACATACTGGGTGAACCTAGTTGACACCCCTTGGAGCCCATAGGACTCCACACTTTGCTCTATGTTTCTGTTCTACCAACTGGAAGACTGTGTTAACTTTCACAACAAAGCCCTCTTGAAAGAACTGCGCTAACTTTCACAACTAGACACTCTTGAAAGAATTGTGTTAACTTTCACAACTAGACACTTGAAAGAACTGTTAACTTTCACAACTAGGCACTCTTAAAAGAACTGTGTTAACTTTCACAACTAGTCACTTGAAAGAACTGTGTTAACTTTCACCTGAAACTCTTCAGGGGACACATGTTATCTAGACATCTTTAATTTCCAAACACTCTGTAGGACCTTTCAGGACTTCTTAGGCTACAAGCATTTGTACCTCTTTAGCTGTGCTTATATGGCAGCAGCACTGTGTCATGAGCACGCCGCTCCCTTCCCAATACGCTGGCTCTGTTCCCGTTCACACAGCCCATCCTCACAGTGCTGCAGGTTGCACAGAGGAGGGGCTGTGAATTCACCAGTTTTATGAAAAGATAGCCTTTGTAGCAGAGTGAGTGCAGCAAAGTGTTCACACTACAATTTAATGTGCTTGCTCCACTACTAATCCCACAACTGAGTCGGATAAAAGAAAAATTATCCGACAGGCACATAGGGTGTGCCTGCAGTGTTTACACTGCTGACTTTGCAGTGCATCAGCTGGTGCGCACGGGTTGATGCACTGCAAAATCAACAGTGTAAACAGGGCTTTTTCTAACATCTAAACATTGCTTCAAAAAATCTTTAGCTTCCTAGGCTAGAGACTCAAACACTTTTAAACTCTTTAAGTCTGAAATCTGGGCAGCACTGTTAGTTCTCACAGTCTTTAAGGATTGCCATAACAACTTGTTCTCACTGAAATCTTTAGTCCCATTTCTCCTGCTGAGTAATCTTCATCCTCTTGGGTCTTCACAGGATCTGTTAGCCACCAGTCAGGAGATCAGTAGGTTGTGGGTTCTATCCTCACATCAAGCACTTGGGTTAATATCCCAATTCTGACACTGTATTACAGCATGAAGGGGGTGCTGCACTCCTGAGGTGCTGTCTTTCAGATAAGGCATTAAACTGAGGTCCCATCTGCCTGTTCTGATGGCAGTTCAAGTGGATGTTAAAGATCCCATGACACTTCTCGTAAAAAGCAGGGGAATTTCCCCAGTACAATGGCCAAATTTCCTCCATTCATGAAAAATACCACCAACAGTTTCATTTGGTTCAAGGTCAGTTGGCATTCATCTGTATCCCCCTCCCCAGGTCGTGCCTGAAAATAGGCAGAATTTGTCTAGAGCACTTACCCGGTCAACAAAAACAAAACTCGTCCTGAAAACTGGCTGATATGTACTGTACTAGGGTGGAAAATAACAAACTGAGGGTCCTTCCCTCTGACAAGTGGCCTTGCAAAGCACCACATTCCTTTAGAACTCTCTACTGCAACTCTTACCAACCAACTGACTCATAGATCCAAACAGCAGTAGAGCACTGAGGCTTATGCTGCTACAAGAGTTCTAAATTTCATTACATCATCTCCTGCCTCAGCAGAGCTAGACAGGTGATGACATAGTGTACTACAGAGAGTGTTACACCCTCTGGATTGCCCAGGCTCTCTGTCTGATCTAAAACTGATGGGATCCTAGTAACTCCAGGAACTGGCTGGTTACACATTGTTTTTGAGCATCCACTGTTTCACGCCTCTCATTGTGTAACTAAAATGAACCAGCATATAGCAGACACTGCTTCCTGACCCTGACCTTAAGGAACAAGAGGTGTACAAACCCAACTGATAACACTACTCCTTTTATTATTTAAAATATAAAAAAGTGCTAAAGCACACTTTAAATGGGGAAGAGAAGGGTATTGTACAATACAGGAGGTAAAGGGCAATTTAAAATGGAAAAAAAGTCTAGGTCAGAATTTTCACCCTAACATGCACTGCTGCTTTTAATGATTTGCTCAATGTTGCACAGCATGCAAGTAGCTCTGGGGGATTCAAACTGGGTCAGCTGGGTCTCTTGACCCCAAAGCCTGTGCTCCTAGGCACTAGACCATACCATTTCTTACAAAATGCCCCTAGATGAGAGTACCCCATTCTAGTGGAGAAAGGCCAGTACACTGTTATCTGGGCCAGTCCACTTTATTTGTAACACACTGGCAATTATTGGTGGAGGCATTACAACAAAGGACAGAAAAACTCTGGTGGGAATCGTCAATTGCAGATTATGCACTAGGACCCTCATTCAGATGGAACAATAAGGTTGAGAGATTCCTCCCACTCCCTTCCCCAACCACCCC
Source organism: Neoceratodus forsteri (assembly GCA_016271365.2). Lineage (NCBI taxonomy): Eukaryota > Metazoa > Chordata > Ceratodontiformes > Ceratodontidae > Neoceratodus > Neoceratodus forsteri. Next base: position 26,650,469 of record JADMNL010000027.1, read on the forward strand.
TTACCAAAGATCAAATACTAACCAGTCCAGTTCAAAGACAGAAACACTAACGGGGCACTATATACAATGTTAATCACAATAATCAACAACAAAAAAATAATAAGTTATCAGAACAAACATCTGAACAATCAAAGGAGCCCAATCACTCATCCCTCTGTTGCAGTGTTCCAGGGAGCATGATGGATGATCACCTGTCACTGCCTGTTTATTATAATTCAGGCAATCAATTACATGTTTCTAACGCAGGCAGCTCCCCAAGGAAATTTACATGCGTTGCACAAACCAATGCGAAGAAGAATCTCATTTGCCCAGTGCTTTTTCTCAGGGTACGGCATGATTATTGCGGTACTCTGTGTTTATTTCAGCAGTCTTGTGTGTATAACAATGTCATCATTTACTGCCAGCTGTAGCGGTCACATTGCTGTGCTGCAATATTTACTGCTGCTACTATGAAATATAGAGTTAACATTAACGTTGGAAGCTGAGTATTAAGTACCCATGATTGATTAGCAAGCAGCGAGGATTCTGCTCACCAGTCTAGAAGCCATATAAAACATAAAATATATAGGGTGGTTTTACATGTAACTGATTAATAGGGTGGAGACTTCTAACAGTTCATCAATATGGCAATCTTGGTGTCTCCACACAGCAAGCATAATAGTTGGCTTATGTGTTGCATTCTTTTGGTCCCCTCCTCACCCAATCCTTCCCAACATTTAGGGAGGCAAGGTGACCCAGTGGTTGGAGCACTGAGCTATGAAACAAGGGGTCTCTGGTTCAAATCCCTCCACTACCCCAGCACACTGTGACCTTGAGCAAGTCACTTAACCTCTCTGTGTTTTAGTACTCTCTGATATAAAACTGTGTAAAACAGGATGAAACTCAGTAACAAACAGGTCCCTAGCATCAACAAAAAGGTGACCAGCATATCTCCATTAATGAGATGGGGACACTGTGAATAAACAGGTGACCAGAATAGCTCTGTTAATGGCATGGTGGGCAGTATCAGCAAATAGGTGCCCAGCATACCTCCACTAATGATTTGGCAGACAGTGTCAACAAACAGGCATCCTGCATACCTCTGTTCATGAGATGGTGGTCAGTATCAACAGACAGCCACTGAGCATACCTTTTCATGAGGTGATGAACTATCTCACTAATAAACAGGAGTGCGGCCCATCTCAGGTCATGAGATGGCAGGCAGTATCAATAATAAATAGGTACTCAGTACACCTCATGTCATAAGATGAAACACAGTACAAACAGGCAACCAAACACCTCTATTCATGGGATGGCGACAGTACTAATGAAGAACAGGAACCCAGCACAACTCAGGTCCTAAGGTTATGGACAGTATCAATAGGAAACAGATGTGCATCATACTGAGGTCCTAAGATAGCATGCAGTATCAATGATAAATAGGAAAGCAGAATACCTTAGGTCATAAGATGACAAGAAGAAACAATAATAAACAGGACAAAAAACACGTTGAGGCTACAAAAGTAATAGGTACAATAATTGGAACACATCTGGCTGCCTATTTGTACATATGGTTAGAATTCAGAAACAAAAAATGTTATATTGAGTACTGTAACACCCAAAGAAAGAAAATTAACAGAAGATTCACAGATTGCAGATACATTTCTAAATTATTAAAGAATAATTCATCAAAAGAATAGAAAAGTTAATTTAGATGAGCTAGAGACTTATGTAGATCATACCAATTTCCATAGAATGTATCAGATGACAATGATTTTACAGTACCAGTTGTTTCTGTAGCTACTGCAAGCTTAAAATACATCTAAATCACCAAGGATTGATGGATTTACCCCTAAATTTTGTTTGTAGTTTTACAAAAAAAGTTATCTACCCATGGTTGACATTAACAATACAATAAATTAAAAACAATAATAACCCCCCACACACACACACATCTTATTTATACCTAAAGAGAACAAAGACAAAATCTAAGAAAACTATTACCCCGTAGGTCTTTTAAACACAGATTATAAAAAAATCCTAAAAGCAATAGCAGAACAGAGAAACAAATTAATCTTTCTGTACATCTTGACCAATAGAGATTTATAGAGGCATACCCTCTAAGACAGTTCACTTAAATTGCAAAAATGTATAGATATTGCAAAGGAAAGTAATGAAGAAACACTAGTCCTTGCCTTTGATACTTCCAAATCGTTCAATTTAATAAAAAGGACATTCCTGTTTAGTTGTTTGAATAGATGGGGGTTTCCACAGTCATTCTGCATCTTGATTTAGCAATTATATAATGATCTAAAAGTGTCATTTACAAATCAATATATTTCAATCACCAAAATTATGTCTAATGGTGTGAGACAAGGCTTTCCTTGTCCCTAATTTATTTATTTTAGCTTTAAAACATTTACTATGTAACAACAGAAGCAATGATAGGATGATTGGTATAACAACCCAACAGCAAGAATATAAACTAAATAGCTTCACTGATGACATATTTATACCGATGTAACCCCCCCAATCTGCATATTTTATATTGATGGACGAGATCAAGGACTATTCCTACCACTCAGGATATAAAATAATCTACAAAAACAATGGCTGTGCCTAAAACTTATACATCAGAAAACATAACAAACATTTTATATGGTCTATTTAACTACTAAAATAAAATATTTGGTATTATACTTACAGGTAGCAATCAACAAACAGTAAAACAATAATACTGTTACAATACAAGATAGAATAAAGCTGTTTTGGGGGGAGTTGGGTGAATATCTTGATCTCTTTATGGAGTAAATTTAAAAATATCAAAAATGATTATAATTTTACACATTTTATACAGCATACAGTAGCTTCATGGAGATGTTACAGACACATGGTTTGATAATCATAAAAGCACACTTTTAAAGTTCTTATAGAGGGGGCACAAACCCAGAATTGTATGGGCTAAAATTACTATACCATGAAGTCAAAGAGGATTTGGTTGCCAAGAACACAAACTATATTCCATAGCAAATAAAACCAAGCCAGCATATAACTGAACAAATGTCAAACATAAAGAAATTGATGAGGAGGGTAAATACCCATTTATAATGCTAATACAAAAGGAAAGTGGCCAACAAACAATGCAGAATGTGTTGTCATTCCCTGAGCATTTTAAGAGATTAAAATGGAGGATAATGTATGGTCCTCTATCGGTAACCGGTCTGTTAACTGTCGAGAGGTTGCCAAGGCGACCGTGTAAACCTCGAGAGCGAAGCTCGAGAGGTTTACATCACCATGGCAACCTGGAGACAGTTAACAGTGACCGGTTGCCAATAGAGGGACCATATATTATTTTTTATAGTGTGTGGTTCCACGTAAAAAGTAAAACGGCTTACTTTTTGACAAATAGTCATGCCGCAGTCCTTCCCTAACCACTGCATTCATCTGTCGGTTCCCCGTTTAAAAAAAAAGGCGCACACATGCACAGACCGATCGCTGTTGTTAACCTATCGATGTGACGTAGCATCGATAGGTTAACAACATTGCTACGTCACATCGATAGGTTAACAACCTTAGGAAATGATGATTTCCTAAGGTTAACAGCATTCTACCATACATTATAATAAAATTATTTGCTTAGTTGTTATTAGAATGGCTGATTGGAGAACAAAAAATAAAGACATACTGTAATATGATGGGTTAACTCTAGTTTGCGGAGGAATCCAAAAATTAAAATATCTGCTGAGTGGGATAGAAACATACTAGATAAACGTGCAAAATTAAATAAATATAACCTTTGATATGTAATGAATCAAAAAGGTCTAATTAAGCTAGAGGAAATTAAAAATCAGTTACTGGAAATTAGTAAAGGTAAGATAAATATGACAGAATATACTAGACAGCAAAACAAAATAAAAAAAATCTTTAAAACTTTCCATCCTACTAATAAAACATGGGAGGATAACAGAACAAATAAAAAGAAAAACAATATGGAATCTTGTTGGTAAAATAAACTCTGGAGAATAATTACTAAATAATAAGAATGAATATTTATAAGACCAAAAACAATCCTTAAGGTACTATAGAAAACACATAGACAAAGGAAAGCAGTAACAGGACTCTAGTACAGCAGTGGCATGACAGGAGAATAGGAGTTAACAAGCTCTAGGGTTTGGGTCAAAAGAGTGGAAACACAATAGTGTGGTCAAAATCCACACACGCAAAATAGTGGGAAACATAACAGCACCAAAGAAAAGCAGCAAGGGTACAGACAGCGCTGCGACTTGGGGTGGGTGAATGTCAGGGGATGGCATTGAATACTACTACTGGGATGTGCACAGAACTTGGAGAGGACACTTACTGTAGAATAAAACTCTGCAGGGCATGCAACTCAGGCGGGGGGGGTAGAGGTGTGTAGGGAAAGTTGCCCCCCACACCACCCTGTATACAGACATACATCCTCCACAATGGAGCAAATCACCATACAATGAAAATATTACTGGGGAGGCAACCACAGCGAAAAAAATGTAAAAGTAGAATGCTGGGCTCAAACCATAATCAGACATACCACAGCCATTCACAGTTTGTTACCCTAATTGCTATGTCATGATTCTGACATGCTAACTCTGCACACATTCACAAACTTGTAGTGTTTCTAATGCTTGGCCCAACTGAAAACACCTACAGGTACCTGTAGCTGTTTTTACATGTGCTGTTTTCTTTGCACAGTTTTTACTACACTCTTATTCACACACGCTTTTGACCTGATATGCAAACTCTATACTAACAGGCCCACATATTCAGAATGGGCGGGATGCACAGTGCATCAAGATGCGCCACTCAAAAGGTTGTGCTGGTGCAATAAAATGCCATATTCAAACAAGATGTGCAATCCCACCAGATTACACATCCTTTCTGAATATAGCAACTGTCGAGGGTGGTGCAAATGTGGGTGGCCAACAATGCTCTGGTGCATCCCAGGGGATAGGTGGAATACCGCCAATTGGGGATGCATTGGCGCATTGCAGATGCGCTGCACCCAGAATGGCGATATTCAGCCAGGATATGCAAATGGACCCATTAGGCATGCAAGGCACAAAATGGTCATTTGCATGCCCATTTGCATGCCTGCGCCTGGCAAGATGCACCGGGCAGGCCTGCCTCCCCCAGCCTCATGTCCTGATGGCCATGTATAATAAAGTAAACCTATACCCCATTGTGCAGTGCAACCCCCCCAGCCACTGATGTCCATGTTAAAAATAATGAAACCCCCTCCACGATGTGCAGTGCAACCCCACCCCAGCCATGATCACCGATAGCCATGTAGAATAATCAAAACCTCTCTTAGTATAGTGTAGCAGACCCCCCCACCCCATGCCCCAATCCCCGAACCCCAATCATCACTCAAAGGCAGGCGCACCACTCAGACTTCCCAGTGCCACACATACACCCCCAATGAACACTTTCCATAGTGTAGTGGCCCCCACCCCGGTAAAATCAAATGAAATCAAATTTTATTTCTAAAGCGCTTTTCAAAAACCAAAGCACATATACAATATAAAAACAGACATTTAATCAAGTAAAACATATAAAAATAAAAAGGCAGCAATGCTAAAACTAAACATTAGCCCCAAATGCCAAGATAAATAAATGTATTTTTAATGAGTATTTAAAAGTCTCGGTGGACAGGCACTCTCTAATCCGATGAGGTAGAGAGTTCCACAGGGTTGGGCCTAAAAAAGAAAAATCCCTGGCACCTGATGTCTGAAGACGGGTTTACCCATGCCGCAGCAACAGTCGGCATGAAGACATCCCCGACAGCGACCGCTGCAGTGCCGACTATCGGCATTGCAGTGTCGAGGGGCTCTGCCATCCATCGGGAGATAACCTCCGCTGCACCCGTCTCTAAGATTCTAAGAGTCAGAGTTGGACTGGGGGCAAACACTAGAGAGGTAGTCGATCGCCAAACAGACCACCACAGCGACAGGTGGATTTTGCCCAATTCCTGTCACTGTGGTGGTCTTCGAGATCTGGGAGTCGCTGCAGCAATGGTGGGGGCCACTACACTATGGAAACTTGTGAACAAGGATTCTGCTGCGAATAAGGATCATGGACGGGGCGGCTTTTGCGATTGGGGATCAGGAGGGGGATCCACTACACTATGGAAAACGTGGTTATTTGTGGAACTATGTGTGATCAGAGAGCAGGGAAGAGTAGGGGTCCAGTACACTATGGACACCAGGGTTGGTTTTGGCAATGCGGACTTTGGGGAACGGAAGCATTTGATGGTCCATTGGCACAGTGCATGGGACAGGGTGGGGGGCCCTACACTATGGAAAATGGGGCATTTATTTTCACTGGGCACAGTGCATGGGACGGGTGGAAGGACCCTACACTATGGGACCCTGGGACATTCTTTTGTGGCACATTGCCAGAAATGACTGGGGCTGGGAAGGGGGTTCCACTTGGCTGCAGGGGCTGGCAGGCTGATATGCTGCTGTGTGCAATACTGCAACCTGCCTGTGGGTGGCCAGGAGTTAGGCACGGTGTTTCCATGCCTAACTTTGCACTGATTATCCCCTGCACTTGGGTGGCCTATCTCCTCTGAATATCCCAATGTGGGGATATTCATGGGTATGCCCCCTCAACTTGGGCTGCATACAATAACTTTGAGCTGCAGCCCATCTCAACTGGGGTGCCCCATCTCCATCCTTTGAATATAGGAGTTTGGAGCAACTTGTGAGATGGCAGCTCATCTCCACTTGCTCCAGAGATGCACTGCCCATCTCTTTTGAAAATGTAGACCACAGTAAGTAAGATTTTATTTCTTAAGCACCCTTTCCCTGCATCTTGGGGCACCACACAGGATAAATGCAAAAATTAAAATAATTCTATAGACAGAAAATTAAAAGACAAATATAAAATCCAGCATAGAAGAATTACAGCAGCTAGGCTAGGTAGAGATAGAAAGAAATTATGAAATCCCAAATGCCTCTCTAAATAGATGAGCCTTGAGATCCCATTTGAAAGCATTCACCAAGGGGGCCTCCCTCAAGGACCTTGGAAGCGAGTTCCACAGAGATGGTGCTGCCACCTCAAAAGAACAATCTCCTGAGGTTTTAAGCCAGGCCTGGAAACCGATAGGAGGCCCTACTCAAAGGAGTGGAGAGAGTGCAAGGGGCGGGCAGGAGTCAGGAGGTTACTCAAGTAGCATCCTGACTCTAAAAATAAATCTATACAACATAATATAATTCCTAGAACATATACTACACCTTATATACTAAACAGGATTAGCTACACAGTAACCAATAAATGTTGGCATGGTTGTGGACAAATAGGGGATCTGGCACAACCATCTGTTATGGTATTGCCCAAATATAAATAAACGGTGGAAGAAAAGCTATTAAGAACTACAAAACATCAATAGGAAGGGCCTGAAACAGAAATAGGAACCTGGGGAGGATATTCATCTTGATAGATTCGACCCTTCTCCCAAAGGATAGTGGTAGCAGATCCCACCTTGCCAGGTCGGCTCGTATTTCTCCCCATTACTTTCCATAGTTGAGCTTGAAAAGCATTGGGAACTGCAGTGAAATCTTAACCCCCCAGATAGCGCACTGTGTTAGCTGCAGCCCATTCAAAGGGGAAGTTCTGCACCACCTCCTGGGGAAGTGCGCCCTGGAATTTAATCACCTCTGATTGGTCAAGTTCCATTTTATAACCCAAGACTTGTCCATAGTCCTGCAATTCCCTTGCCAGTACTGGGAGCAAAGTCTTGGGAGAAATTAAAAAGAAGAGGGAGTCTTCGGCATAGAGGGATATTTTGTGATTCCTATTCCCCGCTTGAATACCCTGAATTGCCCCATTTCTCCTAACTGCCACTGCCAGTGGCTCTCTGCATAGAGTAAACAGCAGAGAGAAAGTGGGCAGCCCTGTTTAGTTCCCCAGGTCAAGTGGAATCTGTGGTATAGCCATTGACACTCTCACTGTTGCTTGTGGTGTTGCATACCGGGCCTTTACCCCAATTCTGAACTTGGGGCCCAAACCCATCTCCTTCAGGGTTCTATGCAGGAACCTCCAGTCCACACGGTCAAAGGCCTTTTCTGCATCCATAAAACCTGCGAGCGTCGGCTCCCCCGAGGCCTGCTGACAGGCCATAAGGTTAAGCAGATGACTGATGTTGCCATGGGTTAGCCTTCCATTAACACCCTCTTAGCATTTATTTGGCAAAAAGGTAGGAGGCGAATCAGTCATAAACTCCTCACTCAGACCAAGAAGTGGGGCGGTTTAGCCCTCCCAGACCTCAAACTATATTACATAGCAGCCCAGATGGTACCAGTGGTTGCCTGGGTTAAACAAAGAAGGGATACAGGCTGGAGAGAGATAGAGGCACAACAAATGCAGCTGGTCTCCATGGCCTCTCTGCCACATGCTCCCCTCACACCAGCGATATGGAAGAGTATGAGAAATCCCTGGACTAAACATATGCTTAGGGTGCTGGTAAAGGCCAGGAGGTTAACACAGACTCCAGAGGGATTAGGCCCTCTGACAACAATTGTGAGCAACCCTCACTTCACGCATCCCCAGTCAGGTGCCAGATATCAGGGTTGGAATGCGTAATCCCTGGTGCGCTTCCAAAATCCGCTACAGGGAGACACCCTGGCCTCCTTTGCTATGCTCCAAGGCAAATATGTCCTAACCAGGGTGGACTTTCATAGATACCTGCAGGTCAGGCACTACTTGATGACCAATAATTTGATCCTCAAGATTAAAAGAGATCTTATGGGGCTGGAAACCTTTCTGTACTGGTCGGTCCATCTGGCGGGCAGGGGTAAATTTATCTCAGGTGCCTATAGAACCCTTCAAGGGGAATGGTGCCTACAGTTTGGGGCCCTGAGACAGAAATGGGGGGATGACAGTGGCCTCTCAATTCAAGGGGACCAATGGACCTTGACTTGGGAGAAAGGTTGGAAAACTACAGCTTCCCCGGGATGGAGGGAGATCTGTTGGAAGTGCCTCTTCTGCTTTTTTCACAATAATGAAACATTTTTCTGGGGGTAACTCTGACCAGTGCTAGAGGGGCTGTGGACAAGTGGGTACTCACTTTCACATCTTTTGGGCTTGCCCAGGGGTGGTAGATTTCTGGAAAAGGATCCAACAGGCCATGCACAGTATGTGGGGTGCACAGGTTCCCTGACTTTCAACACTATGGAAGTGGGTTTCAGAGTTCCTACATTGGGCAATACCAAGCAACAGAGCCTCTTCCACATGTTGTGTCTGGTGGCCTAGAAAGAGATAACTGCAAATTGGTTGAAAGCCTCCCCTTCCTCCCTGGAATCCTGGAAGTTCCGGGTTGACAGAATTAGGAGAATGGAGGAGCTTACGGCAAAACTTAGGCTCTCTCCTGATAAACATATAGATCAGTGGAGGAGCTGGGAATCATTGGAGAGCACTGGCTAGCATGGCAGGTCAGACCAGAACTTAAATCAAGGAGTAGTGTGCGGTGAATTCCCTCCTCATGTTCCCCCCACCTACCCCCCCACACACAACTGAATAAAAGAGATTGTAACACATGATCATAACGTGGTCTCCTTGACTCTGAGAAGTAGACGCCTGTTGAGTTACTAACCGTAGTGTGAATGTGCCCGTTGGTGCCCTGGAGTTTTTTTCTCCTCCATTTTTTGAATGAATTTTGAAGGTCATAAGATTTTATTGCTTTTCACTATCACAAAGCATCAGATATTAAGGGACCTATACCTCTGTGTTATGTGGTAATGGAAAGCATGGGGCATTATGACAAGACATCCTGACTATGCTTTCATGGAGACCAAAGTGTCACATCATATATACAGCTGCAGAGGAGCAACTGAAATGGTTGGGGTATGTGGGGAGTGCATGTGTAATATTAATGTCTCTGTTTTAAACATTGCAAACTACTTGCATGCCTTGCCTGACATGATTTACTGCACATGTGATTAAGTGTAATGTGAAATTTACTACTATGGTTAAATAATAAAAGAGTTAAAAAAAAAAGAACTACAGAACATCATTAAAAGAAATATTCCCTTTACAGATGAAGTATTTATTTTCAACTATTTTATTGAAATTACTAAAAATAAAACAATGTACAAAATTCTATTCTATTAGCGCTTGATAGCATTGCTACAAAGCTTATAATCTTACAAAACTAGAATTCAACCTCTATAAGAGACTCTGGTATGCAAATGTGGTGTAATCTATCCAAAGACACTTTGTTGTTTGTGAAACATTATCGACCATATCTGTGATAAACAGTATAACTGTAATACTCAATGGAACAGACTTATAGGTCTTCTACGCCAATTTTGACACAAAGAATAAACTTATCGTTTAGATATTTTTTATTCTGAAGATTCCGAGTAGGTATAAATATGTCATTTATGGCTTCGCGGTGTTTTTGTTTAATGTAATACTGTCCATATACAGAGCATTATCGATATAGGCAGCTTTGGAGTATATTTACTAAAGACTTTAACAGATGGGAAAGGGTTCCTGAAAGAACATTCACAGAAGACGCCTTATTGGGTAAATTAAAACACCAAAAAAGTCTTTTTGCATGACTACAAAAATGTAATCAAAAATCCAATAAATCTCTATAAAAAAGTAATAGAAAAATGGAACAATGACCTTAACACTGTACTAACTGAAGGATACTGGATTGAAATCTTGACCTCAGTTAACAACTATAAGACCTCAAGGGTTAAAACAATTCAAAATAAGATCATAAACAGAGCACATTTCACACCCTATATGCTCTTCAAAGCGAGGATGAAAACTGAAAACAAATGCTGGCACTGTAATGAAGAAAATGCTGATTCCAACAAAAAGTTCTGGAGCTGCTAAGTTGTACAGGTTTGGTGGGCAGAGGTGCTGGACATGTTATTTATTTTTTATTTATTTCATTTTTGTTGACCGGGTAAGTGCACTAGACAAATCCTGCCTATTTTCAGGCACCACCCGGGGGAGGGGGATACAAATGAACGTCAACTGACCTTGAACCAGATTAAGCTGTTGGTGGTATTTTTTTAGTGAATGAGGAAAATTTGGCCAGGACACCGGGGAAATTCCCCTACTCTCAGGAAGTTGGTGCTGCTGCTTGACGGGTATTGGGGAAGCCCAGTGTGTTGTGGGACATGGAGGAGGAAGAAGCTGTGCTGCAAGTGCTAGGCGCTGGAGACGCCGGAGAAGCAGCCTGTCTTCCAACAGAATCAGTCAAGGAGACAACACAACGTGAATGGAGTAAAAATTCTGACCCAGAACTCAGATTATCTCTTCAAGAAAAAAGAGAAATATTATAGACAGAGCTCAGGTCAGTGGAAATATTATTAGCAAATGAACCTCCAGGTCAAGATGAACAAGGGAAAAGGAAGTGGATGCAAGACGTCCCTTCAGGACAATCTGTCTCACCAAATGCAAAGGTGTTCGCTTTGGATTCCTCACAAGAGGATTTACACTCAGAGAATATGCGAGAGAGAGAGAGAGAGAGAGAGGCTGGGAAGCAGTTGGCCTCTCGGGATACAGATAGCGCAAATTGGTCAACTGATACCATGCTAGAAAGTGCAGGATGGATACAGGCTCCGACAGGTGAATGGCTTGCAGACTCCAAGCCGGAGTTACAACAGGAAGAAGCCGGTGAGTCAGTCGGACACAGACCGGTTTTTCAGAGTACAATATCACAGGAACATGGGCACATATTAGTACCTACAGAAACACAAAGAGAAGTGCAGGAAATGTCTTCGGAAGTTGTTTCAGGTAAAAAGCACTTTTCAATTTTAAACACAGAACTGGAGCAGACAAACACTCAGTCGGGGGTTATAGAAAGAGGACAGGAGGGTGAGGATCAGGAAAACAAGGCAGTCTCTCCTGGGACAACCCCTTCAGGACCTAAGCAAAACTCCTTTAGGCCTATAAGGAAACAAACTGACTTGGCAAAACAAAGAAACGAAATACGTTTAAGATATTTGACTGGTATGCAGGAACCTTCCGACAGACAATATGTGGGACAGGTCCTAATTAAACAATCTCTGGGTTTTACCCCTGCAGACATTTATGCCTTCATACATATTTCTGGGGAACATACTTTTGACATCAGTTTTCGATCAGCTGCCCTCTTAGAAAAATTTTGGACCAAGTATGCATTATTAAAAACGAACCCTCTATGGGCCCCTTTTCAAGTCACTCCTCTTACTAAACAAGCATTTCGATTAATAGCTATTCTCTTTCGTAGTGAAGGAGTGAATATTGTTGGTTATGTTTTGGTTGGAACCATAGGAGCCGGGTTTGTACAATTTTTGGTGGGGCCCAGGGGTCAGGGGTCAAAGGCCTGCCTCCTGTCCCAGGGGTCAGAGGTCAATCCCCCTGCAACTGGGGCTCTACGGGAGCAGAGCACCCTGTACAGTAACATGGGGGTTTAGAGGTTAAGCCCCTGATCTCAGGTATGAGAAAAGAATTGAAAATACTCTTTAAAAGCCTTTTTCTTTTCAACTTCAAAGATTCAACATCCAGCATTCCATGAAAGTAGCCTAGCACATCCACAGAACAGGACAGCAAACTCATGACAAAATAACACTATTTTCTGTAGCTCAGTCAGTGTTACACTATTAGAAAATGGGCTTGAAACATAAAGCATGCTGACTGGTTGAAAGCCATGGTCAGGCATGCATTTATTTTTCACTAGTGTCTGGTGGAAAAAAAGTGCCAGTTTGGGGTACCACATTACTCAGGGTATCATTGGGCACCACAAACTGAACAGCCACAATTTTTCCCCACTTGCTTAGTAACAGGAAAGACCCAGTCAGACTGTCTCTTTAGTAACTGAGTGACCTCCTCAGCAATGCACCTCAGCTGCAGCAACTTGTAACTCAAAGAGCAAATATTCAGTAATGAATGGATATCTGCTCTTTAAGTTCTGCTCTGCCCTCGTTGTCGAACTGAAATTCCATAAACACAGTGGTACTCACACATGCTGTAAAGTAGCGGCTGATCTTCCCCTCTCCCCTTGGCAAAAAAAAAAAGGCAAGCCTCAACTTATTTTAAAATAAAAATAAAAAAAAGAACTTAGCGTAGGTACCCCAACACTTTCCACACACTCTTAGTCCATATCTCTTCTCCCTGCTTGTGGCTGTCTTCCAAACTGCAATTTAACAGCGTGAACTTTCAGTGTCAGTAAAACTTTCTGTAACAGTGCTAGTCTCCCACCCAGCCATTTCCATCTTACCCCACCCGTGCTGCCTCCAGCATGCTGTTTCTGTTATTGGCAAAAAAACTTGGCACATACAGATTATATGATATATCCACAAAAACGAAATAAAATAAAATAAAATTCAGGGATACTCCCAATGAGAAATCTTTGAAAGTATGGTCACTGCTGGACCGGACATCAGAATTCTGCCTCGGCCATATATCATAAAGACATATCGTAGAAACTAATTAAACATACAAACACAGAAGATGCCAGCATACAAAGACCTCATGGCCACTCTAGTTTGCGCTATTTATCTCTAGCTACAGCTACACCACGGACCCCAAGTCAGTCTTTGGACTCCCCCCCCACATACACACACCCATGACCATACCACACATGTCTCACCATACATTTGTAGCAATTCAAATGCCCATTAGGTGGCAAATGCCATTAATTTCTATGAAACAGTTTAAGGCAGTACATCGCAGCTTTGCTGTTCACTGACCCACAAATCACTTGCGGACACTGAGCCAACACCTCACCGGTGACCACTACCGCCACATCCAGATGTCAGTATCAATGGGCATCTTCCCTCTCTGCATATATTGTTGAGGCGAGTGACTGTTTACCACATGATCATCTCATCTGGACATAACTAAGTTCACAGCCTGTGCCTGTCCACCTGGCAGCAGTGCTGAAATTCAAACCCATGGTCTCAGCAGGATGCAGGAGGTCAGGAGTACTCGTAATGTGCTACTAATACCAGCTTTAGCCACATTTTTTAAGGACTTATGAGAAAGGTAATAGCAAATAGTTGAGTGTACTGACTTCCCCATATTAGGTACCTGGCAACCTTCTAAACTCTACAAATCATTGTTTTTTATGATGTTTTAGAAATATGACGTGCCTTGTGAGTAAATGTAAGATGCAAACACAGGAGTAGGGTATCATATTCATATTATAGAGTGTAGTAGAGCAGTGTTCTGCATAGAAATCCATCCTTTAAAAAAAAGTCTGTTCTATCACAGTCAATAGTCAGGGAATGTGATCGTACCCTTCTGTGGTAGACTAGCATTCTAGAACCTCTAGAGACTACACAAGACTGTTTCACTATGAAAGAGAAAAAACACAATGCACACATTTTACATAATACTTTGCACTATAAAAATACAGGATGAGCAACTTTATGCATAACCAGTGTGTGTTCTGCCACCTCAGGGTTCAGATTTCCACCAACCTTGGAACCCCTGTGTGGCAGAACACACTAGTTGAGCATGGATGCCCATGCAGTATATTCTATGATGTGGAATGGAATACTGATAAGTCTATCACCTTGCACCCTCCCCACCTGATTTTCAAGGAATTCAGGGTGAGTGGCCCCCCTTCATCAACTTTTCAGGCAGCCCCCCAAAAAAAACCTCAGTCCACCCTGTCTGGCAGCTACTGCTCACCAAAGATCCTGGGTTAAATTGGGAAGACAGGCAGAGGCTCATTGTAACTCATTTCCCAACTTTACACCACCACACCACTTAAAAATGTTATGACAGGCTCAGTTCAGCAATAGTGTAAATTATCAGGTATGCTTGCATAGGACCTAGAATATGAGCGTAGAGCTCAAGTTACACCATTTGATCCAATCACCTGTTCTTTTACTTTTCATTAGTTTATTTGAATTGGGTGGCTTTGGCCCCCACAACCCACTTAAAAAAAAACACAAGGGGAGCGTGGGGGCCAAGCCTCACAACTCAAATAAACAGACAAAACCAAAATTAGTTTTACATGCAGTCCTGGTGCCTGGCGGCTTAGTCCGATCGGTGTGGTCTGCTGCAAGAGATCAGCAGGCACAAGCCCTTGGTTAAATCACCCATTCAGTTACTTTTTATTACTTTATTTGCGTTGGGGGGGCTTCACCCCAACACCCCCTGTAAAAAACAAAACAAGGGGGGTGTGGGAGGCTGAACCCCCCTCAACTCAAATGAACTGACAACCCAACCACAAGCACGAAAATAAGGCATGTGACCAAAACAGTGCTATATTCAAGAAGCTTTTATGGCAAGCTTCCTACATGTACCCAATAATCTACACAGTTCCGCCCCCTCTCTGCTGTCCAAGTTCTCACCCCATTAGACACTAGTTCCTTGGCTTTCCTGACAGTGCCAGTTACATCACCCAAACTAAACTTTCAGAACAGCTTGGTCCCTTTCCAAAACTGACCTCTTTCAGCAGTAATGCAATCCGCAATTCCCATAACAAATTTCCAGAACAGTTTTTTTTTAAAATAGCAACTTTTTTAAATTATTTTCTAACCTCTTAAAAAATCTCTAATGTACATAGACTTCCAAGTTTCTTATGCCTGTGTTTTGAACTGGAAGAGCCTCTTTCAATAGTAAATCAAGCAAGATCAGCCAGCCAAGCAAAGGGTCTTCTGGCATGGCACGCACAGATGGCAACAGATAAACTGCAGCATATTCTTACAGAATCAATGACACTTTCTGGATGTAGGGGAAAATGGCAACTTCAGTAAATCCCCCACATCTGGTTCTACAAATTATAAACAGTAAACACTTCAAAATAATACAATTGCTGAAGAAGAAACAGTAAGCTATGTGACTGTAACATTTCTACAGACAGTAGTAATAGTTCATATTATGTCCCATGGATGAAGCTTTAGTTTTTTTTAATATCTCATGCCCACTGATGCAGTAACTAAGCACTATTGATACCAGGTTGACTCTCTCCTACCATTTGCTCATCATAAATGCAGTCTCCTTAACCTTGACTTCCGTATACCACATCCTCCCCCTTGCCCCCTTGCTTGATCCTTGATGGGCTGTGTAGAGAACTCCCCATCTACTGTGCTGTTTGTGAATAGAAAATAACAGAGCTAAATCACTCCTTCTGTCTTCATTCTCATTAGACTGCAAATAAGGAACAACATCCTCCTTGGTGCCATCTTTGATAATACCACAGATCCCTGGTAGTCGAGTGGTCCCACCACATACAGTCTTCTTTCCCCTCCAGGCCCCAGTGACAGTGATGACAACTGGCACAGACCATTCAACTCTGTGGCCACAAGTACTGTATTGCTATACAGAGAGATACAGTGAGACTGGTACTTGGATGTGTCAGATGCTGTCCAGATAAAGAGGTCATGGAACAGTCTATGCCAGTCACTGTCCCTGGTACTGTCTTTTTTGGGGGAGGGGGGGCATGAGGACCAGGAGCAAGGTTGATAAGACTGCCAGGTACCTACAGTATTAGTATAGAATTAGAAATAGCATTGAGATTTATTCACATTCCAGTGGGGAGATGGGGGTGAGGGAGGGGATACCATGGGGGGGCACAGACAATTTAATTTGATATTTACAATCCAATCAGAATCAGGTGAGTTAGGGTGTATCACTGGCACCACACCAGGTTAGTTATTTATAGTCTAACAGGGATCACGCTGAGAGGGGGAGTCTAGAACTGTGCTCTGCTTTCCTATAAACACAGTGCCACCGATGCCAGGGGTTGGATAGTGTACACCACTGTACAGAGCTTCCCTGTAAGTGCATCACGAACCCATTAAATATACCAGTGCATTCACTGAATAGAAACATGGTATCAGTTAGGAGTGGTTCACTAATCCAGAGCTTAATTTCAGATGTAGCCGGGGGGGGGGGTACATGGTGGAAAGAAATACAGCAGAGACAAACAAAATAATACCAATACTAAACAAAGTGCAAGCAGGTACCATTTTTACCAACTTGCAATAATTTATAATGAGCTGGAAAAATGTGACAAATGTAGAGTACCAGTGTATACAACCAAACGTGGTGGTGGGGGGGGGAGTGTATACATTACCACCACTCAGTGCTGCTATCTGCCGCTTGCTTAGTGCTGCCTGGTGAACTGTTGTCTGGCTTGCTGCTGCTGGTCCTGTCCTGACAGGGGTTCCTCCTCTCTAGTACCGGGCCTGCTACTCTCTCTGGGTGGGTGGAAAGTGGTTACTCCTCTGCTCCTCCTGACTGCTGCTGGGGCTGGGCCCTGGCTGGCTCACCTCTGATTCAGACCTTGTCCTACTCCTCGTTTTTATGCAGCTGCTGGTGGCTGCCCGACCTCGTCACTCAACCAATGACAACCCTTACCCGCCCGGTTTATTGACTCCCTTCTGGCCTGAGTTGAACCATTACCGGTCTGGTACCCGCCACGCATGTCACAAACTTTTCCTCTCGCCAGAATCCTGGGCCTGCCTGGCTGGCTGCCACACTCTGTTGCCCTCTGCTTGGGTGGATGAGTCTCCGCTCTTCCAACAAATGGTCCTGCAGCCCTAATTCCTCCTCCCCTCTGGTGTCCCGGATGACTACTGACTCCCGGTCTTTCTTTCTTTGGCTGTTCTCTCCCGCTGCCGGCCACTCACTCCCTCCCACTACACAGCGGAGACCGTCGGCTCCAAGTCCTCACACATAGACACCTACACAATCATACTGACGCACGCATGCACATCATGCCCAATACAAGCCCCCCCCAATTCACATGCGGCAAGTTTTAAAAAAAAAGGCCACTGAACCTGTGAACCTTTCCGGGGCGGGGGGAATCTGACTGCAAACCAAGATAAAGGCACAAAGGCGTGAATTTTAAATATAATGCCAGTTGGGCCGCCACTTACCAGCCCAATTAAACAACGGGGGAGGCAGGTGAGGTGCGGTCATAGCAGAGGACACGCGCACAGAAACCAGGGAAAAAAATGGCTTAAAAAGGCAGCATGTGGCAAAATATTGCTGGGGCTCAGCCCAGCTCAAAAAATATTGCTGGGGCCAATGTCCCACAGGCCCATACAACCCGGTGCCTATGCTTATAATCTTACAAAACTAGAATTCAACCTCTATAAGAGACTCTGGTATGCAAATGTGGTGTGATCTATCCAAAGACACTTTGTTGTTTGTGAAACATTATCGACCATATCTGTGATAAACAGTATAACTGTAATACTCAATGGAACAGACTTATAGGTCTTCTACCCCAATTTTGACACAAAGAATAAACTCATCATTTAGATATTTTTTATTCTGAAGATTCCGAGTATGTATAAATATGTCATTTATGGCTTCGGTGTTTTTGTTTAATGTAATACTGTCCATATACAGAGCATTATCGATATAGGCAACTTTGGAGTATATTTAATAAAGACTTTAACAGATGGGAAAGGGTTCCTGAAAGAACATTCACAGAAGAGGCTTATTGGGTAAATTAAAACACAAAAAAAGTCTTTTTGCATGACTCTACAAAAATGTAATCAAAAATCCAATAAATCTCTATAAAAAAGTAATAGAAAAATGGAACAATGACCTTAACACTGTACTAACTGAAGGATACTGGATTGAAATCTTCACCTCAATTAACAACTATAAGACCTCAAGGGTTAAAACAATTCAATATAAGATCACAAACAGAGCACATTTCACACCCTAGAGGCTCTTCAAAGCTAGGATGAAAACTGAAAACAAATGCTGGCACTGTAATGAAGAAAATGCTGATTCCAACAATAAGTTCTGGAGCTGCTAAATTGTGCAGGTTTGGTGGGCAGAGGTGCTGGACATTTTATTTATTTAGTTTTTGTTGACAGGGTAAGTGCACTAGACAAATCCTGCCTATTTTCAGGCATCACCCGGGGGAGGGGGATACAGATGAATGCCAACTGACCTTGAACCAGATTAAGCTGTTGGTGGTATTTTTTTAGTGAATGAGGAAAATTTGGCCAGGACACCGGGGAAATTCCCTTACTCTCAGGAGGGTGGCGTTGCTGCTTGACGAGTATTGGAGAAGCTCAGTGTGTTGTGGGACATGGAGGAGAAAGGAGCAGTGCTGCAAGTGCTAGGCACTGGAGACACCAGAGAAGCAGCCTCTCTTCCAACAGAATCAGTCAAGGAGACAACACAACGTGAATGGAGTAATAATTCTGACCCAGAACTCAGATTGTGTCTTCAAGAAAAAAGAGAAATATTGCAGACAGAGCTCAGGACAGTGGAAATATTATTAGCAAATGAACCTCTGGGTCAAGACGAACAAGGGAAAAGGAAACGGATGCAAGACGTCCCTTCAGGACAATCTGTCTCACCAAATGCAAAGGTATTCGCTTTGGATTCCTCACAACAGGATTTATACTCAGAGAATATGTGAGAGAGAGAAAGGCTGGGAAGCAGTCGGCCTCTCGGGATACAGATAGTGCAAATTGATCAACTGATACCGTGCTAGAAAGTGCAGGATGGATACAGGATCCGACGGGTGAATGGCTTGCAGACTCCAAGCCGGAGTTACAACAGGAAGAAGCCGGTGAGTTGGTTGGAAACAGACCGGTTTTTCAGAGTACAATATCGCAAGAACATGGGCACGTATCAGTACCTACAGAAACACGAAGAGAAGTGCAGGAAATGTCTTCGGAAGAAGTTTCAGGTAAAAAGCACTTTTCAATTTTAAACACATAACTGGAGCAGACAAACATTCAGTCGGGGGTTATAGAAGGAGGAGGACAGGATGGTGATGCTCAGGAAAACAAGGCGGTCTCTCCTGGGACAACCCCTTCAGGACCTAAGCAAACCTCCTTTAGGCCTATAAGGAAACAAACTGACTTGGCAAAACAAAGAAACGCAATACATTTAAGATATTTCACTGGTATGCAGGAACCTCCCAATAGACAATATGTGGGACAGGTCCTAATTAAACAATCTCTGGGTTTTACCCCTGCAGACATTTATGCCTTCATACACATTTCTGGGGAACTTACTTTTGACATCAGTTTTCGATCAGCTGCACTCTTAGAAAAATTTTGGACCAAGTATGCATTATTAAAAACGAACCCTCTATGGATCCCTTTTCAAGTCACTCCTCTTACTAAACAAGCGTTTCGATTAATAACTATTCTCTTTCATAGTGAAGGAGAGAATATTGTTGATGTTATGTTTTGGTTGGAACAACAGTGTGAGGTTCTAGGTGTACCGGATCCCATTTTGGATAATGAGGGTTTTTGGAATGGTGGCTGGAGGGTAAAAGTGAAACTTTATGAAGGCGGTATGGATTTTAAACACCTACCAAATCGTCTTTTCACTGGTAGAGATAAAGGTTTTATTTTTTATCCAGGACAACCATGTAGATGTTATAGATGTGGATCTGCCAGACACATTAGCACACCTTGTACAGTTATTTTGTGGTCCTACTGTGGAAAACCAGGGCACTCTGGTTTCCACTGTGAAAACACCCCCAAATGTTCTTTGTGTCAAGACACAGGACATGCTTTTACTGACTGTCCTAAAGCATCCCATAATACAGAAGATGCTGACTTTGGGATACAGGACCAGTATTTAGCTAAAGCAGCTAGAAAAATACTAGATCAAGTTCCTGGACTCCTCCAGAACAGTGCCCTAGAAACTTTTCAGAAGGCCGTACCTATGCAGAGGCAGCAAAGCAGGGTCCTATGTCCACCTCAGACCTGAATTTAGGGGTAGCCCCAGTCACATAGTTTTGATGGAAAATATGATAGAAGACTCTGTAATAGATGTTTCCCCTGTTTCTCCCTGCATGTCTGAGGTAGTTACCTCCATGCCTCCCCCATCTGTCCCTCACAAAGATTTCCAATCTGTAAATATGAAAGGGAATAAATCTGTATTGACAATTTTGACGACAGTTCCAGATGGTATATCCACCTCCAACTCTTTTGCTGTATTACAAGCAGAGGAAGGGGAGGACTTGGATGCTGTCTCTGGTACATCTTCACAGAAAGATGCTATGTCAGATATAGAGACTACTTTAGAACCAGTTGGAAAAGTTAAAAAGAAACTAATGGATACTAGGATGGGTTTAAGAAAAAGTATTGGAAAAAAAACATGATGAATTATTACTTCAGTTCCAGATAAACAGTATAATTTGTCCTTTGCTAGCTTAAATGTAAACAGTATCCATACAGAACGTAAACATTTAGCAACTTTTTCTTTATTCTCTGATTGTATAGCTGATATAGTGTTCTTTCAGGATACAAGATTATATGATGGGAAAGATTTTGATATTGCTTCAACAGCATGGGTATGGGGCCCCTGTTTTTGGTCAGGGAGAGGACCGCTGTTGTGGAATAGAAATTTGCTTCTCATTTTCAGAGTTTAGGGAAGTACGTTTGGTAGAAATTTTTCCAGGGAGGGCATTATTGTTAGATATTCAGGTACAAGGAGTAGATTTTCAGTTAATAAATGTTTATGCACCACAGGGTAAAACTGCATGGCTAGATTTATTAAAATTGATTAAGACATTTTTATTCACTAGTAAAAATGTAGTGTTAGGTAGAGATTTTAATATGAGTCGATTCCTTTCTGATAAAACTGGCAAGACACAGAAAATATTTTGTGATGTAGGATTTTTGAATGATTTATTATATCAAACAGGACTCCGAGATGTTTTCAGTAAGGAGCAGAAAAATAAATCTAAAACTTTTTTTCAAGGTAGAAAGGCTACAAGAATTGATTTTTTTTTATCATCCCAACTCTATTTTATCATCATCAGAAGGTACATATTGTGGCCACTTCAGATCATGGGTTACTAACAATGCATATCTCTAGTTTTCAAGACACTACTAAAGGTCCGGGGTATTGTATAATGAATGTCTCATTGCTTGATAATCCAGAGAGTATGGAGGGATTTATTTCCCTATTAGAAGCAAGACAATCCGTCTTTTTTTATATGATTCTCCTGTTTCTTGGTGGGAAGATAGTAAACAGTGTTTAAGAGAGTTTTTCAAAAAATGGGAAAATTAATGGGGGCACATCGAAAGACAGGTGTCTGATTTTACGAAAACATCTTAGTCAGTTACAGTCATTACAATAACAAGGGGAAAAGTGTTATTTAGAACAAATAGCGACAGTAAAAATGGAATTGATACAATTACAATATGACAGAATGAAATCTTTGGAGACAGAACAACGATTTGGAACAGAAGGAACACATGCTTTTACTAATCCTTTTGTTAGTTGTAAAGCTCGGAGACATCAAAAAGAGATTAAATGCATTAAAATGCAGGAAGGGACTATATTACATACAAATAGTGAAATTTTGCAAGAAATAGAAGATTTCATTTCTAATATGTTTCAGGAAGACACAGAGACACAGGATCTTTGTCTAGATGATTGGTTGATAGATTTAAATCTTCCACAAGTTCCTGACTATTATTTTCTTTCATTATTAGCCCCCAGTACAAGTTTGGAACTTACAAATATAATTACTACTCTCCAGGGAAAGCACCAGGCAAAGATGGTTTACCCAGTGAAATATATGCTCATATAAATTGATACTTGGGAAAGGAATTAGTATACATGTATAATACTTGCCTTAAAAATAACCATATACCAGACAACATGAATGTTAGTTTATTAATATTATTGTTTAAGAGTGGTGAGAAGGAGTTGTTGAGGAACTGAAGGCCTATTTCTCTCTTAAACACAGATTTTAAAATTCTCACTAAGATAATAAGTACTAGACTAAGTTTAGTTCTACAAGACATTGTTTTACCAACACAATTTTGTTCAGTCCCAGATAGAAGGATTACAGATGGCCTAATTTTATTGAGAGAAATAATGGAAAAAGGAAGGTCACAAGAAATTATGTTTTTTGTTGGTTAGTTTAGATCAGGCAAAAGCATTTGACAGAGTAGTACACAGTTATATATGGAAATGCCTTTTGAAATTTAATTTTCCATGACCTTTTATTAATTGGATCCGTATGTGTTATGCAAATGCCTCCACCATACCATATATGAATGGGTGGTTGGGTTCTAGTTGTGCGCTAAGAAGAGGAGTTAGGGCTGTCCTTTGAGCCTTATGTTATATATTTTGACTTTAGAGCCTTTATTGCATAAAGTGATACTAGATTCATCAATTCAAGGGGTGACAATATTGAGTGATGATA
Source organism: Neoceratodus forsteri (assembly GCA_016271365.2). NCBI lineage: Eukaryota > Metazoa > Chordata > Ceratodontiformes > Ceratodontidae > Neoceratodus > Neoceratodus forsteri. The sequence goes on from JADMNL010000027.1 coordinate 26,673,597, forward strand.
AAGAGATTAAATATATTGCATACGCTGACGATTTATGTTTTACTGTGGCAGATTTTCCCTCTGGTGAAGTATTGGGAACCTTGTTGAAAAACTTCACCCGGGAAACAGGTTCCAGGATAAATCTCAACAAAAGTAAGTGTATTCCAATTGGGTCGGTTTCTACACAACATCAGGATATACTTGGTATTCCCATTACTTACTCCCATTGTAAGATTTTAGGGGTATTTTTTGGTCAAGATGATATGGGTTTCCTGAATTGGGATATTTTATTGACAGAAGCTCAGAAGAAAGTAACATATTGGAATAGATGGTTTCTTTCAAAACAAAAGAGGGTATATATGTTAAAAACATTTTTGTTGAGTATGTTTTTGCATCTTAGCACAGTATATATGTTACCTAAACAGCTGGAAACAAGGGTGTATAGTGCTTTCTTTCAGGGTATCTGGGGCAGTCACCTTAATCCTCTTAAGAGAGGAGTGTTGTATTTACCTATCGAAAGGGGAGGCTTGGGGATGATTAATCCAGTACTGTTTTTTTTTAGTATGTTTTTTCAAGCAAATATTCTTCCCCTCTTACGAAGGCAAGAAAAATGTTGGGCCCCTTGGGTTTTGGATACAGTAGAATCTTGGTTAGAATCTTGGGAAACCCACAAGGGAATTGCTAGACAGAAGTCCATTCTAGGATTACCAATATATTTACAAAACTGTTTTAGCAAAATTAAATTATGGGGTTTAACCAAGTTTGAAGGGTATACCCTATCAAGGAAAGAACAATATAAGTATTTGGTACAGAAATTTTTTTGAGAAATTCCTCATTTTGGAACTCGATCTGATTTAGAATTTAAACAAATTATACAAATGCTGAAAAATGGCCAAATACCAGTATATATGTGGGATGTTTTGTGGCTTTGCACTCATGGGAAGCTGAACATAAAGGATAATTTGAAACATAAAGGATTAATGGAGAGGTATTGCCCAAGACAAGATTGGTGTAGCCAGAAGTTGGAAACAATGAACCGTTTATTTTTTGATTGTTATTTTATAAAACAATTTTGGAGTGAAGTCGCTAAGCATTGGGTTGGTTTCCCTCTTCACAAAGTGAATTCAGAGATTTTGTTTCTAGGACTTTTACCTTCAAGTTGGAAGAACTATAATAGCGGGACAATACATTTAATATTAATATTTATTAAGTATCACATCTGCCAGACATGGTGCCAGTGGTCTTTGAGACAAAAATATGTGACCCCAGAACAATTATTTTGGATTATTCATAAGCGTTTGAGAGGATATAAATTCCAGGAATTATTTACAGTCCCGCCTCAGAAGTATAAATTATGGTGGACAAATATTGTTTGGTTGGATACTGGTTGAGATTTCTATATTTATGGTTTGTAAACGACAGTTATTTACTGTTTTAAAAATATGGTTTTGGGAAAAAAAGGGTGTATGTTTCCCATACTCTTTTAGTGGGGATGGGGGGGGGATACAAATTATGAGTGGGATATAGTATGAAGTAATACTTAATTTTGGTTTCTTAGTATGCTGAAACACTGTTTTGTAATTTGTTGATTTCTTTGTATGATGAAATATGTTTTGAGGTTTTTTTTGTTCTTTGTTAATTTGCTTTATTAATGAGTTTTGTACAAAGTATTATTGATTTGTATTGTTACTTATGGAACTAAATAAAAATTCCCCTACTCTTTTCCATAAGTGCCATGTGATCTTTAACATCCACCTGAACTACCACCAATCCAGGCAGATGGGACCTCGGTTTAACATCTCATCTGAAAGACAGCACCTCAGAAGTGCAGCACCCCTCTCATGCTGCACTACAGTGTCAGTACTGGGATAGTAACCCAAGTGCCAGATGTGGGAACTGAACCCACAGCCCTCTGATCTCCTGGCTTCAGAGGTGAGTGTGCTACCTACTGAGCCACTGACACTGACAAAACATCTTAAGATTAGGGATTTCTTTTTCCAAAGAAACAAGTGAGACCTTTATATTAGAACATTATGATAAAAGATTATTCTCAAAAAATGAACTAACGACAGTCTTAGCCTCATTTATAGCAACCAAATGATTAATTCTTAAATATTGGAAAGGTACAAATAAAGGATATTAATTAACAAAAAAGGAATGGGCTAGTTGTTCCTTTCTTCATTATCTGACCAGCACTTCTTCCCATCAATATTTCAATCTTGGGTTATTTACAACATTCCAATAAGCAATTGGTCTAAGGATATTTTCTTTTGACTCTTTAACTGTATAGTCCATGCTATTTATTTGCTGAACCATGTATTTTATTTATCTTTTTGCCAGATGTTTTGCTTCATAAGATGAATTTGTAATTATTATATGCAATAAAAATATTTACATAAAAATACAATACTGTCCACCCCTATATGTATGTCTATGTATGTGTATATTGCTAACTTTTAATACAAATTGATGAAGTAAAAGAATAAACAGGATACCTGCCCACCTGCAGTCATAAGATGGTGGACGGTATCAGTGTCAAACAGAGGCCTAGCCTAAAAGGGGTCAGAAGATAGCAGACAGTGTCAATGATAAACAGGAGTCCAACAAACCTTGGGTTGAAAGACTGCAGACAGTATTAATATGCAGGATCCCAGCCTACCTCAAGTCCTTAGTTGGTGGACAGTATCAATAATAAACAGACACTCAGCACACCTTGGTCCATGAGATGGAAGGCAGTATCAGTAATGAACAGGCACCCAGAACACCTTGGTTTATAAAATGGCAGACTGTATTAATATGAAGAAGGAGCCCACTACATCTAGTGTGATAAGATGGTGGTCAATATCACTAATAAACAGATGGTCAGTAGTATACTTCAGCTAAGGCTCATAAGAAGTTTGGACAAACCAAATAATGATTAGGAGCATCCTGAAAACCTCATATCATGAAATAGTAGACAGTGTCAATAATAATAATCAGGAACCAGGAACACACTGAGTTAATAATAATCAAGAATGTAGCACACCTCTGGTCATAAGATGGCTGACAGTATCAATAAAAAGCACATCTTGAGTCATAAGATGGGGTCAGTATCAATGAGGAGGAGCCCAGCACGTGTCAGGCTTTATGATTGCAGACGGTGTTAACCCATCTTCTAGGCAGCCATCTTGTATCCGGTGAAACAAAGGATCATTTGGACTTCATACAGAGCTATTGGAGGTAATGAGTTTTAATAAACAGTTGACCAGTACACAGGGCTCACAAGATGGAGGACAGGTTCAGTGATAAAAAGGAATCCAGGATTCCTCTGATTATGAGATGGTGGAGGGCAGTGTCAATAATAAATCAGAACCCACCACATCTTGGGTCATAAAATGGTGTGTAGTATCATTAATAGAAGAGAGCCAAGCACACCTTAGATGGGACATGGCATGAGATGGCAGAACGTATCAATAATAAAGAGTATCCCAGCACACTTTCAGTTATAAAATGGAAATCTGAATTAATAATAAACAGGAGGCTAGCACACCTCGGGTCATAGGATGTGGACAGTATGGCCTTGGATGATGAGAGTAGGGTGGTGGAGGGGGTTGGGATTAGGGTTGCTTTCTACAGATGTTGAATATGTTAGCCCTGATACCAGTCCCTTGATTTATGGCCCTGTACCTATAGCTTGGACTTGGGTCATGAGGGTAGGGGAGGTTGAAGGCGTATGTGACTTAGGCTTAACAACACTATTAACACATTTCCAAACTTTATGGGCACTGGCTTGACAACCCTAATAGTTCATTATCAACCTCGTGTGTGGTTTGTGTTTTGTGCAGTAGACACCCTAATAAGCAGTAATGTAGTTTTTTGCAATGAATGTCCTTACTTTTTAAGAAATCAAGGCGGTAGCATTCTTTACACATGGCCTTTGAGACCTGCAAAAACATGAGGTGACTCCTAGCGTACTTTTCACCAGCACTTTCTAGACTTTGAAAAGCTGGAAGTAATTCTGCTGAGGGGCACACAGCAGTCCTTCCAGATCAGGGTATCTACTATGGGATCATCTGGGTCTCCCAACTGGAAGTCCACAATCTGACTCAGGTCCACCCCTCAGGTGTCCCTGTCCCTTGTGTGGAACTATAGAGTCACACATCAGTTCAGCCAGAGGTGTTAAGCCCTATGTATCAAGCTAGAGCTAGGTGCAGGATGGGCAGTTGCACATCTCAGTGTATGCCCTTTGTAACGTGTACTGAGCCTGGTCAAGCATAAAGCCCATCATGTGTCTAGTTATACCTCTCTCTCACAAATAGTAAAATAACACCCTTAACATTTAAGTATTTAACAAACTATATTACATTAAAGCTTTTGTTGATATGGAACTTTAAGTAAAAACTCTCACACAGCATGTAGGTTTTCAAAATGATAATCTTCGTGGAGCATGTAGATTATAAAAACTGTCGAGCAGCATGTAGATTTTAAAAAACGTTGTGCAGCAAGAAGGTTTTCAAAACTATCGTTCAGCTCATAGATTTTCAAAACCTTCGTGAAGGATTTCTGTGTAAATGTTTAATAAAAACCATCATGCAACATATAGATTTTGAAAACAGTCAAACAACACATGGATTTTCAAAACCGTCATGCAGAACATAGAGTTAAAGAAACAATGTGCAGCATAAAGATGTTAAAGCAGCAGTGCAATGAAAAAAGTTATTCCAAAAAGCTAATTTTCTGCTACAGTTATGAAAAATATTGGCAGAACTGTCGATTTGGGTTTTCTGGATGCTTCCTATGACATTTACACTTTTGTCTGGATTGCTGCCCTCCTCAGGTCTTCAGTATTATTTCTATGCAATGCTTCACTGTAAACTATTCCACCATAGTTAAAAATAGCAGGGATCATTAAAACAATCTCACAGCAGGCAGGAAGCTGAATTCATGATTTGTTGATGCATGCTTTGTTCCTGTATAGTGTACCAAGCTTGGGGTGGAGCTAGTGGTGCATGGCCTTAGTATGTACTGAGGAATTAATAGCGTTTTATAAGATTCATAGGAGAGTACGAGCCAGATCAGGCGTGAGCCTATGTATAGCTTGCCCTTTTCCTCAAAGGGAATATTGGCTGATTTTATTATGTTTATAATACACATCTAATTTGTTTTTAAATTCGTTCATGGTTGCACTTGCAACTACCTCCAGCAGAAGTCTATTCCACACCCTTACTACCCTTTGATTACATCAGTTTGCCCTCTTCTTTGTATAAAAGAAAATGCTGATTCTTCTTCTAACAGGTTTCTCCTTTTAATTGAAGTACATGGGATCTTGTATTGTAGAAGTCTGACATCATCTCCAATCCTGTACATTCCCATAAATCATTATTTCTGAAGACTTTATATACTAGGTACATATCTCCCCTTAGTCGCTGGTATGCCAGTGAAAATAATCCCAATGGTTCTAATCTATCATCATAATTTAAATGTTCAACTAATTTAACCAGTTTTGTGGCTCTAGGTTACACCCCTTCCATTAACCTAATATCAGCACTATAACTGGGTGAAATTAATGAGCACAGTGTTCCAGATGAGGTCTTACCAAAATTGAATAAAGTGGCATCAGTACTCTTCTGTCTAATCTCCATATTCCTGGCTGTGGATCCTAGTACTCCCTTCATCTTCTGTACCACAGTATAACAATTCCTAGTTTGTTTAAGGGTGTCTGTTATTGTTACTACTACATCTTTTTCCTCAGTAGTTATCCTTAAGATGTGTCCTCCTAAACTACATTGTGCTCGAGTGTTTGTTTTGCCTAAATGCATGACTGTGCATTTATTTCAATTGAAAACCAGTCTGTTTTTAGCCACCCACTGATCTATACGTTCCAGTTCTTTCCTCAAATTAGCAGTGCCCGTCTGAGTCTTAACCACTGCTCCAAGTCTTGTATTATCAGCAAACTCTGCCACCCAGATCCCTCCTCCACATTTTATTGATGCAATATAAATTTTAAACAGGCAGGGACCTATAACCAATCCTTGTGGCATTCCACTTGTCACCTCTGCCCCTTCTGAGCTATTATCTCTTAGGCTCACATGTTGTCTCCTGTCTGCTAACGACGATCTAATCCATGCTTGTATGGATACCTATTTCCTTAAGATCTTCTATTAACTCTTTGTGTGGGACATTGTCGAAAGCTTTGCTCAAATCCAAGAATATGATGTACACTGGTTCCCCATCATCTAATGCTCTACTTACTAGATTATAAATCTGTAATGAGTTGGTTTGGCAGGACCTGCCCAGAATGAACCCATGCTGCATTTCATCAACTACTCCTCTTTTCCTTAGATGTTCTTCTACTTCTTCTTTCAAAATCCTTTCAAATATTTTTCCTAAAACAGAGGTCAAGCTAACAGGCCTGTAGTTCTGAGTTTCGTCTCTTTTTCCCTTCTTAAAAACTGGGACTACACAGTCGTAGTGTTGTGAATTGTATTACAGTCATTTTTATTTATTTGAGATTGGGATTAATACCTTTGAGTCATAGACTCATTTACAAAGGTTCCATGTCGATAGGTACAGCAACATTACAAACAACACATAGTTAAGAAACAGTACAATAGTTAGAATAGAGTTACAGAATTCAACGGTAGTTACAAGGCAGTTGCATAGAATAACAGGAGATACGTAAGTGCATAAGGTATTGATGAGCTTAGTAATGCAGTCAACAGCATGTCAAAGTACTTAGGATACAAGATAAATTGGGAGAGCAGAAATTATTCAGTTTCACAGGTGATGTAGGATCAGCCCTGTGTAAGAGGAGGGTACATCAGGAGGAGTGAATATACAGATAAGCATGATAAGCAGCCAGTATAGGCTTTGTCCATGCATGGCATAGGGAGTAGAGCAGTGAGAAGGAATGTGGAGATAGGAGTGGGATGAGAGGAGGGGGGGTAGGAGAGGTGGAGGATGAGGATGAGGAGGGGATGCAGCCAGGGTGAAGCTTTGTCAGCATATATCAAAGGGGAGGAGAGAGGTGGGAAGAGTGAGGAGATATGGCTGAGAAGAGAGGAGGGCATAGAGAAGTGGGGAGAAGGAGAAGGAGAAGAAAGAGAGGAGGAGAGGGAAAAATAGGAGTGCAGGGCCAAGGGGTGGGAGAGTGGTGACATAAGGCAGTAGTCGGGGAGGAGTAGAATGTGGGTGATTTTAGAGGGGGGTTTGGGGGAGTAGTATCATCAACATTGGCAAGGGGGGAAAGGAGGGCAGATAACTAATTTTAGTCAATTGTGGGGAAGTAAGAAAGTAGGGCAGGAAGAAAGGAAGGAAAGGATTTAAGGAAGGAGGGAATGAGGCCAGGGGGCTCTGAATGGTAGTGTCAGATTCAATAGCTAAGGTTTACCAGGGCATTTGCAGACATTCTTTAAGGTTAACTGGGCTTTAAGTCCCAGTTTGAGTTGGCTGACTTTATTACACTTGATTACGGCCTTAGGGAATTTGTTGATCAATTTGGGACTACAGTCGGTCAGGGATCTCTGGGCTAGGGTTGTTCGCTTGAACGGTATAACCAGTCCCCTCTTATTAGCATTTTGGTTCCTAATCATGGGTTGAGCAGTTTGGAATAGGCAAGAGGTTGAGCTAGGGGTATGTCCCAACAAAAATGTCTTCACAAGCAGGCATGTTTGGTATTTTATCCTATGGTGCAGAGGGAGCCAACCTGTGTCTTGATAGAGGTCACGGGTATGTGCCCTAATACCAGATGGCAAGCTTTGTTAAGAAGGGTTTGAACCCTATTGAGGGCAGTGTCAGTGCCAGCACCATAGATGGCAAGACCATAGTCTATAGTGGATAGGACTGAGCATCTGGTAACCAATTTCAGGGCCTTCAGCATCATAGAGTGATGGTGGCAGTAAAGGATGTCAAGCTTCACATTAGCAGTCTTCACCACGTAGTCAATATGAGTTCCAAATGTAAGGGCATCGGGTGAACCCCAAGGTATTCAAAAGTGTAAAATTGTTCGAGCATGTCACCTTTGAGAGACTGGATCTGTAAAGGTCCAAACTTCTTCCTGTTCTGTGAGATGCAGAAGAGCATGCTCTTAGTTTTTTTTATAGTGGAGCAGGAGCCTATTGCTCGAGAACCATTTTTCAAGTATGTATAGGTTGTCTTGGAGTCCAGCCGAGATCTCAGCCTGACTCTTACCTTTAACCAATATGACAGCATCATCTGCATAAAGCACGATGTGCCCTGGGCATATAGTGAGCAGTGGGTTAATAAAGAGCCCGAAGAGTAGTGGCCCAAGTATTGACTCTTGGGGACTCCCAGGCACACCTCCCTGAGCTCAGAGAGATTACCATTTATTCTGATGCATTGAGTCCTACAAGAGAGGTAGCTGTTAAACCATGCCACCATGTCCTTGGACAGGCCCAGTGAGAAGAGGTTCTGTAGCAGGAGTTGATGGCGAATGGTGTTGAATGCCTTCGTAAGGTCTATGAAGATAGACCCCACTGCTAGACCATCCTGGAAGGCATCAAATAGATGGGAGGTGAAATCAGTCAGGGCAGTGAGGGTGGAGTGTTTCATCCTGAACCCATGTTGTTGGGCACAGAGTAAGTTGTGCTTGGATAGGTACTCAGTGAGCTGATCTGATACCAGGACCTTGCTCCAGGACCTTGGATAGCGGTGGGGGGATCAACATTGGCCTGTAGTTGGACAGGTTTGTAGTGTCACTAGATCTGAAGACTGCGATAACTAGTGTCTCCTTCCACTTTTCTGGGAAGACATTAGACTTTAGGGAGGCATTGAAGACTTTAGTGAGAGGTGCAACTACCTCATTTAACTCTAGCGCTAGCATCTTCATGTCTACGAGGTTACTACCTATTCATGTCTTTCTTAGTGCTCATTTAATATATTTTAGTATTTCATGCATGTGAAGCTGCCTGTCATATAAGTGGTGGAGGGGGACAAGTAGTTTCCTGGCAGTACCGTGCTGAGATCATTGAAGGCCTGGTTAAAGGCATTTGCAATGTCATGCAGTTCCTGTAGTGACCCGGCTGGGGTGATTACTAAGGCAGGAGGGGCTCTAGAGTCCCAGAACTCCCTGCCCCAGACCCAGTTCTTCTTGAGGAGGTCAGTGAAGTAGGAGGCCTTGGCCTGATGAATGAGTTTGGTGCAATTGTTCCTAGCTGTTTTGTAGGCAATTATATCAGGGTATTTCCCGGTTGCTTTAGCCCTGCACCAGAAGTTGTCCCCATGTCACATTTGCTCACTGAGGGAGCCATAGAGCCAGAGGTTGGGTGCCCCTCTTATTTTTTTTGTCTTATACGAGCAAATATGTCACAAGCCTTGTTAAATGTGATGAGAAAGTGGTTTAGGGCTTTGTTCCCATCCTTAGCTCCATCTAACGGTGACCAGTCCAGCAGGGTGAGATAATGCCTAAAGGCATTCAGTTGTCCAGGTCTCAATGATCTGTTTCTGATGACCTTGGGTACAGTTCTGGTGAACTTATTTAACCAGGTGCACACAACTGGGGAGTGGTCACTGAGGGTATCAGGTAGAACTGTGATCTTAGAGATGTGATCTGGGCATGTAGTGAGGAGCCAGTCAATTAGTGTACTAGTTGACATTTTGTAGTTATGTCTGGTGGGCTCGGTAACCAGCTGTGAGAGGTAGAGGCCTGAGATCTGGTCTCGGACAGTAGAGGCATCCTTGGAGTGCCAGTTGACGTTGAGGTCTCCAACAATTATGTGTTCCCAGTTCTGTGAATGCTGCTCCAGGTTGGAACTCACTTGTTGTACCCCAGTGGTATAGGTACTAGGGGTATACAGACAGTAGAGAGTTGCAAAACTTGTTCTGTTGCCCAGTTGAGAGTTTGAGGCTTAATATTTGTGCCTCCTTCTAGCGGAAACTACTAGGCAATGTCTGAACTCTGATATCACTCTTAATGTACACCAGACAGCCTCCCCTCCATTTGGAAAGTCTGTCCTCATGGAATACCGTATAGCCATCCAAGGCTATGGCGGTGTCACCGACCTTTGGGGAGAGCCAGGTCTCCATGAGAGCTATAGCATCAGGTTGGATAAGTTCCACCCAGGCCTGGAATTGTGGCATCTTGGGTAGGAGGCTGAGAATGTTGAGGGATGCAATTTTGAGATGGCCGAGGCTCATAGAGGACTGAGTTATAGAGGGTTCTGGATTGGGGTGCACATTTCCAGAAATTAGTAGAAGCAGTACTATCAGCCTCCTTAATATCCATGCCCAGTACATCCATCCCTTTGTGTGATATTTTGTCCTGCTGCACTTGTGCTGACTGGTTGCAGCCACCAAGGTATGGCCTATAAGTAAGGTGGCTATTGGGACTTTCAGGGCGGCAGAGGGTGTAAAAGCATGGGGTGCTAGCTTGGATGGTAGCTGTGCACAGGAGTCAGCCCTAGTGCCCCTATGGTAATGGGAATATGTGGCAGAGGATGATGGAGTGCCTGAGAGAGGGGCGGTGGGGTGCTTAACAGTGCCCTCTAATAGGAATAAAAGGAGAAAGGACCAGAGCATGTTGTTTTAACAGTGAAATCCTGAATCTGGTAAGGAGGTGGTGACTGAGGTGGCTCATAAACAATCAATTGGTGTTCTCAAAAAAGGGAACAGCCAATGGGGAGACATGGGTGGGCAGTAGCTCTAGTGAGAGAGCATTTAATAGAGGTAGGGGTCAGAGCCGGGGGTGGGGAGGCGGGACAAAATATACAGTAGTCAGTAAAGTGGTGCTTAGCAGAAGGCAGCACTGTATTACAGATCAGAAGCTTGAATTTGAGAGTTTTTTGTATCAGCCAATAGTGGCGGGAGAGGAGGAAGGAACCACCAATGGCATTCTGAGCTTCTGCAGTGTTATCCAGTTGGGTGCAGGGGCATCAAGCACAAGGTGGAACCGTACCTGGGTGGCAGCTTTGTGAGAGTCAGCTGGGGAGAGAGAGCAGGTGGCTGGAGAGGGTCCACACAGTGACCACTTCTTCAGCCAGTGCCCGAGTCAAGGGTGGCTTCTGAAAGGAAGACAAAAAAACAAGGGATTAACTAAGTGCAGGGGATCACCGAAGGGCCAGCACCCAGGGCTAAACAGTGGGAGGGACTCAGGACAATAGAGGGGAGTAAGTGTGAACAGAGAGCAGCACAGGCAGAGGGGGTAGAGAAAAAATAAGTTAATTTAAATAGTCGAGTGGGGGGGTCCCTATCCTTTGCTGCCAGGAGCCTTACGACCAGTGTGACCCCCAGGTGGTGCTATCCTAAGGGCTACTACCCCTGCCTGTTTGGCTACTGACAGGTTGAGGGGCCTAGGTTCTATGATGGGTGCCTCTACCTAGAGGTCAGGGTTGATAGTGGTTAAACTAGCTTGGGCACAGCCCTCTGGGACACTGTGACCCCCCTTTGTTCCCACTAGTGGCCCACACGGTTCACGGGAGTTATCTTCTCAATACCCCACATATGAACACTGATTACACATATAGTTACCACTTACCCTCAAGACGGATTCTGCCACACATCTCTGAGGACCCCCTGTAAAACAAAGGTTAAGCAACATACACAAACACAGATTGCAATGCTGGTTCTCTATGTACTGACACTTCAGACAGTATAAAGTTCAATAATAACAAACCTGATTTATTCAGGGGAGTAAAACACGGGAGGGGGAAATCAGGTTGATTGGCAATATTCAAATCACAGTAATGTACAGGCATAAAAGGGTCCAAAAAGTCACACTCTGGGTACCCAGGATGGTAGGGGGCTAGCTAGGTCTATTGCCGGGGTTGACTGGCTGGTGCAGCTGGATGGGGCCCTGTAAGAAGAAAATATATGCCCAAACAAATTGTAGTCTGGAACTGGATGGCTCAGTCCACAAACAGAAAAACACAAAACAATCAGTTGACACACTTTGATTAAATGAAGGTGAGGGGAGGTACCCCTATTTGTACTCACAAACCCCAAACCGATAGCTGAATTGAGGAGGTGGTTCTGGATGGCCAGGATGAGCAGGGCATGCAGATGAGACCCCTGGGACAGGGCCCTACTGATTTGGAAAGCAGGCGGATGCAGTCCCATTAGCTTTGAGTCCAGCTTCCAGCTTCAGCTCACAACTCACAGAACAAGGGGAAAAGGTATTGCGATCCCCTACAAACACTAGGCACATTTATATGTAAAGAAATTACTATACCAGGCAGCTGCTTCTCGATCCCGATCACAAACACTGCAAAACCCGAGAACACACGCAGCAACAGAGTCCCCGACAGGCCGATTGCACTTCTGCAAATCTTTGGTCTTCTACGGGCAAGCCTGGATCTGCACACTTCTTCCTTTTTCTCCACAAACTTGGATTCAGTCCGAATGAGCACTCGCTAATGGCTACAGGCTGACTTCAGGACCTTACACGCGCTTCCTCACGTGACCTGCACGCTGCAGCAGAACCGAGCTCCTACTCCCTTCACAGTCAACTCGCATCTGGCTCTCCAGGAACAGTTCATGGCATTTCCCTTAGGCTTCACACAGGTCCGGTTGGTGAATTCGGCTGTCAATCATTTCACGGCTCCCTCTGTTGGTGCAAAAAGGTGCCAAGGTCCAAACTACAGCTCCCAGAAGCACCTGCCATACATTCCCCTTTAAGCAGGCTCCAGGTGAGAGTCCAAGTTCTGGTTGGCTCAGGCAGCCTCCATTTTAGGGCTCCCCTTACCCAATTGGCCCAGATTAGCAGTTCAGGTCCAAAAATGGAGGAGCAACACACACAGAGTCCCAGCTGCAATAAAGGCAGGTTAGACAAACTGCAGTTTTACAAATGCTGTAAATGATTTCAGGAAAACAGTTACATCCTTCAGATGGGCTCCCCCTCCACTCTTAGCGACTGCAGAAATGGAGCGATCAGATGGCAGCTCAGGCCGGGATTCGATCATTAACTACACAGTCCTCCCATTCAAACTAATTTGACCTGCGAGCAGGCAGCTCTTAAAGAGACAATACCAGAGGCTCTAAAAGCACTCACAGATAAACGGCTTAAATGCTGAACACCATTCAGGCGGGGAGCACTTAGACAGCTCCTAGGAGACTTTTGGGAACCCCCATTTGCAGGGGGGTTACACCAGTAACAAGGACTTGGGAAAATTCAGGGGTTTAGGAGAGATAGGGAGAGGCAAGAAAAAATGTAGCTAAAGCAGTTACAGTCTTGGTGCCCTTAGGTTTCTACATCAGGGTGAACACATTTCCAGGCATAGAATCACAGTTTTTAGTCTAAAAAACAGCACACAATTGAAATCCCCACAGCAACCTCAGAAAACAAAATATAAAGTAGTTAGTAAAGTGGCGCTTAGCAGAGGGCAACACTGTATTACAGATCAGAAGCTTGAATTTGAGAGATTTTTGTATCACCCAATAGCAGCAGGAGAGGAGGAAGGAACCGCAAATGGCATTCTGAGCTTCTACAGTGTTATCCAATCGGGTGCAGGGGCATCAAGCCCAAGGTGAAACCGTACCTGGGCGGCAGCTTTGAGAGTCAGCCAGGGAGAGAGAGCAGGCAGCCGGGGAGGGTCCACACCGTGACCGCTTCTTCGGCCAGTGCCTGAGTCAAGGGCAGCTTCTGGGTGGCAGCTTCATGAGAGTCAGCCGAGGAGAGAGAGAGAGTGGGTGGCCAGGGAGGGTTCTCGCCATGACCACTTCTTCGGCCAGTGCCGAATAATCTAGCCACTATGTCACGAAGGCATGTACTAAGGTTTTTAGGTCATCCAATCCCAAGTAAGATGTAATCCAGGAAATGTTTCTATGATTGAATAAGCCACTGCAGATCCCTACCACCACTTGATAGTCAAGGAGCAAGCCATGCTCCACACTGATCCCCAGACTTTTAACCTTCTTAGCAACTGTAAGCAGTGCACCATCCAGTGCTACTCCGATGTTCCCGCTACTCGTGTTGTGAGGCCAATGGTAACCTGATTCAACCAGTAGCTCCTCTGTTTTGTCTGGGTTCAGTCTCAGCTAGATAGAAGCCATCCAGTAAGTCCACACTTGTGGAAGTTTCAGAGATCTAGTAGACGTGGAAAGGTGGGTCATTGGCCCTGGAAGAAGCAGTGGCTGCAGTATGAAGAAGGAGTGTGAACCAACAATCTTAATTCAGGAGGAAGCCCCAGAAAACCAGCCAAGGAGAGGTGTCTGGTGCCTCGACTCAGATTTCATGTTGAGAACTTTGGGACAACCCATGGGAGGAGTTAAGTGATGCAGCTGTGCTTGACAAAAAAGGGGTACAACTTCAAAGTAAAGTGCAGTACAAGGGAAAAGGTGCCCATTTTAAGATAATTTTTTCATAGGAAGTTTAGTGTGGGAAAATGTGTCAGAATTTTAACAGAGAAGTTTGAGGAACTTCAAGGGGGACTGACTAAGAGTTGTCTGGGGCCACTGAGTAACAACCAAAGATATTCAGCAGAAAGCCCAAGAAGCCAGCTTTCCAACCACACATATGAGAAAGTGTTTAGAGGAACTTTTAAATGTGACCCCCCCATGCTATTTACGGCCCATCTGGCCAGGGCAGGGATGTACCCCAATGACAGCCCACAGATCCCTTCCCATCTCTACCCCCAGCACTCCCACTGTTGCCATGTCTGGGAAGACCATGCCTTTCCCCTCACAGAGTGGCTGCCCTCGGGGACAGACAGATATCACCCTTTGAGGCAAAGCTGAGACTTTGTCATTTCTGAGGTGCAGAGGGTCAGTGGATCATTCTGTGTCTGCCAAAGTTTTTTTTTCCTTTTTTGTTTCCCCAGGAGGTGTAGACATGCAGTGGCATCAGCGTGCAGATAAGCATGCATGTCCTGCAGATGTCCGTCATTGTCACTGCCCCTCTTCTGTATGGTCTCGCCTGTGTCCACCCAGTCTCCACTGAGTGTCAACAGTGTACCAGGAGCTCATGGCCCCCCACCCTGCAGGAGGTGAGCTATCCATGGGATGCTCATCCATCTCCCCTGGCCGGCCATCTGATGCTCTGGTCTCATTCATGAACCTGGATCATCAGTGTTGCAAGTGGTAGTGCTACCACTACACTGGTGGGCGAGCCACTGAATGTGATTTTGTGTGTTAAAGCATGCAAGTACAAACTATATTGTTTTCCAGGATGGATAAATTGGGCAGGGACCAAAAGACATGTCCCCAAAGCTTCAAAATTAACATTCCATTGTGACTTATGCTGCTGCAGAATTTCAAAGGGGAATGGAATCTGATTGCTGCTGTGGAGAGGGAGAACACAGAAACAAACATTGAATTTGTCAGCAGAAAAAGGGTCATTAGCCCATCATACCTTCCCATTCCTATCAAACTCATGATGAATGAAAGTGCCCTGCAGGCTCTTAACTCTCCCCTCCCCCCTTTCTGCTGTGGTCTTTATTAAGCCCTTGTATCCATGCCTCCTCATTTGAATTCCCCACAAATGTTGTACAGACCATCTCACCTGGCAACCTATTCCTCCCCTATACAACCCTCTCTGTGAAAAAAGTACTTCCTGGTGTCTCTCTTAAGCTTGCCCTCACCAGCTTCATGGAGCTGTCCCCAGTGTTTGTGTCTCCACAAAGTCTGGACAATTCCCTGCTATCCACTTTGTTTACACCCTGGAGGCATGTGTCTGTATCAATCATGTCT
The DNA here is from genome assembly GCA_016271365.2 of Neoceratodus forsteri. Lineage (NCBI taxonomy): Eukaryota > Metazoa > Chordata > Ceratodontiformes > Ceratodontidae > Neoceratodus > Neoceratodus forsteri. Next base: position 26,689,194 of record JADMNL010000027.1, read on the forward strand.
TCTCTACCTTCTCACCTAAAGTTTGCACATATTCATATATACCAGCCTCTCCTTGTACATTCAGCTGAAGGTGAAAGCTAGAGATGAAAGATTCCAGCCTCTCACAGATCAGGAATTAATTTATGCAAACTGTCCAGCAGTTTAAGAGAGATTGCACTGCCTATATTCAGGGAGACTGAGCAGGGAGACAAGGCTGACAGACCAGACTCGATTTGAGGGGAGACAAGTCAGCCAATGAATGCCTACAGGAAGGTGGAGACTTAAAGGACTAGTCCTCTACTGAAGCATATGTAACAGGAGATGACCTGTATCCCAGAGCAAGGACAGTAAGGCAGTGAGTGAGGCTAGGGAAAGGTTTGCTATTGTCTGCTGCAACAAGGTACTTGCTTGTCAGCGATTTTTTCCAGGAAAATGTTCAGCAACCAGTTTTAGCAGTTACAGTTCAGTGAAACTAAGCAATTTGTTTCCAGAATCATCACCACCAGAGGTCCACTGTTCATACTGAATCCAGCTTTCACATCATCAGCATCAGATATGGACTGTGATTTTGTCATATTTAAGAAAGGACATTTGACATTTACCTTAACAGACATTATTAAAAGAGACTATTGCTAAAGGGATTTAAACTCAATAGACTTGAGGGGAGTCACATGGGTATTAAATATTGATAGCCTGTAACAGTTAATGTGAATTTTCTGAATGCTTATAAAGTGTAGAATTTACGTAAGAGGCAATTTAAAGTGTTATTCATTGTATTTGCAGTGGTTTTATGCATTGAACCTAGCGTGTCTAGTGAAGTGCCAGGGCTGTTTTCCGATCTCCTGGTGTGGCTGTCTAGGCCAGTCTCATGTATTAGGCTTCCACCTAGACCGTTGGAGACTGGCAATCTTTCCAAAGTTTCCATGACTTTGGATAAATTTGGATACAGCTTAGTCGAAGTGGCAATAAATAGAGCAGGCAAAGGGAAATCGGTTTCCTGATCTACAAGTCCTCCTGCCACCACCACATAATCAGTTACTTGGCTGACCAGAACTATTTACATAGAAACATAGACTTTGACAGCAGATAAGGACCACTTGGCCCACCTAGTCTGCCCATTTCCCTACCTAGAGGATAAGCTGCAGATCCTATTTAACCAACAGCCTATTTCTTCCTACTCCCCACAAAAATTGCCTTATGTCTGTTCCATGCATTCTTGAATTCTCCCATAGTTTTAGACCCCACAACCTCCTCAGGAAGGCTGTTCCATGCATCCACCAACCTCTCTGTGAAAAAATACTTCCTCACATTGCCCCTGAGCCGTCCCCCTCTATCTTCAAATTGTGTTCCCTTGTTCTTGCACATCTCTTGATGTATTTGATCTTGATGAACAAATACTGTATGTTCATTATAGTCTGCAGTACTATTATGACCGTGACTGGTCACCATAGGACAATGGACCTGTCCTAGTTCTTCAAGTATTCTTACCAGTATGTTAAAATCTCCTGTATATTTGTGTCTAGGGCAATTCAGTATTCTGCAATTGATTGTTTTATTGGGATCTATGTGGCACCATCCCAGGAATTTATGTATAAATTCTGGGCAGTTTAAATCTGTACAATTAATTACATGAATGTAACCTGGAATGGTGATTTCAATTGTACCCATATGGCCAATAAAGCTATAGTCAAACTCTGGTTTGGTTCTTGAATTTGAATGTTCTAAGTCAAAAGCCCTTAACTGTATTAAGGTCAGGTGAGAAACATCACCATTTCATTTAGAATTCATTTTTTTTTTGTTTTTTTTTTTACTCTTTCTTTATCCCTCCTATTTCCTGCCGCTGTTCACTCTCTCAGAGCTCCCCTCAAAGGTCCCTATCAGCAGCTCCCCCCGAGTAGTCTTCCCCAGAGTACTAACACTTACCCACATACCTGCAGAGCCTCGGATTACCCTCCAGGTAGGGCAGCTGAGATCCCCCATATCCCCCCCCCGAACAGCGACTGGAAGCTCATACGCCCGGAGTCTGCCGTCATAGGTGCTGCTTGGGACCAGCGCTGAGGCTCGTCGCCTAGATCAGGGCAGGATATTTTTCCTGATGTTCTGGTGCGTATCTCCCCTAGCATTGGCGTGCAATGGGGACAAGGCTGCCGGTGTGTGTGGAGATGCACATTGAAGCCAGTCCCCTGCCAATGTCTACCCTAGCGTGGAACGTCTCCCCATCTGTACTGACCACTCTGAGGTTCCCCAGCAGGGGTGGTAATGCAGTGGAGAGTACGGAAACCCCTCCCTGGAGAAGGAGAGCTGCCATTGGGCACTCAATCCTTCTCCCTTCCTGCTGACCCCCGTTGACCCGAGTCCGCTCCCGAACCCAGGTCACCAGTGTGGTGCAAGGTGTGGTGTCCAGCACCTCAACCCTCAGTGCCACCAGACCAGCAGAATTCATTTTTAAGAAATGTTTTTACTTAGTATTTGGTTACTTGGTCAAAGGGACAAAAGAAGGCCGAAGCCCATGAATATTGTCCTCCACATATGTGGATCATTAGTGATAAACCCTATCTAGTTAGCCATTTGTCTAATTTAAGTTTGAAGTTAGTGAAAGAAGGGGCATCCATAACGTCCTGTGGAAGAGTATTCCAAAGTCCTGGGGTACGTATTGTAAAAAAGGTTTGTCTTTTTTTTGTTTTACATTTAGCTATATCTAATTGTTTGTTGTGCAGTCTGGGTCCAGTTTTCCTATTAGCAAAGGAAATACCACACTGTTTCATTAGTATTGGATTTTGGATAATCTTGTAAAGTTGTAATATCAAATCTGAAAGTCACAAATTAATCTTAACAGTAATATAAGTAAGACAATATAAATTTGCTAAATAGCAGTACAAGCAAAAATATATAAATTTTCCCGTCGAGTCAAAAAATAGTCGCAATAAAAGAATAAAAAGAAAAGATAAAAATGATGCCAAGCATTAAATCCGCTCAGTTCCAGAGATGCCTGAATTAGTAGGCAGAAAACTCACTGCACCAGTTTTACCAAGATGTCGACCTGAGGTCCTGGAGCTAGGATGAGACTCTGCCTTCCTTCTGTCTGCTCTTACCTGGACTGAATTGTCTGCAGATTTATATAGTCTGTCAAGGCAAATGACTGGATTGGTACTTCTGCAGTTTCTAGTTTTGGGCAGAGTTTAAAACGGTAGTCTTCTGCGTTAGGAAGTAATTTTCTATGTCAGAAGACCATCAGTTAATAACTTAATGTATCAGAAAGCTATCAGTGATTTGAAGCATCTGATTAAAAAGGGTCTTTTTAGGTGAACATATGGGCTGTCACTAACAGTTTGACATCATGCTACAACATCTAGTATGACCGGGGAATTTTTGGCCAAACAAAAATACATTTATCTTTACTGATAGCACTCATTAACTGGCGTACTGAGTTATTTTTTGTAATACCCCAGGGAGGTGGTGGCTCACGTAGACATCTGGTTGTCTCGCAGTTAAGCTTTTTACAAGAAGGACATTTAATACGTGACTTATGAGATGAGCATTTAAAATGTCTTAGTATATAATCCTTATTGTAAAACATTTAACATTTATCAAGTAAAGAGTTCACATTCAGTTATAAGTATCCACACAAATCAATAAGTAGACTAGCAAGCCTTGAATATGATTTAGGTTTACAACTGGGTGTAAAATGAAAGTATATATACAAATACCTAGTTACAAGATATTTTTGTTTAAGCCTGTTTGTTAGTCTGTCACAAGAGGAAGTGATGCTTGATCACCGTTGAATTTGAGGTTAAGCCATTTACAAGAACGGGGTCTAAAATACCTTAACTTGTAATTTATCAGAAAAAGCATCTTTAAGATACCTTGCATGTATTTTACTGTAAATATAAAAATGTTTAGCTTCACACTCAGCAATCATGTTAATAAGTATTAACAAAAATACAGAACCAAATTCATATTAGTAAATATTAAACACAAACCAAAACTATAAGTAACTTAATTGTAAGTAGTTAATCAATAATAAAACATATGCCTAAGTATTGAGTTTGACTGTTATATGTTTAAGCAGAAAAAAGCTGTAAGGTATTAATTCTTACATTTGCTTATTGGTTTACTGCATTTCAAAATGCACCAAGCAAAAAATGACTTTATTTGACATTACTTAGAATTCATTTGTAATGTCCAATGGAGGATCCCTTGGTAGGATATCTGGAACAACCCATCTACTCATTATTTCTTCAAGCTCCTGATTCCTCTCTTCATTGGTTAGGAGTGATGGGGTGAGCAGACCCACCGGGGGCTAAAGTGGGGTGCAGACTGAGCAACTGTACCATCAGAATGGCTAGTAAAGTTCCAGTTTGCATTATGGCCCAAGTCATTTATCCAAGACTGTCTCTTTTGTCTCACATTTCCTGTGTTCTCCTTTGGTCAGTGCACCATAGCCCCATCTCAGTCACACTCTCTCAGCCTCTTTTCTCACATAAGGGTTTTCCACTGGTCCTCTGTTGTGGGGCCTCCTAATCGAGTATACCATCACAAGTCTTCAGCACAGTGGATGTGGAGTGGAGAGGAATGTAAGAACCCCATACATAAGCATGAGTGTACTTATGTTCACTTCTGCACTACAATGTGTTTAGTGGTAGAGTGCTGTTGGCTGCTGCCTGTCCCTCCCACCCCAAATAAAATAGAAGGGTGCTTCCATCAGCTCGGTCTTGCCTGAGCTGAGCTCTGAGTTTCAGCTCAGATTAATGCAGAAGCTGACCTAAGAGATGAGAGAAAGCACAGAGAGTTCAGCAGCTCCCCCCTCGAGGGTGGGGGGGTAGAGGTATGCTTTGGCCAGAGGCAGCCAGGAAGAGAAAGACAGAGAGTAAGATACCAGTGCTAGACAGACCTGAGAACAGGGAGAGCAAAGGAGAGAAAATGAAAACAGAGAATGAGAGCACAAGAAAGGAGAGAGTGAGAGCTAGAGGGCCCTGAGATTGCATCGAACAAAATGAAGAAATGGAGCAGTGGGAGTATCCCTGCAAGGGATTCACCTGGGTTCATGAGGACCTACTACAGGCTTTAAGGTACATATGAACATACAAATGTGCCAGCAGAGAAAGCCCTTACAGTCTATCTAGTCTGCTCAAGTATGCAGGCCCCCCCATGTCTACAGAGGGAGCTGCCCCCCCAATCCCCACTGACCCCTTCAAGTCCCCCCTCCCCCCACCAACTTTCCCTTTCTTCTGTCCCTTCCTCTCTTGCAGCAAGCCACCATTTTCAGGGAGACCACCTCATCTGGCAACTCATTCCATTTGGCCTCCACCTCTTGGTAACAAGGTGCCCCCTCATCTGTTTTGAATTTTCTCCCTACCAGCTTTAGACTATGCCCCCAGATAACTTTTTTCCCTTTAAGACTGAAGAAGCCCTCCATATTCACCCTGTTAATACCTTTAAGGTATCTGAAGGTCTCGATCATTTCCCCCCCTTCTTTCCTCAAGGGAGTACATATTGAGCCCCCTGAGCCTCTCCTCATAGGTGTTGCCCTGCTGGCCCTTGATCAAGTTTGTTGCCCTTCTCTTGACTGTCTCCAGCAAGTTAACATTCTTCTTAAGATGAGGGCACCAATACTGCACACTGTACTCCAGGTGCAGTCTTACCAGTGTGTGACAGGGAGATCCTGCCACTCTTGAGGACCAACCTTTTCTTAAAGGGGAGCTGTCATCAACAGGGTTTCTTAATGTCTGAAAGACCATGAAAAGCTAATTTGAGTGAGCCATTGTGTTTATCTGTGAGTCTTTGCAGTCCAGAGTTATTCATATATAAATCAGTTTGTAATTAAGGGCTTGGGGCAGCCATATGTTTTAGGCTCTGGACAGGAAATGATGTCACTGAGGATCTTGGCCCTCCATTGACTGTAGGTTTAATAGGAAATCATCTGTTTTATTAAGTGTGTTTTAAGGTATTATTACAACACTTTCTACATTTATAATAACTGTTTTGTATGTGCATTGAAACTAATGAGTTATCATGTCCTTACATTTCAAACTGTTAGTAAAAATAATCCATCTTTAGGATTGCATTAACCTCTAGGCTATAGAAACATAGAAACATAGACTTTGACGGCAGATAAGGACTGCTAGACCCATCTAGTCTGCCCATTTCCCTACCTACAGGATAGACCGCAGATCCTAGTTAACCAACAGCCTATTTCTTCCTACCCCCCACAAGAATTGCCTTATGTCTGTCCCATGCATTCTTGAATTCTCCCACAGTTTTAGACCCCACAACCTCCTCAGGAAGGCTGTTCCATGCATCCACTACCCTCTCTGTGAAATAATACTTCCTCACATTGCCCGAACTGCCCTCCTTCTATCTTTAAATTGTGTCCCCTTGTTCTTGCAAATCTCTTTTTCTGAAAAATGCTACCCTCTTGGACTTTGTTGATTCCACTGAGGTACTTAAAAGTTTCTATCATGTCCCCCCTCTCCCTTCTTTCCTCAAGGGTATACATATTAAGCTCCTTTAGTCTCTTCTCATCGGCTTCTCTTGCAGACCCTGACCATTTAGTTGCCCTCCTCTGGACTGCCTCTATCCTGTCTATGTCCTTGCGGAGATGGGGTCTCCAGAACTGGACACAGTACTCCAGATGGGGTCTCACCAACTGTCTGTACAGAGGGATAACAACTTCCTGTTTTCTGCTGCTGATGCCTCTCCTATACATCCCAGTATACCCCCAGCCCTCCCTACTGCCTTCTCACATTGCTTGCTAACCTTAAGGTCATCTGATATGATTACCCCCAGGTCCCTTTCCTTTTTTGTTGCTGTTACTACCTCCCCACCCATTGTGTATTCTTCCCCTGGGTTCTTGTTTCCCAGGTGCATTATTTTGCACTTCTTTGCATTGAATCCTAGCTGCCATACTTCTGACCATTCCTCCAACCTTGCCAAGTCCCTTTTCATCCTTTCCATGCCTCCTTGTGTATCAACCCTGTTGCAGATTTTTGTGTCATCTGCAAAAAGGCATACTTTTCCTTCCAGTCCCTCTGCAATGTCACTGATGAAGACATTAAAAAGGACTGGACCCAATACTGAACCCTGCGGTACCCCACTAGTAACCCCCCTTTCTTCAGAATGGACTCCATTTACAATTACCTTCTGTTGTCCAGCCAATGTTTTACCCAGGCTACCACCCTGGGTCCCACCCCCAGGCTGGTTAATTTGACTATTAATCTTTTGTGTGGGACTGTGTCAAATGCCTTGCTAAAGTCTAGGTAGGCCATGTCCACAGCCCCTCCCTGGTCTACTACTTTGGTCACCCAGTCAAAGAAATCTATTAGATTCAGTCTGACATGACCTTCCCGCTGTGAACCCATGCTGCCTTGGGTCCTGTGCTCCACTGGCCTCTAGGTACTCAACTATTCTTTCCTTCAGAAGTGACTCCATCACTTTCCCTACCACAGAGGTCAGACTGACAGGTCTGTAGTTTCCTGCCTCTGTCTTGGACCCACTTTTGTGAAGGGGAATCACATCCGCCTTCCTCCAGTCCTCGGGTACCACACCATCCTCCCATGATTTATTAAAAAGAGTAGCCAGTGGTTTCACTAGTTCCTCCCTTAATTCTTTTAGAATTCTGGGGTGAATTCCATCAGGACCCATTGCTTTGTCCACCTTCAGTTTTAGGAGTTCTTGCAGGACCCTTTCTTCTGTGAAAGGACTGGGATCGACCCCCCTATCAAGAGTGCTTCTGTTAATTGGATTAGGCACTTCCCCCTTCTCTTTTGTGAATACTGAGCAGAAATATTTGTTCAGTATTCCTGCTTTTCACTGTCCCCTCTGCCCACCACTGTTCATTCTATTCAGCCTCACTATCCCTCCTTTTTCTTCTGCTGATGTACCTATAAAGGTTTTATCCCCTTCTTAACTGAGTTGGCTATCTTTTCCTCAGTTTGGACCTTTGCTATTCTGACTTCCATCCCTGCTTCCTTCTGCCTTAACTGGTACAGCTCTCTGTCCTGCCCTTCTGTGTTTCCTTATACTTCCGGAATGCTATCTTTTTCTTCCTGACTTTCATGCCTCTTTTGAGAACCATAGATGGCTTTTCTTTCGTTTTGATTTGTTCATTTGCTTCACACAAAGGCTTGTTGCCTCTGTGATGGCAGTTTTGATAATTCCCCATTCCTCTATACTGCCAGCTGATCATCAAAAACTACACATCTCAAGGCTGCTTCTGTGGTGCCAACAGGTATTGGGGCCCCATACTGCATCAGGATTTCTAAACCCTGGCTGTGTTTGTGTCAGTGCAGATTTCAGGGGCTGCCACAGCACTAACGTCTGTCTTATTCCATTCCCTCTCTTACAGCCTTTTCTCTTACAATTTCGGATGTGAACTCAAGTTTACAAAATGCAAATGTGGCTATGTACCTACTGGCCTGGCATCATGAGGCCAGCCATGAAATGTGTAATTTTTGATTAACAGCTGGCAGTACAGCCTAGAAGTTAAAGCAAAGAGCTGTGAACAAGCTTCATTCATCCAGCAGAATGGGTTTTGATTCTAACATGCTCTACTTGTATATTGTGTGACCAGAATAAGTCACTTAACTTCCCTGTGCTCCCAAAACATACCCAGAAACAAGTTATAGCTGTGTGCCTTTCCTGGACAAAGACAGTAAAAACAATCTGAGCATGTGTTAGGATTCTGAAAATATTATGCTCTTTTTATCCACGTTTGACCTGAAAAGAAGAAAAAATAGGACACCATTAACTGTTAATTGCAAAAACACATGGGTTGTTTAAAAAAGTATAATCTGAACTGCATTAATGAAATATAGAATAATATACGGGTGTCTGTGTGTGTAACCAAAATTTTACACACACCCGAGGTGTGGGATGCTACATTAACCTCGATGGCAAAGTCCAAGTGGTTTATAAAAGCATCCCACACTGAGGGTGTGTGCAAAATTCTGTTTTTACCACCCACTCACCCATATATTATTTTATTTAATTAATGGTGAAAATTTGTTTCTTTTCAGCACAGTTCAGTTAGTGCAGCACTTCGTCAGAGATACACACACACTTCACACACACACACACACCACACAACACACACACCACATCACATCACACCATACTGCACACATGCTCAAAGGGTATGGGCAGGATCAACCAGATTGATTTTTTCCTTTACGGTAGAAAATACCATTCCATTCAAAGTATTACAGTAAGAAACTGTTATACTTTTAACTTCATCAAAAGAAATTAAATATTCGTTTAATAATGCATTTCAGGTTATGCATGTTTTAACTGTGTTGTCCATCTATGTGTTTTTGCAATTAATAAACAAGTAATGGCATCCTATTTTTTCTTTTCAAGTCAAATCTAGATAGAAAGAGCGTAATATTTTCAGAATCATAACACATGCTCAGATTGTTTTTACTGTCTTTGTCCGGAAAGGCACATGGCTAAAGCTTGTTCCGGGGTGTGTTTTGGGAGCACGGGGAAGTTAAGTGACTTGCTCTGGTCACACAATATACAAAGCAGAGCATGATGGAATCAAAATCCTTTCTGCTGGATGAACGAAGCATGCTCACAACTCTTTGCTTTAACCTCTAGGCTGTACTGCCAGCTGATTATCAAAAACATCACATTTCAAGGCTGGCCCCATGATGTCAGGCCAGTAGGTACATTGCCACATTTGCATTTTGTAGACCTGAGTTCACATCTGAAATTGTAAGAGAAAAGGCTGTAAGAGAGGGAATGGGAAAAAGACAGAAGTTGGTGCTGTAGCAGCCCCAGAAATCTGTACTGACATGAACACAGACAGGGTTTAGAAATCATGATATGGGGCCCCAATACCTGCTGGCACCACAGAGCCAGCCCTGAGATGTGTAGTTTTTGATGATCAGCTGGCAGTATAGCCTAGAGGTTAAAGCAACCATAAAGATGGATTAGTTTTACTAACAGTTTGAAATGTAAAGTTGATAGCTCACTAGTTTCAATGCACATTCAAGACAAGTATTATAAATGTAGAGAGTGTTATAATAACACCTTAAAACACACATAATAAACCAGGCAATTTCCTATTTAACCTACAGTCAATGGAGGGCCAAGATCCTTGGTGACATCATTTCCAGTCAAGAGCCTAAAACATATGGCTGCCCCAGCCCTTAATTACAGGCTGATTTACATATGAATAACTCTGGACTGTAAAGACTCACAGATAAACACAATGGCTCACTCAAATTACCTTTTATGGTCTTTCTTACATTAAGAAACCCTGTTGATGACAGTTCCCCTTTAAATCTGTTGCAACGGTTCTTCTATTTATTAGCCTAATCTATCCTTTACAATTTCTAGTCCATAAGGCTGGCCACCTATGGGCGCCCCATCCCCCTTCTTGACTATGGTATAGTGTCCATCCTTATTTTTCCTTCTCCCTCTCAGGTCCTCATACAGGGAGGTTATTTTGGTGACCTCTGAGCTGATGTAAAACAACAGGCTGCATTCCTCATTGTTGGATTTAGTATGCAATAGCACTATGTCATAAAATACTTTGATGTATATGCCTTATGTGTATGAAATCTGTAAATGTTGAAAATATCATGGCACTAGGTGTTTTTGACAAAGGTAAAAAGTTACTAGGGAACTGTATTATAAAGATTACGTTACCGGGGTAGAGATATCAGAAAACCCCTGTTGTGTTATTTAAATGCACGTAAATTACAGGTTGTTTGAGAGACCCTTTGGCACCATGCATTCCTGTTTTAAGCTGAACCAGCCTAACATTTCATGGTGATTTGCATATACATCCCATGACACTTTGCACTATGAGGATATGTGTGATGTTGTGTTTCTTTGAAACTTGGCTTTATTGCCAGTGTCCTTTGTGGTAACCCTTGTTTCAGAGCTTTTGTACTGAGGTTCTTTGTCTTTAACTTGTTATTGGGTTTTCTTTTTTGAGCTCCCCATCACCCTAACACACAAGACCAACATAGGGAATGAAATAATTTTCATTAAAGAGATAGATCAGTAGATCAGTGAATGTTGAATAAGTGCAGAGGAAGGACATGCATAGTGAATTACTGCAAACTGATGTATTGAAGAAGGGACATGCCATTGTTTAAGGTTATCCTATATGTTTTAAATAAACATCACACAGAGAGTGTGTGTGCTGAACCTGAAGTTCTGTGTCTGGCCCCTCCACACAGTGACTTGTACAGCTGCATTATGACCTCTGCCTTCATGCTGGTAATCTCCCTGGCTATGCAGCCCAGCATCCAATTTGCTTTTGCTGCTGCTCTCCTGCAGTGTGCTAATTAGTTCAGATCATGCATGATGATTACCCCCAGGTCCGTTTCCTGCTCCAACTTTGTAACTGGCACATCACCCAACCAATATTTGGTCTCCGGGTTTTTCACCCCCAAGTGCATAACTTTAGACTTTTTTGTGTTCATGTTTGTGTTTTGGGTTTGAATCCCACAGCTTCTGCTTGCATACTGTGTGACCCTGAGCAAGTCACTTAACTTCCTTGTGCTCCCAGGTCGCATCTGGAAACAAGCTCTGGCTTAGTGTGCCTTTCCTGGTTAAACAATTTCCCCTTTCCCTTTTTTTTTTTATATACTTTATTTTTTATATATTTAATACTGTAATCATACAAGTACAGGTTCCATGTCTAAGACAGTCCATGCTAGACAATATATAACCATTTGGAGATAGTTTCCTTAATCTTAGGAGAAATGCATCCTGGGCATGTTGATACCACACTGGGAAGGTTTACAAAGACATTTTCTAGGAAAGGTATCTATCAAAAATTGCTGTGTTCCTACTGAACCCAAGAGCAGTATGACTAATTACGTTAAATATAGGACAGTAAAATTACCTAAAGAACCTTGCCCCAAAGGAGCAACAGGCGTCATACTATCTGCCTAAAGAAAAATTAAAATTCACTAAAAAAACTTTAAGGCAGCAAATGTTCTGTATGCAGTAAAACTAGATACATTAACTTATATTTATATTCCTACTTTAAGCAAGCATTGAACCTATTGGATCTTATACCTATGACCCACAAAAAGTCAGAGAATTCACAACGCAAGATTATTTTAAATGACTCTCCAGTCAATATAAAGTCCCAGTATGATAAAGTCATTAGCCACAAGGCAGCTATCAAAGAAAGGGCTGACCAGGAATAAGGACCTTCGAACGTTAGTCCCCTGAATCTTCAAACTTATATATAAGTATTGATTGAATATTTAAAGCAAAAGAAAGTACTTAATAACATGTTCAGTCCTCTCCCTCCTCCTCTATATCTGAAGCCATTTCTCTTGCTTCTCTTCGTTTGGACTGACGACTGTTTGCATATTGGGAAGCCCATTTTCCTGCCTCCGGGGGTCTGAAAAGAGCCAAACCTTCCCTCCATGTACTACTCTCAGCCTAGCTGGGAAAATGATTGAGTTAATCACCGATGCCTCCTTCAAGCATTTTTGAACTTCGTCGAATTTTTTCCACCTCAACCGAGTTGCATAGCTGAGATCTGGGAAGAGGTAAACCGCTCGGTCATCCTGCATCAAAGGCGCTGTTTGTCTTGCCAACCTCAGGACCTTATCCCTGGTACCAACTCCGTCTGTAACTAGGAGCAAGGTTCGGGGATTCTCTGGGTCTTCTCTGTGGCCACGGGGGGTGATTTGATAGGCCTTCTGCAAATTAAAGCCCAGACTTTGCCCTTCTGGAAGCAATTTAGATTCGAGCCAGTCTCTCAGGAACATTACCGGGTGGTCTCCTTTGATTCCCTCTGGCAAGCCCAAAATCCTGATGTGCGATGACCGGGCCTGATTCTCAAGCGTTTCTAGCCTGGCCCTCATGTGCGTGTTTTCCTTAATAAGCATGGAGGTTGTGGCCGACGAGGTTTCACTCTGTCTTTTAACATCAGCAAATTCCGTTTGCATCTCCTCCACAGTCCTCTCAACAGTCGTTACTCGAGTAGCGAATGCATCCATTTTATTACTTAAGTCAGCAACAGAGGAAATCAGTCTTTGTAATTTAAGACCAATTGAGGTCATGGTCTCCTCGGGTACCGGAGGTGTTATAGGTTGCTCTTCCAGACCAGGCCACGATGTCTGAGGAATCCCCAATGTTTTACCTGCCAGATCCTCCACCTTTATCTTTTCATGGGTTACCCATATTAGGTTTCTCTGCTTCCCCAGTCGAACTGCGATATTTATTTTGCTAAATCTCAAGTCTGCAGTAGCGATTTTTATTAGTTTTAAAACTCTGTTACAGAGCTGAACAAATTTGCTGCCACACGGCTCGGGCCCCACAGCGCCCCCCTCCCCTTTCCCTTTTTTGTGTTAAACTCTAGTAGTAAATGCCAGACCACTTCTTCAACCTAGTCAGGTCTTCCCTAAGTTCCTGTCTCCCCTTCCCTCCTCCATGTCCACTCTCCCACAGAGCTCTGTGTCATCCAAGGAACACGTAGATTTTATCTTTAATCCCATCCCCTAAGTCACTGAGGAAGATGTTAAATAACACTGGACTAGGCACGGAGCCCTGTGGGACCCCACTGGTCACTGGCCTAGCTTCTGAGAATTCTCCCCAACCACCACTTTTTGACTTCTGTCCTGCAACCAGTTTTTGACCCATCTAGCAAGTTTGGCCCCCATCCCCAAGTCTTCTAGTTTCCTGACCAGTCTCCTATGAGGCATGGAGTCAAAGGTCTTGCTGAAGTCCAGATACAGGACATCAACCACTTTGCCCCTGTCCACTGTCCTGGTCACACAGTCAAAAAAGTCAATCAGAGTAGTGTGGCATGATCTTCCCAACACTAACCCATGCAACATCTTGTCTTGTAGCCCAGTTACCTCAAGAAAGCTCACCAGTGTTTTCTTCAGGATAGTCTCCATCAGTTTCACCCTACTGAAATGAGACTGACCGGCCTGTAATTTCCTGGTTCATCCGCTGGACCTCTTTTATGGAGGGGCAGCATATGTGCAGTTCTCCAGTCCCAGGGCACACTTCTAGACTCCAGTAAGATTTTAAACAGGTCTGCCAGGGGATATGAAAGCACATCTCCTAGTTCCTTTAGGACCCTTGGGTGCACACCAGCTGGCCCTGGGGACTTGTCTGCCTTCAGGGTCTTTAGGCCCTCATGCACCCTGTCTATCTCCATTATGCTGTCTGTGACACCCCCCCCCTTTCCTACCTCATTCCCCTCCACCTCCTTGTGGCATTGGTTCATCCTTGTCTCTAGTGAAGACAAATCAGAAGTACTTGTTAAGCACCTCTGCTTTCCATTCACTTCCTTCTGCCTATCCCCCTTCTATTGTTAATCTGACAGTCTTATCCTTAATATCCCTCTTCTCCTTTATATACTGTATTATAAGGTAGTGGAGGAGAGCAACCTTGGGCAAAATCAGGAAGAAGTAAAGCAGAACATCTCCAGTCATCCTATTGATGATGCACGCTCCAGGACAGAGGCCACACATGTGCCGAGCATGTCTTCCAAGGTATATGCTTGTGCCCCAAGAGATCTTAAGAAATGGTGCCTCATAGTATGCTGGAGCAGAGGGTAGCTTGCAGGAAGCCTGGGGGTAGTAGTTGTTTAAGCAAACATCCTGAAGTGGAGAGTAAGATCAGATTATATAGCATGAGAAGGGTGGGGTGTCATGTTGCCACAGCACAATGCCTAGCTCTGGGTGACAACAGCAGTATAAGGCTGGTAGATTTTCTAATATACTTTATGGGGAATGTATGTTGAGTAGTGGGCTGCCAGTGAATGGGAGACCCTGTGGACTACATGATTTTCTGTGTCAAGGCTATCAATATGTAGCTAACCAAGGACCCTCTGGAACAAGCCCTGTGTATCGTGTCCCTGTAAACAGAAGTGTCTCCTCGGGACTGTGTATCTGTGTGTGTGGCCAAAGAAATGTTTTTGTGCTTGACTACTTTCCAGGAGTGGACAATGGCTCTGTATATATAAGTAATCATCCAGATGGCAGTATGTTTTGTGGGATCCCCACCTTAGCCCCCAGCACCCAGACATATAAAAGACCCCTGGATGGTACCCCAACTCATTAAGTGGGACCCACAGTAATTGATGTCTGAGGACTGTATATATCTCTTTACTCTGGATAGTGTATGGCACAGATTTCAATTCTCCCTCAGTATGAGTGGGTGGATAAGATATTCCCTCTCTGTCTCATTACAGACTTTTCTGTTTACTCTGTGTAGTGTAGTGCATGGTACAGATTTTATCCCCCATTAGTCTAGATGGAGTAGCATCTGTTTCTCTCTCTACAGCTGTTCTGTTTCCTCAGTGTACAGATTTTCCTTGCCCCTTTATCTAGATGGAGCAGCTGATATCTCTCTAGTTTTTCTGTTTGCTGTGTGTAGAATAAGGTACAGATTTCACTTTCCCTCAGTCTACGTGGAGTAGTTACTCTCTCCACAGCTTTTCTGTTTACTCAGTGTTACCCCCAGGTGGTGCTATCCCAAGGGTTACAACCCCTGCCTGCATGGCTGAGTGCAGGTTGAGGGGCCTGAGCTCGTGAAAAGGGTGCCTCCACCCAGAGAGCAGGGTTATTGGTAGCGTGACTACCCTGGGCACAGCCCTCCGGGACACTGATGTCCCCCTCTTTCCTCTCTAGTTGCCTGATCAAAACAGCACATACCCAATCACAGTTATCACAGTAATACAGTGTTAACTCCACACTTGGTACACTTACCACCAGGGCTGGATCAACTACAATGGCCCTGGAGACCCCCTGTAAAACAAGGCCTATAACAGTAAGCAGCAAATTTATAATACTTTCAGTACAGAAGTATACCACAACCAGTTTGGATGCAAAAAAGATTTAGATCTGATTTGTTAGGAGGATGTGAACAAGGGAGGGGCAGTAATCTAGAGATTGATTTTAGATCTGATTGATTCAGGCTATAAGGCATGCACTCAAAGGTCCCTGTAACAAAGTCACATACACTCTGGGTACCCAGTTGGAAGTATGGCTAGCCTGAAGCATTGCCCGGGGTTGGCCGGCGTTGCAGTTGTTGTTGGGGCCCTTTGGGAGAAAGAAAACAACATGCACTTTAACCCTTAATTTGTAATCCGAAGCTGGAGGGCTCAGTTTGTGAAAATCAAGTAAAACAAATCAGATGACACACTTTGATTTGAATTTTGTTGCAGGGAGCTACCCTGATATTTACTCGTGGTACCCAGACCAGGTTGCAGGATGGATGAAATGGAGACCTCAGGATAAAGTGCTGGTTTGCCAGGAGAAGCAGGGCACATACGATTCACCGTGGTGTCGTTCCTGTTCGTTGGTGTTAAGAAGGGAGCTGAATCCCCAGGCAGGTCTGTCGTCGGATGATTCTCTGCAGCGTGACTGGCAGTCTAAGCCAAGATGTTGAGGCCCAGATCAGATGGAGAAGTCGGATACAGTGCGGTAATCTGCTGGATGCAGTTTCCAGCAAGTGTGACGCATTCAGCAAAGTGGGGAACCAAATCAGACCCGCACTCCACAATCAGCATAGTTATAGTAAAAGCAAGTAAATACCACAGTTCAGATGATAGGTCCGGTTGCAATTCACAGTGTCTCTGTGCCAACCGTATGCTCTGCGGCAGTCTCCAGTGCTGACAGGCCACTCGCAAGGAGGCAAATCTTCGGTCCACTTCAGGAGAAATTCAATTCATCACAATTTAGGATTCTGGTCACAAGCACAGCAAATTCGGGTTAAAGTCCCGAGATATTAATGCAGACTTCTTCACTCGAGAAGATGATAGCAGGCAGGCCAGACACCGCCTTCCCGCCGACTTCAACACTACTACGCAGGAGCAGCTGCTCGATTCTCTTGAGCTGTTCACTCTCTTAACTCCAGACTCACAATGACTCTCTGCTGCAGGCAGCACCGGGACTTCCTAGTGACCCAAAAGATTTGGTTTGTTGATCCATCTGTCTGTCACAGCAAGGGCTCCCTCTTCAGGTCCATTTAGGTGCCAAAATGCAAAAACTACAATTCCTACAGAAATTCACTCCCATAAGACCCCTGGGGGCAGGCTCCATTTTAGAGCCCCCAAAGGTACTGATTGGTGTAGACTGGCAGTCCAGAACCAAGACGGTGGTACATCACAGAAATGTCCATGCTGCAAAGGAAGGCAGGTTACATAAACTACATTACCATTTTTATTAAAACAGATAATCAGCAAACAACCACAGAGTCTAGTAGGGCTCCCTCTGTGCAATTGGTGATGGCAGAATGAAGTGACTATACTGCAGCCTGGGCAGGACATGAGCCTAGAAACACTCGGACCCCACCCAGATTAGTTATAAAGTATGAGATAGGCAGCTCTTAAAGAGACAGGCATGGAGGCTAACTGGGTGCTCACATGCAAACACTTTTAACCTGCTAGGACACAGGACACCAGCTGGGCAGTGGGCATTTAGGCACATCTAAGGAAGACTTTTGGGAACCCCCATTTGTAGGGGGGTTACATCAGTGTAGGGTCCAGTACAGACTGTCTTCTACCTTAGTCTGCATGGAGTAGCTGCTATCTATAGAAGGTTTCTAATTACTGTATGTAGTGCATGGAACAGCTTTCCCTCCTTCTTAGTCTAGATGGAGAATCTTCTCTTTTTACAGCCTTTTTACTCAGTGTAGTGTACGGTGCAGATTTCACTTCATCTTAGTCTAGATGGAGCACCTATTCTCTTTGCAGCTTTTCAGTTCTCTCTGGGTAATGCATGCTACAGACTTCACTTCTCGCTCAGTCTACATGGAGTAGCTACACTTGCTACAGTTTTTCTGTTTGCTCTGTCATGTACGGTACACAATTCACTTCTACCTTAGTCTAGATGGAGTAACCACACTCTACATATATTCTGATTACTCTGCATACTGTCTTTTATTTATTTTAAATCTCAGATTAACAACCCGTGAGCTAAAGCTCATTTACATAGGTTCTGCATCGGCAGAAGTACACACAAGGAAAAGCAAGTTACATTAGAAAAAACATGCATTTGTCAATGCTGAATGTTGGCTTGCTGGTATTAGCATTGGAAATGCAGGAGTTAGACAGATGCAGAATAGGAATGGCAGTGAAGTATGGAACTTTACGCCAACCCCACCTTCATCCTGCAGAGACAGGCATCGGGGTATGTATTTGGGTGGTCACCCATGACGTTCATGCCATGTCACCTCACCCTATCCTGCAGACACCGACATGTGTTGAGGTGTGCTTTGGGGTGTTCGGCTTTACAGTCATCCTATTCCATAAGGACGTAAGCTGAAATGGGTGCAGTATAGGAGAATGGGGTGAACTCTGGGGCCGAAGAGTCCAAGGCACACCTCGATGCCTGTGACTGGCTGGGGGGTGGGGGTGGGATGGCACGAGCATTACAGTCGGAAATCCAAAGGCACACCCCAATGCCTGTCAGTCTGTACAGGGTGGGACATTATGGTTAGAAACTCTAACACCCCAGGTGTTTGTTGGTATTTGCACTACAAATTTTCAACATGGCCTTTTTTGACCCCACCTCATGAAAGCATTTGGGACCTCTTCTCATGAAGAGTGGCAGTGTGATTTTGTTAATGTGTCCCAAACTTTGAGTTCCAACAGCGACCGTGCCATTCTGCGCCAAATGTATGAAAACACTGATCGGACAGGATGTGAAGAATGACAGCTGTAGCATCCATAGGGAGGTGTGAAGAGATGGCAATGTTGAAAATCTGTAGTGGGAATATTAAAAATGCTCGCACTTCCAAGCATACGTGGAAACTGCACAATCTATGCGAGTAACACAGTCATTTTATGGACTTTCAGCACCAAATTTTCAACATAGGCATTTTAGGACCTCTGCTCATTAACAGTGTCACTGTGAATTTCCTAATGTGTCCCGAACACTGATTTCCCACAGTAACCGTGCTATTCTGCGCCAGAAGTGCAAAAACACATTTCGGCCAGGATGTGAAAAATGACAGCTGCACTGTTCATAAGGAGGTGTGGAAAAAGGCAAATGTTGAAAATCTGGAATGAAAATAATTACAAATTTGCGAAGTTATGAGCGTGTGTGGAAACTGCACAACAGATGCTTGTAAAACAGTAATTTTTTGCTTTTTTCCACCAAATTTGCAACATAGGCTTTTTGAGAGCCCATCTCATGAACACTGGCACTGTCGTTTTGTTAATCAGTTCCAAAAGGTGATTCCACACAGTGACCACAAAATCACCTTTCAGGACCGAATAATGCCATGACAGTGGCTGAATTCACGAGGAGGGGTCCCAATAATCCCATGTTGAAAAGTTGGTGCCAAAATTCAAAATGTCTGAGATATGCACCAAAGTTGAAAAACCCTATTCATGCCATTATACAGCTTACGGCATTTCTTCAGTTTGTGGTCGGCTTTGAAGAGTGCAGATGTGTTCCTGGTCCACTGAAGATCGTTGTGCTGGGCTCCGGAGGTAAGTATGGGGTGAGGGGGTGTGGGAGGCAGGGTGTGCCACGGACTCAACAAAGGACCGTTTCTGTTTTACAGGTTTAAGGGAAAAAAAACCGAAAAACATTGCAGAATTTTTTTTTTTAACAGGGACATTTGTCACGACTAGTGGGCTCCCAGCATGCCACCTGGGTGTTTTGGGGCTGTGGCCAAGGGATTGGGCACCCGTCGGCACATACCGAGGGGTTGGGAGAGCTAAGGGGATTGGGCAACCCCTTGGCACACAACAAATTTTGTTGGGGGCATTATGCCGAAGGGAGTGGGCTCCCCATCAGAAAATTTACTGGGAAGGGTGGGGACTGAAGCCAACAGGGATTGGGCCCACCATCAACAAAGAAAGACTGTTGGGGGCGCATGATGCCGAGGGGGATTGGGCACCCCCTCGGCACACAACAAATGGGGGAGGAGTTACAATATGCTGACAGGGAGTGGGCTCCCCCATCGACAAATGAACTGGGTCGGGGGCATGCGGATGGCAAGCTACCACCCTGCAATGACGGGTCACTCCCTCATTGCAGCGGAATGGCTGACACTGCAATGACAAGGCAGCCCCTGACTGCAGCGGCAAAATTATTTCAACTTGGTGGCACTTTTGGAAACAAATGTCATCAGCACAGTGTGCCTGCATTGGTCCATCAGTGCCAAGCCACCAAATGCAGTGCTGCTGTTGGCTGCCACAGTGCCGCACCTCCACAACCCGCTTCTCTTCTAAGCTGCCGCATAATGTTTCTCGCGCATGCGCGCAAGCAAACATAAAATTACAAGACTGTAGTTAGAATGTCAGGTCTGAGTACCAAGTTATAATGTGAAGTACTTACAATGCTTGTGAACAGCAAGAAGGTATTTTGATTGGGGTGGAACCAAAATACAACATGCATAGGTAGAGGAGTGAAACAGATGAGACAGTGCAGGCGACCTGAACCAAAGGTCCCTATTGTCAGACTAGGGTAAGAGGGTGGGGAGTAGAGGCACTGGGACTCAGAAGGGAGGGTGGGCCAAATGAGACAGAGCCGAAAATTGGAGCAGCGGTTTCCATTGTTTGTTAAGAAGATAAGTGGGGGAAGGGAAGATAGAGGGGGGAGGTGAATTAGCTTGGGGAAGGATGAGGGGAGGATAAGTGGAGGGAGTGGATAATGGATAGAGGGGGTGGAAGGAGAGGAGAGTGGGCAGCAGACAGGGAGGAGCAGGTGGTAGGGTGTGGGGAAGAGAAGTGTTGCTGATTTGAAGATGGATAGAAGTGCTTTATCTGGTATAGATTTAATTGGAAGGCTATTTGCATGAGGTTCAATGGGGGATAGCTCCTCCCACATCCTCTCCTTAAACCTCAGGCTTTCGCTCTCTCAGCTTTGAGCGTTTTGAAGCAGGAACTGCACGCACAGTTGGTAGGCTGTTTCTCCTGTTTTCTCTTCCCCTTGTTTGTTCATGCTCCTTCATGCTTTCTCCCTCTTGGATTCCCCCGCTCCCCCGTGCTTTGGGCCATCCCTTCCTCACTTTTCATTGCAATCTTCCTCCCCCTTCCCTTGGGTCTCCTCTCTCCCTTGTGTGTTCCTCAGTGTTCCCCGCCTGTATCTTGTGGGCATTCTGGTTCTGCTATTTTTTTTTCTTTCTTTCTTTTCTCTCCCATATCTCCTCCTTGATGCCACCACTCAGTCCCTGCCAGAGTGTCCACCGGCTCCGCCTCTGGATCTGCTGCTGCCTGCTGCTCTCGATATCCTTCGCTTTCGGTTTCTTGGCCCATTGGCTGCTCCTGGACTGTCACCTGTGCCAGGGAGTGTTCCTGAAAATAATTAAAAAATAAAGACTCTCAGCCCTTGGTAACTTTTCCTATTCTCTGATTATTCATACAGTACAGAGGAATGCATCATTTCAAACATCATTGTCAGGTTACAGAATTAATTCCATCACTCAAATATAATTACAAATGATTCCTCGTAGTAGGCACTTTAACAATAATTTAAATATGTGCAGATTCCTAGGTAAACGTTTTCAGGATCACCCTGTCCCTTCTTCAGAAAAGTTTCCAAGGGTCGAGAGTCTTTATTTTTTGATTATTTTCTTACTAATTTCTCCCACTATTTAAAGACACTCCCTTGGTGAGTGTTTTTAAAAGGGGACATGAAATCCTTTCTAATTGGCAGCTGTTTATTAAGTTCTTATTTTCAGAAATTATTTGCATTCCCCTAAATTATCAATATGTAACTGTACCTGAATAAAAAGTGATACAAAAAACTGTATTTTAAGTTGTTTTGTTTTTATGGGCAGCATTCTGCTACAGTTCTCTTCATAGAACCTGTGATCTGGAGTTTTAACTATGTCAAGATTTGTGCACAGAATGCTAATTATGAGATGTTGCCCTATCAGAACTATGCTTAGAGTTCTGTGCACAAACAGTGACATAGTCAACACTCCAAATTACTGGTTCCATGAAGAGAACTGTAACAGAATGCTGCCCATAAAAACAAAACCATGCAAAATACAGTTTTTGTATCACTTTTTATTCAGCAACAGTTAAATATAGATAATTTATGGGAATGCATATCATTTTGGAGAATAACAACTTTGTAAACAGTTGCCAATTAGAAATTATTTCCTGTCCTCTTTAAAGGTCCTTTTATAGTGTCTTTTACACAGTGTTCACTGTACAAACAAAGGGAACAGTGGTGAGAACTAGATTGAACAAATACATTTTTCATTCTTTTATTCTTTTTCTGGGGAGTGTTTCTGCCACCCTGAGTCCATCTGCTCTCCGCTGGCTGTTGCCACTGGGCTTACTGCTTGTTGTACCCCTCTCACCTTCTCACCAGGTCGGGGTGCATCCGGTGCACTTCTGAGTAACCTGGTGCCTTCTGCCTGGTGCTACCATCAGCCTTTGCTTGCTGTGCTCCTTGGGTCTTTACTTCGCTGACCCGGGTCCATTCCCACTGTTCTCCAGGACTACTTTTTTCTGTCCATTTGCCTTATGTTCTCTGGAGCTGGGTTAACACTTTGCAGCATCTTCTTTGCCATCATCAGCATTCCGGGACTGCTGGTGTTTGCTCCTATCATCTACGGGCGTGCTCCCCTTGCTACTTTCCTGCTGTTTGAAACTGCCCGGGGACTCGTGCTGCTATGACCCTCAATGTCTGTGTTCAGGATTTGTGCCCATGAGTAATTTTTTCTCTCCCTAGTTCATTGGTCCTTCTGGGCTTCTGTGGTCACTGGGGCGCTGTTCCTCCTATGTGGGTCGATTGTGAGTACTGGACTCAGGTGTTCCTATGCAGCTCCTGACTACTTGCTTCTTGGGGCTGGAGCCCTGGTTGCATGGCTCACTCATACAATCCACGACTGGTTTCCAGCCAGTTGCTTCCATTAATCCTACAGCCTATCTTGTCGCCACCAGTCCAGCTAGCCCACAGGAGCTCTAGCCATCTCTCCTCACTAGCCTCTCTCTGGCAGACCTACATAGAGGTCCTGCCATTTCAGCTACCCTGCATGAGGGCCCATCTAGACTTGCTCAACTTAACTCTTTCCCCAGGAAACCTGCCTGCGGGACCCGCTAGTCAAGCTAGCCCATGTGGGGGCCTAGCTCAACCTCCACGATTGTACTCCTTCCTCAATCCTGCAACTTGTACTTCCACCTCCTGCAGACCTACATGGGACTTTTGCCATCCTTGACCTGGACCATTCAACACTGAGGTGATGATGGACTTCTTACCGGGTCATAATGTCATACGCTTAATAGCGTACAACATGATAGTTAACCTGAAATAGCGCTGTCTAGGACTGCGAATGGTACAATACCATGAATGCTGCTGTACGCGATATTACACCATTCACACACTCCCAGGCAGAGGATAAGACCTCTGCTGGAAGTGGGTTCTGCTGAGCAGCTGCTGTGGCTCATTGGACAGAGCCACAGCAGCAGGAACCCAGGCACTGTGTCTGGGACCAGGTTTGATTCCCGATCCCAGAAAATTAAATTTTTTTAAGACTTTGTGCACTCCCAGAGTTGGACCCCCCTGGAGTTAAGAATCTTTAGTGGGGGGACCAGAGGGTGCAGCCCCCCGCAATGGGGTGTGGGGGCAGTGCCCCCCACAGAAAAAAGAGTTATGCTGCATGGCACAAATCGTGCTGTATTGGCAGTGCGAGTTAGCCATGCAGCGTAATGTCTTATGACATTATGACCCGTGCCAGTGGACTTCCATGAGGGTTCTGCCATCCCAATCAACCATGCTGCCCTCTTTACCTCGCATCATACACTGCTACGGTGATGGCAAGCCCACGAGGGGGCTCCGCCATCCTACTCAAAAGATGCTCTGCAAGGGGGCCTACACGTTGCTTCATCATATTTCTATATCACAAGACAGGCTCATGTGGGAGTCTCGCCATCCTTACCCTGGACAGTGCAACAATTGGCAATGGTGGACCTGTGGGGGGGGGTCTCGCCATCTCAAAACACACATGCCCCACATGGGGGCACTGCTCTCTGTTCAAACATGCTTCCAGCTTACAAATGGCAGACTCATGTGGGGGGGTCTCTCCTTCCTTTCCTTGGACCATTCCAGTGCTCCGGTGATGGCGAACCACGTGGGGTCCTGCCATCCCAATTACATCTGCCCCATGTGGGGCATTGCTTATTGCTGTAACATACTTCTATCTCATTGCATGGCAGAACCTTGAGGGGGTCTCACCATCCTTAGCTTGAACCATTCAAATATTATGGCGATGGTGGATCATGTGGGGTCCCGCCATCACAAACAATCATGCCCCACAACGGGGTCTTATTCATTGCTCACAGGACTTTTCACGTCAGTACAGGCAGACTCACATGGGGTCTCACCTTCTTTACTTCAGACTATTCAATACTATGGCAATGGTGGACCACGTGGAGTCC
The DNA here is from genome assembly GCA_016271365.2 of Neoceratodus forsteri. Classification (NCBI taxonomy): domain Eukaryota; kingdom Metazoa; phylum Chordata; order Ceratodontiformes; family Ceratodontidae; genus Neoceratodus; species Neoceratodus forsteri. The sequence continues at coordinate 26,713,510 of JADMNL010000027.1, forward strand.
CGCCATCCCAAACATACACTCCCCACGAAGGGACCTTATGCATTGCTCAAACGCATTTCCATGTTGCTGCAGGCAGCCACACATATAGGTCTTGCCCTCCTTACTTGGGACTATTTAGTACTATGACAATGATGGACCACGTGGGGTCCCGTCATCCCAAACATACATGCCCCACAAGGGGGCCCTACGCATTGCTCAATCGTATTTCCGTACCATAACAGGCAGACTCATGTGGGGGTCTCACCCTCCTTACCTTGGACTATTGAAAATTACGGTGATGGTGGACCACGTGGGGTCTCACCAGCCCAAACAAAAGGTCTCACCCTTCTCTTCTTGGACCATGTCATGATACAGCGATGGTGGCCCCACAGGGAGGTCTTGCCATCCTTAGCCTAAACTATCAATGCTACAGCAATTGCGGACCCACACAGGGGGGTTCCACTGTCCCAAACTAACATGCTCTGTGAGGGGACCTACTACTACATTGCTTCAATGTATTTCCACATCGCAAGACAGATTCACCTGTCCTCAGCTTGGACTGTGCCATAACATGGCAATGACGGACCTGCAGGGGGGTCCCGTCATCCAGTTCAAAACGTGCCCCACGATGGAGCACCTATCTTTGATCAACCGCATTCCAGACCATCTGCAGGCAAACTAATGTGGGCCTCACCTTCCTACCTCATCTCCTGCTATGTTGCAGTGATGGTGGACCACGTGGGGTCCCGCCATCCCAACACTAAACTGCCCATGACGGTGCATCTCAATTCCAGTGCCGGATCTTCGTTAATCCGCTGTATTTCTGTATCATCTACAGCAGGGGTGGCCAACCTGTAGCTCGTGAGCCACATGTTGCTCTTAAAGCAGTTTGATGTGGCTCTCAAGAGGTTTGTCAATTACGAGTCAAGGACATGTCACAGTCTTCTAAATTTGAGAAAAGTCAAAGTACAGCAGCTGAAAAATGCACTGAGTGCTCAACAAGCCAGCAAATAAATATAAAGCTCCAGAGCTGCTCTGAATAATTATTTTAAAATTACAGCTGTGTTTTAAAAATACTGTAACTTAATAAAATATGATTACTGACTGTTTACCATGATTATATTATTATTTGAACTCCTAAATAAGGCTAAAAATGGGTATGGTAAAGGCCGCACATTGGGTATGGTACGGGCTGCACATTGCTGTGGCTAACATTTACTCAGAAATTTAAAGGTGGCTCACAATCTGGAAAAGGTTGGACACCCCTGATCTACAGATAGTCGACCGTGGGGTCACCCTCGCCTTACTTTGGATCCTGCGAACTACAGCGATGGCGGACGCATATGGGGGTCCTGCCATCCTAATTCTACTATGTCCACAGGGCACTTCTCATTATTCAACTATAATTCCATCTTCCCTATGGCAGACCCACGTGCAGGTCTCGCTTTCCTCAGACCACCCACCTGACGCCTACATTGCTGTTCATTCATCCATACTTCGCATACTCTGGACCTTCTTGGGGATCCCACTCTCCACCTAGCCCATGTATGGGCCTAACTTGTGACTTCATCAATTCATTCACTTCCTCTACTGCAATCCATCTTCCTTCCTGCTTAGTTCCAACCCATGTTCTATGCTGGACATATCTGTGGAGTGCACCTCAATTCCTTGGGACAATTTCTGTCTTCCTGTTGAGGGCTCAGTCATACCCTAATGTTCAATGGACTCATGACAGCCTCACGCTAGTCTCCTAATTCGCATATACTCCTACCTCATTACCATTCCCAACCGAGCAAAGCTCCCGGTCATTTCATCATCTATGATATCTACGTCCTCAAAATCTGCACCTTCAATGAACTTTCCACTAGCTGAGCTGCCTGCATATGTACATTCTACTCCTCCCTCACTTGTAGCTACCTTAGACATGGATTAACCATCTTCTCTCATCCAGACATCTATCTGAGTTGGACCTCTTTTCGCATGCCAGAACCTTCAACCTCCAGCATTGACTTCCTGCTTACCATCGAACTTGAAGAAATGACTCATCGATCAGCAAGCTTGGACTTACATTTTTGGACATAAACACATCAAAACCTTAGCCTACATTTAGGATTATTCTCCTCTTAGTATGCCCAGAGGACAGGTAGGTCAGTAGCCATGGGTCCTCTGAGGTTCCCCCTAAGGGAATTTTTCCTCTCCTGCGTGCTACTGGTCACACTCTCTGGAGTTTGAGGAGGTAATCACAATACTAATAATCTTTTTTTTTGGGGGGGGGCCTTAAATCCTACACCAACCCAGTATCCCACTGAGGGTGGGATATAGAGAAAGGCCAAACCTCAAGCTCATAATCATCAAACATACCATTCACCTCATGAGTACACACAAGCACTGAGCTATGTACCACACATTGAATTGGAAGGCTATTAGCCTGAGGTTCAATGGGAGGGTGTGGGGAATAGCTCCTCCCACATCCCTTTCTTGAACCTCAGGCTTCCACTCACTCAGCTTCAAGTGTTTCAAACACACCCACCATCCTCCCCTGCCTCCTCCTTCTCCTCCTTCTCCTCCTTCTCTGGCACTCTTAACTCACCCTCTGTGCTGGGCCTTAAATCCTACACCAGCCCAATATCCCACTGAGGGTGGGATATAGAAAAAAGCCACACCTCAAGTTCATAATCATCAAACATACCATTCAGCACATAAGGATACACAAGCATTGAGTTATGTACCGCACATTGAACTTCTCCCCTTAGTCTAGACAGAGCAGTTACTCTGTCAACCCCTCCCCCTCTCCATCTCTCTCTCTTTCTCTCTGTCTCCAGATTTTCTGTTTACTATGCATATTATCTGGTACAGATTTCACTTTTCCTTCAGTATATGGAGTAGCTCTTCTCTTTACAGCTTTTCTGTTTCCTCTGTTTAGTATACGGTACAGATTTCACTCAGTGGTTAAACTGGGCAGGAGCCCACAGGAACTCAGTTCCACCACCTCTTAAAAATCTGTATAACAATTCCACTACCTCTGTCATCTTTCTCCATTAACTTCTATAAGACAGTTCCTCCACCAAGGAATGACAGTTCCACCACCTTGAATTCTAGGTATAAGAGCTCCCTCCACTTAAACATTTCCAATTTAACCACTGATTTCACTTCTCCCTTAGTCTAGATCGAGGCGCTACTTTATCTGCACCTTTTCTGTTTACTCAGTGAAGAAGCTGGCTTAGTCTGAATGGAGTAGCTTTCCCTACAGCTTTCTGGTTTACTCAAGGTGGTGTCTGATATAGATTTCCCTTCCCCTTCCTCAGGCTATATGGAGTAGCTCCTCTCTCTGCAGTTTTTCTGTTTATTCTGTGTAGTGCTTGGCACAGATTTAACTTTAGCTACAGCCTAGAGGGAGCAGCTACTCTCTCTGCAGCTTTTCTGTGTAGCGTCTCATGCAGTTTTCACTCCCCCCTCTTCCTCAGTCTAGCTGAAGCAGCTGCACTCTATACCACTTCCCTATTTACTCAGTGTAGTGTCCAGTACAGATTTCATCCCAGACCCTTAGCAAAGACAGAGCAGTTGCCTTCTCTGTAGCATTTCTGCTGTGTTTAGTTGTTGATGGTTTATTGTACAATAACTGTGGATATTACTGCCTGCTCAACTCGGTGTACAAACCCCATGACAGAAGCCCCCAACCGAGACAGCAGGAAGTTATCAAAAATGATTCACAGACATGCTAATTACTATTCACAGGCTGTACAGTAAGAAACATAAACACTTATCAGCATTCAGAATGCACCCTATGTAATCAAGTCCTCAGTAGCCACCTGTCATAAAAATATGAGCAATTCTAGTATTTATGTTTCTAGCCCAACAGCCAGGAATTTTATAGGATAGTGTGGAAATTATGCAAAACCCCCATTTTATAATAATCTGCAAAGCCGGGTAATAGGTTGTTGCATCTGCTCTATTTATCACTCCAACAGTAACTGAAGAGTTTGCAATATAGCACTTGTTTCCATGTGAATAAAGAATGCAAAACAATATAGCATGTCAGATTGATACTGGCTTAGGGAGAGGTGCAAACCTTAAAGGAATACAGTCAGCCAGTTGACCTCATGTTTGAAAAAAAAAAATTCTGACTGCTCACCTTATATATAATTTGTTGACATTGCTGGCTTAACTGTATCTGCTCCTTGATTTTTTATCAAACCTGAAAATTATGGTATTGGGGCAATTGTGCCAAACTAATTTTTTATAGCCCTTTGTATCCCCTTAATGCATACTTCCTGCAGTTTAGCAATCTAAAAGACAAAGAAGTTCTGCATAAAAGCACTTAGACAACAGCTACCCAGGAAGGGAATTAGCAACAAAGCCAGGTTTCAAAGAAATACAGAATCACACATACCCCAATGATGTAAAGCACCATACAAAGTACATGCAAATCACCCTGAAATAATGTAGACAGGTTCTGCTTTAAAGGGATGCGTTCATGCCCAGTTCTCATCATAGTTTGAATGCCTATGAAAATCTCTTTCAAAACAGGTATTGGGCTCCTGTGTAGCTAGACATGCTCCAGAGATATGGGGCGGGATTTTTAAGGAACTGGATGCAGCACTCCCATCAATATTTCGGATGCATGCTATATCCAAGAAAATGCATTGGGATACTTGTGGCATATTTACAAACATCACAATGCATCTGCAACCATTCCCACAGTGTAAGGGAATTTCTGTTGCAACTGTGTCCATTTTCTGGCCGCAAGTGCGGAATTCCATGAAGTTAGACGAAATTTTCTTGGTCTAACATCCCCGGTGGATTATGGCACTCACATCTGAAAAACAGACGCAAGTCTTTGAAAATGCTGCCAACTGTCTATATCATATAGATGGTGAGTCTGTCCAACATTATTACTATGTTGCAGCTGTTTTTAGAACACTGTGATGTCAGAGGACTAAACAGTGCCTAATTACACTGAGTAAAGCACAGCTTTCCTTAGGTGTATCAAAATATTCTAAAAACCGCTGAAATGTAATATTAAGATTGAAGAAACCCAGTAAATTATACCTCTGGAGTACTTCCAGTTGAAGGTGAGCCCCACAACTCATTTGAAAAAGCTTTTCATGGGCTTTCAAACTATGTCAGCCTCTGGGTATGAATGAGTCCCTTTAAGGAAGAGTACATGGTGCCAAATGACCTCTCACACAATCTATAAATGCTGAAAACAGAAGACAGAGGCATGTGTTTTTTACTTCTCAGGACTTATCGATCTGCCTCATCTATACATCAGCCCAGGCAAAGGAAGAACCAGCTCTATGAGGGTCTTAGCTTTGGGTCATGGTGAGCCTAAAACAGGAACGCAATCTAAAAGGCAAAGAACCTGAGCACAAATGCACCAAAGTAAGGGTTACCCAGGAAGGGTACAGGCATTAAAGAAAGGTTTATAGAAATACAAAAACCCCAAATACCACAATAATGCAAAGCACCATGGGAACTGCATGCAAATCACCATGAAATAATTTAGATGAGTTCTGCTTTAAGCACAAGTGTATGGTGCCAAATGACGAAACTTTAGGACTGCTCCAAACAATACAGTCACTCATGGTGCAGTGTGTGTGTGTGTGTTTCTTACATTTGAGGAAGGATGCGATGACAGTAGTTTAAGGACTGGAAACAGACAGGATTTTATGTGGTAACACCAATATGATGGACAGTAGGTTTTACACTTTCCTTATGAATAAGTAAGGAAATACAAAACATTCTTTCCTTATCTAGACATTACCTCCTGAAAAAGGTCCCTTGGACCCGTGTACTTACCTAGTCGACAAATAAGTAAATAAATCAGCCCTATCAGCAGATGCCATAGAAGATAAGCAATCGCAAAATTAGGGGAAATTGGGGGGAGGGAGGTTAATAGTGTCCCTTAAGAAAGGCACCATTTTCATGTTGGCTTGCTGCGCTTGCACGGTAGTCAACATATTGGGAGAAGTGCAGCTTTGGGGGCACGGCTGCTGTTGGGCGAATGCAGGGCATGCATCAGTAGGTGCGTTCCTCATTCCTCAATAAGCCAGCATGCTAGCGCTGACACCAACATTATGTAAAGTGGACAAAACTTCAAAACAAAGTGCCGCTGCAATCAGAGACAAGCTTGTCATGCAGCGGCACTTTGTTTACAAGTTATATCCACTTTACTACGTGCCGTTCCCCCCCCCAGTACATGGTGCCACACTGGGAGCCCACCCCAGTGTGGCAAATGATGCCATGCCCGACAGGGGTGCCCAATCCCCCGTCGGCTCCACTGTCCTCCCCCCCAGTACAGGGTGCCACACTGGGAGCCCACCCCAGTGTGGCAAATGATGCCATGCCCGACAGGGGTGCCCAATCCCGCGTCGGCTCCACTGTCCTCCCCCTCAGTACAGGATGCCACGCTGGGAGCCCACCCCAGTGTGGCAACTGATCCCATGGCCGACAGGGGTGCCCAATCCCCTGTCGGCTCCACTGTCCTCCCCCCCAGTACAGGGTGCCATGCTGGGAGCCCACCTCAGCATGGCAACTGATCCCATGGCCGACGGGGGTGCCCATCCCAGCGTGGCAAATGTCCTGCGTCGTCTTTTTTGTTTTGTTTTACCTGTAAATTAAAATGGTCCCACGACGCTTCTCCCTGCCCCCTCCACAACCCGCACCCACCCACTCGCACCTTCCTCCCCACCCCTCACCCCATACTTACCTCCGGACTCGGCGCGGCGATCATCGGTGGACGGGAACCGTCTGCACTCTTCAAAGCCGACCGTGAACTGAAGAACAGCTGGTAAGCTGTATAATGGGCTAGATAGGGTTTTTCAACTTTATTTGCATATCTCAGGCATTTTTGGAATTTTTGCAAATTTTCAACATAGGTTTTGGGGGCCCTCCTCATGAATTCTGTCACTGTCATGGCGTTTATCGGCCTCGAGGTGATTTCACAGTCACTGCGCAAAATCACCTTTTAGGGGCTTAATGAAATGACAATGGCGGTGTTCATGAGGTGCCCTCTTAAAAAGCCTAAGTTCCAAATTTGGTGGAAAAAATCCAACAAATGCCTGTTTTACGAGCGTGCGTTGTGCAGTTGCTATGCAGGCTCGTAACTTCGCGCATTCACAATATTTTACTGCTGGATTTTCAGCACTGTCATTTTTGTATACCTCCTTGTGAACAATACAGCTGTCATTTTCCACATCCTGCCTGAAATGTGTTTCCGCACTTCCGGCACACAATAGCGCAGTCGCTGTGGGAAATCATTGTTTGGGCCAGATTATGAAAATTACAGTGACACAGTTCATGAGCAGAGGACCTAAAATGCCTATGTTGAAAATTTGGTGATGATACTTCATAAAATAACTGTGTTACAAGCTTGCATTGGCAGATTGCACGCACGCTCGTACCGTCGTGCATTTGTGATATTTTCAGTCTGGATTTTCACCACTGCCATTTTTCCACACCTCTTGATGAACAGTACAGCTGTCATTTGACATATCATGCCCAAAATGTGTTTTCGCACTTCTGGCGCAGAAAAGCGTGGTCGCTGTGCAAAATCACTTCTTGGGACACTTTGAGGAAATAACAGTGACACTGTACATGAGCAGAGGTGCTAAAATGCCTATGTTAAAAATTTGGTGCCAAACGCCCATAAAATGGCAGTGTTGCAAGCGTGCATTGCATATTTCCCACACACTTCCTTATGAACTGTGCAGCTGTCATTTCTCACATCCCACCCGACATGTTTTCCCACACTGCACTACCAAACACCCAAAGGGACATCCTAATGCTTGTCAGTCTCTGCAGGGTGGAGGTGGGTTGGCATTAGTTTAATACTTCACTGCCATTCCTATGATGCATCTGTCTAACTCCTCCACTACCAATGCCAATGCCAGCAAGCCAACATTCGGCATTGACAAATGCTTGTTATTCAAACAGTTCTCTCCTGAAATCTTGAAAAACCTATATGCATCATGATTCCTCAGTTCCATAGCAAGGCACTGGACAGGGGTCATACAGTTGATATCCTATACATGTATTTCTGCAGAGACTCTAACTCTGTGCAGCACGAAAGGCTAATCAAGATGCATGAAGATTTGTAAATGGGGGAGAGCCTGACCAGATGGATAAATAACTTGCTAGTAGGAAGGACTCAGAGGATGGTCCTATTTATTTATTTAGTTAGTTTTTGTTGACCGGGTAAGACCACTAGACAAATTCTGCCTATTTTCAGGCATGACCTGAGGGAGGGGGATACAAATGAATGCCAACTGACCTTGAATCAGATTAAGCTGTTGGTGATATTTTTAGTGAATGGGGTGAAATTTGGCCAGGACACTGGGGTAATTCCCCTACTCGGTTTAACGTCTCATCCGAACGATGGCACCTCAGGAGTGCAGCACCCCCTTCATGCTGCACTACAGTGTCAGTATTGGGATTCAAAGGGGTCTATAGAGAGATATAGTATGCAAGAAAGTTATGTTTTATTCTCTGTACAGTATGAAGTGAATACTGCAAACTTAAAACTTTGAGGTTTTAAACATTCTTATGCCTTTATGTAGGAATACAATGCTCAGTTTTTCTTTCTGTCTGAAGTAGTTTTGAAATTGTAGGATAATAAGTGTTTATACTTGCTAATTTCACTGTTTTTTCTCAGTTTTCTTTCCACTAACAGAATGTATTCTTTATGGTTTTATGTTAAATTTTCTTTCTCAGAATTTTTTTTGGATTTGTATATTTATTCCTATGTGCCTCTAATGTGTATGGTAATATTACTTTGAGGGGGGGAAAAAAAAGAGAAAATTCCCCTACTCTCTTAGTGTGGGGGGGAGTTCATGCATGACGAGCTCCAAGTTATTTAGTATTTTTCACTTATAAGTTTTTGATTTCAGCAGCACTGTATAATATTGTATAAGACAGGGTAGTATGCATTAATACTTATTTTCTTTAAGGTCTTCATTATACAGGATTTGATTAATGATTTAAAGTTCACCTATGAACATATGATGTATTACTTATTTCTTTTTTGAGATTTGTTTATGTATTGTATTCTCATGTGTTTAATAACTTGTTTTGGATATTTATTTTGAATTTTGAATAAAAAAATTCCCCTACTCTTTTCGAGAAGTGCCATGAGAGCGTTAACATCTACTTGAACTACCACCAGAACAGGCAGATGGGACCTCGGTTTAATGTCTCATCCGGAAGATGGCACCTCAGGAGTGCAGCACCCCTCTCATGCTGCACTAGAGTGTCAGTATTGGGAATTAACCCAAGTGCCTCGTGTGGGGATAGAACTCATTGCCTTCTGATCTTCCGGCCTCAGAGGCAAGTGTGCTACCGTGCTGGGACACTGACACTGATAAATGGCAAATTTTCTGAAGTTAGGGAGGTCATGAGTGGGGTCCCTCAGGGATCAGTCCTGGGACCTACACTCTTCAATATGTACACCACGAATATTAGGGGAGGGGGTTGGGGGAGATGTGCCTCTTTGCAGATGATACAGAACTCTGTGGGAGGGTGGATACTGCAAAAGATATTGCCAACATGCAAAAGGACATAGAAAGACGGGAAAAATAGTCAGGCATCTGGCAGTCGAAGTTTAAATCCAAGAAGTTCAAGCTAATGTGCATAGGGGTACGGAAACCTAAAAAGGATTATTGGATTGATGGGGTGATGGTGGGACATGCTACAGAAAACAAATTGGGAGTCAGTCATCAATTAGACCCAGTCCACTTTGCAGTATAGTAAGGCTTTCAGAAAAGCCAGTAGATGGTTGGGGTTTATAGGAATAGGCTTTAGCAGCAGGAGAAGGGAAGTGATAATTCCCTTGTAGAGGTCCCTGATGAAGCACCACCTGGAGTGCTGTGTTCAGTCTCGTGGTCCACATAAGAAGAAGGATCTAGACAGGAAAGCCTGAATAGGTATTCTCTAGAGGCCAGAAGAGAAAGAGGAGGCATGATAGAAACCTTCAGGTTTCTACAGGGGATCAAGAGCGTAGACTTCTCAGAGCCATTCAAAAGAAGTGAGAACTCTTATATCTGGGGGCACAATTACAACTTGGTGGGAGCCAGTTTCAGGTGGACAGATGATGGGCGAATGGAAGTTTGCCCAGCAGTGTGCTGGTAAACGTTGACTCTGTAGCTCGGCTCAAATCCCAATGGGACAGATACACGGGGCAACAGGGGGCTCCATCTGGTTTGGGCATGCCACATCTATTAGCTAGGGATTTTGTGCAGAATGGATGGACAACAGGTCTTTTTCTGCCTATAAATTTCTGTGTTTCTACAGACACCCATTGTGGACACACATAACACCCTGGAAAACATGAGGTATGGGCACCACTACATCTAGTGACATTCTACACAGCACACATAGTATGCTGCCAGCACTCACTCTCATCAACCCCACACACACTCACAGGCACACCTGACAGCGCCATGGACACCAGAACAATGGTACACCTACCCAATGCCAGCCCATTCTCCTGATGGATGATACATGTAACAACAGCAGAGATTCCCTTGTGGGGAAATCCAAGCCTATACCAGCACCCACTGGACACAGGAGGCATGACCCTCAGGGCATATAGCTTCAGGTGTAGTTGATGGATTGATAGAAGCTGACCCTGACCAAGGCTGCACAACTGGACTTGCATCCCGTGTGCAAGGAGGTTTAAAACATATGCACAGAGGGGGGGTCACTGTGAATACCTAGCTGGGTGTAATCAACATACATCTTTGTAATGTGTATACAGAATATGGTGCCATCTGACAGGCTGTAGAATGAGACTTGGACAGGCTGTTTGCCATGCTTAAATGCAGCCTCACAGCCCTTATACAAGCTGTAATGGTCAGTCAAGGGTCCCATTCAGTTTCCTTAGGGACACTGGTCCATCAAACACTCTGCCTGCAGTTACACCTCCACAGAACACGGGGAATCTGTCTGCAGTAGCAAGTGTGATGGTGAGCCCCCAAAGAGGTGTCCAGGATAATAGCACAAAACCACCCCCTGGCAAGTGGAAAGTCAAAATACCAGGTATCACATGGTGCAGTTCACGCCTTTTGTAAACCCCCCCATCAAGTAGTCAGCACTCTCTGGGGCACCCCACATATGCACGCACCAATTTTCATGCACCACTCATATCATACCACATTTAGCTGTGCCTACCACAGTAATGGAACAACCACATACATGGCAAATGTATACACTTTATTATATTCACACAAGTACATCCAAAACCAAACACCATAGTCCCAAAGACTACCCACCCACCCATATGAGGTGATGGTCTGTACAAACCCAGCTCATCATGCCCTTCCTCCCCATATGCATCCTCCCTGCAGCTGAGCAATGCAGGTAGACATGGTAAATGTGGACAACCGGGCACTATGTTATCTGGTACAGCAGCTTCTGCGGCTAAGGGCATCCATTTTTCATGGCTGTATTATGCAGCATGCAACAAAGATACTAATGACCTTGACAGGGGCAAGCAGTAGGCTGCCGCATGTGTTATCCAGGCTCCAGAAGGGCACTCTATTCATGCCAGTGATTTGTTTAGTAATGCCCCTGGTCAGTTTGTGTGCATTATAACATCCTTGTTCGGCTGTCTGTGGTTGTAGGGATGGCGTCAGGATGAATGTTCTTGAGATATTAGCTGTCACCTCTATGGCACATAAAAGGGATGATGTAAGGAGTGTTAAAATATACACACAGGACCCTGTGTAGGATCAATCCCTGTTTGGGTTCCAGTGTCTGTAGCTAAGTCCACAGAAATGAATCTCTTCTGTATGTATCTATGTATCATGGGTAAACCCTTACAACCTGGCACACAGCCGTGCAATGCATTCTGTGGCATTGCAGACAACTGGAAGTATGCTGCTGAATGCCTTTCTAGTACAGGACACCTCTTTGTGCTCCGAGGATGCTACAATGCCAACGTGGGTACATTCTATAGAGCCAATGACACTGGGCATTCCTGTCACACCATAGAACATGGCTCTGGTGTTCAGAAGTGGTTCCTCCATCATGGGGAAGATGATCTAGTCCCACATGTTCTGCAACAGTGTTTCAGTGACCTGCCACTGACATCTGAACACAGCTGCCTGCTCTCTGCCGGTGAACTCTCCCGTGATCTCCTGGATGAAGCATGTAGTATAGTATGCCAATGCAATTTGTAAATGGGTATTCACATTCAAGGCACGGCCCTATCTAGCCCTCACCTGCATCTCTTCTCCTCCAGCTCCATGTTGGCTAGGAGTATATTCATTAGGTAGCCTGAATCTTGGCTAGTAGTACAGCATTTAGGTAGACTGGACACATTCTCTCAGGTGGTGGCACTGCTGGTCACTTGAGTAACATGGGCATTTGTATATTCACAACAAACATTGCTAGTGCTGCAGATGACTCTGGCACCTCCACATTCATTGGCTGGGGGCCCTTTAAGTACTGGTTGGCCTTGTATGGCTATTAGCCAATGAATGCTATGGGGGATCCTAGGTGACGCAAAGCTTGTGGACACATAACTACTGCCATAATGCAGGAGACATGGGCAGGAAAAAGAAAACTTGGCCACGGCCCCGTCCACTGTTGCTCACCAGGGACACCCCCAGATGCCTTGACCTGTGAGGGTCATGGGTACCAGGATAACCTGGGGCACCATTGGAGCATGGGGTGTCCTTTGTTGGTGAGTACAGTACACATTCTATACATATGTGGTACTTATTACACTTGTCAGTTGCTGGCAGGAGGTCTACTGTGCAGCCCTATTTTGTCATTATAGACCAGTATTCACCATGTACTGACCCTCTTTGGGGAGCAGGTGTTGAAGGACATGAGGAAGAAGAAAGAAGAGAGGTAGAAGAATCAGAAAGAGCTTCAGGAGCTGCTCACACTGGGTTAAGGGGACCTCGCTGGCCTCACTACCCCCCTCATTTTCAGAGGACAATGGGGTAGGCCTACTAACCAGACACCCCTCTGGATCTGCAGCACCAGTAGCTAGCAGGTGCATGGTCCTCTGCATGAAAGTGATTTAATGAACATTGCATTGGGCCCATAGTTATCATGTGGGCCAACAAGGGTTTATGTTGAACGGTGACTCAGTAGGGCCCAGTGGAGGCCCTTTGTATGCTGTATCCTGGTGGCCATGCCTAGCACCCCAGGGGCCCAGGTCATTTTTCGTGTGAACTTTGTGGCATGCATTAGGTGTACTGCATGCCATCAAGCAGGGTAAACACTCATCCCATTGTAGACGTCTTTGGATTATCTAATAAAAGTACACCTTTTTTTATATAGCTGCTTCTTCCTCCAGGGCAGGCGGATCTCAGACTCTACTCAATCCCCCTCCCCGACAGACAGCCATCTCCCCCACAAATTAGTGCCAAGTTCTCCCATGGATTACCCCCCCATTGTGGGGCCTGGAGGGGAGGGCCATCCTCCTCTCTGAGACCACATCCAGAAGGCCAGTGTCCTGGGTGTTGGTGCAGGCCGGAGTTGGTAGGCAGGGCTTCATGTAGCCTGCCCTGCTTTTCCACTTCCCTACCTGACCAGGTGGTGTGCGGTGATGCAGACGTGCTGGTATATGAAGGCACACGTACACTACATATCTAACTCCAGCTATCCCCCATAGAGTTGCTCCCGATGCCTTGGTCCCACGCCTTTACACGGTGGCCATGTTAGAGTGGCGTGGCCTGTTCCCCTTCCCCGGAGAGGACAGCAGTCAGACTCTCCTTCCTTCCCCTCCCAACCCAGCCAACCCCAACACCCAGAGTCTGCTCCTGAACAATTGATGCCGGCATAGCAGGCAGTTAATAAAAGCACACTTCTATGTCTTTTAGCTACTATTTGTCCACACACTACAAAAAGAATGGCACCAGCCACCAAAAAGCAGTTACTGCAATAATTCCACATTTCTTGAAAACAGTGGTATAAAAAACAGCAACTACACTCATGATTAGTGTCTCTAGAAGAACGTCATAGCTCCGTCAAACAGCTCAATCAGTTTCATGTATGTGTGCCTCATCAGGAATGGGCACAGTTCTGTTGAGGAGTGGTTGTCTCTTCCAGGTTTTACTTTTTGTTCAGCCAATATTTCCTGCGAGTGGATGGGGAAAGTTTTCTGCTAACTATGGGGGGGTGTGGCATCTGTACACATGTGTGTCTGTACCCGTACATGGTGTGTTACTGTATGTATGTATGAATGTTATTAAGGGTGTGTGGTGCCTGCACACACTTGTGTCATTAACTGTATGCGGTGTGATACTGTGCATGTGAGTTGTTTTCAGTACTTGTTTGGGTACATTATGCACTCATCTTTGCTGAAGCCCTGGGGGTAGTGTAGTACCATTTCCTGGATCAGCATCTGTGAATAAAACATGTGTGGCTCAGAGAATGCCCATGCTGGCATGAGTGTTGTTACACCATGTGGAGCTGCGCGAATTGCACTTCTGCCCGGTGCGTAATGTGCATCATCATTTGGTGTCCAGCCGACTTTCATGGCTTTACCATGCAGATTACCACACACTTCCTCCATTGGGGCATGTAGATCCCTCAGACCCAGCGTGTATTAGGCCATGAATCTTTTAATATGAAAAACAATAGTTTATGTATTGGTTTAGGCTGTGGAAGTAATGAGTATTGATTGATACATGTGATAAACCTGGCTAGTCATTCTTTTGATCTGAATAATGAATATTAGCCCTTTTTAGGGTTTTCAGGATTCAGACTGAACACCTAAACAGAGAAAGTTATTAATACAAAAAAGGCATGTCAGCATTCCTCACATTGCTAGGGCTTGCCCCATGTCTTGCAATTGAGCCTTTGGGGTTGGAGGAGAGGGTGGTAAGGAGGGGAAGGAATTTTGCATGGCATTGGGTGGTGGTGATTGTTGGTAGGATAACCACATAGACTTTATTAAGAAGCCCACTGGGCATTTTAAAAGGACACCTTTGACACTAATTTAATCAGCACTACAGTAAGCAACATGAACACTAAAACACTGCAAGGAGTGTGAGAAACAGCTTCCATGAGCTGCAAGACATTTCAGTTTTCTGAGACACAGCATCCTGATAAACACACAAACAGCAAACTCAGTCCTCATTTTGTCTCTTGGGGGAGGCTGGAAAGCAACATGTGGTGGTACTTGCCCTGCAAGGGTTGCAGTAACAAAAAACAGTTGGGGTGTTTTTCACTCACCCTAGCTGTGTAAACTGCAGTAAAGGAGGATGTTGGCATGATGCTGGAACCACTTGTCATTTCACTCCCATGTGAGGATGACTTACATTGTAAGTGCCATTGTGTGTTGCTTCTCGTTAAAGTAAGTAGAATAACAGGGCTGACGTGATGGATGAAAGTCCTTATCTGTCCTAAACTATCCAAGTATCTACCCTTTCCAGCCACCTGAGACAAGCTAAGAGCTGAGTGTGCAGTTTGTGTGTTTGTCTGATCAGCTAACGGCTGAGCACCAGAGCCCACCATCTGGGGTCTGTGTGCTGATAATACTGGTTTCAACACAGCAGGCTGACATTTCCATTCTGTGTTGTGACATCACATCATACACTACCCATGATGCTGTGTGCAGTGAACTGAGACACTGTATCTCGGAAAACATGGAAAGGTAGCTCCGCGAAAAGAAGGACCAGAGACACGGCAACAGTTACAGAAGGTGCCAATATTAGCCAGATCAAGGTCCTGTGAAAGCAAAACAAAAAGTAAAAATCGTTTATATACTGTATTTCTAAACATCCAGGCCGAATGTAAAAAAAAAAAGTTAACACAATTTTTGTATATCCAGGTAGTTCAGTCCCCTCTTTCCTGATTAATGAAGACATTTACATGAAAACATGATCTTTGTCCCCATACTAGTGCCATCCATGTAGAATGTTCAGACTCAGACAGAATGGAATTCCACGGTATGTCAAAACATCCTGCGTAATGCCGCAGAATTCCTTCCATATAGCGGAATTCTGAAATTTTAAAAGTGAAATGTTTTTCATATAGTACATAAACTGTGAACAGCTGTTCCATATGTTATCTCACTTGTTATTAACATATATGTTTTTTTAAATTTTCTCTTTAATTCAATCAGTTCTGGGTAATAATCAGTTGCCTCAGCCTGAATCACCCCCCCACGAACACAAACTTACTTGCATGTCCAGCCAGATCTGCTCAGCTGTCTAATCATTTGTGGTTTACCCCCACATGACAGGGTCCCAACAGCATGGCCTATGTGCTGTCTCTTGCAAAAGAACATACCCAGTTAGCAAAAAGGATATGGAGGGCACCAGGTATTCTGTGGTATCCGGAGTCACTGTACGTTGGCTCCATCATACTGTGGCCAGATTGGATTTTTCCCAGCTTTTTTGTCCCTCCCACCTCACCAGACAGCAGCTTATGGTGTCCACAGTACACTTCATGTGGGTGGGGCTTGGGTCAGGGACACAGCTGCCCACAATATCAATGCCCACAATATCAATGCCCACCCAGCTCCCTGCCATAGGAGGCAGGGTGGGAAGTGTTGCTCTCTCGCCCTAGAGCTGAGGCGTTTTACCTATACATCATGCTCCAGACCCCATTACCCTGATTTCGGGAAGTCAGGACCTGGACTGAAGTCCAGGATCTGCTACGTGGCAGAATGACGTTCCATCAGCCAGCACCAAATGCTCAGGCTTTTAATGTATGTTTTAAAGTATGGAACTATGCACCTCTTCTCATTTAATTCTCAAAGACTGCTTTAGTTTTCTATGAAAATGGTAAAGCAATTATCTAAAGACCTGGCTGGCAGTATAGCCTAGATGTAAGAGTAATGAGCTGTGAATGAACTTGGTACATCCAGTAGACCTGGGTTTGATTCCCACAACCCCCACTTGCATACTGTGCGACTCTGAGCAAATTACTGAACCTCCCCAGTGCTCCTGGGTTGCCTGTGAAAATAGGCACGTGTGTCTAGTGGGCCTTATCCATTACCAAAGAATTAAAAACACAAAATAATTTCCACAACAGTCATTCTTAACACAGCCAATTTTCATAGCATCTCTTTGTACACTTAGGGAATGAATCTGTAGGTGGAACAAGTACTTGACACAGATCCACATACAATGAGTAATGGACTTAGTTCATATAAAAAAATGAGACTTACAGCTCTCGCAGCGGACATCAAACAGATACTTACGATTGATCATGGGCTGGCCTTCTATATCTGAGAACTGCTCTCCGGTGTGAGAGCTGGAGCTGCATTTGCTGCCCTCTAGTGGCTGCAGATTCTACTGCTATTATTCTGCCCAGCTGTACTGCAGTTTTTGAAGAACAGCCACACAATTTAACCTGTATTTCACATTAGTTCTCTGTTTCTGCTTCCCCCATTGATTATTAATGAGGCCATAGAAAAGAAAACAGGATGCGTAATCCTTGTAAGTTCATCTGTTCCTGTTGTTTAGTTCCCGTCTGAGGTCATAATACTCTGCTTTTGACATCAGTCACTCCCATGGCAACAGATTAAGATGTCACAACAGAGGATTATGACTTCAATTAGGAAATAAGCCACAATGGTAGATGAACTGTAAGGAATTAAGATATGGGGGCTCGATTTTCAAAAGCACTGCAAATGCTGCAAGCCCCCGGTGCGCCGATCATACGGTGCAGGCATTCTTTCGGCACCGATTGGGATTTTCATTTCCACATGCCAAATGCCACAAGTTAGACCAGCTCCCCCGTGGTCTAACCTACGCCATTTGAGGGGACCCTTTTATGGGTCTTGCATCAAATATTTGGTACAAGCTGCCTTAAAGTGTGTAAACTGTCACAACTGTCAGTGGCTCAGTAGGTAGCTCACTCGCCTCTGAGGCTGGGAGATCAGAGGGCTATGGGTTCAGTTCCCACATCTGGCACTTGGGTTAATATCGAAGTACTGATACTGTAGTGCAGCATGAGAGGGGCGTTGCTCTTCTGAGGTGCCGTCTTTCAGATGAGACGTTAAACAGAGGTCCCATCTGCCTGGATTGGTGGTAGTTCAGGTGGATGTTAAAGATCCCATGGCACTTCTCGAAAAAGGGTAGGGGAATTTCCCCCGTGTCCTGGCCAAATTTCCCTCAGTCACTAAAAATACCACCAACAGCTTAATCTGGTTCAAGATCAGTTGGCATTCATCTGTATCCCCCTTCCCCTAGCTGTGCCTGAAAATAGGCAGGATTTGTCCAGTGCACTTACCCGGTCAACGAAAACTAAAATAAAACAAAAAAAGGAAAAACTGAGCCCGATGTACTAAAATTGGGCACAGCTGCAGCAAAGAGTTTGATGCAGCTGCACCAGACAACGGGGTTGATGCAGGCTTGATGCAAGTCCTGTGTCAACCTTAGAAAAATCGGGCCCGTATCTACCTTAGAATAATCGGGCCCCCGTGTCTTCGTGCAATTTTCTTTATCAATAAATAATGGGTAGGAGAAATCTAATAAAGATAAATAAAATGGAAGCAAAATCTTACCTAAATATTATGTTTTTCAAAAGGGATGAAAAAAGGAAGGGACTGAGTTGCTGGTTCCTTTAAATCCAAATACTACACCCTCCCTACCTGTCTGTACCTGCTGCAATACTGGAGAGGTAAGGCCCCTGTTTGTTTGTTTTTTAGAGAGCATTTTGTATGTCAAGTACATAAACCTCTAACTCTCCTCGGTTATCACAGCATTTGATCTATCTTTGTAATAATGCCTGCTTTGTCCATCACTGTAAATATTGGAACCCATATGTAAATACTGTGTCTGTTATTGTAAATACAGTGTCAAAACCATGTAACTCTATTGCTGCTGGCATGGTCCTCCAGGATCCTATTATAAACATGCGTTGCACCTAAATGAGGCTATTCAGGTGTGTGAAACTGTACAATTAAATTATAGTCTTAAATTATGCACAAGGAGACCAACCTTCTTCCAGAAATATCACCACGTAATCAGTTGCGACATAACATTTTAAAGGATTTTGATGAGACTCCCAACGGACACCCATCGTATCCCAGCTCACTTCAGTATGGCGGAGAAGAAAGCTGCAGGTGCCCTGAGAGAATGCCTAGCTGTACTAGTAATGATTATTACATTTCCTGTGCAAATGCCAGAATTTTAACAGTTAGCAAAAACATTCAGGGTTTTGTAAACAAAACATTTTTGTTAATACTGCTTGCATCTGAAAAGGGAACTAATTAAATGCTACAGTCATTAAACTGTATAATGCCCCTCAGTTAGTTTATGTAATTAGGAATAAATAAACACTGGAGGTATATCTGCGAGAATGTTTGTCCATCACTTAGTTTATTAATTGCTAGACCTTATTCAGTCAGGTTTCAATAGTATGGAAGCCACAGAAGGACAAAGAAAGTTCTAGAATTAACCATGTAAGAAATAATGCACTCATACAGTCTTTTCTATGCATACCCTTTAATTAGTTATTAATTAGATAAAAACAAGTTGGAACAGATAGTTACAAAAGTTGCCCAAGGAAACAAAGTGAGGTGAATCGACCCATTTCCAGATGCGTCTTTGAGTAAGTGGTTAGGAAACAATTCAAAAATAGAATAAAAAAAATAACATAACTAGAACTTTTTTACAGAATAGTGTGGAATAATACTTTACAATGTGGAGCTGATGACTAATACATCACTGTTGAAAGGGTGTTATGACTGGTAGCCAACAGAATGCAATTCCCATTTCCCATTACCTGCCGCTCTTTCACCTGCTAGCCGGCTTAATGTTAGTTATCTCCCTTCAGATAAAGCTGGTACAATAGAAGGCGGCACTTATCTGTTCCCTAGAGTTTGTTAACACTATATGTTTTTTTTCATTACTGTAATTGAATGCACATTACCAGCTGTAATCAGCAGCACTGTTTACACCGTCTTACAACACTGCATAAGCTGTATTAATGCTTGGCTGGCTGTATGCATGTATGTATGGATATATGTATGTATGGATGGATGTACGTATGTATGTATGGATGGATGTACATATGTATATATGTACGTATGTATGTATGGATGGATGTACGTATGTATGTATGGATGGATGTACGGATGTATGTATGTACATATGTATGTATGGATGTATGTACATATGTATGTATGTACATATGTATGTACAGTACGTACACATGTATGTACATATGTATGTACAGTATGTACATATGTATGTATGTACACATGGATGTATGTATGGATAGATGTACATATGTATGTATGCATGTAGGTATGTATGTGTGTATGTATGTATGGATGTATGTACATACATACATATGTATGTAAGAACGCATGCATGTACATATGTATGTATGTATGGATAGATGTATGTATGTATGTATGGATGTACGTATGTATGTATGTACGTACGTATGTATGTACGTATGTGTGTACATATGTATGTATGTATCTATGTATGTATGTATGTACATATGTATGTATGTAGGTATGTATGTATGTTTGGATAGATGGATGTATGTATGGATGGATGTACGTATGTATGTATGTATGTACGTACGTATGTATGGATGTATGTATGGATGTATGTATGTGCGTATGTATGTATGTATCTATGGATGTATGTATGTACGTATGTATGTATCTATGGATGTATGTATGTACGTATGTATGTATGTATGGATGTACGTACGTATGTATGTATCTATGGATGTATGCATGGATGTACGTATGTATGTATCTATGTATGTATGTATGGATGTACGCACGTACCTATGTATGTATGTATGGATGTACGTACGTACATATGTATGTATGTATGATTTCCCTGATACCTCTCTCCCCCAGGGTGCACCATGAGACAAGCAACTTGTTGTTCAGTGTGCTCTTCCTGGTGAAACATTTCAATTTTAAATAAAACAACAGAAGTATATCAAAATGGGCTAAGGAGGGGAGGGAGAGGAAATAAAACTGGGATGGTGGTGCCATCATTTGGATGAGACATTAAGCTGAGGTCTCTTCTGCCTATCTCTTGTGATTGCCCAGGTAGAAGTAAAAAGATCCAAAAGTAGGCAGTTATCCTCCCGCATCCTCGCATTTGTAATGAGCTCCATCTGACTGTTCAAACTAAAGTTGTTCTTAACATTCTATGAAAGGTTGTTCTAAACGTATGTTAAAAACAGCTTTTAGAAACCATGGTAAAAATATGCTATCCATGTATTATTGTGACTGTGAGACAATGGCACGCCTTGGGAAGTGAAGTCTGAGGTGAAGAGAGTTCCACAAGTGTTATGAAAATATGAAATTTGCCAGCAGATAAAGGCCTAGTGGTCTATCAAGTTTGCTCAAATGTGCAGCTAGTACCTTTATTTTGCAGCTGCCTCCCTCCCACCCTTCCCTGCCTTGATGCTCCCCTTGCCCTGTCCCAGACCCTTTTGACACAATCCACTGTTCTACTGGATACCACCTCTTCCGGTAATGCATTCCACCCAGCTACCACCCTCTACATAAAAAAGTGTCTCCTCATCTCCCTCCTGAACCTTCCTCCCTCCAGTCTCATGTCATGGCCCCGGGTGTCCCTCCCCTCCCTTACTTTGAACAGCCCTTCCGTACCTGTCTTGTTTATTCCTTTCATGTACTTGAAGGTTTCAATCATATCCCCCCGTTCCTCCTCTCCTCCAGCGAGTACATGTTCAACTCCCTCAGCCTCCTCTCGTAAGTCCCCAGCCCCTTGATCATCTTTGTCGGTCTGCGCTGCACCCTCCAGTAACTTCTCACTGCCACTTCACGGTGCAGTACTGCATGCAGTACTCCAGGTGCGGTCTAACTAATGATCTATACAATGTCAGAATCACCTCCCCCCTCCTCGAGGATATACCCCTTGCAATGCAACCCAGCATTTTGTTGGCCTTTGCAGCTGCCTTCCTACATTGTGCCAAGTTGTTCATTGACCCCATAATGATCACCCCCAGATCCTTCTCCTCCTCTGTCTCGGCTAGCTGCACTACCCCCCAGCTGGTAACTTTTCCTTGTTTTTTTTGCCCCAAAATGCAGCACCTTGCACTTTTTGGCATTGAACTCCATTTGCCAGGTATCCGACCAGGTTACAGTTTTGCCAGATCATCACATCATCCTGCAACCCCTGCCATCCCCTTAGATCATTCACCGCTGCTCCCATCTTGGTGTCGTCAGCAAACAGACTGGTCTTACTCAATGCTCAATGATATGTTTGCAATGAATAAACCAAACAACACTGGTCCCAACACTGAGCCCTGCGGAACACTGCTCATCACTACCTTTGGGAATGAGAGCTCCCCACTCACCACCACCCTCCTCTGTTACCTTCCCTGAAGCCAGTTCCCTACCCATCTCACCAGCTTTGCACCCACCCTGTGCCTTGTAACTTACTTCCCAACCTCCCATACAGCACCGAGTTGAATGTCTTACTGAAGTCCAGGTACAGGACATCCACTGCATAGCCCCATCCAGTTGCCTAGTTACTCAGTCATAGAACTCTACCAGGTTGGTTTGGCAGGATCTGCAACTTACAAAGCTATGCTGTCTGCTGTCCTATAGTCCTTTGGCCTTCAAGAGGGCCACCAGCCTCTCCTTTAGGATTGTCTCCATTAGCTTACCCACGACGGATGTGAGGCTCACCAGTCTGAAGTACCCTGGTTCGTCCTTGGGGCCGCTCTTGAGGAGGGGCACCACATGAGCCATCCTCCAATCCTGAGGAACACACCCTGAGTGTAGTGAGGCATTAAATAGGTCTGCCAAAGGTCCCACCAGGACCTATGCCAGCTCATTCAGTACCCTGGGGTGGATGCCATCGGGGTCTGGTGCCTTGTCTACCCTCAGTGTCCTCAAACCCTCCAGAACCCTGCCCTCCATGATTTCCCCATCCATCACACCCTCCCCCTCTGTTTCTGCCCTCTCTCCCCCCCTTGGTGTCACCCCCTCTTCTCCTTAGTAAATACCAAGCAGAAGTAATCATCTAGTGCTTCTGCCTTATCACCCCCTGCTTCCACCCAACCTCCCTCCTTCCTAATCCTTAATATATGGCCACTACAGTTCCTTTTCTCCCTGATGTACCTGAAGAAGTCATTCTCCCCTTCTTAATATCCTGTGCCAGCCTGAGCTCTGTAGATGCCTTGGCTGCCCTTACTGCCCTTGTCACCTCCTTCGATTCCTTCAGGTACTCCTCCTTGTCCTCCTCCTCCCTGTTTTTTTGTACCTTCTAAAGGCAGATCTTTTCCTCCTTACCTTTTCCATGACCTCCTCGCTTACCCAGCTAGGTTTCTTCGCCCTAGCTTTTTTGCTCTGGGCCTTGCTGCAGGTTCTGGTTGAATCCACTGGTTGCCTCTGGTTACTGCCCATACTAGGTTGAATTCTGCCCAGGTACCCTTTTACCACTTCTCCCATCCTCCCAAAGTTGGCCCTCCTGAAGTCCAGCAGCCTTGTGCCAGATTCCATTCCTTCCTTACCCATATCCAATGTGAACCATACTGAGTGGTGGTCACTCCCCGCCAGCAGTTCTTCCACCCTAAGTTCCCTCATAAACTCATTTGCCAGCACGAGGTCAAAGGTATTCCCTAACCTTTAAGTCCAATTTGAGGTACTGCGAAACTCCTCTCACCTGATAATATGCGGTGGGTGCAGTCAGAGAGGGCAGCCAGCCCCAAAGTAAATACCAAGTCCAGATTAGACTGCACTCCTGTAACTTCAAAAAAGAGCACAAACTTCAAATAGGTTCAAAGCATTTATTTTGCTAATAATGAATCATGCTCAAAGTGACCACGCAACCACTCGCCCCAGCACTTCGGGATACAACCCTTGTTGGTTCGCTGACTATTTGCATCAGGAAGCTGTCCTGGAAGGCATCCAGCAGTACCTGCTCCCTTCTATTCCTGGTTGTGGGGTACTACAATCCACTCCTGGCATGTTGAAGTCCCCCACAATCACCACACTACCCTTTTTGCAGGTCCTCCTGATCTGTCGCGCTAGTTCCCTGTCTAACCCCTCTGTCTGAGAGGGCAGCCTGTAAACCACTCCCATCCTGAGGGTCCTAGTCTTGGAATCCTGGATTCGCATCCATAGTGACTCCGTACTACCTTCCTCCCGTACACACTTCAGTCCTTCCCTCACATATAGTGCCACCCCCCCCCTTTCCCAATCACTCTATCCCTACGAAATATCCTGTACCCTGGTATCAACAGGTTCCAGTTTGGGTGGCCCATGTTTCAGTGATGGCTGCAATGTCCACCTACCCCTCTGCCATGAGAGTCTGTAGCTCCGCAGTTTTCTTCCCAAGGCTCCTAGCATTTGGGGTGACCATCTTCTACCACTTCCCCTTCTACCCTCCTTTCCTAGCATCACCACTAGTACTTGCCTTTTGCCCTTTGTCACTGTTATGGGGGGGTAAGCTCATATGGCTTCCAAATCTGTGGTCTCTGCATGTCCCTTGCCCACTTGCCGCCCCCGCTCCTAGTTTAAATTCCCAACTTCCTCTATGTACTCCTCCATCCTCCATTTCAACACTTTCTTTCCTTCCTAACTCAAGTGTAGTCTGTCCTTGGCATAGAGACTACTGTCCTCGCCGGTCCCTCCCACCCCCCCACCAGCCCATACCCTTTAGCATGACACTATGTTCTTGGCCATTCATTAAAATCCTTTATTCTCAGCTTTCTTGCTGTGCTTGTCCTGCGCACGGGAAGTATCTCTGAGAAAGTTACTGATCTTCCTGCCCCCTCGCATAATTGTCCTAGTTCCTCAAACCTCCACTGGACTATATCTACCATCCTGTCAGCCAGGTTGCTCATCCCAAAATGTATAATTAAATGAGGCTTCTCCCTACCCTTTCTAACATATTTTAGAACAGATTGTCCCACCCTTTCCGCTGTCATTCCCGGCATGGCCTCCACCCAAATGCGACTATGCCTCTCCCCTTTGCTACACCATCTGACTCCTCTTAGTATTGAGTTCCCCCAGCACTAAGATTCCACCCCTCTTACTGATTGCTTCCCTTCCTCCCCACTGCTCAGACCTGGCTCCTTCTCTCCCTCCTGCACAGTAGTTCCCCCTTCGGCCCCTGTGTAATTCCCCCAGCAAAACTTTCCCCCTCTCCAGTTTCAACTGGACTTCTATCAGTTACTCCTCCAATTTCATCTCCTCCCTCCTCCTCCTCCTTTCCCTCTAGTACTGCAAAATGATTTTCTGAAGACCCTTCGCCAATGCCCGCTTCCTCTCTCCTCATAGTAGCCCGTTCCTTCCTTTATCACACAATTACTGTACTTAAACCCTAGGGTAATTCATTGTGATTACAAAATGGTTTCCCTGATTTGTTAGCTTTCAAACTAAGTAATAAAGTTCAGATAGTTAAATATATAATAACTGGTGACCCCCCGTAATGGCTGGAAAAGCATTCCTGATAAAATGCCATAATAACCTGCAGAATTCTGTAATAACTCAATAGCGGGGTATTACAGCATTTTCTTCCTCGCGCTCTCACTTCACTGTATTTCCGTGAGTACAGCGGCTGCTCAGGGACACACTTGCTCGCACAAATACAGCTTAGTTTTTCTCTCTGTTGAAATCTTGCACCAGTTATCCAAAATGATGCCCATGCAAAGTTTGTTTTATGAGGATTTTTCACACACCCTTGGAGTGCGATAATCTCATAAATCCCTTCAGCCTCACTCTTGGGGTTTATGGATTATCACACACCTCAGGTGTGTGAAAAATCCTCATAACACACACCTGCACAGGCATTTTTTTCTACTTCTTACCTGTACTATTGTGTTGGAATAACTCATGCTCATATGATTACATTTGACCAATCATATGTCTTCACTGTAATAACTCATGCACACATGATTACATTTGACTAATAACGTCTTCTTTTTGCTTACCCATTTTATAATACACAATAAAATATAACTTGTTCAGTGATAAATAGCTTAGACATGCTCATTTCAACTAAAGTTTACAGTGCTATCTGCGAGGATCAAGTGCAGTATCACAGTTTTGCTGGGATATCTTGCAGGATACTGCAGGAACCCCATGTAATCCAAAGGTAATTTGTCATACAGTAAACTGTGAAATCTCCTGGTGGATAGCACTGTATTTAGCATAATTATCCAAACATTACAGATATAACATGACCTTACATGACCCATAATATATAGGAACCTTTAACATCGTCCTCATCTGAGATGAGGGCATGCTTGTCCCTCACCGCAGTGAATGTACAGTGGAAATAGTGAGGGCATTATCCATATCGGAAGCTGGTGTGATTAAAACCTAGTCAGCAATATACAGGTCTGCAAGCAGGACAGCTAGAGCATGGGACCAGAATGACCTGAGCTGAATTACTTGACAGGAGGGGCTTTGGGAGGGGGAGTCTTACACCTACAGAAGACCATTTGGTTGTCTTTGAGATCATCTGTGAAGGTGTTTGCTTCAATAATATACGGTAGCTATCACAATTTTTTTCTACCTTAGTAGCTATCACTTTTTTGCGTTTCACACATGCTATAGTGCCCTGACATCTGTGTCATAGTGATGGAGAGGTACTATAAAGGAACAATGCAGTAATAACGCACAAAAAATTATCACCTGCAGACATTACACTTCACACTATAAATCAATATCAGTAACACCAACATGAAGCTGTTGACCGTTTCTTCTCAGAAACATTACAAGTCCCCCACAATAAAGTCATTAAGGGAAATTGACACTTTTAAATCAATACCCATATCTTTTTCCTACTCTGAAAAGGCAAAACTAGTTGACTATAAAGTAAAAACAAACAGTACCAATTATTTATTTATTGTTAATTTCGTTATAGTCAGCCACTTTGTGCACTCACTTTAGGTGCAGAATTCTCATTGTGCTGGCGGCCTCATGACCCAGCAGTGGTCTCAGTGGTTCATCCCTTCCAGCATACATGCACCCTCATTGCACACCACTGATTGCCCTCAAGGCCAGTCCCCATTTTCAGCTAGCCTCATGGCATACAATGGAGAGACTGGATGCAGCATGAGAAGAGTGGGGAGGACTCAAACATTCCATAGGTTTAGTGGGCATGTGTGGCAACTGACAGACCATCAGAAATTCCTAGATGGTTGAGGACAGATAAAGACAAGATTCCATCCTGTTATCCCTGTTTTATCTGAGTAATCTTACTGATCACTCTGAAACTCCCAGTGTCCCCTTCAACCTTCCACTTGTTTCTAATCCCCCCCCCCGTAATTACCCCCATTAGGTTTTCAATCCCAAGGTTGTACTAGTATTGACTACATCGTTCAGTAGCTTTCTTCTTCTGTCTGCAACCATTTCTGTTAAGAAACAGCTCCTTATGGCATGGTATGTTTGACTTACAGAGCACCTTTCCAAGAACTCTGACTGCTCTTTCTTTATGCTCTGCCGCACTTATCTTTATTACACTAACCCTGATGTTTGATTCTTATTTGGGAAGTGTAACAAGGAATGGGGCTGTGTGTGTTAACATACTATGTACTTGGTAGGGCAACCAAAATGGTGCAGGGTCTGCACCAGAAGACACACGAAGAAAGACTAAAGGAGCTTAATATGTATACCCTTGAGGAAAGAAGGGAGAGAAGGGACATGATAGAAACTTTCAAGTACCTCAAGGGAATTAACAAAGTCCAAAAGGGTAGCATCTTCCAGAAAAAGAGATGTGCAAGAACAAGGGGGCACAATTTGAAGATAGAGGGGGGACGGCTCAGAGGTAATGTGAGGAAGTATTTTTTCACTGAGAGGGTTGTGAATGCGTGGAATAGTCTCCCTGAGGAGGTCGTGGAGTCAAGAACAGTGGGGGACTTCAAGAATGCATGGGACAGGCATGAGGCAGTCCTAGTGGGGGGTAGGAGGAAGTAAGCTGTTGGTTAACTAGGATCTGCAGCTTATCTGTTAGGTAGGAAAATGGGCAGACTAAGTGGGCCAAGCGATCCTTATCTGCCGTCAAATTCTATGTTTCTACTGCAGAGTGCTTTATTCTGCCATTGCCAAACATCCCTCCGTGGAATAACTTGTATTGCAGATTGTCAACACAACATCTAAGTTTAACAAAAAGTTTTGACTAGTCAGCTGCAGATCCTCGTGTGCCTAGCAACAGGCATCCACCCAAAGAGTCTGAGCTTGTCACCCTCTCCAGCCTACTGAAGCTGAACTTTCCAGGGGCTTGGAAGTAGTGATATGGTGTGGTCCATACAAAAAAGTCACTCCTGGAAATGAACTACAGCTCAGTGTGCTTTTCCTGGTCAACTAATTTAAATGAATGAGTCATTAAATTAATGTCAAACAGTCCCAAGATAAAGCATGCTCAGTTCCAGTTGTGCACTGGCAAATCCCAAAGCACTTTTAAGGTATGTACAGTAACAGTCCCTGGATGTACAGAACTAGCACCTTGGATGTACACAACTGCCACCTTGGATGCACACTGATGCAATATCCCTTCTGTATGTGCATAACTGCCACAACCAATGCACATAAGCAAGCATGAACAGTATGCACATGGGTGTGCATGACTGAATTAGTGATAGCACACAAACAGCTGCACACCTTTGTGAGTGCACATTTCAGCTGGGATGCTGGGCTGGCTTAGAGAGTGCAGTTTAGATCATTCAAATTCCAAAATCTCAGTCTCTGAGCTGGAGTTCCTGTCCTGTGAACTACAGACACCCCCAATAAGCCTGAGTCCTGTTCTGAGCCACTTGTGGTCTCTCCCAGCTGGAAGAACATGGTGTTCCCAAACAGCCAATAGGATGAGTGGAATGTAACAAGAGGAATGCATACACATGCCATTGCTTCCATGTCCAATGTTTTCCTAGAACAATCAACGTTACTTAGAGAGCACTTCATGCTATTAATCTGAAAGCCTTCTCTTGGGACTCCCAGCCAGTTTCATGGGCTGTCTGAAGAAGAACGAGATGCCTTTGCACCTTGCCCCACATCTACTAGCTCAGTCGGTCTGCAGGGAGCCACTACTCAGGACAAGGTTTCCCTGCTCACTTCGAATGTACAGTCTGGCACCTCAGGAGTTCATTTCTTCACTCAGTCAAGCCTGCAGGCTCCGTGTCTCTGGAGCCAGCAATGTAAGGCTATTATGTTGACTTTGGAACTCTGCTAATTAACTGAAAACAAACCTTATAAGAGGAACCAGAAAAATGTCAGTATTCAAAATGTATGAGGTCAGGGTCTTTCAAACCTCACTTGTACAAGCAACTAATTGACTGGGCAAATACATATTTGTTATTTATAATTTTATTTAATTTATTATCAGCTCAGCAACTGGGTGAAAGCTTGCAACCATTACCGTAGGTAAGGCAGAGAGCTATTTAAAAGCTGATCTTCATACAAAAAAATACCTCAGCCAGAAAAACATTACTAGCCCCATGGACTAGCTGGTCTGGTGGCATGGAGGACTGAGATGCTGTGCAGCTTGCCTCCTGCCAAGCCAGCAACCAAGTTCTGGAATGAGCTTGGGTTGCCGGAGATTGGCCGGGGCAGGAGAGGACTAAGCACCCGACAGACTGCTCGCCTCTCCCGGGGAGAAATGGCTTGTTAGCCTGGTCTTAGGCTGCCACCAGGTGGAGGTCTGGCAGCAGTGCGGCTGTGAGTGGCACAAAGGAGGGGCCATAATGGTGTGTGTGTGTGTGTGTGTGTGTGGGCGTTTATATCCATAATGATGTGTGTGTGTGTGTGTGTATCCATAATGATGTGGGGTGTGTGTGTGTGTAGTGTAGTGTGTGTGTGTGTGTTTCGTGTGTGTCCATAATGACGTGGTGTGTGTGTCTGTGTGTAGTGTGTGTGTGTGTGCGTCCATAATGACGTGGTGTGTGTGTGTGTAGTGTGTGTGTGTGCGTCCATAATGACGTGGTGTGTGTGTAGTGTGTGTGTGTGTAGTGTAGTGTGTGTGTGTCAATAATGACGTGGTGGGTGTGTGCGTCCATAATGACGTGGTGTGTGTGTGTGTGTGTGTGTGTGTGTGTAGTGTAGTGTGTGTGTGTGTGTGTGTGTGTGTTGTGTGTGTGTCCATAATGACGTGGTGTGTGTGTGTCTCCATAATGATGTGTGTGTGTGTGTGTGCGTCCATAATGACGTGGTGTGTGTGTGTGTAGTGTAGGGTGTGTTTTGTGTGTGTGTCCATAATGACGTGGTGTGTGTGTGTGTGCGTCCATAATGACGTGGGTGTGTGTGTGTGTGTGTCCATAATGACGTGGTGTGTGTGTGTGTGTGTTTTGTGTGTGTGTCCATAATGACGTGGTGTGTGTGTGTGTAGTGTGTGTGTGTGTGTGTGCGCGCGTCCATAATGACGTGTGTGGTGTGTGTGTGTGTGTGTGTGTCTCCATAATGATGTGTGTGTGTGTGTCTCCACACGTATGCCTGTACATCCAAAGGCAGGGGCTTAAGGACATAAAATGGAAAAAGGGGAATCAGGTGGCTTCATGAAGCCCTGCCCATCTCTCATCCCGTGCCACTGGCTGGTTCCCTGGGCACATCAGGATTATGTACGGGGGAAGACAGCCCTCCCCCTCCTGCCCCACCACAGGGGCAATCTGTGGGGGATGTTCACCTGCAGCACGGAGAGCTTTGCAACAGCTGGGAGGAGTGGGGACAGCATTGATAGCCTGCCCACCTGAACCCTGCAGCGATCAAAGGATTACGGAGCGGAAAAAAAAAATAACCCTATGAACCACTCAGGTATACTAACATACTAAAATTCCAGCAGAATAGGCTTAACGGTCTTTCACGTCTGCTCGTTTGGTCAGCCCCCACCCTGGGAGCTGACCTTGCTGCCCCCCTCTCCCTCTCTGGCTTCTCCCTTCCCAGTCCCAGATATTCTCGCTGTACTGGTTTTTGCTTCCAGAACCCTTCCCCTGCACCTGTCCCACCCCCTCTTGAACCCCTTCACTGTCTCTGCCTCCACCAGCCCCCTGGGCAGCGCATTCCATGACTCCACCACCCTCTCAGTGAAGTAGCCTCCTCCTTTCCCCTGAATCTCTCCTCCAGCTTTCACCCATGCCTCTAGTTGCCCCCTCCTTCCTTGAGCACCCTGACTGCTCCTCCCTATTTATCCCCTTCATGTACCTGAAGACCTCTATCATGCCCCCGTCCCTTTCTCTTCCAATGTGCACATATTTAGCTCTTCGAGCCTCTCCCATAGGTCCTATCCCCCAAGCCCCAAATCATTTTGGTTGCCCTCCTCTGGGCCCTCTCCAGGAGTTCAATGTCCCTCTTTAAATGTGGCCTCCAAAACTGCATGCAGTACTCAAGGTATGGCCTCACCAAGCAGTTATACAGTTGGAGTATCACTTCCCTCCTTCTGGAGGTGAGCTCCCTAGTGATGCATCCAAGCATCCTGTTGGCCTTGGCCACTGCCCTCCTACAAGTCTCCGAGTTGTTCATCTTGACATCCACCACCACCCCCCCGGTCCCTCTCTGCCATCGAGACTTGTAGCATTCCCCCCCCAGGGTGTGCACTTGGCCCGGGTTTCTGGCTCCCAGGTGCACTACCTTGCATTTCCCTGCATTGAACCTCAGCTTCTGCTTTCTAGACCACCTTTCCAGAGCCTCCAGGTCCCCCTGTAGGGCCACCCTCCCCTCTTCCCCATCCACCACCACCCCCAGTTTTGAGTCATCCACAAAGAGACTCATCTCACTCCTGATACCCTTCCTTATGTCAGAGACATAGGCGTTGAACAGGAGGGGCCCAAGGACCGATCCCTGAGGGACTCCACTAATGACCCTCCTTGGGGATGAGACTATCCCGCCAACCACAACCCTCTGGGTCCAGTTCTGGAGACAATTGCCTATCCATCTGATCTTCTGGTTCCCCACACCCATTTCTTCCAGATTATCCAACAGGCCCCCACGAGGAACAGAGTCAAACGCCTTGCTGAAGTCAAGAAAGAGGTATAACTTGCATCCATTTGTCCAAAGAATAGGCAAGGCATTACCCTACTGAACCTTGAAATTTATAAACTTAACATAAATAATTGTTCTAAAATATCCAACAACAAAAAAAAGGTGACCAATTCTTCTATGTAGATCTGGCAGAGGTGAGATGGTGCACTGTGCAGAAAATATCGGCACACTCATTATAGGTTTTACTCTCACCAGGGCTCCACTTTGACTTCTTTATGCATCCAGTCCCTGATAGTTATTGTGGTAGCGAGTGTTTAGCACTAGCAGAGCATAATTTCCTGGTTCACTGGGCATGCTCTGAAAAATCATTTGGTCTGAAAATGATACTCCCCATGTAATATAGAGATATAACACCTAGTTGTCCCTTGTAATTCACACATAGCCCATACACTTTTTGTGTTGTAATTCTCAACTGTGATATCAGAAATATCATAACTCACAGCTGTGTTGTCAGAACTGTGAATTATGGCTTTTTAGAATGCCTGTGTCACTCAAACAGTCTGAGATGTTCCACTTGCAGTCAAACATTTTGAAGTAAACAATGCCTGCTTGATTCAACTCTCTACCGATAAGGAAACAACTTCATACACATAAAATGGCTAGGATCAAACAAGCAATCCTCATTTCATTTCATTTATTTTAAAATTGCAGGTGGGTACACTGAAATATACATTCCTTTTTCAGGTACAACCTGAGGTCAGAGCAAGCATAAACTTATAATCTAATTGGACAAAACTGGTATATGGCCCTACGTTAATTTCACATTATCACATGGTTCAATGTTTACTTTTGTTTCTTGATTTTTTAACTTATAAAACCATTTTATAAGCACAATTACACTCTCCAGGATGTCTGATAATGTTATTAATTACCACATTTCCCTGGTGGTTGAAGGTACTTGACCGCACCGTATGCCTCAATTCACCAGGATTGTGCAGTAATTTAAGATTACCACACCCCTGTTGTGTGTTATTGTTTACTTTAACAGTGTTTGACCCAATGTAATACACGATAAAAACAAGTCAAACTGTAAATTATGAGGCTTGTTATTCCATTTTAGGTTCTGGTGGCATTTACAAACTACTCCAGCTTCACGCTCATGGTTTATGATGTCACCAGAACCCCTAGATGGATTTACTGCCTGGTAATTCACAGTTGCTCATGCCTCTAGAAATGAATTAAGAGTTTTTGATACCTACCAATTAATAACTATAAATGCTATTTTTATTGTCTAATTTATGTATTGTTCATTATTGAAAATATTTAGCTATGAATGCACACATAGCTGAGAACAGTCTATTTCCAGGTGCACCCTGGTGGAAAGGAACAGGGACACATCAAAATGAAACAAAATGAATTACACTGTGTTGATGCAGGTTACAAACGGGAAGACACATAGCCATACACAGGTGTGATTTAACTGTCGACTAGGGCAGAGCAAGCAGTTAGCTCAGAGCATTTTAACAGAATCTGTACAAGAAAAATAAAACAAAACAAAGAGCAGGGCAAAGAAACATAAAATAATAGTTCTGGAAGGGGTAAGCAGTCAGAAATGTCTACTGTCCAAGAAGGTTTGCACTAACAGGTAAGTCTTTAAA
Organism: Neoceratodus forsteri; assembly: GCA_016271365.2. NCBI lineage: Eukaryota > Metazoa > Chordata > Ceratodontiformes > Ceratodontidae > Neoceratodus > Neoceratodus forsteri. The sequence continues at coordinate 26,746,981 of JADMNL010000027.1, forward strand.
AATCAGCTGCCACATTTCGCTGCTTTAGTTTAATTATCTGCTGTAATCTAATTGAGCCCAGTACAAAGTGTATGTGGTGTGTTATTGTGCAGAAAATGGGTCTGCTAAATCCTACAACCTGATTGGGGTCAGATAGCCAACCATCCTGTCTGGTGTCAGGCAACAGATACTGGGGAAATAATGAGTTCTAGGGCTCAATTTTCATACAGCCCTTAGATTGTGGCAATTTGCAGTGATCTAGGGCTGCGGTGAACTCTGGGTGCATCAGGGATCCTGTGCCCAGTTTTGTAAAAATAGGGGGTCCTACGCTGAAGACCCAGAAGGTGCTGCAGCTGCAGGGTTGCACTAAATGTGTGGCACACCTGCGGGGTTTGATGGGGGGAAGCATCATCAACCCACCCCGGTGGAACCCTAGCTGACCCGCTGAGGTTGGGGGAGAGGGGGTTGCAATGCCCAGAAGGTGGGGACCAGGGGCTGATGGAGCACCAGTGGTGCCATGGGGGGGGGAGAAGGGGCACGGTGGCAGTGGTAGGGATGTGTGAAGGCACCAGGGGAGGAAGGTGCCATGCACCATGCCACACAGCCGATCCAGCTGAGTGGGAGGCATGGCTGGACCAGCATGTTCCAGACCCCCATGCGCAGCCACCCTGGCACCTGCCCCACAGGACCCACAGGCCACTAAAGGTGGCCAGTGGCAGTGGATGCAGGTTGCAGGTTGCATGTGGTGGCTGGGGACATGCCCCGGGCACCACAATATTACCCACCTACAGAGCCCCACGTGTGGTGACTGGGGCATGCCTGATGACAATGCCGGTGCCTGTGGGTCCCGTGGGGCAGGTGCCAGGGCTGCTGTCCATTGGGGTTTGGAACATGCTGATCTGGATGTGCCCCCCTACCTGGCCTGATCGGCAGTGTGGCACAGCACATGGCATCTCCCCTGGTGCCTCCTCACATCCCTCCCACTGCTGCCGTGCTCCCTTATCCCCATGGCACCACCAGGGCTCCATCGTCCCCTGGTCCCCTCCTTCCAGGCACCCCTCCCAATGGCCACCCTGCCAGTCAGGGGCACAGGGCCTTTAGACCACCTTCTGACTGGTCTAAAGGCAGCCCTTTGTTGCGACCATGCTTTTAGAATAGCAAACAAAGGGGTGGTGTAGCCCCACCATGGTGCAACCAGCCTTGCGACCTAGTGCATGGGCACTTTTGCCACAAGGGTGGCACGGGGGGGCTTTGCTGCACGACTGTCCTGATTTTGCCACTGCCAGCATTTGAAAATTGTGATTGTCACAAACTAAGAGACAAGGGGCCCCTTGCATCATACCTACTTGGCACAGGAACCTTGCATCATAGTTTTCCTTTTGAAAATTGGTCAGGTCAACATTTAGAGCCGCATTACAAGAACAGAGAGCTACAATAGAAGTCTAGAGAGATCTGAGCTTTGTGGAGCATTCTGTAACAGACAAGAGGTGCTGCTGCTGCCATTAATGGAGCTTGTTCTGGCTCCTGTGAGACCCCTTTAGAATTCGACCACACGATCACAAGTTTGAGCCATGGCCCACACCAGCCAGCATTACCAAGGCTAGATATTTGTGTCAATCCATAGTCTGGACCAGACTGAGCTCGCTGAAAACTTTGCCATGATCCAGAATGTGATGGGACACCAGACCAAGTACTACATAGTGGCGGACAGTTCCTTTGGGGATGAGACCCCAAAGTCAGACCCACAGTATTACTATCTAAAGGAGGGAGGCCCAATTCTGCAAGAGCCCACATGCCCACCGATTCTATCTCCCTGCAGGATGGTTGCTGTTCTGTTATAGAACTGTTCCTGGACTCTTTCACTTGTGGGTGAGACCACTCTTGTTTCTTCATTTAAAATGTTTTAAATGTTAAAATGTTGTTACCGTTAGAAGTTTAAAGGGTTGAAGAGTAGTGTATTGAGCCCTGGACTCATGTGTTGGACTATCCTCATTTGGTGGTTCTTTGGGACTCAAAGTAAAAGGACTCTACATATTTGGAACCTCAGCACGTCGGTGCTGCCTGTGGGGATTGGGGGTTGAAGCACAGGATAAGGGCAAGCTGCAGTGTGGTGTTGTGTGCATGTGTGAGGGAATGTAGCATATGTGTGTGTGTGTGTGCTCCAGGATGTGTGATGTACGCATGTTTGGGAAATTGTGCACTTATTAACTTTTAAGTATCCTGCAGTGGGTTTGTGAGTTGTTCTTTGAAATCAATTAGTGTTTTAATGTTAAACTGTTGTTTGAGGGGGCATGAGTAGTGTTTTTGGGGTCCCTGTCTTGGTGGCAGCAGCACTGGGCCTAGTAGCTGGATGTTAGGGGCCTTGGGATGCCATCAGCTGTCAGTACCAAGCCTGTCCACTTTGGAGCCAGGGGTGTGGGTCGCCAGGTCCTGTGGAGGTCTGTTTAATTAGTGTACCTGAGATGTAGGGGAGTGCCACCATTTCAGTGGCATGGCCAGTATTGCCTGAGGGTGCAAACTGGTGGGGAGGGTGCGTATATACCCACCTTGGTAGTGCCGACTGGCACGGCTGGTTTGGTCATTCATCAGGAGGTGAATGGCTTAAAGAGGGGAGAGTGTAAGCATCCCCTTTTTAGGAGCTTACTATATGGCCTTCTCCCCCTTCCTTACCTTTTATGGCCTGGGACTGTGGCCTGCTTGTGGGTTGGGAAGAGTCTCGGTTCCCAGGAGGGGATTTAAGGGGAGCTTTTATGCCTTTTTGGGGAGACTGGTGGGAAATCAAGGAAATGAGTTTGGGGCCGGGATGGGCCGAGCCACTCAGCAGGTGCCGTGGTGTAGTAGCCTGGGAAAAAAAGGAGTTGGTAGCAGTATTTGGTGCCGTGGCATGTTTTGCAACTAGTCTTGGGACCCCCTAGCTGTTTTTGGAGCTGCAGCCTGGGGGGTATGGAGGGTCCACCTTGTGCACTGCGGCACCAGGGTGGGCCGACGGTGGGGTCTGAGAATCAGGTGACTGGTGGTGGGGCGGCATGGTGGTGGCAGCCGCATCACAGGATATGCTGTGGTGGCAGCCCGTGGCCCCTTTCCGGTTTGGCATTCCACCAGTCATGGGTGGGATGCCTGCTCAGTGGTGGGAAAGCTGATGCATCTCCAGGATTGCCAAGGGCCTGAGATTCCCCTGGGATGCTCAAAGCTCGGAGTGAGCAAATGGAAGCACAATTGGTCAGGTCAACGTTTAGAGCCACATTAGAAGAACAGAGAGCTGCAATAGAAGTCTAGAGAAATCTAAGCCCAGTGTTTTGCGGAGCGTTCTGTAACAGACAAGAAGTGCCGCTGCCACTAATGGAGCTATGGGTTGGTAATTTATGGATCGGGCCACAGACATTGCCCAAGGCCTCATAAAAGTTGCCTTAAACAAAGCCTGTTGGCTTGTTACTGTAGCCACCTGATTGACTCATACGTGTGACCTGTATGCCCAGACTAACTGGCTACAGTTCTCAGGCAGACTTCTGTACCAATCATGTCTATTGATGAAAAAAATAAATCTAGACCTAATGCCCTCAGAGGTACAGAATCTTCTCACCCACAATGATTACTGTCTCTGCACCCACAGTTCAGATAGCCGAATATTTAAAAATTCCTCACTGTCGCACATCCATGGGTCAAAGGTCTTTTGTCTATCACGCCCCCAGGATGGCTGAACTTACTACCCACTGACATCACATCTTTAACTTCAATCAGTCTATTTAAAAGAAAGCTGAGACAACAGCTAACTGTGAATGCCAGCTGTGATTGCTTCAATTGACAAAACCCACAACCTACTGTGGTTCTGTTCCTTCCTGCTTATGACTCCTGCCCCACAGTGCCTGGCACTTAACTCCAGGGCTCTTATTCTCCCCCTGTTTGCTTCCTAGAGTGCTCAGTTCTCACCTGCCATCCTCCTGCTTCATATCCTTATGCCCCCTAGCCTCCCTTCCCCAAATTCACTCATCCCCAGGCACAACTGCCCACTGGCCCGATAACCTGTGCCCTCCCCTCTGCCATCTCAACCATTCTCTCAATAACGATACCCTTTGGGTTTATGTTTAGGTTCTCCATCACCTTTAGCCCCTATCCATCATCTTCTGTCTCATGTCCTTGTTAGTGTCTAAGTTTTCATACGCGACTCGGGCTATTGTACTTAGCCGATAATTGTGACTTTTTCACTAGTTGTAACCTTTCTTGTTCACTTGTGTTGCTACTTGCTCTTACCAATCTGTACAATGTCTCAATGTATGATATCCTCTGACGTGGAACCTATGTAATTAGCTTGTCCTCAAAGGTGTTAATCCGATATTTCAATAAATAATAAAAATAAAATAAATTGTTCCAGCTCTTGTGGGACCCCTTTAGAATTCAACCACACGGTGGCAAGTTTGAGCCGTGGCCCTGTGCCACTGTATAACCTTTTTTGCCTTTTGTATGCTGCCATGCTCCCTGCTCTATGGAGTAGCACTGAGTTAAGTTTTTATTTCAGAACAATTAAATTTAATTGAAAAGGATTCCTCGGTGTGGACATTGGCCTCACTAAATTAAATTGCAAAGTGTGTGTGTGTGTAACCATAATTGCCTCCTCTCTAGCACTCCTATCCCGAAGAGGCTGTACCCCCAACACTGAAGCTACATCCTAGCACGAAGACATCACCCAGGTAAATGCTGCCATGATTTGTTACATGAGGCAATGAATAAATAAAGGTACAGGGCAATGATGTTGAATGCACCATGTGACCAAAAACCAAGAAGGCATGCTGGGGAAAATATATTTTTTTTAATTTGAAAATGTTAAACTTGATTTTAAAAGACTTATTTTTTTTTCTAAGGGGGGTTCCTATTAGAGTAGAGGTCATTAACAGGAATGTGTTACTGCCTTTATCTCTTAAGATGTCCTGAAGGGGGCAGGAATTCCTGGTCCACACATGAAGTGATTCCAGGATTCATGGTAAATATATATATATATATATGAAATAGAAACAATGTTGACCTTTAAGTTTAGTAACCAAATGGTATAATGTCAGGAATAACAGAGCAAATACATTCAATGCCTAGTCAAAAAGTATTTGGAAAGAGGCATCTGATGAAACCTAAAAAAATTTTTTGTGGAGAATTGATTGAGGGGTCAATAGAGACACTGAAAGGAAAAACCCGTGCTCCGAAAATGTGCAAAACAGATTACAGTGAGGTACTGTAACAAAATTAGTAAGGTAGAAAATTAGAGGAATGATATGTAAACCAAAAAAAGAAGAGCTTGCTACTTCCTGGATTGGGAGAGTACTATAGTGTGGATCAACCCTCATAAGATGGAGATCAGTTTGAGGCTAGGGACGTTGTTAAGAAGCAGGGGGTAGGTTTGATGAAAGTGAAGCCCTGGAAACCTGGGGCCTTATACACAGTCACAGCAGTGGGTGGTGGCATTTGGGGGTGCCCAGGGCTCCCTGTGCTGCCACCCAGCAAAACTGCTATACGCAAACATGTGCTGCTGTCTGCAGGGGGTGGATTGTCACCTATGACAGTGGCACTGCATGCATTTATGCAGATTGCAGTTCCAGATGTTAGTGGTCAAACATAGCTGTGCTACCACTAACATGCTCAAATTATGGTAGCCATAGGGGTCAACTCATGGAATGGCACCAGGTGCACAGTGCCATCCCCCAACCCCCTTCTCCTGTAACTTAAGGCCCACTAGTGGACTGATTCATCTCATATCGTCAGGCCTAACTCTCACCCAATTGTTCTATACTGTACCACTCAGCTTCCTTACAAATGGAATGGGGAGAGAGTTAGGGCTGACAACCCCAAGGCACACCCCAATGCCTGTTGGTGTGTGGAGAGGGGTTGGGGGGTAGGGTTGGTAATCTTAACATTGAATTTCCAAACTTTTGTCACTGTAATGACAAACTTAACTGATGCATTCACAAAGTTTTTGCAATGAATAAATATATGTAATATAGTGGCGCGGTAGCGCCAGTATATTAGGGTTGGCCGGGCAGTTTAATGTTAAACCTCAAAGTTTGCACTTTAAAAACTTTGCAACATGAAAATGGATTCACACAAAATCTGGCATGGTTTGTGGCATGTGGAAGGTCTCTTGACATGCCAAATTTCATGTGAATCCCTTCTGTGAATTTTGAGATACAGAGTGGTAAAAAAACGTAAAATTTCAATGGGTTTTGTCAATTTCTTTCGACAGCCATATCTCAGAAAAAACTTTTTCTTGTGGTCTGAAATTTTCAGGTTTCAAAGCCTTTGTCCCACAAATGTGCCTTTTGAAGGTTTGGTGAAAAAATATTAACCCATTCAAAAGTTCTTTAAGTTTGACTTTCTCATTATTTCCTATAGGAAAAAATAGGTGTGCCATGTGAAAACAAGCTTGTTTTCAAATGCAGGCACTGTAGCTTGTTTTCATAGGCAGAGTACATAGTGTGGCAGGGAGCCTAAGGGCTTTCAACCCTGAAAGTTTCAGACCACAACCAACAACCATTTCCAAGAAACAGCTGTTTAAGGAAGGACTCCCCACAGCTGAAAAAAAAGAGAACGGTCCCTCGTAGTGGGACACTGGGGATCCCACTCCCAGTGTTCCAAAATAAACTTCTATTATTCTCTGACATCAGGGTGTCCAACCCCTGTGTCAGAGATCCCCCCCCGTAGGGTCGGACACTGGGGAGCCCAACCCCAGTGTCCCAAAATAAACTTTAGTTATTCTCTAACATTGGGGTGCCCATTCCCCATGTCAGAGATCCCCCTATAGTGTTGGACACTGGGGAGCCCACCCCCAGTGTTCCAAAATAAACTTTTATTGTTCTCCGACATCAGGGTGCCCAATCCCCATGTCAGAGATCCCCCCGTAGTGTCTAACACTGGGGAGCCCAGTGTCCCCGGTCATGCTTCTCCCCCATCACCAATCTGGAACACTGGGGAGCCCACCCTCAGTGTCCCCAAAAAGTCTGTATCCCTGTAAAATAAGAAAACAGTCCCCCGATATCTTTTTTTTTTAAATTAAACCTGTAAAGAAGAAAATGGTCCCTCATCTTCTCCCCACCCCCTCCCCATCCCGACTCTCCCTTTGCACACCCACCTCCCTGCACCCCCCCTTACCCCATACTTACCTCCAGAGATCAGGCTCTGTTATATTCTGTGGAGCGGGACACATCTGCACTCTTCAAAGCTGAACTGCAAACTGAAGAATCAAGGTAAGTGCCATATAATAGCAGTCAATGGTATTTTGAACTTATGTTATTATTTCGGGCATTTTATGAAATTTTTGCACCAGATTTTCAATGTGGACTTTTGGGGACCCCACCTTATGAACACATCATTGGCATCTCATTAATTGAGCCCGTAAGGTGATTTCGCAGTCGCTATGTGGAATCATCTTTTGGGACCGATTAACGAAATGACAGTACCAGTGTTCATGAGGTGAGGTCCCAAAAACCCATGTTGAAAATTTGGTGAAAAACTTCCAAAAAATGAGCATGTTACGAGCATGCATTGCACACTTTCTATGTACGCTCCTGACTTCGCCAGTTTTTAATATTTTCATTCCAAATTTTCAACATTGCAATTTTTTCACACCACCTCATGAACAGTAGAGCTGTCTTTCTTCACAGCCTGCCTGAAACATGTTTTTGCATCTGTGACGCAGAATGACAGTCACTGTGTGAAATCACTTTTTGGGACCAATGAACAAAATGAGAGTAGCAGTGTTTATGAGGTGGAGTTCCATAAAGCCCATGTTGAAAATTTGGTGAAATAATTAAAAAAAAAATGACCGCATTATGAGCATGCATTGCGCAGTTTGTACCCTTGTACACTTGTAACTTCAACAATTTTTAATATTTTCACTCCAAATTATCAACATTGCCATTTTTTCACACCACCTCATGAACAGTACAGCTGCCATTCTTCACATCCTGCCTGAAGCATCTTTTCACACCTGTGTCTCAGAATGGCGCCATCACTGTGCGAAATCACCTTTTGGGACCAATGAACAAAATGACAGCAGCAGTGTTCATGAATTGGGGTTCCAAAATGGACATATTGAAAATAGTTTTCCCCTGCCCTAATAAGGATACAAATAAACTATCTGAAACAGTAAGGAAATTCATTGCAAAAACTTTGTTAATACACCATTAGGGTTGAACTGTCAAAAGTAGGGAAATATGACCTTAGGGTTCCCAAGCCTAAGACCACACTTCCACTGTGCATGCAGGAACAGATATGAGTGGAACTTAAAGTTCCCAACCTCTACACCCCACCCTCTCCCTTGGCTTCCATCTCTAATACCTCACCCTCACCGTGCATGCAGGAATAGTTGTGACTGGTGTACCTTGGCGTTTCGAACCCTAATGCTCACCTCATTCTAAGGAAGCAATATAGTGTAGTGGCTAAGGGCGCTGAGCTGCAAACCTGGAAACCTGGGTTTGAATCCCATCAGCTCCCACTTGCCTACTGTGTCACCCTGAGCAAGTCACTTAACTTCCTTGTGCTCCCAGGTCGCACCTGGAAACAAGCTCTGGCTTAGTGTGCCTTTCCTGGTTAAACAATTTCCCCGTTCCCTTTTCCCCATTCTATTATTCTGTACCCATGTTACCTTACTTAGTCTTGGAATGGGGTGAGCATTAGGGTTTGAAATGCCGAGGCACACCCATCACAGCTGTTCCTGAATGCACTGTGGGGGTGGGGTATTTGGGTTGGAAGCCAAGGGAGGGGGTGGGGTGTAGGGGTTGGGAACTTTAATTTCCCCTCATGCCTGTTCCTACCTGCACAGTGGGAGAGGGGTGGCAGAATGGGTGGCTTCTCAGCCTTGTCCTCATGCTCTGCAGCTGTCTCTTATCTCCTCCTAGTCATACATCCTGTCCCCTGAAGATTCCTCTCAAATGGGGCCAGGAGGGGAGGGCCATCCTGGCCCCTCCCTGCCAGCTTGCATATCCAGATCAGTCCCAGACCAGAACAGCAGAGTGGGCCAAAGGACAACAGACAGGGCTTCATCAAGCCTGATCTCCATTTTTCCTCTTTTTTTCTCCCTGGGCCCACGGACGTGCAATGAGTGTGATGTGTGTTCTCCGCCTCTGCAGAGACACCCTGAGCACTCTGTGCATGGGATCTCTTCCCACTATGTGACTCACTGCGCTGCCACCCAGAGACCTGCAGATGGCAGTCAACAGCAAGCCATGGTGACCTCCCTCCCTGAGGGAAAAGAGTAGTTCTACTGATACTCAGTTCTCTCTCACCCGGCCATCCTCCCCCCCCAGCAATCTGCATCCATTTCTAAATCTGGGTCACTAGTATAGTAAGAGGTGAAGTGCCCAGTGCCTTCAAATGTATTTCAGCAATACAATACCTACATTATTTCTTTCTTTTATAAAAATACACAGATTATTCTGGTTAATGCTTTTCATGACATAAATCCTGTTTGGTCACACTACAGAAAGTAAAAGTAAAAAGTAACCCAAAAAATAAGGGACAGACAAAACGGCAGAGTCAACCAGATTGGTGTTTCAAATGCTTTTAAATTTTGTATTAACAAATATATTGTGTTGATTTTGTTTTAACATATTCTATGTATGCTTTGTATCCCAGTTTTGCCTGTAAAAGGGCTATGTGATCCACTCTACCCACCCAGTGATAAAAAAGAAAATACAAATTAATATAATGTAAATTTAGGAGTTTTGACTAGTTCTTGGGGCCGGCAGATGATGAAAAAATATATTTTTGTGAATTTCAGTTTGCATGATTTTAAGTTTAAATGACACATATGTGGGTCACTTTATGTATGTGTGCCAGTTTATGTGTGCCAGGTGTGGACTGATCCCCTGGTCTGGGCTATTAGTAAGTTGGTTCTGAGGGATGGAAAGGAGTGCAGGTGTGCGATTGTTGTCGAATAATGTTGTCATGTGGTGTGCTGTGCCCCTTCACAGAGCAGGATTTTCACTGATTTTTCTTACCCATTTTACAGAGACACACACACACACACACACACACACACACACACACACAGTATACCTATATACATATCCACACTTGTTGTAGTAATTGTTTTGTATTCTGCTTGAATAAAGGAATAATGCCCAACAGGGTGGGTGTTATGCTGGGATAACATCCCACCTCGGTGGTTGGGCCCGAGGCCACAGGCAGAGGACATCCAACACCCGAGGTGGGGGTCACAAAAAAGCCATGTAGAAAATTTGTAGTGCAAATACCAACAAACACCTGGGGTGTTAGGATTTCTAACCATAACATCCCACCCTGTACAGACTGACAGGCATCAGGGGTGTGCCTTTGGATTGCTGGCTGTAATGCTCAAGCCATTCCACCCCCACTCTGCAGCCAGTGACAGGCATTGAGGTGTGCCTTGGACTCTTCGGCCCCAGAGTTCACCCCATTCTCCTATACTGCTCCCATTTCAGTGTATGTCTTTATGGAATGGGGTGACTGTAAAGCCAAATACCCCAAGGCACACCTCAACACTTGTCGGTGTCTGCAGGCTAGAATGATGTGAAATGCCGTGAGCATTATGGACGATGACACAAAGGCACACCCCAATGCCTGTTCATCTCTGCAGGGTGGAGGTGGGGTTAGCGTGACTTCAATACTTCACTGCCATTCCTATTCTGCATCTGTCTAACTCCTGCACTTCCAATGCTAATACCAGCAAGAAAACATTTGGTATTGTTTGTTATTTATTTAAATTTGCTTGCAGTCTTAAATCTTGAGGTTCCTCAAGGCTCAATCCTTGGCCCTCTACTTTTCTCGATTTTTGTTAATGACCTCCCAAAGCACAGCAGATGGTGTCATCTAAATATGTATGTAGATGACACCATACTCTACTGCAGTGCAATGACAAAGTCCGAGGTTAATTTAGTACTCTGAACTGATTTCAACACAATCACCTTCTTTTTTTTAAGGGGGTGCTCAGAGTGTAAAGTTGCTTAGTTACAGGGAGAGTCCAAGAGGAACAACAACCTCCAGTGCTGTAACTTTATTTCATCACAACCCCATTTTTTGTAAGCCTCTACCCTGGATATCCCCCATAATCCTAAACATTGTTTAAATAATTAATTAAAGGTTGCCAAATAATATTACATTTGTCCAAGTGGTTTTCACATATATAGTACAATTTGTCTGTCCTAGAGCAACAAACCAGGAGAGCAAGCTATTGTGGAAAAGGTGGAAAGGCTATATCCTTCCAATGCTGTAAAAGTACCTTCTTCATGTTCATAACTGCTGAATTAATGAAATCAGTCTTATCTCTGTCAAACCTTCCTGGTTTCATTAAAGCAGCATGCATAAGCAAAATCCCTGGGTTGAAGGGAAAGTCCATTCCCAGTATATGGCCAAGGTTGGCTAGAATTCTGTACCAATAATCCCTAATATTTGGCCAGGACACTAACATGTGACAGAGTGCCTCTGTTTATTGCACATGTCTGTATTTGTCTGATAAATCTGAGGAAAACGTATTAAACTTAATTGGAGTGTGATTAGTCCTATTTAGGATATTACACTGCATTTGCCTAAACTGGAAACTTTCACTTATGTTTTTGGGGACAGAGATAAAGCTGTCCAACTGTCTTGTGAAACAGAAATATTTAACTCTTTCTCCTAAGCCTTCTCTGAATGGGGCACATCGTCCAATTTGTATTGAGACAGCATAACATACATTTTCCTATAACCTTTGATTCTCCTGGCGATACATTTACAAAAAGAGAAAAAACAATCTCCTTCTGATTCCTCAACAACCACTTAATCCTTAATGCAACAAAAACTAAGTCTATGGTGTTTGAATCCCTGAAATTACTAACTCATTCAGCTGATCCACTTGCAGTCATAACATCAAATGGCAACATTACTGAGCAAGTCAGCATATTTAAATATCTAGGAATCTTGCTCAACGTATCATCAACATACAGTAGGCACATTGCTCACATCGTTACTACTGTAGGGTCCAAGCTCAGTTTTCTCTACTACAGGTCTAAACACTGCCTGAGTGCTGGCATTGGGAAGTAGGTAGTCTCCCACTTCTTGCTCCCTTCCATTGACTATGTTGACATCATCTACTGCTGAGCAAACAAAGCCGCTCTGCTGCCCTGGGGTCATGTGTACAAGTTGTGCAGGTTCATCCTCTTCTGCGGGTGGTCTACCCATCATTGTCTGCCATATGACCCGCTTAAGTGGACAAGTCCCTAAAGCAGCTGTGACTACTGTTGACTTTGTTGTACTGTACGACTGAGCACAAGGAAAAGCCTCCTGATTATCTTCTATCTAGTCCTCCTCATAGAGTCAACCAGTGCCTACTCACTCCATTCAACAGCACCGCTTACCTTCTTAATTCCCAGGATGAAGCAGGAATGTGGTAGAAACGCCACCGCCCTGCAGCGTATGTTTCTGTTACCTGCTACCATCTGTACTATGTACCTATGCTTGGCAACACTCTATATCTTTGTATCACCAGGTGCTTTACTGTGTTACCTGTCACCATTTTGTAACCATTTCTGTAACTATTGTGTCTAATTGTTGCTATTGTCCCTGATGTCTCTGTTCTCAATGATGTGGAACCTTTGTAAAGGAGTCTTTGACTCAAAGGTATGCTATCCGATATCTTCAATAAATAAATAAAAAATAAATAAATAAATTAAGGCCTTTGCATTTGCAGTATTAGACACCTGGTCCAAACCCCCTCCCCAGCTGAGGAATGCTTCTAGTTTGAAGTATTCAAGCCCAGTGTTTCCAGTAACCTTAGAACTCAAAATATCTTGGGAGAGACATAGTGGAATATTGAAATAAGGGAAAATACTTGGGGGGGGAGCACAAATAACGGGCAGACTAGATGGATCATGCAGTCCTCATCTGCCATCACGTTCTTATGTTCTCACTGCACTGTTTTGGCCCAAAATCCCCATCTCCCTAACCTGGATCACGCTGCACAAGAATGCCCATGCACTTTATTTGCAGTGACCCCACTTTGTTAATTACTGTGTGGATGTACTTATCTTCACAGTCTGTGGCTCCTATTTTAGCCTGTATGTAAGTAGTCATGCTGGACTATGTTAACCTGTTGAATGCTGCTATCCTCACTGCTGCCCCCATGCAATGAGATGCTCCATCTCATGGGGTTATCACAGCTGGAGTAGCTTTAAATAAATAAATACATACATGCATACATATATACATACATACATACAAACATACATACATATATACATACAAACATGCATACATACATACATATATACATACATACAAACATGCAAACGTACATACATATATACATACATACAAACATGCACACATATATACATACAAACATGCATGCATACATACATATATACATACATACAAACATACATAAATACATACCTACAAACATGCATACATATATACATACAAACATGCATACATACATATATACATACATACATATATACATACATACAAACATGCATACATATATACATACAAACATGCATACATACATATATACATACATACATATATACATACAAACATGCATACATATATACATACAAACATGCATACATATATACATACATACAAACATACATACATATATACATACAAACATGCATACATACATATATACATACATACATACAAACATACATAAATATATGCCTACAAACATGCATACATATATAGATACAAACATGCATACATATATACATACATACAAACATACATACATATCTACGCACAAAGTTGCATACATACATACATACATATATACATACATAATAAATAAATTAAAAATATGTCCTTACTAATCATATTGAGTCCATTTCATAATCACAATAAATCATTTCAGAGTGTACTTTGTGCTGGGATAAGGGCACTCCTTGGGCCTCATGCTTCGATCCACCTGAGGCCCGCTATTATGCAGCGCAAACCACACCCTGTTAAGCCTTATTGCTTAACTGATAAACTTTGATATATTTCCAACCACAGCATTCTAGTTAATATTATACTCTCGATATGTAAGCAGATGTGTATCGGTTCATATTTTACATAAAAATTTGAAGTCAGGCCGACATGAATAAGTCATGCGGATACACTTTCAATGTAGTCATATATTGAAAATACACATTTCCTGTATCAATATATCAAAAATAGGTTTACATTATATAGATGTGCATTATTGTATATCAATGCAAGGAAACTGTATCAACAGCACGCTACCATGTTGACCTGACTCCAGGGTTTAACTAAAAAAATAAATAAATAAATAAATAAATAAATAAAGCCCTTGTTGTTCAAAAGGCAGCTCATATAAAAAGAATAAACTTTAGAAATTGGTAACTTTGGAGCTTAACCACTGGGCTGCTGATAGAATTAGAACATATGCAGTGTTGAATAAGTTACTTTTTCTATTACTTTCTATTACTTTTGGAAACTTGTTCCAGAAAGCTCTGTGCAGTCACCAGCAAGGATGGAGAAGTACTGGAACAAGTAATACACCTTACAGTTACAATTACTTATGTCTTTTTATGCAAAAGTAATACGCAACTGTAACTGATCACATTTATTTAAAAGTAGCTAGTAACGAACATATTACTTATAAATAAATATCATCTGTTATAGTTTTCTATTAATTTTGTATTGTTTTTGTGTTAAAAGAAATAAGTAACTGTAACTGTCAGGTGTATTACTTTTTCTAGTACGTCTCCATCCTTGCTAGTGACTGCACAGAGCTTCCTGGATCACGTTTCTAAACGAAATAGAAAGCAATAGAAAAAATAACTTACCCAACACTGAACATATGGGAATTCTGGACTGCTGTATCAGTGTGTGGCACAGCAAGGGTTAAAGATGCAGTGCAGTGAAACTGGACAAAACATATGACCCTATGATACCATGTTTTTCACTATAAAACATTCCAGCCATCCACCAGATTTATTTGGTGGTAATATTTTCTAGTTTCAACAAAATATGAGTATTTTATAAATGTATGAATTTAGGATTTTCTTAAGGAAACATGATGGGCACATTTAACCTGGACAGAGCACTATAAATCTAGCAAGGGTTAGGAGCTAGCAAATAAAAAAACTCAAGATGCACAGCATAGGCGGTACTTAGAAAAGTACATTCGATTTGACAGGCATGCTGATATTTTTCTTAACTATAGGTGCGCAAAACTAGCTTTTTGGAAAAAGATTTTGAATTGCACTGCTGTTTTAATGTTTTTTAAATGAATAATTGGAGTCAGGTTAAGGGGGATATGCCCTGTCAATATACTTTCAATGTATACATATCCACTGAACTGGAAATGCAGGTTTGCTGTGTCAATACACAGCACTTATACCTCACTTTCACTACATCAGCAGAAAGATGTTTCAGTATATTGATATACTGCAGTGCAAAGTAAACAAACGCTGATAAATATACAATCTCAATATATTAATAATACAGTACCACTAAATTGACAGAAATACTTTAAAAAAAATTAAGACACTTTTTAAACTTTTCAGATCTGTGGCTCATACACCAACATAATGAATAGCAATGGTATGAGTTCTGAGAGGAATTAAATATTTCCAAAGTGGTCTAATCACGTTATGGAAAATCCTAATTCTCCTAGAGAAACACCAACTATTTCTATTCTAGGCATGCAAACGGATCAGAAAATATTGTAAAATTAGTTATTTTCACACAAAGTAATTGTAGCGCAAACACAAATGCAACCATTATTGCGCAAATTTAATTTAGCGCTGTCATTAGCGCCGAGCTCACCATAAAAGTAAAAGTGCTAATATCACTAAGTTCTGTAAATTTATTTTAGTGCTAGTTACTGCTTTTGCAAAAATAGCCAAGAACGATTTGGCAGTGAAAATTTCTAGTTTTAAAGTAATACATAAGCAATAAATAAACGGAATTCAGCACACCCCTCAAAAAAATCCTGCATAAAAAGCCTGTAAATCACGTATGTTTTTTTCCAGTTTGCCTACTTTAATTGTTTTTTCTTTCTTCAATTTAACAAGCCAAAAAAAAAAAAAAACAGATTATTGATATATAAGGTTGCCTCTAAAAGGCAGCCAAAGTTGTCAGGTGCCCCTCCCAGGAAAAGGATAGTCCAAGGCAGAAGGATGGGAAGGGGGAAGGGTGGGCGGATGAGGTCACCAGGCAGATGTCATTTGACTAGATGTGCAAAATGCAAGCCATTGGCCAAGGGGAGGGGCTTACAGGGGGCTGGGGTGGGTCCTGGAAGGGGGTATAAGAGGCCATGCAGTCCTCCAGAGGCCCTCTTTTTTTGTATTATTTCTTCTACATGCTCCACATCAGCCACTCCTTTGGGCTTGCCAAGGCTTCCTCCGATCCATCTGCCCTCCAAGCCTCTGTTCTCAGATAGCAGCCATCCCAAGGGTGACCTGGCACAACCCTTCACTGGATGGGTCCCCCTCCTCCGAGGGGGAAGGCGACAACCAAGGGGGAGGCAGACCAGTGCAACACTTGGCCCCGGGGTGCTACTGAGGCAGAAGGCTCGGCAGGACATGGATGGTATCAGAGAGCCGGGCAGCTGTCATCCAGCTGAATGTGGAGCAGTAATTCTGCTTTTCTAGTGTTGTTCCCTCCTGCATGCATCTGCAGTGCTCCTGGTCTCCACCAGAGGCCGCTGCAGCGTGACACCATCCCACTACCCACCCCAGGAGAGGAGAGCAGTCCTACGGATGCTCGATCCTCTCCTGC
Source organism: Neoceratodus forsteri (assembly GCA_016271365.2). NCBI lineage: Eukaryota > Metazoa > Chordata > Ceratodontiformes > Ceratodontidae > Neoceratodus > Neoceratodus forsteri. Next base: position 26,763,688 of record JADMNL010000027.1, read on the forward strand.
CCCTGCCTGCCCCTGACGTCCTGAGTCCGTTCTTGAACCTGGGATGCTGGCATGGTTCGAGGTAAGGCACCAGTGCCTCAACACTCTGTGCCACCAGGCCGGCTTCAGAGGTCCTCTTTGCTGAGAAATTTTTTGAAAGATTTATCAACACATCATTGGCAGCAAAAAGGTAAGGTACATGGCCGCTAGCTTTATTTGGGGCCTCCGGGTGGCTGACAGTCTTTCCTTCCCATTTACAGTTGGACAGGTTCTGGGAGTTAGTGCCACATGCAGCAGATCACAGGACCAGGGTCCCAGACCATCTGCGGGACATTGGAGAGAGAAGACAAAATGGTTGTCCAACATGCTGAGACCGTATGAGGGTGCTTGGTTTTTTTTTCCAAGAGTTCCAGGCTGGGGCAGGCTGGAATATGGAGGAACCAGTACCAGAGGAACAGGTGCAGCAGTATATAGTGGGCAAGTGGGAGGAGGTGATGGCCCATACCACAATGGCCATGCATCTAGCCGGCATAGGGTGGATGTGTAAGGACAAGGCTTGGCCGGATGCCAGAGCAGGGCAGTCAGTGAGGAGAATGGTGGTAGGTTGGCAGAGGGGGCATGGGATGAGAAAGGACAAGAGGAGGCCGTTCATGGGGCAGCTACTCAAACGAGTGGTGGGGGCCCTTCAGCATGTATGCACCACAGTGAATGAAGCATGCTTTTTTAGGGCGGTTTTCGCTGTCATGGCTAAAGGGGCTTTCAGGGTAGGGGAAATGGTGGCTCCACAGAAGTCTGGGGCAGACCAGTGCCTGCAGGTGGGGGAGGTAGATTTGGGGGAGGATACGGCGGTCATACATCTGTCCTGGTCCCAAACAGATCATGGGGGCAGGGGCAAGGCCATGACTCTGTTCAGACAAGGACCAGGCGAGGCATGCGCGGACACAGCGCTAGAAGGGCATAGGTGTGTTCGGGGAACAGGGGGAGGGGTATGGTTTCACCATGGGGATGGGAGCTCAGTAACGGGTATCCAGGTCGGGGCGGTCCTTAAGAAGGCACTCACTTTCATCGGGGAAGACCCCTACGAATTCGCCCCCCATTCATTTCACATAGGAGCAGCTTCCGAGGCCGCGGCCAGGGACGGGTAGGAGGAAGAGGTGAAGCTAGTGAGTAGATGGAGGTGCAACTGCTATAAGAAGTATGTGAGACAGTGACAGTCTGGGTTGCTCACCATGATGTTTTTCTTTTATTCCCGCAGAAGAGAAGCGACAGGTCTGGTTGGTGGGGCACTCATTTATCTACTGGGCAGAGAGATTTGTGCCTGCAAGCAATGGTGGGACCCAACTGCACATGGATCTGGAACACACAAGGGTGCACTGGAAGGGCATAAGGGGCATGAAGTGGGCCCAATTTATGCCGCTATTGGAGGAGCTCCGAATCAGGCGGAGCGGCAAGATTTGCTCATCATTCACCTGGGGGGAAACGACCTGGGAGAAAAACCATGGGGGGCTTTAGTGCAAGCCATAAGAGTGGACCTGGAAAGAGTTAAAGGGTGGTGGCCAGGGGTGGTCATCGGCTGATCTGAGATCACATCCTGGAGAGTGTTGAGAGGGGGTCACAGAGGTACGGGCAGTTGAAAAAGGGAGGAAGAGGCTTAATAAGAAGGTAGTGAGGGCGGTAGTTGAGATGGGGGGGTGCATATTCAGCACTGAGACATCTCTTTTGAGAGGGCGGATGTATACCGTTCAGATGGGGTTCACCTCACAGAGTTTGGCATGTGCCTGTTCCTGAGGCCCATGTTAGAACTGTTGGGGGGAACAGATAAGAGGGGATATAGGTACTAGCCCGCAAGGGGGGAGACCCATCTTCCATCTCTAGCAGGAGATGGGTCAGTGGAGAGAGGGGGGAGTGAGAGATGGGAATATAGGGGTGGCAGGCAGATATGGGGGAGGGGTAGATCAACACGTGCTGGGGGCAAAGGGCACCCAGGTGGGGAAGTAAAGGGGAGAGGATTTTAGAGCCTAGGGGTCGGATCGTAGAGTCCGGACCTAGGGAGGAGTGGAGGTCCTGGTAAGTCGGTACCTGCTACTGGTGATGGTGTTGAGGGGTTGGATCTGAGTGTCTGGACCCTGAAGGGGGAAGCACGCAAGAAGATGAAGAGATGAAGACCAGAAAGGGAAGCACTTCTCATGTCAAGAATGGACGGACCTCTGTGTTTTGACTGTTTTGAATGCAATGTTTGGATTCAAATAAGGATGTAAATAGTAACTACTGCCTGAATAAATTGTTGCCATTGGGCATCCAAGCAAGCGGTTGTGGAGTGAGTTTAATTTCCCGGAGGGGGAGGGTGAGGGATCAGATTACAAGTTGATTTTTTATTTTTATCTGCTTGCCAACCCATTAATAAATGCCATGATCACATCACTGAGCTTCAGTATGAGGGGTCTGTTTGTTAACTGTAGAGATACCAATAAGCAAAGAACCTCACACTTCACCAGTGGCTCTGGTGGGAGCTAGACCATTAATTTACATTAACGTTTTACAATTTAAGTGGGATTTGATAGCACAGTGATAGAATGTCCAATAGTGCGATACTATGACACCACATGAAAATAAATGTGTTAATATGAACCCCATAAACGTAATGCCCAGTATGATAATGCAGGTCTTTATTGAGATCCATACTGCTTTTGGGGTATTAGCACTTTGCTTTTTAGGCAGTGATTGCACTAGCACCCAGCTTAATGACTGTTTTGCACAATGCATGTATTTATTCATGAATGTACGTTATCACTTTTTTTAACGTGTGAATTTTAATTATTGTTAAATGGGCACACGTTGAAACACCACCCCTCTGAGGAAGACATTACACAATACAAAGGGGTGTTTTTGCATGCCTTGAGCGGCACACATGCTATTTCACTGAAGTCAATATTATGCTTTTTATACCCAGCTCCATCTGTGTATGCTGTTTTTTTCTGACATAGTACAATGCCGAATGTTTACTTGAAGTCTCAAGGAGCTTTAAAAGGAACATAACCAATATGTAATCTAAATCAACTATTTCTGGTGTTTTTCTGTTCATCATTGACATGCTGGTAACATATTTGAAGCTATTATATTTGCATTCTGCACGCTGAGTGTTTTTTCCCCACTTTGTTAAAATATTTTTAAAGAGACGCCTCCAGACTCCTGTCTATAAATAGGGAAAACCACTAAAAGTGGGGAAAAACCTACACAGCGAGAGAGTGTAAGGTTTGAGGCTTTAAAACATGTTGATGTCTGTTAGCTTGCTAATGAGTGGAAAACAAATGTGATCGGTCGGGCTGCATCCTTTGAACTGCACACAGTTTATGCCCATCAGTTAGCACAACACTGTCATCATCAGCTTTTTCAGCACTGGCTTTTGAGAAGCAAGCCTCCTTCATTTCTACATCCATTGGCTTATACAGCACACACACATCTACAGCTCCCTGCACTACCTGAGCACCACCAATAGGTTCGTTTTGCGCATGTGTGCAAGAAAAGAATGATGTTTTAGTTATTATAGTTTGGCATAAGTCCAACCACCATGGCAAGATGACTCTTTACGGGCCAGGTCCTACTCTATGATTTTTATCTAGGTCCTGCTGTTAAACTGACGTTCTCTCTGCAAAGGTTAGGGTGGAATCATGGGATTCTGAAACAGCAGCTAACTGATGTATTCTGATACTCACTACTGAGAAGTACTCACTGGGATGTGACTCTGAGACTGAAGTAATCTGAGCTGTTTGCTTTGCTGCATTTTGCCTGCATTTACTTTAGAACTGACATTCTGTTGCACTGACTTCAATTCACTGATACATACTGCTCAAAGAGGATATGATAACAATACTACACTGCACTGACAACCACAAAGGTCACACAACAGGATTTTTAGATAGGAAGATAGAGGGGGGGATGCTCAGGGGCAATGTGAGGAAGTATTTTTTCACAGAGAGGGTGGTGGACGCATGGAACAGCCTTCCTGAGGAGGTTGTGGGGTCTATAACTGTGGGATAATTCAAAAATGCATGGGACAGACATAAGACAATTCTTGTGAGGGGTAGGAAGAAATAGGCTGTTGGTTATCTAGGATCTGTAGCTTATCCTGTAGGTAGGGAAATGGGCAGGCTAGGTGGGCCAAGCGGTCCTTATCTGCCATCAAAGTCTATGTTTCTATGTTTACTGACCGACAACGTACATGTATATTAAGAACGCCACTGCCAAGCTCCCTTAGGAACTGCTTTCTGTAGATGGGTGGAGTAGTGTTAGGGTTAGTAATCTGCCAGGTCAGCACACTCCTTCTGGGCCACCAGGGGGCAGCATTGCAATGGAAGGTACTGACTGCCCTCTGCTGCAGGCTCCGTGTGTCCCTGGGCAGTGATACAGTTCCTGTGGTGTTGTATAACAAGCCACTAACCACTAGGGTATCAGGCAGACCTGGGAGATGACGTTCCGATTTGAAAGTAATCATTTTCAATTTTGGTTTAAAGGTATTCCAAGAATGTATGCAGTCATTAATTCTGCTGAATAAACATGTCCTGTTTGTTGTGCCTCTGTTACAGAATGAATATTTAAAATATTGATATGCCAGTTATTCTTCCACAGCATAGTACAGTAGTTGTCGGAACAGCTTGATGTGTGCTGAATAGCCATTTATTTTCATTTCACTGGTATCAAGAGTCTCTTAGAGATATAATGTTAAGATCTCTGTATGCAAACAATGAAAAACGCACTCCACTGGGAGATATTTAACAGTTATTTGTTTTGTAACAATAAATATACATGAGGGAGCGTCTGCCAGCTCTCATGTAGCTGTTGGAGAGCTTTTACTGAATGCTGTCACCTTCTGGTCAATTTCATATTTATTATATGAGCAAGATATTATGTACCATAATGCTGGAACCTGCAGTTCAGCAGATCAGAATTGTCTGTCTGTCTGTCTTTCCTTCGTACTATGTTAACTGATAAGGAATAAGAGACTGAGGTGAGGCCAACTCCAATGGTGTGATGCTGACCCAGTGAGTGGGATGATTTAATTTCAACAATAGGGTTGACTCCACTGGTGGGGGTTTTCTCCAGGGGTATTGGGTGGCTACACTGGTGTGAACTTGACTCCGTGTTATCCGCTGGCTCCAGAGGTATGAGGTTTGCTCAGTGGTGAAGGATAACTCCACTATAGTAAGAATTGACTCAAGTGGTGTGGGATGCTGTAGTGCCGTGAGGTTGGCTCAATATTATGGGTTAGCTCCAGTGGTATGGTGTGGGTTAAACAGAAGACTAAAACTAGCAGACGCTGAAGAGGATCTGGCAGCATTGTGCTGCTGACAAGAAAATAAAATAATGTTATTTCAAATTAACTAACCAACCCAACTGCTCTAGCCTGAGAAAGAAAAAGACAAAAAAAAAAACACACCAAGCAATAAAGATGGGGGCTGAGGAACTGATGGTTTCACTTAGTTCAGTGTACTGCTATACAGCTCTTGGGCCGTGTTTCAAAATCCCACAAATCTTGGGCTTGTGGGCTGCATCTGCAGAGGGTTTTTAGAGGTCTGAGTTAAGTGGGTAATTTCAGTGTAGAAGTTTGCAGGTATGAATCAGTTGCATTTGCACCTCGTTGTCTACTAATGACATTTGCAACTGTTACAGAGAAGCTGCCAGGATGAAACCCAATTCTGCAGCATTCTGCAGCAGGGTTACTGCAGGAAACAAGGTAATTTTAATGGGAGTTACTCCCCCTTTGTCATGCAGGAAATGGTGATACTGCACTTCATCCTGGCTGGCTTTGCTGCATGTAAGAGTAGGGTTACCACTTTTTAAGAAGCCAAAAGTGGGACATTTCAAACTGAAACATGATGTTTCACAGGACAGTACGTAACCTCGACCAGTGCAACAGACTTCTTTTCTCTACATAATCAGAATTAAGGCTAAGTATTGTAGTTTCTTGGTTGCTTCTATGGTTTCATATCATTTGAATGTATTTTAGTTAAGGTACTGTAGTTTTCTACAAGATTTAGTGTAAAGTTCGAAATTGTATTTTCTACTAAAAAGTCAGGACGTGTAGTATTTTTCATGTTTTTTTTTTGCAGGACACGGCTGCCCAAATCAGGACTGTCCTGCAAAACTCAGGACAGGTAAGAGTAGCCTGCTTGAAATAAAAGCAAACCCCATACTAAGATGACCACCATGTCAGTTTAAAGAGCTAGGGGCTTGAGTCTAATAGTTTTTTTTTTAATCTTTTAATTTATAAAATTTTATACCATTACAGGTACATCTCAAATCCAAATATACACATACTTTCATTCAATACATCTTATCATTAATCTCAAAAATAGGATTCATATATCTTGCATTACAAGTTTGAGGGTACACCAATCAGTAGTAAATACTGTCTTTGTCCAATTGTACACACTGCTTTGTTGTTCAAATTTTGCTTAATTCCTCTTGTGATATGCCTGTTGTATTTCCTGTCCATACAACGTTCCATTGTTTGTGACTCTCCTGGGTCATGCCTGAAAATAGACAACATTCTTGTCTAGTGCACTTACCCGGTAAACAAAAACGAAATAGATAAATACTATAATCCATATATTATGGGCAGTTGCAGCCAATGTCCTATTGTTTGATGCTAAATGTTATATAACTAATCAGCCTCAGTGCCGCTTACGTGCATATACCATTGCTACAGCGACAGTAAGACAGCGGAGACCAGTACAGTGACAAAATCAGCTGTTCACTGTACAGGTCCACTATCTTACCGATGCTGCTGTCTCCGGGGAGTTCGCCCCCTTCCTGAAACAACTCCAACTTGGAGTTTGTAATCTTTAGTGTGGAAGGTGAGGGGGGGCAGAGCACCCTCCATGGGGGGGAGTGTAGGGGCGAAGCCCCCTGCAAAAAACACCTGTGTTCCCTGATGGCGTAATGCCAGCTGTCAGCTTTGTGCCATTGCTGTAATGTCCTTCAGCAGGATTCCTGTCACTGTGGCTGGGTGGAACCCTTACTGCACTCCTTTCCCTAGTGGCTCTGTATGTCATTCTATTGTACTGTGGTATTTAATTCCATCAGATCCTTATACACTTTGTGTGTTATACCCCATTTCTTTTCACCCGATGTATCTATGCCTCTTTTATTTTTATGCCTTGTATTTCTTTATGTAGCCCTGTATTTTTATTGTGCCATCTCTATGTCCCGGGTCATGCCGGAAAACAGTCCCTGGGACCAGGCTACCCACCCAGTTAACTATTAAATAAATAAATAAGGCCCAAACTAAACAGGCTAATACAGTTCATATAAACATCTCAAACTGTCACAGAGATCCATGAACAAAAACAGGCATAGATTCTACCCACTTTCCATCACTAACATTACAGGATCTCTCTTGGAGCAAGTCCAGTATTTTAAGTACCGAGGGATAGCACCTTGTCCTTCTCCCAACACATTGACCACATTGCTAAGGCTATCGATTCGTGTACTGGGCTGCTTCATAGGCATGAGTACAGTCTGACTCCAGATGCTCTTAACCTTGCAATCCACAGCTCAGTAGTCTCCCTTATTGACTACAGGCTAGTTATCTATGGGGCAGCCACTGATACATCCCTGCATCACATCAAAGTGGCTCTCAACAAAGCCTGTCATCTCCTAACTGGCTCTGCATGGCAAACTCACACATGTAACCTTTATACATAGGCTAACTGGCTCAATTTCAAAGTCAGACTTATATACCAAACCTGCCTGATACCAAAAAAAAGTTAACCTTGGACTTGTGCCCCCAAGGGTCATTAATCTTCTCATCCCATATGAAAACCCCCGCTGCACAATAAAATCTGGAATCTTGATTTTTCAAAACTCCTCACTGTTGCACTTCCCTGGGTCAAAGATACTTTGTCTACCGAGCCCTGCTCTGGTTGAACTCACTCCACTCTGATATTTGGTCTGCACCTACACTGGACTCCTTTACATGTAAGCTTAGGCAACAATTAGTTGCAGATGCCAGCTATAATTGCTTCCAATAACCAGTCATGCTGGGACGTCCAGCACTTTATGAGATAAATACCTGTCTGCTTGGCTTTCTGACCTCAGCACTTTTCCCCCTTCCTTTTCTCCCCATCTCAATCCTTTACCCTATCCTAGCCCGCCATCCCCACTCCTCCCTCATCCTCTCTCCTCTCCCCCTGACTAAACCTCCTGGGTGGATCTGTTCTTTCTCACTGCTTTAGTTCACACTCCCACCCGCCCTCTGACAATTGCCTCTTGTCGCTGCTTCTTCTCCTACTGGCACTAGCCCACCTTTGTTCCTCTCAGTCTTCTAATTTCCATAGTTCGCACAATACTATTTATTGGTGTCCAGGGTACTCTTCCTCCTTCCTGGTGTTTGGTATTAGTCACTTCCTCGGAATAGTTGTGTAACGTGTATTAGCCTGATTATTAATTTTTCTTGCATATTCTGCCTGTTATATATTGTTACTGTCTTGTCTGTAGTTCATTCACTGATGTGGTACCCATGTAAAGAGCTTGTAGCTCAAAGGTTAATCCTAGATGTTAATAAATAAAATAAATAAATAAAATTAAAGATACACTGCAATTAATTTTTTCCCCCCAAAATGATAGTTTTGGTTCTAATACCAATATTACCTGTCAAAATCTACTTTTCTGGGTACATTTTATGCTGCACACCATGAGTTTTTTTCTCGATCTTAGCACTTGCTAGGTCTACAGTGCTATTTCGAAGCAAAATGTGATGAGCATCTTTTTTCTTGAGAAACAAAAATAAAGCCTTTGCAAAACATTCAAATTGTGGTGGAACTAAAAATTGCTACCACTGTATAAAACTGGATGATGTCTGGCATCTCTAACAGTGGGAAAAGGTAGGGTCAAATATTTGGCTCAGTTTCATCGCACTGCTGCTTTAAATCCTTCATTCTAATAGTTAAATGGGAATGCGTATAAGCGCCACATATAACGGCGTAGTTTCAGCAGAATCATAAGTGTTGCAAAGCTTCCCATCCCCCACCTTTTATGAATGAAACACTAGGGAAACCTTGTTTTAATGGTTTCTAGTGACAGGATATCATAGGGGTTGTAAAGAAATCACAGGCAGCTCATCTGCAACCCCTGGCTATCCCGGAATGATGGCTCTGCCCACACGTAAGTGGCAGACTACCCTTGATTAGCACATTATGTACCGAATTAAATGTTTTATTTAATATTCCTCATTATGAACTTTATCCGGTTGATACTGCTGGCCTCTCTCCCCATGATTTTGTACATCCAGCCACCCTGGCAGTATCCCAGAATCCCCCTGTGCCTGAAATCAGCAATGGGTTGCAGCCACAAGAGGAACAACTGTCCCAAATGCATCCGGGAGCTTTTCAAGGCTCTGATCAGCTGGTCACCAGTCCTGCTGTGTGCCTGTGGCTAAGTACAGGTCCCAAGACTTTACTGCTGGTTCGGAGAACCCCATGTGGAGCTTAGGTTGCTGCTAGTGTTCACAGGGAAAAAAAAACTAGTCATGAATCCATAGGCTCTCTTTTTAAATAGCGAAATCTATCAAACGTGTCTCTGTGAAATGTATGGAGTTTGCTTCTTACAACACATAAATGGAGGAAAGAAAAGGAGCAGATTAGCAATTCTGCTAATTTCTTGTGCTTTCCTGGTATAAAAAGTAAACTGTTTAGTTATTTCATGTACAGAATATTGGCCAAAATGTTATCTCTATGTTCTTCAACTATATCGGTTCATCAGAGAGAGAAAACAGTGGAAAATGTAATAAGATATCGAAGGGTACAAGTATGCTCATAGCTAATCTTTGCCAATCAGTTTCATTACTAAACAGAGTGTAATATATTGGAGCCATGCAAACCTCCCAAAGTTTGAGCTTGCAAACGTAGTTGGTTGACCAGGTTAAGTTTGCCCAAATCTGCTTAGTTTTGAACTAATTGTCGCTACTTACATTGTAAAAAAACATCGTTTTGTGGTTAAGAATGCACTGAGAGTATTTCCATTGTGCCAGAGCACATAGAGCACACAAAACAGAAGAACGGTGCAGCGGGCCACAGTGAAGGTTACTGGTTACAAAAATGATGCCCGTTCATTACTGACACACCTGATGTGCCGTGACAGAACAAAGTGTTGACAACACACACTAGTCATCTAACTTTGCCCTCCCCACCTCAAAATTTTTTATAAGGTTATGTCGCCCAAAAGGCCAGAATCCTGAAGATGGCAATGATGTCACTGTCAACAGTGTGCAAAGGCTATTGGTTCAAAAAATCATGTACGGTATGTTCAGACCCTGCCAAACATGGAGAAGGGTCAAGGTTATGCTAAGGATAAGTGCTGGACGAAGAGTACTTGGCCAACTTTGCCAATCATGAAAAGTTTGTATAAGGCCTATGTAAGCAGTAAAACCTGATGACAATGGTGTAGGAAGCCACAGCGAAGACTACGGGTTCCAAAAATCATGCACGTTTAAACACTGCCAAATGTAAAACAAACTCAAGGTTTTGCCAAGGGTAAGTGATGGATACAGAGTACTTGCCAACCTTACCAATAAATTGCATTTTTGTATAAGGACTAGAGGCCCAAAAATCTGAAGGCTATGATACAGCAGCCCACAGTGTGGGAAAGAAACCGGTTCCAAGAAAGCTATCTGTTCAGAAATTGTCAGTGTGAACAAGGCTTTATGTTACGCCATGAAAAAGTGTTTGACACAGAATGTTTTGCCCAAAAAAACTAAATTTCTGTAACTATTTGTAAGACTGGTGACCACATGGGTGAAACAAACAGCCCATTTGGGGTGGCCAATGGCTAGCTAACATTCTCATAAACATTTCCCACAGTAGAAATCTGGAATAATCTAGCCCTGCCTATTGAAAAAGATTGTCCCACTCTAGGCCAGCCAGCCAGCCAGCAGAAGTGCTTCCATCTGTGGCACCGATGACTGGGGTTCAGGAGCAGATCTTGGATGTTGGAGAGTTGGCCGGGGGGGGAGGCTGTATATCCCAGGGACTGTTTACCTTCTCCAGGGAGGAAGTGAACTTGGTACCCAGCGCCTACCAACCCCTAGCATTGGCAGGGGTGTGCGACAGTTAGGGGCCATACTGGGAATCTTGGGGACTGGGACCAGTGGACCTCTGCACCTTGGGTGTGGCAGCATGCCCAATCATGCACTGAGGTCATTGCTTGACTGACCCTGCCTTGGAAAGGTGGGGAGGGGGACACACAAGGGAAAAATCCCTGTGCGCGAGCTCAATGATGTACAGATCCCGGTTTGTGCCAGGGCTTAGCCAACATGGGAGGTGGATCTCCTTCCCCCAGCAGCATCCGAGGGCCAAAAATATTGGCATAAAAAAAAAAAAAAAAAAAAGATTGCCGCACTCTAACAGTTAGACTTGGGTTTTACAGCTTGTACAAAGCAAGCTAGACCATTAAAAACACTTCTGGTGCCTCATATGATAAAATCAGACAGACATGTGGGTGAGACACTGAGGAGTGGATGCATAATTTTATGGAGCCTTAAATGGCAAAAGGAAGACAGTAGCCACCCAAACAGAAATGAAAGTCAATTAAAAAACTGATGTTAATGACAAAGGTGCAGCAGCTATGGCAACTATAGGAGAGAAAACAGCAGGGGCATCATGGAAAAGAGCTTGTGCCAGTAATATAGCTGAGACAAATCTCTTCACTATTATTTTAACATCTTCTTGTGTCGGAGCTGGTAGTGTGGCAAATTCATCATCTGTAAACCTTGGAGTGGAGTAGGTCTTGTTAAAAAGGGAGAAAGTTTACTTTTTAAAAAGTGAGCATCTCTATATTTTTTGAACAGCATGGTCTTGTGTTGCTTGCACCACTGTAAAGGCTCTCTGAGTATGTCTTTGCAGGTGGACAACTGAAGAAAATAGCAACCTCTGTCAGAGGGTCAGACTTTTTTGCTACAAGTACAGTAGAGGCTTTTCACCAGGATTCACAGAAATTTGAGCACTACACCAGCCATATAAGTACAGACTCCACTGTAGGTCCAGTTTAACTCATTTATTGTATAACATAATAAAAACAACCAACGTGGTCTGTACACTTGATGCGTTTCAGATCTACTGCGACCCTTTATCAAAAGCAGTAGCTCCATAACGTGTCCTACAGTGGAGTCTGTACTTACTGTCTAGACTATGGCTGGTGTAGTGCCCGAATTTCTGTGAATCCTGCTGCAAGTGTTTCAAGGAGCACCACCTTCCTTGTGTGCACTATCTTGTGTTGTGGAGGCTTTTCTCCTGCCAGGGCCACATTTTCACCCGGATAGCCCTGCACCATGTTGTTTGCTGGCATCTCTGGCATCACCGTGGAAGACTGTAACTTGCTAGTCTTTGTAATCAAGCCATAGTTTGACAGCTGTCCCCACAGTGGCTTGTCATTGACTGATGCAACAGTAGTACTTCTGTACTGACTTGAGAACAGGGATGAGAGACCACCCTCACATTCAACACCTTAGTATCCATGGGCTATCTCCACCCCTTCTGATACTTAGCCTGCCGCTGGGCATGCAAGTGACAAATGTTCTTCTGCTGTGCTTGTAGCACTGTTCTTGTTCTGTACCATACTGTACATGCAGAGACCAGATGAATACGCCAATCTTTATAGGATCGCTCATCCTTATTGCATTCTTCCATGGGAATAATTGTCTCAAATGTGTCCATGAAGTGAGGCTTTAATAGGGTGGTCAAGATGTAGCGGTCAGCTGTACTTAATATCACAATCTCACCCAAGAAATGTGTTCTTAGTTTTTCCACCACATAAACAGATGTGGTATCCTCCTTTTCCTCATGCTGGTTTTATATTTCTAACTCATTTCCACAGACTGGACCAGAGACAGTTGATTCTTTTTTGGAGGGGTCCACCAGATGGTTGGCTCCTACCTTTGTTGCCCCAGGCAAGGTGAGGAATGGGGATTTTCAATTTTTAGGACGTGTCGGAACCACTGGGCTAAAGAACCAAAGAAACATATATCTTTTTTGGCAGAAAAGGACCACAAGAGGCCCACCCAGTCGTTCTTAACCCTACCTACCCTATGTGGTGTAAGGGATTTCCTTCCTCCTCCTCCTCTTTATCCTCCGCATTCTCCTCTTCCTGGGCAGTATCACCATCACTGCCTGATGGCAAATGTTTGCAGTCTTTCTCATACTCAGAACCTATGTGACTTAGGCAAATGCCTTTTCATGGTACAGGTTCTCAGCCGTGTGCTCTTGTTATCTAGACTAAGCTTGTCCTTTCATAGAAGACACTACATGTGTCTGTAATTCTCTGTATCCCATACCACTTACATCATCAGTTTGGTCTTACCAAGTAGAAACTCCCTACGAACTCTAAAAACCCTGCTTCTGTAGGATTATGTTGTATGATTGACAGGTGGGGTGATTTTGTAATCCCTTTATTCTGCCGCAGTGGGGGCTTTGCAACCTGATGTGTCTAGTGAAATGATACCGCTGCTGTGACCTGGATGCCCTCTCTCAATCTGCACTCCAGATAACGTAGCACTTGAGCAGGTTCAGTCCTTTAAATATTGGGGGATGTGGCTGGACCCACATCGTTCCTACCACAGGCATGCTGTGATAGTGGGCTCAAGCTTAGGAACCCCTTCTACAGGTGAGGAATTAGCTTAATTCTCAGGTGAGACAGCGGGTAACAAAGCAATTCCTACTTTCCCTTATCAATATGGAGATACTGCATACTGCACAGCCTCTTAAACCACTCTGCATACTGTAGGCTTTATGTCTTGTATAGCCAGCTCTGCAGATTCATCCTGGAGAGTGATTCAAGGACCCAGTACTGTTGGTTATACAGCCAACATGGTTGTCTGACTCACACCACCCACCGGTACAGCTACTGGGTGCACTTCTCCTTATATGCATCCACACCTCAGACCTCAACTCCCTCAAATACCTCTTCTTGACAGCCCCTACCTCTTACAACATTTGTGCTGACAGGGACCAGTGATCATTAACAACAGCCTATATGTCTGCAGGCACATACAGTTAGGGCACACACTGTTCTGCTCCTAAAGAATTGTATGGTAAAGGGAAGGGTATGGGGTGTGGTAGGTGGGTGAGCGGCAGATTTGATAGAGCCGGGGGGGCGGGATTTTAAAAAATATTGTTTGTTTTCATAAAGATTTGCCGAGTAAACTTACAATTTTGTGACAATTTCATTTTGACCCCCAGAAGTTGCATGTTTATTTCCACAGTAACCCTAGGCTGTACCTTCAGAGGCTGGCGCAGGGCTTTTATCAAACCCTGTGCCACAACAGTTTGAGATCACTGGTGTGCCAATCCCTTTTGGCACAACTGTGCCCAATTTTTGAAGGTTGGGCAGAGTAGCAACTGTTTTCCCGATTTATAGCAGTTTGCTCCAAATTGTGGTGCAAGCTCCATAAAAATGGACCCCAAGATTGACGGAAACTAGACCAGGAAAGGTTAGTCTAACTTGGGTCAACTGCGGCATGGGATGGAAAATCCCATTACATTGCCGCAAGCCCAGAGCACCATATCTGTGATGCACCTAGAGCGTGCAGTAATCAACGGTCTTTGAAAATCCGTCCCCCTGACATAATAGAATGCCAAACCAGTGAGAAACAGCTTTAAAGAAGATCTGCACTGAACCTGTAAGTCATTTTGTTTTTCCAGAAGCTGTTTTTTAAATACTGGTTCCAAGTCTATTACTGTTCCATCATTGCAGGCCTTTTGGTATGTTTGGTGGGTGTTTCTTAAGGGCCATTTTAGAACTCTATGATGCAGTTTGCATCCTTGTTAAGAACTTACATTGTTGTCACAATTCATCTGTGTTCCACTGTAGGACTCTGTGGTTGGAAAGGACATAAACCACACACTACAGTTCTAAAATTATATTTTCTGCTATTATATAAGTCATGGCCACCCAATGAGTTAATGTAAAAAATGGAACAAAAACAGTTTTGGTGTTATAAATTTAAGAAACTACCCTCACGTTATCACATGAAAGGAGGGTGCTAGACTAAAATTGGCAAGTGGGAGTACGGGAATGCAGAGGTTAGGTACATTGGGGATCACACAGAACACTCTGGCCCTCACATTGTAATACGTACAATAACATTTATCTGGAGTGTCTCTATAAATTGGTTCGTGATACTATGTTACTGGATGAACAGTAATACGTGTTCTCTTTTAAAGTCAAAATATACAGTATGCTGGGCATCTGCTACTGCTAGTTTGGTGTTTTACCTGTACAGTTCAATAAAGTTGAAATAAAAAAAAAAGAATTTAAGAAACAGTTTTGAGAGGAGGAAAAAAGGACTTAAATGTTCCATGAAGTTCCCATTTAACACTGCTTGTTGTCAGGCAGGCCTGGTGATACAGCAACTGTGTGTTATGCTGCTCCTTAGAGGACAGGTGTTGCAGTAGTGGAGCCAACTTGGGGTCAGGAATGTCAGATGGGTGCGTGACCAGACTTGGGGGTGGAGGGTGTTGGGATACCTGGCATTCAAGTACCCCTTGCTAAAGGATTATGGGGTGGCACTGGCTGCTGACTGAGAAGGCGTGGGGCACAAGGAAAGGAAACAATGGAGGAAAAGAGAATGAAAAAACTAACAAGCAGAAAGTACTTGATGACATCACGAAGGTGTAAATCAGGAGACATGGCAAAACTCTTCACATAAAAAGCTAATTTAAAAGTAGAACATTTTTAGGTTGATGCAGCATGAATGAATTATGTGATGGGCTGCGTTGCAATAACCATACTTATAAAATGGGTCAAGATGGCTGCTGCAAATGCAGCTCTCGGATTTGATGAATCAGGTCACCCACCAAGCTTAATAACAGGCCATTGTATAAGTGCAGAACACACTGCAGGGTGCTGTGTTTCTTGGGATATAGCTCCATTCCTCTGATGTGGGCTGACGAGCACTGTGCCTGCAGCCTCGAGGCTCAGCATACACTGCAGTGCCTGCACAGTGTCTCCCAATGAATGCATACACTGCCCATGTGTTACAGCCCACTGATTCCAACAAGTGAGGATAAGACCTTTGGAATACAGTCACTAGGTATGAACTGTTTCCAGTCTCCATTCCATGAACAAAATTAACATGAGTTGTTTTGCTAAATGTACTCCCTCGTCTGTCTGTCTGTCTTTCTGTCTATCTATCTAATCTTTTATCTGTCTATCTATCTATCTACAGATAGTACTGATTGATCAATCTATCTATCTAGCTATCTGATCTTCTGTCTGTCTATTCATCTATCTATCCATCTGTCTGTCTGTCTGTCTGTCTATCTATCCTTTTGTCTGTCTGTCTGTCTATCTATCTATGTGCAGTATATCCATTCATCAGTCAATCTGCTTGTGTGTGTGTTTGTTTGTCTGTCTGTTTATCAATCTATGTACGAGGCAGGTTTGTCCATGATAAAATAATACCAAATATTTCTACCAAATAGGACATTTGAGCCAATACTACCAAACTATGTTACTTTTTTCTACAAACAAAACATAGTTTTGGGAAACTATATAATAAATCATATCATAAAACTAAATGATGATTTACCTGCAGACAAGTTATGGTCAATGAATTAAGAAACCTATGAGCACCAACAAATAACCAATTTCTTGCAATGTGTAAAAGTCTTTCTTGCTTTATGTCGCTACATGGTGTCTGTAAGAATGAGCTTTTTCTTTATTAAATTAAAACTTATGTTAGACTGCTCTTTTTTTTATATATAGCTCCATGCTCCTCTGGTAAAAGCACGTATAAAAGCTAGAACATGTCGTTGGTTCTCAGCGGACCTCAAGGCTGCCTTACTAAAAAGAGATCAACTCTGGAAAAAGGCTCGCAAATCACACACAGATGAAGACTGGTGTCTCTTCAGAACAGCTAGAAATGCCTGCACTAAGATGGTCAGAGAAGCCAAGGCCAATTTTTACCGATCTGAGCTAGATTCTGCGTCGAAATGCCCTACCAAGTTCTGGTCCACACTAAAAGAACTGACTGGTCATTCTCCAGGAAATGTGCTTCCCTCCAAAATTACCACTGACAATGCTATAATCAATGACAGAAACGAGATCCCACAGACCTTCAACAATCATTTTGCCACTGCAGGTCTAGCATTCGATAACGCATCGGTAAGCAGACGACACCCACAGATCAACACTAAGCTCCCGGAACCGAGTAACAATATCATAACCTTCTCATTCTTACCCACCTCCGTAAAGGAAGTTGAAGATCTTCTCCTAAAATTGGATACTAAAAAAAGTGCTGGGCGGACTTCTTCGACCCATATTACTCAAAAATTGCTCATCACACCCTTGCCGCACCTATCGCTCACTTATTCACCCTGTCCCTATCGCAAGGTTCCCTCCCTCAGTTATGGAAAGTTGCTCACATCATCCCCCTGTTTAAATCAGGGGATCCCTGTGACCTACATAACTATCGGCCAATCTCCCTCCTCCCCCCCCATACTCTCCAAGCTCCTAGAAAAAATTGTGGATACCCAGCTGAGATCTTTCATACACAACTCAAACTTTCTAAACCCTATGCAGTCAGGCTTCAGAGCAAACCACAGTACAATTACAGCCCTAGCAAAAGTAACTAACGACTGGCAACGGGACGTAGACAACAAAAAATTAATCTGTGCAGTTTTCCTGGATCTCAGTAAGGCCTTCGACACCGTCGACCACTGTTTGCTGCTCTCCACTTTACAAACAGTAGGCCTAGACCAAACCTCCTTGTGTTGGTTCCATGACTACCTCACTGGTAGGCAACAACAAATCAAGGCTGAAGGGGAGCTTTCTTCACTTAAACTGATAAAAAGAGGTGTCCCTCAGGGGTTCATATTGGGACCATTACTGTTTGCTATCTATGTCAACAGCCTGGATGTAGGCATTAAGGAAGCAAGCATTCACCTGTTTGTTGACGACAGGGTGCTCTACATAAGCTGTGAATCTCCTGAAGCTGCCTGTGGCAACCTGCAAACCGACTTTAAGATCCTGCAGCACCAGCTCCTCAGTAAAAGACTACTACTTAATGCCAAGAAAACCAAGGCAATGCTATTCTCACCAACTGGCCAGGGGGCATATCCTGCCGCTGCTGTTCCATTACCTTCTATCTCCACCTTACTAGGTGAACATCTTAAATACGTATTGAAATTCAAGTTTTTGGGTGTCTGGATAGACAATAAACTCTCCTTTGTGGAACATATAGAAGAACTGCTGAAAAAGCTGAGGCAGAGGCTTGGACTCTTCTTCAGAATAAATTGCCTCCTGACCACAGACGCCAAAAGACAGCTCATCCAATCCATGTTTCTCTCACTAATTGACTATGTTGACTTCATATATGGCCAGTGCCCAGCCTCACATCTTGCTAAATTGGATGTACTGTATCATAGAGCTCTGAGATTTATAACAGACCTCCCCTTTTCCACCCACCACTGTTCATTATATGCAGCTGTGGGTTGGCCCTCCCTTCAACACAGGCGGTATAGAAATACAGCCCTCTGGACGCTCTGAGCCATCACCAACAAACTCCCACAATACATTGCTGACTGTCTCCCACTAAGCCTGATTGGGAATTATGCCTTGAGAAGTCACTCCCTGGTTTCCTTGAAAGTACCTAGGGTCGGTACCTGCTTTGGAAGAGCAGCCATAAGCTTTGTCCTACCCACGCTTTGAAATAGGATACAGAAATCACTGAGACTTAGCTCCTCTGTTAGTCTTGCTATGTTCAAGATCCTGTATGCCAAAACATTTGTGGAGCTCTGTAACTGTTTCCACCATTCCTAGTTGTCCAGCTGATGTTTCCGCTCAATCTAAGTCCTCCCCGTTCAAACTAAGTGTTCCCTTACCAAGATTACCCCCCCTCCCTCAGTTCATTCTAGTCCCACCAGTACTACCGGTTCACCTCAGTCCATTCCAGTCCCACCGGTACTACGTACTGACTGCAACACACCCCCCATCGCCCACTCTTATGCCCTGATACCACCTGCTTAGTATCCCAGAATCTTTCTGCCAGTGTCCCTGCCTCCTACGCGAGCACTTTTCCATATCCCAGGGACTCCTTTACAGGCTATGAACATGTTATTGATGGATAGGATTATGAAGGCATCTCTGTATATATTATTTACCTTTATTTCTACACTGTATATATTTTGTTGTATATGTCTTGCTACTGTTGTTTTATGTATATTTTACTTGTACTCTATTCTGTACCCTCATCCTTGCAAACTGCAGGTCCACCTTGCAAATGATCTTGCTCAATGGTGATCGCCTGGGTAAATAAAGATTTTGATTGACTGATTGATTGATAGCTGTTTGCTCCTCCATGGCCACCTACTCCTGTTGTTGGGCCCCCTGGTGCCCTCAAACTTGTCAGCCTCTCCCCCCAGCATCTCATTGGTGGGGATCCACAAGGAGCAGGGTCCAAGACTGACAGGAGCCGTCACATACAGCCATGGAGAGAAATAGGTTTTTCTAGTTTTCTTCCACCCCCCCTTCCCCACAGCAACAGTGAGCATGGCAAAGGTGTGCACATGAAGGCATGTGCATGCTCCCAGAAACCAAGTGCTCCTTCCACTCTCCCTGACATTGTGTCAGCCCCCGACACCTGGCCTCCACTGGGTTTCAGCCAAGAACAAGGAACTACACCCCCTCAATCTGGGAGATGAGAGCAGCCCAGCAGCTACTACGATCATCTCCCAGCCCTCCCTCCTGCCAACCCCCGGCAGCCTGAGCTTGCTCCCAAACTCGGGTCACCTGCATGGCAAGAGGTGTGGTGTCCAGCATCTCAGCTCTCAATACTACCAGGATGGCCCCATATTAGACTGCTTTTAAGGTTCTGTGTTAAGACATATGCTTCCAAGTGTGACCCACCCACCCTCCCTCCCTCCCCTTCCTTCGTCATGGAGGGGTCATACATTTTAGTGGTGTGACCCTTTAATTTGGTATAACCTGTTAGTAGTTAGCACAGATGGGAATGATTGAAAAGGAGAGTTTACCTCCTGAACCCCCTTCCCTCCAGATTCACCATTGCCTGCCTGCCATCCCTCCATCTCTCCAGGCATCTCTGCCTGTCACTGTGTCTGTCTGCCTGTCTCTGTCTGTCTGTCTGTCTGTCTATTTATCTATCTATCTATCTATCATGAGTGTGTCTGTCTGTCTGTCTATCATGACTGTGTAGAAAGAGAAAGAAGACAGAAGAGCAAACATTCAAAGAAACTCCATTAACATCAGTTGCAGTGTTTGCTATACTAAGGATCATATTAAGGAAATTTACAGAGTAAAAACGGCAATCTGCCCATAAATGGCTCCTATCAGTTACTTGTAATATATGAGATTGTCACTGGAGAGCAGAAGCTTATCTAACCTATTTTTAAATGCATTTTTGGTTTCACTTATGATCACAGATGTAGGAAGTGAATTCCAAGGGTTGATTATTCTCTGTGAATAATAATATGCTCTTTTTTTTTTATCAGAATTTGTCTCTAGCCAATTGTAGGGGATGGCCTCTTGTATTAATAGAGACCTGTTTGAACTCTAGCCCACAATCAATCATGAGAGACGGATCCCTAATAACGTCCCATGTGAACAATAGGGCGCCTCTCATACAACATTGTTCCAGAGACATAAGATTAAATTTTGATAATCTAAGTTCATAGGGTAAATTTTTATCTGGACTAATGAATTTTGTCACCTTTTTCTGAAATTTCACGATTCTCTGAGAATCCTTATGTTTGTAAGGACACCAGAGCTGGGATGCATAATCAAAATGGGGTCTAATATAAGCACGATAAAGGGGTAACAGTATTTGGGGGTCTTTTGATTTAATGTTTGATTTAAGGAACTAGAAGGGGACAGGATCAGATCTGTTACAGTACAGTAGCTTCTTCTTGTTGTTTTTACATTGTTTCTTGTGGATTCTACTTGGTAGAAGGTTATTTCTTTTCTTTCTTACTACTTCTAAGGGGCTAGCAGGGTATTGTTTTGGGCTGTTGGAATTTTGAAACCTGTTTTGGTAGCTATAAGTGGGCTCATTTGTTTGATGTTTCACTGTGTAGCAGGCTGCATTTGTAGAGGCCTATTTCTTCCGATTTAAAATCTATTTGGTGTGATTTAACTGGGGCTGTTTCTTTGAATTGGAGACCTATATCTTCTAATTTCAAGCCTATTTTGATGTGTTGTTGGTGAAGCTGTTTGAATTGGAGTCCTGTTTCTTTTGGTAGCAAACCTATTTTAGGGGCTTTGAGTAGAATTGTGATTCATTTTTGCTGGCTTCACTAGCTGCAAAGTTTAGTGCAGAGTGGGGGAAGGGTGCTAATGGTCTGACCAGGGGCCTCAGCTACCTGATTGTTTCTGGAAGACTTGGGCTGGTCCCACTCTCCAACCCCTCACCCCACCCGCCCCATTTCCATTATTTCCTTTATACCAGGGGTTCTGACATCACTTCCTCAAAAGGGCAAAGGATATGCACCTGTCATAGCAGAAGCAGACATTCAGGAAAGGAACAGCAGCAAGTGAAGAGATGACTGCTATCTCAGTGAAAGCGAAGTAACTGCAAATCTAGGAGCTTTCATTGTTACTTCTTTGCATTGCTATTGCATTGAGAAAAGGAGGAGTAGGAGTTTGAGGAAGGTTGTGCAATAGCTACTTAAAGTCTCTTTTTGAGTGTGGATAGGAAGGATAGGAATATAAAAAGCAGTTGCTCAGTCTATTTAAATGTGTAGAACAAAGGGGGCTAAGGGAAATAAAGAGAAGAATGTTTTGCACTGATTGAGTAGGGAGAGGGGAGACTTGGGGGAGTGTTTGGTATCCTGCATCTGGAAGGGTGGGGGGTCGCTGGTGGGCAACGACAGCAATGGGTAGGGTGGTAGGCTGCAACAACTGTGGTGTACCAATCTTTCTAAAAATTGCCTGGAGTGTGGGAGGATGTTTAGTGTGCAACCACATAGAGAAACTTAGAAAGGAGATCGAGGGTCTGCAGGAGGAACTAAGACAGGCTAGGCAGATTAGGGGTGGGTTTAGCCCAATACTGGAGGGAGGAAGAAGGGGAGATGAGGGAGGGCAATTTAAGCCAACAGTGGTGAGGATAGGGTCAGAAGAAGGGAAGCAGAGACAAAGAAGCCCAGGCCAGGAAGAACGATTGCTGGGGAAACCAGGTCAGGAGACAAAAGACAAATGGAAGGAGGAGATAGGGACTTGTGAGGGGAGGCGAAGAAGTGGCAAAAGCCATGGAGTGGAAAGGAGAGAACAGGTTACTATGAAGAGAGAGGGCGGGGCATTTGTGAAGGGTCTTCAGAAAATAGTTTTGCACTCCTAGAGAGGAAGAAGGCGGAGGAGGGAAATGATGAAATTAGAGGAGTAATTGATAAATGCCTGGACCAAACTGGAGTGGGGGGAAGTTCTGCTGGAAGAATTGCAACAGGGGCAAAAGCGGGAAATAATGTGCAGGAGGAAGAGGAGGAGCTGGAAATAAGAGAGAGGGAGATGAATGGAAGCAAGCAGGGAGTAAGAGTGGTGGAATCCTAGTGTTGGGGGACTCAATACTAAGAGGAGTCAGGTGGGGTAGCAAGGGGGAGAGGCATAGTCGCATTTGGGTGGAGGCCATGCCAGGAATGACAGCAGAAAGGGTGGGACAACCTGTTCTGAAATATGCTAGAAGGGGTAGGGACAAGACTCATTTAATTATACATCTTGGAACAAATGGCCTGGCTGACAAGACAGTAGATTTAGTCCAGAGGAGGTTTGAGGAACTAGCACAATTATGTGAGGGGGCAGGAAGACCAGTAACTTTTTCAGAGATACTTCCAGCCCAAGGCAAGCACAACAAGAATGCTGAGAATAGAGGAATTTATCGGATGGCTAACAACCTGGTGTTGTGCTAAAGCGTATGGGCTGTTGGGGGTTGGGAGGGACCTGGGAGGACAGTAGTCTCTATGCCAAGGACAGACTACACTTGAGTGAGGAGGGAAAGAATGTGTTGAAACAGAGAATGGAGGAGTACATAGAGGAAGCTGGGAATTTAAACTAGGAATGGGGGGTGGCAATTGGGCAAGAGATATGCAGAGACCACAGGTTGGGAAACCATATGAACTTAACCCGCACAACAGTGACAAAGGACAAATGGCAAGTACTATTGGTGATGCTAGTAAAGGAGGGCAGGATGGGGGGGAGGGTGGAAGGTGGTTACCCTTAATGCTAGGAGCCTCGGGAGAAAAACTGCAGAATTACAGGTGCTCATGGCAGAGGAAGAGGTGGACACTGTAGCCATCACAGAAACATGGGCCACCCAATACAAAGACTGGGACCTGTCTGTACCAGGGTACAGGTTATTTCGTAGGGACAGGGTGATTGGGAAAGGAGGGGGTGTGGCACTATATGTGAAGGAAGAACTGAAGTGTGTAAGAGCAGGAAGGGGAGAGGGTAGTACGGAGTCACTTTGGATGCAAATCCAGGATTCCAAGAATAGGATTCTTAGAATGGGAGTGGTGTACATGCCATCATCTCAGATGGAGGTGTTAGACAGGGAACTTGCGGGACAGATCAGGAGGACCTGCAAGAAGGGTAGTGTGGTGATTGTGGGGGACTTCAACATGGCAGGAATGGACTGGAGTACCCCAACAACCAGGAACAGAAGGGAGCAGGTACTGCTGGATGCCTTCCAGGACAGCTTCCTGCTGCAAATGGTCAGTGAACCAACCAGGTTAGGGAATACCCTTGACCTTGTGCTGGCAAATGGGGACTTTGTGAGAGAACTTACAGTGGAGCAACCGCTGTCAGGGAGTGACCACCACTCAGTATGGCTCACATTGGATATGGGCAAGGAAGGAGTAGAATCTGGCACAAGAGTGCTGGACTGAAGGGCCGACTTTGGGAGGATGGGGGAAGTGGTAAAAGGGTACCTGGCCAGAATTCAATCTAGAATGGACACTAACCAGAGGTGGGAGCTCATAAAGCTGGGGATAGTGGAGGCAACCAAAACTTGCTGCAAGGCCCAGAGCAAGAAGGCTAGGGCAAAAGAAACTGAGCTGGTTGAGCAAGGAGGTCATGGAAAAGGCAAGAAGGAAAAGAGCTGCCTTTAGGAAGTACAAGAAAACAGGGAGGGGGGAGGACAGGGAGGAGTACTTGACAGAATCGAAGGAGGTGGCAAGGGCAGTAAGGGGAGCCAAAGCTTCTACGGAACTCAGGCTGGCACAAGGCATTAAGAAGTGGGAGTAGGACTTCTTTAGGTACATCAGGGAGAAAAGGAGCTGTAAGGACCACATAGTAAGGATTAGGAAGGAGGGGGGGGTTGGGTGGAAGCAGGGTGCGATAAAGCAGAAGCACTAAATGAGTACTTCTGCTCAGTGTTTACTAAAGAGAAGAGGGGGGTGACACCCAAAGGGGGATAAATGTCAGAAATGGGGGGAAGGGGTCACAGATGGGGAAATCATGGAGGGCAGAGTTCGAGAGGGTTTGAAGGCACTGAGGGTGGACAAGGCACCAGACCCAGATGGCATCCACCCCAGGATACTGAAGGAGCTGGCAGAGGTCCTTGCAGGTCCTTTGGCAGACCTATTTAATGCCTCACTACATTCAGGGTATGTACATCAGGACCGGAGGATGGCTCATGTGGTGCCCCTCCACAAGAGTGGCCCCAAGGATGAACCGGGAAACTACAGACCAGTGAGCCTCACATCCATCGTGGGTAAGCTAATGGAGACTATCCTGAAGGAGAGGCTGGTGGCCCTCCTAGAGGCCAAAGGACTACAGGACAGCAGACAGCATGGCTTCATATGGGGCAGATCCTGCCAAACCAACCTGGTGGAGTTCTATGACTGGGTAACTAGGCAACTGGACAGGGGCCATACAGTGGATGTCCTGTATCTGGACTTCAGTAAGGTATTCGACTCGGTGCCGCAAGGAAGGCTGGGAAGTAAGTTAGGCACAGGGGCGGATGCAAAGCTGGTGAGATGGGTAGGAAACTGGCTTCAGGGAAGGCAACAGAGGGTGGTGGTGGGTGAGGAGCTTTCACACCCAAGGGGAGTGACGAGCAGTGTTCCACAGGGCCCGGTGTTGGAACCAGTGTTGTTTGGGATATTCATTGCAGACATATCATGGGACATCAAGAGCAAGATAAGTCTGTTTGCTGATGATACCAAGGTAGGAGTGGTAGTGGATGACCTGGGGGATGGCAGGGGTTGCAGGATGATCTGGCAAAGCTTGAAACCTGGTCAGACACCTGGCAACTGGGGTTTAATGCCAAAAAGTGCAAGGTGCTGCATTTTGGGATGAAGAACCCAAGGAGGAGTTACCAGCTGGGGGGAGTGCAGCTAGCCCAGACAGAGGAGGAGAAGGATCTGGGGGTGCTCATTACAGGGTCAATGAGCAACTCAGCACACTGTAGGTAGGCAGCTGCAAAGGCCAACAAAATGCTGGGTTGTATTGCAAGGGGTATATCCTCGAGGAGGGAGGAGGTGATTCTGCCACTGTATAGGTCATTAGTTAGACCGCACCTGGAGTACTGCGTGCAGTACTGGCACCCGTATCTGAAGAGGGACAATAAGTTACTGGAGGGGGTGCAGTGCAGGGTGACAA
Organism: Neoceratodus forsteri; assembly: GCA_016271365.2. Lineage (NCBI taxonomy): Eukaryota > Metazoa > Chordata > Ceratodontiformes > Ceratodontidae > Neoceratodus > Neoceratodus forsteri. The sequence continues at coordinate 26,789,263 of JADMNL010000027.1, forward strand.
AGATGATCAAGGGGTTGGGGGACTTATTATACGAGAGGAGGCTAAGGGAGTTCAACATGTACTCACTGGAGGAGAGGAGGGATGGGGGGACATGATTGAAACCTTTAAGTACATGAAAGGAATAAACAAGACATGTACACAGGGGCTGTTCAAAGTAAGGGAGGGGAGGGACACCAAGGGCCATGATATGAGACTGGAGGGAGGGAGGAAGGTTCAGGAGGGAGATGAGGAGAGACTTTTTACAGAAAGGGTGGTGGCTGGGTGGAATGCATTACCTGCAGAAGTGGTATCCAGTAAAACAGTGGACTGCTTCAAAAGGGGATGGGACAGGACAAGGGGGAGGGTCAATGAAGGGGAAGGGTGGAAGGGAGGGGCAGCTGCAGAATAAGGGGTGCTAGCTGCACATTCGAGCAGACTTCATAGACCTCTAGACCTTTATCTGCTGGCAAATTTTGTATGTTCGTAATGTTATGCCTGATGGCCCACCATATTTTGTTAACTTTATTAAGTGTATTTGTAACGTGTAGGTCAAAGTTAAGACTTGAGTCTACAGTAACACCCAAGTCTTTTTTCATCTGTCCTATTGTTCAGCATTTCATTGTATAATATATATTTATTTATTGGGTTATGTTTCCCAAAATGTAAAACACAACATTTGGATATGTTAAAATACAAGCCCCATCTTAAAGACCATGCACATAACTTATCTAAGTTTTTGTAATTCAGCAATCTCCTCAGTGCTGCTACATGCATTACTGATTTTACAGTCATCCACATACTTGATTATTTTGTAGTTCAAATTTTGTGATAAATCTGAAATGAATATCTGTAAGATTAGTGATGCTAGGATGGATCCCTGCAGAACACCGCTGTTAACTGATGACCAACTTGATTCATGTCCGTCAACGATGATCATTCTTTGAACTCTGTTTTTTAACCAACAACTAGCTATCCAGCGAATGAAGGGAGATTGTATCCTGAATAATTGTAACTTCTGTATAAGGGCCCAATGGGGGACTGAGTCAAATGCTTTCATAAAGTCAAGAAAGATGAAATTGCATGGAATTTTGTTATCCAAATTAAAGCTTACAGTATTATAAAAGCTAAGTAAATTTGTTGTGCAAGTGCATCCTTTAATGAAGCCATGTTGGGAATTGTCAAAATGATCAAGTTTGGGAGTTAACATGTCTTTAATGATTTTCTCTAACACTTTACCAAGAATGGGTGTGAGACTAATTAGCCGATAGTTGTCAGGGTTACCTTTATCACCCTTTTTGTAACGTGGAATAGCATTAGCTTTTTCCAGTCAGACAATACTCCTGTGTTTAAACTGGTTTTATAAATGATCTATAACTGGAGAAGGAGATTATCCTTCATTAAATGAATTATATCACCAGAGATACCATCTGGACCTGGTGAGGAGCCACGTTTAATGGAGTTTAGTTTAACTTTTATGTCCTGAACAGAAATTTATATTTTGTCATAGAAATTGTCATATATTGAATCATCCTCAATTGTCGAGTTTTGAAAAACAAAAATTGGCATTTAAAAACTGTGCCATTTCAGCAGGCGACAAGATAATACTATCATTATTTCTCATTGGGTCAACTTTACATTCTTGTTTCTTTAATGAGTTAATATACAGTAACTGAAGAGGATTTTTTGATTTCCTTTCTGAGCTTGTGATGCAATAGATTTTTCGGTAATATATTTGGCTTTTCTGATTTCGGACTTGCATCTCCTTTGTGTCTGTTTAAATGCTTCCCGTGTTCTAGCACATTTATTTGCTAGGTATTTTTTAAACAGTTTTCGTTTTTGATAATAAATGTATTTAATTTGTGTGATAGCCATTTAGGATTGTTACTAATTTTCCTTTTTTTAATTCTAGGAATAAATGTATTAGCAGTGTCAAATACAATATTTTTAAATGTGGTCCACATAGAGTCTACCTGAGAACCATTAAGTAACGATAACCAGTCAATGTTTGCAAGATGTTCACAAATGGCTGCTTTATTTGCTTTACTATAAACAAAGACCTCAGTCACATTATAGGTTGCTTCCCAGGCAATGTGTAATTGAAATTGCATTGCACTGTGGTCACTGTTTTCCAAGGGGGCAGTAACATGACAATTTTATATCTTAATAGAGTCAGTTCCTAGGACAATATGTAAGATGTTATTACCTCTGGTGGGAGTTGTAACGTATTAAACTCAATTCCTTTCATGGTTTTAAAAAATCCTTAGATGGTTTCATAGAAGCTGTTTTGTTAACCCAATTAATATCCCTGGGATTTAAATCTCTCATAAATAAAATGTTACCATATTCAGCTGCAGATTCCATTTCTTCTAAAAAAAACTTTTATGATGGGATTTGGACTATCTTGAGGCCTATAGCAAAGTCCCAAGACAATATTACAGTCATGTATCTTATTTAGGCTGACTCAGATGGATTCAACTAAAGACGGAGAGGTTTTAATCTTACGGGAAATGTCAATAGGGTTTAGTGATGTACTAATATATAAGGCTAAGCTGCCACCTTTTCTGTTATCTCTGCTTAAAGAAAAAAGATTGTAACCTGGGATGGAATTATTCCATGGATTGTCATTGGGCCACCATGTTTCTGTTATTCCTATGATGTCGGGGTTATCAGTTTTGCATAAGATTAATAATTCTTCAGACTTATTACAGAAACTACAAGCTTTTGAAAGTAAAAAGTTTAGCTTGTCCCGAGTAGTATACTGTTTAAGAACATAACGACTTGTTTTATTCATATTACCAAGAGAGTCATTATTCTGTACCCCAGCAGTTAATAGTTTAAACTTAACGCAGGTGCAGCTTTACAAAACAGGAGACAAAGTTCTCTAACTCCTTTTTTGCTCAGATGGAGACCATCTCTTGCAAACAAGTTACTGTCGATAATAAAAGTGGGCCAATGATTTATGAAAACGAGGTTGTCCCTTGAACACCAGTTTTGCAGCCTGGCGTTAATTCAAGCTATTGTTTGATTTTTTTTCATGCCTTGCTTGAGGTATCAGAAGAATGCCTGATATTGCAACATTACAATTTTTTGATTTAAGATAATTACCAAGGTCAATAAGTTCATAACAAATGTCTTTTTCATGTGTATGACCCACATTGTTTGTACCAACATGAAGAATGATATTGGAGGGCTGTGTAATTATTCTATCAATCCTGTTTTTAATGTCTTCGATCTTGGTACCAGGACAGCAGCTAACAGAGTTAGTATTGTTTGTCTCATCACAAACTACTGAATCTACATAGCGGACAATAGAATCCCCAATTATAATGGTGGACAAGGTGGAATCATTTAACTTATTGGCATACAGTTCTGTATCCATCTGTGAGGATGCTAAAGGGGAAAATCTGTTTCTGGAGAATAAATTCAGATTAGATTGGTTATCCGAATTATGTCCATGACTATATGCTGGAGAATAGACAGGGTCTGTATCATGTTTTCTTACTCTTTTATTGGGTTGAGCCAAGTTTATGGTATGTGCAATATCTGGTTGGATCATAAAACTGGAGCCTCCCGCGATAGAATCTTTAACATGTGCACCACTGTTGTGTTGCAAAGACAGAGCATCAAGGGCATTAGATGAACCATCTGAATTTGTATTAGTGGGAAGATTTCTGACCATGTTATCAACAAAGTTTTCTAGATCTCTTAATTCTTTAGCTTTTACTAATTCATCTTTTAATTTCCTAATTTCCTGCTTTAAGGAGTTGACTTCACTACAGTACTTATGATGGGCGCTATTCACTAAGGCTATGCACTGCATAAGTCAGGAGCATAGCCACCACGCAGCTGCCTACGCTCACTGCACCCCTCCACCCTATGCAGGATGCCGATGCACCCCCTCCCATGCACCCAATGCCCTGGCCAATTGCAGAGCTCCACACGAGGTGGGCCTGGGGGCAGTGCGGGGGAGTGAGCCAGCACTCCACACATTCACAGCACTGCGGAGCACTGTGTGCAGGGGCTGCCAGCTCTGTGTCTGCAAGGCAGCCATAAACCACCAGGGCCAGTTACGAGCCCCCGGGGAAGCTGCCTCTGGATGCAGCAGACACGGTGGGGGGCAATGGCCCCCTCAACAATTCTGCCCCTGCCATCTTCTCTTTGGGAGGATGGGAGTCGGGGTCAGATAGGATACCCACCGACATCGGCATGGTCGGTGCTGTCTGCACCAACTGGCAACATGGCACCTACTGTGCACAAGGAATCCACTGCGGGTCCCTGCCTGGGCAGCCGACCGATTGGCTGCGTGCTCAGATCTGCCTCTCTATACCCACCTGCCCCCGTGGACCTGTGCACCAGGGGAGCAGAGCCATGTATGGGAGCCGGGCGGGGGCCAGTGTTCGTGAATGTGGCCCCCATTCAGAAATCCCATGGGTGTGGAGCTGCGCACCCCAATATGCGCCTCATGCGAGTCTTTTCGTGAATCGCCCCATTGAGCACTTGAGGTGATTTGGCATGTGTTTGGAAAATTTGGGAGAATATGGTTACAGATACTACAAACAACAAAGCATGCCCATTTGCAAGGGTCATGGAAATGTAAATGCTATCAGAGTCACTCATTTTGATAGTACACTGTAGTTCTAGTATATGCAGAAATGTGTTCAAATAAACCTTAAGCTTTTTACCTTGGTTGTGTGCTATTTCAGCCCATTTGACCCGTTTGACCCACTGGACATGCTAGACATGCACGCAGAAGACGCACGTGTCTCTGCGCACATCTCCGCTGTGCACCCACCCCGCTCGCTCAGGGCTCAGTTTCTCAAGAGTGTAACCTGGGAGTATGTTCCAGGTCATGCTGGAGCAGAGTTGTTAGTCACTATCTAAAAAAATATAAAAATAAATTCACTTTCTGGGAAAGGGCAAGCTACAATTTAAAAATGAGAGAGCACCTCTCCTACAGGCTACAAAAACTACATTGTGTAGACCCCATTCTAGTTTGTGGGGCACCACCAGAAAAAACTACACTCCCCAGAATCCTTCTTGTTTGGCTTACACATCAGGGCAACAATGTGTAGCCCCTCACTATTTCAGGTAAAATGTACACACTGATTAATGCCAGGCACCTACTGTATCACTGCCTATGGAGTCTCGCAGCTTGTGCTAAACGAATAAAGAACCTGCATTTTGGGACTTGAGGAGGGGCTTCTGTGTGGATGTGTGGTGTAGGGTTTCCATGCTAACTGGGAGGCAACATCAGGTGATCTGATGTGTGGGCAATGTACTTCTGGTGGTTGTGGGATTCAAACCCATGACTATGGAGTCATTTGCTTCATAGCCCCGTGCTCTAACCTCTACAATAGATTGTATCAATGTTGGGAGCAATAAAGTGGAAGTTCCCTGTTAGTGCTCACTAGTGCTGCCTACCTGAAAATGTGATGGGTAATGGAACGGTTTATACAGACTACGTTACTTGCTCTAGTGAATACATACAGAGTTTAACCATGTTTGTCTGTGTGAGACCCTCCCCTTCCCATTTCTGAATATGGTGCCATGCCCTAACAGCCTCTGACACAACTGAAGTCATGCACTGCCTGACTGGTAATTGCTAGAATATTTGATGACAGCCGCAAGTCATAATTAAAATGCATGATGCAGATTCTTGTTAAGTGAGCATTTTAATGAGGTAATGCACACAAGAGGAGGCTTGACATGAATAAAAACAGCACTTGTGAGTTCTGAGTTAAAGAGGAAGACTGGAACAGGGTTAGTAGAGTGTGCTGCTCTTTAAAGCAGATGTTCAGGTTACAATGAAAGGTTTGTATCTATACCCAAACATGTCATTTTAAAATGAAAGTTTATTGAACTTTTTCCAGTTTTATAAAACCAAGACATGTACACGATACAAAAACCAATGATACAACCTGACAGTAAATAGGAGATAGGGAATGGTGTGAGTTGGGGTTCTGGGGGTCCACACACTCTCCTATGATGTCAGCCAGTCTATCTCTGTGTGCGTAGCACAAATGAAAACAAAGGGAATAACAACAGGTATCAAAATCAAGTACACGATATACACCTGTTCACCCAGTAAACAAGAGAAAGAGGCTGCACAGGGATGGGGTGCTGGGATAAACAATGACAAAAACAAAAAGCAGGAATCCCGCACTCACCACACCAAAATAGAAAGGCTGCTTGCATGTCTTTTCAAAGGTGTTTCATTTTATTAGTGCCATGTGCAAAGTCCTGACGTGTTTCAGAATATTTCCTTTTTCAAAGGATGTCATGCACCACCATAGGAGCGCACATTTATACATGTGGAGTAATGATATCAATCACCGCCAGTAAGTAATAAATAGCTAAAATAGTAAAGAATCCATGCCTAAAAAAGTCAACACATATTACATATAAATATATATATATATATATGCAGTATATATATAACTAATACATTAACACACATTTAATAAAAAATTACTTATATGCAATAAATATTATTTAAAAATAATTTTAACCTAAAAAGTCCCTAAACAAAGTCCTAATGACTTTCATCAATGCCAATGTTTATGCAGTAATCTGAAAGAGAACATATTATGCCATTACATGTAATGAATATGTACGTTCTCAACTTCATCAAATAAATTAGACCCAATGTTAGTATTCCTATAAAGTATAATAAGCAATCTCAAAACTTATGATTAAAATAAAGTATCCCCTTAATGTATTCCTATTACTTAAAAGTATTTATTTTTTCTCAAATAAGTGGTCACATCGAACCTTTCATTAAAATGAAATATCATCAGTCACTGGGACTTTGTTTAGGGACATTTTAGGCTAAAATGATTTTTAAATGTAATATTTATTGCATATAACTGATTTTTATTAAGTGTGTGTTAATGTATTAGTATATATATATATATATATAGTCTGTGTGTTGGCTTCTTTAGGCATGAATTATTTCACTGTTATACGAACATACGAAATTTGCCAGCGGATAAAGGCCTAGAGGTCTATCAAGTCTGCTTGAATGTGCAGCTAGCACCCCTTATTCTGCAGCTGCCCCTCCCTTCCACCTTTTTTTGTTTTGCACAATTGTTTTGCACTTTACTGATGCTGACTGATGATGACACTACTCCACATGTATAAATGTGGGCTCCTATGGTGGTGCATTAGATTCTTAGAAAAAGGAAAAATTCTGAAACGCATCAGGACTTTGCACATGGCACTAATAAAATGAAGCACCTTTGAAAATACATGTGAGCAGTCTTTCTATTTTGGGGTGGCGAGCACAGAATTCCTGCTTTTTGTTTACTTGTTCAACCAGACAGTTACAAAACCTTAAAAAACATCTAATGGAATAGGAAAAAAATCATATGGCAGGACCATGAAAATACAACCTGTGGGGAGCTAGGAATTCATTGTAGCAGTCCATTTGCTTTTCTACATACTTGTAGTTATTGGAGATTAGCAATTTAAGCTGGAGTCACGGTACTCTCTACATCCTTCAGACAGTCAAAAAGGTTAACCAATAGGCTTTGGCCCTCTTTGCCTGGAATCTGAGCTTCACAGTGAGCTACTCCGTAAGCAAAATCTGTTGACAGCTGTGCATCTACCCCTCAAAAGTGGTGGGGTGGTGCTGAAGCCATAACTGTGTCACAACATTTGGTATAAATATTGCTTCCTTACACCCATCGGATATAATCCCCATAGGAGATATCAAATATCCTCCCAGGGAGGGGGATCCCAAAATCTGCCCCACTGCCTGTGCCACATCTTTCCAATAAGCTGCTACTTTGGGACAGCTCCATAGAATATGCTCATGATGTCCTATTTGGGAGCATAGGCTCCAACACGTATGAGTGCTACCTTGGTCAAAGTGGGCAGTAGTAAGCAGGGGTCCTACAGAAACATGCTCGGACCTTTCACCGATGCTCTTACCCATTATTAGAGGCCACGACTTTACAAGAATGATGCCAGCAGGTGCTCCACTCCTCCTCTGTGAGGGTCACCTCCACTTAAGCTTCCCAACTGCTGGCATGCCTCCAGAACCATCTAGGCTGGTTTGGAGCACAAATGCATGGTAGGATGGTCCATTTTGGTGCCCTCCATGAATGCTCCTGCTAGTTCCTTAAGAGGGACCAATGGTTGTCCCAACTGTGTTTTAATAGGCGCCTTAGAAGTACAATCCTGTATCTGTAAATAACAGTGGACATCCCTTTGTCGCAACTGGAATTCCAGCTTAAGCTGCTGAAAGGATTTCACTCTGCCCACAGTAAGTAACTGACCTAACCTGCAAAGCCCCCTCTCGCCCACCTTTTAAAGGTTTGATCAGTTCTTCCTGTGTGGAAGCCCTTAGCCAGCCAAATGGAGCAAAGGCTGCACACACCAGCATCCTCTCCCTCTTCTTTCAGTGCTGAGTGCCAGGAGTCCAGTGTTGCCTAGTGTTTGCATTACCTATGTGCTTAATATCCTTGGGCGCCAACCCTGTCAGGGCTAGGGTCATCATTCCTCTCTTCCTTCCAAAGCTACCCAGTTAGGTTGCCCTTCTGAAAGTAGCTGAGACAACAGGTGCTGAATCTGTGCAGCCTGATAACAGGCCCTTAGGTCAGGGACACCAAGACCACCTTTTACCTTAGGTAGTAACAACGTCTGCCATGGTATCCTAGGTCTGTCCTTTCCCCAAATAAATCTAGTCCAGGCCTTTCTAGTTCACTGCTACACAGATTTGGACAGAGGAACTGGCAGGGACAAAAAGAGGAATAGAAACCTCGGAAGAACATTCATCTGAAGGCTTTCCACATGGCCTATAATGCTAAGGGGTAGTTTAGCCAGGTCCACCACAAGACCGCTAAAAGAGATGCAGCGCGGTCAATACCAGTGCAGATAAAATACTGACACAAACAAATGCACGTAACAAATACCGCTGAAAGTAATGGCAGTGCAGCAATTTACTATTACAACTCTGGGGGAAGGGAAGCAACTCGGGTGGGGAGTTACTATTACAGCTGGGGGGAGGATTAACGATTCCCAACCCCGTGAGGGAGAAAGTTGGGGAGCGGGGGACGAATCACTATAATATCCCCATGCTGTTCTGCCATGTAGCTATTTTCAGTCATGCTATTTCCACACTGCGCATTTCACAGCCCTATTATTCGATGCGGTTTTGAAGGTTTACCAGTTCGGCACATCTCTTAAGGTCTTGTTCTAATATCTGCAGAAGGGAGGTGTAATTAACTATAAAAATCTGGGGCCAATCATTGGGAATCTGAATTCCTAAGTATGGGAAATGACAGACCACCCATTTGTATGGGCACTGCGCGACCCATTCCGAAGGTAGCTGGCCCTGAGTTTCATCACCTGTGATTTGTCCATGTTGGCTTTAAAGCCAGATGCCTCACCATATTCAACCAAGATGTACCTCAGGGGAGGCAAATTAGTCACTGGGTCTTGAATAAATAGGAGGGTGTCATCTGCATAAAGAGAAATACGAACCTCCTCACCTGGCTGCCACTCCTATCCCCTGGACTTCCATGACAGACCGGATGACTGAGGCCAGGGATTCGATACTTAACATGAAGAGAAGGGGAGACAGGGGGCAGCCCTCCCTTGTCCCCCTCTCAATGGCCACTTTCCCTGAGAGGTCCCCATTAGATCTGACCTGTGCCACCGGGTTTCCATATAACACCTGGACCCTATTAATGAAAGAGTCTCACATCCCAAATGCTGTCAGTGTGTGACCCAGGAAGTCCCAATCTAGGTGATTAAACATCTCTTCAGCATCAATCACTAGCAGCATACTGGGTGTGTTACTCTGCTGCATGGCTTCCATCATATTCAATGCCTTTTGGATGTTATCAGCAATGTTGCATCGCGGTATATATCCAGTTTGATCTGAATGTACAACTAAGCCCTCCACATGCTGCAGCCTGTTAGCAAAAACTTTTGCAAATAATTTGGCATATTGATTTAACAGGGAGATGGACCTGTGTGAGTTACAGCAGAGGAGGTCCTTCCTGGGTTTTTGCAACACTGTGATGTGAGCTTCCTGCCAACTGTGTGGCGTATTCTCGTTCCGCTGTCTATCATTAAAAAGAATTTCAAGGGTGGGAGTGAGGTCTGCTATAAAGGTTTTATAAAACTGAGATTGAAACCCATTCAGGCCTGGAGCCTTATTGTTAGGAAGGTCTTCAATTACCATAGTTATTTCCTCCCCAGTAATTGGGCTGTTTAACATTTGTATGTGTTCTTGTGTTACCTGTGGTAGCTGTGCCTTCTCCAAGAACTTCCTGATCTGTTCTTCCCTGCCAGCAACTGTTTTTTTCCACTACAAGGCCATGCAAAATACTTCAGATTCTACCATGACATCCCTAGGAAGATAACTAAATTCCCTGGAGTTGGAACTTTTCTTCAATTTTGGTATATGTCTATTCATCTCTGTCTTTCGAAGCCTGATTGCTAGAAATCTACTGGCTTCTGGTAAATATAAAACACACAGGACTGGGGGCTCACCTTTCAAGAAGTAGGCTAGTCAAAGTGCACGTACCTGGGAGTGTTTAAAGACTACAACAGCACAAGAGTTCCACTAGGCAGACGCATGCTCATTCTCAGCACAGCTGCAAATAGGCTAAATCCATAGTCCGAACAATCCCACACATCCACGGTTCGATCCCAAACTCATGTACCTTACCTAGTGAGTGTATTGGTTTCTTAAGGCTAATGGTAGCTGTGGACAAAAGACAACTGTGTTAGCCATTAATACAAAATAGGTGCTTGCACGATAGGCTGTCTCTTCCGGGTGGAGGTCACGTGCTTACATTTCGACAATTACATCATCATCAATGCTTCTGCCTATTAGGTGAGCTGTATCTCCCCTTTTTTGTGCTTATGCATGAAGTCCTGGTGCCATATATGTGCGTGAGCTAACCATGTTTTTCATGAACACAAATAAAGGCTTTATTTTGGGTATGAAGACTTTTATGTCCTGCCTGTTACTAAAGTGCTGACCTTGCTCCACAGAGTGGAAATCTTGTGCTGTTGTTGACTTCTGGTAAATATGCCATTTTAAATCCCCCAGCTTCTCCTGTCTTGTAAGATCTCCCTTTTCCTGTTTTGAGTTTGCTTTAGTATTTTTTTAGATTTGAAATAATTAATGGTGAGCATTATTAAATATGGCTTCTGCCAGGTTTTCATCAACATTCTCAGCTGTATTTGATAATCCATGGCTTACTATCACTTTTCTTGTGACTAAGATGAACTAACATTCAACACACACTGATACCTGACCTTATGGGAAAGTGGTTAACTCCCAACCACAAAACATAACATGATGAACCAGCATGTAACAGACACTGCTAACTGACCTTATGGGACACGGGGGACATCAAGGCTAACTCCCGGCCACAAAACACAACATGGTGAACTAGCATGTAACAGACACTGCTCCCTGACCTTATGGGACACAGGGGACATCAGGGCTAACTCCCAGCCACAAAACATAACATGATGAACCAGCATGCAACAGACACTGCTCCCTGACCTTATGGGACACTGGGGACATCAGGGCTAACTTCCGGCGACATAACATGGTGAACTAGCATGTAACAGACACTGCTCCCTGACATTATGGAACACTGGGGACATCAGGGCTAACTCCCAGCCACAAAACATAACATGATGAACTAGCATGCAACAGACACTGCTCCCTGACCTTATGGGACACTGGGGACATCAGGGCTAACTTCCGGCCACATAACATGGTGAACTAGCATGTAACAGACACTGCTCCCTGACCTTATGGAACACTGGGGACATCAGGGCTAACTCCCAGCCACAAAACATAACATGATGAACTAGCATGCAACAGACACTGCTCCCTGACCTTATGGGACACTGGGGACATCAGAGCTAACTTCCAGCCACATAACATGATGAACCAGCATGTAACAGACACTGCTCCCTGACCTTATGGGACACTGGGGACATCAGGGCTAACTCCCAGCCACAAAACATAACATGATGAACTAGCATGCAACAGACACTGTTCCCTGACCTTATGGGACACTGGGGACATCAGGGCTAACTTCCGGCCACATAACCTGGTGAACTAGCATGTAACAGACACTGCTCCCTGACCTTATGGAACACTGGGGACATCAGGGCTAACTCCCGGCCACAAAACACAACATGGTGAACTAGCATGTAACAGACACTGCTCCCTGACCTTATGGGACACTGGGGACATCAGGGCTAACTCCCAGCCACAAAACACAACATGGTGAACTAGCATGTAACAGACACTGCTCCCTGACCTTATGGGACACTGGGGACATCAGGGCTAACTCCAGGCCACAAAACACAACATGGTGAACTAGCATGCAACAGACACTGCTCCCTGACCTTATGGGACACTGGTGAACATCAGGGCTAACCCCAGGCCATAAAACATAACACAATGAACTAGCATGCAATAGACACTGCTTCCTGACTTCATGGGATACAGGCAGACATCAGGGGTAGCTCCAGGCCACAAAACACAACATGGTGAACTAGCATGCAACTGACACTGCTCCTGGGGACATCAGGGCTAACTCCCGGCCATAAAACATAACATGATGAACTAGCATGCAACAGACACTGCTCCTTGACCTTATGGAAACTGGCAGATATCAGGACTAACTCCCGGCCACAAAACATAAAATGATGAACTAGCATGCAACAGACACTGCTCTCTGACCTTCTGGAACACTGGCAGATAGCAGGGCTAACTCCAGGCCACAAAACATAACATGGTGAACTAGCATGCAACTGACACTGCTCTGACCTCATGGACACTGGGGATATCAGGCTGTACATATTCTAATTTGTACTCCATTATATTTTATTTATCTTTCTCACTAGCTGCACAGTTGTTGTATTTGCTGTTGTATTTCTGTAATTCTGTTTTGTATTTCTGCAGTTTTTCCTCCCTATCCCCTCCGCCCCCAGGGCGCATCTGGAATTGAGCGGTACTCTGCTCAGTATGCCCACCTGGTAAAACGCTTAAATAAATAAATAAACTCCAGGCCACAAAACATAACATGGTGAACTAGCATGCAACAGACACTGTTCCCTGACCTTATGGAACACCGGGGACGTCCAGGCTAACTCCAGGCCACAACGCAAAATGGTGAACTAGCATGCAACATACACTGCTCTCTGACCTCATGTGACACCGGGAGACATCAGAGCTAACTCCAGGCCACAAAACACAGGCTATAACATAGTGAATGTAAAACGAAATGTGGCTCCATATTAATGGATTTGGAAACCAAAGTGAATGGCAGGGATCAATACGGGGCAGTAAAGAATGACAAAATGAAGTGTACAAAACATTTTTTTTTTTTACATGAATCATATCTCCATTAAAGCTGTTCTCTAAGGCACTGGTCCTCATCCTTCCTTTTAATCTTTTGGCTGACTTTCTAGTGACTGAGACCTGAGTTGCAACCACCTTTCCAGTCCCATGTGATACAAAAAAAGTCTGATGGGTCTCAGCCCAGTTCTCTGTGAACCATGGTCTACATAGCAAAATAATCCTCACAGACAGTTCTGCAATGTTAATGAAGCCCAGTCTGAACGATTCAGTAAAATTAACCCATCAAGTAAAGTGCTGAAGCGTCGTATCTGAGCACTGTGAGGAGGCAAATGCGGGGCTTGATCTAAGAATAAAAAGAAGGCTTTTGTTTTGAGTGCTGACCATCTACCGTTCTTTAGCAGTAACAGACTATGTGGAAAGGTGCTGTGCCTGACCCAGTGCTGCAACCAAACTGTAACTGCAAAAACTGCACAAAAAATTGTCAGTTTAGATTTTGTACAGTTTTCACTACATTGCACCAAAATTCAACAAAATTGTTGATAATGCATTGTATGCCAATTGCATATTTTAAATAGTTTTTTTTTTTAATTAGGTAAATTGTCCTAACTGTGTATGCTACCCATTTTTTAAAAAAAGGTAAGTGTTGAACTTTTACACACAGTAAACATGAAACTGGTACATTTTCCAGATATAAACACTATCTGTGAAATAATGCATTTTAAGAACAAGAAACAAAAGTATTTGCAAAATGCATACCCTTATATGACAACAGCATGCATTTCATGTAAACTGCATGAAGCAGTTAGCAGATAGCTAAAATCAGTATACAGGTCACTGCATGAAAGGGATAAAGGTGGCGTACTCAACAGAGGAATAGGACACGGGGTGGTAATAGCAATTGTCCAAAACGTCTTGCTAATGCAGTAAAGGGTATAGCAAGGCAAATGGGATTTTAGGATATATACGAAGGGGCTTCACCGTATACTTTTTTAATTCTTTGGTAACCAGCTAAGGCCCACTAGGCACAATGCTAGTTTTCAGCGGGTGACCTGGGAGCACTGGGGAGGCTGAGTGACTTGCGTAGAGTAACACAGTATGCAAGTGGAGGTTGTGGGAATTGAACCCTGGTCTGCTGGATGTACCAAACTCATTATTATAACCTCTAAGCTACGCTGCCAGCCCCCAATGGAGGATGGTAGAACTGACACTGTACAGGTCACTGGTTCGACCACACTCAGCACATTGTGTGCAGTTCTGGAGCCCACATCTGAGGAAAGACGGAGAAAGACTGAAAGTCACAAAGTGATCCACCAGCGATCCAGGGATTACAAGGCAGGTCCCATGAGGAGAGGCTGGAATGTCTCAATATGTACTCCCTGGAGGACAGAAGGGAGAGGGGGCCATATGATAGAAACATACCAACTAGGGCTGTGCAAAACTAATACAGTTCAGGACAAATAGACGTAAATAATGTCCTTTTTACAAATACACATATCACTCTGAAATATTTGTATTTGTGTTAGACCACATGGAGTAGTATTAGACCTTGGGTAAGGCTGATGTTAAACACCTCTGATTACTCGTTACATGAATGTACATTTTCTTAGTAACCCTGCATATCTTATAGAAGTGTCTTGACCCCGTGGTTGTGTGTCACGATTAACAACAGAAACACGCCTGAAATGTAAAATACAATATTTTGCAAACACTGATGTGCAAATAAATTCAAATACAGATATAAATACCAGAGACACAAATACAAATATCAGAAATAAGCTCTGTGCACAGCCCTAAAACAAATACATATGGGGGTACGGTTCTATGTCATAAGGGCGATCACCAAAAGGCGATTGTCCTTAGGGCAAGTGTACATCGCCAAAATGCACCTCCCACACACCCCCTTCTATTAGATTCTCAACTCCAGGGGGGGTGTATGTCAAGGGGGGTGCAACAGTGGTAAAATAAATGTCCCTACTTGGGCTGGGCGCAACATAACAAACCTGCGCCTGGACCCGAACCCTGCATCCCAGCCACCCCAGGCCAGCACCCACCCACCATGCCATGGAGACAGCTTGGTGGCTAACGTGCTTGCACCACCTCTCACAAACCCTCCTGCCCCCAACTCGGTGTGCTCACTCCCCCCCCCCGCACGTGTACATATAGTGACATCCCATTGCCATTTGCAAACTCTCCATCCGGTCACCCTCGCTACTCCCTCACCATTTGGGTATGTGCCGCAAGTGGGTCGCTACTTCCGTAGGTGCCCACTTGTGACGTGCCCACATCACAGGATACATGGGGGGGGACAATAGGGTGAACTTTACAGAGCTTTCCAAGTTGAGGGATAGTTCCTCCATCAGGGGACATAATCTCAAAGTGGAATGGAAGGATTTAAAGGGACAGTGTCAGCTTTTGGACCTATTTTCAGTCTCCCTTTACTGATTGTGCCTGCCATTACTATGAGTTATTATGTGCATACTTTGTAGGTAAGAAGAATATTTGAGTCAAAAACATAGACATAAACATCCCGACCTTATCTGGCGGGGTCCACTCCTTCCTATGCATCCCTGACAATGCTGTGGCACTGACTGCACCAAACCTGTGCATGAATGGGTTCGGCGATCTTCGAGTCCTAGGAAAACGAATATGGTCTACTTCAATGAACTGAGCTGATTTTGGCAGTACTTTCCTTTTTTAAAAATGAGGGTTATTTCTGTTTGAAATCACAGTTTGAAAAGTGAAACTAGAGAGTCCGGTTTCACTTTTTAAACTGCAATTTCATACAGAAATGACCTTTATGTTTAGATAAGAAAAGTACTGCCCAAATTAGCTCTGTTCATGGAATATAGCCATAATTTTTTTTATATGACTAAAAAATCATCAAACTCATACATGCATGAGTTCAGTGCGATCAGTACCACAGCATTGTAAGGGACATGCAGGAGAGAGCGGAGTGTGCCAGATAAGGTCGGGATGTTTATGTTTATATTTTTGGCTCAAATATTCTTCTTACCTACAAAGCATGCACATAATAACTCGTAGAAGTGGCAGGCACAATCAGTAAAGGGACACTGAAAATATGTCCAAAAGCCGACACTCTCCCTTTAACAAAGAACATTAGAAAGTACTGCTTTCACAGAATGGGTGGGGGATGGATTGAATCATCTATCCAGAAATATGGTCCATGCTGGTACTACAGCTGGGTTCAAAACAGGGATGCTCGGATTTCGGATGCTAAAATTAGATTTAATGGATTCCTATCCATTTTTAGGATTTAGGATTTTTGGTATCAGTGATCAATAATCCTAAATCCTAAAAAGTGCATTTTCAGTGGATATAGGAGTTAGGATTTTGGCATCCTAAATTCAAAATCCTAGTCTTGAAGAAGGATTCATAAAATGGGAAGTTGCCTCCTGTACTTCCGATTTGGCGGTTCTAGTGTCGTTGCAGTTCTCCTGTGAGAGGTGTGAAAGAATTGTCTCCTTACGCACTAAATAGTGAGAACCATACAGTTAGGGGGGAAGGAAAGATGAGGGGCAGGCAGAATTTCCAGGAAGGGTTAGGAAAGGTTCAAACAGAGGATTGGTAGGAGCAGGAGATAGAGGGGAGACATTTTAGCTGGAGCCTGACGGACAGAAGGGAGGTGGCGACATGGATGGAGGAAGACAGCTGATTCCAGAGGGAAGGGAGCTGATAGGAGAAAGCAGATTTTTTTTTTTTATTATTGGTTTTAACCAGGTGAGACACACTAAGCTGAAAGCTTTTTTACAGGTGCAACCTGGGAGCACAGGGAAGTTAAGTGACTTGCTCAGGATCGCACAGTATATGCAAGTGGGGGCTGTGGGAATCAAACCCAGGTCTCCAGATCTGCAGCTCACAGCCTTAAGCCACTGTGCTATACTGCCTCCCTAAGATTTTCTAAGTGAGGAGTGAGCATGAGGGAGGAAGAAGGTACGGGAGTCCCTACAGTGGAGGGGAGTAGAAGAAGATGGGGATGAGAGAAAGGAGTGAGGATAGTTATAGGGACCCAAACCAGTACTTACAGGTGATGGAAGCACAGTGGGACTGGCAACGTGAGGGGAGAGGGAGCATGGATAAGGAGGAGGATAGGCATCAGTGATGGGTATGAGATGATGAGTTGGCAGCAAAGTGGCAGAAGGCATAGCAGCGGGTGTCTAGTCTGGCAAGAAAAGTGGAGGGGGCGATGCCGTAGACCACATCTGCACAGTCTAAGACTGGCAGAACTATTTTGGTGACCAGCTCCCGGCAGACTGGGGTAGAAAAGCAGTCCTTATTGTGGTACAGGGCATCAAGTGTGGGGCAGAGTTTGGCATGAATGGTGTCAATGTGGGCAGAGAAGTCAAGCCTACTATCTAATCACACGCTGAGGTACTTGAAAGTTGGGAATTACTTCAAGGGGGGGTGCCATCCAACGTGGAGAAAATGAGGGGGGGGGGTAACTGGGCAGCTTTTGGCTTGTACCAAAGGTCATTGACACTGACTTAGGATTTCAAATCTGAATCCAGAATCTGATTTGTAGGTCCTTTAAGGATTTGAAATGGAATTGGATTAGGATTCAGAATTTTCTAAAATCCTAAATCCTAACATCGGATCAGTGTCAATCAATTCTGAGCATCCATGATTCAAAACAAAATGGGACAAATTTAAGGGGGTTATTAGGCATGAGAGGGTGGTAGGAGGCAGTGAAAACTCTAAACAGAAGCCTAATTCAAAGTGATATGTCATAGGGCATTAGGACAAGTGTAACTGACTTAAAGTAATTTTCTATCATCCTTCTGTGTTTCCACGCTGAAGCAAAATGCATTAATTTTGTTCAGCAGTAGTGTCCTAACTCCTGACCACATTAAAACTGATCCTGTAAAATGAAACAAGGGCTACACTCTTTTGTGTTTTTGATTTCTCCCACTTCTCAGCCCTGAATTCCATAGCAAGTTTGTTTTTAAAGACGACAATTAAAATTACTACCAGCAGCACAGTGGCTCAATTCCCCAGTTCCAGAAGTGCGGTGATATGACTGGCACATATCTCCGTTTACTGGCTTGCAAACACAGTGACACTGTTGGCACTATGATTCAGTTCACTCATTGCTGACACTGCTGCTGGCCTGATCTGATCATGATTCACTAGGTCGTGTTTAGTGCATTGATGCTGCTGCTGGCTCAGTCCCATGAGTGACTCATTAAGTTATACTGAATGCTGTAACTGTGGCTGGTCCAGTCTCATGATTCAGTGCTTACTATTATTTTATTGACTGTCGCTGGCCCAGTCTCACAACTTACTGAGTCATATTGATTGAATGGATTCTACTGCTAGCCCAGTCTCACAATTTACTGTTTTTTGTTGAATGTATTGTCACTGCTACTGGTCCGATCCTCATGTAGATTGCATTGATACTGCTGCTGGCACAGTCTCACAATTTACTGGTTCTTGTTGAATGTATTGACAGTGCTGGCCTGGTCTCACTATTCACTGGTTCTTGTCAACTGCATTGCCACTACTGCTGGCCCAGTCTCACGATTCACTGTAGTAGCAAAATCTTTATTTTATACAGGAATATGATGGCACAATCACACCATTAGGACCAAGGTCTCATTTTCAAGGTGGTCCTGTTTACAAATTAAAATACAGTAATATAAATATGGATACATGTTACACGTAGAACAAGCATATGTGAGCAAATGATACATACTATACTAGTTTCAAATAACCCTTTCTTTACCATAAAAATGAAATGCCATCAAGCACACATGCAGCGCACAGCTAGTTCTTGTTTCCCTGGTCCTTGCGGAATGCAGTGCCACTGTTGCTGGCCCAGTTTGTAACATACCGGTTCAGGAGTGACATGACACTAACGTCACAGTCTTTGAATGTACTGTACTAGTTCTTGATTGTAGTAGACAACACAAGACTGGATGAGCACAGGGAGATGAGCCGACAGAGGGGCACTGGAGGTGCATTCCAAAAGGACAAGTATCCTTTTAGACAACGCTGCACAACACTAATACACTCCAGCACAAAAGTGCAAGGACTCAGATGTAAATAAACACACTCAGGACATAAAGTGTTTTCAAGCTTTTTACTAAGCAAGGTTCAAAGGTGCTATACAGAGCATAACATAGACATTGCATTACATGTTGGTACCTCAGTCCATACGAGCGGATGAAAATCAAATGCTGTACTGCATAGTCTCTCAGTAAATAAGTCCAAAGTGCAAACTTGCAAATCTCCAAGAATCAGATTAATAGCCTAATGAACAAGTGTGAATGCACAGGCTTTGGTTCCCTCGCGCTGTGCTTCACCGAAGCTTTGCCAAGGGTCCCCTTGCAAAGTTGTATTCTCGCATCAACGCAGTTTAATATTTACGTAAACTCATTTACAGTTTGATTCAGCTCAATGATATAATTCACTTTGAATTAAAAATAAACCATGCCATCTGCTAGTATACACAGATGATATGGTTCTTTTCACACTTCCACACAGGGGACTTCAAAGGAAAGTCTTGAAATTTAAAACTGAGCATGATAACTTTGATTTAAGAATTATTCTGAACAAAACTAAAATCACGATATTTGGCTATAATAATAATAGTAATAGCAAAAATGTTCTACCTACTGTAGGTGAAGAAAAAATCGAAATAGTAAACAATGACATATACTTAGTTGCAAACTTCACAAATAATGGAATGTGGAATCATCATCCAACAGGCCAGGTTAATAACGCCAAACATGTGACAAACACATTATTAAAATTTGATTACAGCTGTGGGAGAATGTACTGAACTCTGCATTAATAGCAAGGGAAATTAAGTTAAACCCTGTGTTACTCTATGGGGCTGAAATCTGGGCAGGGCAGGGCAGTGACCGCGGGGTGCAAGAGCTATGGTTGCATTAGGGCCCACACTGTTAGGGGGCCCACTGCCTAAGAGGTCAGCATTAAGAAAACCTTTTCTCATAGATGCACCTACAAATTTTCCTTTGGACATTGCTTATCCATTTGAGACTTGTTCTGTCAGCAGTGGTGTCAGAAGATTCCAACTCCAGTTTCACATGGTTGGGGAGGGGAGAGTATAGAACAAAGGAACTATAGGACCCATTACTCAAAACATCTAATCTTGTTGCTGGTGTCCCCAGGAGGAGCAGGAACAAATTAAATTGTTCAGTTCTTTGATCATGGTGCCAGCAAGGGGGAAAGGGGAAGGGGGGGGCAAACTATTTATGTTCAGCAGGACTGATACAAAACATTGTACACTATAAAAATGTCATATGCGCTAATGGTTATTTTATATTTATTTGTGAGGAGATGGGTCCTGCAACATATTTTGCAGGGGGGCCCTTACAGTTCTTGGCACAGCCCTGAGTCTGAGGAACAAAAAAACTCCTTTTCAAGCTCAACTAGAACTTAGACTGGTATCTTATTGGTTAAGATTGATCAAGAACAGAAAAAGAAAACACATTACCAAAAGAATGCCTACAAGAAAAAATACGATGGCAACCCCTAGATAAGCGCTCATCTTGGTTATCAGCCCTTCTGCATTATCTGACCAACATTAAAATGAATCATTTGTGATTTGACGATAACACGAGAGTAGACATAGCTCTATCTTATAGATCACTCATAAAAAGAAACATTATGAAGGAGCACAGAAAATGGACTTAGACCAATTTAGCGAACTGAAAAGTGCCCATGGTCTAAACAAAATAAGATAGCCTATGGCATTGAGGAATATCTGATTCTGCCTTTACATCCAGATCTCGGAAGGTATATTACAATAGCCAGCCTTGGACTGCTGCCTTCAAAATCTCTAGAGCACAAATATAAGCAAGGCACAGATACTGCAAATTCATCTATAGAATGCCCATTCAACACGGGATTTGCTGAAACACTATCATGTAACAATTCTGTGTACCTTATATAAGAGAGGGGGAATCAGTTCATTGAAAGTATTCATAAGTATTCCAGTAGTTCGTATGATGCACTCTTTATTCTGTTGCAGCCTATGTCAATCAAAGACGTGGAAGCAATTGGCAAATTTTATTCTGCTGTAATGTGGAAAAGAAAGAAGTTAAGCTGAGTAGGAAGTAAAGGTGGAGACTGGTGAGAAAGTATTTTATGCTATGATGATGGAGCCACTCATTGCAGTGTAAGAGTGGTTTCACGCATGTTCTGCCCAAGACAGAACAGTGAAGCGAAGCTGAGTTGTTCTGGCTCGAGCAGAAGGCAAACGAAATCACTTTTGCACTGCAACAAGTGGCGACGGGGGAACATATTGATATATTATAAATCGAGCAATTCATATTTTTTTGTGCTCATTTACAGGGCATCTGCATGTGAGACACTCTTCACAGAATAAGAGTGTCTCATGAGCAGGGGAAAGGAGTGCTCTGATTGGTCAGGAGCACTCCCTCGATTTATAATAACCATATATGACCTAATGTTTTGTACCCTAATGTTAGTCTCAGTTGTCAACTGAGCAAAATTGTTTAAAATAGTAAATGTTGCTATTGTATTTATTGTAATGACTGTATTAGGGGTGTGCAAATACCTTATTTTGAATATTCGCAGAGCAGTCGTACTCGGGAGTCTCAATTATTCATTGTTCTTTACAATCAGAGGCCACTTTGAAAGCTCACTGAAGGCAGATAATGTAATCCAGCACTCACAGAAACTTCAAGCAGGAGAAACAGACAGCTTGAGCTGCTGCAGAGAAAGAAACTACTTCCACCCACTTGTTAAAGCTAGACAAAAAATAGAAATCTTGACATCTTTTGTTTCCTTATCTAACTCCCTAGAGAGAGAGGGTAATTTATGTCACACTTCCATGTAACAAATATTTTTCAGTGTTTCTCAGGAGAACTGATAGTAGTGTTTTCCCCCAAATACTAGGCCTGTTTCTGCTCTGCGAGCAAAAGCAATGAGACAGTCACAGCCCGGCCGATAGGGCTTAAAAGAGGCCGCTCACTCAGTCAGCAGTTGCAATTTGCACAAAGCCAAAAAATACAGAACATTTCCAATATCAAGTTTTTCTTTCCATTAAAACCACATATATTAACCCCAACATTTCTCCAGTAGGGCTTCTTTATGGGTGTGTTTTTACTGTTGTCATCATTTTCCCATCCCTTTCTTACATGTACTATATAATAAGTCATTTATCACACAAATAAAAAAGGCTGCCTGCTTTTATGACTCTATTATTTTTTTACACTATTTTTTTTTTTTTACATCCTTTCATTTCATTTTCAAGGCAAGCTCAAGGGAAAGGCCAGAGAGGATATTTTTTCTAAAGCGCCATGGTGGACTCCTTGCCGAGATCCCCCAACCCACTAGGAGTGGACGTGGTGCAGTCAAAATGTTTTAGTTGGGTGGCTGCCCTGATGGGCCAAGTTCAGGAAGAGCAGAGCTGGGCGAGCACTGTTGGTGTAGTGGGCCCCTGTCCGAAATAACCTCCCTGCTGCCTCAGTGATGGCTTATAGCGTCTGAACAGGGTATATCCCGTTACCTGTCTGATTACAGGGCAGAGTATATCCCTGTCTATTTTTAGGATACATCCCTATCTGACTACAGGGCATATGGTGGACATCAGGAGGGGAAGATATAAAAAAAAAGTTTTGGTTTCTAAAATGAAAAGAAAGAATCTGCCCCATAGCACTAAGTACTGTCAGAACTACAAACTACTTCGACGAACCGAGTTTCCAAATGGACCTTTGCCACTCAGAGACCAGCCAGAGGAGAGAGGACTGAGCATCCCGTGCATGGCTCGTCTCATGAAAAGTAAAGGCACAGACAGCGTCCCCCCCCCCCGTGGGACTGCTGTGGTGTCCTAGCGTCAGCTGGGTGTAGGGTGATGGCAGCTGAGCAAAGTGGATGTGCGAAAAAAGAAAATTAAATGAAAGGAATTCGAAACAGTGAAAGCAGCAGTGCAACAAAACTGGGCAAAAAAATGTGCCCCTACTTTTTCACTATAAAATATTTCGGCATCTTCCAGCTTTATTTGGTGGTACAGGTTTCTAATTCCACCAAAATTTGAGTATTTTATAAATGTTTTAATTGAATTTTTTCTTAAGACAAAAGATGGCCGCCACATTTTGCATAGAAATAGCATGGTATACCTGGCAAGGTGTAGAATCGAAAAAATAAAAAATGACTCACGGTGCACAGCATAGGAGGTGTCTAGATAAGCACATTCAATGGGTATACTAATATTTTTATTAACTGTAGCTGAAACTAGCTTTTTGGAAAAACATTTTCCGTTGCACTACTGCTTGAAATTAAAGCAGGCAGACTTTTTTTGTCTGAGAGAAAATAATTGCAAGCAAGAAAGGGAAAGAAAAATGATGAAAGCAGCAAGAACAGTCCCCTAAACAAGCCGTATCTGTGAAACGTTGGGGTGTTGTCAGAACTGGGAAGCAAGGAGATTTTGAGAATGTTGTTTTTGTGCAAAAGCAGAGTAGTGGTGCACTGCACATTGCAGGCAGTTTCACAACCTCATTACTGTGAAGTTGTAACATGAGAAGCAAGTTATTAGCAGTCACTAGATTTTGATTTACGTATGGGCTATTAAAGCTGGTTTCTTGCTGTTTGTAAGATACTTGATAATAATGTATTAAAACAACAAGAAGAGTAGTTTTATCTGGTTCAGAAAAAGTTTAATGTTTTAATTATATTATAATGAAGGTGCACGCATTAAACACTGCAGGAAAGAAGCATGGGGAAAATACGATGGTCAACTTTATGAAGAAAAAGAGCAAAAGCAGACTTGAGAGACTATATTTCTGTTTTTGTGGGGGCAACTCATATTTGTACCCAAGTAATGGCAAGTTGATGAAAACAAGCTGTTGGATGTGTTTAGGGTCTAGTGTTGAACGATGAGGCTCAACAACATCACCAGCTGTGTTAAACATCCTCTTGGATGGAACATTGGAGGGCAACTGTTTATCGACCAGTTGCGCCAAGTGAGGGGATGAATGCATCTTTTGTGCCAAGTAGCCTAATGGATCAACCCGAAATGGATCAAAAGACTCTGCAAAATAGCTGTTCAAGATAAGATATTTTCCGCAGGAAAAGGCTGTGACTGTGTCCTCTTCTGTTGCTCTTGGCAAATGGATGTGCTGAGCAGTGCCCACTCACTCCCATAAGTGTTACTTTCAGTAACAGGTATTTCTTCCCCAACTCCACCAGTGGAAACAGACCTGCCAGATGGAATTCCTCCTGTCTCATGTCCTTCTGAGCCAGTCACCGGTGTCACCAGTCCCCGCAACCAACCAGTCAGCTCATTACACCGCTCTTGTTGAAAATGAATCATTCTGTGGCTATCAGTAGCCATGTGAAGGATCTCACATTTGAACCAGGGATCCAGCATGGTTGCAAAAATATGCCTGCGACTATCCAGCACTTTCACAAAGCCTGCATCCAGTTCAGCTTGCAGCTGCTCAACAAGCACAGCTGCCCCATCTGGAATCTCTGTTTTGCTCTACATATCTCTCCATGGATGCATTCAGTATTGGCACTGCTGGGATCACCTGACTCAGAGTGGCAGTAAACATGCTTAGATCATGGGTGCTCCTCTCAAATGGCCCAAGTACTTTCAGCATGGCATCAGCCAGTAACCACTCATGGTGGCCTTGAACTTCTCCAAGGTCACACTCGATTTCCATGTCATTAAATGCGTGCTTCTGTTCTAGCAGTCTAGACAGCATCAGGTACGATGAATTCCATCTGGTATTGACATCCTCTATCAAGAGATGTCGAGGCAGACCAAGACATTGTTGCACTTCTCTTAGTTGATTAATCGCCTTTACAGAGCAATGACAATGAGCATAGATGGAGCATACTGTGGAGACAGTCTTATTAGCCTCAGTACAGTGATGTAGCACAGATGTGACCACTACATCCAATGTATAGGCAAAGCAACGAATGCCGACAAATTTTAAGTCAACAACTGCTTTCACCATTATTGCCTCATTATCTGTGATAAAAACAACAACATGTAGATTGGTGCCAACTGGCTATGATTGCAGTATGTCTTGAATGAATGTCAGGATGTTTGGTGACATGTGGTCTTTCTCCATTAGCCCATTATTTAGAAGAGCAGACCTGGAGTGACTGCCAAGTAGTGGAGGGATGAAAGGAAAGCCAGTGACGCAGGGTTGTGCCTACAAAGGTCCCATATTTCAATGCCCAGAAAACTATGTAAGAACATAAATTTGCATCCGGATGGAGATAATAAAAGAATGCCCCCTTCATTTGAAGAATTCCTAATTGAAATGTATAGGGTACGTAGACTGGAAAATGAGACTCGAAGTAAGTTATTGGAGTGGCTTAAAAAATTACTTCATATCCCCAGTTCTATAAAGGATAGAACTGTAATGAGACCACCTAACCCAAATTACAAGGATTGTGTTTTTTTTCTTTATATTGTACACAAAAATAATGGGCACAGAAAATATGGGACCAGGAAAATTAATTGTTTACCAAGGGAATTTATATGTTGCCTCCCCAATTAGTATCATACCCCTATTATGAAGATACAAAGGGACCATATGAGGGCTCTAAGAATGATTCCTGGCTTAAAAATGTTCAAAATGTAATTACTTCCTATAACATTTGCAGAGCTACAGAGTGGGAGAATAGGACTCTGTCACTCTTCGGATGGGAAGTTTCCAAAGGATATACTATTGGGGCATTAAAAAGAGAGATTGGAACATGTCTTTCCTGCACTTTAGGAATGAATATTAATAGAAGTACTATTAAATAAATCTATGTTCATCAGGCTATTTCAGATTCACCTCAGATTGACATTATATTCCAGTCAAGCAAGTTAGCAGCATTGATATTACAAGCATCCCATGTTCTTGATCCATTTATTTAACAAATATGGAGATGCTGTCTTCCTGGAAGGAGAGGCAGGCTAATATTATTACTTCAGAAGATTATGCTACCTTGGAAACCCCAAACCCATTTGCTCCACTTCTAAACACAAATGCAAGATAACTGAAACCCTTTGTTTGTGTGCGTGTCACTTTGAGGGGTTCCTCAGTAAATTTTCCACACAAGCTTCTCAGGGTATCTGTTAGTGAAGATCTTGAGAAAAGTTTTTTTTAATTACTTACTGTTTAAAAGAGCGGGTGTGGCTATACAGTTACATTTTCTTGATATGAAATACTGTGTACATTTTATAAGTGTTATATAAAAGACTTTCTTCATTTATTTGTAGTGTTTTATCATTGTTAGTTTAAATATCTTTATTCTGTTAAAAGATTTTACTGGTAAGCTTACTTGACAGCATCATTTTTCATGTCCTTTTACTACTCCAATAGCTTTGTAATAATGAGTAATGTTAACTTCTACTCATGGAATTTGCAGGGCTTAGGGTCCTCTGTAAAGAGGTATAGAGTTTTCAGACATTTAAAATATACAAAATAGATATAGCTATGCTGCAAGAAACCCATCTGTTCCCTGTTGAGGCTGACAAGCTGGTTTGTGGCTGAATTGCCTCTGTAGATCCCTGTTGTTTCTCTTCAAAGAAAACAGGAGTGGCAATTTTAATTAGAA
Source organism: Neoceratodus forsteri (assembly GCA_016271365.2). Taxonomy (NCBI): domain Eukaryota; kingdom Metazoa; phylum Chordata; order Ceratodontiformes; family Ceratodontidae; genus Neoceratodus; species Neoceratodus forsteri. Next base: position 26,816,159 of record JADMNL010000027.1, read on the forward strand.
AAGGTGTGAATTTTGTCAAACACTCCCAAATTACTGACCCAGAGGGTAGATTTCAAATACTCCTTGGGAATCTATAGGGTAGGGATGTAACGTTTCTCAATATTTATGTCCCTAACACAAAACAAAATGATTTCTTTCATAAATTGGCTTATGCACTTGTTAATTTAGGACCGTATGAAATCATTTTAGATGGGGATTTTAGTATTGTTATGGACCCTTCTCTAGACAGGTCAAACTCTCAGATTCCTTTTACCTTATCTTCTGCTCAGAAAATTCTACATAAGATGTTGGATGAACTGGGTTTGCTAGGCACATGGAGGTTAATTTACACAAGTGGTAGGGATTACTCTTTTTTGTTAGCTAGGCATGGTACTTTCAGCTGAATTGACTATTTTTTTATGAATCTCAGATGTTGTAATACCATAAGTTAAACAGTCTATGAGAACATACTCATATATGATCACTGCCTGCTGAAGAGTTCGATGATGTTTGAAAATAAATCTGCAAGTTGGAGGTTCAATTCCTAGCTATTGCAAGATGCTAATTCTTTTTAAATGGCTGGAAGAGGAAATAACTTCTTATTTTAAAATAAATAATAATGAAGTGGCAGCAAAAGTGGTTTGGGATGCATTCGAAGCCTATATAAGAGGGGGTATAATTAGTTTTGCATCCAGGTGGAAAAAAGAAAGACAAAAGGATTTAAATCTAAAAGAGGAAAATCTTGGTGTTATACTAACGCAACTAAAAACTAATCCCTGTTACAAAAAGAACTTCTTTATAAGGTGCTTAATCTTAAATATGAAATTAACAAATTACACTCAAACAAAATTGAATAGTCCCATTTTAGAACAAAGCAGAACTATTGGGAGTCAGAGAGAAAGCTGGCAAACTGCTTTCACACCAACTTCAAAAATTGCAGAATCAAAACATTATTAAAGGAATCAGAACTAAGGTTGGGAGAATGATTTATAATGTTAAAGAAATCAACGACTCCTTCAGAACATTTTATGAAGATTTATATAAATCTAGGGGTCCTTCTAGGGTGTACATCATGGAGGATTTTCTATGTACAGTAGATCAAATCTACCATGCATCTCAGCCTCAGAAAAACATCACCTTGATGGGCCCATCTCCTTCCATGAGATTTCTTCTGTTATTGCCAAATCATCTAAAAGTAAATCTCCAGGGCTGGATTGATTGCCTGGGGAATTCTATAAAGCCTTAAATAGTACCATTTCTGATCACCTTTTGAAAGCTTTTCAAAATTCTTTTGACAAAGGGTCTTTACCAGATTCCATGAATGAAGCTTCTATATGTTTATTAAATAAAAAAGATAAAGACCCTTTGGAGTGTGGTAACTACAGACCAATTTCGTTATTGAATTTTGATTACAAAATTATTGCAGTAGTGCTGGCTCTAACAGTATCTATACTACTGAATATGCTTGTGGGTAAAGAACAAGTGGGTTTTTTACAGGGCAGACAAGCTGCTGACAATTTTCTGAGACTATTTTCCATCATCTAGGCTACCAGTTCTGTAAAAAATAAAAAAAATGCCTGTGGCTGCTATCTCCCTGGATATAGGGAAAGCATTTGATTCCCTAGAGTGGGAGTATTTATACAAAGTCTTGTCCACTAACAACTTTGGTCCAGGTATACTGAGATGGGTGCAGACTCTTTATGCATGCCCTAGGGCTTGTGTGATAAATGGTTTTAGGTCAACCCCTTTTAAGTTAAACAGAGGTTCAAGACAAGGTTGCCCTCTTTCCCCCATACTCTTTGTGTTAGCTATAGAACCCTTAATCAGAAGAATCTTACACTCAAACAGGATACATGGGGTAACAACTGGTAAATATAATAATAAAGTATTAACCTTTGCTGATGATATTCTTTTGAATCTTTCCCAACCAGCATACTCTTTACAAAATGTTAAGCTGTCATTACAAGAATTCGGTGAGATATCAGGCCTCTGTGTTAACTGGTCCAAAACAGAGTGTCTGCTGTTTGGTCATTCGGAATCTGAGGTTAGGAAACTGAAAGAATTCCCTGACATTACATGTCCAAAATAGGGCTTACCCTACTTGGGACTTAAAATATTTGAATCCTTTGAAAAAATCCTGAATTGTAATCTAACCAGAGTTCTAAATAACTTCAAATCTGACCTAGATAGGCGGACAAATTTGCACCTTTCGCTTTGGGGGAAAATCAACTCTATAAAAATGGTCTTAGCTCCTAAACTATTTTATTTCATGAATAATTTTACTGCCAATATCCCAAGTTCTTGATTTGTCAAAATTGAAAGAATTTTCTCCTCCTTCCTTTGAGAAGGAAAACCTCCTAGATTATCCAAATCCAAACTACATGCCCCAATCAAATTAGGTGGTTTTGCTCTCCCATGGTGGCAGGGCTATTTTTGGGCATGCAAAATAAAACAGGTGGCCAACTGGTTCCTGCCACAGGATACCTCCACTACACCTTTATGGCTGAAAATAGAAAGTGAGCTTGCAGCCCCAGAAGTTGCCATATTTATTTTTTGTGCATGTCCCTTCACAACTAGCAAATCACCCAGCACTCCAGATTTCAGTTATGGCCTGTAAGAAATTCAACCAGCTTAAGAAATCTGAATTTGTCCCTCTGAAATTTATACCTATTTGGGATAAAGCATTGCTCACTTGAGATAATAAAAGTCTCTCTGATATTGGTTGGAAGCAAATATGTATAAACTTTGGGGGTGTAGTAGATATGGGAAATAGAAGTATGTCATTTGAGGATCTTCACCAAAAATATAAACTTAACAGATGTGATTTTTGGCTTTACTTACAGTTAAGAAATATTCTGTCCAATACTGTTTTAGATGGGTGCCTCACTATCTTTCCCTTGAATGCATGGTCATCATTTTTTAAATTTGCTTTCCTCCCAAAAGGTTTTAGCCTTATCTATACATTTTTGCATGAATCTGAGGATGGCTCAACAGATCAGGCCAGGGTTAAATGTCAGAAAGACTTGGGCACTTGAATTTCCATAGAGTCAAGGGATAAATTTTGGGATAATGCTATTAAAGCATGTAGGGAAACACAGGGTAGGCTGATTCAATTTAAAATTGTACACTATTTTTATTATTCTCCATGAACTCTGTTTAGTTTGATGTCATTTCAAGTGATTGCTGTTGGAGAAGTGGAGGATCTGATGTAGGGTTGGCACATCTCCTGTGGTCATGTAAAGAGGTTATGGAAAGATGGAAACAAATACATGACATTTGCCAAACAATCTTAAGATTAACTCTCCCTTTTTCACCCTCTTTTTTATGTCCTTGGGGACATATCTGATATCCCATCCATTCCTAAGGAAAATAAATTATGAGTTAGTGCAGTGGCTCTGGCATTTAAAAGAATGCTTCTTCAATACTGGAAGGATTCCAAGGTTTCCTCCATTCAGCAGTGGATAGAATCCCTTAGTGGTGCGGCCAACAATGAAAGAATCAGTTACTTAATTTTGGAGAAAAAGGAAGTTGTTGAAATTATATGGGGTCCATTTATAGAATTTTGTTCTAAAACAGTGTCTTAGACATGTCTTAATATCTCTATTATGTTTTGTTCATTCTTTGTGCTTGTCTTACTAGTAAATTTACACTTTTTTTTGCAAATCTTCTGATTGAAGAAATGCAAATGCTTGCAAAGTGAGTTTATAATGTTTTGCTGGTTTTCATGATGAATTGTTTGCAAAATGTCATTTCTGATGTATTTATCTAATATTCAATACCATTTTAATTAGAAAAAAAATAACATGGTTAAAGAAGAATATTAGAAACAGTTTAAGGTAACATTAGAAAACAGAAGAAAATGAACATATACCAATAACTGTCCTAGGTGACTTTAATGCCAGAATTATTGATCAAAATTATACAGAGGAAGAAATATCTTGTGGCATTAACATAATCAATGGGAATTTACACTTTAAACATAACACAAGGGATAAAGTTGGTAACACAAATGGAAAGGCCTTAATGGAAATTATGACAAACTTCGATTACTGTTTATATAATGAACATACTAAAAGTGACACACAAGGGGACTTTACATATTTAGGTCCAGTTGGATCATCGGTAATAGATTTGGTTTGGGGAAACTTGGAGGCATCAGGTAAAATTCAAGATCTTGAGGTGATTCTAAGGCCAGAGTCCTCCCACATTCTGGTTTGTACAAGATGGCATTTCCATATGAAAAATATATGTATAAGGAAAAGTTATTACCAAGATCTAGCAATTATAAATGGAAAGCAAATAAGATGGAAAAATTCAACTTTATCCCAGTTTACAGAAATTTTAAGTACAGGATATATGAACACTTTAAGAAATACATTTCTGAGTCCAGACATAAACGTTAATTATATTTCTGAAAGAGAGAATATTTCCTTTTATCGCAAACCTTTCTTTTATCAAACATCATTAAAAAAACTAAGTATCCAAACTTGGTACAACTATAAATGTAGGAAAGACAAAGGTGATTTAAACAAATTAGCATAAAAACAATAGTGCAAAGGTTACAAACAAAACATTAAATAAAGCAAGAAAAGCATACAAGAAAATATTGGCAGATGAAAGAGTAAAATATAAATAAAGAATGTGGGACAAATTAAGAAAATCAATAATAAAAAATATGTTATACAATGTTTTACCTTAGTAAGTAAAGGATATGATAAATATACTAATATTGTTGAAGCAGCAAATACACCATTAACATGGGAACAGCATTTTGAAAAATTATATTTTTCACAAGATGAAGAAGACAGACAGACACAGTTTTAAAAGGCAGAGATTATATTATTTCCAAAAACATTATACATTACACAACTGGAAATTATTGCTGCATTAGACAAGATATCATCTAACAAAGCTCCAGAGCTGGATGCTATCTTAGCTGAAGTGTTCAAATCATTTAAAGAATGGTGGATACCAATATTATATAAGTTATTTAATTTTTGTATACACAGTAGAAAGTATCTGGATTCCTGGAAGGGCAGCTTGGTTTGCCGGATATTTTAAAAAGGGGATACAAATGATCCCTCTATATATATCATCCTATTAGTTTGTTAGATACAGCCAGAAGATTTTCTGTAGAATAATTTTAAATAGGTTACAATCATAGGTTGAAAAGAACAATATATTGTCAGAGTGGAAAAATGGGTTTTGAACTAAACATTCAGCTATTCAGCATTATTTTGTGTTACAGCATCTTATTTGGAAATATGTAACAATCAAAAAATCAAAGCTTTATTGTTGTTTCATTGATTTGAAAACAGCTTTTGATTTGATAAGTAGGAAAACCCTTTGGGAAAAAACTTGAATGTTATAACATAGATCCTAATATTTTAGATGTCTTGATAAAATTACATAGAAACACATGGCTTCAAGTTAAATATAACCAACAAGGGAATTTAACAACAAATATTAAAACTAATCAAGGAGTTTGTCAAGGCTGTCTGTTAGCTCCGTTGTCGTTTAACCTATATATTAATACAATTTTAGTAGAATTAAATAACTCAGATTTTCATTCTCCAAATATTCTTGCACACAAAGTACCATGCTTGGCTTATGCTGATGATATGGTCTTAATTTCAACTTCTCTCATTGGTCTTCAATGAATACTTACATATTTTGCAGAACTCTGTAAAAAAGACAAATTTGGTGATAAATCTGAAAAAGACAAATTTTGTTATTTTTGGCAACAAATCAAAAAAGACACTGTCTCTTTATATTGATCAGAATAAGATAGAAACCACTTCATACTATGACTATTTGGGGCTTAGATTCTTGAACAACCTTTCATGGATTCCACACATAAAAATGATGACTCAAAAATTAAAGACTGCATTCAGTGCCTTTAAAAGGTTTAATTGGAAAATGGGACAATCCTCTCTCCAAGGGCTGTTAAATATAATAAACATAAAAATAAAAACAAATGTGCTTTATGGGGCAGAAATATGGACTCCAGCTGAGGTCACGTGATGCAGCGAGCCTGAAGAGACGCCTTTTCAGCCTCTCCCAACTACCGCCGTAAGAATCAGTAAATAATTACTCTAATTTAATGGTCTGATTGTAGAAAAGGCAACTGAAGGGTGTACGAACATCTGGAACAACATATTTGAGTGTCATGCAGGAGATGGAAATTGAAATGAAAAAGTCACAACCGAAACATACCCCGCCTGCCATGCCCGAGAGAGCTCCCAAAAAACAAAGGGCTAACACTGTTCCTGGGCCATCCACGCCACAGCAGAGCTCCGAGCAAGAGCCTCTAACGTTGTCCGGCTTTTTGGCGGAATTTTGTCCTTTTAAGGAAGAATTGAAAAATATAACTTCTGAAATTAAATCAATCTCACAAGCGATAGAAGATATTGCCCAGCGTACGTCTAATAGTGAGGCGCGAATCACATCACTGGAGAGAAGAGCCGATAAAATTGACCCTGAAGTAGTGAATTTTAAACAAAAGCTGGCAAAGATGGAGCTGAAGTTAGAGGATTTAGAGGGTCGCAGCCACAGAAACAACGTGGTAATAATCGGCCTTCTGAAGCTGAAGAAGGGCATGATCCCATATTATTTGTGCAAAAGTTTGTGGAGAAGATAGTAGGTCCATCACCATATGGGTCATGGTATACTATAGAGTGTGCCCACAGGGCACTTAGACCAACTGACCATCTGGGGCTCCTCCCCGTCCCTTAATCTTTCCATTTTTGAATTACTTGGAGAAGCAGCACTTTTTTAGTAAAATAAGAGAGATCCAAGACCTACAATGGGAAGGGGTAAAAATCCGTGTTGCCCAAGACTTGCCATTATCAGTACGCCAACAAAGATCCTCTTTTCATCCTCTGTTTACTAAAATAATCGCGGCTGGAATTAAATTTAAAATGTTATATCCAGCCAAACTGCAAGTATTAATTTCTAGAGCCTGGCACTCATATGATGACTCGGAGATGGCGAACAGAGGCTTGAAAGTGGCTAAGCCTGATTTATTCAAGAATGTCTGATGGAGGCTGTGTGTGTCCTATTGGAGTAATTGGCGGAGGAAAATAAAAAAAAAAAAAAATCAAAGAAAAGTGGACTGGTCTGTTTGCTTGAAAGTACCTGGAACTGAGATGACGAATTATCCATGAGGACTTGTGTGATGGTCAGATGTTTTTTAAAATCTAAAACTCTGTGATGGGAACAGGAGTTAAGTTAATTCTGAGTTAAGGTTTTAGTTGTTACACCTTCAAAGGCTGTTTTACTTAAGGAGGTTGTGTTTACAGGATTTGGGGTGGAAGTAGATCATAGATGTGTTGTATAGTCTTACTCTCGAAGAAGGTTTCTATCAGGAATAAACAAACGTAAAGTACTCAGTTAAAAGTTGTATTGACACAGGATTATTTGTTGTAAAGAAGGGGAGATCGCAACGAAGGATCTTGTAAATCGGAATCCAAAGCTAATAAAAGTTTACAGTTTATGTAATGGTCAGGAAAGAATGATGAGGTGGCATTTCCTAGTAAAGAACATGAGCTTTGTCCCTTCTTCTAATGGTTTTCCTCCCTGCGTTTTGGGTATGTTTAACGTAATACCGAAATCTCTGGGAAAGGATGCAGTAGCGGGGTGTTTCCACAGGAGGGAAGTATTGCCTGTGTTTTTTCCTCTACCAAATCACATTACTGAGTTGGGCGCTAAGGTTATGGAAGTTATGGGCTTATTAAAGTAGCAGTAAATAGATACAAGTTTCTTTTCGAAACGCTGGTTAGTAGATTGGGTTGCTACAGTGTTTAACTTCAGAGAAGCCTTTCTATCTTAAGGAAAACACTAAGTCAGAAAACCGAGTAGTGCACAGGACGGGCTGGTCGGTGAGATTTTGGCAGTGAAGGGAACAGCTGCGAGTATAGTAAAGGAGGTAGTTTTACAGTTAGAAATTGTGTAGTTTCCCTTTGCCTTTTTAGTACCTGTTTCCGGATTTGGTGTTAATGAAAATATAAGTAGTTAGAATGTTAAAAGGGGTTATGTCCATTTTAAGTGAACCCTCTTATGCCTCGCATCTGGTTGCGGGGGTTAAATCCCGAATTTAAGCCTCACTTCATTGTCTCAACGATTCGATTCTTTAGTTACCAGACTAGTAAGATGGCTAGAGTTCACATTAAAAGGGGCATTTGGGAATAAGGTGAGTGGTCGGGAGAGGAAAGGCGAGGATGCGGTGTGCTGCAAAACGATTCACAGGATAAAAAGGGGGGTAGGGTGGGCTGGGGGTTGGGGATATTCTAGGCATTGGGGGTTTTGGGTCTTTTCCATTTTTTTCTTTTTTTTGTGTTTAATAGGCTATAGGAGAGGGAGAGTTAGGGGCCCACAGTCCGTCACAACCAATCATCATCAGAGTTTAAAAATAACAGGGTTCAACACTAGAGAAGTTCTATTTATGATTAGGTAGGATGGCTAATGATGTGTATATTTTCACATGGAATGTTAAAGGGGTCCGACAGAAAATGAAACAATATAAAGTGTTGAAACATCTAAATGTTTTAAATTGTAATATTTCCTTTATTCAGAAAATGCACTTATTAGACTCCGAAGCCATTCAGATGAGAAGACTTCAAATAGGGCACGTTTTTTCTGCTCAAGGTACTTCCAATAGTTGTGGAGTTTCGATTCTCCTGAACAGGAATGTCCCATTTATTCCTGCTCAGGTGATCAAAGACCCACAGGGCAGATTCGTATTGGTGAGGGACACTCTTTATTCCAAAGAAATATTACTAGGGAGCATTTATGGTCCCAATAAGGAAGATCCCCTTTTTTACATGCAATTGTTAAACACTATTCTTCCTTTATTACCTGCGTCCATAATTCTGGGGGGAGATCTAAACTTGGTGTTGGACTCAGGTAAAGACCATACTAGTATCGCTCCAGGAAGATCCTCCCCAGCCCAGCGGGCTGTACATGATCTAATGGACCGACTGGGGCTTTGTGATGTATGGAGAGTATTACACCCAGAAGCTGGAGAATATACCTTCACATCCCCGGTTCATGGTTCCTCGTCTCGCATTGATTACTTATTGCTCTCACAACAAATACTTCCTGGGGTAATATCCTCTGATATTCAAACAGGTCCCCCCTCAGATCATTCAATGGTGCAGGTTAGGTTGTCCCTCCCTTTCATTCCCAAATGTCAAACTCATTGGAAGTTGAATGATCAATTACTCAAGGAACCTAAAACAGTGGAGTGCATTAAGGAGCATATCACACAATATTTTGAAATAAACTCGACACAGGATATTAAACCTGATATGGTGTGGTGTGCCTTTAAAGCCTATCTATGGGGTATCCTAATTGGGTTAGCATCCAACAGAAAAAAGAAACAGGAGTTAAAACAGAAGACTCTGTTATCCCAGATTAGAGTATTAGAAGAGGACATACAACCACAATCATCAGACGAGGTCAAACAGAAATTAGCAAAATTGAAGGACGAATACATGGGTATTCTCAATGAGAAGGCAGAGTTTGCAATTTTATGTGCAAAAGCCTCATATGTAGACCATGGAGAAAAAGCAGGGAAGTTACTGGCACAGCGAATTAAACAACAGGAATCAGCCCGTTTTATTCCCCCAATCCGTTCTAGGTCGGATGGATCCTTAAAATCCGCACCGAAGGATATAATCTGGGAATTCATCAAGTATTATAAGCAATTATATACTGCTATGGAAAATCCTCCCTCTAAATCATCTCTCCTTCTTTATTTACAAGAAGCTCAATTGCCTGTGCTTTCTGAAATTCAGAAAATAAAATTAGTGGCACCAATCTCATCATTAGAAATAGAGGAAGTAATTCAGGGATTACCATCGGATAAAACTCCAGGACCTGATGCGTTTTCGCCTAATTTTTAGAAACACTTTAAGGAACTGATCATCCCACATCTACTCTCGCTATACCAGTTTATACTATCTGGTGCGTAAGCTGACCCTACATTATTTGAGGCTCTCATAGTTTTTTTACCAAAACCTGGTAAAAATTTGGAATTAGTGGAAAACTATAGACCCATTTCATTATTAAATCAGGATATTAAGATACTAACAAGATTCTCGCGAAGAGGCTTAGTTTAATACTCCCAAATCTAATAGGCCCACAGCAGGTAGGATTTATGAGGGGTAGATCCTCCATAGATCACTTGCATACCCTCTCTCATGTTCTCTCTGTGTCGAGGGATGCCTCATTTCCAGCAGCGTTGATATCACTGGACGCAGAAAAAGCCTTTGATAGAGTTAACTGGAATTTCTTGATTCAGACTCTGGGTGCCTTTGGCTTTCCACAACAATTTTTAGAATGGATCAAAGTGCTCTATCAAAACCTTACTGCTAGCATTTCGGGGAACGGGGCTATCTCAGATTCGTTTTCTTTACATTCGGGTACTAGACAGGGCTGCCCTCTTTCACCCTTACTCTTTAACCTTTACTTAGAACCATTAATCCGCAAACTGTCTTTAAGCCCGCTGATACAAGGTATCACTATTTTAGATATTGATATTAAAGTTTCTGCTTATGCCGATGATTTACTCTTGCAACTCTCATATCCAGAGTCCTCTATCCCTGTCATGTTAAACCTCATAGAGGAATACAATAGGCTCTCTAACTACAAGCTCAATATTGGTAAGTCCATTGTATTCCCTTTGAACCACAGAGTTTTTAAGCATAACATCACTGTTTTGGGCCTGTCATGGGCAAAAGAATCCTTACATTATCTAGGCATTGAAATAACCAGAACTACACAGCTTTCCATAAAAAAGAACCTGGATGCATTGTTAACGATAGTTTCTCAGGATTTGGAACGATGGACGGCTCTTCCTATCTCTTTGTGGGGAAGAATAAACTTAATTAAAATGAATGTACTCCCTAGATTGCTTTATCCTCTTCACTTACTGAATATTTACTTACCTGGAGTGTGGTTTAAAAAAGTGCAAACCCTAATAATGAAATTTATCTGGGCCAAAAAGCAACCAAGATTAGCATATCACAAACTTGCAGCTTCTAAACTCAAAGGGGGATTAAGACTACCTCATTTCAACTTGTATTATTGGGCTAGCCAAGTATCCAAATATCTTCAATGGCTGGTTCCTAAGGCACCAATTGCTCTTTCTCCATGGTTGAAAATCGAATTGGAAATGATTCGTTCATGTAATATGGATCCCTCCACTTTACTATTCCTAAAGGTATCAGATTTACCAAAAAAGTTAAAAGGAACTACCATCGAAACGTCCATCAGAATTCATTCACAGTTATGTGGTTTTTTAAAGTACAAGCAATACGCAGATCTTTCACAATTGATTTGGAATTCTCCGGCCTTTAGAATAGACGATAAATTTCTAGCACCTTCATGGTTACCACAACTAGGGGAGGGGAACCTGTCTTTGTCGGTGAAGGATGATGGAACATGGTTATCCTTAGAGGAGCTTGTAGTAAAATTTAGATTACGATCAAAGGAACACTTTAGAATATATCAACTAAGACATCTCTTGGTTAAAAAATTCGAAGGGTCAGTTCCTATAAAGTCAAAGTATTCCTTTCACTACGACATAAGTCCCCTAATTATTTCCACAAAGGTAATCTCCAAAGTATATAACTTTTTATATGATTGGCAATTTCCGGAGGCTTTTGGACCTTCAAGTTACTGGTCTGAACTTTTTCCACAATGGAAGATAGATTGGCAGGTCCTATGGAACAATTGCCATCGCTTTGTAGCTCAAGATAGGTTGCGGTTGATGCAATTTAATATATTGCATAATCTTTATTATTCCCAGCAAAAACTAGCGGCCTGGGGAGTAATAACCTCCAATCTATGTACCAGGTGTGCACAGAGTGAAGGTAATCTGTTACACATTTTCTGGGAATGTCCCAAGATAGCTCCTGTTTGGAGAATGATACAAGACAGAGTTGATCCGTTATTGGGGTTGTCCGACTTATTCTCTCCTGAGATATGCCTCCTCGGGGACTACTCTCAGATATCTGTGAATACTCGAAAATATCACATAGCCATGATTTCCATGTCTGTGAAAAAGATGGTCCTTAAATATTGGAAGGATGCTCAGTTGTGCCTCTATTCTGAATGGCTTAATGAGTTTTTAGCAAATCTTAGAACAGAAAAGACTATTTCTAGTTTAAATAATAACAAGGTGAAAAACCAAAAGATCTGGGCTCCTTTACATATGCTATATTCTACCTAACATGTAAGATGTGTTTTAAATATAGATTCTTATACCTTTGTACACTGGGACTGTGGGGAGGGGAATGGAAGGGAGGGGGATGATCATGTATGTTGATTCGTATCTGTTTATAAGTATTAATGTACAAACGTGATCCTGTCCTTTGTAAAATGTAAAACTCAATAAACTTTATATTGAAAAAAAAAAGAAATATGGACTCCAGCTCACTTAAAACCATTAGAAACAGAAATAAATAAAATGTATAGCTACATATTAAAAGTTCAACAATCTGTCCCAGTGGAAATATTAAGGAAAGAATTGGGATAATTCTCTCTGGTTACATTAACATTAGAGAGAAGGATAATTTTTACATTGAGCTTGTTTCTCCTACCAGACAACAGACTCCCTAGAATCTGTCTCAAGGAAAAAGTTCAGTACCATCATAGAAATGTCACTGCAAATACTATTAGAATGATTAAGGAAAATATTTTACCATCTGGGTTGGGAAATTTACTCTATGAAATATATGCCATACCTTTTGAGGAAATAACTCTTCAGGTGAAAAAGAGGATAAGCGATATATCAATCTCTAAGGGTCAAGAAAGAATAGTCTTCAACATTCTAGATGGTATAAAATCATTAAAATAAAACATAGATTGGAACCATATTTAACTATTTTACCAAATCCAGATGAGAGAAGAATTATAACATGGTTTAGATTAAAACGTTGTATGACCAAAGAAGGGAGAGTATTTTGGATCCGAAGTGCAAATGCTTATTTGGTACTGAAGATGATTTAAAACATGTTGTATTACAGTGTCCTTGTTACAAAAGGAAAAGGAAAAAATGTTTGGCCCCTATTTTGAGCACCCTTGGTCTCCCCTCTGAACAATTATTAATTTACTTATTTAATTCTACTGATATTCATATCCTTCAATCATTGTATACATTTTTACAAGTGCTTAAATTATGAGATGAGAAAATAATCCGATTTTATGTTTGGGTCCTACGTATTCTGTTTTAATGAATGTGATGAATGTATTTAATGGATTATGAAAGACTAAGTGAACAGTTTTTATGCTGTGCAAATATTTCACTTTGTTTTATTTGACATTGTATATACATTGTAATGACTTATGTTGATCAATAAATATTTACCTACCTACAGTGACACAGGGAGAGAAGGAGGGATCCACAACAGGAGACATAGGGTTTTGCACGCACCAGTGTGCAGTCAAGGACAGATACGCATGCATGGAGTTTGTACTGCTCCAGATGTCTGCGGTGCAGTGGAAAACTCTACCCACTGTCTCAGAGAGTAACGTGGCAATTGCCATTCTCATGCCATCATATATCTTTGGCATCACAGTGCATGAACATGTGGAACATGAAGGGGGCTGGTACTGTGGCTGAAAGTGCTGCCAAAGTCTATGAAAGCCAGTGTCTTCCAAAAGTGAAAAAGGTTGCAGATCCAACACCATCATTTCATCTAAGAGCTGTGCAATGTGTTGAGCTATGGGATGGGATGACTGATACTTTGTTCTGGCCAGGAACATTTCCACTATTGGCATTGACCGTGGAGGGGGCTATGTTCCATGCTTGCCAGATGGTGTCCAAATAAAGGGGACTGGTGCCTGGTGGGAGTGATTGTGGTGCATGGAGGACTCTTTGGTATTGAGGAAGATGGAGCGGTAGCAGCAACAGGCACAGCAGCATTTTTTTCAGAGGCAGAATGTTCAATGGCACCACTGCCTGCATTGCCACCATAAGGTGGGCTGATGGAACCGCAGGTATAGACCCTGATGCTTTAAGAACCTGTGGATGCTTTACATTTGGGTGGCTCATTAAGGAGGTGGTTGTTAAATTTTCCAGAGACTTCCCCTGTTGATAGTCGTACTATACAGTGTGTACACTGCCTTTCTGTTATCTTCTTTTAATAATGTGAAATGCAACCATACCACGCCACCACACCATGCTTTTACTGCTTCTGACACCACTCATGCAGCTAGTGTCACCAGTACCGCCACATTAGCCTTTCTTGTTTGGACTGCATCTGTGGGTTTTCCCCTGGCACCACTGGTGCTCTTGCACCTGCTCTACGTGGCTGTTCAGGCTGGAATGCAGCTGCTGAACAAAGTGCTGAAGGGTACCTTGCTGACTTTTTTCAGGGGAAGAGGAGCCCTATCCTTCTTTCTCCTGCCACTGCAACCTCAAGAAAGTTGAGTTTTTTTGGCCACCCAACTTTCTTGCTTTACGGATCTTAAAGAGGGAGTTTGGCCAAAATTTCTAGCATCAGTAAATTCAGGAATTTGGATCAGCATATCCCCAGTCAGCTGCATGCCAAAAATGAGATCTCTAAGTTACTTTGTTTAAAAGTTACAAGTCATTTTCTAACCCTAAATGTACTGCCTGTTCAAAAAAGCCAGTTTCAGTAAAATGCTACTGATGATGTCACAACCAGAACTCACAGCCTAGTCCTTCTTGCAAACTACCTTACAAGACTTATTTCTCCCACATTACATAAAACTGCAGTTATATTAAACATCTGGAAAAGGAAAGCTGACAATGGGTGAGTCAGGGCATACATTTCCATAATGTGCAGATGCAAGGTACAGTACTTAAGAATGTGATGGGGGGTTGGAATATAGTGACAAACATGGCTTTAGAATGACAAAAATATGTGCAATTTTAATAATAGTGCAAGGATGAGATTTCAAAATGTCACCAGATTGCAATCGTGAAATGTAGCAATGACACAATCTCAGAAAATAGATGGGACACATAGTTGGAAAGAGGCTGGGATGCTAAAATTCTTAATGTGTTGGTGTCATATAGTTTTAGAATGTGGCAGAGATACACAATTTTGAAATGTGGGAGACACTTAGTTGTGGAAGGTGGTAGGGATATGTAATTTCGTAATGTGTCTTGGATGGATTCATTTGGCATGTAGTGTAGTGATGCAAAATTTCAAAACATGGTTGGTATGCTTGATTTCAGATTGTGGTGGCAACATTTAATTTCAGAATGCAGTGTGGACATGAAATCTCAGAAAGTGGCAGTGATGCAGTTTCAGAATCTGGTAGCCACATGGAATTTCAGAATGAGCAGGGGTACATAATTTTTTGAAAGTATCATGAACATGCAGTTTTTGAATGTGGCAGTGACACTCATCTTTAGAATGTGGTAGGGATGTGCAGTTTCGGAATATGGTGAGAATGCACATTTTCAGAATGTGACAATGACAGGCAATACTGGTGCATGGAAGTTTACACACAATTTCAGAATGTGGCGGTGACGTGTGACTTCGGAATGTGGCAGTGATGCATGACTTCAGAATGTGGCAGTGAAATGCGATTACCAAATGTGGCAGTGAAGCATGACTTCGGAATGTGGCCATGATGCATGACTTCAGAATGAGGCAGTGATGCATGATTTCAGAATGTAGCAATAAAGCATGACTATGGAATGTGGCAGTGACGCGATACTTTGGAATGTGGTAGTGACGCACAACTTCGGAATGTGGCAGTGACGCACGACTTCAGAATGTGATGGTGATGCACAACTTGGAAATGTGGCAGTGACGCACAACTTCAGAATGTGGTGGTGAAGCGTGACTTCGGAATGTGGCAGTGATGCATGACTTTGGAATATGGCGGTGACGCACAACTTCAGAATGTGGAGGTGATGTGCAATTTCAGAATTTGGCAGTGGCACACAATTTTGTAATGCTGCAGTGACGCACAGTTTCGGAATGCGGTGGTGATGCTCAGTTTCAGAATTTGCAGTGATGTACAGTTTCATAATGTGGTGGTGATGCACAGTTTCAGAATGTGGCAATGACACAGTTTTGGAATGTGATGGCAACAGTTACAGAATGTGGCACTGAAACACAATTTTGGAACGTGGTGTGGATGTGCATCTTTGGAATGTGGCGAGGATGCACTATTTTGGAATATGGTTGGAACGCACAATGTTGGATTGTGGTGGGGATGTGCTGCACAATTTTACAATGTGGTGGAAGCATACAATTCTGGAAAGTGGCAAGGACAAGCAGTTTCTAAATAAAATGGTGTGTCCTGCCACATTCCAACAGTATACATCCTTACTTATATTCCAAAATTGCCAGTTCCCACTAAATTCTTCAAATATATAAAAAAGACTATCTCTAAATCCAGAGCAAGCAGTGATACTATTGATCTTAAAATTCTGTCCCTTACCCTGGAAGAGGTGGTGCACCCACTCACCAAAACTTTCAATCTCTCCCTCTGCCTTAGTCAATTTCCCAGCAAATGGAAGTCTGCTATAGTCACACCAGTGTTCAAAAGTGGCGACAAGTCCCTACCAGGAAACTATCAGCCTATATCTATACTTCCACCCCTCTCCAAGGCCCTCGAACGCATTGTGGCTGACCAACTCTCAGACTACCCGCATAAGTATAACATACTCTGCTTGCAGCAACATGGATTTAGGAAAGGACACGGTACGTCGACCGCCCTACTGGAATTCTCAGGAGAAATTCACACTGCCTTGGACAAAGGATATCAAACCAGAGCTGTTTCCATTGACCTAACAAAGGCGTTTGATACTGTTCACCATGGCTTACTTATCACACAACTACACAGTCTTGAGCTCTCAGAAGGACCAGGTGCCTGGGTTAAAAGTTACCTGGCCCAACGCTCTCAATCAGTAAAAATCTCAGAAGTTCTCTCAGACTCAAAACCGGTCCTCTCAGGTATTCCACAGGGGTCAATCCTAGGCCCTCTCCTTTTCAGCCTTTTCCTAAACTCTCTCCCCAAATCCTGCCCGGAACAAATAATCCTTTATGCTGATGATGCCATGAGTCTCTCCTCTCATAAGGACCCGAAACCCTTACTCCAGAGCCTGCAACTTGCTTTCTCCAATGTTGAAAAGTGGTTCCTACATCACAAGCTGGTCCTAAATCACAAAAAAACAAAATCCCTGCTTTTCTCCAGTCCACAAAACAGAAAAAGACAAATTCCACTTACTATCAAAACATACCCAGGAAATACCCTTGAACAAGTGTCAACATTTAAATACCTTGGAATCACCTTTGATCAAGGTCTTACCTTTGTGACCCACATTGATAACACAGCGAAAATGGTGAACCAACGCATTGGTATCCTGTTCCAAAACCGGCAATTCCTTACCCAAGCTGCGCTGAGGATTGCTATCCAAAGCTCTGTCATCTCAATCATAGAATATGGCTTAATTATCTATGGCTCTGCCACTACCACTGCGCTAAGGTGCATCACAACCACCCTAAACAAGGCCTGTCGGCTGCTCACTGTAGCGCAAAGACGTACTCATGCATGTGAGCTCTACACTGAAACAAGATGGTTGCAACTCTCAAATCGCATAAGGTACCTCACATGCTTGATGGCAAAAAAATCCATCTTGGGCCACACTCTGCCGTGTATCCAAGACCTACTTTGCCCGAATACCAACATCCGTCCCACCAGAAGATCGGAACACCAGCCTCTCCAGGTCCCCAGATGCCGGACCACACAGGGCCAAAGATCTTTTGCCTATCGTGCCCCCAGCTGGTACAATGCCCTGAGCTTACTCATTACATCCTCCACGTCAGTAAGAGCTTTTAAATCTATGCTTTACTCTCACCTCTCAGCCTCTAGCTCCTGTGACTGCCTTGACTAATGATTCTTCCCTCATGGCTATTTTTACTGTTTTTCATCCTCCTCCTCTGCTCCTTTCTTGACAAAGGCATCTAAGTACCTCTAACTACTCTAAGTCTGCTCCCCTCCCCATATCTCCTCCTACCTTTCCCACCTTGACCATTCCTCCAATGTTTTTTTTTTTTCCTGTGATGTACTGTATTATACTGGCTTATTGAAACCTTTATAATTTGCTGACCATTCTATGTTAACATGTCTTGTGTGTTTGTACATTGATGATGTGAAACCTTTGTAAAAGAGCCATTGGCTCAAAGGTAATAATTCCTAGAACAATAAACTTAACTAAACTAAACAATGTGTGTCCCTGTCACATTCTGACATTGAGTGTCCCTCCACACTGCGAGATGGACATGCCTGCCACATGCCAAGATTACATGCCCCCCCCCACAACATTCTAAACTTGTGTGCCACTTTGACAGTCTATACCTTGGTTCAGGGCTGCATTCCAGAACCACCTTCTGATGCATTCTAAAGTATAGTACTATGCATCTGAACCTTCTGGAAATGCCTGCACTGCAGGCAACCCTGTGTCAGTTTTTGTTTTTTAAATAAATACTACAGCTACAGTTTCGATAACTGAAGAAATAGGTCCTATAAGGTTGCTGATAGAGAGGACTAGTCTATGAGTTCTGGTTGTGACATCATCAGTGGCTTTTCACTGAAACTGGTTTTTTTGAAGAGGGAGTGACATCAGGGTTACAAAATAGCTCATAACTTTAAAATGAAGTAACGCTGAAACCTAATTTTTGGTATGAGATTTATTGGGAGTAGGCTGAATCTAATTCTGCAATGCAGAACTTTTGACCGGACTCCCTCTTTAAGGTACTCAACATATTCTGCCTCATCATCAAAGCTGTTTAGGTAAACCTCCTCAGATGATGTATCAGTGGACAAATCTGCTGTTGGAAAGTACTCAGGTGCCGATGAGTGCACTTCCTTCTCATCTGCACTGACAGGTTTGACAGTAGAGGAGACAGGCTGAGAAACAAGAGGTATCACAGTAGTGGTGGACACAGTTCTGAAAACAGTTGTGCAACTGGCTGGGGACACAGTGGTAGTAGCAGCCTGTGTCAGCAGTACTGGTGGTCAGCTTCATTACAGTGGCAGGTGTGGTCTGGATCACAATGGCGGGAGTGGTCTCAGTCACAGTGGCAGCAGTGACTTGCTTGGTCACGGTTGCAGCAGAAGCTGGGATACTAGTAGTCTCATTGGATGGGTGGTGGATCAGAGCAGTGGTGGTTATTAAGGAGCATGTCCTCATCCTGGTGGTACTGGAGACAGTGGCAAGGGATGAAGAGGACATATTCACATTGGAAGTATCTGTGACAGTTAATGACAATGTCCTTGCAGCACTACTAGTACCTTGAATACTACTTTTACTTTTTTCCTGATGTCAGCTGATGCCATACTGGTGCAGTTGGAGACTGCAAGCTTTGATGGAGTGAAACGTAATTCTGTACAGTGAATGCACCCTGAGTGTTGCTCTGCAGTATGCTGCTGGTCACCCTCCTGCTGCTTGCTGCTCTACACCTGTTGCAGCTTTCCTGGGGCTGCTGGACCATCTACATTTTCTGATACTACGTCTTCTGTTTGCCGTGGTTGTATTCTTCACAAGAAGATGTATTATATTTAAATGATGTTATTATGAAATATAGTCACTCAAGTCACTGCGGCAATGCTGAACTGAGCTGACAAGTCTGTCACTAATAATAGTCAAGCCTGATTTTTCTCTAAAACAAAATATTTTTTGAAATCTCTTACATAGAAACATAGACTTTGACGGCAGATAAGGACCGCTTGGCCCATTATGAGGAGAGTAGTCCCTTGGATGCCTAATCCATCATCCTCCTTGGCCAACCTCCAGCAACCCGCGTTCGCTCCCGAACACGGGTCACCAGTGTGAAGCAAGAAGTAGCATCCAGTGCCTCAAACTTCAGTGCCACCAGGCTGGCCAAGTCAGAATTTTCTCATAAAAATTATTTTTTTAAATCTCTTCTTGGGCATGAAATCAAGCCACCAACAACAGAAAAATGTCCCTAAGCTAACTGCATCTCAAGTTATACTACTTGC
Organism: Neoceratodus forsteri; assembly: GCA_016271365.2. Taxonomy (NCBI): domain Eukaryota; kingdom Metazoa; phylum Chordata; order Ceratodontiformes; family Ceratodontidae; genus Neoceratodus; species Neoceratodus forsteri. The sequence continues at coordinate 26,836,133 of JADMNL010000027.1, forward strand.
CTTGTTCTTTGTTGCAGAAAAACACAGTTACAAAAAACTTAAATTTCTAATCAAAATAACCTCCTACAAAATGTTTAGTACACATACACACGCACGCGCACACACACACACATATACATACACACACACACACAGTGCACACACACACGGACATATACACATATACACACTGCACACACACTCACACACACACACATATTGATACACATATACACACATATGTACACACACACACACACACTGCACACATACACACACTGTGTGTGTGTGTGTGTGTGTGTGCGTGCATGTGCTGTTGTGGCCTGTCTGCCTGTCTCTCTTTCAGCAAAGACTAAACAACCCTAGTATTTTTCATTTCCTAAAAGCCTAATTTTCACTCTGCAGTGTAAAATGTTGACCTCTATAACTTGGGATTTAGAGAGGGAACAAAAAATGTCAAGATTTCTGATTTTTTTTTATAGTTTTGACAAGTGGATGGAAGTAGATTCTTTCTCTGCAGCAGGTCAAGTCATCTGTCTCTCCTGCCTGAAGCTTCTTCAAGTGCTGGGTCACTTGACCTGCCTTCAGTGAGCTTCAAAAGTGGCCTATGATTGGACAGGAAGGTCTCAGGAGATCCTGAACTCTCACTGAATAGCAAAATGCTGAATAGCCATGAATAGCGCTGATTATTTATTTTTCTTCCTGAGTAATAAATAGCCTATTATTCATGGTATTTGGGAAATGCTATTCATTACTCACACACCCTTAGACTGTATATTTACTTATACACCCCCCCATGGGTGGGGCATACCTGGTCTGCCTCCCAGTAACCTGGTCTCGCCAGTCCCGGGTCCACTGGTGCCCTTTTTATTTGCCCCTGCCAGTCCCTGAGTGTCTGTATAGCAGAGGACTAGAAGAGTGTGTGTAAGTAGTTGAAACTGCCAGCTGGCAGTACAGGGCAGCTGGCACTGTTCAAGCAGTAAAGTGCCGCTCTGCTCTGTGTGTGCACATTCGAGCTGGCTCCTGCTCAAACATGTACGCTGGCGGTCTGCTTGTAAATTCCATTAGCACTATGGTACTCTGTGTAGAAGCTGCTTTTGCAGCTTAATACAAGTACTACACAAGTGAGGGGTTCGGAGACACACTGAGGATAAGAGAAAGTGAATCCTGTAAAAATGTTAAATGCTTATGTGTGTACTGTTGCTTTAAGAGTAACCAAGACTGCTCAGTGAATGTGTATTTCTGCCTGCAGCCTGGGGACGTAGTGCTATGGTGCTAGTGACAGACAAGGGAGGACTTTTTCAAATCCCATTCCACAACTGGATAATAGGTCAGAGAAGCAGCTATTGGACCGTGGAACAGTTATTTGTTAAAGCTGTTTTGTTTGCTCGCAACAAGAACAGACTTTAAACTTGGGACCCCATATGAACTGTTTACTTGGATGCCACTATGGTAACCCCTGACCCTCCAGCACCCAGTGTTTGAGGAGCTCTAAGGACTGCTGCTATGGCACCTGGGTAGGGGGACTGGACAATGTTCTTGGTGCCTTTGGAGTCAGCCAATTATGTGTCAAGGAAACCTTATGCATATTAATTTGAGAGATTGGCAGCTGTGTCAGCCAGTGGGCTGCCAAATTCTCTTTCCTTGGGTGTTGGGAGAAAATTTAGCTCGTGGCAGTCCTAGCTGAGGTTTCTGAGTGAAACGGGGAGCTCAGAGTAAGACAAGTAAAAGTTTGTAAGTTGGCCTAAGGCTTCCACAGCCGAGTTACAGGAGACTTGCCAAAAGCTTTCTATCAGCTGGGAAGGCAAAGTGAAAGTTTTGAGGTTTGTTTGAAGCCAACACTCTGCAGCATCTGTGAGAAGCTCTCAGTCAGTGAGGAGGGTTGAACTGTGCTTGGCCGAACGATTGAAGTGACACCTGGGTTAAACAGCCAGAGTACAGAGACACATTAGAAAATTCCCTTTGTCAGCTGGCCCAGTGGCATGGTGGGTTGAGGCATCCATGTCTCCTTGCTGTCATGCCGGCGACCCAGATTCGGGAACGGACTCAGGTCATTCAGGGTCTCGGCCAGGAGAGGGAAGATAGAGTGTCCGTAGGACTGCTCTCTTCCCTCAGGGAGGGGAGATTCAGTGCCTCACCATTTGGCTGCCATCTGGCAGATGTCAGGTGGAAATGTGTGTGAGGCCCAAAACTGTGAGAAGAGCCAGCGTTCAGAGTGCTGGAGCACTTTCTCAGAGGTAGAGTGCGCTTGTGCACTCATTGCACGTCCGCTCTGTTCAGGGGAGAAAAATACGGTAGGAAAAAATGGAGATTGGGCTTCATGACACCCAACCTGCTAGAACTAGCAGCCCACCCGGTCTCGAGAGGTGTATGGAGACTCAGGACAGCCAGGGACTGTGGGACAGGCTGATACAGCCACCTAGCCTGCCACAGAGGGATAAAAACCTCTGTGGTAAAAAAAATTTCCTTTGTCTGGGGAACCCAGTCAACATAATCCAAGCTGTTGTGGTTTGAACCTGTAGCTGAAAAAAATGCTTATGAGACTATTTGCCCCTCCAGCCTGGGGGAGAGACAGATCTCTCTACAGAGATGCCTGTGTCTGCTGCCTGCAGAGAGGAAAAGTTGGAGTGATTCCTGAGCTCCAGGAGAGTAGTTGCTATCAGCAAGATCAGTCTGGGAAATCATCTCGGTAGTGTCATAGCTTAGCATTACCCAGTGTTTCCCTAGGGGGAATTACTGTAGATGCCTGGATGTGTTGCTTAGGCATTTGGCCCTGGTCCCCAGAACTGACCTGATCCAGCATCCTTGAAGAGTCTAGAAGGTGACAAGTGGACAGAGCTTGCAACTTCCCAAAGGTGACAAGCTGCCAGGTCCTTCCACAGTCAAGTAGCTGCCACCCTGTTTGTACGGTCTGAGGCACCCAGCTCGAATGACTGCACCTGCCATCATTGCCCAACCCTGTGATACTGTCTGCAGAACCATGAGTAAACACAGAGCCTGCCCTGATCTGGGGAGTTTACAGTACGTTTCTTCCAAGTTCCAACTTGCTTTATCATGTGCACCAACGCCGGCCACCCAGCTGCACTGTTTAGGCCTGAAACACCTCATCCCGGGTACCCAGATTGACTTTAGGGGGCACTGGTGCCAGTGGGGTAGTGGGGAAACTGTTGTGTGTTGCTGGTGGGGGGTGGGCACTGTTATTAATGCTGCTTATTGGTTTCACAAGTTCAAATATTTCAGTGCTATATATTTCTGCATTTCCCACTCCCCTACTCCTTTAATAAAACATTTATTGTTGTTTAACACTGTCAGTGAGCATATTATTAGCTACAGTCTTTAATTGCATGTGTTTTAAGGTGTTGCAGCTTAATGTGGTATTCCGTGTGTGCGGCGAATGTGAGGGGAGGTGGGGAGGTACAGCATCCCAGGGGGTTGTACCTAACAAACAACAGGACCACTATAACTTACTCTGGGTGGCAGCACTGCTCTGCTTATTCCAAATATGGGAAAGAACCTCCCCCCCTTTCACCAGAAACAGAGCCCAGACCCCTCAACCTTGTTAAGCCTGCAAGGCAGGGGTGGTAACTGAAAGTTACACTGAGACCTGGTTACAAATGGTTGAACAAATAAGCTCTTTTACAGTACTAACACTCAAGTCACTGGTTCTTGTCGAGTGCTGTGACTCTGCTGCTGACCTGTTCTCTCATTTCACTGGTTTCCAAGACCCTTTAGAGAGTGCCCCACTAGCCACCACAAAAACAGAACCAACACATTCATTTTTGGTTCACTAGAGATGACACCTTTTTTTAGCTATTAAAGTTTATTGAAATATTTTAATAACAGAACAAAAACAAAGCACAACAGTACAGATATGTCAATCAATTCACCTTACAGAACAATGAAACATTCTATTAACGCTGCACATCTTAACCATTGTCTAAATACAAAACCTAGACAGAAAGACAAATAATAAACATAAAACAACATACAAAAGAAAGAAGTGCAGTGAGTTGGGAGATGGCAGGAAAAGAACTGAGGCCGCCCACGTATTTATAGACCTGAACATAGTGACGTCACGGTGGGTGGCCCCAGGCCAACACTGCTGGTGAAAGCTACTGTCGACAAGAGCGCCCTCTGGTGGATATCCAAGAATATGACCTGCTGCAAGAGATTCCGTTGAAGAAGATCAAACAGAGAGAACGCTCGTATTGGCATGAGTTCCTGCCACATTATCATTTCATCACTCTAGATCGGCCTATGTCTCTGCCCACCTTCTGGCTAGAGTTTATCAAGAGGTGGGAGCCTATGGTTCTACCACATGATCTGTCCTATCCCCAGGCACTTGTTCAATATCCAGAGGTGTTATGGGTTAACTATTCTATGGCAGAGCTGCTAACTGCTCCAGGACCGGGATTCCTTTCCCATTTCTCCAAATAATTAAAGAATGGGAACCAGAACCCCTTACACTTTTTGGTAGTGTTGTGTAGTTTCACAGTCAACCACTTCATTTCCAGAATATACTGCACAGTTTTCATCCACACTGAGGCACTGGGGGTTCCAGCAGAAGCTGTGTTGGGGTAATCCCCTTGTAGGCTGCTGCTATCAAGATACGGAAAAGATATAGCTTTCCTTTCTCCTTCAGTCCGCTTGGGCTAAGGACCCACACCACCTACTTAAATCAGGTTTGGGATTTCTAGGATGTCTACTATTGCTTTGCAGACTGACTCCTAGTAGGTACGCAACACTGGCATCCCCAGAAGATGTGTTTGTGGTGTCCTATATTATTGCTGTGTCTCCAGCAGGTGTCTGAGTGAGTAGGACCATAGAGGGCTGCTACTGTAGGTGTTTTAAAAAACTCATTAAAACCTTCAAACCAAGCTCTCTCCCAGTTTGGGATGCAGAGACCTTCACACTCCTGGCCAGCACTTTTCCAACTCTGCTTCTACCAGGGTCTTGCCCGCTTCTTTCTCCCACTTCCCTTGAATTTCCTTCTGTGGGGATGTTTGCATGGATTTGCAGATCTGATACATTCTGAAGACAGGTGTCTAACTTCTGTGTCTTCCATCACCTCCTCCATTAATGTTTGTAGGGCTCCCACCCCACTCACCAGTTGTGATTTCCTGGGTTCTGTGGATGTGTAATTCCACACTTGTAAATAACAATAAAAGTCCCTTTGTGGAAGACCAAATTCCTGTCGGAGTTGAGCAAATGATTTGGGGTTTCCATTTTCCAGTAGTTGCCCCAATCTGCTTAAGCCCTTGTCCTCTTTTGTAATCGGGGTCTATCCTACCTAATATGAATTTTTTTTCACTCCCTGATGAAAGTGTAAGCACAGGTCTGTGGTTCATCCCACATTATAATTATTGCCTTTCTCCAGTTTCTCATCATTACGCTGGCACAGGGGTTCCGAATAAACTTTCCCTCCCTGTCATCTACAGGATTAAAGGTCTGTCTGCCCAGTCTTCGCTCTCCTTCCATTGTTATCCATGGTGGGACCTGTACTCCCTCCAGATGTTGCATCAGATGTTGTATTCGGCAGGCTTTGTAATATGCTTGCAGATTCAGGAGTCCTAGCCCCCCTTTGTCTTTGTCTTGCATCAAGAGGGACCACTTCAGTCTGGGGAGGATATTACCTATAAACCTAGACCAGCTTTGTTTTATTGTTCTCCGTGTATTTTTTGGGATGTCTACTAGCAGTGAAGAGAATAGATATAGAAATCTAGAAAGGATGTTCATGCATAGAATTTCCACTGTCCCTGTCACTGAAAGAGGAAACTCTGCCCATCTTTTAAGGTCTGGTTCCATAGCCGTTTACAGGGAAGCACAACTGGCGTCAAAGAGGGACATTCTGCATGTGGGAATTTGAGCTCCCAGGTAACTAAACTGATGATGCACCCCCTTCACCTTGCATGAACATGCCCATCTATCTGTCACTTCCCTGCTTAGTAACATGATTTCCAACTTCTCCTCATTCATTTTGAATCCTAAGGCTTCTCGGTACTTTCCCAGAATTTTCAGCCACTGTGTAGGGTACCCTCTGAATCTCTGACAAATAACAGGGTGTCATCTACATATAAGGCCACTCTTGCCTCCTCCCACTGCCCTTACCCCTCCTGCACCTGTGCCAAGCTTCTGAGGACCACCCCCAGCAGCTCAGTACTTGAGGCAAACAGCAAGGGGGAAGGGGGCAGCCCTGCCTTCTGCCTGATTATAGGAATACAGAGAGGACACCTTTATTAAGTTAATGAATAGTTTTGTTACTCAAGCTTTTGATGTCCTTGAGGTCTCTTCATCAGGTATGCCCTACAGTCAAAGCTGGAACTCCTATTATAGTGGCTACCTGAAAGGAAATGTACAGCAGTTCCATAATCCCTGGTGGTAATTTTGCTACTGTTATAGTAAACAAACTTTAAGAGTCTAAGCAAGCTTTAGTACAGGCTGCATCTGGGAGGAAACCCAAAGCGAGAAGACAGAAGTAGCAATTGTTAATACACCATTTACATATTGCGTATTGTTAGGCATCGCACATACTGTGCAGCCATCATTTTAACAGATTGGATCAAATTTTCCAAGCCTTGTGTAACCACCCTACAAATGGGGGTTCCCAAAAAGTCTTCCTTGAGCTTGCCTAAATGCTCACTGCCAGGCTGGTGTCCTGCATTTTAGCAGTTTAAATGTGATTTCCAGAGCCTGTATAGCCTCTGTGTATTGTCTCTTTAAGAGCTGCCTGACTGCAGCCTAAGTAATCTGAGAGGGAGCTTTGTTGAAAGATGTAACTATTTGCTGAAAATCATTTAGAGTGATAATGATAATGTAGTTTGTCTAACCTGCCTTCTTTATAGCAAGGACTGCTTTGTTTGTCTCCACTATCTTGGTCCTGGACTGCAAATTGGACCAATCAGTACTGGTGGGATCCAAAATGTAGCCGGACTACAGGAGCTGTCTGAAGACAAAATCTGTCAGAATTGTAGTTTTGAACTTTTTGCGCCTTTTTTGCAACTGAAGGGGGAGCTCTTGCTTTGACTGACAGCCAAATCAGCCAACTGAATCTTTTGAATCTTGGGGAAGTCCCGGGCTGCTGGCAGTTTTCAGTTAGTTCTGAGCTGGGAAGTGAAATGAGAAGAGCTCAAGTGGATTTTGGGCAGCAATCCTGAGTGAATTCGCATGGGAAAACTGTAAAAGGGTTGAGTTTTTGGCTTGCATTTCTGTCTGCTACTCCTGAGAGGGAGAGAAGATAATTATTTTGGACTAAATCCAAGTTTGTGTGACTAAAGTAAGCTACTGAAGAGGGCCAGGCTCAACCTGAAGTAGACCGAAGATTTTTGCTGAATGCAATTGGCCTATCAGGAGTTCCAGCTACCCCTAAGTTTCCGGTGTGTGCAGAGATTTTGCGATTGTGACCGGGGAGCGCTTTGCCTGGTACAGTAGAATTCCCTTACATGTAAATGTGCTATGAGCTGCTAGTGGGTTATGAGTTAGTTCCCCACAGTGTGAACTGTGTTCTGCTTGCTGGAAGCCGTATCCAGCCCAAAATGGACTGCACCTGAATTTGTCTCCATGCGGTCTGGGCTTTGCCAGACTGGCCCAGCCAGACTATCCACTGCACAGAGAAGCCATTGACGAGAGACCTGCCTGGGGATCAGCTCACTGCTCCATGCCTGAATAGGAACGATGCCTCTGTGACTCGGGTGGGCCCTGCTTCTCCTGGCATTCCAGATCAACCACCTGCAGTCTCAATTTTTGTCCATCCTGTGTTCAGTCTTGGGTATTGTGAGTAAATACCAGGACAGCTCCCTGCAACAACAGCTTAATCTGAGTGTGTCATCTGATTGTCTTGTTGTTTCGTTTCCTTTATGAACTATGCCCTCTGGCTCCAGATTACAAATATTGTGTACTGTGCATGTTGTGTTTTCCATCACAGGGTCCCAACCAGCTGCAATCCCGGGCAACTGTCCTGGCTAGCCCATCTCTTCTCCACCTGGGTACCCAGAGGTGGACTGTGTGGGGGGACTCAAAGCGCATGACTAACTGCTTGATTGATATAACCTTTAAGCTAATTAAGCTGATTTTGCCCCATCCTTGTTCAAGTCCCCTGAATAAATCAAATCTAACTTTTTCTGCACATAATCTGACTGTGGTTCCAGTTTGTGCTCAAAGTAATGTACTGTTGCTATTTGCTGTGCATAACCTTGTTTTACAGGGGATTTCCAGGATCAAGCCAGAGGAACCAGCCCTGGAGGTAAGTGCAAACAGTGTGGGTACTTGTGTGGTGTACCAGGGGTATTGTGAAAGTGATTATTGTACAGTGTTCAGGCCACTAGAGGGCAAAGAGGGGGTTACAGTGTCCTGGAGGGCTGTGCCCAGGTTAGCTTGACCGCTACCAACCCTGACCACCGGGTGGAGGCACCCATTTCAGAACTCAGGCCCCTTAACCTGCTACTAGCCAAGCAGGCAGGGGTAGTAGCCCTTGGGATAGCACCACCTAGGGGTTACATCTTGGTGGCACCGCTGGGATTAGTGTCCCCTAGTGGCCAAATTTGCAAATTGCTGTTAAAAATAAATGGCTACCCCAACAGAAGTGGCTGTACACCAGTTGGTGGGGTGGTGTACTGGGCAGGAGATCGACCCCCAAAATGCTATACTTATCCTGGATATTCCCCTGGGTACCAATAAGGACACTGTAGAAGGAGTACTTTCCAAGGTTGAATGTTTACAAAACCCTGTGGTGGTGGGTCAACAGGCTAATCTGCTCGCCCAAAGTTTCATGGTGTTAGTAGAGTGTAAGGACCCAGTAGAGAGTTCCAAAGTGCCACAGACTATCACCCCCGAAGGAGCCCTCACTGCCTGGAGAGTGATAACTAAAGGCAGTAAAGATCCCAGGGAGAATGAGCCCTCCCCCCACTATCTGAGACTTTTGAGGAGAAATTTGCTAAGTTGTTGCTGGAGGAAGGGAAAACCGTGGAGGACTTAAAGAAACTATTCCTGCCACCTGGGGGTGTTCCTCCCCCAACACCCCCTCCTGCTTCAGCACCTGTTATTGCCCCTCCTTTTGTGCCTGTGCCAATGCTGGCTCCTATGTCTGTACCTGCCATTAGTCACGACTCTTACCGAAGGTTGAAAATCTTCTTCAGCACCCTCCCCTTCCCCCAAGGGGAGGATGATTGGGAGACCTGGATAGATTGTGTTGCCCCTTTGGTACCTGAATGGCAGTGTGCGGAGGATGAGAAATGGAAAAGGATCACAAGAAAGTTTGAGGGGTCCCACCCTAGAGGCCATTAAATTTCTGAGGTCCACAAATCCTGTTGCATCTGCCCAGAAGTACCTATCTGCACTCAAAGACAATTTTGGGAGCACTGAGTCAGGGGAGAACTTGATGCGGAAATTTCAAGGTACAAAACAATGGCCAGGGGGAAAGTTTGTCTGCATATGTTACTCATCTGGAAAGAGCGCTGCAGAAGGCTTACCGAAAAAGTGGGGTAGCCGCCAGTGACTTAACCCATGTGAGGCTGGGGCACATACTGCAACATGCAAAGCATTCTAAATTGCAGCTCCTTCAATTAAGGCTCCCAGATAGAAGGGGTAACCCACCGGACTATTGTGACTTGATAAAAGAACTCCGGGAGGTTGAAGATGAAGAGGGGGATTGTAATTCTAGGGTGAGCACAGCCCAAGTGATCACGGCATCGGAAGGCCCTTCCGAAGTGAGGACCAATGAGGGTGTGCCGCCATGGGATGAACTGCTGAAGGAATTCAGGGAAACAAAAAACATTCTCTTTATGAAGGCCGCTCCTGCAAGTACAGGCACAGACCCTTATCCAACTGCATCTGATATGCGGGTGGGGGTGTCCACCCAGGCATCTCCTGCTGACGGCACCTCAAAACTCGATGCCTTGACTATGGAAGTAAGAGAATTGATGAGATGTCTCCAAATGCTCACCACACAGCAGACAGAGATGGCACCAAAGTTTTCAGTTGGTAGTACCACCGCCCCAGCTCCCAGTGTGATGCCTCAGTCACCCCAAATCCCAGAAAACATATTTTGCCATAATTGTGGAAAGGATGGCCATATGAAGAGGGAATGCCAGTCTCAGAAAGACTTAGAGAAAGTGGTGAACCAGCTTCAACGAGAGATTCAGAAAACGAATCAGTGGTCAAGGAGTGCACAAAATGACTGCAGTGAAGGCTTTGGACATCCTAACTCAAACCCCTTTGTGGCTAAATCATCCACCAGGCCCCTGCTGCTGTCCCTCCAGACTGGTCCAAAATAGTGGGCCCTTTAATGGAGACTACCATAGCTGTGAATGGTATTCCTACTTGGGCTGTACTGGACAGTGGATCGCAAGTGACCATTGTATTTAAGGACTGGTATGACAAACACTTATCTGCTGTGCCCTTACAATCCCTGGAAGGTCTACATGTGTGGGGGCTGAGCAACAAGTCTTATCCCTACCTAGGATATGTCCACCTCTGGTTGTCATTTCCTGCAGATGTAACTGGTGTAGAGAAGCAAGTCGAGACACTGACCTTAATGTGTCCCCCTACTGGACTGTATGATGGGGATCCCCTGTTAATTGGGACCAAAGCCCATATGTTTGGGAGACTGGCACAACTCTGTCATGAGAAACAAGTTTGAAGGACTGGGAGGGCCCTGAGAATTCCCACTCTGATCAAGAGGGCCTATGATTTGCAACAGAACCCCAAGGGTGTGGACCAGGATGAACCGGTAGGGGTCATGTGGAAGAAGGATCCCGATTCAATGCTACTGGCACACACCCTCAGTGTCAGATGCTAAAATAAACCCCGAGAGCGAGCATCAGACACCTTGGGGGGGGGTTAAATCTCCTTAAATAAACCACCCCACGTATTATTCTATATTTATTATGTATTTATGTACCATTTTGAATTTTTTTGCTTTTGGTCATGGTTCTTCCTATAATTGTTTGTACCAGAGTTTTGTTCTTGGGGCCCCATACTGAGAGCCGGCTGGATGCGCGTACATATCGATACATCATGGAAAAAATATGCGCCAGCTGGCTCTGATGCAATATTCAAACAGAATGCACAATCGGAACAGGCCGTGTACTCTGTTTGACTATTGGACCCTGGATGCATGGCACGTACCTGTATGGTGCGGCACATTGAGGGTGCAGGGCTGCAGACTGCCCATAGGGAAATGCGTGGTGCATACCTGTATGTGTCACAGCCTCATGGGCAATATTCAGCCGAGGCATGCAAATGAGCCCACTGGGCATGTAAGATGCAAATGTGACATTTGCATGCACATTATGGGTTCATTTGCATGGCTGTGCCAGCTGAATGCACCGGTGCAGCCCCCACCCCCAAGTCCCAATCAATATAGTGCAGACCTTGCAATGAAACCCATGCTCCATAGTGTAGGGACCCTCCATCCAGGCTCCGATCCCCGTACAATAACAAATATCCCCACACATTGCTGTAGTGTAGGGACCCCCGGCCAGTTGTCTGAGCCCTGTAAAAACACATCATTCACCACCCTTTTTCCATAGTGTAGTGTCCCCCCAACTACCCAATCCCCATTATGTCACAAAAAAATCCACACTTTTCCATAGTGTAGTATCTCCCCTGCCCCGAACTCTGACACCGTGACGTGATAGGACCCCCCCCCCCGAGTCCCAAACCATAGTACATCCATAGTACCCCACTGGCAAATGAAAGCTCCCTGACACACCCACCCTGCCCCTGCCAGCCACCAACTGATCATTACCGGAGAGCATACAATGCATAGGATTTGTTCATGTCAACCAATGAGCACGTCCTATATATTGTGTGCTCACTGGTAATGATCAGTCGGTGACTGGTAGTGGCAGGCTGATGGCTACTGTGCCAGTTGCCGGCTCCAGTGGGGTTGTGAGGGGAATGGAGTGGTGGGATGATGGTTATCGGGGTGGGGGTTTGGGGGCTTTCATCTGCTGGTGGGGTACTGTGGATGTACTACGGTTCGGGGCTTTGGGGGTTCCTATAATGTCACAGTGTTGGGGCTCAGGGAGGGGAACACCACACTGTAGAAAAGCGTGAGGTGCCCTGGCCTGGTGGTGCTGAGGGCTGAGGTGCTGGACATCACACTTCACGCCACACCGGCAACCAAGGTTCGGGAGTGGACTCAGGCCATTGGGGGTCAGCAGGGGAGAGGAAGGATCGAGCATCCGGCAACTGTTCTCCTTCCTCTGGGGTAGGGTGGAGGGATTGCATCACTCTGCAGCGGCAACTGGCGGAGGCCAGGGGCACTGTGGGTAGTATGCATAGTTGAGGGCTGGAGCGCAGTTGGTGTGTCAGCATGTAATGCGCTGATGCCATTGCATGACCAGCTTTGAGGGAGGAAAAATGGTGGAAAATTGCGGGGTGATTGTGGTGACTGATGGTCATGACCTGCACCCCGAACATGAGAGGTGTGCCACCCAGGTATCAGGATCCAGTTCCCCCGAGGGGGGGACTCTACATGCTGGCCAGCGTGGAGGAGAGCATGTCAATGGCCAGACCAGGTCCAGGAGGGTGTGGGTGCCGGCAGACAGATGACTTGCCACCCACTCCATAGTAGGAGTGAAAAGAATGTCATGTTAAAAAAGGAAAAGTGTGGGGTATTATGTGACTTTATGGAGATCGCGTAGTGGGGGGGCGCTACACTAATGAAAATGTGTGAGGACATAAGTGACTTTACGGGGATTGGGTAGTGGGAAGGGAACACTACACTATGGAAAAAAGGGTGGTGAATGATGTGTTATTACAGGATCAGACAATGGGCTGGGGGTCCCTACACTACAGTGATGTGTGGGGGTATTTGTTATTGTATGGGGATTAGGGCCTGGGAGGGAGGTCTCTACACTATGGAACATGGGATGCTGTACAAGATGTGCACAATGGTGAACGGGGCTTGGGGGGGGTGGTCTCCCGGCTGTGTGCTCGGCCCAGAACTGTGCATGAGGCACCATCCTGCCCGCACACAGTTAAAGTAGGTCTACAAACACCTATCTTTGTGCTGGTGCAGTTGGCCGTGACTTTGCCAGGGCACCATTCAATACTGTGGTATGCAGCCTATGCATGGAGAACCCCTCATTTTCATTGGTGCATCACAATAGTGTGAGTTGCCACATGGTCAGACTTGCATGGTGCTTCGGGGGCCTTTGAATATGGCCACACCCTGATGGCCCGCAAAAGTCCAGAGATGCATGGCACATCTAGGGATGCACTGCACATCTCCTTTCAATATGTGCCCTTTGCTCTTCCTGTTACCCCCTCCCAAGGGACATACTTGCAAAACGAGCCTTGGCTTAGTAAGCCATTCCCAGTCACCAATTTTGAAATAAATAAATAACAAAAAGAGGTTTTGGGCTTACCTACAATATAGGTCTGTCACATGGGTTCTGAAAACAACTGCCCTCATCTGTTGTCCTACTGGAGAATGTGGTTTAATGTGTTGGCTGCAGGTAACAATCAGGGGGACATGGTCCTTTTCCTGTCCATATCTGCACTACAGTAGGTTCCTTCTAAGTATCTCATTGGCCTCGCTCAACTGATGGCCAACAACTGTGCACTACTGGGATGCTAAGAATTGCAATGTATACTGAGTTGCAGAACCATTCAAATGGTATAAGGACAAACAGCTCACACATTTAGACCTGTTGAGCACATTCGAATTATTTAATAGCTTCAGCACACCTATTATTATGGTACAATAACTACAATTTCATTTTTTTAGATGTGCTTGCAAACATACTTCAGAGCACTTTTCTTCAGAGAATATTACAGTAACATCATAAAGAATTTAACGCGTTAATATATGAATAAGCAATAACAAGAGAACAGACAACAGAAGAAAGCAAATACTTAGGCAAATGTTTACAATTTTAAATAAAAAAAATTGAAAACAGAGCATTATTTAAGCCTAAGGAGAGTTTCATGCACAAGAGATACAGCACAGTGTGAAATGATGACTGAAGCACTATAAATGCAATAGGAAGACCTTTTCGCGCATCTTAACTGCCCGTCTGGATTTAGTTATGTGCTTATCATACCCTCTGCCAAATTCTGCCTTTTATTGCAAAATAAATAATGTTTTAGTATCCTCATGCCTTACTTTATAAAACAGATTGAGAGCAGTTTCACACTATCCTTGGCAAGTACATTTCCCCTTTCCATATAGCATTGAGCTGCCTATGACCTCACTGCCTCCATTCCATGCTGTTCGACGGAATCGTATGGACTGATGATAGAGAATATCAGGTCAATGGGAAAAGGGAGAATAGCTGAACTGTGTGGAATGCAGAAGTCCTCTGACAGAATTTGGAATTATGCCAGGGAATTTAGGCAGAATGGCAAATCTGCTTCCAAAATGCTTTTCAGAGTTTCTTTTTGAATTTTGTGGAATTCTGAAGAGTATTTTACGTAAACTGGGGAATGCCTTTCCATGGATAATGTACATTAACATATTAACATACTAACATACTCGACGCCAGCAGAGTAGGCCTGTTGGTCTATCAAGTCTGCTCGTGCTTCAGCACCCTGATTGGTTACCGTAGCCCTCTATCTGTCTCCTTCCACTGTTACTCTGGACACTGTTACACTGCGGAATCATTTTCTGTGGATTGTGGAAAAAAATCTACAGGTTATATAAATTGTTGATTACTAATCCATTAAAAAACATTCTGTGTTTGAAATTTCAGATTTCCATTACTGGCAGAATTCTGCAGAATTTCCTGAAATTCCGTGGAATTACGTTCTGTCTGAATATGAACATTTTGCACGGCACAAGAGAGCAATAACCTCTAAGGAGAAAGGTGAACAGAGTGTGTTTCAAGACTATAAAGCAGTAGATAACTAATGGAGCTAAAAAGGTCACAGGAGATCAGAAAGAATACAGGATGTTTCCTATCACCTTTAATGTTTGCCACTCACACTCAAACGCCATTGCTTAGAAGGGGATGATCTGAGATCCAGTACGAGCTCAAGATGGGAAGACACTACTTAAGATCATGGTGGATCAGCTTCCCAAACTGACAAAAATGTATTAGTTAATGCCTTACCAAACTCAGAGGTCTTCAACGAAACGTGCCGTAACAACTCAAGATGATCAATGAGGTAGATTTCCGCTCATTAGTCCTGTTGCCGCTAGCTAACCCCACAAAGAAGAATAAGCCTGGGACCCCTGAAGCTGCTAAATATGGCACAACCACAGCCTCACTGACAGATTGGCTAACCCAACTCCTGGTCTGAAATGAAAGTACTGTGGGAAACAGTGACAGAGGCATTATCAGACTTCAGAAAGCTGTCAGAGAAGGACAGGCTAAACCAAATACAGAGTTGGGCATGCTGAGGCTCAAACAGTGAGTCTAGAAGGAGACTAGAAGAGGCAGTAGAAAGGCTTCAGAGAGACCGTGTGGCAGACAGTCACAAAATCAAAATGTTGGAGGAGAAAATGGAGTATACAGAAAACGACTCCAGGAGAAATATCATCCAGCTTCTCATACCAGCAGGAGTGGCGGGAGTCAACCCAACAACATTTGCACAAAAATTGCTGTCCCCCAACCCCGATCTAAAATTTCAACATATACTCTAGAGTATACACACAGAGGAGGCAGCAAGCCAGGCTCCAGCAATCGACCCAGAGTCATGACTACACACTTCTCAAACTACCAGGGAACTGTACATGCCCAGAAGCAAGCTCAGATCACCCCATTGCTAGAATACCGAGGCAAGGTGATTAAAATGTTTAATGAAATGAGCCTGGAGATCCGCTCCAAAACAGAAATGTTCATGGAAGTCAAGGGTGGCCTCCATAAAGTAAATGCAAGATTCCACATGCAGCACTCAGCCTATCTTAAGCTATGGCTTAAGAAGGGTAGTGCGACCTACACCTCAGTGGACTAAGCTAACAAGGAGTTAGCAATGGGATTCCCAGGAGCCTTTCCCTTCAAGAAAACACCTCAACCAGCAGTTGAGACCTATGGACACAAATAAAGCTGCAATAAAAGACCACTTGATAGACTTTCCCCCTTTTCCTCCCAGCAGTGCAACACCAATGAGAAAACTCTTGGAGAAGACACCATAGTTTCATAGTAGTTCTACAAGTTCAGAAGGCCGAGGCCCCTTATGAACTCGCCACCAACTTAATGGTGGTAATTATACTTCTTATCCTTCATGCAGGCATCTAATGCTATTTTAAAGCTACATACTGTATTACTGTTAACTACATTCTTAGTTAATGAATTCCATATAGATGGTACTCTCTGTGTGAAAAATCTCTGTCTACGTTGTGTTTTGTTTATTTGGCATCTAATTTTATTGTTATGTGATCTTGTTTTATTTTCACCAACCTGTTAAACTGACATGTATACAACCACAGAAATAATCCTTTATTCTAATAAACAGTTTGAAACACAATTCTTGAAGCCTACATTAAATAACTGAACAAGGGGATATGGATTAGTTGAATCAAGCAGTAAAAAAGATTAATCTTAAATGACAAAGTAGCCACTGGGAAGAAATTTGCCGTAGGCAAAGCTGCTGTGTAGTGACCACACTCTGTAAATGTATACGAGAAGCACCTATGCTCCAGTAATATTGTTCCCATAACCACTGCTTCAGGATTATTTTGCAAGCTGAGCTGATCCCGAATGTCAGTTAAACTAATATGAAATCAGTTTACTGAAAGAGGTATGCTTCCAGGCTGGCCCGGTGGCACTGAGGGTTGAGGCACTGGATGCCACACCTCATGCCATGCCGGTGACTGGGGTTCGGGAATGAACTCTGGTTGCCGGGGGTCGACAGGGGAAGGTGAGGATTTAGCATCTGGAGGCTTGCTCTCCTCTCCTGGGCTGGGCTTGTGGGATGCCTTGCTCTGTGATGACACCCGGTGGGGACCAGAAGGTACCGCAAGGAGCATGCAGTTTCGGGGGAGGTGCCAGCAGATGGCTGTGAGGGCACGGTTCTCGCAGGGACATCATTGCACATCCAGCGTTTCCGGGTAACACAAGGTGGAAAACCCTGGTTGGTAGGGAGGCAACAACGGATGCTCCAGGGCCGCTCCCACATGCTCCAGTGTTAGCTCTGACCCCGACTTGACTCTCCGTGGTCCTTACCTCCATGTACTGGGTCCCCGGGGGGGAGGTGACCCAGCACCCAATTCCTCATCTGGCAGGTGGGGCAGTAGAGGAGCAGCTGAGTGGGCCCCGCCTGACAGATGCCCCACTGCTGGTGGCCAGAGTGAAAAAGACTGTAAAAAAAAAAAAAAAAAAAAAAAGGTATTCTTCCAGCATTTAACTCCTTTCAGCAAACTGTAGAGTTAATTAAATTAGCATGTGGCACAAAGCTAAAGAGGGTGGTATATTTTAGAGAAGAGGAAGACAGTCTGCAGAGGCACTTACATGTACTGGGGGAGTGAGTTAACTAGAGACAAATGAACTTCAATGTGGATAAGTATAAGATTCTTCACTTTAGTGCAAAGAATTCGGTTAAGAGGTACTAGTTAAGTAGCATTATGGTCATCTTACTGTCACCGCTAATTTATTCCTGATTACCTGCCTACATAGGCTGTATAAACTCATTTTTAGTCAATTCTATCATGATTGTATGGCAACCAGCAGTTGCTGACTCTATGATTTTTGTCTCTTAAACTGCATATTTGTGTTTTATCATTGATGGTTAATGCACGTTGCTGCTTACTGTAATTAGCAATGATGTTCCTGCTGCTGTCTTTTGTGCACTGTTGTGCTTTTATGCATGCATGCTGTTTTTACTTATCATGACCTCCCAGTGTTCTTTTAATCTGGCAGCAGTCTCCATCACTCCCTTCTCCCTTCCTCCCCACCTGGTATGCTGTCTCTAGGTCAACAATCTTACCACAACCGGCATTACAATGACAACGGTGCCAGATCACTCTAATGTCAGCGCGGGACCCCGGCACTGCTTTCTGGGGTCTTGCACCCCCTCCCTGAATCGACTCCGAATTGGAGTTGATTATTATAGTTATGAGGGGTGTGGGGGGACAGAGCCCCCCAAAGAAAACAAAGTCTCCAGTGAACCACCGTATGCTGACCACAATTGCAGTTGACATAAAGGAATCACTGTAATGTCAGTCGACAACGTAATTGTCAACCGATCGTCATGGATCCTCCCACCCTACCCCTCCCACTCCTCCCCCATCTCCTCCCTCCCTCCCTCTCTACCTCCTTCCTTGCCAGCTCCTTGCCCCTCTTGCAGGGTTCTCAGCATCCTGAAGGTGTGTACTTCCTGGCCTACCTTTCTTCCCCCCTCCTCTTCCCCTGCACTCGTCTTTCCCCCTTCCTCTCCCCTTGTCTTTAATCCCACTCCCTATTATCTTGTTTTTCACCACCTTTCTATCTGCCTAACTTAGCACTTGGTACCCCCTGTACTCCTCCTGCCACTTTTAGCACTTTAAGGTGTATCCCTACCTTTTGGTATTGTAACCCTCTATGTTGTACCTTAACGATACTGTCGGTTTTAGTTCTATTCCTTGTCAAGGTTTGTAATTGAATTGTACTTACATTGCACTGTATGTATTCAGCCCGTCTTTTTCATTTTTGCCTACCCACTTATGTAACCCCTTCCCCAGGACACTTCTGGAAATGAGCTGTTTACAGCTCATGTTGTCTTTCCTGGTGAAACCTTTACAAATAAATAAAATAAATAAATAACACTGTCGATAATGATGATGTAAGCTGGTAATTCTCCCAGACTGTGCCTGAAAATAGGCATATGTATGCCTAGTGTATCTTACATGGTATCAAAAACAAGTAAACAAACAAACAAATAAATAAATACATAGGAGACAACACAAGAAAGGGTGTGTGGCTATAAGGAAATAACACACACCATGGGTGCTTGTTAGGTATGAGATGTAGTCAAGTGCTGCACCTACTGTACCTGAGTTGTGCATTTTTCCCTTACGGCTGCACACACTGGAGTATGTTATCCCACTTACAAAAATGGACTTTTATTTATTGAAAATATATGTAGTTCGGGTGAGGTGTGCCATTGTCAGAAAATAATCAATGGTCATGTTATGTGCTTCAACCAATGAGGTTCCAGAATGTTCATGGCTCATTTTATGAAAAGAAAGCAATGCACATTAACATACTAGGAACAAGACCTGGGGTTCATGACTGCTGGGAAGCTGCAGCTGTTGCAGCAATGTGCAGCAGCAGTAGAGAAGGTAAACTGAATTCTGGGCTGGATTAAAAGGGACATAAACTGCTGTGAACAAGATGTGATTCTGCTCTGTTTTAGGACACTGCTACAGCTGCACTTGCAGTATTGTGTGAAATTCTCTTTTTTATTTATTTAAGTCTTTGGTGACCGGGTAAGTGCACAGATCCAAGGGATCATTTTCAGGCACGACCTGGGCCACACAGGCAGCAGTTACAGAGGTAGTGACAAGTTATACAATGAGTACAAGCCATGTGGATATACAGACATCATTGGTGCCCAAAGTGGAAATACAGACATCATTGGTGAACAGAGAAAGTAACATAGGAAAGAAAATTAATCAGAGCCTGAAAAAAAAACAATCAGTACATCATGATAAACAACAATTATTATACAATTATTTACAAAGGATTAGTGCAAATTAATGCATGATGTAAAAAGGAAAAATCATACAAGACAATAGTTAAGTGGGAGAGCTTGAGAAGCAGGTAGTGAGGGATGTAAGAAAGGAGTTCAAAGAAATGAGAGAGGGCAGGGGAGGCCAAAGCAGCCCATGAGGAAAAAGTCAGAAAGGTGGGGATGGAGTTATACAAGCTAGCAACGGCATGCGGCCTCATCAAGCAGCCAGGATTTGAGATGTGTCTTGAAAGTGGCATGGGAGTTCAGAGAGCAGATGGGTGTGGGGATTCTGTTCCACAGACCAGGAACAGCCACAGATAATGCTCTGCTACCCATAGCGAGGAGACTTTCAGGATATCCGAGGGACTGAGGATGCATGCAGACACCTCGAGGGAGTTCTGATCTTGAGGAGAGACGTATAAGGGAAGGCTTCGTCATGACTGATGGTACTGTCCAGGAGGCAGCCAAACCCACAATCAAATCTGCAGTGTAGTGGGAGCCAGCCAAGAGTCTGGTAGGGGTGGCAGTGGTGAGTGGAATATGGTGCCAGGAGAGTGAAACAGCATATGTTGTTGTACGTGATGCAGAGGTGCACATGCAAGGCTGAGGATGTGTGTGAATAAATAGTGGAGCAGTAGCCAATCAAGAGTAGCAGGTTGTCTTGGGCAATAGCTAAATGGGCTTTCCTGGTCAGGAGTGACTTTATCCAATAGATCGCACCAAGTTTCTGGTTAACACGATGGATAACAGAGGAGATATGATCAGAAAAGGAGAGGGATTGGTCCAGCATAACTCCCAAATATTTGAAAGTTAGCATATTTTCAAGTACAGTTGCCACAGTCTGAAATAAATATTGCAGTAATTAAGAGGATGCAGCAGAGAGCAACTCAACAGAGGTTAGGGCAGCCATGGAGAACATATAAACAGACTAGGTATGTTTTCGTTCGGGGAAAAAAGGCTTGGAGGAGATATGATTTCAATTCTTTAAATTCTCTGGAATTGGATAAGCTGGATCAAGAGAAACATTTTCTGTTTGTTCATAGCAGTAGAACTAAAGGGCATACATTGTCCTTCAAATGAGTAATGTGAAGAAGTAATTTGTCACTCAGAGAGTGGTAAACCTATGGAACAAGCTCCCACATGAAGCGGTGGAAGCGTGGCGTGTTCTGGGTCAGCCTGTGGTACAGAGAACCCACCTAGAATGTTGGTACTGGGACCCGAGGATTCACACAACACACACACACACACACACACACACACTGTACCACTCCCATTGGATTCAGTGGCTCTGTGTAAGCAAATCAAATTAATTTGCAGAGAAAAAAGCACACCGAAGCAGAAAATGGAAAACCACCATGTCATTGGTTTGGGAAAACTTTCCTTTACCAGTATTCCTTTTATGTACAGTATTTATTTGAAAATTGGTAACTGGGAAAGGTACACTGAGCCAAGGCTCATTTCCAGGCGTGACCTGGGGAAAGGGAAAGGGGATACAATAATTCATACACAGTGGTACAGAAACATTCCACAAAATACAGTGCAACCAGTGTACAGTGCAACATGGATCAAGGACTGGGATTCTTCTTCAGAAACAAATCCCTGTTCTCTTGGGACTCCAGATTGAGATTAGTTCAGGTAACCTTCATGCCTCTCCTGGACTACGCAGATGTAATTTACAACAACAGTGCAACATCTTACCTCTGCAAATTTAGGCACCCTCTATCACTGTGCCATCTGATTTATCACAGATGTTAAAACTCAAATTCATCATTGTTGTACAAGGAATCAAACTGGCCTTCCTTGGCCACCAGAAGACTTAATCATTTACAGATTTGGGCATATGAAGCTCTTCTACACAAACTGCCTCTATATATTACTTCTACCATACGCTGCTTGTATAGCTCCTATGCACTCAGGAAATGCTTGTACATTTCACTAGAAGTCCCAAAATGCCACACCCAGTTTGGTATAGCATCCTGGACCTACGTACTCCCAACTGCCTGGATTAAGCTTCAAACCATGCTAGAATTACAAGTCCTGATCCCCTTAGATGCTTTGGAGAGGATCTTAAATAATATCCCATCAGACACTTGTAAATGTTTCTAATATAATTGCCCCATCCCGCATTCTACCTTCCTGTCTGTCCAGTCATTTGCTGATGAGTTTATAGATCCCCAGTGCACTTGTTCCCTAATGCTGTCCACAAATTGTACCTACTTTTCTACATTTTTTTTCTGCACCATGTATACATTGTTGTGGTTATTTGACTCTGGCACTTCTGAATGTTTTGAGACAAGCTGTCAAATTGTATGTGTCATGCACTCTTTTTGCTTTTGTTGTATGTTATGTTTTGCTGTATATTAATCACAAGGAATATCCTTGCAAATGAGCTTTCTCAATGGATTTATCCCTCACAACAAACTGAACTGAAGTGCAAATAACAGGTGGCAGGAGCTGAAGCTATCAGCAACACCACAGTCCAATGCAACTGATAACAGCAGGTTGAACAATTCAGTGCAGTAGCAGTTGGGAAATTAACTGACCCCAGAAAGGGGACTATAACTGAGGAGGAAAGCGAAGGAAAGAACACCGGGGTAGGTCAGGTAGGGAGCTGACAGGAGCACGAGGGGGAGGGCAGAAGTTTAAGCAGGTGCCTAAGGGAAGCAAGGGAGGGAAAGAGATGGAGCGAGGAGGGGAATAGGTTCCAGAGGGAGGGATGGCAATAGAAGAAAGCTGAATGCCCAGCAGAGGAGTGAGGGTTGAGGGAGGGAGAAGGTGTGAGGATCCCTAGAGTAGAAGGAGTATGAGGCAGATGGGATAGTTGAGAATAGTGTGGCTAGGTAAGACAGCAATGACTCAAACCAGTATTTGGAGATGAAGGAGGCACAGTGGGACTGGAGATGGGAGGGTAGTTGTAGGATGGAAAGGAAGGAGTAGTGGGAGCTGTGGCGAGTACGGGGGGGGGTAGTTGATTTGCAAAATGACAGGCAGTATTACAGAGGGTGTCCAGTCTGACAAGGAAAGAGGAGGGGACAGTACCATAGACCACATCACCACAGACAAACACTGGGAGCACTATTTTGGTAACCAGCTCCTGGCAGACGTAAAGAGATAGGCAGTCTTTCCTATGGTAGAGGGCACCAAGCTTTTTGGCAGAGCTTAGCATGGATGGCATCAGTGTGGGCAGAGAAGCCAAGCCTGCTATCAAGTCCCACACGGTGGGAACTGGGGCAGTAGATGGAGGTCACAATGGAAATGGGGAGGGGAGCAGTTCCCCTTGTAAACACACAGGGAGCTGCACAATTGAGCAGACTAGATAGACCATAAGGCCTTTATCTGCTGGTATGTGTGTATGTACTTGGAGGAGGGAACCACTTCAAGAGGGGAGCCATCCAGGGTGGAGAAGGCAGAGAGGGGGGGTGAGCCTGACCAGTTTCTTGCTGGTGCCGAAGGTCATGGGGGCTCTTTTTTTAGTGTTGACCTGGAGTTAGTTGAACTGGAACCAGCACAGGGCATTGTGAAAGTCTTGCTGGAGTGAGATTTCCACAGCCCCAGTTGAGGAGTCTGAGGTGTAGAGAACTGTGCTATCTGCATACACATGGGTATGCAAGAAACGTTGTTTTCTTAATTTTATAAAATGAACTTCAAACTGCAGAGCCATTGTCTTAATATTGAGCTACAACAATGTTAAATTCCCTAAAGAAAAGAATTTAATGTCCTCTTAAGGCTTTTCTGTTGTAATTCAATTTAGTTTTAATGATACCAATTAAGGGTAAAATCTTTACTGGTGACTAAAACCAGGTAATATAACCCCTTAATAGACATGGTAAAATAAACACAGCAATGTATATTTAAATTCTAATGGAAACGAGGTTTTAGGCCATTCATTTCTAGAAAAGGTAGGGGATCCAAGATAACAGCCACTTTTATTTACATATAAATTTAATTCTTTGTAAAAAGCCAGGATTTACTAAAAGAAAATGTTTAAAACTATACCACTTACAACAATTTAATGTTCCTCTGTTTTTGATTTTGTCACATAACTGATCTCTTGAATATTTTCATATAAACAAGCACAGTACACGTTCGTCTGGGTTTCACAAATGTGAGTGTCACCGACACCACAGTTTTTACTTTTGTGACATTATTGTCTGTTGTTATCATATATTAAAAATAATAATAATAAGTTTATTTCACATAAGCGCCTTTCAAAATATCAAGGCGCTTTACAAAAGATTAAAATAAGAATGATAAGATCAATAAATACAGTATAAAATAATAAAAATAATCTGACAGGGTATTACTGTGATGCCTAAGACACTGCTGGGTCCTATTTGCTATGCCTGGGTAGGGGTAGGGGTAGGCCACTGCCCCGGTATAGGCATGCAAGGGTGGACCCCCTTCCCAGAAAGTGCCCAAGCAGGAGGGAAAGTATAAACCTTAATGCCCTATGTATGTCTGAACATGAATGGGAGATGAAAAGGAGCACTGTGAGACAGCAAGGAACGCCTTTCTATTCTGTCTCATTTTATTATATCGTACAATGACCACACTAAAGCCTGATTAGACACATGAGAAACTTTATTAAACAGTAGGAATTAGAATCAATTATACATAGTAAGTTAAGAATGGGGGGGTATACGGGACGATGTGGAGAAAAGTCCTGTAAAGCTGCTGCAATTATAATGAAAGACTGAATGGTGCAATGAAAATGTAAAGCAAAGATGTTACCTGCTAAACTGAAAATGTCATGCAATGTATATTTTTGTTCAAAAACAATAATAGTTGAATCACGGTTAGTCATGCTGTCTTCAGTTATGTCCTGGGAATATCTGGTCTTCTGCAGGCACACTGGGGGAATGGCAGGAACCAGAAAATGCAGTGCGCCACTAGCTGGAGGGGGTGCAGTTCTTCCGGCTGTTCCATGCCTTGGACCCACAGAATAGCCTGCTTTTCATATCTGAAGCATTTTGTCTTTCTTTTTGCTAATTGGAAGATTATCTGCTCGGAAGCAATATTAAGTGTGATATGTGGAACCGTACTCTTTCTGAAGGATGACATACCTAGTTTTATTCCCCTTAAAGGCTTGTCAGCATTGTAATCTCACTGATTATGAGATCCAAACTGACGCAGCAGAACTACTCCCCTTTGCTAGACTAGTCACTATTGAGTGATGTAACAGCGCGTGTGGTCACAGACCAGATAAGGCATGAGGAGTATGGCTGGGTGAAACGGATTTGTGCATTTTGAGAAAGATGTTTTTGTAAAATGTCAAAACCTCCCAAATTAGAGTAGCACAGATCCATAACTCAGTATGAAACCAGTGCTAGCCTGAAGGAAATGGCTGTTCATGTTAGAAGAACTTGAGCAGACAAACATTTTGGCAGCTACAATCTGTGCTAGCTTTAGCGGCCGATCAGTTTCAAAGGCAGGAACATGGAGAACTCATTACAGCAATCGAGTCGCGATATGAAAACTGTACCATGAAGGCCAGGTTTTCAGAAGGAAGGAATGTACCATATGCACACATGCACTGTCCCTGGGGTGGTAGAACCTGCTCTTGACAACTGCTGCCAGATTGTTGAAGCAGTAGAGTATGGTCCAAGAGGAATCTGAGACTGTGAACCAACTGGGCCTCTCTCAATGCTTGAAAGCCATGTATCCTGTACCGTTCAATGCTATACCATCAGTGAAAGACAGCACTAGTTTTCATTTATTTATGTAACCCTTTTTAGCCAAGAAGGTTCACTGAGACACATCTGACTCATTTCATGCTGTGTCCCGGGAAGGTACAGGACCAGCCTGATAAAATACTACAACACTTTTTTTGTCAATTACATTTTTATTGAAATATTCAGATATACCACTTTATACATACTGTATATCACATACATAACCTTAACTAAATCTAACACTTTACATAAATTTACATCAACAGATATTCAGACTGAACAGATACTATGAAGTTATTTCTTTTTAGAAGTACTTTATAACTACTATATATTTCTTTTTTACATGCAGTTACAGTTAAAGAGAGTTGTACATTAAACATCTATAACAAGTTATGATACGAACATACGAAAATGCCAGCAGAAACAGGCCTCATGGTCTGTCGACTCTGCTCGATTGTGCAGCTAACCCATCATCTCACAGCATGATCATGTACAATGAGAGACAAAGGGAACAAATGTACATCTACATCAAAATATACCAGTGATTATGGTGTAACAGACAACAGTGAACCAATTTGTCAGGTAAGACAGCAGGGACAAATCCTCTATTATAGAGAAGTAGCACAAGTAAGACAGGAAATCACTGACAAGTGAATTTCAAAGGAACTGTACAAGACACATGGCTAACAAGTTCACTATGAGCTGCAGTATGTCACTGTTGGCCCTTTAAGATACAGATGGACCTAGTTTCCGTTATGTCAAGTGGTGGTTGGGGGTTTCAAAGAGCAAGGAGTCTGTACAAAAGGCCACTTGGCCTGCAGTACAGGAGCATCTGGGGAGCTGAAAATAATGGGACGTGGAATCTCTGAGTGGGTAAATGGGCAGTGCAGGGTATGCAAGAATAGCATGGTAGTTGGGGTGTTTGTCTAACTAGAATCTGAACATAAAGCTATCATCATGAGATTATCTCTGGGATTTTAGGGAGGGCATGCCAAACCTGTCATACAGTTTACAGTGGTGAGTTCTGGTGTGACAATTTAGTGAAAACTTGAAGATGGATCCGAACATAGTATTAAAACTAAACAATTGGGAAGCTGCTGCAGTACCACATTATAAAGTGGTGGAACTGCTTCCACCAATCAGAACCTGGCATCTACTGTACCTCTTATCTAGCTTACAGTAGGCACCTCACGCACCATCCCACAACTGATTCGCGCTGCAGGCATTCTCATGAAACAGTGATTGTAACTGTGTATGAGAAGTCACGGTGCCTCAGTGAGTAGATAACCCGCTGTGCCACTTAGCAACGACGAACATACCGGGACAGAGAAACAGTCATTCTGAACAGGGAAAAACATAATAAGAGTCTGACGACAGCCAATTGTAAAGTTAATCCTGGTAAATCAGTGACAATGCACATCTCCCATGGCACACAGAACATACCAATTCATACTGAGAAGCCGGGGGGAAACACCATACTACAAAATGAATTGACATCGATGTAAGTAAACATCATAACTCAGTTCCACCACTTTATAATATGTTTACACGGCTAGTTTGGGTTGTTTCTTATGAGATAAGAATGTTATCTCACACTGGTTTGGGCTGAGAGAACCACTCAGCTTCACTTTGCGGTCCTCTCACCCAAACCAGCATGAGATAACATTCTTATCTTGTAAGAAACGACCCCCACTTGACCTATAAACATATATACTATGTTACCACAGTAAATGGAAGGTAGCATCCTTTTTAGAGGCAATTCCTCTCCTTGCAGACTGTGGTAGGGATTGCATGTTTTGGTCGAGGGCACCTAGCTTGGTATAAAAGCTTTGTTAATAGATGGTTAATATAGAAAAATAAATTTAGATGGGGGTCTGATTAGATACCAAGGTAGTAAAATTTGGTGACATTCTTGGGAGGTACTGTTCAGGGTGCAGGCCTTGAGGTTTGAGGTGGTGTAGTAGAACAACATCACAGGCACAGTCTTTTTTTCATTTTGGTGCAACTTGTTAATCTAAAACCAGACATGGACATTTACTAGGTCCCTCTGCAGTAGAGCATCTATCAATTTGGGATAAGGGCCACTGGCAAAAAGGACAGTTTCATCAATATACATGCAGATTTTAGAGAAATTGTAGGCTGGGGGCAGGTCATCTAAGAAGACAGGATAAAGAAAGGGGCACAGAACAGAGCCCTGTGGGATCCCAGTGTGAATGCAGGCTAGAGGGAACTGCATACATGCTATATGAACAATCCGTGTACACTTAGAAAGGTATCCTGCAAACCAGCTCACAGAACATTTTGAAAGACTTGCTGTGTGTAGCTTGAGAAGGAGGAGTTTGTGGTTCACAATGTCAAAGGCGTTTGCCAGTCAGTGAATAGTGTGCCAGTTAGCAGACCCTACTCATACCCGAGTGTATGGGATCAGTGAGTTTCAGCAGAGGAGTGACTGTAGAGCACTCAGGTCTGAAGCCCAACTGGACAGAGATAAAGAAATTGGTGCTACCTGGGTAGGCCATTACCTGGGAGACCACATCTGGAGTACTGTGTACAGTTCTGGAGACCCCATCTCCGCAAAGACATAGACAGGGTGGGGGCTTATGTCTGTCCCATGCATTCTTGAATTCCCCCACTGTTTTTGACCCTACGACCTCTTCAGGAAGGCTGTTCTGTGTGTCCACCACCATCTCTGTGAGAAAATACTTCCTTCCTTCCCTTGCCCCTGAGCCATTCCCCTCTCTATCTTCAAATTGTGCCCCCTTGTTCTTGCACATCTCTTTTTCTGAAAGATGCTACCCTCTTGGACTTTGTTAATTCCCTTGAGAAATTAAAAAGTTTCTATCATGTCCCCCCTCTCCCTCCTTTCCTCAAGGGTATACATATTAAGCTCTTTTAGTCTTTCTTCATATGGTTTCTGGTGCAGGCTCTGCACCATTTTAGCTGCCCTTCTCTGGTGCCTCCATCCTGTCTATGTCCTTGCGGTGATGGGGTCTCCAGAACTGCATGTAGTATTCCAGATGGGGATGCCAGCTTGAATAAAAGTGACTGTATGTACTGTAGCTCCAATTTTCTAAATTTTATTTAATGCTGTTTGAAACTGAAAACAGCCTGTGAATGAATGTCGGCCTGCAGACCGCAACTACAACTGATCGTGCTAAAAGTGAGTAACACTGTAATGTGGCTTTAATGGTAATCGGTATGCACTTACAAAGCAGCGCTGAAATGCTCGCGCTTTTTTTACCACGCTGAATTGATGTGATACCTTTCAGGTGTTACCTCCAGGACTGATCCCAGTGTGTGGGGATCCCCTTCTCGGCAAAGTAGGCTGGAATCAAGTGTGGGATACCTCATGGTTTGATCGTTGCTTTGATGGTGTTGCAATTGCATATGCTGCCCCTAGAAGCAACCATTAGGAAGTATAGTGTGAGTTTCCATTTCTGTGCAGAGGATACCTAGCTGTACTCTGCTTTTCCCAAAATGGTAGTGCTTTAGTCTTAGACGTGTTGTTTCACCTGTCAAAAATGTGGTCATTGGTAACAAAATGGTGGTCCTTACTCCAGGTAAGTCTGCGGCACTGAGTGCAGAGCATTATGCTCAGTTTAAGGAGCAAATTAGTCATTAGGGTATCACATCAATAAGCATTGCAGGCACTAAATCAGAACATTGTAGTCCAACCTGGTCGTGGCAGCTGAAAGAATAATTTCAGCAGACAGCTAACTTTTGCCCATCCTTAGGAGCAGATCATTAACTGTCCTGTGTCATGCTATTACAGTGCCATGTCTGTTCCACAATCCACACTGAAAGTCATTGCAGATATAAGAGATGTGAAGGTGTCTCCAGAGTTGTGAGTTGCGCTGCTACTACCTTTTCTAATATAGTGCTCAAACGTAGACTGGATACTTGCTGGCAGATCACCGAATGCAAAGCATTGACCGAATGTCAAGCATGCAGCGAGGATATTTTGAGTGGAAGCCACATCACAGACCACTCTACTTTCAGCTAAGGAGAAGTGGTGGCTCCGGGAATTAATGATAACCAGGGCATAGAGGGCTTGTGTCACAGCATGCAGGGGAGTTCAAATCCAGACTTTGTTGGCAGCTATGTATTACTGCTTAGGCACAGCAGATTTTTGATGGAGTATGTGCCCTGTCTAGCCATGTCCTGGAGCTACCCATGTTAAGGAAGCAATGATAATTTCTGTGTTCACTGGGTCCAAGACCATCACTCACTCACTGAGAGGCCAAATAGCACCAAAGTCCAGTCTGTAAGGGATGCAGCACTTTACAATTGCCACCCTGAGCATCTTCTCCTGGTCTATCAACTCCGACCTTACCCAGGAAGCTGGAGAATTGATCACAACTGGGTCACGATGTACTGTAATGTTAACAATTCAATAACTGCAGAGGGAGTATTTTAAAAGACCTAAACTCGGAATCCCAACACTCAGGATCCTGAGTCCAGTGCCCAACACAATGCTTGCCTGACAGACCACCATCCCGACCACTAAAAGCCCAACACTACAACTTGCCAGGACTCTGAGTTGATTATATTATTTGAGGGGGGAAGCCTCCCCCCTGTGATGGGGGTGCTGGAGGTGTAGCCCCCCCTACAGCCCACAAACACCTCATAAGTCCGATGTTGGGTTTTCCGTGGTTGGAATGGTGGTCCATCGGGTAATAGCCACGTCAGGATGTCAGGCTCAGGATCCTGGGTGTCTGGATTCTCAGTGTCAGGCTTCTGTCATATACCCAACTGTAGATAACTCATCCAAGACCTGCAAAGAACTATAAAAATTCTTTACATTGTAACCCCCCACTGGCCACTTATTTAACGAGATGGCACACCTCTCACAGTCTTGGGGAAAAGAGAGAGTTGGGGGTTACAAAGTGCCACCATAGACAAGGTGGGATATGCAGATGGAGTAGACGCTATAGAAACAAAACCAAGTGTGGCTACTAGGCACACACCTAGTGGGACCAATGCCATGGCCAAACCCAGGTCCTGGGGAGAAAACGTTTGCTCAGGGCTATGCTAGGTTTGGACTTCTGGACAGGGGTAACCAATTAACTCCACTCAGAAGCAATAACATAAATGTCCATACCAGGTTGGGATTCTAGAGCGTGGCTTTATCCCTTAACAAAGTAGGAACACACAAAGCAAAGATGGACCTCCAAGGGTTTACACACATGGTAAATGCAGACATCTGAGGTACAGAACTCCAAATTTCCCATATAGCATAGGACGGCTGTAGAAATTGTGGAATTAGCCAGCGGTGAACACACAAATTCTTCTGGACTTGGCACACATGGCCAGCATTTGAACACTTCCCATATAGCACAGGATTAATTGCGGCACATTGACCACATCAGAGAACTAAAGGCTCAACTGGAGAAAACCTACTCACTAGGGTAGAAGTTTCTTCAGGCATTGGCCACATGCACTGACAGAAAACACAGGTGCCCTTCAGAACCCGGAGTGCTAAACTGGTCACTCCAGATGGGGGGTCTCCCACCTTTTGTTTCCAAGTTCATACTCGGCCATCCCTCTAGAAAATACACCTCACTTTATACCAAAGGTTACTGTCAGTGCTTTCTAGAAACGTATTTCACACTTGACATCAGCAAAACACCTCAGGGGTGTCAACTGTAAAAGTTCAGCTCACATGGATGGTCACAGACTGGACTCCACTGTGGTCAGCCAACTTTTAAACTTCCATGGTGACAGTGTCCCTTTGTCAGAGAAATTCACCTTTAAACCAAAAGCAGGTACTCCTGGGCAAACTTAGAAACAACAGTTACTCACAGATCTTGACCAAAAGGCAGCTTCACAAAGTTCTGGTAAGATCAGGGGATTGCCCCTAACATCCTGGCAGCCTGCTCCATCCCACCTGGGATGAAGCACAGGAAATCCCTGGAGATGGTTTCCACCACTTAGGCAAAGCTGGAAAATGCTGTACTCCACTAGGGTGAGAAAAACTGGAACACTGCAGCTCTCTATCAGAGCTGCTACTACAGACTACTGCTCACACCGAACTCTGGAACAAAACTAACTACATAAATCTAAATTCCCCACTTATAACAACTGCTGTGTGGCTTATGCTGCTGCAAGAGTTCTAAGGTGATTCCAGCTCCCAGCTGAGACCAGCAGCAGAGAGGGACAGAGTGAAATCAATGTACTGGCAAATCACTAGCTGCCTTCCCTGCCTACCACTAACTCTAATGGAATTCTAGTAACCCCAGGGAACAGGGGGATTACACTCACCCCATGCCAGGTAAATGACTGTCCACAGTCATTCCCTTACCCGGCTTCAGGGCATCCTACCCTCTGTGTTGCCTACTGGGAAGTAGTGCTACCTTCTCCCCTACCCTGTGCCAGCCACAGGCAGACAACACTAAGGGCCCAGAGGCCATTGGCTGATGCATCAACCCCTACTCTATGATCTTACTATGGAGAATCAGTGACTCTGGGAGAACTGCCCCAAAGCATGCCCTAATATACTAGAACTGCGGCCCCTACCTGTCTATTCCTCCTATCCCGCTAGGGAAAATCTATCTATACAAACTACCCACTGGGGAACCTCCCCCCAACCCAGGGTACCTGTGAACCAAAAACACAGCAGAGAACAATACTATACCAAGCATTGCACTCCCACATCCCCCACACATACACCTGTGGAAGAAAACAACAATGGTTAATACTTGTTAACAACTACACAATATCCTAAACCCTCTAAAGCACAGAGGAACTCCGATGAGTTCCCCAAATCCTCTTTGGTTCTTCTCTTCCCTCTTCACCTCGATGACCTGAAAGAGAAAACACAAACAAAACACCCCAAATCTGCATTCCACAGTATTATAACCCCTCCATTGAAACACTAAAGTATCCCAACAATATTATATAGAAAAGTAGAAAAGTAGAAAAAGTAGAAAAACACTGAAATTATATGCAGTACACTTTTTGGGGGATGGAATGCCCTAAATGTCCCATACTAGTGACAGAATGTTTTTCCCGAGGGCAAGGTCCATAAAAGAGTCTTTCCTGGGCTGGAGCCCACTGAAGCACAGTCCTTGAACAGGTTAGGGCCTGAAGAGCAATGTAGTCCAAAAGGGAGTCTTTGTGGACAGTTCAAAGAGTTTGGAAGTCTGCCAGGTGTAGGGTGTGTATTGCAAAGTCATTTAGAGCATAACAAAGTTTGGACTTACCAGTTTCTTGAAGATCGAACAACAGAATCACTACTTTTCCAGCCAAAGACTCTTCCTCTCTGGCGTCATCATTCAGATATAACTGGGCTGATGTCCTCCAGAAAACAGGCGATGAAACAGGAAAACATCTCGGCTGATGTCATTTCGGAAATCAAACCATGGAACAGGAAAAACAGCTGGGCTGATGTCATCTGGCATACCAGGTGATGAATCAGGAAAACAGCTGGGTTGAGGTAATCTCGGAAGGCCAGCCGATGAAACTGGGAAGGCACACTGCTGGGCTGATGAATCTTAGATGCACCTTGGATCCTGGAACCCCAGTCTGGTGGCATCATACGGATATGGCTGCTGCTGGATGGTAGACACTTCGCTGTTACTGCTTTGCTTCCCTCAGGGTAGGCACAGGCATATTCACAGGTAGTGGCACCATTAATGGTAGTACCATTCGGGGTGACGTGCAAGAACTATGACCCCATCTGGGAATTCGTAGTTGATGTTGCGGAATGTCTTATTCCCTGATTTGTCCACAGTTTGCACACTGTCCATAAACAATGTCCTGCCCAATTTCCAGAATTTCAGTCTATCACTGATGACTCTGTCTCTGACACATGGTGCTGTACCTGGTTGCAGATTTTTGCTTGCTTCTTCCAATAACCAGGATTGCCTGTTCTGCTCAATTTCCTCCCAGACTCTATGAGGACAGGTAGGAAAGGACCTCCCATATATGGCGTAAGCCCTCCTATGAACCAGTCTCTCCTCCTTACTACTTTTCACAAGTATACAGCCCATGGCATGGCATGGCTTGGGGGTGGCAAGTCCTGGTTCATCCAGTGCCACATACATAGAGAACAGAAAAATCCGTCTCCAACCATTTCTGTGGACGGGGCAGTGGAGTCACCATCTTCTCTCTCTCTGGCTCCTCTGAGTCAAGAGCTTGAGGCTGCTCACTGGGACTGTCAACATGAAAATACATATCCTCATTCTCCTCTTCCTCACTTAGGATCTGCGCCCAGGAGTGAGGAGTCGTCCTCACTCCCGAGACAGTCCACTCTTCACTGGGCTTGGAGGTAGACACCTCCCAGTCCAAAGTTTCTCGAACTTTGTCCTCCCCTACTAGGCTAGGACTAGGACCCTCTATCCATGGGTCCACGGACCCTTCCACCACACTGTCCATATGAGACACAGGTGAGGAAACATCACGAGATGTCTACCCTTGCAGTAAATCCATACTTTCTTCCTTTGTGCCACATTGTACTGGGCCTCCCCCAACAGGTTCAACCTGGTGCTGTGTGCTGCTGCTTACAGGATTTCCTACTTTGGTCCAGGTGGGAGCCAAACGAATTTGTGATGCCTCGCACAGACCATACTTCACTAGGCAACGTGAACAATGAGGTATTAAAAACACGTCCCTTCCAGCCTTGAGGCACATTATGCATACTCTCACAGGGTAGTTGGTTATTGCAACATGGGGAGGCAACCCTTCACTGTAGAAAACTTGCTCTATTTCTTTTAGCTTGGCCACCTCCTCTGCTGTCATAACTCGGGCATGATCCAGGTAGCGGGATTTTCCGAAGTCATGTCTGCAAATAAACACATAAAGTTACTACTGGTTCACAATACTCTGAACAGTCTCTTCAAATGGCATCCTGCTGCTGTGTTTACATTTACTGCCCCACCCTGTAATGGCAACGGCAGCACTCTCCTTGCATCAAATCTGTTTCTAACTCAATAAACTGCGCATCCGACCTATCTGCTACTGATTTCTGCTCAAACTGTAATAGATTGCCCTGTTTACATCTCTCAGCACATTCATATGATATTTTGCAGGACTTTACGATTAGCACACAAATCAACTATTTACACGTGCTTAAAGTCACTGAAAGCCACAGTATTCCTTTACATGATTGCCTGTTTGTTGCAGCCTAATATACAATTCACAGTCTGTCACTTGCTTAGAACATTTTACTGTTGTTGAATCCATTATAAATGCCCACAGTCTATGCTCAGAATTTTTGTTTGTTGTGTTTCAGGTTCCAACTCACAGTCCTTCTTTGCAAAACAATCTCACTACTCACACACAGATCCAGCTGGCTTTTTAAAAATCTCACACAGTTTGAGGCACAAATATTTCTGAATGGCACTCACTTAATAAGTAACTGGCTTTCTCCAATGGAAATTTTTTGGCCTAGAGCCAATCCTGGAAGGCCTCTGGGGTGAAACTGACTGGCGACCCCACCGATTGTTACCACGAATGCCACGCTTTCTTCCCAGTCAGTCGGATAACGGGTTGAGCCTGAATTGTAACAGCAAAAGTCTGTATTTCACAGAATAGAATGTTCACAAGGCCCTTGATGGCTTCTCCTGGTCTAACCAGCTCACACACCACTTGCTCTCTCCTTCTCGAACACTGGGCCGCACTCTGAAGCTGGCTGGGGGGGGAACTGATTGCAGTCGCACCAATCACTTGACGCCATGCAAATGAGCCTCTTTCTCTCTCTCTCTCTCCTTGCACTGTTCCTCCACGGTGATTATCGAGCAGGGCAAAATTTAAACTGCAAAGTGAACTTTTTTTCTTGGCTACAATTTCATGGCAGGAGTGCCGGTTTTGACCATTTTCTCTCTCAGAGCTTGGCTATTTCTTTAGCAACTCCCCCAATTCACATACAAAGAACATGAAACTTTCAGGACACATTTATCTCTCTGTTTCCCAAAGTCCACATTACATTTGGCAATTAAAACTTGAGATTTAAAAGTTTTATTAACATTCTTGATGCAGAGAACAGGGACACACACATTCTGGTTTTACAGTCCCTTGTTAAGTTGGCACAAGCACACTGTGGCACATACAGATGGCACTATCCTAGGCAGATCCTTTTGCACAAAGCTTCCAGTTTTGGGCTACCACACTGCCAGACAGACAAAATGCTAGCCATACCCTAAACAAACTATCCAGTGTTATCTCTTCCCAAATTAAACAACATCGCCGGATGAGCCCCCATTTTGTAACCTCCCATTGGCCACTTTTTTAACCTGTAAGCACACCTCTCACAGTCTAGGGGAAAAGACAAGGGTGGGAGTTAAAAAGTGCCTCTATAGACAAGGTGGGATATGCAGATGGAGTAGACATTATAAAAACAAAACCAAGTGTGGCCACTAAGCACACAACTGGTGGGACCAATGCCATGGCCAAACCCAGGTCCTTGGGAGAAAAACATTTGCTTAGGGCTATGCTAGGTTTGGACTTCTGAACAGGAGTACCCAATTAACTCCACATGGAAGCAATAACATAAATGTCCATACCAGGTTGGGATTCTAGAGTGTGGCTTTATTCCGTAACAAAGTAGGATCACAAAGCAAAGATGGACCCCCTAGGGTTTACACACACACAGTAAATGCAGACATTTGAGGTACAGGACTCCAAATTTCCCATATAGCATAGGATGACTGTAGAAATTGTGGAACTAGCCAGCGGTGAACACACAAATTCTTCTGGACTTGGCAAACACAGCCAGCATTTTAACACTTTCTGTATATCATAGGATTAATTGTGGCACACTGACCACGTCGGAGCACTAAAGGCTCAACTGGAGGAAAACCCACTCACTGGGGTAGAGGTTTCTTCAGGCACTGGCCACATACACTGACAGGAAATACAGGTGCCCTTCAGAACCCAGGGTGCTAAACTGGTCACTGCAGTGGGGGTCTCCCACCTTTTGTTTCCAAGTTCATACTCGGCCATCCCTCTAGAAAATACACCTCACTTTATAACAAAAGTTACTGTTAATGCTTTCTAGAAATGTATTTCACACTTAACATCAGCAGAACACCTCAGGGGTGTCAAATGTAAATGTTCTGCTCACATGGATGGTCACAGACTGGACTCCACTGTGGTCAGCCAACTTTTAAACTTCCATGGTGACAGGGTCCCTTTGTCAGAGAAATTCACCCTTAAACCAAAAGCAGGTACTCCTGGGCAAACTTAAAAACAACAGTTACTCACAGATCTTGTCCAAAAGGCAGCTTCACAAAGTTCTGGTAGGATTAGGGGATTGCCCCTAACATCCTGGCAGCCTGCTCCACCCCACCTGGGATGAAAAACAGGGAGATCCCTGGAGATGGCTTCAACCACTTAGGCAAAGCTGGAAAATGCTGTACTCCACTAGGGTGAGAAAAACTGGAACACTGCAGCTCTCTATCAGAGCTGCTACTACGGACTACTGCTCGCAATGAACTCTGGAACAAAACTGACTACAGAATTCTAAATTCCCCACTTACAACAACTGCTGTGTGGCTTATGCTGCTGCAAGAGTTCTAAGGTGACATCACCTCTCCAGCTCCCAGCTGAGACCAGAAGCAGAGAGGGACAGAGTGAAATCCTTTTACTGGCAAATCACCAGCTGCCTTCCCTGTCTACCACTGATTCTAATGGGATTCTAGTAACCCCAGGGAACAGGGGGATTAAAACATCATTCCACAGAGTTCTGAATCAGGCATATACCAGCCACTGAAACCCTCCCTCACCAAGAGAGGAGAGCAGTCCTCGTGATGCTCAATCATCTACCTTTCTAATTAACTTCCGGAAACCTGAGTCCGCATCCCAGCCCAGGTTGCTGGCATGGTGCAAGCAGGTCTGGATATTTACATATACATGTCTGAGCCTATTGTGGAGGCAGGTGCCAGGCCTGAGTTTGCCTCAGTATTTCATGCAAGCAGCATAACTAGGAGTATGAGTATCCTTAGTGTCTGCGTAGGAGGACTGGCATTCATTGTGGGTCAGGGTTCTTTTCCTTTTAGTAACATCTAGGGCAGATGCTTTGAACCAGATTTTACAGATACCTTCCTTGTTGACCCACTGGGAGTGTAGGACCCTGTGGTACCCTAAATGGTCCCTCAGGTTGTTGTGGTTGTGTTTTGGATGGGATCTTGCTGTAGAGTTTATGGGGTCTGTTGCCGCTAGGATGAACAAGGCATGTACTAAAAGCATTGTGTGTAGTGTAGTAACTGAGTCACTGTGGGGTGACCGAGTCTCTCTCTGTGGTGACTAAGTCACTCGCTGTGCTCTGGTCATGTTGGTGTTCCAGGTGTGTGGTTTGCTTTGAAAGGTAAATAGTGCATGTGGCATGAATTACAGGTACTAACTAGGTTTACTTCAGTATTATGTTTTTATGGTAGATATGCGAAAAGTAAATAAATAAAAATAAGTCTGTTAAGAAGTGCACAGTCCACTGGCCCGGTGGTGAAGAGGGCTGAGGCTTCCTGGGTGCCTTACCTCTTTCCACGCCAGCGACCTGAGTTTGTGAACAGATGCGGGTCACTCAGGGGTCGGTCAGGAAAGGTAAGATTGAGTGTCCATAGGACTCCTCTCTTCCCTCAGAGGGGATAACATAGTGACGACTACCACCTGGAGAATCCAGGTGGTGGTGCATGCGAGTCATCAAGATGGGAGGGCCCACATTCAGAGTGCCATGGGGGCATCTCCACAGAGGTGGAGTACCCACAACATGCTCACTGTACGTCAGTGGAGCCCAGGGGAGCAAATAAGGAGGAAAAATGGAGGATGGGCTTTGTGAAGCCCTGCCCATCATGTCGTGACCCACACAATCTCTCTGGGTCCGGGACAGTCTGGATTTGTGTCCTGGGTGGGGGCAGACAGCCCTCCCTTCCGGCCCCACCATGGGGTTAATCCACAGGGGATAATGGTCCCGGAGACACCGAAGGAGATTCAGGATGACTGCGGCTGATGGGGATGGGGCTGAAATCAGCTGCCCGTTCCAGGCCAATGGAGAATAAAATCCTATATAGAAAAGAAGCGCGGTCCCCTGTTAAGGCAGCTGCAGTAGGTCTTAATGATCTAAAGGTAGACTCATTATAGCCCAAATGTGTCCCACAACACTAATAGTTGATTAGGGGGGAAAGGAATCACTTCACATCAAGCTGTGCTTGCTACTCTTACCACTTCATGGGGGGCTGAGCAGGATGCCCCTGCTGAAGACAAAGCTGAAAGAGGCTGTGACTCTTGTACCCTGGATGACGTATTTAAAAGTCAAGTTGCAGAAGGGATCAGCTGTTGTGTCAGGCAGTGCAGAACACTGTCTAAAAAATTAGTCTTGTCTAAATTACTTGCCTCCTCCTCATTTATCTCCTCTTTTACTGGACAATGGGTGTCAAAGTCTAAGGAGGGATAGAACCCCCACAGACCATTGCAAGGACTACTTTGTGAAGTTGGAAGTGCCGACTTTTTGAAGGTTTCACAGACAAAATGACACTTTGCACAAAAAACTCTGCAAAAATGGAAAAGTTCAAAGTCGGTGGTGCCAACTGGAACGTCACGAAGTTTTGCCAAGATGACATTTTTCAACTTCCCAGCAACTTCACAGGTGAAGTTTAAATTCGCTGCATCTCTAATTATTGTTGTACAATAGTTACACCAAATTAATTAATGCAAATGTGCATGGGAAAAGGATCACCCTTACTAAACTGTCAAATAATGCTGACAGCTGCTTTTTTGCAATAATCAATGTTTTCTTTCATATTTTTTAATCTCTTTATTTCAGCTTAATGTGTCTTGCATACAGAGAAGCAAACTGTTCTATCTCACTCAGACTGTCTGTCTGCCCTTGCATCCTGTGTCTCACGTGCACTCATTCTCTGTCCCTGTGCCTGACAGCACTCTAGTTATTTATATAAATCAATAGCCATAAACTTACCTGGTATCTTATCAACATATCCACCTTTTTCTAGAAAAACAATAACAGTTCCTTTGGACACCTGAGCACAGGGCTTCAGTTCAGTATTGCCTTTGGAATTTGTGAGAGAGACAGGTAATGTCACAGCTGGGAAATCACTCACTTCCAGTTTGGGTTCTGAAAATTCTATTCAATCTCCACCTCCTTCCTATGGCTTACTGACTCCATCTTCTCAAGTATGGACCAGGGCCTTATCACCACCGCTATCTTTGTCAACCTAGTCAAGACCTTTGACGCAGTATCAAACACCCTCCTTCTGAAGAAGCTTGCATCAGCAGGGTTATCTGTCCCTGCTGCTAGCTGATTCTAGTCCTACCTTGAGGGTAGGACCCAATCAGTTAGGGTAGGTGGCTCCCTATCCCCTTCCTCCCCATCAGGACTGGAGTCCCACAAGGCTCCGTTCTTGGTCCCCTTCTCATTTCTATTTTCTTAGATGACCTCCCTGCTATCTGCACCTCCACATCTATTCACATGTACGCGGACAACACTATCCTTTACACCTCTGGCCCCTCCTCTTCTGATGTGATGACCGGACTCCAACTGGACTTTGTCAATGTTCAGCTCTGGTTCTGCTCCAATCAGCTGTTCCTGAATGCCAAGAAGGCCATCTCCATGACCTTCAGCACTAGGCAGAGATTCTCTAGGCTTCCATCCCTCCCTGCCTACCACACCCTAGATAGGACTAAAATTGAAGATGTTACCTCCTTCAGGTATTTCGGCGTCTGGCTTGACCAACACCTCAACTTTTCTGGGCATGTGGATGCCATCCACAAGAAACTGCACCCCAACCTTGGTGCATTATGTAGAAACCATGATTGTATCCCCTTGCTAACCCACCGTGCACTTATCTAGAAAATGATCCTCCCTATCTTTAACTATGGTGACATAGTCTACAGTGCTGCCCCTAAGTCCTCACTTGCCAGACTGGATACCCTCTTTCACTCATTCTGTCACTTTGCTCTGGACTGTCCACCCCATACTCACCACTGTGACCTACATAAGTCCCTCTCCTTCCCATCTCCTGATGACAGACACCTTGCCCACTCTGCCATCTTTGTAGCCAAATACTGGTTTGGGTCCTTTCCCTCCTACCTCACCTCTACTCTCTCCCTCCCCCTTTCATCCTCCTACTCTCTTTTTAAGCTCGGCCCTTTAGACCTTTGCTGTCCCTCCTAGGACCACCATTGCAGGTCAGGTTGCCTTCTCTTATCACTTCCCTAAACTCTGGAATGCCCTCCCTCTGACAATCCGAACTTCCCACACACCCCACTCTCTCTCTCCTCCCTCCTTCAGATCCTCATTTTCCCCTTCTGCAACTGCCCCTAACTTGTCCAAACCTCCAGTCCTCTATCCCCTGTTATAGCACTTGCTGTTTTGATGTATGCCATATCCTTGAAATTGTCCTTTGTACCTGCTGTACTGGAACAAGCCTTCCTGTATTTTGTCTACCTGTACTCTAATGCCACCTGAGTGTTACATCTCCAAATTGTATAGTGTTTGACTGTAAAGTGTGATCTTGTATTACTGTATAAGTTGTATTAGTACATGCCCTCTGTTCCCTCTCCCCCCAGCAAGCATCTGGAAATGAGCAATTACTGTTCAGTATGCCTTTCCTGGTGAAATGTTTAATTAATTAATTAATTAATTAAAAAACTCTTTCCTGTTCAGATAAGACAAGTCTGGGCACTTCACTCTGGGGGTACTGTGTTCCTTGTACACTAATAGGTTTCTTAGGTATATGCACTGGTTGAGCAAGTACTGTACATTCACTGCTGTTGCAAGTAAGTACATTGGTGAAGCAGGCACAGGCATCTAATGTCTCCTATCTCACCTTATCAAATTCCTGATTTTGTTAGAAAACACAGGATCTTGTAGCCACAGGTCTCTGTACAATTGCCAGTTCACGCCAAAAAAATCACTTTTGGCAAGCCCTGTTTCCACACTTTTTAACAGTCTCTGACATTTTGCTGTTTTTTCATGTGTCTGAAGCTGCTTCTTAAATTGCATAGCCTTTTGTCCCAGCATGCATTTATTAGCAGTGTTGTATTTAAAGCCCTGTTTACACCATGACCATGCTCCACAATTTGCAGTGCTCCACTCCTGCTGCAATGGCTGCAATGACTCAATTTCATGTCTACACAGCCGGTTGCTCCAGAGGGCTGTACATTCTGGGGGCCAGGTTGTTCCTCTCTCCCAACGTGGCAGTGATGAGCTGGTGATGAGCAAGTGGTGCTGAAGTGTCAGAAGGCTTGTGCCCTGCTTAGCGCACCCAAGCTCAGCAAACAGCATTTTTCAAGAGCAGAAAGAAAGGTGAACTCGGGGAAGTGCATGAAAATGTGCAACGAGGGCTAGAAGTATCACAAATTAGGGTCGTAAACTGGGACCCTGATACTGGGCATGTGCCAACACATATGCATATCCTCTCTCTCTCTCTCTCCCTGGGATATGCATATGTTAAGCACAGGATGATAATAGCACTCGCAAGTCAAATAAAACAAAGCAAAAACCAAGTAAATGATTTTCAACTGCCAGAGCCCGCAGCTACAACCCAACGCTTCAAGTCCAAGGTGTGACTCTTCATCAGGGGGTGAGTCCTGAATGCTGTCCCAGTGGTATTTATTAACAAAATATTTAAAGTGACAGTACAATACAGAAATTTCATACAAAAAAGCCAGATCATCCCTACACTAAAACAGTGTAGGCACAATCTTAATCCATTTACAATTTATCTTAATCCCAGTAATTCAAAAATATTTTTCTTTGTGACCACCTATCACAATATATGTTTCAGTATTACAATAATTCATATTTACATAGAACTATTTATATGGGAACACATCCTTGAATTTATCTATGAACAGCAGTAGCAGAGGAAAAAAGGGTAGAAAGAGAGAAAACAGAAGTGTATGGGCGGGGGGGAGAGAAGTTCATTTAAACCAAAAGAGGTTTCTTTTTTGAAGAACATACATATTCAGATCAACAGTGCAGCATAACTATACAATAATACGCATATGTATTCACGCATGGCCAGTAGTGCAGTCCCAGTTTACGATCCTAATTCGTAATACCTCTAGCCCTCGTTGTGCATTTTCTTGCACTTTCCTGAGTTCAGCTTTCTTTCTGCTCTTGAAAAATGCAGTTTGCTGAACTCAGGTGTGCTAAGCAGGGCACAAACCTTCTGGCACTTCCGCACCACTTGCACGTCACCAGCTCATCACTGCCACGTCAGAGGAGAACAACCTGGCCCCCAGAAAGTACAGCATTCTGGAGCAACTGACTGTGTAGACATGAAATTAAGCCACTGCAACCATCGCAGCAGTAGTGGAGCACCACAAATTGCAGAGCGCTGCAGCGGTGTAGACAGGGTTTTAATGATCTTTATTCCACATGCTGCTAACCCATTCCTTTTTAGACATGTCGAACTAGAAGTGACATGACTGAAATAATAAGCTGCTGCAAAAACTTTAAACGCTTTACTTGCAAACTGAGTTCCATTGTCAGTCCTCACAATATGAAGTATTTAAAATCTTGCAAAAAATTACTTTTAACTTTTATATTAGTTGACTGAATGTTGATGTCTTCAGCTTGACATCTTCTGGGTACCTAGAAAGTGCATCAAGTCAGCTTCATTTCGCGGTTCTCTCACCTAAAGAACTCGAGATGGTACACCATAACTGCGCCTATAAATATAAACAAATGTGCACAAGGAAAAGCCCCTGATTATCTCCAAGTCCAGTTCACAGACAAGTAGTACCCACTCACTCTGCTCGACAGCAGCACTGACCTTCTCCGTTCCCAGGACAAGGCATGAATTTGTTAGAAAAGCCTTTGCATTTGCAGCAACTGACACTTGGAACAAACTCTGTCTCCAGCTGAGGAATGCTTCTAGCTTGCAAATAATTAATGTCAGCCTTTCCAGCCACCTTAGAACTCTCAATAATTGTTTTGGTCCGGAATCCCCACCTCCCAGACCATAGTTATTTTGCATAACAATGCTCGTGCTCTTTGTTTCCTGTGACCCCATTTTATTAGCTTGCTTTTTTCTTTTTTTATATATACTTTCTCTGTTTATGCCCCCTTACTCACCACTCTAGACCCTTTCCTCGGGGATCCTTAGGCTGTGCGTGCTCCCGTAGGTCCTCCCCAGGTATCTCCATTCTGGGTCCTGTCAGCACTGTCCCCATCCTGCCTTGGTTTGCCCCCCCCCCCCAGGCAGGGAGGAGAAGGACCCTCCTATAGTCCCCTCCAGTCTATTAGTGTATGTCGGGTGTGCTTCGTAAGCCCATCCTGAAGCCTGGTTGTGGATTTCTCTTGGGCAGCCGGGTCCCATCTCCAGGCATCCATTGCAGGTTTTTTTCCATTTTTTCTGGTGCTGCCCCTCCACTCAGGATGCCGACATGCTTGGAGAGCCAAGGGGTGGACCATGTAGCAACAAGCTGTTGTCCCGGCTCTCAGCCAACATCCTCCTTCCCTGTTCAAGCTGTCCCACTGCACCTCCTCCCATGGTCACCCAGATGGCGGTAGAGAGCAGGACAGGTACCCCCACCATCCCCAGAGAAGGAGAGCAGCCTGTGGGCACTCAATCCTTCTCCCCCCTGCCGGCCCTCCAGCTGCCTGAGTCTGTTCTCGAACTCGGGTCCCTGGCATCACAAGCAGTAGCCCTACCACTGTGCCAGCGGGCCGGCCTTATTAGCATGCATTTATTACTGTTTGATTATGCTTACCTTTAAAGTTTTTTTCTTGAGTACAGTACATGTTGTCCTGTAAGTAGCTATTCCTGCTGGACCATGTTAGCCTGTTGACTACTGCTGTCCTTTCTAAGAATCCCATTAAAATGAGATGCGGTGTCTCATGGGGTTATCCTGGTTGGAGGAATTTCAAATAAATGGCTACTGTAGGAGTTGCAGGTGAAGCAGCACAGCCTGCATAATACAATACATTTTCATATATTAACATATAACTGTTCCAGTAAAAGTGAGCAATTCAGAAACACTCTGGACTGATGGTGTCTTTTAAACCCAGGGTGTCAGGCAATCTGACCACTGTACCTTCCCCCACCATCCTGGGAAGCAGTCTTTTT
This sequence comes from Neoceratodus forsteri, assembly GCA_016271365.2. NCBI lineage: Eukaryota > Metazoa > Chordata > Ceratodontiformes > Ceratodontidae > Neoceratodus > Neoceratodus forsteri. The sequence goes on from JADMNL010000027.1 coordinate 26,880,408, forward strand.
TAACACTGCTGGTGATGAGAAGCGGTGATCTACTTATTAGAAAGATTAACCTCAGTAGCTAGGTCATGTCCCTGTATGAAAGCAAGAGTCCGTTCTTGGATGCTAACAAGATTACGAGTGCACTCAGGCATGCTTCCCTCAGCCTGTGTTGTGCTGCAACAGTCGGCCCTGTTTTCAGAGGCAGTCAGCTTTGGGTCATGTTCATTTAAATAATCGAGAGAGTGAGAAGGAGAGAACACACCAGGGGACCGGATGCTGGACTGTGTGGAGGGCAATCACTACTTCTTAACCCAATAAATTCTTTTTATAAGCCTTTTCGAACACTGCCCATTAGCAATATATCACAGCAATTACTAGAGATTTGCTAAGGCTTAATCTATTTCACAGGCTGGGATCACATTTATGTGAGGGGGGGGCATTTAAACACTGTGTGCGCTGCTTTCTTTGCCAGCCTCTTTCTTTAGATGTTATGGATTTTGCAACCTAGGTTATATTGGAACGGCAAAGTGCAGCTGCTTTACAAGTCACTGCACTCTCTCTCTCTTTCTCTCTCCCTCTCTCTCTGTTGATTGCCTTTAAGAGCCTTTAACACTGCTGGGACAACTGTGATCAAATATTACAAGTGCACACAGTTTAGCTTATATTTCATGCACTCACCTTCCTCTCATATGTAATTACTAATGACATTTGCATTAAAATGGACTCTATAAATTTTTTAGTGTATTATTTTGCCCATATTTTTCGACTTCATTCAAGCTTGTTCGACTTTGTATTCTCTTATTTTGTATATTTTGTTCACTACATCACTGATTTCTCTTTATGTTTTGTGCTTTTCTCTTTGTGTGTACCTCTCCTCATGTGCCTCCCCACCCCGGGTTATGCCTGGAAATGAGCTTTGTCTCAGCATGCCTATCCCAGTCACTAAATTTTAAATATATAAAAAATAAATAAATCTCTATCACTTGTTCTTCACTTGCACTTGCTACTTAATCTGTGACATCACAGTCTTCTGCATGTGACATCACAACTGGTCACTGTACAAATGACTGTGATGTGACAAGCAGAGGCTAATGATCAGTGTCAGTATCAGTGTCAGTGGCTCAGTAGGGAGCACACTTGCCTCTGGGGCCAGAAGATCAGAAAATCATGGGTTCTAGCCCCACACTAGGCTGCTGGGGTAATACCAGGGTTTTATTTAACTCTAAAAATTGATTAGCGTTTTGCTCATAAAAGTTCTAAAACATTTTGAAAATGCATAGCACTTGCCTCACTCTGTTTAATAAACCTAACACTTCTAGAAAACCTATATAAATACTTTCTGTACAGTTAGTATTGTCCCAAGAAAAAAACTGCTAATCAATTATTTAAAATCCGTAATACCCATAACTGACACTGTAGTGTACTACAAAGGTGGTGCTGCACTGCTGAGATGAGGTCCTTTGGATGAGACGCTAAACCTTTGTCCTTTCTGCCCATCTCTGACCACTGCCCAGGTGGAAGTATAAGATCTCATGGCATGTATGAAGAGTAGCGGAGTTTTCCCGGTGTCGTGGCCAGCCTTCCCCGTCACAAAACCTGACCATGTAACCCACATAACCAGGATGAACCTGGAATGGAAACAAGGTATCCCAGCTTAGTGTGCCTCTCCTGGTCATAAATGACAAATAGAATGAATCAATGATGTCACTTGTAGACAAGCTGTTAAAGTAGATGAAGATCAAGTGATAGAGAATCCTGTTTTCCTGTAAAAGAGCTATTATGCTCACCTGCAAATATTGGTACCTATGGACGAATGGGCAGAAAGTACATGCTAGTGGTGCATACCCCACCCATGTAGCTCTGCGCCCATGGACAGGTTCGCTCAGGCCGGTATACTCCATCGCCGGCCACCTGTCCGCACCCCCCCCAGCATGCAGGAGTGCAGAGGGCAAACAGGGGCAGAGTAGCTGACCCAGCCTGGCAGCCAATCAGATGCCTGTCCTGGGTCCCAGAGTAGATACCCTGCGTGGGAGGGTGCAGGTCTGGGTGCGTGAATAGCCCATGCATGCACCCAGGGTGAGTGCAGCTGGTCCATGTTGTCTAGTGGTCCCCCCTGCCTGTTACCCACCCCTGTGGCAGCATGCCTCATCCGATGCACAGATGCCCCTTCCCGCAGACCCCCACCCCAGTCCCCTATGCCAGCCAAAACCCCCCATCACACTCCCAAGTCCTGGACCCAGTCCAGAGGAAACATCCCCCCACACACACATCACAGCCCCCTCCCATACTGGTATATGAGAACACACACACACACACTGGTGCCGCCTCGGGTCCTCTACCCCTTACAGAGGGAGTACCACAGGGCTCGGCCCACTCCTTTTCTCCATATTTAGTAATGACCTAAGCCTCCACTGTGGGGGAAGCTTGGTCGTTCAGTACGCGGATGACACCGTCATCTACCGATCTCTGGATAACATTGCAGCTCTAGGTCCCCTTCTCCAAGCCGACCTAGCATCTCTTGAGGCCTGGCTGAGAGCAAATAGAATGGTCCTAAATGCAGGCAAAACTAAGGCGATGCTATTCAGATGCAACGCCCTTGGACACAACAGGTCTAAATCTCTGCAACTCACTGCTCTCACGGGAAACATCGAGGTTGTGCCCTCCTTAAAATACTTAGGTCTATCATTGGACCATTGCCTTACCTTCAAGTACCACATGGATCAGGTCACCAAGACCATACACCACAAACTTGGTACTCTGTACCGGCTAAAAGACCAGCTCATCCCTGAGGCCAGGACCTCAATCGCCACAAGTGTCCTCCTCCTCACCCTGACTTACGCTGCCCCGATCTTACAGGGCATGGCCAAGCAAGAGGTCACCAAGATGCAAATCCTTTATAACAAGGTAGCCGGTTGCTACCCAGGACCACTTTCAGCGAAGGCACACATCAGACAACTTGCCCCAGCCACGCTGGCCCTCGCTGACCTCTCATCTCCACTACCCCTGCCTGCTTGACCTTCAAGCTACTCAGCCCTTCAGCTCCACCCAGCATCGCTGGAACTATCGCACTCAAACATAACCCCAGGAGCCTACGGACATCTGGACGTACACTACTTGAAGTTCCCAGAGTCAGGACTAACGCTGGTGGCAGGTCGTTCTCCTACTCAGCCCCCTACCTGTGAAACAAACTCCCACTCCTAGTGCAGGAAGCCTCCTCACTGATGAACTTCCACACCAGACTCAAAGCCTATATGTCTGATACTAGCATTTGTCATTTCCACGGCTCATGACCCCCCCTCCCACTTACTTCTATCCTCCTAATATCCAGATCCTCCAAGCACCTTATCAGGTTCCACAGTGCTTCCCTCTAGGCATAGTACCACAGCTAACTTTCCACTGAACCATGCCAGTAGTAAACAATGAGCTTACTATGTAAAATTACATTTCTTCTGCACCTTTTGTTAATTCTACTGTCAACATATTTGTATGGACTGATGCATGATGATAACCATGGCTGTAACCTGCTCACACACCTGAAAGTACTCTGTAACCCAAGTCTTTCTCTGTATGAAAATATGTATTGTTATCCTGGGTCGCCCCTGAAAAAGGGACCTTTGGGGCTCAGTGGGCCTACCTGGTCACCAAATTTTAAATAAAAATTAAAATAAATATTCTGACACACATACACACACACGTCACAGCCCTATCTTCGTACTGGTACATGAGAACCCCCACCACCACACACACACATATAACACAACCCCATCCCCATACTGGTATATGGGAACACCCCCCCCCCAAACACATCACAGCCCTGTTTCCATACTGGTATATGAGAACCACACACACACACACACATATCACAGCCCCATCCCCATACTGGTATATGTGAACAGCCCCTACCACCACCCCCACACACATCACTACCCCATCTCCATATTGATATATGAGAACACCCCCCCGCACACACACACACACACACACACACACACATCACAGCCCCCTATATCACAGCCCCCTCCCCATACTGGTATGTGGGACACACACACATACATACAGTATCACAGTCCCATCCCAAACTGGTATGTGAGAACACCCACACACACACACACACACACTCCTGTATCCTGTACTGGTATTGTGAATAACCCCCACCCACCACCCACATATCACTGCCCCGTCCCTGGTCGCATGTCAGTGTCATACCGCCCGACCCCTGAACCCGGCTCTCCTGCCCCTACATTGGTGGCCGGTGGCCCCCCACCCCCTTAGCATTGACAACACCACCTCCTGTCCCCGGTACCTGCAGGTTGGTGCCGTGGTGAAGGACGACAAGCAGCACATCCCTCCTCACACCTCCTAGGCTGCCCACCATCCAACTGATGCAGGGAGAGCACTGCCTATAAATATGCACATGCCTATAAATAGGTGGTGTGCTCCCAGCATCAGTTGGATGGTGGGCGGCCAAGGAGGTGTGCAGAGGGATGTGACACTCGTCATCCCTCACCACGGCACTGACCTACAGGTACAGGGGATGGGGGGGTGGTGATGTTGGTGCATGGTGGGGGGCCACTGGCCACCAATGTAGGGGCAGGGGAGCCGGGTTCGGGGGTCTGGGGTGTGACACTGACATTCAGACCGGGGACAGGGCTGTGATGTGTGTGGGGTGTTCTCATATACCTGTATGGAGATGGTGCTGTGATGTGTGTGTGTGTGTGTGTGTGTGTGTTGGGGATGTTCCTATATACCAGTACAGAGACAGGGCTGTGATGTGTGTGTGTGGGGGGTATTCTCATATACCAGTATGGAGAGGGGTCTGTGATATGTGTGTGTGTGTGTGGGGGGTGTCACATATACCAGTACAGAGACGGGGCTGTGATATGTGTGTGAGGTGGGGTCACATATACCAGTACAGAGACGGGGCTGTGATATGTGTGTGTATGGGGGGGTTCTCATATACCAGTATGGATATGGGGCTGTGATCTGTGTGCGTGTGTGTGGGGGGGCTGACATGCAGGACAGGGGCGGGGGTTCTGTTGGAGGGGTTTGCACCCTGATGCCAGGATCGGGCGGTGGTACTGTGTGCATGTGGTGCATATGGCAGTTACAGCAGGGTCCCCTCTGCCATATTCAGTGCCCTCCTACACCCCCCTTTGCACAGCACTATGCACCTTTGTGACTGGTGCATAGTGTGGGCATGCCCCATCCCTCCCCCCAGACTGCCCTGGTGCAGAGCTGCCTGTGCAGCCGGGGAATCGGGTGCACACCTGGCCTGCACACATTTGGTGAATGCCACTGGGGTTCCGCGGGCCCCTCACTCTGTGGCATTCCCGAGTATGTATGCCTACATGCCCAGTTTCTGTGGTACATTGGCATCGTGCATAAGGCCCATTGTGCTCAGAATTTTCTCGGTGACATCAGATGATCTTTACGTTTGAACACTGCTGATTCTGGGTCAGCACTCATAACCAATTTAAGCCAATGATATTCTGTTAACAGCACACTAAGACCCCAAAACTTACCACAGATATCAGACTGGTGCACTAGTGTGTACAGTCACAATGTCACCAATCCCCTCATTAGTGTAATACTGTGGTGAATTCCTATGACAGAATTAATGGCCTTTGTGGCATCAGAGATTTTTTACACTAGTCCAATGGCTGGCAACAGACCAGCTCCAGTGCCGTTCATCAAGATGAAGTACTTTTATCACCATCACTGTCAGTGATAACTTGCAGAATACTCCAGAAACACAATGTAATCCAATAGCAATTACTCCAATCTGTCGTGCATGAAAGTGTGGTATCTTTATTACAGAGTGTGTTACCCTGGTGGGTGGCTGTGTATGTGTATAGTCATTTTGTCTATTGAACTGCTAGAATTACTTTATAGTGCATTTAGTACAGTATTTATTTATAGTACATGGGTAGGGCTCTTTCTGTATGGAAATCAGTGGCTCTCTAAAAGTTGTGCACATTCTATTGTGCATATTCTAAAAGTTGTTCACTGACCTACACAGCCAGTATAGTGTTGTGCTTGTGCAACTGTGTTAGTTTGGTTTTGGCCATTCGCAATCTATTCTAGAGGAATTACCACCCTGTAGGGGTATGAAGGCAAGGAACTCTTGGAGAGGGTTCCACCCCTAGAGGTGCCACAGGATGATTCCTGTGGCTAAAGATACCTTAGGAATCCCCCTAAGGAGAGAGCGCTGCCACTGGAGGAGGAGGAGAGGATGGTGGGGCAAAGACAAAATGCTTCACAATGAGGCTAGAGCTTATATAGCTCAGGAAGTGGGAGTGGCTGGCTGCTTGGCCACTGAACTCCAGACAAAGCTTTACCAATTCACTGACCTATGCAGCCAGTATAGTGTTATGCTTGTGCAACTGTGTTAGTTTGGTTTTGGCCATTCGCACTCACTATTCCAGAGGAATTACCACCCTGTAGGGGTATGAAGGCAAGGAACTCTCGGAGAGGGTTCCACCCCTAGAGGTGCCATGGGATGATTCCTGTGGCTAAAGGTACCTTAGGAATCCCCAAAAGAAATGTAGTATCCCCAAAAAGGAGGCAACATGAAGCATATAAGCAAGCAGTAGCTGTGATGTAGGCGCAGTAACTAACATTGTAGCGGAGAAGCATAGGCAGTGGAAAATGCATGAGATGCTCAGTGGGATAACGCAATGAATACCCAGGCATGCGTAGCATGATACTGATGGATTGCAGTGAAATTAGGGGATCCCCTAAGGAGAGAGGGAATGGCAGGACATCCTCCACCTCCATCCAACAGCGGAACCTACCCAAGGAAACTAGGGGAAACAGCTATCCTAACTAAGTGTTATGACCTGAGGCAACGGAGGAGAGAAAAAAACCCTATGAGGAAGAATTCTCTGGTGATCCAAGGCCTTGTTCGCCTTCTCTCCAGGCTTGGGATAGTTTAGTTAATGACGGCTCTGCAGCTGCAATTTGGAAAACCCAATTAAAGATAGGTGGAAAATATTCCAATTTGTAGGCAGGCTCTCACTCAAACCCTCTAGTGGGAACGCCGTGGAAGGTTGCGAGAAAACTCTGCAACAATACGTGCATCCAAGGTGCAGGAAGAGAGCAACAACTGCTGAGGCACTCACCTGGCCTACCCGACCTAAATCAAACCAGGCGAACCAGAGGCAGTCATAGGGAGAATGCAGTGAAGGTGCCTTGCTAGACAAACCACTAACATCAATAGCTAACTATTATAGTGGAACACTAGAGCCAAAGGAGGTAACTTTTTCCACCCTTCACTGCTAGTCTTAATTCTACACCAGGAGCTGCTGTCGTATAGCAGGCAGCTAAAGCCGAGCCTGGGATGAGAACATTCCCAGCTGTGGGCCAGGTGAGAAGGATCCTGCCCCAAGTTAGACACGCTCGAGATGCGGACTAAATGCAGAGCGAGACCATTGGTTGCAGGAACCCTGGGCCAGAATAGAATGGCTGGCATGCCCCCAGAAATTGATTGACAGCTGAAAAGCTGGTGAGCTGATGAGCACAGCAAGCTGAGATCATAATGAGCATTGAGTGCTGAGACCTTGGAAGATAGAATGCAAATTGAGTGCAGCAGAATCCCAGAGGCTGAAGCTGAAGGGATGGAAGTAGGCATGACACAATGGTTTGCGTAAGCAAAGAGCAACGGTTGCGTAAGCAAGTGTGGACCTGCACGTTAGGTCATTAAGCAGCAGTAGTGATAGGAGGACCTGCATAACATATGGTATAGCAATTAAACAGCACTGAATTGGGGGCAAGCCAGCCAGACATGAATAGCCAAATCAAGGTGACAAACACTCTGAGGATTTTCAGTGGCAAGGCAAGATTTAATAACAAGCTATATTAACAGCCTGAGCAGGAGCTTAGTTGGCCAACCTCAGAGTTGTAACTACAATGAAACATGGAGACAAATGCTTTGAAGCAGGTGTAGCCAGGCAGTGCAATGAGGCTCAGGTAGAATGAGAGTAGGAATGAGCAGCACAGCTAGGGTCAGAGTAAACTGTGTCAGGTGAAAAGAATTGAGTATGCAACATGGAGCAGCTATAGTTGAGCTGAAACACACAGATAGTTGCATTGCAGTAGTTTGAGCGTGGTGAGCACAGTGTAAAAACACAAGCACTGGGTACAATAGTAATTAAAGCAAACAGCAGCAGTGGCTGCAGCTGTAGGTAACTGAAAGCAGTAGCAGGAGCTCCGAGTAGCAGTATGTTAGGAGCTTAAAAACAAAGCCCCCCAAAAAGACAAAACCAAAACACAGCAAAACAGAAAACACAGGGAAGCACACAGCGAGAGGAAAGATCCAAACCAGAAGCAGGAAAACAAACACCGAAGTCCAGCAGAGACGCACAGAAGCAGGGGGGGAGGGGGGAGGCCGCCCCCAGCCAACTCAGAGAACAAACCAACATAGCCTCCGGCTGCAAAGAAAAATTTTTTCACAGTGAGGCTGAGAGGAACTGCTTATATAGCTCAGGAAGTGGGAGTGACTGCCTGCTTGGCCACTGAACTCCAGGCAAGGCCTTACCAGTTGTGCATTTTCTTTCATCAAGTGCACCTGTGTCCTAACTTGCGCTGACTCCCGCCTGTCACTCACTTTCATTTTCACTCAGAGTGACTTGTGCAAGTCGCAGTCTACTTTTGTGACTGCACAAGTGGTTCATGATGCCCTTCCTCAGCATATCTGAGGGGATTCCCTTGAGCAAGGTAGTGCTTACTAGGCATAGCCCCTCTCTCTCTCTCTCTCTCTCTCTCTCTGTACCAGTGCAACTGCCTATGCTAGACTGCTCATATGAGGTTTCTACATCCTGGGCTTTAATACAGTTAGGAAAAATAAATGATCCTTGGATTTTACCTTTTTTTTAATATACGGTAAATAGAAATATGTACTGGTAGCGCTTACTGGGCAGAGTCGCTCCTCAGCTCTCTCTCTCTTGTCCCTTGCTAGTTCCCTCTACAGAACCATCCAACATAGATGTTATAAAAAGAAAACAATGTCTAAGCTTTCAGACCAAACAAGTTCTTCCTCGGAGACTTGACAGTTATAGAGCCAGTTCATAGAGTCCTTTTGAACTGGTTATCAACATGTTGGTTTCTCACCAAATATACATGTGGGGGTTGTTTTGGGTGAGTGTGTATGAGGGAGGAGTTTAGTGTGTGTGTGGGGGGGTAACTTTGTGTGTGTTTTTTGGGGGGGTTGGGGAATGGTGGTTTTTTTTTGTGTGGGGATGGGGCTTTGTGTGGGAGATAGGGTTGGGGTTGTGCTTACACATTTAGGTTGGCTTATATTGAGGTACATGTCAATTATGCCACGGGGTGTTAGGACTCCTGGCTCACATACATAGTGAATATACACTTCATTTCTAGTTATCTTTACCGGGGGGAAGGGAGAGTTTCATTTCATTGGGGTTTTATACAGATTCTTAAGACTGTTTTTGTCCATAGGCCCAGATATTCAAAAGGGTTGCGCATGGCGCAACGGTGTTGCGACATGCACAACCCACTGATGCGCCCTGGTGATATTTAAAGGGAAAAGGCCAGATAAATCCCGGCGCGCTCGGAGTCAAGATTAGACACGTATGCAGGCACAGGTGGGGGCGCACCCATGCATAAACTGCACAGCCCGGATATCCAGCCCGGGCTATGAAGAGTTATGCAGGCACAACCCCTCACCTGTACCTGCACAAAGTTAGGGTTTAAAAAGGAACAAAGTCAGGACCACCCACAGGTGCGCTGTCAGACAGCAGTGTGCAACATACAGCAGCTGCCACCTGTGGGTGGCCATCACCTGTTCCCCTGCACCTGGCAGCCCCCATGCCCTGATCATGGGCACTGAGTATCCCCCAAGTCCAATATCCCTGGTGGTCCAGTGGAGGCGCGATTAGCCCGATCGCGGGTATAACAGTACCCCCATTAGCCCAATCACGGGCATAACAGTATTCCCCATTAGCCCGATCGTGGGCATAACTGTAACACCCCATTAGCCCGATTGGGGCATCAGTACCCCAAAGTCCAATATCCCTGGTGGTCCAGTGAACTGCATGGAGTCCGATCGCAGGCGGTGATCCTCACCCCCAAGTCCGAAATCCCTGGTGATCTAGTGGATGCCCCCACCCACCTGCCTCAGGAGCCCACCACCCCTCCCCTCATCAGCCGGTGGTGCAGCACCCCACCTCGGCCAGCTGCCGCCACCCACTGACTGACAGCTGGTACGCCCATTGGTCAAGCTCTGAACCAATGGGGCGCAGCCATTGAGTTGTCAGTCAGCGGGTGGGTGGGGCAGCAGGCGGTGGAGTGCCGCCACCCGCCGCTGACTGGGGAGAGGGGTGGTGGGGCTCCGCTGGTGGATCCACCAGATCACCAGGGATTTGGACTTGGGGGTGAGGAATGCCGCCTGCCATCGGGCTCCGCTCGTCCACTGGACCACCAGGATATTGGACTTGGGGATACTGATGCCCGCGATCGGGCTACTCGGGGATACTGTTATGTCCGCTGATAGGGCTACTGGGGAAGGGTGTGGGCCCATGATCAGGCTACTGGGGGGGTGTTACAGTTATGCCCGCGATCGGGCTACTCGGGAGGGAATACTGTTATGCCTGCGACTGGGCTAATCGTGGTCCACTGGACCACAAGGGATAGGAGACATTCATTGTCCTTTATGGGACGTCCCGCGATCGGGCTGCAGGGGGCGTCGGTCCCCGACGGCTGCTGCCTGGCAGGGCGCCGGAGCAAGTCGTCGGGGATCGGCGCACCTGCATGCTAATGGGATGCAAATGGGGCCATAATCAGATGCAAATGGCCCCCCGTGCACCTTGCATAAATTATGACTCCATTTGCATGTCACCCTTTGAATATCGCAGGTGCTGTGCATGGCATAATGGAACTTGCACCACCACATCTCAATGCTCCACTCTGACCACTTGTGCTGGCGCAGTTCCACTGCACCATGCACAGTGGGGGTGGCCAGGGGCGATATTCAAAGCAGTTATCGCATAGCACAACTCCGCTGAATATCGCTTCACACCCCTGTGCAACTATTTCGAGCGATGCACAGGCTTGCACCACAAACTGGCGCAGTTTGAATATCTGGGCCATACAGTTAATTGATTATATACTGATTCGTTATTTAACTTTGAACATTTTAAGATGCATGAACTAATTTTCCAGGTGGTCCTTGAGAGATTTATTTTTTTATTTGGCAATAATACTGATAATTGATATTATCTTGTATAAAACATTTTTATAGCACTGTAGGTTTTAATGTTTATGGAGTGTGTTAACTGGTTGAGAGTATAGTTTAGAAAATATCTCCAGATAAGTTTAAATCTGTATGAATGTTTTAAACAGTTGTTCATACAAGGTACATTTTCTTATTCCCCTCTTATTTCCATACATACATATCTGTTTTACAGTTTTTTATCATACGATACTATCAAGTTTTAACTTGGACATTTGTGGTATTAAATCTAAAGGCCTTGCTTTTAATTTTGAATGTATTCTCATAACACACTCATTCATTAATAATTTCAGTTAGAACTTTTGTCTGCTTGAGTGTTCAGCTTATCTAATTTGAATGTCATCTGACCTTGAAAAGATTCTCAGTAGTATCAAGCTAATGGGATGCTATTCATTCCATTTAAATTTGTGATTTTTTTTTTTGAAATAGGTACTTTAAACCAATGAGGATTTTTTCTGGGTTTTTTTATGTATGATCTGGGTGTTAATAGAATCTGATTCACTGAACAACTGTGATAATTCTCTGAGGAAGGACTAGGCTGGTCTGAAAGCTTAGACATTGTTTTCTTTATGTAACATCTATGTTGGTCCAATAAAATGTATCAAACCATTTGCTTCTGGATCTGTTCTTACAATGACCAATACGACATATAATCTACTTCTGTATGTCTACAGAACCATATAATATAAAAAAATAAAATACGAGTGACCATTAGAGCTGTGCAAATACCTTTCTTTGAATATTAGGCCGAATATTCAGTATTCTGGTCCCTGGTATTCGTTATTAAGCCGAATTATTCGTATTCGGCACAGCCCCAATGAAATAAAAAAAAGACGGCTCCAACCATCCTCTGCAGCCCAACAACCAAGTGCAATGTGTCTCCATCCCCCTATGCTCTAGCAGCAGCAACGCATTTCCACCATCCAATTCCTGCCCCCAGCACCAGCAAATTGTTATAAATTAATAATGTGACACAGATTGAGGCATTCATTTGGTAATGAAATAAAAAGATAAAATCCTGCGAGTGACGACTGGCACAACCCACCCATCTCCACAGCCGGCTGCCATCTTGTTAGATGACCCTTGGACTTATAATCTCCCTCCCACCCCAGTAGCACCCTACTTTAACTCTTCCTTCCCGCACCACGATTTGTTATAAAGAATTCCTGATTGTATCCAGCACAACCCCCCACCTCCATGACGAGTAGCCCTCTTGTAAGTGAATCTCATAGGATCATACTTTAATAGCACTCCTCCACCATCCCCACCAGCAGCACCCGATGCCCTCCCAGCACCCAATTCGCCTTATCAGAAGGCGATCAGCACAACCCTCCTCCCTCCGCAGCCAAGAGCCTTCTACTGAATGAAATCGCTCACATACCATAGTAAAACCAACTGATAATGTGATCTGCTAGTTTTACTATGCATTCGCAGAAGCAGTTTCATTCATTAGAAGGCACGTGACCAGGGAGGACAGAAGGTTGTAAAGATCATCTTCAGATAAGGTGAATTTGGTGCTGGGTGGGAGTAGGTTGCTGCCAGGGTTGTTGGAGGGAGTGCTAGAAGCACAAGCCTAAAGGTTCACTTCCAAGAGGGTGACCTGCCGTGGAGGTGGCTAGAGCCGGTCACCCATTAGGAATTTTTATTACAAATCATTGGGGGGAGACTTGAAGTAGGGTGCTGCCAGTGTGGGGAGTGGGAGGAGAATTATTTATAAGTGCAAGGATCATCTTACAAGGAGGTGGCTGGCCATGGAGCTGGGTGGGTTGTGCCAGTCACCACCACAGGGTATTATCTTTTCATTTCATAACCAAATGAATGTCTCAGTTTGTCACATTATTAATTTAGTAGAACAATTTGCACCCTCGGGGGGTAGGAACCGAGAGTGGAATTGACCGTTGCCAAGTAGAGGGTGGGAGGATGGAAGCATTATAGCATTCATTTTGGGCTGCAGAGAATGGGGGTTGTTTTATTAGGTCTGTGCAGGGGGATACCCAGATACAGGTGTTACCAGCGAGATGTCTTGGCATACCTGGTAAATCTGCCAGCAGCCCATGTCCTACCAGTACGTGGGCATACCAGTGCTGCCTCAACACTGGCACACCATGGTTGTGCAGGGTGGTAGCTGCTGTAGGGTTGCAGGTGCATGAAGCAAAGTTAGGGACTAAATCAAGGGTCCCACCTTGACAGTGGTGATTAAGCTTACTCTGACTGGAATTCTAGTCTGAAACCAAGAGGACCCACTTCTCACATGGAGCTTAAAGTAAATATAGCCATTTTTGCCAGTGGAAAGTTTAAATATGCTATGTTGTGTGTGTGGGGAGGGGGGGGTGCACTGGTATCTTTGAATTGTCTGTTGTATACCACAACCCGGTAGCACCCCTTAGAGAAAAAATGTGAATTCTAGTGTGTGAAGCACCTTAAAAGGTTTGAGCATGCTATTTTGGATTTGGTCACACCATGAGTGTGCAGGGTGGTAACTGTTGTAGGGTAGCAGGTGCATGAAGCACTGTGATGGTCTAGGGTACCATGCTGCATCACAGGGCAGTGCATTGCCTCTTCCTGTGAGCTGGGCCATTCCTGGCCACCGTATGTACAGTCCCACATGTGTCTGTATGGGACTGTAGCACTCGGCTCTCTCTGGGCATCCTTTGGTTTGGGACAGTGGCAGCGTATGGGGCTGTTAGATCAGCTCTGGCTGGTCTAAACCCCAATGTGACCTGCAGCCTTTTTGGGGGGGGGGGCTATGAAAATCCCAACTTAGGGGATGCTGCACCATGGCACAGCTGTGTGGATGCCACAAGCAAAGTGCTAGCCCATCTGGCACAGGCACCCACCCCCCATGGCACAGGCTGTGTTAGAAAATTGGGAATGGTGTACAGTGTGGCACAAGATACCCCTTGAGCCATTTCTTTTTGATGCAAGCACCATGCATCCCTCCCAAGGCTTTGAAAATTGAGCCCAGTATCTTTGTTCAGGGAGGAAAGAAAATTAAAAGAAAAATTGACATATTGATGATTTGGCTGGCAGAACATTATTGCTGAAATAAACTACATGCTGACTAACAAATACTGCTGCTTTAAATTGTTTTTGCCTATGACCACTGATATTTGTGAGTGCAAGGCAATGACTGGTCGGACTGCTACATGTTCTTATCCAGGCTTTAAGTGTGCAAGCTTAATCTGGCTTTCTGCGCCTAATTGCTCTGGGAGAAGGGCTGCATGTACAGTTGCTATTTATAGTTTGCTTTCTACATCCTGGGAAGATGACAGAAGTGTGCTGGGAGTGGGTAGTAATTGGAAAACTGATTAATTAGCACCATCTTTAATAGATCCTTAAAGTACTGTACATACTTGTAGAAGCAGGTCACAGTGATTTAGAAACCACTTATGAATATGGAGTGTGTGTTTTTAATAGAGATTCTCCCCTCCTCCACTTTGGTGTGCTCCATGGATTTAGCCAGCATTCCCTAGTAAAAAGCAGCTGGCTTTTTGCACTAAGTTTAACAACGTTCTGGCATCAGTAGGGAATGCACGGCTCTCCGAATGATAATTTAAAAAGTATGTATGGAAATGAAGGAATCGAAGTGTAGGCAGTCCAAAGAGTGTCCAACACCCCGATGCCTTCCTAATAAGCTAATTAGTTATTTTTATTTTTGAAGGTCGCTCCATTCCTGTGCTACAGGTGGCATGGAAAGCACCATCTTCAGTCTCTCATTCCTTCCTCCCCAGGAGAACCGACTTTGAAAAGGGAAGCTTGATTTACTGCATACTACAATTCTCAGGGAGAGTGCTTATTAATATTATAAGCTGCTAAATCAGTCACCCTGGTACTTGGCAGTCAGAAATGAAAACATTATTAACCAAGCCACATGTAGTCTGCAAATGAATAGCTGCTCGCCAGATGAGAGTGGTGAGCCAGCCTAGCTATAGTGAATAACCTACTGGTTGAGTTGGTACTCCTGCTAATGGCTGGGGACATAGAAAGCAACCCTTCCATCCCTACACTCTCCTACAGGAACCCCTTTGGGATTAATGCCATGGTCTAAAAATAGTTTATTTAAACATCTGGGGCCTGATATTTAAAAATGGGCAAAAGCGGAGCGCACAGTTTTGCACCGTGCTTTCCATGCCACAACCATAATGATGCTATATTCAGTACGATAGCACACCAGCACTATCTTACTCAATATAGGGGCTTGTCAGTGCAGCATTAAGTTGAATAGTGTTGCCCCAACATAGATCTGGGACATGCAGGAAATAGCACCCCCAGACCCAATAGCACTGGGAGGCCACGGCGCAATATTCAGCCTGCTCCATGCAGATGAGCCCACTGGACATGCAAGGCACAAGGGGCCACATGCAGCCACATTATGAGCTCATTTACATGGGAAGTGGTGGCAAGTTCATGCCCCTTCTGTGGCCAGACATACCCACTCTGATCCTGTCCCTGTGGAAAGAAATATGTCCCTGGTGCCTAGTGATTCCCCACCCCCCATCCTCCAATCCCTGTGCTGCATTTGTCAGTAAATTTCCCTGGTGCCCAGTACCCCCCTCAATCACATTCCATATATGTCAGTAAACTTCCCTGGCACCAATGGTCCCCTGACCCTCCGATTGCCAGCCCCATACACTTACAATTATTCCCTGCTGCTAGTGGTCCCCAACTCTCCAAACACCAGCCCCTATTTGAATCAGAAGTTTGTTCTAAACTCTACAGTCCCTATATAACTAGGATCTCAGAAACCTAGATAAAACCTTCCATTTCAGATTTTGCTTTTTCACTGTCTAGCTAGGGCCCCATATCCAGAGATAGAGTTGGCTCAAGAAGGGTTTGGGTGTCTTTTTTTTTGGTGGGGGCTCAGAATCTATAATTACTCAGCTATGAGGCAGGTCCAAAGAAACCTTGGAACAACCCTCAACAGCTGTGAGCAGTTTTTCATCACAACCCCAAGTTTCCTGTTGGTCTCTGCCCCACACACACTCCTAAACTAAAACGTTTAAATACTAATAAAAGGATAAAAAATATTATTACATTTTTGAAGTTGCTTTTCACATAAATAACGCAGTTTTTCTGTCTTGGAAAAATTGACTATGAGGGCGAACCATTTAGCAAAAGATGGTAAGGCTATAGCCTTCCAGTGTTGCAACTGAAACTTCTTTGCATTAAAGCTAAGGATTTGGGAGTCATAATTAATAACAAAGAGTATCTTGCTGTATCCAAGACCTCTAGCAGCAACACCATTGGCTCATCGTGTGACTGGTTGAATATGGAACTACTCCTTAGCGTCTCCCAAAAAATTTTCCTCGATTGCACCTACTGTACTTTCAAAGAGGGTGGATTGGTCAGTTAATAGAGGTTCTCAGTAATATGGGTAGCTGTTTTCCTCCTTGGGACATGGTTATCCTTGCCGATTTCATTCTTAATTGGATTACCAAAGATCAATCAGCTTAAAATAGAAACATAGAATTTGGTGGCAGAAAAAGGAACAGCTGCCCATCCAGACAGTTCACCCTTCCTGATTCTTCTAAGGTGGACTTGGTGACCACCCTTGGCCCTTATCCATTGCCCTCTAATGCTCTTCCTATAGCCATGTATCTATACCACCATTGATTGAATTCCCCTCTCAGTTTTGACAGACACCACTTATTATGGCAGCTTATAGTGAACAGCTTAAACAGTTACAATAAATGTAGTTATTTTAATGTCCCACCTGCATAAACAATAAAACCTCTAACCAATCTCTCCTGGATTGGGTTATGAAGAAAAGGTGGTTGGGATCTAAGGAAGTGGAATTCAGCCTGACTCCATTAGTGAACACTCCCCCCACCTACTGTTTATGGTCCTGTAGTGCTTCTAGGGTTCCCCACAAGGTGTCAACATTTAGAGTCATTTCTAAGTGTAATATCAATAATCTCCTCTCAGATATCCGTGGTACTGACTGGTCTTATTGTGGCTATATCCAGAACATCAGCTATTCAATTATGTAAGCAAGCAAGCAAACTTTTATTCATAAAGCGACCATTCCCATAGGCTCTGGGAACTGTACATTATAAAATGTCATAACTTTACATACAGAACATGAATAGTAAAATGATACAAAATAACTATGATATTAAAAACTAACTTAAATAAATAATAATGCACTTGATGTTCTTCTCACATAGTGGATTGCTGTCCAGAACACACTTCTCAAGCACCACTAGGTGCCTCGGGGGGGGCTGGGGGTGTTATTTGAGGAGTTATTGACCTTTATGAAACCAAAGACAGATACCAGAGACCATATAAACTCATACAGTCTGCAGTCTCCAGAACATTGGCTATACACAACTAACAAATCTGTATAAAAACAGAGATCACATCCCATAAATCCAATTACTATAAACTGCAGCAGACCCAACATTTTGGTAATCCTAAAAGGTTCTGAGCAGCAGTGAGCTGTTATCAACCTAGGTTCTAAGCACAGGTTTGACAAATTATGCCAGGGAGACACTATAAGCAGTGACCCCAAACTCACTGTTGATTCATTCAATGACAGGTTCACTAACCTTTCTAGTTACGTTGCCAAACTTCTTCTCAGGTACCCTGATGCATACCAGAACTCCCCAGCCTGGGGATCCTGCTCTCATACTGGATGCCCCCCTTTTCATTTCAATACCATTTCCCATAATGAAGTCTATAACCTATTACACCCTTTCCTCTCCAGTGGTTGCCCTGAGAGGGATGATCTGGACCCATGTTTCTCAGCCTGATTGCTAGTCCCTTGGCCTCCCTTCTCGCCAAAATATTTATTATTTTACTGACAGCATCTGCTAAGTCCTCAGTCTAGAAAAGGGGAAAAGTAGTCCCGATATTCAAGGGGGCAATCCTACCTCTGTTGACAAATACTGCTTTATGCGTATTCTCTTCCACAAGAGTAAAATGTTCAAAAAGGTTGTGTTTGTTCAGCTTAATGATTATGTCTCAAGCTACAATTTATTCACTCCTGAACAATATGGGTTCCATACAGGTCACAGCAACATCATGACCTTTGTCAAGTACGCAGGCTATGTGACCAGGGCCATGGGTGATGGCCAATTAACACATGCCATTTTTGTGGATATAACCAAGGTATTTGGCCTAGGCAACTATGCCATCCCTTTGTTCACACTGCAGTACTTGGTGTTTCTGTTAATCCACTTCTCTGGATCTGGAGCTAACCTTCTGGGTGGTCACAGCAGATTTACCAGGGCAATGCACTCACAGAACACCTCACATAACTGAGTTGCATTCCCCGGGGATCCATGTTAGCTCTCCTGCTGTTCTGCTTATTTCTAACCTGCCCACACTCCTGTCAGCATAGCAGCACCCTACTTTATGCTGCTAATTTAATAACCTATTATAGTTCCAAAACTTCTGTTGATGTCCTGCATATATTATGTAACAACTCCCAATCCATGCAAACATGACTTCTGGGCAGTAGGCTTTTCCTGAACTAAAACAAAAGACAAAATCCATTCCATTTGGCTCTATATCCAAACTCAAAACAGTAAACTGTAGTCTGCAGGTCACGGACTATGATGGTATCCAACTCAAGCAAGTTACTACTGTTAAATACCTTTAGGTTATCTTAGATCCCTGCTTCTTTTATGCTGATCACATATTCCATGTGTGCAAAGCTGGTAACCAGCAGTTAGTAGCCATCTGTGGACTAAAAAAATGCTTTATATCTGAAGTTCAACTGGCCATTGACTAGTACTCCCTTCTCCCTTCACTTCACTATAGGCCCCCTTATTCTTAACCGCTGCTACTAAAGAAACTGGAGATACAACACTGCATGTAATAGTATCTGTTGTTCCGCCCTCTCAGCCAACTTCCATGCCCAGCACTGTAACCCATACTCTAACCTAAACTGATTCATCCCACTTACCCACACAGACTATTTTCTTGTGTGCCTAATCAATAAATCCTTGTGCGACACCTCCTCCTTTCCTTAGCCAAGCTGCTGAGTTTGAGTCATCTGAGGAATCTAGTCTTCTGATCAATGCTTCCTAGCTGTGCCTTCTTCCAAAACGGCAAGTGGCCACAAAGCATTCTCATTTTCTACACTCACATTTTTGGGACACCCTCCCAAGCCCCTTACGTCTCTTCTCTAGTCACCTTGAATGCATGTTTCTCTGTTTTAATGTATAGCCAGACTTACAAGCAAATATGTTTATATACATTGCTTGTCGGTGCTCTACTTGACCTGTGATCTATTACCTTACTTCACATGCATAAATGTTAAACTGTATACTATATTTGTACTCTGTTGTGTAACACCTTTTTGCTTGCATTAGCCTCTGCATAAAGTATTGTGTATTGAATGTGTTCATTTTAAAATTTGCTTGCACTCACCTCTTGGAATGTATTGTATTCTGCATGTAACTGACCTGGGTTGTGCTTAGAAAGGGCCTTTGACCCAGTGTACACCCCAGTTATTGAATCAAATCAAGAAGAGAAATACATGAAAAACACCAGAAACTGAAAATCCCAGGACTCTGGGGAAATAAATGGAAACAATGTTATGCTGTATGCCAGCCCTGTCTTCCAGTCCACCAAGTCTTCTAATTTGTCACCAGTAAATGACAAGCGCAGTGGCTTTGTTTCTTAGCCGTTGCTGTAGTTCTTCAGCAAATACATTTATAAATTACTCCTGTAAACCATTTTCTGCCAGGCAGTCCTTGCTGGTTCCATCTCACTAGGGCCGCATTAACTGAGCTCTGATCTTTCTTGCTGACACATGCATCTTTAAAGGCTGATCATATCATAGTGAGTCCAGAATTTCTGTTCCAGGAGAAAATACTATCACATGTTTTCTACAATGATCACACACAAAGGTAGAAAGTGAGGATAGATTGATACTGCCTGTAGATAACTAGAGAGAGAGAGAGAGAGAGAGAGAGAGAGAGAGAAACAGACAGAGTTATTTATTTAAAAGTTTTACCAGGAAGGCATGCTGAGCAGAATACTGCTTGATTCCAGATGCATCCTGGGGGAAGGAACAGGGGAGAATACATATAGAGTAAGGTGTACAGTGAACAAGCAGGCAAAACATACAGATACAGTACAGTAGGTAGTTGTGCGAGGCACAAACAATATAGGTTCATACTACATCACATATTAGCAGTCACAATAAAGGAGCAGCTAGGCCCTAGTGCTAAAACATATCTTAGTCGCATGTGTAGGTAGAGGAGAAGTGTTATTTGAGGAGGGTGTTGAGGTGCGGCGAAAGCGTGCCGAATGTCCTCAGGGAGGGAGTTCCACTGTTTAGGCATGCAAAATTTAAAGGCTGCCTAGTCTGCGGTGGTGGACATGTGTGGAACAGACAAGAGACAAAAGTAATAATAGACAGACAGACAAATAGATAAATACTGGCCTGTTAGTACCAGTATATTAGGGCTGAGTCACTCTTTGTATGAAAACCAGAGTTTTTAAAATAAAAACAAAAAAGAGTAAAATTTTTAAACTTACAGGTTATTAGATTTTGGCTCAGAATAGGGCCTTCTGGTTGTTTCAGAACAAAAACTCTTTTTTGTATTATTAGGTTCTAGAGGTTTAAAGTTTCAAAAATTCATGCATGTGTGGATCAGTGCAAAAACAGCTGAAAGAATGCAATGTTTTTTCCTAGTTAAAGTTAGAGTCAAACAAGCGAGTGCGTGCATGGCTCCAATGGAGATGGCAGCATAGTTTGGCAGCTTCTGTCAACTCTCTCTAAAAATCCATCAAAATATCTTTTTTTGGCCAGTTTAAAGTTATTTTTTCATTTGATCTTAAGTCTGCCTAACATACTTTACTCAAATATCCAAGTCCTGTGGTCTATTTTTCTTATTCTTTCAATTTTTCCACTTGCCTCACTAATGATATGCCGCCTGCTGCATGGAAGCCATCTGAATCAGAGAAAGTGGCGCCAGATGGGGCAACATTGTCTACTTCTTTTGGACAAAATAAATTGGTCATAAAACTCATCAAAGAGATGCTCACAGCTATCATAAAAGACATCAAAGAAATGAAAGAGACAGTTATGCAAATAAGGCGATGATGGGTGGAAGCTAATGAAAATCGCTCGTGAATCCAAGAAAATTCTGTTTCATCTTGATGAAATTTCTGATTCTCGTGCCAAACAAATTCAACACCTACTTGAAAAAATTAATGACTTAGAAAATCATGGGAGACACAACAATATCAGAATTGCTGATCATCCTGACGGGGTAGAAGGGACAAATATAATTGGATTTCTGCAACAATTGTTTGCTAACCTTTTCCAACAGCAGTGGCAAAGGCCACTTCAAATAAAGTGGTCTCACCACTCTCTAGCCCCCAAACAACAACCTGGTTCAAAGCCGTGCTCTGTAATTTCTCACTAAAAGAAGATCTTTTGAGACTGGCTAGAGAGAGGAGAGTGCTACAGTGGAGAGGGGAGAGGATCTCTTTATTCCAGGACTTCTGTTGCAATATTGTGGACAGACACAGGCCATTTTCAGAAGTCAGACAAACATTACAAAAATTGGTGATGGATTATTTCATGTCATACCCTGCAACACTGGTGATTCAAGTACTGTCTCCCCCCCACACACACACATTTATTGCCAACATCCACATCAAGCATTGGAAGTGGTTGATACACTAAATGGCAAATGTTCAGATCCCCAACAGCTGTTTTGAAACAGGGCTCCACATTCTGACCAGAAACGTGCATCCACTACGTCTGAGCTGTCATCAGATCAGCGTGAGCAGACCAAGCTCACACACAGCTCACTCAGCTCCATCAGGGACCCTCCCCCCCCACCGCCAACAATACAAACAGAAGTCTGAATCCTGTTCCAACCCCAGCCTAACCTTTTTCCAACCCCAGCCTATGCAGCAACCCTCAAAACATACGCTGGGAGTCAACCTAAAGCCTGGAATGCTCCAACATACAGAAAAAGAAGCCCCTCCCTTGAGGAGCTTTTTATCAAGCCAGACTTTCTGCCACACTGAAGCCAAGGAAACTTATAAGGAGTAGAAGTAGAGAGAATAGAAATTATTTCAGACCCAACTCCATGAAAAGATCTTCAACTGTTTCAGTGCTAAACCCAAGCAGCACCCTGAAAAGATGTCATCCTAATTGTTATCTCTGTCTGCAATTAAGTTGCAATGCTTTACTCCTGCTCTTCAACCCTATACATTCCAGGTCAAGCACGGCACAGAGGTGACTTCCTGTTACTATGATTGGCTTATATTCAAATGCACCCCTGATCTTCTAATCTTTTAGTTATGTGACAGCTTCACTCATGTGCTGCTGTGCAGGCTATCTTACATAAACCTTGTTTCTCTAATCAGTTGTCATTTTTAAAGCTGCAACACATCCCTTCCAGCTTTCCTCGATCTATGGATCTACCAGGAAAATGGCCCCTTGATTTTTTTTTAAAGCAAGGTGTTAAGTGCTCTGTTTGGTTCCAACAGGGCTTATTCACCAGTCACCACATGGGCTGCTCTGACTCATTACATGCTATAAGACTCTGGCATGTCCTAATCTATTCCTCACAGCTTCACAGGTTTAAACACATCAATGTATTGCTAGCCATGGCACTTTTATGTTATAATATACCAGTAATGAATGATCTATGAACCCATGGTCACCAAACCTATCCAGAGTTTAAGGCAACTAGCTTAATAATCAATGCTCTAGTTGGCTTTAATACACATATACTGTTCTCTCAGTTACACAAATGTGTTTTTACCATCTTTATAACTAGCTTTGTTAGGGGGCAAATATGTTACTATCACAGGTTTTGGGTTGTATTATAACTATTATTTTCTGTGCAGTGATCCAATAAGGTACCTATGTATTTAAATAAGCCTAATTCTATAAAGGACATGCCAGCTAAATGAACAAGAGTGGGAGTACCTTATTGCTATTATTATAATTGGGTTCAGTTTTTCTTGCCATTTTCTAATGACACGCATATTTATTTTAGTTATTCTTAACCCTTGACATAAAATAGTCCCTACGCCAAAGGTTTACATGGGGAAAACAAATCTGTTATTTGGCTGTGAGTCAGCAGTGAGTCTACTGTATGTGGGTGGGGGGTGGATTCATTCTACTCAGCTGTGTTGTGACTCTTTTATTCAAAACTGAAATTCAAAAGTCTGTTTCTTTAGCGCCACTGGTAACAGTACTTCAAAGGAGTGTCCTACAAAAGAGTTTAGTAAATGCTGTATCCCATCATCTAGCACAGCTCAGCCATAAAAACAGGAAAACATAATGGTCCGGCGTTTAATTTGACCTTTCTTTCAAACATGGGTAAGTGGTTCCTGGCACCATTAGCCTTGCTCTAATGGTTGCCATCAGTTCCAGACATAGAATGCTGCAAATGTAAGTAGGACCTTGATTCTCTAAATCAATACTCAAGTGATCAGGCTCTTCAAGTATGTTAATAAGGAGATTAACATAAGGCTCTCAGAATGCTGACAGCCAATCAGATTTCAGCATTCTTGAGACCCTTATAATAATTAAGCAATAAGGCATGACCAGGGGTTATGTTAATGGTCTGTTAATCACCTTCTAGGGGTGTAATGTGGCACGAGGTGTAGCCGAGTTCCACATGCCCCTAGAGGGTGATTAACTGACCATTAACATAACCCCTGGGAGTGCCTTATTGTTATTATAATAAAAATGTTTTTTTAAATAGTGTTAAACCTTCTTCAGCATATAGTTAAGATCTACATGTATGTTAATAAAAGATTAACATAAGGCTGTTAGAATGTTTACTGCCAATCAGAAAGCTCCATTTCTCAGTCCCTTTTTACAATTACTGATACCAGATATACTCTTACATTGTACTGTTGTATTACATACTCCTACTCTTTGCAATAACAGTTTTATTTCACCTTTTTTTGAATTCTTGTTAGCAATATTGAACTGAACCTTAAGTTCCCACCAAACCCAGTTCATACTTAACTTGTCAACCTATTATATTCCAAACCAAGTTTTATTGTTATTATTGCTATTACAAACTATACCTCATTGCTTGATGAAGCCCCTTGATTTCTACCATTCTCTTTCTGTTGACTTCCTGCTTATGTTCTGCTCGACAGCGCTTCATTATGCTGTCACTTTTGTTCAATATTAATTGTAAAAACCATTGTGTATTACTTTACATCATTATTTCGTTATCTGTTACTGATGAAGAACCGTTGTAAATAAGCATGCTTGCTCAAAGGTGTTCATCCGATTACATAAATACATAAATTAAAAAAGTTATCATTTTAAATACAGCCACTAGGAATGTGCAGGGACTAGATTCCCCAATTAAAAGAAAAAAGCCCTGAATTATCTTAATAAACGTAATACAGACATAGCCTTTTCGCAGGAAACCCACCTTATCCCTTCAGAGGCTGACAAACTCCTTAGGAACTGAATAGCCTCAGTAGAACAGTTGCTTCTCCAGTAAAAGGAGAGGTGTTATCATTTTGATATGTAAATATTTATGTATTTAGTTAGTTTTTGTTAACCGGGTGATTTTCTAAAATTTAACACATCTCTGACCAAGAAGGGTAGTTTGTCATTCTAACAGGCCATCTCAATGGGAAAAAAAAATAATCCTATGGAATATTCATGCCCCTTCTTCAGGCCAGTCAGATTTGTTTCAAGAAAATCCTGTATGAATTGGTAAACATCTCTGACTGATTTAATTCTCAGTGGGGATTCGGCAAAGCCTGGGATCCATTATTGGGCACATCATCATGCAAGCTGCTCCCCATCACCAAATTTAGAAATGCCATGCGTGATATAGCTCAAGATTTGTGACTATCTGATGCTTGGAGGATGGTTCACCCTCAGGTCAGTGATTACTCCTTCTTTTCAGCCCTGCGTAATTCACTAAGCCAGCTAGATTACATTTGTCTTCCCCTGAAAATATGTAATAATATTGCCTCCATCAACTATGAATGTCAGCTAATTTCAGACCACAGTATGCTGAAAGCTACCATTTGTACTGGCAATAACTGTACTAAAGAACCCAGATGGAGGTTCAGCTCCTCCTTTTTTTCAGACCCCTCCTTTAAAGACTGTCTTAATAAACAAACCACCTTATTCTTTGAGAGTAATGATAAGGGGGAAGCATAAATAAAGGTTTAAGGCAGGTTTTCAAGGCTTATATTAGAGGAAGTGTCATTAGCTATTCAGCTCTAAGAAAATGAGTAGAAAGTTTGCCGGCCTCTGATTGGCTAAACTCTTTGGCAAGGGGTTCATTTATCAGCCAACAGAGACCAGGAGATAATGAGTGCCAGTGACTGCCTTTTTACAGATGGAATCCCTGTGTCAAATAGAATTTTTAAAACAAACTGCTGCCATGTTTTGTCCCCGCTTAGCAGCTCACCCTTCGTTTCCACCACCGTGCAGTATCTCTCCACTCCCCACTCCCGTAGCCACAGTAACCATTGTTTTATTTAAACAACTGTGTCCTTAATGGCTTTTTCTTAATCTAACATGACAGTACCTTTGTTTCATTACTAAATCTGCCACTGTTGACCACGCTCACCTACTATGATCACTGTCTTCCGTGCTGGAGACAGACTTTATTTGAAAGCCATTGCCAGCGCACTTTCAGAGCCCAGCAGCAAACATAATACAAATAAAATTACTGCTGTTTTTTTTTCCCTCCCAATTAACCCTTCAGCTCAAACTCGGCTCCTGAAACACAACACAGCCATTTACAAAACCATGCTACTGATCAATTGATAGCAATTGGTCCTGGCTTCAGCATCATCCCCGGTAACATTGCATGTGACTTGACGTGCTGCAACTGCTTGCATTCATTCACAACTGCAACTGATCATGGCTTACAGTGTTTTAAAAAACTGACTGCTACTCTGGGGTAGGATTGTGGAGTTTGGGGGGATATGAGAGCTTACTTTTAACAGCAGGAGTGGGGCAATTGGGCAGAGGAGAACAAAAGGGAAAGTACAAAAAAAATCTCAAAACAGCAGCACCCTCTATTGGCAAATATACCAATACAGGGACTACTTTACAATTAAGTATTTTTTTTCTTTATTTTTACTTACTTTAAGAAGCTTTTTTAATTTTAAATCTTTTTTTTTTATTTCAACAAATGACCCATTTTCTAAATGCAATACTCTCCTTTGTGGGTGGTACTGGGTTACACCAGACCCTCCAGGGGCTATGAGGCCCTCTGCCTCGATTCTCATTACACCCCTTGACAGTCCACTATAGTTCAGTGCTACCCATCCTGCCAGGTATTTCTGCTTACGTAAAAAAAAAAGAGACAAAAGGAACTTTCTGACAAGGAAAACCTTCGGACTCCTCTCCAAAATGTACATAAGCAAACCCCGACTCTAGTGCACCAGACTATATTGCTGAAATATGAAATAAACAAATTGCTGTCAGACAGAGCTGAATATGTTCTTTTCTATAGGCAAAATTACTGAGACATGGGTGAAAAGCTGGGAAATGTTTAGCATATGGATTCAGAGTTATTAATGGATGTTGTCTCCCAAATAATAACATTATGCATAATCATAAAGAGATTAGCAATGCTTTTAAAACTTTTTACTCCACATTGTACAATTTCCATGGAGAAGATAATCAGCTCAAGTATCTGATTTTTTTTCTTTACTATTAAAACTATGCAAGCTTTCTAATGAAGAAAAAGCTGCCCTGGATACCCTGATCTCACAACGTGAGATTTCTTTAGCTATCACTGTAGCTACAGTATATATACTGTAAAATGTTTGAAATGTTATTGTAATTTATTATGTTTTTATGATATATTTTATAATGTTTGTGGTCTTTGATGCTTTGTATTGAATGTTGAAGTTTTAATTAATTTGTTCAGCGCCTTGATATAGTGGAAGGCGCTATATAAATGAAATTATTATTATTATTATCATCTCTTTTGCTTCTGGAAAGGCCCCTGGAACTAATGAGTTCACTAGTGAAGTTTATAATCATCTAAGTACAATTATTACTAAATATTTACATTCAACCTATATGGAATCCTTTCATGATGGATCCCTCGTAAATTCAATGCAAGATGACTTTATCTCTTCATTACTTAAAAAAACATAATGTTCTAGTTATAGGCCTACTTCTCTGCTTAACACAGATTATAAAATACTAGCCAAAGTCCTGGCCATCAGACTTTAAAATGTGATTCAAAAGTTAATAGGTAAAATTCAGGTGGGTTTTATGAGAGGCAGAAATTCCTCTAATAATATGAAAAGGTTTTTCTCCATTATATGGGCATCCAAAACACTTAAAGTGCCTTCTGCACTTCTGTCTCTAGATACTAATAAAGCATTCAACACCTTTGAATGGCCTTTCCTTTTTAAAGTACTAGAACAATATAATTTTGGACCCATCCTGGATCAAAACCCTCTATAGAAAACCACGTTCGGCTATAATAACTAATAGTATTGCTTCTAATACCTTCAACCTTGGCAGAGAAACAAGACAAGGTTGTCCTCTTTCCACATTTCTTTTTATTTTGTCAAGAGGGCCCTTGATTAAGAAAATTATAGAATCTACCATTATACATGGAATTTAAACCTCATAAGATTTTAGCCTATGTGAACGATTTACTGCTGCTGTAACCCAACCTCACTTCTCAATTACCGACCTAAAACCATCCTGGAAACATTTGGAGAAATCTCTGGCTTACAAATTAATTGGAATAAATCTGAAGTTCTGTTACTTAATTCCTCCAGATTTGAAGACGCTAGACTTCTCAACTCCTTTTATATTCATTGAGCGCCAAAATATGTTACTTATACGTGCATGTCTATACATATTCAGTCAGTAAAACTGTAGAGTCTAACTTATCACCATTACTCTCAACAATCTTTAAATATTTGGAAAATGGGATAAAGTACACCTATCACTCTGGGACGAAGTTAATTCTGCAAGGATAGTAATTTCCCCTCAAATCTTCTACATCTTGAACAACCTCACCACCCTCATTAATTCAATCAGGTTTAAGAAAATAAATAGACTAATATCCTCCTTCCTCTGGGACAGCGAACCCCATTGGCTCAGCCTCAAAAAACATAAAGGCTCCTTGAAAGTATGGTGGTTTTGGTGTGCCATGGTGGCAGGAATACCACTGGGACTTCCTAATGTGATAGACACCCTTTTAGTTTCAGCCAGTTGAGAGCAAAAATCTACCCCTTTGGGCCGTTATGGTGCATAAACTAGTTAAACCTTTGCCAATCACTAACCTGCTCTTCCTTAATATTCCCCTCATCTGAAAAACCACCCTTCTATTCTAGCCCGAATTTGGTTATGTGAAAAGCTCATCACACAACTTGAACACATCATCTCCACCCTTACAATTTTGTCTCTTAAGGAATGATCCTCTCATTCTATTTAACAACAAAAGATTGAAAGACACAGGTTGATGCAAATTACATATAAAAACAGTAGGTGACCTCTCAATAATCAGCTTCTCTCTTTTGTTGAGAACCAGAAAAAATATAAAGCTTTTAAACTGCACTTTTGGCTTTACTTGCAAACTAGAGAAGCTCTTTCAGAAACCATATTAGACCCTCACCTCCAACATCATATTAACCAAGCCTGGTCTCAAATCTTGAGAAAAGGCACTAGCTTGGTCTACAAAATCAATGCTGACTCAAACGTTTTTATCACTTATAGATTAATAAAAAAAACATTTTTATCACTAGCTCAGCAAAACAATAATGGGAAAATAATAGGGAATTATTATTTCTTCAGAACATTAATCCACATTATGGGAGAATGCTGACTATTGTGCAAAACAAATGCAAGTTTTTGATACCATTTAAAATATTACATCAATGTTATTTTTCTCCTGTCAAACTGTAGAAAATGGGTTACTCTGAGTTTACTACTTATCAAAAAAGTAAAACTGCATCAGTTGGCTTGTCTCATATGTTATGGTTCTGCCGAGTTCTCTCAAAAACTTGGAAAGAGAGTCATGCTACTTGTCAAAGGATACTGGGACAAAAAAATTCCCTTCTCTCCCTTGATTTTTATACTGGGAGACACACCTCAGCTCATCATTCTTGAAGGAACTCAACAAAAGTGACTACTTATAGCATCTTTAACATTCAAAAGAATTATAAAACCTGGAAATGTACAAATTCCCTATGTCACAGAGAATGACTAGATTGGATGGGATCCACTGCTAATAATGAGATGATAAGTTATAGGTTATCGGAACAACTGAATCTTTTTTTAAACATTGACACCATTTCTGTCATACACAAAATAATCACTCATACGGGACAGTTGAGCCCTTGGACTTGGATTTGCTAACATGAAGACTTTATTCTTTTAACTCAGACTTGACTTAATAATATGCTTTAATGTTAAATTCTCTCTCTTTGTCTTAGTTGTAATTTTTATGTATTTGTGTATATTTATATGATTGTGGTATTTGTATCCTTCCTTCATTTGACTGAAACCAGATAAAAAGCATATTCCAAAAAAAGAGTCAAAGAAATGTTTTTTAAATAATGCAAACTAAATTTACCTAATTCTAAAGGTTGTCACTTATGTAGTAATGAGAACAAGGTCAATGAGATGTTTAATACTTAGACTGCTGACAGAATTAGAAGATACAGACATTTTGGACAGATATAGCTGTCCATGGCACAGCAAGGGTTTATTTTTTTATTTATTTACTTATTTTCTTTATTCATCAGCTAGGGGGTTGTGCCTTTGGTTTCCCCTTCCAGCCAGCCTTCACGGCCGCTGCCCTGGTCATGGCCAGAGCTCACCTCCCTGCCACAGCCCTTCTCAGGCTGCATCACAGCGGGTACTTACCCCACCACCGCGGAGACCTGGAGGGCATGCCCAGGAGGGAGCTGACTTGTGAGCATCCATGGTGGTGCCATTGGGGCAACCATCATGCTGCCGAGGGAATTTTTTCTGTATAGGTAGCCCCCCATAACTGACATGCAATGGCATCAATGATGTTGCAATGCATGCTTCCATACATTGCAT
The DNA here is from genome assembly GCA_016271365.2 of Neoceratodus forsteri. Taxonomy (NCBI): domain Eukaryota; kingdom Metazoa; phylum Chordata; order Ceratodontiformes; family Ceratodontidae; genus Neoceratodus; species Neoceratodus forsteri. Next base: position 26,910,635 of record JADMNL010000027.1, read on the forward strand.
ATCAGATGTCACCAGCACAGTCCCTCTGTATTGTCCCTAAAGCTGCACAACCTCCCAGCCACTGCCAGGAGCAGGTACTTCAGCAGATGTACCCACCCAACCTCCCTGGAAGAGGATAGCTGTCCCTGGGATGCTCAATCCTCCTCCTCCTCCTCCAGGCTGACCCCCAGCGGTCCATGCCCACTCCTGAACACAGGCCACTGGTGTAGCGTGAGGTGTGGTGTCCAGCACTTCAGCTCTCAGCACCACCAGGCCGGCAAGGGTTAAGTTTATGAAAAAAAGTGTAATTAATATTACTAGTTTGGTTATAAAACATTTTTGAATTTGTTTGCACAACTGTTGAGCACTACTTTCAAAAAGTTCTTGTGCACAAATGCATAAAGTACAAGGTTGAAAATTTAGGAAGCCAGCCCTTGCACATAATATGCTGCACGTGTTCGCTAAGACACAATGAAAGAAATGCAAAAACAACTGTGCATACTTTGAAAAATAAAACACATAGATTTTATTTCCTTCATTAATTCCTCCTTGAGTAGTAATTTAGATTTTTATATTGTGTTTTCAGTAATTTTCAGTTTCATTATTACTCTCCTTACCTGCTCTCACCCATGTAACCCGTTTTTGGTTCAGCGTACCTCACCCGGTTAGTGTAACTACACTGTAACTGCATTGCAACTGCAACATGGTTGCATGCAACAAACAATGTAACTATCCTGTTGCATATGATTAGTTACATTGAAACGGACACTTAAAATAAAGTGTAACCCAATTTTAAATATTTTTTTTTAAATGTGGGCTGTCCCTCCTAATCTGGACAACTGAGAAGTTCAGTGTGGCATATGTGTATTACATAAGTAGACAGCACGTCTAGTTACTAGATTTGCTTCATAGAAAAGTGATGGACAGAGAAAGACCTTCATAGTCCATCCCAACTGTCCCTAGGGTACCTACGTGGAGACGTTCTTGTCTCCATCCTTCCTGGCGGTCACCCCTTCAACTACCGCCATTTCCTGTCTGATGACTCCGTTATATGCCTGCCACTTCCTCTTGAATCCCTCCATTGTCTTTGCCTCCACAATCATGTAAGGAAGTTTGTTCCACCCATCCACTACCCTTTCCATGAAGCAACACTTTCTAACATCCTGTCTGACCCTTTTTCCCTCAAGCTTGAGTGCATGCCCCCTTTATACAGATGGTCCACGACAAATACTGTACGAGTGTGTAGCAACTAGAGTGAAGTTTGCTGAGCAAAAAAATAGTGGTTTTATATAATATCTATCTATCTATCTATCTATATCTATATGTACTATATATCATTGCAAAAAACTTTGTTAATGCACTAGTTAGGGTTCCACCGACAAAAGTAGGAACATATGGTGTTACAGTTACCAACTCTAACATCGCAACCCCAACCTAACACTAACACCCTACCCCCACCCTGCAGACAGGAACAGGTTTGGGATGTGCCGTGGGGTTGTCAACCCTAATGTTCATCCCATTCTATGTGTAAGTAAGCTGAACACACTACACGCTCATTCATAGCTCAGTCAGCGGACAGCCATGGAGGTGAGAGAGGGTTGTGCTGCTTGTTGACCGGGTGTCATGATAGGTGGGGGGAACAGGGTGGTGGATTGCCCTACACGGGGTGGTGAGGTGGGGGGGCAGGCCCTAGACTACCAGGGGTAGGGCTTCCTGGATTTGGGGTCAGCGATCGGTGATTGGGGAGGTCACCACTGTACTATGGAAAAAAGTATTTATTCAGGGAAAGGTGACTGGCGAGGGTACCAGTACACTATGGAAAAATGATTTGAACACTTCTGGTGGGAGATCGGGGACTGGGGATGGACCGTAAACTATGGAAACAGGGGGTTTTATTATCAGGTGGGAGATCAGGGACTGGGGGGTGGGGGCCGCAGTACCTCCACCAACCACTGGGGTTGCACAGAGTACCACCAGGTTTTTGTCGGTGGTGATTTGTTCCATGCAAGGACCTTTGCAAAGGTCCTTGTGTGGAGCAAAACCTTAGTGAATGGCATGGCATGGATATGCAGGTCCCCTCCCTCTCATTTGCATTCCGGCCCCCCTCACTACTTTGCCCAGGCACAAACCCAGTTTGTGAGGGCAAACTGGACTTTGTGAATACCAACTATTCACAAAGCCCCAGGCAAACTGGATTTGTGCCCGGGCAATGTTTTGTGAATCTGGCCCATAGTATGTTATCAAAAGTAGAGTGATGATTTACAGTAAGTTAATAAGGTGCAGGGACTGTTTCATATACCTGTAAGAGTATCACTTCTTGCGTGCTTATGGTGGTAGAACTACTCACTGTTCTCTCACTGTAAGGAAGTGTAAGGAGATACTCTTACTGCCATAACAGACAATCCTGGTGCCCCATTAACATATGTTATAGACACATACTCGGAATAGTCTCCTATTACATTAACATATATTATAGATACATACTTTGAATGGTCTAGTATATCATCTACATTTTATAACTACTGCTAGACCTTGGGAATCTTATAAAATAGGGGCCCAACTCAGAAACATTTTATATATTATCTTTCAAATTTTTTTACAGACAAAGGCTAGCCTACACAAGACAAAAAAAAAAAAACAGAATAAAAAAGATAATATGATTTGAAGGTAGGGAAATTCATGTGATGTGATTAGGGATGTAACACTAAATTGAAATTATACCAAATTAGCATTTACCATATTAACAGAAGATGAGACAGCGATCAGAAGATGCATATAAAGCATAAATGAGTCTGAAAAATGAGATATCCTGGTACAGACTGTGCAGCCTTAGTGTAACTTCCCTCAATCCCCGTCAGTTGTACTGGCCACTATTATAGCCTGTACTAGATAGGATGTACAATCCTGTTTAAAGGCAGTGTCTGCTGGGGGGGAAGCCTTGTTAGCCTGACTTACACAAGGATTGTATGCCCATGATGCCTTGCTCTTGGAGTGAAGCTTTAGAGTACAGTATATGTGTGGTTTGGAAAGATACACAAAAACAAAACAATATGGCTATTTCTTCTCTCCTAGCATCCTTTTATGGATCCCACATTCTACTTTTCCTGCTAGCTGCCTCTTCGGTATGTTCACTCTGAGCGTTCTAATTGTCTAGTGGGCACTATTACATTTTTATGTGCACGTTATTTAATATAGTTATTATTTATCAGTTTATGAGCTGGTCTCCCTTGAGAACTATGCCAGAGACATTACAGCAATGAGCAGTTGGACTTACATAGAAACATAGAAGTTGGCGGCAGATAAGGACCACAAGGCCCATCCAGTCTGCCCATTTCTTTTTCTACCTTATGAATGTGCCATCAGACTTTGCTCTGTCAATGGCCTATCTATTCATACTCATCTGTATTGCTCCCTTATACCTATCCCATGCCTGTTTGAAGCTCTGCACTGTATTCATACACACCACTTCCTGAGGTAGGCCATTCCATGCATCCACCACCTTTTCTGTGAAAAAGAACTTCCTCACATCACCCCTTAATCAGCCTCCCTCTAATCTCATGCTGTGTCCTCTTGTCATGCTATGTTTCTTATATTGAAATATGTTAGACTCTTTTACCTTGTTAATGCCCTTAAGGTGTTTGAATGTTTCGATCAGATCACCTCTCTCCCCCCTTTGCTCTAGGGTATACATATTGAGCTCCATTAATCTGTCCTCCTATGTTATCTGATGCAGTCCCTGCACCATTTTGGTTGCCCTTTGCTGGACTGCCTCAATTTGGATAATGTCCTTGTGAAGATGTGGCCTCCAGTACTGCATGCAGTACTCCAGATGGGGCCTAACCTGTAAAGAGGGATTATTACCTCCCTCTTCCGACTTGTGATTCTCCTACCAATACATGTCAACATCCTCCTAGCCTTACCTAGTGCTTCAGTGGTCTACTTGGATGATTTCATGTCATTGGTGATGATGATGCCCAAGTCTCTTTCTTCCCTTGCGATTGCCAGCAACTCCCCTCCCAGCCTATTGGTGGCTTCAGGGTTTCTCTTCCCTATGTGCATGATCTTGCACTTCTTTGTGTTAAACCCCAGTTGCCACTCTCTGACCATTTTGCTAGTTTATCCAGATCTCGTTTCATTCTGCCCACCCCATCTGGATCATCTGCTCTTTTGCAGATCTTGGTGTCATCTGCAAACAAACAAACCTTACCCTCCAGTCCATCTGCAATGTCACTGATGAAGATATTGAAGAGGACTGGCCCCAGGACTGATCCCCGAGGTACCCCACTTGTGATTTGCATCTCTTCTGACTGCAGTATTGAGTGTTATTGATGTGTACAGTGTTTTTTTCTATGGCACTATGACACTAGTGGGAGCATTCTACTTGTTCAAGCATGACAGTGGGTACCTGAATAAATCAGCAGTGAAGATGGGGAGATTGTTTTGCCATGATAATGGATTCAACTAGAATCATCCTACTCACACGGGCATAACTAGCAGCTCACATTTGAAACATTCCTTCAAACATCATTAATCTTTCCGATGGCTTAATATACTTTTCCTCCTTGTTAAACGTTTGATTCTCATGAATTGGAGATCTACCCATGTTTCATCTTTTTCAGATGTTCTTCAAAACCTATCTCAGTATGCATGATTAGATCAACGTTCCCATCTTTCCCATGATCGACTCCCTGTATATGATAGATGTTGGCAGGATTACTTCTCATACATCGATTCTTCCATTATCCCTAATCCTTAATAGACTATTTAGATTTTGTCCATTAATAATCATGCACAGTTATCTTCTATACCTCAGCTTTCTTCTTTTTCTCTTTTCTCTCTACTCTCTCTCTCCTCCTCTCTCTGTCTCTTTCCCTTTTTTACATTACATCCTCCTACTATGGTACAGTAATTGCAACCTCTTTTGTACTGGTTTTTGCAAATATAATTAGGCTTAACCTTAATTGATGCTTATTATCCTTCACATTTGATAAATATTTTCTTTTTAAACCAATACTGATATGCACTGTATATTTTTCTTGTATTATTCTCCGGTAATCCTTGTTTGCTTCCCTTTTGTTATAGCCTATATTTAACTTAAATATTTTGACACCCTTTTATTTGTATGTATACTATTCTATGCAGTCTGTTTGGTGCGTTATATGGAGGACACTCTATATTCATATTGCTTGTATGTTTATCTAGTTGAACATTTTTCAATAAAAAGATAAAGTAAAAAAAAAAAAAACATCATTAATCTTGTCCCTGCCTCCAGCTGCTGATTCTTTTTGAATTTTTCATTGTAAGAAATAAGACGTACAGACAGCAAAGATTATTTTGGATGTGCACAAAAACAGTTACAGCTGATCAGATTTACATAAGAGAATAACTATTTAAATTATCATCTGGGTTCAATAAATGCAATGAAGTCATGGTATTTATTTATTTTATTTATTTATTTATTTATTGAAATGTTTCACCAGGAAGACACGCTGAACAACAAGTTGCTCATCTCCCGGTGCGACCTGGTGGGGGTACAATTTATTTTATTATTTATTTAGAAGAGATTCACCAGGAAAGCAACATAAACTGTGGAGCAGCTCATTTCCAGAAGCGTCTGTGGGGGTTACATAAGGAGATGGCAAATGCCAACAACAAGAGAACAGTGTACAGAATCATATACATTCTTCATACAAGAGCAAGTTAATACAAAAACAAGGCGGACATATTTAGAGAATAAACAGGGACATATTATGCAAAAAAATATAGCTAGATGCATCAATTTTCTCTGATACATGGTGCCAAGACATCAAATTTTATGGACGACAAACATGGGCTTAATACTAGTGACTAAGCCAGGTTAGAATGAGGAGAGAGATGACTCCTAAAAACAGAGCTTACAGTTCAGTGGAGGGAGCTGGCAGGACATGTGCTAGTAGGATCAATGGAAGTGTTTAATTCATGCACCATACGCGATGCAGATAGGGGAAGAAGAGCAGGAGGGGGTGAGAGAGTAGGTGGTGTAGGGGGACAGTAGAGTGATTGGGTAGCCAGGACTTTTACCCCTTCAGAGTGCTGAGAACTCTGCAAGGCAGCTGAGGAAAATAGTGATATAGAGTAGGGGAGGAGGGGAGGAGATGGATGAGGGAGTAGAGGTAGAGGAGCGGGCAACTATAGTGTTAAGGTCTTAAGGGGAAGAGAAGGAAGGTATTGATAAAAGGGGGGGTAGGTAGGTAGGGTGGATTAGTTGCAGTTGCAGCAGTGTGCTGTGTGCTTCCGAAGAAGTGCAAGGGAGCGGTGATTATGGGTGGAGTGAATTTCAAGAGGGAGGTAGTTCCAGGAGTTAGGGAATATGTATGAGAAGGCATTTCAGCCAGCTGATGTATGCCGCAGGAGGAGGGAGAGCATTCTGTGCACATAGGATCAAAGTGAGTAGCAGGAAGTGGGGGGAATCAACAGGAGGGAGGACAGATACGATGGCAGAGAGTCGAACCAGAACTTACCTACTAGGGTTGCTGTGTGAGATAGGCGCCTGGCAGTGAGGGATGGGAAGGAAAGGGAGGAATACAGATTGCAGTGGTGAGTGAGGGGGGGCAGCCAAGGACAAAGCAGCAGAAGGAATTGAAGATGTCCAATCTGGCTAGGGTGGTCTTAGGGGCAGAACTGTACATGATGTCACCAAAATCAAAGACTGGGAGAATCATCTTTTGGACAATTTCATGCCTAGTTTGCATGGGCAGGCAGCTGAGATATCTGTATAGGGCACCTAGCTTAGGGAGGAGTTTTTTATGGATGGCATCAACATGTACACCTAAGTCTAGATTCTTGTCTAGCCATAACCCCAGGTACTTGAATGAGGGAATGTCATCCAGTTTAGAACCAGACAGGGTATGGAAGCTAGGGGTGGAGTCCAATCTGGACAGCTTTTGCCTGGTATCATAGTCATAGAGACCATTTTTTTTTACATTCAGGGAGAGTTGGTTAGCACTAAACCAGTGCTGGACATTGTTAAAGTCCAGTCAAAGGCTGGTAGTCACTTCAGCAGGGGAACACCCAGAGGAGAACAACACAATGTCATCTGCACACATGTGAATGCTGGCAGATGAGCAGGCAACAGGGAGATCATTCAGGAAGATGGAAAATAGAATAGGTCTGAGTACTGAGCCTTGAGGAACACTTGTGTTTATTGCAAGTGGGGGGATATCAAATTGCAGACTCTGAAAGATTGGGACTGGCCAGTGAGGTAAGATTGTAACCAGTCAGTGGCTGTTTCGGAGAGCCCAGCCGATGTCAGCTTGAAAAGGAGACATGAGTGTGCAACAGTGTCAAAGGCTTTGACCAGGTCGACAAAGATGGCAAAGGTTATGCATCCCTGGTCCATCCCTGTTAGAATGGCATCAGTGAGCTGGAGGAGGGAGGTGGTCATGGAGTGGTCTTTGTGGAAGTCAGACTGGAAGGGGGTGAAGAAGGAGGAATCAAGGAAAGCAGAGAGCTGTTCCTATGCCAGGTGTTCTTGAACCTTAGCCAGGATAGGTGGAAGGGATATGGGATGGAAATTGCAGGGATTTGAGGGGTCATCCCCTTTGGACAATGGGACCATGGTGGCAGATTTCCAGATCTTAGGCACAGTTGCATGCAAAAAGGAGAGGTTCAGGAGATGTGCTGGGGGGGGGCAATGGCATAGGTGGAGAGGTGAAGAAGTTTAGGGTCAAGACCATCAGGGATATTTCCTTTGGTTGGATTCAGGGCAAGCAATACTCGTAAGGTGTCATCAGGGTTGACAGATTTGAAGGTGAAGCGCGAGGTGGAAGGAGAGTGTGAGTAGGGGGGAGCATTAGAGGGTGGAGGAGTGATTGGTGGCAGAGCTGCAAGGAGGAAGGAGGCACAAGCAATAAAATAGTTACTAAATTCTATGGCCATGGTGGGTGGGTTATCAATTAAATGGGAGCCAATTTTTAGGGCTGAGAAGGGGGGTTGGGAGGGTAGGGAAAACAAGGTGTGGATAACCTTTCAAAATTTGGATGGATTCCTTATGCTGTTTTGGAAGGAGGTGTCGAAGTAGTCCCTTTTAGTGAGGTGAGTGGCATGGGTACAGGCATTTCTGAATGCATGATATTGCTGATGATCTTGCTGGGTACCTGAGGTCTTGTATGTGGCCCACGCTTGGTCACGTGCATGTTGGCAAGTAATGAGTTCAGCAGTCATCCAGGGCAGGTAGCAACCCTGGACTCTTGCATATCTTAGTGGAGCGTGGCTGTCCCAGACAGACAGGAACTGCATGGTAAAGAGGTCCAGGGCTGCGTCAGTTGAGTGGGCAGTGGAGATCGGTGACCAGTCGATCCTGGCCAGCTAATTTTGAATGGTGGAGATGTCAAGGGAGCGGAAGGAGCAGATTTTTAGAATGATGGGGGGACTTAGTATGGTGGATCTTGTGCATGCAGTAGACCATGTGATGGTCACTAAGTGCATCACTTGATGATGCGGTGGGGGGGGTGAGGATAAAACCCAGTCTAGTGGGGTATGCTTGTCAGTTTTATGGTTTAGTCGTGTGGGGTCATCTATCAATTGCTTTAGGTTTATTGAAGCTGCATGGGTGCAGACTTTGAACTGTTTACTGGTGAGCCAGTTTATGTCAAAATCCCCAATGAAGTACAGTTCCCCAGGGGTGGGAAGGGATGTGATGGTGGAGAAGAGATCAGAGATAGAGGAGAGCTTGGAGATGGAGAGATTGGGACAGCAGTAGACACCACCAACATAGATGGGGAGAGAGGAGGGTAGAGATATTTTTATTAGTAGCAACTCATATAGTGAAGGGGGGAGATAGATAGGTAAACTGAGTATTTGATAGAGGAGGAGATTTACATAGTGACACCTCCAGTCCTGGACATGCAATCTTGGCGGATGATAGAGTACCCAGGAATGAAGATGTCTGTGTCTGGGGTTTTGGTGCTGAGCCACGACTCAGAGATAATGAGCATAGAGGGGTTTTATTGTAAAATGAGTGGCTGCAGGGGGTCAATCTTGGGAAGGAGAGGTCTAATATTTAAGTGGGCTATACTCAACCTCTTTAAGAAATTTGTTGTAACTGTTGTGAAGGAACCTGGATTGGGTTCAATTTCACCAGGGACTAGATGAAGAATTAGACATACAGTTTACCATTTCACATATCCAAGAAATTAAACATTCAATTACATTTGTAACAAGATATACAGTCAAAACATAACATAAATAATCATACAATTGCATTTGTGACATAACATACAGTTAAATATATCATACCTGTGGAATATGTATTTAAATACAAGTGGCATATCTAACAAACATAGTAAAGAAATTTAGTGTAACCTTGGAGGCAAATCCTTACAGGAATGGATCACAGTTAAGAGGCAGATAATTTAGCAATTGTTGAATGAATGAATGAATGAGTAAACGAATGAAAAATGAATGAATGAATGAATGAATGAGGTGCAGTGAGGGGACATGAAGGAGGGTAGAGGGGTAGACAGGGGAAACCAGCTGGGGGAAGGAGGGGATAATGATGGAGGGGACATTACCAGAGCAAAGTGAGCAAAAAATTAGTTGCGAGGTCATGTGATGCAAGCTGCCTGAAGGCTGTGCCTACCCTGGGTTCCTACCATTCATCCAAAATAATTGGACTTTAAACCAACTTTAGTGATCTGAACTACACAACTGAAGTGGCTGGAGATTCCTCAACCTCTGCCTATTGTTTAGACTTACGTTTCTCGGCATCGCAAAGCTTCATCGCGGTGATGGAGGCAGAGATGAAACAGGCCGCGATGCGGTATACCCCACCTAACACACCCGAGAAGCTCTCCAAGAAAGCGAGGAATCAGGCCTCTGGGAACCTGAATAAGGCGGGCAGTCCTACTTCCCCCACAATGCCCTTGTCCGAGGAAAGATTCCTCCAGGAACTCTCACCTTTTCGCGAGGCGCTGGACAACATCACAGCTGAGCTCAAATCTATTAAAGGGGATCTCACTACTCTAAGTAGCAGAATGAGCGACTCGGAGGCCAGACTCACCTCCCAAGAAAGATTGAGAGACAAAGCTGACTCGGAAATCACTTCGTTGAGACAGCAAGTCCAGAAGCTTCAACTCAAGATGGAGGATTAGGAAGGGCGTAGCAGGAGGAATAACCTCCTGATAATTGGGCTGCCTGAATCTGAAGAAGGCTCGGATGCCATTCTATTCCTTCAGAAATTCCACCTCAAAGTCATGGGGCCCTCACCACTGAACCCCCAATATCACATCGAGAGAGCACATAGATCTCTGAGGCCGCGGCTTCCACCAGATTCCCCTCCCCGCCCGATCATCATCAAGTTCTTAAGCTACCTAGAAAAGCAGCATGTACTCAATAAAGCCAGAGATTTGCAGGCCATTACCTAGGGCTCCTCCAAAATAAGACTCGCTCAGGACCTTCCGCTTGAGACCAGGCAGAAAAGAACTGCTTTCCATCCAATTGTCCACAAGCTGATTGCGGCGGGTATCTGATTCAGGATGCTGTACCCAGCCAACTTAAAGGTCACGACTGACGGTTCATCAACCACCTATGAATCCCCTGAGCAAGCCACTAAAGACTTAACTTCTAAGCTCCCCAACCTCTTCAAAGAGACATGAACTATAGGTGTTTTCAACAAAATGTCATATTAGCTCTGTCTCCCTTTTATAATTTTGTATTTATTTTTGCTCATTACCTGTATGCTTTTGCTGGGAAAAGTTGGCCTTAAGCTGCTTGGTGCGGGGGGGGCTTCTGGATCCGGTACTGAAGGGGCCATTAACGCCTCAAATCCCCTAGGGCTGCTACCGGAACCTTGGAACTGAATTCTGTTCCAGCTCGCCGTTTTCGGCTGCGGACCACATTAGGTCCCACAATAAAATATGCCCCCCCTGGGCATTCCGGTGGTAGGGAGACAATTAATTAACTTACTGTTACCCGACTTAATTCTCCTTGGGTTCCAGCCATGTCCGTAAAAGACTCGCAGTTCAGACCTGAATTTGCATATGAGGGTAAGTGTTCACCTCTTAATATTTAGACGGTGAGTCACAGCATTCCTATGCTTAGGCTGTTCTTGCCGCTGGCTACGTTTATTTACTGAAGTTGCCCCCTTAATCACAGTTGCAGTTCCCAAACTTCATGACTAAAAGAGGATGGTGGGGGGAGGGCCCGGGGATGGGAGAGGCTCGTAGGAAGCTGCCTCACGAGCTGAGAAAGGGGGAGGCATGGCGATCTACAGGAGAATACTGTAGGGCTTTGTTTTATAGTTGGCTGGACAATACTGCCAGTCAGGTCACTTTCCCATTTTTGTTGCATTACCACATCAAGATGGTATTGGTGCATGATGCTTATGGGATCTGCCATCGGGGTTTTTGTTCCAGCTATCTATTACTGGGTTCCTCATGATCTACCTGCCCAAATCTGGAACGATTTTGTATATAGTTCGTGGGTTTTTTCTTCTTTTTTGGGGGGGAGTGTTCACCCTGGGTTTCAGGTCATGATTCCTCGACTACAGTCCAAGGTTAATATCTTTTCTTTGGTAGTTCTTGTATTTCAGAGATCCAGCTGTCATTTCTGGTATAGAGTGTGCGGGCTCAAAATGGGCTCTAGAGTATGCTATAGCTTCTTTTCTGGTTTGGTGGCTCACAACTTCCCATTTATCCAACTTAATTGTTCATTAATACTACGATGGCGATTAAAGTAACTACTTGGAATGTGCGAGGGCTTAGAGATAAAACCAAAAGGCTCCAAGTTTTTAAACACTGTGACTTACTCAGGATTGATGTTCTTATGCTTCAGGAAACTCATTTGGCTAATAACGAAACAATCTGGATGCATAGATCTGGCTTCTCCCAAGTTTTCTCGGCTAACGGATCTGAAGCTAGCAAAGGAGTAGTTATCCTAATCAAGAATCATGTTTCTTTTCTGGCTGAAGAGAAACTAGCAGACCCAGAGGGCAGATTTATTCTGGTCAAAGGCTGTCTCAACAATTGTAGTATCATTCTTGGATCTGTCTATGGTCCAGTTGGAGGGAGTCCGGATTGTTTTATGACCCTGGCAGATAAGATCAGTAATTTCCTACCCTCACATTTAATATTAAGGGGGGACTGGAACGTCCCACCATGCCAAGCTCTTGACAGAACTTATACGCCAATTAGGCCAGCGTCCCCAGCTCAAAAAGCTCTAGTGGATTTTATGCAACTTTTGGGGCTATGTGATCCCTGGCGGCTTGCTAACCCTTCACTCCGATCTTTTTCCTTCTTTTCTCAGGTACATAACTCATGGTCCAGACTAGACTATATTCTGACCAGTAAGTCACTTCTTCCTGGTATTTCCCAATCAGGTATCGAACCGATAGTGGTGTCAGACCATTCAACAGTCTGGGTTAGGATCTCACCAGACCCTAACTTCCACCGAGACACCATCTGGAAGCTTAATACCCAACTCCTCAAACATGAACAGACTGTATCTCACATTAAAGACCTGATCTCTAATTTTATGGACCTTAATAAGAACTCCACTCCGAGAGTAGACTCAATATGGTGTGCGCTGAAGTGCTTCCTCAGGGGGGAATTAATAAAAATCACATCAGCGAGGAAAAACCACAGGTTGGTACAGGCCGCTTCGCTGCTAACCAAAATTAAGGAGTTAGAGCACTCCCTTTCCCCCTCTTCCCTCTCAGGCCCATTAGAATCCCTATTAAAGCTTAACAACGAATACGCAGACTTACTGAAAGAAAAAGCCGAATAAGCTATTTTAAAAACCCAATCCAAATACATTGACCAAGGCGAAAAGGCCGGTAGATTATTAGCTCTCAGATTGCGTAAGATAGAGAGCTCGAGATTGATCCCGATGCTACAAACCTAGGGGGGAGCAGTCAAGACTACGCCCAGAGAGATCACTCAGATGTGTGAGGCATTTTACAGTAAGCTTTATAGCAGACACTCCTCCCCAGCGTCCCTGCTGGATATCTCTACCTACTTAGAAGGTATTGACCTCCCTCACCTCCTCCCACTCCATAAAAGATCCCTCACCTCCCCCATCACACTACTCGAAATAGAGGAGGCGATTGCCTCCTTAGCTCCTGACAAAGCACCGGGCCCCGATGGTTACCCATCTAATTTCTATAAAACCTTCAACAAGGAGCTGGCGCCTCTTCTCCTCAAGCTTTATGAGTACATGTTTGAGGCTGATGCTGTGGACCCTACATTATTAGAAGCCACAATTGTGCTAATCTTCAAGCCAGATAAACCACCTATGGACCCTGCAAGCTACCGTCCTATCTCTCTCTTAAATTGTGATATTAAGATCCTATCCAAAATTTTAGCTGAGAGGATTAAAAAGATCTGGATCCATCTTCTGAGCCCGGAGCAAATAGGGTTCATTCAATCTCACTCCCCGACTGATCACCTTAGGACCCTCTCCCATATCTCACATGCAGCCCAATCACCTCATACTCCGATGGCCTTAATCTCCCTAGACGCTGAAAAAGCATTTGACAGAGTTAATTGGGATTTTTTATGGGCAACACTTGCCAAGATGGAATCCTCAACCTCCTTTATTCGGTGGATTCAGGTCATTTACCAATCTCCCTTGGCTAAGATCTATTGCAACGGTGTTTTCTCTTCCCTTTTCCATCTCTTTACAGGTACTAGACAAGGTTGCCCCCTCTCCCCCTTTCTGTTCAACTTATACTTAGAACCTCTCCTCCATAATATTAAAAGATCTCCTCATATCCAGGGTTGCCCGGTACTACAGCAAGAGTTGGTTCTCTCTGTCTACACGGACGGCATCCTCCTTCATGTCACTCACCCTGAATCGTCATTAGAGCATGCCCTTCAAGCCATTATGCAGTACGACCGCCTCTCCTATTACAGACTGAATCTGGCAAAATCAGAAGTATTCCCATTTAATCCCTTCACGCACAAAGCTAGTTTTTCTAGATTTGGTATGAGATGGTCCCCCAGATCGATCAAATACCTGGGCATTCACCTTACCAATGACCCTCTTTTACTCAGGAAACTTAATTTAGATGACCTTATGACTAACATTCAATTAGACTTCCAAAGATGGTCCAAACTCCCTATCTCTCTTTGGGGTAGAATCAACATCATTAAGATGAATGTCCTGCCCCGGATTTTCTACCCTCTCAATTTACTGAGTCTCTGGCTACACCTTTCATACTTGCAGCACCTTCATTCTACCCTCTCTCAATTTATTTGGCAAAATAAGTCTTCCCGACGTTCTTACTCCAAACTCTGTCTTCCTAAAGGCAAGGGGGACTTCGCTTCCCTAACCTAACATATTACCACTGGGCAGCTCACCTCTCCAAAATGGGTAGATGGCTCCCAAATAGGGCCGAAGGACCTCCCCCGATCTGGCTCCAAATCGAAAGACAGATACTCGTAGAAACTAATCTTTGCTCTCCGACTATATTTTTTCTTCCCAGTTCAGCACTTCCGCCCTCATGATCAAACCCGGCCATCCTCACCTCCCTTAAAACCCACTCTCAGTGCCTACAATACCTCAAAATCTTCCCAAAAAGAGACTTGGCACAACCCCTTGTTCTTAACCCCAATATTCGGTTAGGAGGCTCAATGATTTCTCTAGACTGGCTTCCTCCAATTCGTGAGGCCTTGGTTGAGAACCTATATTCTCAGAACTGTCTCCTATCCTCCACGGATATTATGGCCAGGTTTAATCTCCCCCCAAGTTATATCTTCAAGATATATCAGTTGAGGCATCTCATTAGCGCCAATTTTGGGACTGAGTTCCGCTGCTCACAAGTTGACCCCTTTCTCTCCCAAGTCCAGGAATTAGCCTCCAAAACCCATGGAACGTCCACTATATGTTCTTACTTGTTGGGTCTCAAATTTCTGGACTCCCTCCCAGGTTCTAGTGTCTGGACTTCTCTCCTGCCTGATCTTGTCCCTAATTGGTCACGCATCTGGAAAGATTTATACAGATACCATACTCAGGATAGGTTTAGACTTATCCAATATCACATTTTAAATAACATGTATTATACTCCGGTTAAATTAGCTCACCTAGGGCATTTGCCTCTCCCTCTCTGTACCAGATGTTCACAATCAGAAGGAAACCTGCTTCACATCTTTTGGCAATGTGAAAAGGTGACCCTCCTGTGGCGCTCCATCCAGTCCAATTTGGATCCCCTTTTGGGTCTTGATGGTCTTTTTACTGCAGAAATTTGCATCCTGGGTATCTATTCCAAAGTTGAGAACCAGGAGCGTAGATTTCACATGACACTTATCTCAATGGTAGTTAAACGTCTAGTGCTCAAGCATTGGTTGGACCAATTAACCATAACATATGCAGAGTAGTTGAATGACCTATCAACTTGCTTCAATATGGAGAGACTTATGGCCAGTTCTCGTAACCATATGGACTTGTTTCATAAAAAATGGGACAAACTATACACGTTGTACTTACATTAGAGCCCACTTGGTTCTATCTCTGTTGCTCTCTTACCTTATTTATCTCACCACCAGTCTTACAAGCCCATGATGCTATGTTAATAGCATATGACATGCCAATATGCACACTCGGTAGGTTAGGGTCAGGGGGTGGTTTGGGGCATTATAGTGGGGGGTTGGGGGTTTCTTTTTCCTGGTTATATGTCTCATTTCACACTTTGGTCTAAAGAGAGTTGTTATCTAGCCATATGATAGTTTTTGATGTTAGCCTATGTTTTGGTGTAGTTCTACAAAATCAATAAAGTTGAATTTCAAAAAAAAAAATTAGTTGCAGGGGGCAAGCTAACACAGGGCTAGTGCAATATGGGAGCACCTCAGACAGAACAAAAAGTGCAAGTTATTAGCTCAAGTGAACTAATTCCTTTGTTTAAGTGCAGGGGTAGAGAGGGGGGCAGAAGAGAGGTGGGGTAAGGGATAGGGTAGGGAAGGATGACCCTTCAGAGTGCGGAGATTGCTGCCAGTGAAGGAATGAGGTGAGGACTTAGAATGGGGGCAGGAGTAGGCAAGGACAAGTTGGGTAGAAATAGTAGAGGGAATGGTAAAGGGAAGGAGGAGAAGGGGTGTGAGAAACTTGCCTAAGAATAGGCCTCTTCAGGATGCTGAGAACCCCACCAGAAAGCAGAGTCAGGCAAGGATGAGTTAGGTAGAAAGGTTGGAGGAGAAAGGGAAGGGAAGGAAGAGTCATTTCCAAGTGCTGGAACTCCTCCAGGATGTTGAGAACCCTACCAGGGGGCAAAACTAGGTGAGGACATGTTGGGAAGAGAGAAACAAGGATGAAGGGAAAGGAGGGAAGAGGAAGGAAGTAAAGAAGAAGCTTGCCTAAGTTTAGGCCACTCCAGAATGCTGAGAACCCTGCCAGAGTGCAGAATCAGGTGAGGACTAGTTGGGTAGAAAGGATAGAGGGGGAGTGAAGGAAGAGTGATTGCCCAGTGCTGGGCCCCTCCAAGATGCAGAGAACCCTGCCAGGGGATAGATTTTAGGAGGACAACTTGGGCAGAGGGAAATAGGGGAATAGAGGAGGAAAGGAAAAAAAGGAGGGAGGGAAGGAAGAAACTTACCTGAGAGTAGACATCACCAGGGTGCTAAGAATCCCAACAGAGGGCAGATTTAGGAGAGGACAAGTTGGGTAGAAAGGAGAGAGGGGAGAGGGAGGAGGAGGCTTGCCCAGTGCTAGACCCCTTGAGGATGCTGAGAACCCTGCCAGAGGTCAAAACTAAGCAGGGGGTAAGTTGGTAATGGAAGAAGGTTGGGGTAGGAGTGAGAAGGTAAGCAATGATGGGAGAGGAGAGCGTGCTGAGAAGCAGTTTCAGAGGGGAGGAAGGTTTAATAGGGGATGTGAGTCATGGAGAGGAGCAGAGGTATAGGAGGGTGGTTAAGGAGGGTTAAAACAGAAGCAGTTAAATGAGAGAAAGTTGTGTAAGGCAGAGGCAAGGGAGTAGGATGAGAAGGAGGAGTGACATATTTGTGGGGGGGAGGGAGTTCCCAATTTGTGGGAAACAATGGGTGAAGCCTGACTGACCAATGAGAGTGGTTCAATGGGGGGACCAACAAAGTGCAAGTGTCCGAGGACCTGAGAGAGTGGGAGGGGGAGGGGGAAGAGAGTGAACATGAGAGGAAGGAGGGAAGTTCTCCTAACCAAAATTTAGACGTGAGTTTGGCACAATGAGTGAGGACCTGTTGGCAAGTGGGGGAAAGGACAGGGGTATAGTAGAGGTCACAGTGATGTGTGCATGATGGAGCATCAAGGGCAAAATGATGGAGCTAAAGAGAGTGTCCAAACTGGTTAGAGAGGATTTGGAAGCAGCACCACAGACTACACCACAGTAGTCAAAAGTGGGGAGAATCATCTTCTGGACTAGTTCACGCTGCACCGTAGGAGGGATGCAACTACGGTTCCTGAATAAAGTATCAAACTTGGGGCGCAGTTTTTTTCAGGGTGGCGTCAATGTGGCCAGAGAAGTTGAGGTGTTGGTCCAATCAAACCCCAAATTATCTGAATGAGGCGGTGTCCTCTAGGATTGCCCCATCCAGGGTATGGAAAGAAGGTAAAGAGTGGAGCCTCTACCTAGTGCCAAAGGTCATGGAGACAGTCTTTTTGGCATTTAGGAATAGTTGATGTGAGGCAAACCATAGCTGAACCTGGTGGAAGTCACGCTGAAGGGTGGTTGCTACATTGGCAGGGCATTTGCCAGAGGAGAACAGGACGGTGTTGTCAGCATACATATGGATACAGGAAGAGGGGGAGCATACTGAGGGCAAGTCATTTAGGAAGATGGAGAAGAGAATGGGTCCACACACCGAGCCCTGTGGGACTCCTGTGGAAATAGGGAGGGGAGAAGAGACTGTATCCTGGATCTTGACTGATTGTGTTCTGCCTGAGAGGTAAGCTCTAAACCAGTTTTGGGCAGAAGGAGACAACCCAGCAGCTGTAAGGTAGTCAAGAAGTAGGGCATGGGAGACTGTGTCGAAAGCCTTGGTGAGGTCGACAAAGATGGTAGAGGTAATGAGGCCATTATCCATCCCGGTGAAGATGGAGCCAGTGAGCCTGAATAGGGAGGTGGTAGTGGAGTGGTTCTTCTGAAAGCCAGATTGGAATGGAGTGAAAAAAGGAGAGTCATTGAGGAAGGAGGTTAGTTGAGAGAGGACTAGGTGTTCTTGGATCTTAGCAAGAGCAGGGAGGAGGGAGACTGGGTGAAAATTTGCAGGGGAGGAGGGGTCACCACCCTTTGGGAGAGAGAGGACTACTGCATGTTTCCAGGATGAAGGGATAGATTAGGATAAAAAGGAGAGATTTAGGATTAAGGACAGAGGGTAGGCTATAGCAGAAGCTGAAAGGTAGAGGAGTTTAGTGTCAAGGTCGTCTGGTGATGAGCCTTTAGAATGATTAAGAGAGAGAAGAGCCTTTACTGTTTCCTCTGGGGAGACAGCAGAAAAGGAGAAGGAAGGGTGGGTGTGGAGGGGTTGAGTGCTGGGTGTGGGAAGATGAGGGGGGAGGGACTTTATAAGTTCTGTGGCGTAGGAGGTATAATAGGAGTTAAACTCTTGAGCCACTGTGCATGGTTCGGAGACCAATGAGTTGTTTATTTTAAGCACTGCGGGAGGTGGATGTGAAGGAGGGGAGAATAGGGCATGGACCACTTTCCAGAATTTGGAGGGGGAATTGATGTTTTTGAGAAAAGATGATTTAAAATATTCAGACTTGGCATGTCTGGTAGCTTTTGTGCAGGCATTTCTTAACATGCGATACCTGACATAGTCTGGGGAAAGCTGGAAGGCCTTATGTTTCCTCCAAGCTTTGTCTCACTCCCTGAGACAGGTCAGTAACTCAGGGGAGACCCAGGGATGATGGTTGACATGAACTCTAGTGCATTTGAATGTAGCGTAGGAGTTCCATGTAGTTAGAAATTTATCTTTAAAATAAGTGATGACTTGGTCAATGGAAGGGGCAAAGGAAACAGGAGCTGGCCAGTAATTAAGAAGGGGATTAAGGTTTAAGGAGCTGAAGGAGTGGAGTTGCAGAATTTTGTGTGGCAGTTTTGGTCTATGGACTTTCCTGACTACAAAGATTGGGTGATGATCACTGAGGGCAATTGGGAGGATGCCTGATTTAATGACTTGGTGGGAGGTGAGAGGTGAAAGGCCAGTCTATAAGGGAGTGGTTAAGGGTTTTATGATTTAGGCGGGTGGGTTACAGGATGAGTTGGGAGAGACTGAGGTCCATGATGTCATTACGTGTCTTAGCAGTTGTTGGTGCTAGCCAGTTTGTTTACATCATTATTGTTCACCTTTATGTGAGAGGGAGGTTATGGAGATAATGAAATCCAAAGTATTGGATGCCATGGAACCAGGACAACAGTAGATGCCGGCTATGAAGATAGGGGAGGAAAAAGGCAAGGTAATATTTACTACAAGTGGATAATGAGGATGATAGAATGGTTGTGAATCAAAGTGAGGACAGGATATACATGGCTACTCCACCACCCCTGCCAGTCCTATTCTGCCTGATTATGGAATAACCTGGGATATTAATGAGGAGATCAGGTATTTTAATGTTTAACCAAGTTTCTGTTAAAATTAGAACATCAGGTGTGAGTGAGATTACAATAGGATGTAAAAGGTCAATTTATGAGATGAGACTGCAGATGTTTAAGTGGAGGATTTTCAGGCCCTTGGGTGGGACAGATGGGGTGGGGGAAGTTAGTATGTTAGTGGAAGGATTACAACTGGCAGAGGTGGGTGTAGTGGGGCCAGGATTGGGATGAACATTTTCTGATCCGAGTAAGAGGAGTGCGATTATGAGGGAGTGGAGTTTAGGGCATTTGTGACGGGCCGAGGATTTTGGAAGTATTTGGGAGGGGTGGAGGCTAGGTGGGGTGAAGATAAGGTGATGAGGGAAAGCAAGGTGGTTAGGGGCTGAGAATAGAGTAGCGGGGGGGGGGAGTGAGGGAAGTGAGACCAGAGTATTTGAGGGGGTGTAGGAGTTATGGTAAGGATAAAGGTAGGGGCTAGGAGAGTGGAGGGGGAAGTTGAGAAAGGTTTATTGGACTGAGGACAGTGCAGAGCTGAAGCAGATAAAACTGACAGAAGAATTAGAAGGAGGGGGAGTAGTGAAGGAAGGGTGGGCATATTCTATGGATCGTGGTAGTAAGAATAGATCAGGATATACTAATCAGCAGTAGGGAGTAGATCAGTGGCACTGGCAGAAGTAATGTGACTGTGAGAAGTGGTGGACAGTAACAATTGCCAGTAGCAGCAAGTTTATTGAGTTGTTGCCCTCCAGTGGCTTTGCACTATAATTTGCAAATGGGAAAATCACAAATAATGGGACTTAAATTGGGGGCGGTCACAGACAGCAAGCTAGGTGCCAGCAAGGTCTCCAAAGGAGAGAAAAAAAGAAGCTACAGTCAGGGACGGATAGGAGAAATTAACTGACAATAGCTTTCACAGAAAATCCCAATTAGCTAGCAGAGGCACAGAATTGTTCAAGTTCTGACACAGAATCAGGAATACAATCTTAGCCCTCCAAAATTCTCAGTTCAAACACGTAGTTTAAGTACAAGTAAAATTACACTTTAAACTGAAGAAATTCGGCAGTGGGTGTATGAGAAACATCAGCAGTTTGGGGGAGACAAGACCCCTGCAAAGGCCAAACTTCAAATGCAGCACTGAGTATAAAAATAGTCCAGTAATCAGAGGCAATACAGAATTAGGGAAAAAATAAGGTTAATTTGGCCTATGGTAGTGACATAGTCCAGTCAAGAGGAACCGAAAATGCCGGGAAGGATGAGGAGCCAAACAGGGAGCTCATGGACCACAGGCAACCAATGAGAGCTGTCCCAAGAGAAAGGCGCCTACCCTTTGAAAATTTACAGATACAGCTACGCAGCCTTGAGTTCTTGGAGTGCTGTCTGGGCCATACCTGCAAGAAAAGGCTTGGGGCCAGGTGGCAGCAGGCTCTTCTCGCCGTGGAGGCATGTAGATCCCCATTGGAGGCGACCACGGAAGTGGTGCCAGCCCAAAGAGCTATGAGAGGACAGACAGGAAGGCAGGAAGGAAGAATTAATTAATGTGTTGGGCATTTAGTGCATATGGAGTATTGTCTTTTTTAAGATGTACAATAAAAACTGAGCTGAACACTCAGAGTTAGCATACTGAAGCAGCTATTTGCAAGAAGAGCAGTGCATAGGATCCTAGGAGAGAAAAAAAATTAGATATGGGAATACCAACTCTGAGTCAGATCAGAACCCCCCCAAGACCAACCCATCTCGACTCGACTCTGAAAATAAGAGTCATTTGGGACTCAGCACTGATTTGACCCAGTCCAATCCATTGATCAGTTTGGATCTGCCAGTTACCTGGTTCTGTCCTGGTCTGGATAATTTAAACCATTTTGGAGTTTTATTCCTGACAAAAATGAAACATCGGTGGGGAAATTTTAAATACAATTTTAAACATTAAATGGCATAAAGAACAGGTGTATTAAAGGGGAAATAGGGGAAACCTGGCTGTGTCATTTGACCCAGTCTGGATATATCTCTGACCTAGTTCTGTCTCAGTTCAGAAAATTTTCCAGTTTCGGACAAATCAGAGTAAATCAAAATCTTTTGCAAAAAGATCAAAGTCAGATTCAGATTTCGGCCCAGTCAAGTTTCCTATCCCTAAAAAAAGTATCCAAAATGCTTGTTTTTTGTGCATCTCTTCAGAACCCACACATATTCTAAAGCAATGTGATGACGAGTGTACGAGTGATGCCTGGGGCATCAGAACATCACACTCCAATAACATTCCAGCACTCATTCACTGCCTCCTTCTCACTTTAAACTGTCATCTTGTAAATGTCTATTTCTGTGCTTGTTTCACCAAGTATTTTCTCTGAAAAGAAAGAACACCGTATTTATAAAGTGCCATTCTTAGACTCAAAATGCAGTATACTGTGAACCATTACCAGTACTGTTTTGCACTTACATTGCTTTCCATAAGGCGTCACAAAAATACTTTAAAAATCAAACACACCTGATCACTGAGCACAGAAACATAGAAACAGTGAAAATGAAGGTGGAAAAAGGCCTAGTGGCCCATTCAGTTTCCCCGAGCCTGTGTCATTTTGGAGCTGTGCCCCTCTCAATCCTCCCTAACCCCTCCAGTCTGCTGCCTTACATGCTGTGCTTATGTGTTTGCCCCATGCAGTCTGTCATCACTCTTTCTGCAAAAAGTACTTTATGACATCCTTTTTATCCACCCCACACCTGTGCCAGGGAATTAGCCTAGTACAATGTTACCACTCATTGTGAACGGCTTGCTGCCGTTCACTTTAGGCATGTTTGCACTACATTTTCTGTAGCGTTGAAGGCTCTACTCCGGTCTGATGCTGCTTCACTGGGTGCACTCAAGCTCAGTCTGCCAACTTCCTGCATTATGGCCAGCATTTCTTCCAAGGTCAGGGAGGGGTTAAGCCAGAGACAATATTTATATGTGTAACTACCCAGTCCCCTGGGGTTAGTAGAACCCTATCAGGTATTATTGTTAGGAAGGTAGCAGGCAGCTGGCAGGGAGCTCATGAGGGGCTCCTTACATAATGACATCATTGTTTACTCAGCCAGCCTGAGGGAAGAATGATTAGGTCATCTGGAACTCTCGCAGCAGCATAAGCCACACTGTGTGGATAGCTGCTCTGGGGAGCTTATACTGCTCAGTTCTGGCAGAGTGTGAGCTTGAGTGAGGAGGTGAGAGTGGCAGAAGGATTGCCAGAGGGCTCTGAGGAGAGGGCCCAGGATTTCTCACCCTAGTGGAGTGACATTTCCAGCTTCCAGTGAAGTGGTGGAGGCAAGTGCTACAGCAGAATTTCCTGATTTCTACTCCCAGTGAAGTGGAAGGAACTGCATGTTCTCAGTGGACTCAAGGGGCAATCCCCTGAATGTTCTGTGGTGTTTTCAGCTGCCTTGGATAGGACCTGAAACAGACTGTTTGATCGGCTACCCAGGAGAGTGTTTTTGTTTTCCTTTTGTTGTTCCATGCCCTGTGGATGGGACAGCCTCTGTGAGTACTGTTCTAGGAGACTAGATCTCCACATTTTAAGGGTTTAGATTGTCTGGTGTGTGTGTGCCCATAAATAAGGCTGGATCGCACCTGTCAGTGCCCCTAGTTTCACCTGAGTGAGTGAATTATTGTTAAACTGTTCACCAAAGTGAGTGCATTTCTGCTCTTTGGTCACCCCAGTGAGTGACAAAGTTAAAATGTGGGACCTCTAGCATTTCAGTGGGGAATGGGGATTTCAATGGTGTAACCCTGAAGAATGGCAGAGACTGTCGGTTGGGGCCAAGGGTGGGAGGAACGGCATCTAAGTGCTTACAAGGTAGGGCTTCCTGGTTTGTAAAGGGCACCAGTTTTACCTGAGCAAGAGCCAAGCTGCAGGTTAAGGTGTGTGACTGAGTTTCACTTATGTGCACCTGTGTTCGAAGAAGAGTTCTGAGTGAATGGTTTAGATTCACTAAATAACTCATGGGAAGAAAATGTTCATGTGCATTGCCAGGTGTCCACTAATGCACCTTTTGGGAATTTGGGAAGACAATTGTTCTGTTGTGTGTTCAGGAACTGTACTGTATGCAAGGAGAGTTCGTGAATTGTACCTGTCCTGCCTGGACTAACCCTTGGGGGTTCACTTCTGCTTTAACTTTCCATCTGTTAAATAAAGTCATACCGCACAATCCCAGTCACTGTTATGGACATTCCAATTATTGCTTCTGGTTATTGGATTCACTGGGGGCCCCATAGCAGGTTAAATCTATCATATGCCTAGCTGCCTCCACCCAGGACCTGGGTTGCGTTATTTACACAAGGTTCATGTTGTTTTGTTTCTGTACCCCAACCCCTCTCTTCCTCTAGAAAATGAGCCAGGTATACATCCTAATGGCAAGGGTGGTACCTACCTACCTTTTTGTAAAGTAAAATGGTATGCCAGTGTATGGGTAACAGTGTTTCAAGAGTTTATGGGGGGTGTGCTCACTAGTTAAAAAGTGGCCTGGGGGTTACATATGCTTCTTTGAAAAAGAGCTAATTGCCTGTGTAACCCCCCCTGCAAATGGGGGTTCCCAAAAGACTTCCAGGAGCTTGCTTGAATGCTCCAAGCCTGAATGGTGTTTGGCATTTAAGCCATTTATCAGTGAGTGTTTTTAGAACCTCTGGTACTGTCTCTTTAAGAGCTGTCTGCTTGCAGACATAATTAGTTTGTATGGGGGACTGTGTGTTTCTTTGATTGAGTACCACTCAAGCTGCTGCCAATTCACTTCATTTTTGCAGTCACTAGAGTGCAAAGGGAACCTATCTGAAAGATGTAACTGTTTGCCAGAAATTATTTAGAGTAATAATGAAATTACAGTTTGTCTAACCTGCTTTCTTTGCAGTCAGAACTGTTCTGCTAGTTCCCCATTCTAGTTTTGAACTGCTGAACTGGACCAATCAGTGTGGGGTAAGCTAGCTCTAAAATGGTGCCTTGACGAATCAGAACTTGGACTCATAATCTGAGCCAGCCACAAGAGGATTGTATGGGCAGTGACTCTGGGAGATGTAGTTTAGACTTCAGTGCCTTTTGGACCAACAGCAGCAGTCTATTGAGTGACAGCCAATCCAGTCAAGAACTGGGAGGAACTCAAAGGAAGTGCCTGGTTTTGTCGGTTGGAGTTTCAGTTGAGCTTTGGCAGTGAAGAAGGAAGGAGCCCTGTGCTTTTCAGTGTGCAGTTTTAGTCAAAACGTGTGTAAGGCCCAGAGTTCCGGTCTGCAGCTTGTGTAACAGCTTGTTAGGACTGAATCATTCCTGTGAAAAGAATCAAAGGATCTCTGAAGAGTAGAAACCAGGCTCACCCTGTAGAAGACTGGAAGAATTGTTGAAAATTGCACTCGGTCTGTCAGGAACTGAATCTGCTGTGTGTTCTCCGGTATTGTGCAGTAATTGCGATCGGATACAGATGCAGCCTGCCTGGTATAGTGCTTTTTATATGGATGTGTGAAGAGGCTTGTGTACCTCAAGTGAGCTCTGCTGACATTGAAGGACCCTATCTTATTTGGAGGTCGTGAGTACTAATTCAGGGTCGCTCCTGTTGAATTGCCACATTAAATCCAAATGGAATTACTGTACTGCTGACTGTTTAATTTTCCTTTCTCTGTGTGAAAGGGCCCTACCAGCTGCCACAGTTTGGACTAGCCACTAGGGCTTGGGTACCCAGGGACAGTAACTGATAGGGATAGGCCTGTGCACAGAGCCATAGGTAGATTATTACAGTGATAAGCTAATTAACCTGATTTCCCTGTCCTTGTTATATCCCCTAAATAAATCAGAGCTGCTTGTTTCAGCAAAGTTATACTGCCTGAGGTATTTGTCTATGTTAAAGTACTGTACTGTGATTGTTGCACTGTATCTCATTTCACAGGAGGTCCCAGTGCGGAACCAGTCCTGGGGTAAGTGTATACTGTGAAGGTAATTCTGATATATTGTGTGGGCCACTAGTGGGAAGAAGGGGGTTGCAGTGTCCCAGAGGGCTGTGACCAAGTTAGTTTAACTATTGCAAACCCTGACCTCTGGGTGGAGGCACCCGCCATTAGATCCAGGCCCCTCAACCTGTTAGTGGCAAATCAGGCAGGGGTAGTAGCCCCTGGGATAGCACCATCTAGGGGTTACACCTGCAAAGGAGATAACAACTAAGGCATCTGCAGAGGAGACAACTAAGGCATCTGCACAGGAGATATAGTACGCACCACTTAGCACGAACACATATAAGCCGGGCAATCAGTTTTAGCAGACACTTAGCATCTGCCAAAAGCCAAAATCAATGTCTAGAATGTTAGAATTACTAGTCATTCTGTACCTTGTCCGCCATTAATTGTGGACACAATAACTGCTCATAAGCTTCTCTTTCCCCTGGACATGATTCATTTTTCCTCTCCTCTCCTCTCCTCTCATCCTGCCGCATGCCAACCTAAGTTCACACTCCACTGCATGCCAACCTCTGTCAATCTGCCGGATGTAGACTAGAGCATCCCTGCTGCAGTTTCAGCTAGAAGCAGGAACATCCTGGACTCACTGCAGGGGGCATTCCTCAGGCAACTAGTCAGAAAACCCACTCATAATGAGGCAATACTGGACCTGGTGCTTACTAACAGGGACGGTGTTGCAGACATCAAGGTGGGAAGCCATCTGGGGACCAGTGATCATCGTACAGTGTGGTTCAACATGAGAACAGCTGCAGAATCCAACCACACAATGGCGAGAGTCCTGGACTTCGGAAGGGCTAATTTTCACTCAGATGGGTGAATGCCTCAGGGATGACCTGGCAGCAGGGATGATCTGGAAGGGGGAGATGACCGGGAGGGGGTGGAGGAAAAGTTGGCCAAACTAAGGGGGCATAGTGAAGACAACAAACCTCTGTGTCCAGCAGATAAGCAAAAGTAAAAGAAAAGCGGAGACCGCTATGGTTCTCAAAGGAGGGAGCAGAAAAGGTGAAAGCTAAGCAAGTATAATTCAGGAGGTACTGTATAAGGAGACCAAGAAAGCAGAGGATAGGGATATGTATCGGGGAAAACAGAGGGAGGCAAGCAAAGCAGTAAGGAGTGCCGAGGTGCAAACTGAGGAAAGAATAGTTCAGGGGGTATGAAAAGGGGACAGGACATTTTTTTAGGTATATTAGCAAAAAAAGGAAAACAAAGGGAGGGATTCTACAGTTAAAGAGGGAGGGAGTGACTGTACAGAGGGGGATCAAGAAAAAGCAAACATCTTAAACAATTATTTCTGCTCGGTATTCACTGTAGAAGGGGAGGGACCATGCAAGGGTGCCAAGAACTTTGCTGGGAGGGAAATGGACACTAGCCTGTTTTCTGAGAAGACAGTGCAGAAGGCACTTACTAGCCTGAAGGCGGACAAGGCTAGGGGGCCAGACAGGGTACATTTAAGTGTACTGAGTGAGCTTAGAGAGGTACTAGCTGCACCTCTGACAGACCTGTTTAACAGATCATTGGAGACTTGACGTGGTCCCAGAGGACTGGAGAAGGGCAGATGTAGTCCCACTTCACACATGCAATAGCAAGGAAAAAGCAGGCAATTATAGGCCTGTCAGCCTGATGTCGGTGGTGGGTAAGTGAATGGAAACACTACTAAAGGAAAGGATTGTGAAATATTTTTGTAACCCCTAGATGGCGCTATCCCAAGGGCTACTACCCCTGCCTGATTTGCCACTAACAGGTTGAGGGGCCTGGATCCGATGGCGGGTGCCTCCACCCAGAGGTCAGGGTTTGCAATAGTTAAACTAACTTGGTCATAGCCCTCTGGGACACTGCAACCCCCCTTTCTTCCCACTAGTGGCCCACACAATATATCAGAATTACCTTCACAGTATACACTTACCCCAGGGCTGGTTCAGGCACTGGGACCTCCTGTAAAATAAGATACAGTGCAACAATCACAGTACAATACTTTAACATAGACAAATACCTAGGCAGTATAACTTTGCTGAAACAAGCAGCTCTAATTTATTTAGGGGAATATAACAAGGACAGGGGAAATCAGGTTAATTAGCTTATCACTTTACTATCTACTTATGGCTCTGTGCACAGGCCTATCCCTACCAGTTACTGTCCCTGGGTACCCAAGCCCTAGTGGCTAGTCCAAACCGTGGGCAGTTGGTAGGGCCCTTTCACACAGAGAAAAGAAAAATTAGTTTAAACAGTCAGCAGTACAGTAATTCAATTTGGATTTAATGTGGCAATTCAACAGGAGCGACCCTGAATTAGTACTCACGACCTCCAAACAAGATAGGGTCCTTCAACGTCAGCAGGGCTACTCTTGAGCTCCACGAGACTCCTCACATTTATATGGTAAACAGTCACAGGCAAAAGTCCTTTAATGGCAGCAGGATTCACTTGGAGCTGCACAAGCCTCCTCACACATTTATATGGTAAAAAGAAAGTACTATACCAGGCAGGCTGCTTCTCTATCCCGATCGCAATTACTGCACAATACCGGGAGAACACACAGCAGATTCAGTTCCTGACAGACCGAGTGCAATTCAGCAATTTCTCCAGTTTCTACAGGGTGAGCCTGGTTTCTACTCTTCAGATATCCTTTGATTCTCTTCACAGGGCGGATTCAGTCCTAACAAGCAGTTACACAAGCTGCAGACCGAACTCAGGGCCTTACACACGCTTTCCCGACTAAAACTGCACACCGAAAAAGCACAGGGCTCCTTCCTCTTCACTGCCAGAGCTCAACTGAAACTCCAGCAGACAAAACCGGCACTTCCTTTGAGTTCCTCCCAGTTCTTGGCTGGATTGGCTGTCACTCACAATAGACTGCTCCTGTTGGTCCAAAAAGGCGCCGAAGTCCAAACTACATCTCCCAGAGTCACTGCCCATACAATCCTCTTGTGGCTGGCTCAGATTACGAGTCCAAGTTCTGATTCATCCAAGTTAACCCACACTGATTGGTCCTGTTCAGCAGTTCAAAACTAGAATGGGGAACTAGGCAAACACAGTGCTGACTGCAAAGAAAGCAGGTTAGACAAACTGTATTTTCACTATCACTCCAAATGATTTCCGGCAAACAGCTACACCCTTCAGATAGGCTCCCCCTGCACTCCTAGCGACTGCAAAAATGGAGTGAATTGGCAGCAGTTTGAGTGGTACTCGAACAGAGAAACACACAGTCCCCCCATATAAACCAACCATGTCTGCAAGCAGACAGCTCTTAAAGAGACAGTACCAGAGGCTCTAAAAACACTCACTGATAAATGGCTTAAACGCCAAACACCATTCAGGCTTGGAGCATTCAAGCAAGCTCCTGGAAGTCTTTTGGGAACCCCCATTTGCAGAGGGGTTACATTTTGTAGCCAATGGATTACAGGATCCAAAGCAGCATGGATTCACAAAGGGAAGGTCATGCCAGACAAATCTTATAGATTTCTTTGACTGTGCAACCAGGGAGTTGGATCAGGGAAGAGAGGTAGATATGGCCTACCTGGACTTCAGCAAGGCTTTTGACACCATTCCAGATAGAAGACTGGCAAGGAAGCTGGTAACTTGGGGGTGAGTAATAAGGTGGTAACCTGAGTAAAAAACTGGTTAGCGGACAGAATACAGAGGGTAGTGATAAATGGAGTTTACTCCAAGGAAATGAGGGTGACCAGCAGGGTAACTCAGGGATTGGTGCTGGGAGCGGTCCTCTTCAATGTCTTTATAAGTGACACAGCAGAGGAACTGGAAGGGGAGTTCTGCCTCTTTGCAGATGACACCAAGATTTGCAATAGAGTGGACACTCTGGGGGGGAGTGCAGAGGATGGGCAGGGATCTAAAAAGGCTGTAAGAATGGTCAAGGGAATGACAGCTTGGTTTTAATGCAAAAAAATGCAAAATAATGTACTTGGGCCATAGAAACCCAGGAACCAAGTACAAAATGGGTGGTGTGATACTGACAAAGATCAAGCAGGAAAGTGACCTAGAGTAATCATATCAGATGACCGTAAGATGGCCAGGCAGTGTGACAAGACAGTCGGAAGGGCTAATGGGATGCTGGGGTGCATTGGAAGGGGTACTGCCAGCAGGAAGAGGGAGGTGGTTCTGCCCCTGTATAGATCACTGGTAAGACACAACCTTGAGTACTGTGTCCAGTTCTGGAGGCCACATCTCAGGAAGGATATAGACAGAGGGGAAGCATCCCAGAGGAGGGCTACCAAAAAGGTTTAAGGCCTGCATCAGAAGCCCTACAAGGAGAGGCTAAAGGAGCTAAATATCTACACCCTGGAGGAGAGGAAGGAGGGGGGCTATGATAGAGACCTTTAAATACCTCACAGGGGTAAATAAGGTACAGGAGGGGGTATTTTTTCAGAGGAAAAAAGTGCTCTAGAACAAGGGGGCATGATATGAAGCTGGAGGGGGTAAATTCAGGAGGGATGTGAGGAAGTACTTCTTCACAGAGAGGGTGGTGGATATCTGGAACAGCCTTCCAGTGGAGATAGTGGGCAGCGAAAACAGTGGTGGGATTCAAAAATGCCTGCGACAAGCACAAGGGAATCGTAGGGGTAAGGGAGGAGGGGAGACGAGATTGCGCCATAGATCAAGTAGGGTCTGCAGCAACAAATGAAGGTTAACAAAAATGGGCAGACTAGGTAGCGCTAGCAGCCCTTCTCTGCCATCACATTCTTTGTTTCTATGTTGTTTCAAATTCCATAGATCCGCTTACAAAGAATGTGTCTGTCTCTTGCTCTTCCACAAAGTGGATAAATTACAAATTGATTCACACATCATAGAAATAGCAAACATTCAGGTTGCAGACACCGAACATGAAGGAAGAAATGTATAAATATGTATGCCTTTTAAGGTGCTCCTAAGGTCCGTAAAAGTTTCCTTTGCTAACAGTTCGTAAATATTTTGAAAGACCCACGAGAAATCTTGCAGAACCCGAAGAAAACCTAATGGGGAGGGGGCACCATGTCATTACACGTCACAGAGAACTTAAACTTGCTCAGAGAGATAAATGCCTCCACTGAGAGGGAACTCTTCAGGTGGTATGGCAAGTCCCAATCGATGGGGCCACCACCGAGAATGCTCTAACTCCATACTGTTCCAGGCGAGAGCTCAACATGGCCAAAAAAAGTTCCACATTGGAGCGGAGCAAGTGGCAGGCAGACTATCAAGCCTGGAGGTCTTTGGGGTAGTGGAAGGATTACTTCTCCCGCTCTTCTGGTTGACCCTTATTTAATGCAGCCTAGCATTCTGCCAGCCCTATTGACAGTGGCTTGACACTGCTTGTCGATGCTTCAGCCCCTTGTCTGTTATGACCCCCACGTCCTTTTCCTCCTTCAGTGCAGCAAGACAAGACCGCCCATTGAGTAACCCATCTGGTTAGAGAGTGGCTTGCACATGGAAAAACCTAACCTACAAATTAGATGTCACCAGCCATGAAAAAAAAAAACCAGATCCCAGAGAGAGATAGCTTCATCAGCCTTTTTAGTATCTGCTCATGTGTTTTATTACACTGCTAAACGATGTACTTGAAAAGTGAATCAATGTGTCTTTGGTGATGTTGAATTAACTTGTTTTCATATTGGAGCAGCCAGGGATTTGTGACACAGTTTAATGAGAAACAATGTATTCTAATGAGATGTGGCGGCCCTAAGTGTTACATGCTTGTGATTGCATTTGGTAGCAGCGAGAGAGAGAGAGGAGAAAGATGGTGAAGTGATTAAGTGTAACTTAAAAGTCTTTTTATTGCAAAAGTAGATCACAGCTACAGAGAGGATGTTTCAGACATAGTTCAAGCTGCTCCAAGCATCAGTTGTTCACAAGAGAAAAACATCAGAAACAAAAGCTCTGCTCTGACATACAGTACAGTACAGTACCTACTCCAGAGAAGCATTTGTCAATGCTGAATGTTGTCTCGCTGGCATTGGCATTGGTAGTGCAGGAATTAGAGATGCATAATAGGAATGGCAGTGAAGTATTGAACTGACACCAACCCCACCCCCACCCTGCAGAGACTAACAGGCATTGGGGTGTGCCTTTGGGTCATCAGCTGTAATGCTCATGCCATTTTACCTCACCCTACCCTGTAGACACTGACAAGTGTCGTGGTGTGCTTTGGGGTCTTTGGGCCTTATTCTTACCCCATTCCATAAGGAAATACGCTGAGGCAGGTGCAGTATAGGAGAATGGGGTGAACTTTAGGGCCAAACACTCCAAGGCACACCTCAATGCCTGTCACTGGCTGCAAGGTGGGGGTGGGGGTGGAATGGCATGAGCATTACAGCCAGTGATCCCAAGTCACACCCCTGATGTCTGTCAGTCTCTAGAGTTACAGTTGTAAACCCTAATGTTGTAGGCATTTTTTGGTATTTTCACTCCAAATTTTCAACATAGGCTTTTGTGACACCACCTCATGAAGAGCGGCACTATCAGTTTGCTAGCCGAAAGGTGGTTTTGCACAGCGACTATGCCATTTGGCGCCACAGGCATGAAAACACATTTTGGGCAGGATGTGAAAAATGACAACTGTATTGTTCATGAGGAGGTGTAAAAAAATGGCAACGCTGAAAATCTGGAGTGAAAATATGAAAAATTGGTGGAGTCATGAGCATGCATAGAAACTGCGCAACACATGTCCGTAACCTAATTATTTTTGGGATTTTTTTAACCTCATTTTCAACATAGGCATTTTGGGACCTCCCCTCATGAACAGTGGCACTGTGATTTTGTTAATCTGTCCCAAAAGTTGATTTCCCACAGCGACCACGCCATTGTGCCACAGGTGCAAAAACACATTTTGGACAGGATGTGAAAAATAACAGCTGTACTGTTCATAAGGAGGTGTGAAAAAATGCCAGCGTTGAAAATCTGGCATGAAAATATTACAAATTTGCGAGGTTACAAGGGTGCGTGGAAACTATGCAACGCATGCTTGTAACAAAGTCATTTTATGGACTTTCATCACCAAATTTTCAACATAGGTATTTTAGGACCTCTGCTCATGAACAGTGTCACTGTCATTTTCTTAATCTGTCCCTAAAACTGATTTCCCACAGCGATCGTGCTATTCTGCTCCAGAAGTGTGAAAACACATTTTGGCCAGGATATGTAAAATGACAGCTGTACTGATCATACGGAAGTGTGGAAATATGACAATGTTGAAAATCTGGAGTGAAAATATTACAAATCCAAGAAGTTACAAGCGTGTGTGGTAACTGCGCAACGCACGCTCTTAAAACAGTCATTTTCTGGATTTGTAACACCAAATTTGCAACATAGGCTTTTTGAGAGCCCACCTCATGAACAGTGGCACTGTCCTTTCATTACTCAGTCATGAAAGATGATTTTGCACAGTGACTGCAAAATCACCTTTTGGGACTGAATAACACCATGACTGACTGAATTCATGAGGAGGGGGTCCCAATAACCCCATTTTGAAAATTTGGTGCCCAAATTCCTGAGATATGTACCAAAGTTGAAAAAAATCCTATTTATGCCATCATACAGCTTACCAGCATTTCTTCATTTCGTAGTCGGCTTTGAAGAGTTCAGACGTGTTCCCGGTCCACCGATGATCATCGCCCGGGCTCTGAAGTAAGTATGGGGTGAGGGGGGTGTGGGAGGTAGGGTACACAGAGGGTGGGCACAGGTTGGGGGAGGCAGGAGAAACTACGAGGGACCGTTTTCTTGTTTTACGGGGGAGACAACCGGATCTTTTTTTTTTTCAGGTGTTGTTTGGTACACTTGGTGGGCTCCTGGTGTATCATCTGCATTACAGGAGGGGACCTCAACTGATGGGATTGGGCCCCCCGTCAGCACAGAAATGGGTGGGGGGCGCGCATGATGCCGAGGGGGATTGGACACCCCCTCGGCACACAGCACAAATCGGGGGTTGGGGACATTATGCTAACAGGGAGTGGGCTCCCTTAACGGCAAATTGAACTGGACGGGGGGGGCACTGAAGCCAATGAGGATTGGGCTCCCCATCGGCAAAGAAAGACTGTCGGGGGTGCATGATTCCGAGGGTATTGGGCACCCCCTCAGCACACAATTGAATGGGAGGGGGTTATGCCGACGGGAGTGGGTTCCCGTCAGCAAATGAAGTGGGCCGGCATACCGAAGGGGATTGGGTACCCCTGAAGTCGGCATTGTGCACAGCGGCACTCAGTGCCACCATGTTTATTGGACAACTGCACCAGTAAAGGCACGTCGGGAGGCATGTTATTGTGCTGCTACGTGACGAGCTTGACTTTCATTGCAGTGGCACTTTTGTTAAATGTAGTGACCACTTTACATATTGCTGGTGTCAGCGCCTGCATGCTGGCTTATTGGGGAATGAGGGACGCACCTACTGATGCATGCCCTGCATTCACCCACAGTGACCACGCCTCCAAATCTGCTACTACTGCAATATGTTGGCTGGCGCGCACGCGTGAGCCAACATAAAAAGGACTCTGAGAGGCATGCATTCTCTTTTGTTGCACTATGTGAAGGGAGAATCTTCTCCAAACACCTGAAACACTTTCTCAGGATTTACAACTGCAAATATCAACTTTTTTGCACTGTCACAATTCATTTATTCCTCACCTGCTCCCTCATCCACACTTAACCATGCAGAGCAATGCAACTTTAGGATTAATAAACCAGTGGGCCCAGTTTACAGGCTCTCCTTGTCAGTACAAAGTGAAGACATAAGAATAACTGTAGACTCCAAACAGTGACCCTTCCTTCTAATGCGATGGCCCTCACTTGGTGTTATGTTCAGGGGGCATGGATATGTCTGTTAGCAAATTATTATCTGTTCTATGACACACTCAGAGACATGCATAAGTTCTAAATATTTAATATGTACAAAATGCACATATCAGATCATCCGATATGAACAGGGAAGGTATATTCAAGAATAATGGAGGAATGTCACATTTTACACCATGGGAGGGGTGAATAACAGGACTGAATAAATATGCTTCTTCTGCTCAGTTATTGGGGGGGGACTCTGTGCAGAAAAGAGGGGACAGCTCAAGTAAATCTGCCTGAGAACTGCACACATGGGCCGACTAGATAGACAGAAATGGCTTGTTTCTGCTGGCATTTTTTTTGTATGTTCATATGTTTGTAGTCCCCTACAGGGAAAGAACATTGTATTCTCCCTTGGAGCTTGGTTATTCTCCCTTAGAACCCTTGTGCCTTGGCGGGAGGTGTGTAGCTATAATGCTTCACTCCATGGGTAATGGGATACTGTTAAGACAGTTTGTTGAATGGTTCCCCTTATAGGACTAAGTCAGTGTTGATGTTCAAAAATGGGGGAGGGGGGGAATCAAAAAAAACTCCACTCAGGCTGTTGTAAAATTTCTCAGCGTTCTTTATTTATTTTTGTTAATTGCCCTGACATTTCACATTCTTGTGCTTTTTCAAAGGGCTTTTCATATATTCTTTTGCAGCTTTATCTTTCAGCTCAGCATGTTCAGTTTCCTTTGTTGTTTGTCTTCCTTGAATTTTAGGTTCTGTATAACTGGTTTTAACACTTTTTACCCTCTTTTGTGCTGAACATTGTTTCCAACTCCTTATTTCTTTATTTTTTTATTTTATTGTCAGTCCCTGGCTGGTATGTGTAGATACTTTGAGTACAGTGTTAAAAGTCACCTTCAGTTCTTTCATTGCGTTTGTTTGGTGCAGCTACTGTGTGTATGTACACAGTAGCTATAATTCTTATGAAATAACAGAACCAGCGCAAAGATACAAGGCTCACTAATAAACGGCAATTAACAAAAATAAAGAACATTGAGAAATTTTACAACAGCCTGAGTGGAGTTTTTTTTGGTCCCCCCCATTTTTGAACATCAACCCTTGTGCCTTCACTTGTGCTGCTGTACCCGTTTAAATCTTGGCAGTTATGCACATCTAGCAAACTCACAGCCAATAAAAAGTGCCATTTACATGAATAAGACATCACCAACAGGATGTAACCACAGCAACCCTTTTGAAAAATGTTTGACATAGTGTACAACTAAAAATAAAACAGAAGTAAAACCAGACAGGATTTGAACATCAGTCACTAGTTGCATGGTATAAATAGGATATCCAGGGATAAGCTTTTTGTTCACTCTGGTCTAATCCCAATAATGCCAGCCTAGCACTCATGGTTGTGCCCCTCATTGCTCAGCAAACCTAACTTAACTTTAGTCTCTACACTTTAGACTAGTATACCGTTAGAACGGTGACTGAATTTTGTCACCGTAATTAGGGCGCTGCAACAACAGTGACGATGACAAGGACGATCTTGATTTTAAATCACCCTTCAGTCATGCCGCCCTTTTGTGGCCACACAATTTCTGCTCCCTCTAGGGCATGCCCACCCTGGTGGAGGTTATATTTCGTTTCGGGGGCTCTCCCCACAAAAGCGCTGTTTCCGGAGGGTGCATTACACTGTAACTCCCAGGAGACATAATGTCTGGCGCTGTAACGCCAAGCAGCATTTTGTCGGCGCCATAATCAGCGTCGGCAACATGCATTTTGCACCAACGTGGGTGAACCCTTTAGACTGTAGTCCCACTGGGGAGTACCAGAGGAGGAGGAGGAGGGTTGTTGGTGTGGAGGCAGAAGGGGACAACCCCCAGGGCACTAGATCAATGGGTGAGGTAGTATAATATGGGCAGACTTGCTAGAGCATCAGTCTCTTTCTCCGGACAGATTCTGTGTTTCTATTTATTTTTTTATTTAGTTAGTTTTTGTTGACCGGGTAAGTGCACTAGACAAATCCTGCCTATTTTCAGGCACGACCCGGGGAGGGGGATACAAATGAATGCCAACTGACCTTGAACCAGATTAAGCTGTTGGTGGTATTTTTTTAGTGAATGAGGGAAATTTGGCCAGGACACCGGGGAAATTCCCCTACTCTTTTCGATAAGTGCCATGGGATCTTTAACATCCACCTGAACTACCACCAATCCAGGCAGATGGGACCTCAGTTTAACGTCTCATCCGAAAGACAGCACCTCAGAAGTGCAGCACCCCTCTCATGCTGCACTAAAGTGTCAGTACAGGGATATTAACCCAAGTGATAGATGTGGGAACTGAACCCACAGCCCTCTGATCTCCCAGCCTCAGAGGCGAATGTGCTACCTACTGAGCCATTGACACTATGTAACTTATATCTACAGTAGCACTACATGAATCAACTTCAGACCTAAGTCCAGAACACACATCAAAGGAATAGTTTTTCCTGGCATCTACCCCGAACTGTTGAGTGATCACTGTCCCATTTATTGCTCTTGGAAGTGCAAAACCTCTAAACCTCTACCTCGACTTGTCAAAGTCACGCCACAGCCCACTGGTGAAGTGCCTTGAGCAATGCGCTGGGTTTATTTGGGGGCAACCATTTCTAGTTGTAATTTGTTATATTCCATAGTATATATATTTCACTGGTTTGTACCATTTTGTGTCTCTATATGGGATAACAGGGATGATTTTTCATGAATGTTCTATCTGCAATAACATTTATATCCTCAATCTGCATGATATTTTTATTAATAATTTTAAGCAGCGGCCTACCGGTCTCTCCCCAATTTTTCTGAGTGCACTCCATTTTCTCTGGATCTAATACGCTGGTTATTGGGCAACAACATTGGGACTGGATGCACTAGGAAATAGCTAGGTGTGGCCGTGGGTGCTGCAGGATGGCTACCCTGAATACTAGCAGATACAAAAATAAATACACTTCAAACACCAGGCTTCAAAAGTGTTAAGAAATGACGGTGGCAAATAGACTGCTGTGATTTGGGTGTTTTTACTGTTGCCAAAGTGCACAATACAGAAAGCTGTCACAGACCTCACAATTCAGCCCTTGGAAATGGTGAAATGACAGCCAAAGGTAATAGTTTATTGTCCTTAATGCAGAAATTTTAATAGCTGCAATGCACAATAAATTTTGAGATCCTCTTTCAAAAAGTCCAGTTTTATGGATCAATTATCCAAGAGTCCACTGTCATACAGTCCCCAGCACTTCCCTCCTCCAGAGCTTCCTCAAGTTAAAGCCATTAAAACTACTACGTTAAGGACAATGTGCTATTACTTTTGGCTGCTGCTGCCTTTTCCATGGGCTGAACTGTAAGGTCTGTGACTGTTTTTTTGTATTGTGCAGTTTGGCAAAAGTAAACACACACAAAATCATAGCAATCTACTTGTTATTATCATTTCTTAACATTTTACAGCCTGGTGTTTGGAGTGCATTTATTTTTGCATCTGATGGTTATTGGGAGACAAACTGCAACAAGACAAAAAAAACTGTGGTCAGGAATCAACAAAGGTCAATCACAGCCTACATTTATATCTCATGTACTCTACAATGGAACCCTGATCAGAGGAAATGATGAAGTCACAGAAACCCTCAGTCAGCAGCTGACAAACCTCACTGTCTCTCTCAACACTGCACTATAATCATCCAGCCAGATTCCATGGACTACCACTCATCAGCCTCCTATCACTAAAACATCCGCCTTCAAATTCAAGACCATCATCCAAGAGGAGGTCCTGAAGTTGCTGTAATAACTTGACATCTCAAAAAGACCTGGATATGATGGTATTGAAGACCTTTTGCTGAATGCTGCAGAAATAGAGCTGCTGCTAGCAGACACAGTCCTCTTCAATCTCTTCCTCTGCAATGGTCATGTCTCTTCAGCTTGGAAGGTTGCCATTGTTACATCCTCTGCAGAAGTCAGGTCCTCTGTCAGACCCAAATAATTATTTGCCTATATCAATCAAATGTATCCTTTGTAAACTGCTGGAAACGCTTGTGCACAAGCAAATGATGGATCACATACTCCATTTTAACCTGCTCATAAAATCACAATCAGGCTTCCAGTCAAATCACTCCACCTGCATTGCACTGTTGAGGGTTACCAATAACCTATCATCTGCCTTCAACTCTGGCCTCAATGCAGGTTCAATATTCATAGATTTGATCAAGGTCTTTGATACCATGAACCATGAAATCATCCTTGGCAAGCTCCTATCACTGAGTCTGGCAACACCTACAGTTTTGTGGTTCAAGTCCTATCTGACTGGCAGGTCACAGATAGCTAAGGCCAACGGTTAAGTCTCGTATCCATATCTTCTCAGTCTTGGGATTGCAGAAGGCTCCATACTTGGCCCACTGCTGTTCAGTCTCTCGGTAACTGATCTACCCTCCATCTGCTCTAACCTTGACTCACATTTTCATCTGTATATAGAGACGACCATAAGTTACTCCAAATCTGAGTCTGTTGCTAACTTCCACAATTCACTGCAAGCAGCCTTTGTCAAAACCCTAACATGGATGGAATCAAACAAATTGTTCCTGAATTACAAGAAAACAGAGATTATGGCTTCCCATGGAAAAATCCAACCACTGTAACCTTTGCAAATCCTAGTTGTTTCAGATCAACCTCTGGACACAGTACAATTCTTCAAATACCTTGGAGTATGGCTACACCAAACTCTGTTTCTCAGACCAAATCACTGAAATCACAGAAGTTTGCACCAAATACTTGGGTCCCTCTGGTATGAAAAAAAAAAAAAGGTCTCATCAAGCACAAGAAAGTAGATAGTCAAGGAATCCTTACGGCAGGCCTTGGAATATGGCAATGAAATCTACAGGACTGCTTCTCTGCACAAAGTTAGCACAAAATCTAACAACATCTGTAGATTTGCACTGGCCTTTAGAATAACCATGCATTATTATCTTCTATACAATGTCCTTGGTTTCCTAGCACTGGATAAGAGGCAACAGCTGAGATTGGCTATGCTGGTTTATAAGTGTCTAGATGGAATATATCCAAGCTACTTTGGCAGCTTCCGACAAACACCCAAACCATTGTATGGGCTGAAATATCAACGTAGGAGCCTCCTCCATGTACCAAGATCTCACAGGTCCACTGGTTGAAAATCCTTTGCTGTAACCACTACAAATACCTGGAATGCCCTGCCCACAAGTACTAAAAGAAGCACAAGCTATCAGTGCCTTAAAGAAAGCCATGCTTTACCATCTCAACGCTCCCTGCAGCTGTCCTGGCCCTCCTCTCCTGCTGTATCATCCACCTAACAATTCAAGCTTTCTCTGCCTCTCACTATATACTTTTCAAACACATTTCAGTGTGCAGAAGTTGGACATAAATCAATCAATTAATCAATCATTTAGTCATTAATCAATAAATAAAACAAAACGCCCTACATTTTTTGCTCTGTGGCAAAGGACAGGTCTGAAAAAATTAGGACTGCATCTTCTGCCCCCAGTTTTTAACCCCAAGCAGAATATAGGCTAAATCTCTATAATGGAGGGAGACAAAAATGTAGAGAATAATTCTGGGGCCCTCCAGAATTGCCGGTGCTCTTTTAGCACTAATTTGGTGAACCCTTTCCAACCTTATCAAGGCAGAGAGGTCCAGGCTGTGTCACTGCCAGTCTTCCATGCAAGTAAGAATATTGGGTGCTTCAAGCTACTCTGACATGCCCATAAGTCTAAGGCTGCACTCCCGATGTTGGTTTTCAGAATGTTCCAGCCACATTCTGAAGAGCTTATTTTCTTTCAGTAATTCAGTTGTCACAGCACCAGTGTGATCTGCCTGTCTCACGGCCCCATCAGTCACAGACTGTTCGTCCTCTACCTTCTGTTCCACAGTAGTAAGTCTTTGAGCAAGGGTCCAGCTTGTTGTCAATGATTTGCACCAACATAGTTGACTGTCAGTTGGAGTTTTTCAAGGGCCACATTAGTTCTGACCAAGACCAAGGCCAAGGCTGAGATCTGAACATCTGAGCCTCCCACAGCTCTCCTTGGCTGAAAAAAACATCCACCATTGTGACCATCCAATGTATATTTAGCATTTATTATGATAGTACCTTTTGGTTGCATTTTATTATTTTATTTATTTTTTAGTCTTTGGTAACCGGGTAAGGCCCACTAGGCACAAGTGCCTGTTTTCAGGAGTGACCTGGGAGCACTGGGGGAGTTAATTAACTTGCTCGTAGTCACACAGTATGCAAGTGGAGGCTGTGAGAATCAAACCCAGATCTGCCGGATGTATCAAGCTCATTCACAGCTCAGCTAACCTCCAGGCTATACTGCCAACCCCTATGAGGTCAAAGGTCTGAAAACACACCAGATGTGCTTGGAACTTCCCTCTGCTATACAGGGCTGAGCAGAAGCAAATTTATGATTTTACTTCAGTATAAAGCACAAATGTCTGCAGCACAGGAGGTCCTGCAGACCATATCCATTTCGCATGGCTGATAGTTTATAGCACCCCCTCACCCCCATGCTCTTTTAATGATGGAACAATTTAGGTTTCCTACCAACTTAGGATATATAACATATTATGGAGTCTGGTCAAGAAAAAACAGTCTATTTATTCAAGCAGTACAAAGGGTCCCATAGTTATAGGTCTCTGTTTTGTTCATGAGGTAAACAAGTTACGATGGTTTTCAAATTCCAGATCTCAGCCCCTTTTGCTTTAGCACTTTGCCAAAGCTGTCTTCTCTTGTCAGAGATTGTTAGGGTTTGTCTGTGTCTTCTGAACCCCCCCCCAGTAAAGGCTTGTTGACTAAAGTAGATGGCTAGAGCAACTGAGAATTGCTTCTGTCACAGAGCTATAGCCCCCCTGTAAACCCTCATTAGATCCATCAACCTGTGCCTAGACTTGGAAGCACAGCATGACTGGTGAACTCCAGGACACTTTACAGTTGGTTGAATCTCACTTGGTTTCAAGCCACTGCTGGCACATAAGTAATCTAATCAAAAAGGCTGTGCCGAAATTAGGCTACTGGCATAGACAAAAACATAGACTTGCACAGGAAGTGTGGCTCAGTTTGGTAAATGCTATTATCATCCCATTCCTTGACTACAGGATTTTCTCTATGGAAATGCATCCAAAACACTCCTCAGCAAGTTGGATTCAATTTATCATATGACTGGGCTTTTATACTATCCTGCTCCTGTGACCTCATCTGCCCTGTACAAGGAAGTTAGGTTGGACTCACCCCCCATGCTCATAGGCAGTCCCACCTAACAATGTTTATGTACAAGTGTGTCACTCAGAAGAGACCCAGGCACATTTCAGACCTATGCAAAATCAAGAGCAGCAGGCCAGACCGGCAGTCAGCATTGGTATTGAATTTGAATTTCCAGCATAAGGAATGACACAGGGAGGCATAGTCTTACCTTCACAGGTTCAAGTGTTGGAACATGGATGTTACCACTAACATAAAGGCCCTTCTCAAGCC
Source organism: Neoceratodus forsteri (assembly GCA_016271365.2). Classification (NCBI taxonomy): domain Eukaryota; kingdom Metazoa; phylum Chordata; order Ceratodontiformes; family Ceratodontidae; genus Neoceratodus; species Neoceratodus forsteri. Next base: position 26,952,373 of record JADMNL010000027.1, read on the forward strand.
GGTTGCCATCATGGTTGATCATTTCATATAGAATGCTAGACAATTAGTGTTCTCCTATCATTCATACAATACTCAGATACCTGACTGGATTAGTTCATGCGTTACTGCAAGCATGATTCCTGTGATGACATAGGTAGCTGCAATTTTTTATTCTAGTGGGTTATAATTTCTATGTTCCGTTTTTTTAAACTTTCGTTTATTGAAGAAAAAGTGTTGGCATTTACTTACATTTAATGCAGACTTATCATAAACATTGATTACATTCATATTTGAAAACAGCTGGTGCGGTCTGATATGACTGCCCTTCAATAGTAACAGTTAGTTCAGTTTATCACGCTGGGGATGAAAGAGTACAGGAGTAGTAAAGCAGTAAAAGGTTTTATTCATTTCATAAACAGAATGAATGAATCGGATAGCTCAACTGAGACAAGCTCATTTCCACTAAGGTCCTTTATGCAAAATTGCAAAAGTTACATAATACAAAATACAAGATACAAAGACATATGAAAATATACAATTAAGTACAATATACATGTTACATAAATCCAAAAACAGAGCCTAATAAATACATACTAAGGCTAAAATACCCAACCCAGATATTCAGGAATACACTAGGATAATTCTATTATAGATCTCTGTTCTCAGAAGGAGCGCAACAATTCTCACAAGCTGCATAGGTCCTGTAATTTGTAAGTGATCCTCCTGATTTAGAACCAGACCATGACTGTAAAATCAATGTTATTGCATTACTTTGCCAAACACTTCAGTTGTTTGTCTTACGGTAACAATCTCAACAGTACATACACTACTATAAAAAAGAATTTACATTTGATGGAGGTTTAAACTGTGAATTACTTTCAAAATCAAACAGACAAGATTTTGCTTGAAATTAATACATTGTAATTAGGATTCTTTTTGACAAGTTGATGATGATGGAAGCAGTATAGTGCAGTGGTCTAAGGCTCTGAGCTGCAAATCTGGTGATATCCAGCAGACCAGACCTGGGTTTGAATCCCACAGCTTCCACTTGCATACTGTGTGACCTTGAGCAAGTCACTTAACCTCCTTGTGCTCCCAGGTCGCTCCTGTAAAAAAGCTATCAGCTTAGTGTGCTATACCTGGTTAAACAACTAAATAAATAAAAATGTTTAATCAAAGTGTCTTCATGGGAGTAGAAACAAGAAATGAATAAATAAACAAACAGGTGCAATCTTCACCATATTTTCTGGAGCTGTATCATTTGTCTTATTCCATTAAAGAGGTTGTTTTAAAGTGAGAGTGCCTTTTGCCTTTTCTTTATAGTCAAAGAAGGGGAGCCATCTAGAATTATATTTACATTTGTTAACCTGGAGTAGTGCTATGATTGCTTCCATGTCCCTGATCTGTTCACATATGTCAAGCACATCATTGATAATAGGGGGCTCTGCGGTAAACCATCTCCATATCATGGCCTTCAGAGCTTCCACTGAGAGTATGAGAAGTAGATATTTCTTGTCTCCCTTTTGTGCTTCTTTAGGTGGGAGCCTGAGGACCAGGTTGTGGAAATCTGGTGGGGAGGGTAGGCTCAGCATGTCTTGGGTTAGCTTGCGAATATTTATCCAGCAATGGCCTAGCTCTGGGCAGGCAGGGGGAGACCACCTCTCCACAATGTCTCCAGCACAGATGAGTACCAGTGTCAGAGAACAGCTTAAATAAGGGGTAAGGAAACATCTGGCTGTGGTTTAAATTCTCTCCAGGAGGAGGCAGCCATGGTTTATTTTTTGGGGGGCTGTTGGCTATCCACCATCTGTCCATCCCACCACCCATCTCTCAAGACTTACCTGCTGCCCTGGGAGTCCATTCTGGCTCAGCCCACAGAGCAGGGCTGTCAAGGAGGGCCCATACTCCTTGAATGGAGACTGGTAGCGATCCAGAGTCGGAGTGCCTCAGTTGGCTACATGGGGTCTGGTGGTGGCAGGTGATTTTTGCTGAATGTGATCCCCAATGAGGGTTGGCATACAATGACGTGATGACACTAAACGCCAGACATCTGGCATGTCTCCTGAAGTTCCTTGAGCTCCAGCTGTCGGACTCCTGGTCTCCATCAGGGGTTGGTCGAACACCAGGTGCTTCCCCCCCTCTCCTACCAGGAGGAGGAGAGCAGTCCACAGGATGCTCAATCCTCCTCCTCCCAGCCATTCTTCTGACATCCTGGACTTGCTTCACAAACTGGCACATTGGCATCACAGGTGGTAGTTCTACCACTGTGCTGGTGGGTCAGCTGGCAGCCGTGGTTTAATGAACATGCCCCCATATTCTTTCCCATTGTTTGGGTGTGATGTTCAGGTGGCTTTCTTGTTCCCATCTGGTTTGCATATTACCTTCTACTGTCAGCCCTACCTCTGTCATTAAGAGCTGATATAACATTGAAATTTGATGGAGTCTGGGGCCTGAAAGACTTGCCTCCCATACCTGTAGTATCAACTGTGGGGGGCACAAAGTGTTCTATGAATTTCCTCATAAGTTGTGTAATTTAAAGAACCTGAACAGATCATTTGGGTTTAGATGATATTCCGTTTGCAATGATAGAAAATCTTTAAAGTCTGGCCCAGTCCATAACTATGCGAGCAGTTGTACACCTTTTCTACTCCATATTTGGTAGGTTCCATCCAGAGTATCTGGAAGAAACACTGGTACTGTATATGTGCTAACGGTATAAAGGACCAAGTGAGTGCTGGTGCTGTCAGTGTTCTTTTGAGTTACATCTATACCCACATGGCTGTTTTAAACTAGGGACTGGTTACTGCATTAAGACAGCTGGAATGGTCATCCATGGTAGATGCTTAAGGGGGAATTTGCCATGTGTGAAACTTTCCATTTGGACCCACCCCATGTCATTGTTACTTCATGAGACTTCAATTAATGGTGAGATCTGGGCCACATAATAGTGTTGCTTAAAATCAGGTAGCCCCATGCCATTCCTCTTTACTCTTTACTTTTAGTAAGAAGATCTCAAGGTCTCACTTGATTCTGGGTTTTTGGCATTCCAGATAAAGTTGCTTATGGCCTTGTGAAGTTCCTTCCACTCTCTTTTAGTTAACCAAGTAGGCACAGTGACAAAGAAAAACAAGAATCTTGGCAGAATATTCATTTTCACTGTGTCTTAACTTCCGTGTTCTACTGTTGGATTTTGTACTGCTTGCAATCTAGTGTGTTCCATACAACAACACTGTACTCATTCTGATCAGGACACCAGTTTAAATGAGGATCTGCTCAATGTTTTTTTTTGCCCTTTGGATGATCTCCTGGTTGGCCCCCATCTGACCACCCTCTCAGTCTGATCATCCATCTTCTCCAGGATGTACCTCACCACATGTTCCTTCATGGCTTATCCCCTATGGTGGGACCACTGGAGTGTGACCAGACCCCCTTCAGAGTTCACGTCTGGTGTGGAGGTGGGTGCGGGACCTGTCGAGCAGGGCTGGGTTCTTCCTGCAGTGATCAGTTTTTTTTATTCCTTATTTTCTGCACTCCTCCTGGATGCTGCCATCTGAGGGTGTTATGATGCACACGCCATGCACATCCTTGATCCACATGCTTGTGCCAACATCAGCCAGTGACCTCCCTCCCTGAGAGGCTGTCATTTGCACTGTCAGTAATGCAGTGGCACTCACTGCTCATCTGCCCTGGAGAAAAAGAGTTTCAGTTGGGACATTCAGCCCTCCTCCCCCTGACCACTCCCAATGACCCAGGGCTCATTCTTGAACCCAGGTTGGTGGCATCGCAAACTGTGTGTGTATACCGCTGCATTGACTGGCCAGCAATCTTGAATAAACAGAAGCATTCATTGATACTTATTGACTGCAGAGGATTCTGTGGTGTCCTTGCTGTTGAAGTACTCTTTAAGTCCAAATTATTCCAAAATGTTTGTCAATCAAATTGTGTACCTCCTGAACACTCTCCTGTCATTGTGGGATGTTTTAATTTAGTTATTACCCTGGAATTTGTGTTATTTGGATAGTAGCTGCCATCTGATACCATCACCATGACCCAATTTTGGATGGCCTCGGACGGTACAGGTATCCGACCTGCTCAGATCCAAGGTAAGGATCTTAGGATGTCTGTGAGTCTGTCCATAGGACCAAGGAATCCAACCATCAGATCCAATTATCCGAGGCTGGATCCGATAGATCAACCTCTGATACCTGGATCCAGACACAGACACAAAACAATGCAACTCTGAATCTGAAATCCAGCTTTGGTCGCATTACTGCCAGACCCAGAAGGAGGCACTAGGACTAACCAGCTTAGGGTGATCAGATCCACAAAGGCACTTTCTGAGTACCACTGCTTGGAACAGTAAACTTTTATCTCTGATGGATATCTTTATACACTGCGTGAAACCCTAATTTCCTCTATTGCAGAATTCTTCAGGGTTCCAGTACTTAACTGCACCTCAAGGCAGGCAGACCTGTTGAAGTTTATGTGTGCCTATTGTAACAATTATCCGAAATTCATGGCTTGGGTATGCCACCTGCTGGTTACATCGTGTAATGCATCCTTTTCCTGAAAACACTGAAAAGCTAATTTTAAAACAGTGACTCAAGAATAGACTAACTGTTACTATGGCAACACTATATTTAACTGATGTATGCGACTCAGCTATTAGTGAGTCACTTGCCTTACTCACCATGATACGCCACTACCAGTGTAATAATGACCTCCAACTTATTTTTCTTAAACCATCATTCATCTCTGTGATTCTATGAAAAATAAAGTAACCCTATTAAACATTACAACATAAGAATTCCTAAGTGGGGCCAAGGGAGGTGGCTGCACGTTGATTTACTTGGATTGCAACCCCAGTTCTGCCTTTGGTGGTAGAAAAACATGCACGGAGTACTATTCTTCATTAAACTTGCATCTTTGAAAATTGTATTTTTCTAAATTTTATAAATGAGTTTTGATTTGTTTTATTTATATTTGCAGTTATAAAGTTGTTTTCTGTTGTTTCTACTTGTTAAGTGCCTTGAGCCCAGGACGCATGCTATATTAAATAAAATAGCTGTGTCTGCTGTCTGTGTATCTACCTTAACTGTCTGTCTGCATATCTATCTACAGACAGTATCTGTCTCTTTGTCTCTGTCTGACTGCCTCTCTGGTGTCTGCCTATCTATCTGCAGACATTATCTGTCTGTCTGTCTATCTACAGACAGTATCTATCTACAGACAGTATCTATATATCTATCTACAGATAGTACTGATCTATCTATCTATCCAGCCATCCACCCATCTATCTATCATCCATCTATCTACAGATAGTACTGATCTATCTACAGATAGTACTGATCTATCTATATATCTATCTATCTACAGATAGTACTGATCTATATATCTATCTATCTACAGATAGTACTGATCTATCTATCTATCTATCTACAGATAGTACTGATCTATCTATATATCTATATATCTGTCTATCTATCTACAGATAGTACTGATCTATCTATCTATGTATTCTGGACTGCTGAACTCCTTATTGCCTTATTTAGAAACAGAAATATAGACAATAACAGCAGAAAAAGAGTAAAGGTCCATCCAGTCTGCCCAGGTTCCCTAAATTTCTGCAACCTTCCTTGGACCTTTTCTCTTCTATATCCCACAACCCCCACTGCCACTGTTTGCACACTCAGTTCTCAGCCTTGGGACATTATCAGTCCAACCTGCTGTTGTCTCATTTTGTCAGAACTACTTTACTGCAGTATCCTCTCTTCCTCTCTCACTCTCTTTCTCTCCCCACCCCTTCCTTCTCTCTCTCTCTGACACACAGTATTTTTCCGTTCTGTTAGCTGCCCTTGCTGCACTCTGTTAGTAACTGGTGTACTGCATTTCCATATTATTGTTGCTTGGTATTTCTCCTTATCCAGTTGTTATTGTTCTTATTTTATTTCAAGATATGTATTCTAATCCCTATCTCACAAAATTGTGTTTGCCACTAAAAGCTTTATTGTTCTAAGTTATTATATATACACTATTTCTGCTGTACCCTTTCTCCAAGGACACTCTGTTATTACACAACTTATAATAAGTATCTCTCCTGCACAGTTTCTCCAGGACACACTGTTATTTTACCCATTTATTATATCCATCTTGCTTGTATCCTTCCCCAGGACACTCTGTTATTGTACCAATTTATTACATGTACTTTCCCTGTACCTTTTCCCTATGACACTCCACTATTGTGCCAGTTTATTATCTGTATTTCCTCTGTGCCCTTACTCCCTAGACACTACAATATGCTGCCAGTTTACTACATGTAACACCCCTGTGCATTTTCCTCCAGGACACCCTGCTATCAAAATTTGCAAATCCCTTGCACCCTTACCCCAAAACACTTTGTTTCTGTAGCAATGTATTATGTGTATCTCTCCGGTGTCCTTTCCCAGGGCACTCTGTTACTGTATCAGTTTATTATATATGCTTCTTCACTGTACCCTTTCCCCTAGGACACACTGTTACTATACTTATTGTTTACAGATATCCCCGCACACCTTCCCTGGGACACTCAGCTATTGTATCAATTTATTATACTGTATGTATCACCCCGTGCTGTTTCCCTAACTATACTCATGCTTTTATTTCATTTTTAAACATTTCTTTACACCCTCTTCTCCACCATCTCCTTTCTGCCCACTAAGCTCCATCAGCCACCATCTCTGGGACTTACTTTGGCTCCAGTTCACCCACGGATTGCCTCCCATAACAGGCCAAGAGAGGGAGGTCACCCCCCAAAACCATATCCAGATGGAGCCAGGCCTAGTCTGTGGTGCTAAGCCTGCGGTGAACAGAGAATTCATCCTGCCGGCAAGTTTTGTGTGTGTGTGTGTGTGTTTTCTCCCAACCCCACCCAACTCCCTTGACGTTGGGCAGTGCTCCATCATGCCTTGCATGCACCAATGTACCGCTATAGAGGAAGCAAATTCCCTGGCCCACCATAGCTGGGAGCAGTGCCACACTGCAGCACCTTGCCAGCCCTCCAGGCCACCCAGTTGACTTCTCAAGCTCACTTCTGAACTTGGGTCACCAGTGTGGGAGAGTGCAATGCTACCCACTCGGCCATAAGGCAGTGTCAGGTCACTTTGTTAGTTAACAATTTATTGTATGTATCTCGTCTGTACCATTCCCAAGCACACATCAGGAAATGGTAAAGCCTTTTAAATAAATAACAACAAAAACAATTTCCTACTTTTAGATGGTGCATTGCCCATAAAATTATCTCAAGCCGCTTCACAAAATGCAAAGAAGGAAAATAGTAAAATGTTAGATATTTTGATACCAAGACAAATATATGAGGAGACAGAAATTAGACACTAAGAGAGACTGAAACATGAGGTCAAGTCGTAAAGAGATGGGAGAAAAAATAAAAATAAGAAATAAAATAATAAAAATACCAAACATTATGTATAAAACAGTGAAATAAAATAAATTCTGCCACCTGACTGACGGACCAGTGAGCATAAAACTAGAGATGGGTGAATAAAGGATTATCTCAATCCCTTAATGTCTGGATACCCCTACACACTTCCCAAAACATTGACAGGGACCACAAAGGTGGAGACGTTGTACAGGGGGGAACGGAAGACAAAAAATGTGCATTTTCTGTTTCCAGTGGAATAACCAAAAAATGTAATAAAAACAAGTTTCACTCTGCACTTAACTTTGTTCTCCCTACCCCTCACACAGATGCAATAACACCCCCACCCCACACAATCTAGTCCCATTATCACCCACCCCCACACATAATCTGGTCACAGAATCACCCTCACCCCCCACACAGTCAGCAACATTACACACACACAAACTTGAATCAGTATCTGCTCCCCCCACACACATTGCCAGTTCTTGAATATAACATTCTATTTGCCTCCCACACTCTGCACACACACTTTACCAATCACTAAACCACCCCTACCTTAAATACAGAGCACAAGATACCATCAGGAAAGTAAGACTGCAAAGCATTAACAGTCTGTAACTTGATGTGCGGGTTTCTCTCTCAGATAAGCAAATCAAGCCACAGACAGCAACAAAACTGTACATTTTTTTTTTTTAGGGGGTCTTACCAGTGCCAATGGTAACTGTTGTCTCAGGTCAGGTGCCTGGTCAGCAACGCTGTTGAAGGGTTCAGATCTGTGCTCTGCACTCATAGGATGGCAGTCAGCATCAGCGGGGGTCTAGCAATAACACAGTAAGGCAGGCGCTGGGGTCACTATTTAAAATCAGCAGTCAAAGAAGCTGAACAGCAGTGCTTGTGGGGGACAGGTAGTGTCAGCATTGTCAGCTGGATGGCAGCAAGTACAGCTCAGACAGGGTTCATCAGAGCCTGACGTACATGGTCCACTGAGTCGGGGCTGCATTCTGCCAGCGTTCCGTTTGGCGAGATCTGTAGACTCTTAACGGGCAGAGTAGTGTGAGGCATCCCTTTTTATTGCCGGAAGAATTTTGAAATGCCAGTACCTGATTGGCTGACAAGAGCAGCCACTGATTGAGCAGTTTCTTCTCAATGTCTGCCATTGGTCCTCAACAGCACGACACTGTGATGCTGTGCCAGGGGAGAGGAGAAGCGAGAGTGTGGAGGGTCAACCTCGGAAGCTCTGCTGGCAGGCTGAATATACATGCAGTCGGACAGCATCTTCCAGCACTTTGTCCATGGCTCCACCCACTACTGAGGCAGCTTGGCGCTTCCACAGGGAGGCGTGCCTCACCGATTGAGAACTGCTAACCTTTCTCTCACATCTCACAGCTGGGGGGAGCTGCCTTCAACCGGCAGGCGCGAATGCATTCCTCGTCTCATCTTACTCATTCTAGCAGATTATATCAAGACTGCAGCTCCTCCTGTATGTTGTCCAACCCCTCAGAGGGGCACCGCTGCACAGCCAGAGGTACCAGGGTGGGCGCCTACCCCCCCGACCTCCCCGTAGCTCCATTTTTGCAGATTATTAAACACAATCTGGGCTGCCAGAAAATTTAAAGATCCAGCAACAGTGATAGCATTAGACTTCTTTAAGGCTTTTGTTTCATTAGAATTGCATTATTTATTCCAGGTTCTTAGTATAATGGGGGTTGGGGAGAAATTCATTAGTTGGGTCAGAGCAGTATATATAGTAAACCAGCAGCCAGGGTCATAACAAATGGATTCATATCTGAATCACTAAACCTAAACAGAGGTACAAGACAAGGTTGTCCCCCTGTCCCCATATCTGTTCATTATGGCAATTGAACCCCTTATTAGGGTGATTTCTGACTCACCCTATATCAAAAGAATCAAAACAGGCAGGCTGAGTAATAAGATTTTTGCCTATGCAGATGATTTGCTCGTTACTACTTATGACCATGTCTTCTCTATAACTGAACTTAAAAGAGTGCTAGGAGATTATGCCACAATGTCAAGTTTAAGAATTAATTGGACAAAAATGCAAATAAGGGCCATCAACCCTCATACACACCAAAATATGAAGATAGGGTTTTTAAAGGAAGCTACTTGATGCAAAGATAACATTACCTATTTAGGGCTCAGAATTCCAAAAAACATTTCAAAGTTAGTTGAAATGAATCTAACTCCTCTGTTAAGTGACATAGACAGCGATCTTCATGGATGGCAAAAGCTTATCCTATCCATTTGGGGGAAATAAACACGGTTAAAAAGGTGGTTGTTCCTAGGATATTTTACTTGTTTTCAGAACCTTCCTATTAAAACATACAAAAAGAAATTTGCCATGCTAGATAACTTAATTAGGAAATTTCTGTGGGGAGATAAACCCCGCAAATTATCTGTGAAGAAATTAAAGATGCCCTGGCAGGAGTGAGGGTTTGATTTGCCTAATTGGGAAAAGTATCATGCTGCCTTCTTATTTAAACAAGCTGTGTAGTACTTGAACATATCTGTTCCAGGTATCACTCCATTGTGGATGCAGGTAGAGAGCCAGATAGTTGCCCCCTATAAACCCTCTGGCTTCCTTTTCATTCTCATACAGAACTGCCTGAAAGATAATTTATGCATTAGACATACAATAACAACAATCAATATGATATGCTGTAGAAATCCATAGGATTTGTACAATTTGAGAAACTTACGCCATATAGACTTGACCATAAATTTTAATTTAAAACCTTCTATTCCCATGCAAATTCATATGACTGTGCAAAGCATTTTTAAATAGGGAGGCAGTATAGCGCAGTGGTCTAAGGCTCTGAGCTGCAAATCTCGTGACATCCAGCAGACCAGACCTGGGTTTGAATCCCACAGCTTCCACCTGCATACTGTGTGACCCTGAGCAAGTCACTTAACCTCCTTGTGCTCCCAGGTTGCTCCTGTAAAAAAGCTTTCAGCTTAGTGTGCTATAACTGGTTAAACAACTAAATAAATAAATATTCCCATACTGACACTGTTAACCACTGGGGCTGGTAAATTATTCCATTCAGATATGACTCTTTGGCTAAACCAGTGACTCCTTGGGTTCTTCTTGTTATGCATCCCTTTCAATAGTTTGCCATGACTTCTGGAGTCTCTTTCACAATCACTTAACTCTAGCCCCAGGCATTCCCACAAATCATAGTTATCATGGGCCCTGTAGACTAGGCACATATCCCCTCTAAATCTTCTATAGCTGAGGGAAGATATGTCCAATTCTCGCAGCCTATCCTCATAACTTAGGTGTTTAATGTTAGCAACCATTTTTGTGGCTCTCCTCTACCCTTTCCATTGCATCAATTTGACCATGAGCATAAGGGTGCCTAGAACTGCACACAGTACTCCAAGTGCAGCCTCACCAGGCTACAGTGCAAAGGCATCAAACTTCCCTCCCCTCTCCTGATGGTTCTTGAAATACAGTTTAGCACTCTACTGGCCCTTTTTATAGCTGCACTGATCCTTAAATTTCAGGTTATTGGATACCAGGGTACCAAGATCTTTTTCAGACTCTACCTCCTCTAGTTCAATACTACTGATATAGTATTTGGCCCCTATGTTGTTAACTCCAAAATGTATTACTTTACATTTCTCAATATTAAACTGTAGCTTCTTTTTAATTACCCAAGCAGATATAAAATTAAGTTCCTCCGAACATTATGAGCATCATAACTGGTTCCAATAACGGCTCCTATTTTTACGTCATCAGCAAATTTGCTCAGCCAGGTCTTTGGTGTACAATTCATAGACGCAATAAAGATGTTAAAAAGCCCCAGTACCAGTCCCTAAGGGACACCACTAGTCACACCCTCCCATCCAGAGTAGTAGCCTTTAAGAACAACTCTCTGTTGCCTGTCCTCCAGCCATGAACTGAGCCAATTCAGCAGTACACTACTAATTCCCAGGCCAGATAGTGATTCCAATAGCTGTGCATGTGGCAACAAATCGAATGCCTTAGCAAAATCCATATATATCATCTACTAGAATATTCTGATCCAGTGCTGCACTAACCGGTTAAAAAAAACTAATTGGGTTTGTTAAACATGACTTCCCTTTAGTGAACCCATGTTGTGATGGATCAATCTGTCCAGTATCTTTAAAGAACCCCTGATGTCATTTGAAAAAGATGAAAAAAACATGAGATTTGGACACAATTCAATTTATATTTCATATTTTTATATAATTCTTTCTTTTTTTTCTTTATTACTGAAGACAGTTGTATGAAAGAGGAATACTGTCCCTTAGACTTATCTGCTATTCCTGCTTGCCTACACTTGATATCATAATCCCCTGTTCATAGCATCATAATGATTGCCATAGCAACAGACTGTGGTATCATAAACAAAACTATGACATCATGTGTAGGCAAGCAGCCAGAACAGATGTTGTGATCTTGTTTACACACAAATGTCCTTAGTTATAAAGACGTAAGGGTGAGAATTATGGAAAAATATTAAATATAAGCTGAATTGCTTTTAAATATCAAATTTTTTCAAAGTTGTCACAACAGCGTCAGGAGCTCTTTAAGGAAATTTTCCAAGTACTCCATAATTACAGATTCAAACATTTTTCTAAACAACAAAAGTTAAGCTTATTGCCTGGCATGTAATTGTTATAAATAGATCTGTCTCCCAGTGGAATGACACGTGTAAGCTTGCAATCTCCTACAACTCTACCTTCATTCAGGGATTGCTGTAATATCTCTTTTAGTTGTGCCACAATCTGTACTGCTGTCTCTTTTAACAGTCTGGGATGCAGTCTGTCAGGTCCAGGAGACTTGTTTGGTTTAAGATTTTGCAATATCTTTTGAAAGCAGAAGCCAAGATCTTAATTTCATTGATTGCTAAGGTGTCTTTACACATTCCCAACTGAGCATCTCTCTTGTGAGAGATATCAACAAAAAACTTATTTATGGATTCTGCTATCTCACTTATGTCTGTAACACATTTCCCATTTTCATGCAGGGGACTATTTGCAACTTTGTTTTCTTAGTACTATAACCCCCATTACACATGGGGGTTTACCAGAATGTCTTTCTGGGATACTAAATGCCCACTGCCAGGCTGGCGTCCTGTTTTGCAGAAGTTCTATCTGTTTGCATGACAGCGCATTAGCAAGCCTCCATGCCTGTCCCTTTAAGAGAGCATCTAGTCTGTGTTTTGGAAATCAGTTGGGGCTGGGGTTGAGTAATTAAAGCTCACGATGAGCCAGACAGATGGTTATATTGCTCCATTCTGCAGTCGTTGCTAGCGTAGAAGGAGACCTGTTAGGAAACGTAGTTATTTACTGTTTATCTGTTAGAGTAATAATGAAAAAGGAGTTTGTCTAACCTGCCTTCACTTGCCGCTTGAGCTTTTGAATAGGAGCCACTATTTTGGTTCTGGACTGCCAGTACTGGACCAATTGAATCTCTGCTGACCTAAAATGGAGACTGTCCCCAGGGGTTCTATGGGAAGTAAATTCTGTAGGATTTGTAGTTTTAAATGTTTGGCGCCTAAATGGACCTAAAGAGGGAGCCCCTACTGTGACAGACAGCTCTGTCAGCTAACCAAACCTTTGGATTACAGGGAAATGTCCAGAGCTGCCTGAAGCAGTGTGTCAGTCAAGAGCAGAAACTGGAGAGTGAACAGCTCGAGCGGTCGTGCAGCAGCTCTTAGGAGGAGCGTAGGAGAACTGGCAGGATGGCTCAGTTGGCCTGCCTGCCACATTCTCTGGCCTACAGCGATTGTCTGTTGCACAAGTCAGACTATTCCAATTGCCGGCTTAGACTCACAGCAGAGGAAAGAAAGTGTGTCAGTACTACTTGCAAGTGGGACCGAAGACTTGCTCCAGAAGCGATCAGCCTGCCTGAATGAGAGAATTGAGCTTCGGGTTGAAAGGTTTGTGCAGTGAAGCTGTAATTAGCAAACAGACTTTATCCGAATTGTGGCTTAGAGAAATAACTGATTTTAGAAGTGCTGAATGTGTTTCATGGGTCGCGATTTGGTTCCCCATGGTGAATCCTATTATGCCAGCTGGAGGCGTTTCAGCAATAGATCACAAACTTTTCCCAGGACTGTCCCTCCTGCTTGGGCCTTGCCATCTAGGTCCAAGTTCCTGCCCGCAATCCAGAGATCATCTCAGCGAAAGACAGGCTTGGGGATTCGGCCCCCTGTTCAGCACCATTGAACAGGTAGCGACCACCAGGAGGTGAGTCGTGTAGGCCCTGCTTCCCCCAGCACACTGCATCGACACCAAGAGGTCTTCATCTTGTCTGTCCTACATCCTGGTCCAGGTTGTGTGAGTACAAATCAAGGTAGCTCCCTGCAACAACAGCGCCAAATCATTGTGTGTCATCTGATTGCTTTATTTGGGTTATTGCTAATGGACTGAGCCATCCAGCTCAGGATTACAAATATTTGGGTGTGCACATGCTAACTGTCTTTCTTTCTAAAGGGCCCCAACAACAGCTGCAATGCTGGCCACCCTGTGCAACACTCCAGGCTAGCCTGTGTGAGATCTGGGTACCCAGGGTTGCAAGACTAATTATCAGGGACTTACAGTGCATGCTGGACCAGCCTGAAATAGATCAGAGTGCCAATCATTCTGCTAGATTCACACCCCTCCCATGTTCACTTCCCCTGAATAAACCTGATCATCTGTTTCATGTTTAACCTGACTAGAGTGCACATTATTAGTTGGGTCCCAGTGAAAGGTCTTGCATTGTGTATTGCTGATCTTATTTTCCAGGGGGTCTTCACGGAAATTGCAGCAGATCCAGCCCTGGTGGTAAGTGCAAGTGGTGTGGTCATATTCTTATTGTTATCTAGTGTATGCAAATTATTTATTTATTTATTTAGTTAAGCGTTTCACCAGGAAGGCATACTGAGCGAAGATACTGCTCAATTCCAGATGCATTCTGTGGTATTACTGTTTAGGTCACTAGAAGGGTTGGTGGGTTTTTATAGCATCCCAGAAGGCTATACCAAAGCAGTTAAGCTACCCCATTACTATTCCTCCCGGTGGAGGCACCCGTTCACAGAACTCAGGCCCCTCAACCTGTGCATATTCCAACAGGCAGGGGTAGTAGCCCATGGGATAGCGCCACCTAGGGGTTACAGTACCATTTATATAGTTATAGAAATGCTTGCTATTGTTTTTGGACTTATCTACTAAGTTTTTTCAAACTCTCTTGTTGCCTTATTGATAATTCTCTTGCATTCCTTTAGTTTTAGTTTATATTGTATAAAGGGTTCCCTTTCTTTTTGCTAGACTGTAAGCCTTTTTTTATTCTTTATTGCTCATTTTATATTTTTGGAAAACTATCCTGCCCGTATTGTTGTATTTCTTTATTAGTGGGACAAATCTATAGTCACAGGCTTTAAATTTGTTTTTCAAGATGCCCCATTTTGTTTCTAAATTTTTACCTCTGAAATAATCATATCAGTCCCCCACTTTCTAATATATTCCTTATTTGATCGTTGTCTGCTCTAGTATAGTTCCTAAAGGAGGCCACTCCATTCTGAACTCGTCTATTAATATGAATATAAAACTGGACCATGCTACGATCGCTTCCACAAAGAGGTTCCCTGACTTGACACAACTAAGGATATTATCCTCCATATTACTAAGGACCAAATCCAAATCCAGCAAGTGATTAACCCTAGTATGACCTTTACATAGTTTTCTAGGCGTCGATTGTTTAAAATATTGCAAAGGTTTTAGGTTCCATGTCATAATAGCAATCACAAAACAGCGAGTAAGCTATAATGACAGTGTATATCGCCGAAAAGCAAATCGGTGATATACACTTTAAGGCTGACCTGACATCCGGATTTTAAAAGAGTGCTTTTGCTGAGGGGCTATGCCCCCCCCACATGCCCCCCATCAGGGGCTTTGCCCCCGCACCCCCCTGAATTAGGATTCTCAACTCTCGGGGGGTGCATGTCTGAGAGGGTGCAAAATCTAGATGGCAGGAAAAAAATTAAGTGCTGCAGCTCCAGCAAAATGTAACCCACTCCCGGTCTTGAACCCAGTACCTGCTGTGCCAGAGCTAGCCTCCCACACCACCATGCCACATGGCTTGCTTGGCAGCAGGTACTCCAGTCCCTGACAGCCCCTTCCCTGTCCCTCCCCTTCCCCTCACTATTCCCCTCCTTCCATTCGCCCTTCCCCATAGTCGCTGTCCCATACCCTCGCTACTCTGCAGGGTAGCCCAGAATAATAGCGCCCAAAATGAGTCGCTATTTTTGCAGTCGCTCATTTTGGGATGCTATTATTATGTGATACCACATTTTAAAATATGTCATTTGAATTAGCCCCTTTATGGAACAATGAGAATTTATCATACAACAACAATCCAATGGATGATGAGGACTAGATCCAGGCTGGTATCACAAACATTGGGGATATGCTAGACCCTCAGACAAATGTATATTTTCATTTAAAGAAGTTAAAGCAAAATACCATTTAGGTGTATTTCAATTTGCAAAATACCTACAGATCAAAAAAGCCCTTCAAACGCACCTGCTAGGCCCAGATTTTAACTTACGAAGAAGTACAAACTGGCAACAGACATGTAAGGTAGCCACGTCAAGAAAAGAGGAAAGTTTGATGTATAAACTGCGACTGAATAGTAATGTTGCTATTTCTCCATCACAAGCCTCAAAAGAGAGATCAGAAAAAAAACAAGGATAATCCATATCCATGGACAAATAGGAAAAGATCTGGAAAAACGCATACAAGTGCTGCAGGGAAGTATCCTACTGCTCCCCCAAACGGCTAGCAGATATGAATTATTTACCTGATGGTGCTAAGAAAAGCAAGTGAACTTTCTTCAAATGCTTTTGCGCTGCCCACGCATTTCAGATATTTGGTGCAAAATATTTCAGATTTGCGAGGCAGTGACCAAATGCAAAATACCCTTCTCTTACAAGATTTTCCTTTTGGGTATTGAGTCTAATGCTCACACTTTGAGAACCTAACAGAAAAATTGGGTGCTGGCTTTGGCCTTGGTCCTAAAAAGGCTTATTTTGTCTAACTGGAAACCTCAGAGGGTTCCAACCTTTACTGAGTGGTGCAATATTATGAGTCAGGTAGGAAATAATGAAAATATTGCTCCAACAGTTTCAGGAAAATCCAAATTTTTGAAGCAACTGGGCTTCCTTTTTTTATCCTTTCTAGGGGAGCTACATGGAAGTGATTAACATTATGAGAAACACAGAAACATAGAAATTGATGGCAGATAAGGACCACAAGTCCCATCCACTCTGCCCATTTTTCTACCTTATGAATGTGCCATAGGCCTGTACTCTGTCAATGGCCTATCTAGTCATACTTATCTTTATTGCTCCCTTATGCCTATCCCATGCCTGTTTGAAGCCCTGCACTGTATTCATATCCACCACTTCCGGAGGTAGGCTGTTCCATGCATCCACCACCCTTTCTGTGAAAAAGAACTTCCTCACTTTACCCCCTTAATCGGCCTGCCTCTAATCTCATGATGTGTCCTCTTGTCATGCTATTTTTCTTATATTGAAACATGTTAGACTCTTTCATCTTGTTAATGCCCTTAAGATGTTTGAATGTTTCGATCATATCACCTGTCTCTCTCCTTTGCTCTAGGTTCTACATGTTGAGCTCCGTTAATCTGTCCTCATATGTCTTCTGATGCAGTCCTACACCATTTTGGTTGCTCTTCTCTGGACTGCCTCAATTTGGTTAATGTCCCTGTGAGGGTGTGGTCTCCAGTACTGCACGCAGTACTCCAGATGGGGCCTAACCAGTGTCCTGTAAAGATGGATTATAACCTCCCTCTTACGACTTGCAATACCCCTGCTAATACACCCAACATTCCCCTAGCCTTACCTACTGCTTTAGTGATCTGCGTGGATGACTTCAGGTCATCTGTGATGATGATGCCCAAGTCTCTTTCTTCCCTTGTGATTGCCAGCAACTCCCCTTCCCACCTATAGGTAGATCCAGTGTTTCTCCTCCCTATGTGCATGATCTTACACTTCTTTGCATTAAAACCAAGTTGCCACTCTTCCGACCATTTTGCCAGTTTATCCAGATCTCTTCTCATTTTGCCACCCCATTTGGATCATCTACTCTGTTGCAGATCTTGGTGTCCTCTGCAACCAGACAAACCTTACCCTCCAGTACATCTGCAATGTCACTGATGAAGATATTGAAGAGGACTGGCCCCAGGACTGATCCCTGAGGTACCCCACTTGTGACTAGCATCTCTTCTGTCTGTATACCGTTTACCACCACTCTCTGTTTTCTGCCCGCCAACCAGTTTGCCACCCAGTTGACCAACTTCTGACCCACCCCAAGCCTGCCCAACTTATTAACTAATCTTCTATGTGGAACAGTATCGAAAGCTTTGCTGAAGTCAAGGTAGGCAACATCAACTGCTCCCCCTTGGTCTACCACTCTGGTTACCCAGTCAAAGAAATCTATGAGATTAGTTTGACAGGACTTTCCTGTTATAAACCCATGCTGTCTTGGATCCTGTGCTTCTATGAATTCCAGGTCTTGCACTATCCTTTCCTTAATGAATGCCTCCATAATCCTGCCCACTACTGAGGTAAGACTGACTGGTCTGTAGTTCCCTGCCTCCTCCCTGCTACGACTCTAGTGGAGCGGGATCACATGAGCCCTTCTCCAATCTTCTGGGATCTCTCCTGTGCTCAGAGACTCACTAAACAGTTACAATAATGGCTGTGCTAGTTCCACCCTTAGCTCCTTTAGTACCCTGGGATATATGCCATTAGGTCTGGTTGCCTTGTCCACCCTGAGCTTAGCGAGCTTTTGTAGCACCCTTTCTTTTGTGAAGGGACTAGTGCACACCTCCCTCCCCCCTGTGTCCATGGTGCTGAGTTGTGGGCCCTGCCCTACCTTCTCCTCAGTAAATACTGAGCAGATGTATCTTTTTAGGATAGCTGTTTTTCCTTGATCCTCCTCCTCACATGCCCCCTTATCCCCTTCGATCTTAGCAATACCCCCTCTGGACTGTCTCCTTTCACTAATGTATCTATTGAAAATCTTGACCCCTTTTTTATTGTTTGTGCTAGTGTTTCCTTGGTTTGGGCCTTTGCCTGCCTTACTGCCTTCCCTGCTTCCCTTAGGGAAGTTTGGTATGCCTCCTTATCTTCATCCCACTGCTTTCCCTTATATTTCCTGAAGGCAAGCCTTTTGGCTTTGACCTTTTCTGCTAATGCTTTTGAGAACCAAAGTGGTTTCCTTCTTCTTTTGTTCTTGCTTTTCTCTATAACACAATGGGATTTTGCTTCAAGTATTGCATCCTTAATGCTTGCCTACTTTGCCTGTACCCCCACATCTGTATTTCTTCATGCCAGGGCTAGCTTAACTCTATTGGCCATCTTATCAAAGTCAGCTCCTCTGAAGTCCCATATTTTTGCCTTGGAATTGGATGGTTTAGTTCTAGTGGCCAAATTGAACCATACCATGTGATGGTCACTGGCCCCCAGGTGACCTTCTACCTGGAAATCTGTGATCCCGTCTCCATTAGTCAGTACTAGATCTAGGATAGCCCTGTCTCTTGTGGGTTGTTCTATCAGTTGTTTGAGGCCCTCCCCCTGCAGGGAATCCACTATATGTCTAGTTCTGGCAGATCTTCCTGCTGGTATTGACCAATCTGTATTTGGCATGTTGAAGTCTCCCATTATCAGAACATTCCCTTTAGCTGTGATGTTTTGTATATCTTCTAACAGTAATGTGTCTATGTCCTCCCTGTAGATAACCCCAGTTCATATGGCTGTCCTGTTTCCAGGGTGACCCACAGTTCTTCTGGCTCCTTACGTGTATTCTGAATTTCTGTACCTTTGATATTTTTCATTGACATAAAGGGCCTCCCCCCTCCTTTTTGTACCTCGGTCTCTTCTGAACAATACATAGCCAGGTGCTGAAGTCTCCCAAGTGTGGTTACTGGTGAACCATGTCTCGCTAATAGCTACTTTGTCTAGTTTAGCCTCTGTCATTGTTGCCTGCGGTCTGGGATCTTGTTTCCCAGACTGCGAGCATTTGTGTACATGATTTTTTATTGGCCAGATTTCGATGTGTCAGTTGTTGAGCGAGGTCTGGTGTTTCCCGTGTGTCGTATGGGAAGCTGGACCCTTTTCCTTACCTGGTGATGCAAATGAACTACAAACATGCTGAACTCCTATTTGATCACTAACTGAGGGGGGAAGGGTGTTCTTCCCATTTGACATATTGAGTGCTGCACCCCTCTCCCCCTTTGCTAGTTTAAATATTCTACTTTTAAGATATTTTTTTTGTCTGCTGAACATTAATCTAATATTCTTGCTGGACACTCCCTGGATATATAGAACAGAGAATTTTTGATTACAATTTAGTATTTTTTGTTCAAACTGGATTCCATGTTTACGATGTTTTTGTATTTTATTTACTCAACTGTTTAAGTATCAACTGTATTTATACTTCTATGTATTAGCTGTTATTGAATAACTCTCTTCTCTTTTTATATTTCTGTAACATTATTAAATTCAAAATCAATAAACTTTTTAAAGGAAAAAAAAGAAAGGTGCAGGCCACGTCCAACTGGGCTACCATATGGCCCTCAATGGGCACATGGAAGGCTGATATGGGGGACAAGTACAGCTTTAGTGACGAGTATTTTAGTATAGTATCTGACAAGGTCAGTAAGTACTCTATAATTTGGTTCACCGGGCAGGTGAAGGGATACAAATGATGGGAAGCTGGTAAAAAAGCAAAGCGCTTCCATTTCATGGAATAGGTTGCCCTGGTGGAAGGTTTTCTGGCAGCCACCAGGGCATCAGCCACTTTAAGGGAGACACCAAACCTGGCAATGGCTGTCTTCTGGAGCCAAGCATGCAGGTGAAGGGACCGAAGATTTGGACTGACAGTGGTTCCCCGTTCCTGTGACAGTAAACCCGGCACAAAGGAACAGGCACCAGAGACACCACTGCTAACTGCTGCAACATTGGAAACCAAATCTGATGAGGCCAAAAGGGGGCCAGAGTCAGAGTGGCACCCTCCATTTGGAGCTTGATTAGCACTCTCTGAATCAGACAAAAGGGTGGAAAGGCATAAACTAACCTCCCTTTCCAAGAGAGGAACAATGCGTCTCGCCACTAAACTGGGCTGGCAGTATAGCCTAGAGGTTAGAGGAATGAGGTGTGAACAAGCTTGATACATCCAGCAGACCAGACCTGAGTTTGAGTCTCACAACCTCCACTTGCATACTGTGTGACTCTGAGCAAGTCACTTAACCGCCCAGTCCTCCCAGGTTGCACCTGAAAACAGGCGCTTATGCCTAGTGGGCCCTACCTACTTACCAAAGACTAAAATAAAAAAAATTAAAAACTCCAGGCCCTTGATCAAGTGAACAGAAAAGCGGTGGCTTTGCGTTGTGTGCAGATGATCACAGCTGTCAAACAAGTCTTTCACCACTGAGGGGAGCAGTTACCATTCATACATTCTGGACTGCCACATGCTTAGCTTGTCTGCCAATACATTTTGGACACCTGAAACATGGATGGTCAACAGTTCTTGGTTGTGGTCCAGAGCACAGTACCAAACCCTCATTGCCTCCCTGCACGGGGGTAAGAGTTGGTGCTCCCCTGCTTGTTGATGTAGTGCACCAGAAACAAAACAAATCAGGTGTGACACTGGATAATCCCCAGGTGCTAATCAACAGGAGGCACATCTCATAGAAACACAGTCAAAGGAATCAGCACGGTAGCACTCCAGGTGAAAGAATAAGCAGCAAACATAGGTACTGGTGCAAGGAGGAACAGATCTATGGAATAAATCTCCTTGTACCAACACCTGTGTTTGCTGCTTATTCTTTGACCTGGAGTACTACTGTGCTGATTCCTCTGATGTAGTGCACCACACTGATATTGTCCATCTGCACTAGCAGATAGCTTGGGGACAGATGGCACTGGAAGGCCTGCAGGCCATATAGGACAGCTCTCATCTCAAGGACATTGACATGGAGAGAAGCCTTAAGTGGAGTCCATGTCTCCTGAGTCTGGCAAGGACCCAGGTGTGCACCCCAGCCCATTCCCGAGGCATCCGTGGTGAGGATCTGGTGAGGGGAGGGTATAAGGAAAGGAACCCCCTTGAGCAAATGACTGGATTCCATCCAGCACAGAAGAACCTTCTTTACCGGTGAAGAGACAAGAGCCTTTTGCTCCAGATCATCAGTTCGCTGATCCCACTGTACCCTCAAATTCTGTTAAGGGATATGCATGTGCAGCCTCACCAGGGGAACCATGGCAATGGCCGCAGCCATCATATTGGCTGTGGTACAGTTCCTGGGCCTGTGTTATCAGGTCCTCCACCCTGTCTTGGGGTAGAAAGGTGGAGCCCTGAGCCATGTCCAGTATAGCTCCTATGTACTGGAGACACTGGTCAAGAGTCAACACCAACTTGGACAGGTTTACTGTGATCCCCAAATTGCTGAACAGTTGCATGGTATGTGCTGGGTTAAAGACTGTTGATCTTTGGACTGAGCTTTGAGCAACCAGTTGTCCAGATAAGGGAAGATCTAAAGTCCTTACCTCCTGAGGGCTGCTGCCACCACAGCTAGGCATTTGATGAAGACTCGAGGCACCAAAGACAAGCCAAAAGGGAGGACCAGGAACTGGTAGTGCTCCCACTGAAACAGGAACTTGAGGTACTTCCTGTGGGGAAGTCAAACATTGATGTGCAGATCTGAATCCTGCATATCTAGGGAGCAGATCCAGGCCCCCTTCTGCAGCAAAGGTAACAGGCCCGGGAGGGTAACCATCCTAAACATTTTGTGCTGCATGTAGTAGTTCAGGTTTCAGACATCCAGGATGGGCCTCAAGTCCCCCTGTGGACTTGGGAATGAGGAATAAGTGGGAGTAGAACCCCTTGTTCCACTGACTCTTGGGGACAGGTTATATGGCCCTTTCTCATAGCAGTGCATGGATCTCCTCCAGCAATATGGGTACATGGCCTGAAGGGGAAAGTTGAAGGACTTGGAGGGAGATCTGTAGGGTATGTCCACAAATTCTAGAGTTCCTTGTTCTATGAGTTGCAGCACCCAGTTGTCAGTTGTGATCCCCTGCCAGCCATCCAGATGGAGGAAGAAACAACCACCCACCACATCCTGGGGAACCAGATGGAGGGGGTCAGGCAAGGAGTCAGGCTGAGGCTGAGCCTATGGCCGGGCCTGTTCCTCCACCTCTTGAGGACTTCCCTGTGTTGGAGGAGGGATAGACTGGGCCATGGCAGCTTTATGCTTGCTTGGTTGCCCGGTGCCAGACCTAGATCAATGGGTGGCATGCTGAATGGGCACCCTCTGCCCACTCTTTTGGTGGGTGTAGTAGAGTGAGTGAACAGACCGCAGAGTTTCCCCCGAGGCTTACAGGTCATTGAGGATATCTTGCATGTCTGCCCCAAAGAGCTTGTATCCCCTGAAGGGAGCATTCAGAATGGACTGTTGGATGTCAGTATCAAAACCTGACACCCAGAATCAGGAGTACCTCCTCAGGCAAACTCCCACCGCAGAGGCCCTGGTCGAGGCATCTAAGGCATTATAGGCAGCCCACAAGAGGTGCCTGCCCACATTCGCACCAGACTGGAGGGTCCTGAGCATCTTCTGTTTTTTACAGCCCTCGGGGAGGGACCTGGCCACTTTCTAGAGGTCATTCTTGAATTTGAGCATATGGCCCACATAATTAGTGATCCTGATAGCCAAAGTGAAAGAGGTAAATGCCCTCTTGCCCATGAGGTCCTGCTTTCTGGACTTTTCCAGAGGGAGAGAGCCTGAAGTGCTGGGGTCTCTTGGACCAATCATGGGTCACATTGATCACCAGGAACTCCACCTGTGGGGACCCTGCAAAAAAGGGTTTCCCAAAGGGGGGCCTGATATGGCTTGTCTGCCTTTCTAGGCATAAGGAAATCAAGTTAAGTCTGTGCCAAGTGGCCATAGTGGAATCTCCATATGCATCAACCATAAGAGGAATGGTGAGGGGAGTGGAATTTGGTAGGTCCAAGTAGTGGGCCAGGTTCCGCCCAGTAATGTCCTGCTCTGCAGTATAGAACCCCATAGCAGCCTGCAGTTGCCACATTATTGCAATGAAGGAGGGGTAATCTGGGGGGAACTGCGAAGTGTATTTAGAGGAGTTCCCCCCCACTGGGGAAACAGTGGATGTGCTAGAGGAACTCAGGCTCCTGACATCCTCATCTTCATCATCAGGCAGGAGAAAGGCAGGGCAATAATTATTGGCATTCCCTGGCTCAGAAATAATCACTAAAGACATCGATGACCAAGAAGGAGCTAATCTCGATCATGCATGGTGTGATGGCACTGATGCCAGCTGAGAAAGCCCCATCAGCAACAGGCCCTAAGGTGGGACAACCCTCTACATTAAGTCCCAGACAGAGGAAAACAGGTCCTGGATGTTAATGGTCACAAGCAACAGCAGGGTGCCTGTGGCAGTGATGGGGGGATATTGAGGCCCTGGCAATGGCAGGGAGGGCTGAAGCACCAATGGGATGGGGGCAGGTCAAGGCACCAACTGAGGGACTTGCATCCCCGACATCTCAGGAACACAGTCAGGGGCATCGGCTGAAGAGGCTGAAAGCCCGATGATGCATGACCAGCATTGGCCACAACCAGGCTGGTGCCACTCCTTGTCTGCGGCCTCAGAGAAGGCCAGGGTGCACACAGCAGGGGTGGAAGCATCAGCAGGGGAGAAGAGAACCCTGATGACAATGGGCCAGTGCCAGAAGCAGAGAAACTGATGGGCTGCACTGCCAGGATACCCCCCCATAGAAGAAAGGATGAGGGAGGAAGTGGGAATCATCAGCAGGAGAAAGGGGAGGCCACCAATGACAAAATCAGTGTCAAGTGGAGGAGCTCTGCTGGGAAAAGCTGCCAAGGCCAATCTTGTAGCAGAGAGCATGTGCGTGGCAGCAGGGGTCACCACCAGTCTGGCTGATGAACCCATAACACTTGGCACTAGAAGCGGTGACTGAAAACATTTGCAGGAGGACCTGTCTTTCTGCCAGTGGTGATGCTTCCCCGCTGACCTGTCCTTGGCCTTGATGGCATGAGAGCTCATGGAAGGGGCTGGGAAAGTGAGGCGCTCCTGACCTGAAGTTTCTTTTCCTAGGCAGCAACCTTCTGATCCATTAAGAAGGATATCAGTTCTTTCTGGCACCACCACTACATAGCTTGATTAACATCATGATCGATGTAGAGGCACAGAATCCAGACCCCATGGTCATCTTTGTCATAGATCATCTGTCCACAGCTATAGTGTCGGAAAAGATTGTCCGAGCCGGACAGCATAAACAAAAAGAAGCAGGAGAGTCACTTTAGGACATAAAGTGATCACAGAACTAGGGTGAGAAAAATAAATAAAAATAGAAGGTTCTAGAAAAATGGCAGTCGACTGAAACAATGGTGTCCTGTGGAGTCCAAAGTGCAATGGTCGACGGCAGGAGAAGGGCCATCATGGATATATAGGGAAAACGCTGACGTGGGTGACATCGCCATGGGTGGCCCGAGACAGACTGCTAGCAAAAAATGTTTCTGTGTGATACTGGTTACTGCTGGAATTACACAGGGGCTTGCCATGGCTGAGCTCTGGTAGCTATTCAAGGAGTTCTGCAAGCTATGACAAATGAATCCGTGTTGTAGGGCTGGAACTTTGGCCCCAGTAGCTGTTCTTCCAATGGAGCTTTAACCCCGGAAGCTCACAGATCTTGGTGTACAAATTGTAAAACAAAAGCCACTGCTTGCCTGCATAATTGGCATAGCAACTGTGTGCTGTAATCACAGCAGGGAGTAGGTGCCAGTACCAGTCAGGTTCAGCTCACGCTCAAAGAGCCACACATTTACAGCCCTACTGCCTTAGAGATTAGTCCAGTACTCTACCGAATCATGTGTGTATCACATGCACACAGTATGGACACTGCAACTGGACCAATCAGTAATGGATTCTGGACTCAGGAATGTTACTATAAAAGTCCTGCCAGCATGCTCTAGTACATACGAACATACAGAATGCCAGCAGAAACAGGCCACACGGTCTCTCGAGTCTGCTCATTTGTGCAGCTAGCCCCTCAACTTGCAGCTGCCCCACCCCTCCCCACAGCCATTCCCCTCACTGTGTTCCAACCCTTCTTGAAGCAGCCCACCGTCCTACAGGGAACCACTTCCTCAAGTAGAGTGTTCCAGTTGTCCACCACCCTCTCTGTGAAATAATGTCTCTTGATTTCCCTCATGAATTTCCCCCCCTCCAACCTCAGTTGGTGCTCTCTAGTACCCCTCCCCCTTCTGATCTGGAATATTTCTCCTGTGTGCCCCTTGTTTATCCCCTTCAGATACTTGAAGGTCTCGTTCATGTCTCCCCTATCCCTCCTCTCCTCCAAGGGATACATGTTAAGCCGGTTTAGCATTTCTGCGTAGGAATTCCCCTACAAACCCTGGATCATCTTAGTCACTCTGCGCTGCACCCATTCTAACAGCCTGATGTCTTTCTTCAGGAAAGGGTGCCAGTTCTGCATGCAGTATTCCAGGTGAGGTCTGACCAGTGATCTGTACAAGGGAAGGATCACCTCCCTACTTCTAGAGGAGATCCCTCTTGCTATACAGCTCACCATCTTGTTGGCTTTTGCTACTGCTCTTCTGCACTGAGCTGAGTTGTTCATATTCCCTGTTATAATCACCCACAGGTCCTTTTCCTCCTCAGTATTCCCCAACTGTACCCCTCCAAGCTGGTAGCTCCTCCTCTGGTTCTTAGCTCCGAAGTGCAGTACTTTGCACTTCTTGGCATTGAACCCCAACTGCCATGTTTCTGACCACTCCTGTAGTTTACTCAGGTCTCTTTGAAATCCCCTCCACCCCTCAATGTCATCCACCACAGCTCCCATGTGAACAGACTGATCCTACTCTGGGTCCCAAGTGAGATATCTGCTATGAATATCCCAAACAGCACTGGTCCCAGTACTGATCCCTGTGGCTTTGCTCCTGGCTGAGGTGTTAAACAAATGCCTCAGGGACAGCTCCTATTCCCTTTGGTCTTCTGCCTCCCAGAACCACTGCCTCTGTCATTTGGCTGCCTGTTGGCACCATGGAGAAGAGCAGAGAAGGCTACTGCTTTTTGCCTACATGTGCCTACGGATGGCACTTCCCCCCCCCGGTACAAGTACTGCTGCCACTGTTTCCCTTATCCATTCGGAGTGCTGCTGAGTACATCCCATGTTGACAACACCCTCTTGTCCACCGCATCTGGTCTTAGCCACTGAGCTTCCCTGATGCCCATGCTGCATTTGCCTGGCTGGAAGATATGTGACTGACAAAGAAGAGGTGCTTACAGCTCTTACACAAAATTTGGAGATCAAGAAGTTTAAAGAATGCAATAGCCATAATGAGACAAAAACTAATTTGGCTAGTGTGTATTCACATTCAACAGAATGATGGCACTCACCACTTCCTCAAATGTATAAATGAAGGGAGAGTGCTGTCATTCTGTTGAATGTGAATATACGTTTTTTGATTGGCACCACCATCCCAGTGCTATCATTCAATTCATATCCCGTATAATTCTGCGAGTGTATGACTTCTTATAAACTTCAGTGAAGATAGAGTTAGAACCATGACCTAGGTTTGAAAGATCATGCACAGTGTTTTTTTTTACCTGATAATCATATTAAACAGTTATAATGCCCTATACTGTAATATACTGTATAGTAAGTGTCAACAGTCACGGGAGTTATTGTAAGCCAGTTAACGTGAAACAGTATGTCAACAATATAGTAGTATACTGCTTTAACTAGTATGGTAACTCTCTGTTTTAATGGATATTATGAAATGGGTAGAAAGAATGCTGAATTCTGATTGGCCAAGAGCTGCTTTCAGCTGGGCCATTATCCCAGCATGGCACAGCTGAAAGTATTATGTTTAAAAATGCATTAAATTTACTAAAAATTACTCATCTCATAATCGCAATAAGGCACTCCAGGGGGTATGCTATGATGGGCTAATGGCCCTTCTAAGGTGGTGGAGCCCTCGGCTACACCTCAGGCTTCAACCCACCCCAGGTTGGGCTGTCATCCCACCATAACACCCCCCATCATGCCTTATTGCTTAATCATAATAACAACCCTCCAGTTCCCAGTCTGTGCTTCAATTTCTTTCTGACTTTGCTTTAATCATGGGCAAGTAATGCCTTCAGAAACATTTATACCATGGAGCCCTTGACCTCAAAATATGCTGTGCTTTAACAAAAATGCATTATTTCTGCATTGAAGGTCCTAGAACTTTCTGTGAGGTGATATAAACTTTTAGTTTTAACAGAGAGAGCCACATGATAAACTACGCCAATTGACACAACACCATCTGTTTGTCAGTTTCCTCAGGAAAATGCGTGGTGTTCAATGCAGCGACTATAACAGGTTACTATGGTGGACTGTTGCATGTGATCAATTTTTTTTAAATCTTATAACAGCTACTACATTAAACACCTCTCTTTCTCTGAACGTTGCATCTTTACCAATTCCATAGCCTGCTGTGTGGTGTATTAACATTCATTTGAATTCCTTTGGTCTGTATTACAGTGTAATCCACCATTCTGTAACACAGGTGACCACGGCATTAAAAGAGTAATACACAGCTGGATAACAGGTCTCGCATTTTAAGTTATCTGCTTCCTGCAAACTGCCTGTCAGTGATAAATACTGAAGCTAGGTCAAGCTAATCAATTTCTAAAGTTTTCCGCAAAATCTTTGTGCTTGCAGGTGGACTTGTGTGGGTTAATGTGTGTGTACGCAGTGTGTGTGTGTGTACGCATGTGTGTGTGTGTGTGTGTGCGCGCAGTGTGCTGTGTGTGCTTCATATCCAACACTTTAAGCTTAGGTAATATGAAATACAGTATCTGACATAAACCATTCCAAAAGGCACCCCTGAATGCATGAAGTTGGATTAGATCCAGTAAGGATTGTTAAATGCTAAGCACACACTGTACAGAACTGAACATTTTTTTTAACAGTTTTATTTAGGTACTATAACATAGCGATTGTGGGTGCAGGGTTTAAAAATTTGCCAAACGAAATGTGAACTATTACTCATGTCTACTTATAGTAAAAATAGTGTATACACATAAATTGCTTCACTATCCAAGTTTACAGAGCTGGACTCAATAACATGGAATCCCTGAATGCTATTCCAAGTTCACTTATTTGGAGAGACTGATCATTATACAAAGCCAGGACATGTAATGCCGGTGTGTCTTCAGTGGGTATTCTAACTGCAGACCTGTAGGTATCCAGTTCATCACAAGAGCCAGTGTTACTGTAACTCTCAAAAGCAGCAATAAATTTAAATTGTGATTCCCTAATATGAAGTATTCATCAGAGGCACTAACAAAGAAGCCGGTCATAATTTCTCTGACATGTCTTAAAACCCACTTAATGACAAACGTACTGTAAATGGGTTCAGCAAAAATTTGTTCAGTGTACCATGTTCTGAAACCCCGCATAAATACCAGAGAACTAGTTTATCATGCCCTATTTTAGAACATGCTAATTCTGAAGCTATTCGATGTATTGCTCCCATTCTCACAACTAAAACTATCCGAACAAGACAATATTCTGTACAAGACGTCTGTTAATTCTTCAAAATCTGCAGATGTATCATTGCATTATCTATACTAGTAAGTTCCCTGGTGTTTGTGCACCTCCTGTCAAATTTCTTGCTTTTGCCCAGTATTAGAAGGACCTACAAGCCTTTAAAACTCACAAAAACCTGGCTTTCCATGCTTGTTTTGAGTAGTGCCTATTGATGGGAAAACTCAGTATGAAGTCATCAGATCGTTTTATTAGTAACATAATTATTTTAGGTGTCAACATTAGTTAGGTAAATAATAAAACAAAAACACATCATTTGTTCAGATGTTTGCTTTTTTATACCAATGGAAAAATAAAGTATCAGTTACTGATGCTATGGCACCCCACTTGTATTAACATTTCAAAACATGCGGGCATGTTTGTATGCTTTTATGCACAAAAATACGTGCAGTACTGTAAATCCCATTTCATCAACTATTTGTTTTAGATATATAACTATATTGAAAGCAGGAAATACAGAGGTTGACATGCACTTTTTTAATTATCTGCTATCACAGCAGCAGGATTTGAGCTTGACAATTCAGGGTAAATGTAAATAAAAAAACAATAACAAATAAAATGTGTCCCTAAGCCATATAAATTGTTCAAATGACAAAGACTTTAATACAGTATAAAAAACACAAGACAGATAGATTGACAGACCTGCACAATACACATCTTGAAAGATAGCAATGAATACAATTGTGGAATGCATTTCCTCACTGCGACCCCATTCAGATCCCCAGCTGGATGTAACAAAATAGCGTAAATCATTAAAGAGCTGGCGACACATTCATGAGAACTTTGACAAAAACTAATATTAAGGCACAGTCCAGCTAGTATTTCCTATTAGTGCTGTATTCCTCCTCCCCATTATTTATTACTGAGGTCATTTGAATGAAAACAGGATCTCTGCTCCTGAAGAGTTTGTCTATTCCTGCTGCTTTCTGCCTTCCTGAGGTCATAGAGCACTGCTTGTGACTTCTCAGTTACTCCCATGGCAACAGATTGTGATGTCACAACAGAGGATTATGACTTGGAGTAGGGAGTAAGCTATAGAGACAGATGAACTCAAAATAAACTCTAAGGGACACTAATCATATATTCATACACAGTTCCTTGGTCATAAATTATGGGGAGGAGAAGTATATAAAATATAAATTGAATGCAAGCAGAATTGTACCCAATTATTATGTTTTTTAAAGTTTTCTTTGAGGCGTCAGTAGCTCTTTAATCTAACAATAGTTGCATACACATATGAATGTATTTATTCCAGTAAGCAGCCCTGAAAACATTTTCAGGTGAATAAGAAAAATGTGACTCTTTCCCAGATGGCACCTAGAAACGAGTTTTGGCTCAGTGTGCCTTCCCTGGTTACTAGTACTTCACAAACAAATTGCATGCCATGGTGCAGCACGGTTGGGATTTCAGGATAATAACTTCAGGCAGACCACAGCTCACATGTATAAAGAATGCCAGATGGCATTTATCATTTTATTTTGCTTGCATAAAATCAGCAGTTGCACAAAAATCAAGAAAATATTAATTATTTCAGCAGGATTAAGGTCAAAAGTCACTGTTGTGCCCAGTGGCACACATGCTGTTGCATACACAGCCAGCTCTCAATTGACACCCTATCTAAATTCCACCCCCTGTGGTAGGCTTTTATACAGTCATACTAGTGACATCACTTCCTTGGGAAACACCCACATTATGTCTTCTAACTAAATAATTATCCATCAGTGGCTCATAACTCGTCCTATACAAAAACAAAAGGGCTATTTCTAAGCCAAGACAATGAGGGTTCACAACTGTAACATAACACCTTAATATTCATGCTAGACAAATTTATTATCGTTTGGAGCTTTAATTGCCACTAACTCCTCCTCCTCCAGGTAGTGAACTCACTAGGTAGAGTCC
Organism: Neoceratodus forsteri; assembly: GCA_016271365.2. Classification (NCBI taxonomy): domain Eukaryota; kingdom Metazoa; phylum Chordata; order Ceratodontiformes; family Ceratodontidae; genus Neoceratodus; species Neoceratodus forsteri. Next base: position 26,983,376 of record JADMNL010000027.1, read on the forward strand.
CTATAAAATCAGACAGTTTGTGGGCTACCAGCACTGTAGCAGCACCACATACAGCAAACAAAGAGGCTCCCCTCAAGTAACGAACCACTATTTCATAAAAGTTATCCTTAGAACTTTATCTAGATTTGTTGTGTTTTCTGACTTTCAAACTAGCACTCTTCCTGCACTAAACTCAGGTAAGCACCTTGTAAATTTCCTTTGGTAAACAAGGCCCAAACGTGTATTTTATTTGCTTCTACTTAAAGCAGTGTGTACCTTAGTAAGAGTTCAGGTAAACACCACAGATAATCTTAATGGGGCCCCAAAGTCTTACTGTGATTGCAACTGTGTATTTATTGTTCAGGTATTTGTCTGCTCTTTTTAAACTTTCATTACAGTAGATGCAAACCCTATACCACACAAAATGGTGTATTTTTTAAAGTAATAAGCTAATAAATAATAAAACTAATAAAGTAATAACAGCAACAAGCTACTTAATTAGCTGCTGTTATTTAGAGCTGTAGAAAACAGTTCCTGACTTTTGCCTACAGCTATAAAGTGTAGCCATCAGCTTTTACTTTTCATTTTGTCCCTTTGCCAAGGGCAGTTTCTAGCAAACATAGGGAACAGAACATAAGGTGGATTGCTGTTCCAGGCCCCCCCCCCGTGTGCAATGTCTGATATAAAGAGCCCAAACAATACTGGCCCCAACACACAGCCCTGTGGCACCCCACTCGTCACCGGCCTTGGAGTTAAGAGCTCCCCTCTCATGACCACCCATTGCAGCCTGCCACTCAGCCAGCTTGTAATCCGTTTATCATTTTTGCCCCTACCCCTACACCAGTTAGCTTCCCCAAGCCACCCATGAGGCACCAAATTGAAGGCCTTGCTGAAGTCCAAGTAAAGAACATCCACCGCAGGACCCTTATCCAGCTCACCTGTCACCCAGTCATAATACTGTATCAGGTTGGTTTGACAAGTTTCCTGAAACAAACCGTGCTGCCACATCCTGGGCCACTGTCCTCCAGGTACAACACCAGTCTTTCCTTTAGTATCATTTCCATGAGTTTGCACACTATGGAGGTGAGACTTACCAGATGATGATTACCCGGTTCATCCCTTTGTCCACTCTTGTGTAATGGCACTACATGTGCCATCCTCAGTCCAGTGGCACACATCCCGACTCCAGTGAGGTGCTGTACAGATCTGCCAGAGGCTCTACCAACACCTCCGCCATCTCCCTCAGCACCCTGGGGTAGATACCATCCAGCCCTGGTGCCTTGTCTACTTTCAGAGCCCTCAGTCCCTCTAGGACTCTATTTGCCTCAATTCTTCCATCTGTCGCCTCCTCTCCCCCTGTCCCTACCCTCCTAGCCCATGCTGATAGTGTTCAACCCTTTTTTCCATGAACACTCAGCAAAAGTATTCACTCAGTGCTTCTGCCTGCTCTTCTCCCTTTTCTGTCCACTCCCCACCCCTTTTTATCCTCACTATTGTCTCCTTGCACTTCCTTTTCTCCCTGATGTATCTGAAAAAGTTTTTCTGCCCCCACCCCATTAATTCCCTGTGATAATCTCAGCTGCCTCTGGGCCTTGACTTCTCTCACTTTTCTGGTCACCTCCCTGGACCATCTTGCATATTCCTCCCTGTCCACTTCCTTCCCTGTCCTCCTAAACCTCTGGTGCGCTGCTCATTTTGCCCTTACCTCCTCCACAACCTCGCTGTTCAACCAACATGGTTTTCTTGCTCTGCTCCTCTTACTCTGTGCCTTGGTGCAGGCTTCCGTTGACTCTGTAATCCCCCATTTAATAATATCCCATTTCTGCTCCACGTCCAGCTCCTGCCTTATGCCCTCCAATTTCCTTTCAGTACTTCCTGCATCCTCCCAAAGTCCGCCCCCCTGAAGTTTACCACCCGAGTAACTGATTTCTCTGGCTCCCCACACAGCGTGATATTAAACCACACCATTTGTATAAAATATAAATGGAATGCAAGCAGAAACACATACTAATCAGTACTATTTAGTGCAGTGTGCCTTCCATCTGACCCGTTGGCATGCATTATACACCAATTTAAAATAGCTGCAGATAGTCCCTGAGTCAAATTTTTTAGGGCTCCCCTAACTCTGGAAGTATAATTCTAATACTGGTCCTGGCGCCTGATGGCTGTAGTTCCTACGGTGTTACCTTCTGTGAGAGATATCCTCGAAAAAGAGCATTATGCTCAGTTTGTATCTCATTATTCTGTACATCACCCCTTTCTATGTTATGGAAAAAAGGTCTGATTTCAGTGCTCAACATAAGATGAGCAATGGCCAGTAATTGTCCCCGATTTTGCCCCAAGATTTTCCTCTGTGCCTCCTACAATTGGGGTTGACATGACTGAACAGTAAGGATTGTAAGCACAAAATAATGCCAAGCATTAGTTACGGATCTTTTCTTCTTCGAAAAATGCATTTCATGCTAAACCCCTTATTCTACCAGCCCTTTGAGTAGATATCGTCAAGCTTTAAGACATGGCCCTGATTTTAGTCCTTTCTCCTTGATTTCTTAAGTCTTGTCTCTGATTTGTGAGACAGGGGATTGAAAGGTATGCCTCCAGCCCTCTCTGAGAATCAAACCTATTATCCTGAGTTATAAAGGCAGAAACTCTAACCATTTAACTAATGTGCAATCCTCCCTTGCTGGGAGGTCAGAGTATTCCACTGACATTCCTGCAGTATCATGTACCACCACTAGAGGTCTCTTTTGCTGTTACAGTTATTCTGCACTTCTTTGACTCTGATGCTCACAGCTTTTACCACTAGATGGCACTGCTTTCCAAAGACTGCATTTTCTCATATACAACAAGGGGGCATCAAAGCTGTGGGTAGCTATCACCCACCCCATAGCACATGTGAAACTCCACCAGGTCAGGGCAAGCAGTCAGGATCATAATTCAAACCCAGGTCTCCCGCATGTCATTGTAATAAACTGCCTGACTTCAGAATGTCTTTTTCCATTCTTCCATTCCCTAGTAACTTCTGATTAGGATGGCTGATTAGAAAAATACTGTCTTGTATGAAAGATTGCTTTTTTTAAACTCACTCAGCTGGAGTTTCTCTTGTTTACAAGATATGCATGCCATCAAATGAGGCCAAAACAAGCAGGAATCTGATTCAGAATTGTCTCCTGAGAAAAACAATTTGCAGTTATTTTTTTTGTTTTATTGTAGCATGGGGTGTACAAGGGGACTGACTATACAGTATTCTAGATTATGAAATGTAGAACAAATCATGAAAGCTGAATGGCTGAAGTAATGTCGGACCTGTAATGATATTTCAGTATGTCTCAGTCTTCCCAGCTGCAGAAATGAGTAGAAGCAGGACCTCACTGGAAACAAGATGTTGGATTTCAGCTGGGCTATCCTGTGTAAATAAATTTTGTTTTCTGTGTATATCTAGATCTATGTCTACTCTATATGATACAGGTAAAGTAGCACCTGTGTATTAGAGCTGCGTTGCTGTTTTATTAAAAATCACCATTTTCAGAGGCTGACATCTTAGCCATTTCAGACACTAAAGGCCCGATTTTAAAATTGGAAACTTTGGCACACGGTGCCTGCACTAAATGGCTTTGACACAAGTGGCACCTTGCATCAAAGTTTGCGTCAATCCTGATTTTTGAACACAGGCCGCATTGAAGTTGGAATGCCATGCACCAAAGCTGCCCTGCAGCATCCTTGCAGCAGAAGTGCCCTTGCACCAGGTTGCACCACAGCAGGGCTGCACCATCCCCTTTTGCATTTTAGAAGCCCCACCATGGTGGCAATAGGTAGCTTCATTTAGACGAGTCAAGAGCTGGCCTAAGGGCCCTGTGCCACAGCCGGGCATGGAGTTGACTAGGGGAAACCTGCAAGGAGGGGACCAGGGGCAGAGGGAGCACAGGGGGTTGCCCTAGGTGGCAACAGGAGCACAGCGGAAAGTCAATGTGGTGAGGTGGCACCCAGTGGAGGTGACATGTGCACATACAGAGAGCTGATCAGCCTATCTGCAGTGTTGGAGCACCTACAGGGCAGGTGCCAGGGCTGTGTCCACCTGGGGCTGTTCATGGTCTGGCGCTGCCCACCCCCCTGTACCTGGGCTGATAGGCTCCCTTTATATGTGCATGACACCCCCTCCGGGTGCAACCTCACCACACTGACTTTCTGCCATACCCCTGTCACCATCTAGGGTACCCCCCATGTTCCCTCTGCCCCAGTTCCCTCCTTACTTGCATATGACCCCTCCCACCTTCCCGGGCCCTCTAGGTTATTACTGGGTGGGGGTTGACGGATCCCTTTGTCAAACCCTGCAGATGTGCCAAATGTTTGGTGCAACCCTACAGCTGCAGCAACTCCTGGTTCTTTGGCACAGAGACTCCCAGTTTTATGAAACAGTACACAGCATCCCTGATGTACCCGGAGTTTGCCGCAGCCCTAGATTTACACACCTTGCGTTGCTCTAAGGGCACTTTTAAATTCTGGCCTTAAGTCTACAAAATGTGTTATGTACCGTCTCAGTCCTATGGTCTCTTAACACCTCCAAATTTCATGAAGCTCATTTTATACTTTTTTAGATGTTAACGTCCAAAATTACATCTGACTGCTGCTTCAGCAGGGGCTTCATGGTAGACAATAGTCTCAGTCAGTCAGTTCAATTAATGCGCTGCACCTTGCTTCCTAGTGGCATAATTCCCTTAGGTGAAATTAACCTAGCTCCACTCCAATGCCACTCTCCTCAGTTCTGGATAGGACTGCTTCCTCCAACAAAATTCTAAGGTGCACACAATCTGTGGCCTGCCAGGACTGCAGTTTCTTGCAGACAGTGTATCTCAGGCTCACAACCTTCTGGGTCTTGCAGACAGACAAACAGACACCAGAATTTTGGTTTCACTTTCTTGCAAAGGTTTCTGAACTCCGTGCCTCATTGGTCAGCCATTTCACAGATGAAGTATGCTTCAGAATGTTGTCCTGGCCGAGCTGAATCTGCATACAATCATCATTGTAATGCACGTTCAACTTTCCTATAACTGTGTATTTACATTGTGTACTTTTATATCGACGGTAACTATTTATGAATGTCTATTGTAACATCTTTTGGTCTGCACTTTTTATAGCCCATCCTTGTAAATGACCTATGCTCCAAAGTTACAACCCAAAATAAATGAAATGAAATACTGTAAATTCCTTCCAATAAATCTGGGCTCCTGACTGGCCTAAATTCACGGCACAACTGTCTGTGTGTCTCTGACCACTTCTAAGAAGTCCTTGGGGGGTTGGGGTCAGAAGGCAGAGGGGATGCATGACCCCAGCCATATTTGTTGACATCAGGTTCTTGTCTTCTGCAGCCTCTGACTGATCTATTGTTAGCCCTGAGGGCCAGGAAGGTGGTTAGCACCGAGGGAATGTGGGAGCACATGAACGCTGTATATTGCATATGTTCCTATGTGTATAATGTTGACTGTGATGCAAATAAAATTTGGATTGCAAAGGGAGCTACCTTGTAAATGTCTACTGCTGCCTCCCTCAGACCCCCATGAATGTCAGCCTTGTAAGCAGAGAAGGGATTTCAATTTCAAACAAATGTCCCTCCTAAGAATTACAACATATAGTTGAAAAAACTGATCCATTCCCTCCAGAACTCTCTGAACACTTTCAACAAAAAATGTTGATTTGCACTGGATTGCTCCAAACTGGGAAGTGGAACAGACTGGGCTGCTGGCTCAACAGAGCCAAACTATGATCCCTTCCAGAACAGCAAGGAAAGAAAAAAATGCAGAACATACAGTGTGATTTAGGCCCCATCCACACTGCTCAGCTCAGACCCCGTAATGGATAGAAACTGTTACAACCGGGGAGCGGTGCAGTGTGTCCACACTGCCACGGTGTCTGTTACGGGACCGGCACCACCGGTCCACACTTCGGGAGCTGGGCGACTGTTAGCGTGGCACCCAATCCCACAATGCAGCTCACGCTGTGCTAGGGAACCGGTGCCATGAGGCCACACTATGCCCAGTAACGTTACTGAGAGTAACTAGTTTATAACCATTGCTGAAGCCACCTCATATGTGGTTTCAACAACGGTTATGAAAACGCTTTCTGTAACATTACAGGTGTAAATGCAAACCATTGCGGTAACAGTTTGGGCACTCTGTAACGTTACAGAGGGGTAGTGTGGACAGGGACTTAGAGAGGCAATGCTTCTTTTTCTTGTTTGCCTGACCTTTTTAAGTTGAGCACCTCTTGTTCTCTTTATGTGGCTCCAGTCACTAGTAGAACAGTCACAAATGAGATCAGCAGATCCCAGCTACACAACAATCCAAAATAACATTGAATTCCAAGTAGGAGGTACTCAGAGTTGCAAAAATCTGTTGGTAGGAGTTTTGTAGGATTTCAGAAGATCTGATTCTAAATTGGAAACTGAAATTGAAAATCCTAAAAATCTTAGCAAACCACAAGCACATACCGCATGAAATCAAAATTGGATCTTTTTACCAAAATCAGATTTCAGAATCCAGTTCCATGTTGATTTGACCATTTTTAGGATTTTCACTGTTCTATTCAGAAAGTCCTATATAGGGATCAGAATCCAGTGAATGAAATTCCATAAACGTACACTGAATTCTGAGTAACCCTAATTTCACGTCACTCTGTTCCTTAAAAGTGAGGTAATGTGGTATGAAGTTCGATCCATCCATTGCTTAACCTGATACAAAATGGCTGCCCAGGTGTAAATTCGTTTTTGGCATCAAAACACAACGCTTGCCCTTTACAGCTTATTTTGCCGTGTTACTACTCACTGTTTGAGTCCATAATACTCCAGCAGTGACATCATGGTCATTTCCATAGCAACAGAGTGTAAAGTCACAAGGAATGGATTATGGCTTCAGCTCCTGAAAATCATCAGGACAAACACAGCTGTAAATGACAAGGGTTGCATTTTCACACATATATCCTTATTAGTAACGAAAAGAGCAACTTCTAGTTTAATATTTTTGTGGGATGTTGCATAATTGGGTTCTGTTGATGTCAACTTTGATTTGTTTACTGGAGAATGGAGTACCACATACATCACCCTCTCCTCTTAACAACAGTTCTTGGCTTATAAAAAATTTACTGATATTTTAGGGGTTTCATAACCAGTAAGCTGTTTCAGTCACTGGTACAGAGGGCACCCACATCACCTGAGTGTACACAGTGGCTTCTATTTCCATTGACAAAATAAACTACAAGAGATAACGTTCTGCATTTTGTGATTGACAGTCTCCTTCAGAGTCTATCAATCATCCCAGCAGGAATGCCTGTGTGCTTGCAGCCAGCAGTGTTCTATCATTTTCCCTGCGAGGGCTGTTAGCTTGCAGAACATTTGACATCCTCACCACCCAATCACGCAGCAGATCATTTGTCAATCGGGGCGACTGGAGAAGGAAAAAAAAAAAAAAAGGAAAGACAGGGGTGTTTGTCAGCAGTAACTCACTCCCTGCATTTGTCACTTTAGTTGCATTGCAAATGGGATCTAGAAATGAACGGAATGGGTGAAATGTCTTCATGCCAAAGGGGAAAAGGGAGAAGTTTCCAACTTTCATCTCTATTATAAAAGCATTCACAGCTGCTTTCAAGCTGACAAGTTCCACACTCCATTGAAAATGAAATGTAAATACAGTGTTCGCTCCTGTTGATCCTCAGTTTGCTTCATATAGTTGAACTATAAAGATCCTATGTTGTTTTCTGGCTTTGCTTATCACTGACATCACAACACTACTAGGATTTATAAACAAAATGATTTTGCTTTTGTTGAAGGGATTTTGTCACTTTGAGGGAAAACTTTGAAAAGCATATTATTTAGGCACAAATAGATTCTCTGTATGTTGATTCTTTTTATCTTGCATTACTTGGTTCATTTGCATGGAAACAGGATCCTTGCACCCTAGAAACATAGAAACATAGACTTTGACAGCAGATAAGGACCGCTTGGCCCACCTAGTCTGCCCATTTCCCTACCTAGAGGATAAGCTGTAGATCCTCTTTAACCAACAGCCTATTTCTTCCTACCCCCCACAAAAATTGCCTTATGTCTGTCCCATGCATTCTTGAATTCTCCCACAGTTTTAGACCGCTACAACCTCCCAGGAAGGCTGTTCCATGCATCCACCACCCTCTCTGTGAAAAAATACTTCCTCACATTGCCCCTGAGCCGTCCCCCTATATCTTCAAATTGTGTCCCCTTGTTCTTGCACATCTCTTTTTCTGAAAGATGCTACCCTCTTGGATTTTGTTAATTCCACTGAGGCACTTAAACGTTTCTGTCATGTCCCCCCTCTCCCTCCTTTCCTCAAGGGTATACATATTAAGCTCCTTTAGTCTCTCCTTGTATGGCTTCTCTTGTAGACCCTGCAGCATTTTAGTTGCCCTTCTCTGAACTGCCTCCATCCTGTCTATGTCCTTGCGGAAATGGGGTCTCCAGAACTGGACGCAGTACTCCAGATGGGGTATCACCAACTGTCTGTACAGGGGGATAACAAATTCCTGTTTTCTGCTGGTGATACCTCTCCCTATACAACCCAGTATCCCAGCCCTCCCTACCGCCTTCTCACATTGCTTGCCAACCTTAAGGTCATCTGATATGATTTCCCCAGGTCTCTTTCCATTTTCGATGTTGTTACTACCTCCCCCCATTGTGTAATCTGCCCCTGGGTTTTTGTTTCCCGGGTGCATTACTTTGCACTTCTTTGCATTGAATCTAAGCTGCCATACTTCTGACCATTCCTCCAACCTTGCCAAGTCCCTTCTCATCCTTTCCACGCCTCTTTGTGTATCAACCCTGTTGCAGATCTTTGTGTCATCTGCAAAGAGGCATACTTTTCCTTATAGTCCCTCTGCAATGTCACTTATAAAGACATTAAAAAGGACTGGACCCAGTACTGAACCCTGCGGCACCCCACTAGTAACCCCTCTTTCTTCAGAGTGGACTCCATTTACAATTACCTTCTGTGTCCTGTTGTTCAGCCAATGTTTTACCCAGGCTACCACCCTGGGACCCACTCCCAGGCTGGTTAATTTGACTACTAATCTTTGTGTGGACTGTGTCAAATGCCTTGCTAAAGTCTAGGTAGGCCATGTCCACAGTCCCTCCCTGGTCTACTACTTTTGTCACCCAGTCAAAGAAATCCATTAGATTCGTCTGACATGACCTTCCCGCTGTGAACCCATGTTGTCTTGGGTCCTGTACCCCACTGGCCTCTAGTTACTCAACAATTCTTTCCTTCAGAAGTGATTCCATCACTTTCCCTACCACAGAGGTCAAACTGACAGGTCTGTAGTTTCCTGCCTCCGTCTTGGTCCCACTTTTGTGAAGCGGAATCACATCCGCCTTCTTCCAGTCCTCAGGTACCATACCATCCTCCCATGATTTGTTAAAAAGCGTAGTCAGTGGTGTCACTAGTTCTCTGCTTAATTCTTTTAGAATTCTGGGGTGAATTCCTGCAGTGTATCTTCTCCTTCTGTTAAATCCTTTGCTGATCTCAGAATCCTCTGTTTGTGACATTCATAATCCTTTCCATAGCAACCACCCGTGATGTCACAGAGAGCATCATGACTCCTGCAGAGGATTAAGCAGCAGAAGCCGATGAATCTCGGGGGACAGAGATCCCATCTCCATGCAAATCAAGCTAGCAATGAGGAACAAATGGACAAGAAATGCAGAGACTATACATAGAACAGCAGATGGGCATCCATGCACAACCAACCTGTTGTGCCATAGAGGGGTTCTGATAACATCAGACCTTGAGAGCGTGACAGGTCTGATGATATCAGAACCCCGAGGTGGTACAAAAAGGCTGGTTGTGCATGAGGATGCCTGTCCATTATTTTAAATAGTGCCCCCGAAAATCACTTACAGTTCTTTTTTTAGCAGCCTTTAACTTTTTGTGTGCGATGCACTGTTCCATGGTAAAGGCTGATTTCTAGGGTTGCCGAGTGGTTGCTAAGGAGGAGGCATGGCTACGTTTGTAGCGTGACTTCCTATTGGCTGGCTGGTACATTGGCTAAGTGAGATAGATGTGGAGTAGGGGATCATTTGTTTTATTTTTTTTTTAAAAATGACTAAGTCTAAACATCTGGTTGATCTTGCATTTCCTCATATCTGGTTGATCCTGCATCTTGCAAGGCTCCGATGCCACTGATTCTACTGTCGCCGCGGAAGTGTGGGTCCGTCCCCTTTGCTGCTACGGTAAGCAATGTGCGGTCCGTGTAGTGAACATGTGGAACCTCTAGAGGTTTTCAAAATGTTGTTCTGCTACAGTAGGGTATAATCATGTTTCATGACCTTTTGAACTGCAGTAGAACAACATTTTGAGAACCTCCGGTTTCCATGCGCAACAAGGCTCCACTATACACTATATAACATGATCTGAATTGTGTCTGAATATTATGTTTCACAAAGTATTTTCAATAGTGACACATTCCCTTTATGCTACAGTAGTACCCGTATGAGTTTTAGGAGGATGAATAAAACAGAAGGTATATTTATTTGGTGCCTTTTAAGTAAATAATAAATCATGACATAATTATTAGCTAATTGTGATTGTTCATTTTTGAATATTCCAGGTACGATTACATATTTATTTATTTAGCTTTTGTTTATCTAACAGCTGCACTAGAAATGCAAAGCCTATTTTAAAACATGATCAGGGAGAGTACAGGATGGCAATGAACAAATAGACTTTATTTATTTATTTATTTTTATTTATTCAATCTAGCATTACAAGTATCTTTGAGCGCTAAGCAGCTCATTTACAAAGGTTCCACGTCAATTGGGGGGGGGGTACAGATCCATAATGGAAATCAGGCTGGTTTCACAAACAATTAAGCAATTTGTATTACAAAACACAGAATAAGAGAACAGCAAATAAATACACATTAGTTTAGCACATGATTCGAGGCAGCGAGTGAGAAGAGGAGGGAATTAGGAGGGGAGCCAGATCAAGGAACGGGAGAGCAATCAGGCAGCATTGCCAAGTAGCAGCTAGGATAGTAAGGGACGAAAAGCAAGGAAGACAGTTGGGGGAGAAAAAGAGGGTGAGATGGGAGGCAGGAAGGGAGAGGAGAGTGAGAGGGCAAGACAAGTAGAGAGAACAGTGGAAGAATGGTGGGGGGGTGAGGTCCTGGGAAGAGGGACAAGGATGTTAAGTGGTGCAATCACAGGAGTTTTCAGATAGGATGTGCTGATGAAGTTTGAGTTTGAATTCACCGAGACTAGTAAGGTTAGCCAAACCATTGTGGAGGCCATTTAACCAGTATGGCGCTTTGATACAAAAGGAGCGCTGGTATTGGGAGGCCCGTTACATTGGGACTAGTAGGAGTGTGGAAGATGAGGTAGGTCTTGGGGGATTTGTGAAGTAAGCATCCTAATCACGAAGGCATGAGTCTGTGTCAATTTACATCAATTACAGAGTAAATTAAAGCAGAAGACACAAGACTGAATGAATACTAAACATCAAATGCAGTAATAATTTATAATAACACAAATGGTAGTCAGAGGAGCAATTTATACATCTTCTAAGTCTGCACAATAAATTATGTACACATATATCTACAGGCCGTCAATACAGTCTGAGAACTATACATCAGTTACAGCCCCAAACCTTATAACATCTCAAAGATAGAATAACAACACACTGTGTCTAGGATGCAACAATGGCCAAAGGTGCAACATATCCAAGTCTCATAAGCCAGAATTATGAATTATGTACATACACGGGCATTCAATGTAATCAGATGTCACCATAAGTAGGAGTTTCATGCTAAGAGTTCTAAAATTCTGAAGTTCATCTAAATTCGGTTAGCACAAGCCAAGTCCCCCAAACGGGGAATTCTCTAGTTAATACAACAAGGTAAAACATTTTTGATTTTAAAATCAAGATCTATTTTTATGAAACAGAAGTTTTCAACTTAATGAAAATGTTTATATGTATGGTTCTGGCATCTCTTATGGTTATATGGTTATAAGAGTGTCTTCTAAAGTTCTTTGTGTGCTAGAACTACTCAGCTTCGCGTTGCAGGTCTGTACCCCAAACTTTCAAGGGGGGGGCACTATGTACCTCCAAGAGCCCAGGGGCCAGACCTTCAAAGCTTTAGAACCAAGTAAACAGATGTTTGTGCCTTAAGTCTGGGCTTACCACGGGGCCTACTGCAATATATTTGAAGCTTCAGATTATTCAACGTAAATTCAGTTGCGTGCTGGCACAAAATTAGGTATTGTGTACATGCAAATGAGTGAGGGGGCCTGCATATAGTGTGCTAAGCTTTATTCAGAGAATTGTGACAGTGCTAAGGGTAGTTTTGTGTTGCACAATTTACCGCGTTTGAAAGGCACATTTTAACAGCACTCAGTATGGAGGACACTGTCAAATAGCCCATACATGACTTTGGATGCACAGAATAAATGGAAAAGCATGGAAGTTAGTTAGTATGTGATAGTCCTTACTGCCAGTAGGATGTTTATAGGTCAGTGGGTCTGAGGGGTGGATAAATTATTGGTCATGTTCTGTTCTGCACTTCGTGGATAATTCAAAGGCATGAACTGAACTCTGAACCCAGTATAAAAGCACCTGTGGCACAGAGCTGCTTAGCATTTAGTTCCTTTGCACTGTGCTCTGGGGTACATTCATACATGCTTTGTGCACTCACAGTGTGTCCTGGAGTTCTGTAAATACGTATACCCCCCCCCGACAGCGACACTGGTGCAGCGAATGACACTACAGCAACTACAGTGCCACATCGCTGTAGTGTCCGCATTGGAACCTGGCACTGCCAGTCGGGGGGTCTTGCACCCTCCCAAATCAGCTCTGACTCAGAGTTGATAATCCTTAGTGGGGGGTTCGGCGGGAGAAACCACTTTGTTTTCTTTGGAACCAGCAGCCGACAGCGAAAAGTGGTCGACCTGCCAGTTTCACTGTCTGGTCGTTCAACAAAATTTTTATGGACAACCAGTCATGGATCCCTGTAAATATACCACCTTTTGTGCAGCACACACAATAGTGCTAGTGGAAGGGATGTTGTGTGGCACTTACCCCGGCCATGGAATATGGGGTCCCTGCTGTAGTAACTGTACATATAAACATCTATCTTTATTTGGAATATGTACTATTTGTATTTGCTGGTATAGCCTTGCTCAGAAGAAGCACCTAAGAGGGTCCCCAGAGGGGGACAAATACATCAGCAGAGTTGACACAGAGTAAAGATAATGGTAAAAGTCCTTACTATTACATTCAGAATCACATATAGTATATAGAATAATGTATGGGAAACCATACACAACGAGGCTGTTTTCCTATCAAGTGGTTACTATGGCAACAGAGTGATCTCGAGAGCAAAGCTCGAGAGGTCCCTGTCATCATGGTAACTACAAGGCAGGAAAACTACCTTGGTGTGTATAGTTCCTCATACATTTTTTTATCCGGTGTTTGGGGGTTCAAAAAAAAAACCATCAAAACGGCTTTGGTATAAATGAATGAGGCAACACCTCCCTATACTCTGTTGGCTCACATACCCTTACTTACTGTTGTGTGGCACTTTTGTTAGGTGGCTTCCCTGGCTGGACAATGAACATGACTGCTGCCCCACAAACCCAATGGCCCCAACTGTGCCGATCATTTAGCTGCTGCTACTACTATTACTACTGTCTCTTGCTCCCACTCCTTCTGTCTACTTAAATAAAAACACACTACTTTAACTTTGAATTGCTTTAAAAAAGCTACTGACTATGCACTTCACTTTAGCAGGAGTGGCAGTAGCGGGAATGAGGAACATGGTCAGGAATACTGTAATGTGATGTAGCTACTACAGCAGAACGGAAAATCATTCTGAGGTAGTAGTTGCATCACTACTGTAGCAGAATGTTTTTGAGTGTATGGTTTTCCACACAAAACAACATCAGTCCATATGCAATAAACAATATACAATGTCCATATGTCCAAAACACTTTTATTGACACGAGTACAATAAGAGTTCAACGTGCTTACGCAACTTGGTATGATGTATGTTTGTGTGACTTAGATACATTGTGGCTGTTCACCTCTCTAGCCATGGGATTTACCACCCTATAGGTGTAAGATGGCAAGGAACCCTAGAGGAGTTCCACCCCTATAGGTGCTGCAGGAATGATTCCCTTGGCTAAAGGTAGCTTAGGAAGAAACCCAAAAAGAATACCCAAAATGGTATCGAGCATTGAAGAGGTGAGAAATCAGAATATATCAAGACCAGAAATTAAGGTGATAGACGTAGATGGGAAGGACAGGAGAAGAATGAGATAAGATGGGGAAGATGAACGAAAGGCAAGCTGACAAGATGCAGAAGGGCGAACTTCCTAAGGAGAGAGGGAACAGCCTGGGCCACCATCTGACTCCATCCAACAGTGGAACCTAACTATAGACCTTTAAAAACACTAACCCTTCTAATATTATGACCATCGGCACAGAGGGGAGGAAAAAAAACCTTTGAGGAGGAAACCTCTGGGGATCCAAGGCCTAGGTCACCTTCCCTCCAGGCTGAAGGATGTTTTGATTAGTGACGCTGAGCTACTGCAATTTAGAATCGCTATCGAGGGAAGAGGAAAAAGATTCCAATTTAGATGACACTCTCGCTCTTTTCTTCTAACAGGAATGCTGTTGACGGTTGCGAGTGATGCCTCTGCAACTAGATGCCCAAAAGCAAATGAGGAGAGAAACACCGCTGAGGCACTCAGCCAGCCTATATGAGCCTACAAAACAGACCAGGTGAACTAGAAGTGGTCTTGATGGAGAATAGCGTAGAGGGTGCCTCCGAACCTGCTCTGGCAGCCAAAGGGGCTCCAATGATGAGAGTCCCACCTCTCACAGCCTGAAGTTGTAAATTCTACATCCAGAGGTTCCAACAAAATGAGGGACAACTGAAGATCCACCCGGAGTGAAGACATTCTCACTATGGGCCAAGGAGAAGGACCCCACTCTGAGCTTCGCATGCTCTAGATGCGAACTTCAGAGGTGCAGAGCAAGACTGTCAGCTAAAGGCTAGCCCTGAGCCATGGGGCAATGGACATGGAAAGTATGTCTCTGAGTGGAGAGCAGGTCGAGTCGAGGTAGCATAGGACCCATATGAAGGGTATGCTCGATTAGGCGATGTGAACAAGTAGACCTACTGAGAGGTCAGAGTGAGTGAAGGAAACCCCAACAAGGGTGCAGAGGAGGCAGGTCGCAGGAGCAACCATGGGAGTGCATGCCAACCAGGTCCATTGAGAAGCCAAATCAGGAGTGGCGCGAACTTGATGAAGGTAGGAACGAGAGTGACCAGGCATAGCCCGCAGCAGACAGGGGAGGTACAAAGTACCAGGAGTAGTGAGAAAGGAGCTACAAAGTCAGAATGGACGAGTAGAGGATCGAGAGGAATATACCAAGTTCGCTGACAGAGGGAAGCTTAGAAGGTCGGCATGGACTGTCTAATGGAACGAAGGATGAAAGGGGAGAAATGAGGATGGTCTGGTGAACCTCACAGCCTATGATGAGCAGAGAAGTCGATGCGGAAGGACAGAATGGTCTAGAACGAAGGAACGATAAATGACGGTGGATTGAAAACCTTGAAGGTTTGATCAGTTTAAAGTGAGGAATGGAAAGGATGATGTATGATAATGAAATGAAGCCTGAAAGGCCGGTATGGTGAAGGTGAGATATGAAATGGATGACGTATGGTAACGGAGTGAACCTTTGATGGCCGGTACGGTTAAGGTAAAAAATTAAATGGATGAGGTACGATGATGGAGGGAAGTCTTGAAGGCCGGAATGGTTAAGGTGAGGTATGAAATGGACAATGTACGATAATGGAGTGAAAGCCATGAAGGCTGGTACGATTGAGGGTAGGGAAGATGGCAGGTAGGGTATAGGAAGAATGAGGTTTGGTAACAATGAAATTTGACATTCAGTGGAGGATATTCGAGCCAAGCAGACTAGAACGTAGGACTATGGTAAGGGGAGGATATGAATAGCTATGGTGAAGGCAGGACAGGAAAAACCCCCAAAAGAAAGCACTGGATGAGGAAGGAGAAGAGGCGAGGGTCGAGGGAGCAGGCTGACAGACCATGAGGCAAAACGAGAGTAGGTAGGAAGGAAGTAAAAAGTAGATACGGAGATACTGAATGATCAAATACATCCAATACACAGGGGTCCCAGGTAGGACTAGCAGGAATGGATAACAGGATGGAGATGGATGGGCAATAGGGCAGGAACGCCAAAAGAAATGGAGAACCAAAAGCAAACATGGGAAGGGACAACAGGGAGAAAGCATCTCAAAATACCCTTGGGACATCAAAATGGAACACCAGAGCTGAAACTGGGGCAGAATCCAGACATTACGCACAGCACGAAGTTGTCCAACAGATATCAGGATGGGTATCAGAAGGCAAAATCAGTAACAATCTAAAAAATGGAGGTAGAAGAAGTGGCCAGGAGGGAAAACGCTAAATGAAGAGGAAAGGTGCAGAAGGAAGAAATGCAGACCAGTCCTACACAGCAGACAAGGACAACTGCCACAATATTATAATAGACATGGGGTGGTTGTGATGTTTGACATGGAACATGAAATCAAGTGAAAGCCAACAGCTTGAACTGGCAGACATGATCACACATTTAAACAGCGTTCAGAGTGTCTACCTGAGGGAGTCGATGAGGTATTCCACAAGTGGCCCGTGAGGACCACATTGAGAAGAGCAGCATTCCACATTGTGGGCTGGAAAGGTTGAGAGGTATGAAAGCGAAAGCAATAACACAACTGAGGCGGATGAGTCCTAACTGAACTAGGGTGGTCGGGAGGGCAGGGACAGGCGTCGAGATGCCACAGATAGGAAAAGGAGTAGGCGGAGAAAGCTGCAGAGCCTGGTGCAGTGGTCCACAGAAGTGAAGTGGCAGGCGAGGTACAGGAAACAGCAGTGGCATCTGGGAAGGGAGGGCCGAAGAATGAACCAGGGGAAGGAGCTGGAGTGCAGCGGGGAGGACGCACCCCAGAAATGATGGAGCTGCAGTCAGAGTAGCTCTCTGAACATAGGAATGCCTACAGAGGAGAGAATCAAGGAGCAGGAAGGGCCTCTCGAGATGAGAGCACCAGAGGCATCCCTGGAGGTTCAGGTACAGGACAGCCAATGAGGCAGGGCAAGCAGACTGACCCCAGGAAATGCAGTGCCACAATGGCAGCAGGGAGAGGGGAGAATAAACAGAAGTGGGGGACAGGACCGGGCAGCCGTGAGAAGCAGCAGGGGAAACAGACTGAAAGAAGGAGAGCCAAAGCAGAGAGACAGGAGAGATGTGGGGGCAGCCGGAGGTGAGATAAGAAAAGAGACACAGAACGAGCCCAGCAGGAGAAGGGTCAGAGAACACAGCCTCTGGCTGCAACAAAGAAAAGAATCATAGAACAGTCCAGGAGGAGTGGCTTTTTAAGACCTGATGTGGGAGTGACATAGTTGCTCCTCCCACTGAACCACAGGCACTGCCTTTACAATTGAAAATAAAGTGATTTAGACTAGATTTGAAAAGTAGTAAATACGGGAAAGCAGATTTGTTAGTGCCAAAGCCAAATTAAAGTTATTGTGAGGTGCAGTCTATTAAGCTGACTTCTTCCTGCAGACCATTACAATGTTCCAAAGTTGTATAAACTGAAGGAAATACAGTATCAGTAAAGACAGTCATCTATATCACAGGACCACTTGAAACTACCAGTCAGATCAATACCTGATTTAAAAAGCAAGTATACTGCCTAAAACTAATATTAGTTTTTGAAAGCAGTCAACTATTACCTTTTATATCTGAGGCACTTTTTCTTTTCCATTTTGCTTATCAGAAGATTTGTTTTACCTGGTGTTAGAAGGTGTGATGTGTGAAACAGCACTTTGCCTGGCAGCTGACATACCTAACTCTGATCCTCCCATTATATCAACAGCATTGTGGCCTCACTGACTGTGACATCACAGTTGCTCAGGAAGAGCCACTCAGTAGCTGCCAGGTCCATCACCTGTGATGTCACAGTCCTGCTGATGCAGCGGGAGGAATAAAACTAGATGTGCCACATCTGGCATAATACTCACATAGACAACTTTCTAAGGAGCAAAAGGAAAATACTTCAGAAATGAAAAGTTACACCCAATTATGCATTAAAATCTGTAACATATTTTTCTGTGTCCTATTTTTGTATCTACTAGCTCTTTGAAAGAACTTTTTAATGGTCTTTCAAATCATGACGGCCACTCTGCATGGACGGTCCCCTTTAAAGTGTACAATATGTTTCAGTGTTTTCTGGAATGCATTTGCAAACTCCACTAGACAATCTAATTGCTGGATAAAATTGAAATGTTTCGCAGCGTGGAGACTCAATAGAGTCAACGGGCTGCATCAGAGCCCTCTGTAGGAGAGTTTGAGCAGGTTTTTCTCTGTTCTAGCTCAGCACTCTTAGTAGCTAAGCCAAATTTGCAGCAGAGCAGGATGTTTTGTGAAACTGGATGGTTTGGGTTTTCCTGGAGCAAGCGTGCAGCAGCCAACTACAGTAAATTTACATACAGCAATTGAGGAACAGGTTCGGAAAGCTGTGTCTCAATCCACCGTGTCTGTGGTAGGAAAAACTGAAGATATCCTTACAGCGAGAAACTGGGTGCTCTTAAGAAGGAACTCACAGAGGTGAGTGAGCAGCAGCTTCAGGAGATTAAGAGGATAAGAGCCAAAGAGATGCCTCGGTTTAAAAAGAAAGGAAACTATGAGTAATTTAAACAGAAGCAAAAAGTATTAGATTGTTTAAAATCTGTCTCTTTGGCCTTGAGAGCAGGATCTCTAGAGAAGGCAGAGGAGCAGTCAATGCAGGTGTAGATTTAGTGAACACTAGACAAAAGTTCATCTTGCTGGCAGATAAATCTGAGTGTGGATGGGCTACGGTGCAAGACTAAAAGATGCACGAGTTAGCCAGTGACAGAGAGGATGAGAAGAGGATTTTAAAGGTGGAAGCCAGTGCAGCGAGAAGGACCAAGGAGGCACGTCAGAAGAGGGACAGATTCAGGCAATTTACAGCAAATTCAGGGGGCCAGGAAGCGTCTTGTAGCACCAGGGGTCCAAGTCGCAGCCAAAGGAGAATGGGGTTTTGCTTTGCATGTGGCAAGAAGGGCAAATGCGGAGCAGAGTATCCAGCGTACAAGGCAGCAGCAAGCAGAAGTGGTGTGCCTCCTGGAATAGTGACCGTGCTGGCTGAGTCATCAGTAAAGATAAGTATGCAGCAAGCTTGGACAGCAGCAGGGCAAGGGAATAGTAATGCATTATAAGGTTCCCCAAACTGTCTTGAGGAGGATGGGGGGACTATGGTTTCTAAATCTGAGCCCTTTTTTGCAGGATCTAGTGGCAGGGAATTCTCTATAGTAGGAAGTTTACGCAGGAGTTTTGCATTCTGGGTGCAGGCAGGTGCTGATAGTCAGGGTATTGAGATTACACAGTTTGGGTATCGGTTAAACCTCCTGACACTTCCAGAGCCTGCTGCAATTACAAATAATCGTTCTGCCTTGGTAAATGCTAAGTCTGTTTCAAAAGAGACTCACACGCTCTTAAACAGAGGCTGTGTGGTTCAGGTGGCCAGCCCACCACATGTTGTTAATCCTTCGACTGTCTCAGAAAGGAATGAAATCTTGATTTAGTAGTTGCCGTATTGGTCCTTGCAAGAATAGATCCAGAAGCAAATGATTTGATACCTTTTAATGGACCAACATAGATGTAACAACAAGAACAAAGTGCTCTAGCTTTCGGACCAACCAGTCCTTCTTCAGAAGCTCATGGCAGTTGTTACAACTTACTCTGGACTTGAGAAGCTTTAATGTGTTTCTTAAGAATGGAGGATGCAACTGCAGCCACACAGATTTTTTGGCCAGGGGACTGATTATTCAGTTTTGATGTTCATTTCACCTATCATCATGTTGAAATTTTCTCAGAACACAGGCAGTATCTAGGGTTTGCATGGGCTTCTGGGGACAATTTGTCTTTCTTTGTTTTTCAGGTGTTACTGTTTGGGCTCTCCACAGGTCGCTTCATCTTCACGAAAGTAGCAAGAGTGATGGTAGGTAGATGGAGAGGAGAAGGTAAGAAAGTCATTCTATATCTGGATGATGGCATACGTCGGGGATCACACCAGGTAGAGGCTGTTGGACACAGTCAGGAGAGTCTTTCAAACCTACTGGCAGTTGACTTTTCTCCCTGGACAGGAGAAATATTGCTGGGGTCCTGAACAAGTTCAGACTTGGTTGAGGTACACTTTTAATGCAGCCACTGTTTTGATTTCCATAGCAGAGTGGGGAGTCTGCGGGATTCAGTTACAAACTGCTGAAGGCAGGCCACTTCAGGGGTCCAGCAGATTTTTTACTCTGACGCCTCAGGGACAGGCTATGAAGGCTACATAGCATAGTGGGCTCAGTGTCACATGGGATGTGGTCTCAGATAGAAGCTGGTAAAAGTTCAACCAGAAGGGAGCTTAAAGCTATTGAGAATGTACTGAAAGGAATCCTTCATGAGTTGTCTGGTAAGTGAGTAACATGGTTTACTGACAAGAATGAGGTTTCTGTGGTAAAGAAGGGTAGCATGGTATTAGAGCTGCATCGTATAGCAGTTGTTGTAGAGTAGTTTTGCCTGGAGCACAGCATTCATACTTTCCCAGAATGGGTGCCACAAGAAATAAATGTGCAAGCAGATAGGCTTAGCAAATTCCTAGACAGTGATGATTGGTCCTTGAGTCATACGATTTTTCTTTGGTTGGATTCCATCTGAGGGCCACACACAGTGGATAGAGTTTTGCAAGCTTTTATAACATGCAGTCTCCTCGATTTAATTCATTATTTTGGCAGCCTGGGTCTGAAGTAACAGGTGCATTTACACAAAACTGGGGGAAGGACAATTACTGGGTTGTGCCACCAGTGAACAAAGTTATCACAGTTTCGTGACATATCACAGAAAGCGGCGCAGAGGCTCCTTTGGTGTTCCTTTATGGAGAGCAGCAAGGTTTTGGTTGGTGCTTTGTCCAGATGGAGTTCATCTGGCTTTGAATATTGTTGACTGGAGAGTTCTGCCAGGTGGCAGGGGGGATGATCGTAAAGGATAGGGGCTGCAGCAAGGTCTTTGATGGCAGAGAGCTGCCTTTCAGATCACTGGCTTTGACAGTCAGTGGCAGAACAATGTGGCCCCTTGGTGGGCCAGGGTTCTGTACTCTGTTCCGTGGATGCTGTTCCCACTGCTCTGGTATCCTGTAAGCAAGTGACCAGTGAGAATCAGCATGTGATGCAAGTCAGCCGAGGGCTGTGCCTGTTGGTCAGTGATTGTGTTAAATACACAGTTGGTCTGGACAAGCATCACTGTGGATTAGTGGAAGTTGTACCCACAATCCGGCAAAGTCTGGCAATGCCTCATGGACATGTTCGTTAACATGGTGGCAAATTCAGCAAGAAGCTGAGTGGGCTTGTTCTGAGATTCAGCTGCCTGTTTACCGATGTTGGTTATCTCTTTTTACTTTTAGGACTGAACAGGGGTGGCAGTTACATACTAACATACTAAAATGCCAGCAGAATAGGCTTAATGGTCTTTTGTGTCTGCTCGTTTGGTCAGCCCCCACCCTGGGTGCTGACCTTGCTGTCCCCCTCGCCTTCTCTGGCTTCTCCTTCCCAGTTCCAGATATTCTTGCTGCATTGGTTTTGCTTCCTGAACCCTTCCTCTGTACCTGTCCCACCCCTCTTGAACCCCTCCACTTCTCTGCCTCCACCAGCCCCTAGGTAGTGCATTCCATGGCTCTACCACCTCTCAGTGAAGTAGCACCTCCTCCTTTCTCCCTGAATCTTTCCCTCCAGCTTCCACCCATGCCCTCTAGTGGCCCCCTCCTCCTTCCTTCAAGCACCCTCACTGTTCCTCCCTATTTACCCTCTTCATGTACCTGAAGACCTCTATCATGTCCCCGATCCCTTCTCTCTCCAAAGTGTACATATTTAGCTCTCGAGCCTCTCCTCATAGGTCCTGTCCCCAAGCCTCAAGTCATTTTGGTTTCTCCTCTGGACCCTCCAGAAGTTAATATCCCTCTTTAAGTACGGCCTCCAAAACTGCAGTACTCCAGGTGCGCCTCACCAAGCAGTTATACAGAGGGAGTATCACTTCCTCCTTCTGAGGTGATCCCCTAGCGATGCATCCCAGCATCCTGTTGGCCTTGGCTGCTGCCTCCTACAAGTCTCAGAGTTGTTCATCTTGACATCCACCACCACCCCAGGTCCCTCTCAGCCATTGAGACTTGGTATTTCCCCAGGGTGTACACTTGGACTGGGTTTCTGGCCCCAGGTGGAGTACCTTGCATTTCCTGCATTAAACCCTCAGCTTCCACTTTCTAGACCATCTTTCCAGAGCCTCCAGGTCCTGCAGGGCCACCTCCCCATCCACCACTGCCCCCAGTTTCGAGTCATCTGCAAAGAGACTCATCTCACTCCTGATTCCTGTCCTTATGTCAGATACGTAGGCATTGAACAGAAGGGGCCCAAGGACTGATCCCTGTGGGACCCCACTAATGACCCTCCTTGGGAAGAGACTATCCCACCAACTCGACCCTCTGGGTCCGGTCCTGGAGCCAATTGCTCATCCATCGGATCATCTGGTTTCCACCCCATTTCTCCTAGTTTATCCAACAGGCCCATGTGAGGAACAGAGTCAAATGCCTTGCTGAAGTCTAGAAAGAGGACATCCACTGGTCTACCCAGGTCCAAGGCACTTGTCACCCAGTCATAGAACTCCACCAGGTTTGTCTGACACACGATTTCCCAGGATGAATCCATGCTGTCTATCGTCCAGGCACCCTGACTTATCCAGGTCCCCCAGCCTCTCCTTGACAATGCCCTCCATCACCTTGCCCACCACTGATGTCAGGCTGACAGGCCTGTAGTTCCCTCCACCTCCCTTGATCCACCCTTGTGGATAGGCACTACATGCGCCACCTTCCAGTCTTGGGGCACCACCTGTCCTCAGAGAGATGGTGAAAGCTCTGCCAGGGTTTCCGCCAGGACATCTGCAAGTTCCTTCAGCACTCTAGGATGTAATTTATCCGCCCCGGTGCTTTCTCCATCTTAAGGGAGCTGAGGGCTCCTCACTCTCTGCTGTGATTTCCACTTCCAGTACCTCTTCTCCTGCTTAGCCATCCCCCACCTGCCAGTGATGCCCTCCAGACCTGCCGCATTGGTAAGGGGCCCCTCCTCATTATCTCTGTCTCCTCCCATGTATGATGCAGCATCCCCATTTTTCCTGGTGAAAACTGAGGTGAAGTACTCATTTAGTACCTCAGCCTGCTCCTCTGGGTCTTGTGCCCATCTCTTCCCTGATTTAATCCTGCTAATCTGCCCTTCACCCTTTGTCTTTCCCCAATGTATCTAAAGAACCCCTTTTTCCCTCTCCTAATTTCCCTGGCCAGGTTCTGCTCCTTCCTTGCCTTAGCCACCCTCACCACTCTAGTGGCCCTTCTAGCCATCAGCTCATACTCCCTCGATCCCTTTCACTCCTTGAGCACTTGAATTTCTTATAGGCTGCTTTCTTTCCCTCACACCCTCCTGGACCTCCTGGTCCACCAACAGAGTTTTTGGGCCCCACCGCATTTCGTCTTACTCTTGCACAGGTGCTGGTAGCATCCTGCACCTCTCCTGATGATTTCCCACCTACTATCAGCGTCCATGTCTGACCCAATCCCATCCAAATGCTCCTAAGGATCCTTCCCATTTCCTTAAAATCCACCTCCCTGAGTCGGTTACTTCCGTCTTTTGCAGCCTTCTACCCCTCCTAGGTCCAGGCAGAACCAGACCGTGGCATGGTCACTCCCGTCAATGGGTCCCTTACCTCCAGGCCCCAATCTGTCACTGTCTGCCAGGATCACATCCAGTACCCATGCCTCCCTGGTCGGTTCCCTCACCTGCTGAGTTAGGAAGCGTCTTGAAAGACATCCAACAACCTCTGTTCCCTGGTCACAGAGGATATCATAGTCTCCCAGTCTGTTCCTGGCATGTTTAAGTCCCCTAACACCACCACCATTCCTCTGCCCAGTCTGCAGTGTCTCCTAACATCTGCCACAGACTGTCCTCGGCTCCTCCACCAGGGCAGGGGTCTATACCCTCCTATTTTTACTCTCTTGCCCCTTGTTATCAAGGTGACCCAAATCGCCTCCACGGTTCCCTCCGCCTCCTCTACTCCCCTATGCCAATGCAGTTTTTACTATCATTGCTACCTCCTCCCTCCCTCCCCTGTCCTTCCTGAACATAGTGTATCCCTCCAGGTTCAGGTCCCAGTCATGTCTTGCAGTGGCCCAAGTCTCAGTGGCCGCCACATCCACTGCTCCCCTCAGTTAAGACGCCTGAGCTCAGGCATTTTATTGCCAAGCTCCTGGCATTTAGCAGGACTACCTTCCACCCTTTCCCTATAGTTCCATTTCCCTGCTCGTGTTCCCATGGGGATTCTGTTTCTCCTGGTCTGCAGTTTGCCAGTTGGTCTTTTCCTGCAATCCTCCTGGTCCCCAGGGGTGGAGACAGAGTCCTCCCTATCGGCATCCCTTGACTGCCTTTTCTCCCATCCCACCCCCCTTCACAAGTTTAAACCCCACTTTTCACCAATGAACTCCTCTATTTTCAACTTAAGGATTCCTCCCTCAAAATTGAGATGTAGTCTATCTCTAGCATACAGCTCCTTATCCTCCCAGGTCTCCCCCCAATCCCCCATCAACCCATACCCTCTGGCCTCACACCACTCCCTGAGCCACTGGTTTATCTCCCTAATTTTTCTTTTGTGTTCCCCACTAGCCCTTGGCACTGGCAGGATTTCTGAGAAGGAAACTGTGCATCCTATGTCATGACAGACCCTGGCGAGCTCCCTGAATCTTGCCTGTATCTCTAGCTCGCTATTTCCCTCAATATCATTTGTGCCCAGGTGGACCAGTATGTCTGGGGAACCCCACAATCCTTTGCCAGCTGATATACCTCATGCTTAGCCCTGTGCACCGTTAGTCCAGGGAAGCATCTTGTTCTAACTGGTCAGGCTTCTCCCTCCCTATCCCATTTGATACCCCTGATCATAGAATCCCCAACAGGAGCACTCTGACCACTCCTTTCCTCCATTCCCCCTTCCATGTCCCTCATCCTTTCTACGGCCCTTCCACCCAGCTGGCTCCTTGTTCCTCCCTCATCTGTGTGCCATGCCACCGCTCCTTATTTACCATGGCCACTCCCTCCCCTCCAATCCTTGCTCTCCTCCTCCTGAGTATCCTTCTGTTCCTTGCTAACTCCCCCTCACTGCTCACAACTGGTCCTTCTCCCCATCTGCTAAACTAGCCTGGCTCATCCTCCTTCCTTCCTGTCTCCATTTAGTTCCTCCTGCTCGCCGTGCTCCCCTGGCCTACCCCTCAGCTCTCTTTACTGAATCCTCCTTGTACTTCTAGTCCTTCTTTACCTTTCCTCCCAACTGGTCCTTCTCCTTGCTTTCCTCCTCTTCCCCTGCCCCTCCTACTCTGATTCACTGCTCACCCCATTCTCCTGCATTCCAGGTCCCCCCTGCTCTTCCTGCTATCTGGCCCCTGCCTCCTGCCCCCACACCCTTTCCGTCTCTAACCACCTCTGTCGTGGCTACATCCCCCTCATCCTTGAGCAGTAGAAGAGAATTGAAGGTTACTAAGTATAAGGTCTGATCCATCTCCCTGCCTTGCTTCCTTCTGTCCAGCACTGGCTATCCGCCTACTTCCTGAGAATGTTGTCCCTCCGTCCCCCTTGTGAGGGTCCCCAGTTACCTGCCTGCTTCCTTGGTAGTGTCCTTTGGCCCCTCTGCCAGGGTCCCTATGTGACCCCTGAGTATTCTCCTGCACTCCTTTCCTATACCCCCGCCCCCAGTGCTTGCAACCCTGTGGGAGATTTCCAGCCCCTTCCCCAACCATACCACCCCTTCCCCAGCTTTCTCCCTCATCCCACAACCTCCTCCTAAGCTGTGCTAGCTGGCAGCACATGGGCAACCACCAAACTTCCAAGCCCAGTCCAGTATCATGGCTGCTCCACACCCTGTGCACCCCACCACCCTCCCAAAGATGCCGGCCCTAATGATGTGTGGTTCCATCCCTTTCAAATAGGTTTCTTGGGTAAGCCACCAGTTCCCCTACTCCAAGATACCCCTACTGCCTAATCAGGTCACCCACTAATCCTAGAGACAGTCCCACTGTACACCAGTAACTCTGTTACTAGGTGCAGTACAACACATTAAACATGTAAGGAAAATGAACAACCCCTAAGCTCCTCCGCCTGCCTTCAAATTCAACCCCAGTGGCTAGAACTACATGAGCTGCACCAGCAGCCTTTTCCTCCAATTGCAGGGCAGGTCTTCCCTATAAATTTGCAGACTTCTGGGGAGGGAGGGGTGGGGAGGGTGGGTCTTGGGCAGACACCTGACAAGAGAGAGTGTATCAGCCCTGTGTCTCCCTCCAAGCCCTGCAGCTAAAGAACCAGGCCCAAGCAAATCCCACCAAACAGGTTTTAAATCAGAAGAAATAGGCCTCTACCAGCGCAGCCTGTTACAAAGTGAAACATCCACAAAAGAGCCCCACTTACAGCCACTAAATCAGTTTACAAACATCCAGGATCCCCAGAACAATACCCTGCTAGCCCCTTAGAAGCAAGAAAGAAAAGAACTAACCTACCAAGTAAAATCCACAAGAACCCTGTGGAAACGGCAGCAGCTACTGTCCTGGAACACAACTGATCCTGCTCCTTTCCAGTTCTTTCTGAGAAGACAAAGCAGCTAGCACCTCAACCTGATTCAGCCCTGCCTCCACTCAATTGGCTGAGTGAGACCTGGCCAGACCATTAACACCCCTCCCCCACTATGAACTAACCTTTACAGCTAATGGAGTCAGCACAAGGAATCAAAATTCAAGTCAAAGCCCCCAAAATATGTTTGCTGCCAAAGGAAACAGTTCTCCAATTTAATCAGCTTCACTAACACCAAATCAAACTAGGCTTGAAATTAACAGATACAGGTCTCCAATTCAAATAACCATCTCCAAGCAAATCCCACCAAACAGGTTTTAAATCAGAAGAAATAGGCCTCTACCAGCGCAGCCTGTTACAAAGTGAAACATCCACAAAAAGAGCCCCACTTACAGCCACTAAATCAGTTTACAAACATCCAGGATCCCCCAGAACAATACCCTGCTAGCCCCTTAGAAGCAAAAAAGAAAAGAACTAACCTACCAAGTAAAATCCACAAGAACCCTGTGAAAACAGCAGCAGCTACTGTCCTGGAACACAACTGATCCTGCCCCCTTCCAGTTCTTTCTGCAGTTCAGCATCCGTATTGTTGGAGATCATGTGTTATACAGACGAGGATCTTCAGCATCTTACCGTTCAAGTTCTGGAATCGTCTTCAGTTCCAGGGCTCCATCAACGATTCAAAAATATGAGCTTGGTTTCAGCAGCTGGAAAAGATTTCCTCAACGGAAGAGCTTGGGCACCTTACCTGTGAGGTCTGCTGATATTGCCCTCTACTTCAGATTAATTTATTTTTATTTTGCAACAATATTTCCGCAATCCAATTAAATAGAAAAGTCAAATGTACAATAAATACATCCCATTAATAATTATAATCACAAAATGTGCTAACAGAG
Source organism: Neoceratodus forsteri (assembly GCA_016271365.2). Taxonomy (NCBI): domain Eukaryota; kingdom Metazoa; phylum Chordata; order Ceratodontiformes; family Ceratodontidae; genus Neoceratodus; species Neoceratodus forsteri. The sequence goes on from JADMNL010000027.1 coordinate 27,011,060, forward strand.
TATAAAGGAATCAGCTACACAGTCCTGACTGGTGCTAAGTAAGCATTAATGCCAGACAGAGGAGGCTTTTACTGGGGAATTAATGCATGGTTTGGGGGTTGTGGCACAAAGCCTTGGCCTAGTGCTAACCGCAACCATGCATTAATTCTGATAAACTTTCGACTTTCTGAAAGGCTTACTAATGCATTGTAACATGGAATACTTGTGTCGTTATTGTTTTCCATTTGTACAGTTCTGTTCATTGGAACTGTTCAGCTTTGTGCTCATGCAGTGAGATCCCGCGTTTCGCCCGAATGTGTATTCTGTTTGCTCCTGTGACAGGTAGTGGTGCTAGAGCCTGACCCAGTGACCCCGTGATTAATAGTTGGAGCGGGCATTACCAGTGATTAATCACCGCTCCAGCTTTGATCATGTGGTGCGTTTGTCCAATGACATTGCCTTATTTCGGGTTTCTCTTTTTTGTCGTGTTACAAGGGGAATCGATGACCTAACTTTACATAATTCAAAGTAGACTAAATCAATTCACAAATCTAAATAGCACAATTACATCAAAGCCCCCACAGAACTCTTCATATTGCTCTCTACTTGGTGCACTTAGTTAAGAGCATTACTAGTTTTGATGTTGTACAGACTGGTTTAAATGCTATTCATTGATTTCATACAATTTCAGGGTTGCTTGGTCGTACAGTTGACTCTCTCTCATGAGTAGCATTCTGGAAGGTGCTAGGCGGCAACTGGCCAGGCCAGTTAGTAGGTGTATACCGATAGCAGCAGCACTGAAACACTGCCGTTCTGAATATAAAGGCAGTTCGGACTTGGTTGCAGTTAGGGATGTTTGTATGGCCCCGGTGGCCTTTTCTGTTTTTTTTTTTTTTTGTGGTTCAACAAATTGATCAACATTAGATCACAGGCTCACTCTTTTGGGAGTGAATTCTTAACAATAAAAATTCTTCATAGTAAATTTGACCATCATAGACAAGGGGATGCTGTTGTTATAGTTAAAGTTGGTACGGCCTCCGGTCCCGTTGAGCACCTTACAAGGTAACTCACTCTGGCAGGGATACAGGTGAAAGCACCAGCAAATGTTAGTTTCCTTCAATAAGCCCCTCAACCCGCAGATTCTCATGGATGGTGCCCTCACCCAGGACCCCACTGCCATATCCAATGCCCTTAATGCCACCTCTCAGACCTCCGCCACATCCTCCCACAAAACTTCTTCTACCCAATTCCTAACGGCCCCACAGACACCTCTGCCACTACGGCCCCCACCCTTCCATCTAAGAATCATCTCTTGCAGAGAGGCTAAACTATACCTCACCAAAGCTTTGATGAACGTACGCTGTAGCAGTGACTCTATTCACCTCAAAATGCTCTGGCTAACTCTGGATGTAACCTTGCCACATCTTACCAAAATTCTTAACTGGTCGCTATGCCTCTGCCAGTTCCCCACACCATGGAAAAGAGGTATAATTACCCCCATACTGAAGAGTGGTGACCCCACCTCCACCAGCAATTACCGACCCATCTCGATCCTATCCCCCCTCAAAGGCGCTCGAAAAAATTGTGTCAGACCAGCTCACCGACTACCCAACCAAATATTCGCTGCTCTGCCATGAACAACACGGGTTCCGGAGGGGGCACAGCACCACCACTGCCCTCCTGGAATTTACCTCATACATTCACGAGGCCCTGGACCAGCGGTCCATAGCAGGAGCAATCTACATCGACTTGACCAAATCCTTCAATACCGTCAGTCAGGCACTTCTGCTCCATGCCCTTCCCTCCCAACATTTCTGCCCTGAAGTAACCTCCTGGTTCAAGGACTATCTCTCTGGCCAGTCACAACAGGTTAAAATTAATACCACCCTTTCCTCTGCAAGACCAGTCCAATCGGGTGTCCCTCAAGGGTCCATTCTCAGCCCTCTGCTCTTCACCCTTTTCCTTAATTCCTTCCCTCAATCATGCAATGGGAAGCTCTTGCTCTACACACGGATGATGCAGTACTGCTCAGGAAACGCCCTTACCCTGACTCCCTACAATCAGCCCTACAGGGCTTTTTTACTGAAATAGAATCCTGGTTCTATGAGCATCGCCTAGTACTCAACTACAACAAGACAAAATCGATGATCTTTGCCCACCACCAAAGCCTGCTCAGTAGTGCTCCACTGCACATCTCAAACTCCCAGGGTCTCCTTCTTGAATAGGTCTCTAGCTTCAAATACCTGGATGTAACTCTGGACTCCCTTACCTACCACACACACATCCAACACCTCTCCTCTGCTGTAAACACCAGCTTGGGGTTCCTATACAGACATAAGCTTTGCCTACCCACACTCAGGCCTTACATCTCGCTGTAACTGCCTCTGTCCTATCTTTGGTCGACTATGGCATAATGATTTATGGATCTGCCAACCAAACGGCCCTATGCAGCATAAACATAGCTCTCAATAAAGCCTGCAGACTGGTCACTGGGAGTGATAGAGACACCCACACATGTGAGCTCTACAAACGTGCTAGCTGGCTCACCTTCGAAGGCAGACTTAAGTACCACACCACAATCCAAGCCAAGAAAATACTCATGAATCTAGCACCCAAAGGCCACCACCTCCTCATCCAGACAGTCCCACTCAAAAGGGCCTCTAGATGCACCACTGGCACCTCTCTCCTAGTCCCCCACTGTAGGACCTCCCTAGGACAAAGGTTTTTGAGATACCGAGCTCCCCTGTGGCTAAGTAGCCCACCAGCCTCTATCTCCCTAGCCCCCAGTCTTGGCCAATTTAAAAAGGACCTTCAGAACCTCCTCCTTGTTTCAGCTACCTGCACTGCAACCATAACACCTCCACCATCCCCAAAACATAAAAGGAAGCCCAATGCTAGCAGTCTCTATAGCGCCAGTGAATGTAGAAAATCCGTAATGGTAGGGATAAAAGGCCTAACCTTACTCCTTGATGGCTTCCTCAGGTCCCTCAATCCCAAGGTATATAAAAACTTGACTCAGGGTTCAATTAGGACCCCCGAACCTGTAATCTACCTTGTGGTTACAACAAGGACCAAAAATCCACTTCAGGATCCTGGATGCAATGTATATACTGTGCCTATGTATAATGCTAGTAAATGTTATGTTTGTGCTTTCTGTACTGACGTGGAGCCTTTGCAAAGGAGTCTTTGACTCAAAGGATTGTAATTCCGATTCTCTTCAATAAATAAATAAATAAAACTACACAGCAGTTAAGTAATCTCTTCTACCTAAGCTGAACAAATACTGTATGGAAGGAGGGAGGTTCACCTTGTACTTGTTCTATGTGGGGGGAGGCAACTGCAGCAGCCAATCTGGAGGTCAGTGATCGCTGCTGGAAGAGGCATGGCAGGTAAAAATCAGACTCTGCCAAGGACAGGTACATTCAGGACTTAATCGATAGCAAACTAGCAGTGTCCAGAAGTGTTGGTCACTTGTGCCTGCGGCCCCTTCTCTTGTGGTCTGTGCAATAAACCTGCTGTGCAAACTATTACTTGTTTGGGTTTACTGTGTAGGAGTGGAGCAAAACATTGTTTTTCTCACAGGCACAGCCAAGCAGAAATTGAAATGTTTTGTAGCACAGAGATCCGATAGGGTCAGTGAGTAGGATTATAGCCCTCTGTAGGAGAGTTTGAGCAGGCTTTTCTCCAACCTAGCTCAAGACTCTTAGCAGCTAGGCCAAATTTTTCCTGTGTTCACTGTTTTAGTTGCAGGTTTGCTTACTCCCAGAGCTTTGCTCAATCACAAATAAGTCAGGAGTGGAATTTTCCAGAGTTTTTGGCCCTACAAGGTTTTACACCTTCCCTGGGAGAGGTTAATTAGAAGTTACTGTCGCTGAAGTTTCACCACAGAGTATATAGTTAAGATTATTGCTGTGCTCTGTTACTGTACTGTGTTGTCAGCCCCTCTGTGTGCTAGCACTCTGCAGCATGTTAATACAGATGGTGTCAGTTCAAATTAGGAACTACGTTATGTTCCTCATGGCATGAATTATGCTGTTGTGTATATGACTTAATTATTTGCCACTATGTTGATACAGATAGTGGTAGCTGAATGAGGAACAATGCTATGTGCATTGTGGTGTTAATTGTACTGGTGTACACATGACCCAATTCTTTTTTCTGATGGGCACAGCTAGGCAGAAATCAGTGATTGTTTAAACTAATCATTGGGGGGAACCACACATGTTCATTTTAATTAATTAAAAGCAATCCTTTTAAAATGTGTACCACCAGTTTTCAGATGCATTCTCAGTAGTGTAGGTGATGGTGCTCTAGGGTTAGAAATGTTTCTTTTTCAGCACCCAGATACCAGTAACCCCCATGACATCTATGGGATCCCATGTCCTTTATGTTTTGTTTTTCTGTACTGTATTATATGTACAGTTACTGTGTCTCTTATATTTTACTTTGACCACCTCTGCTGGAAGACTATTCCAGGCATCTACCACTCTTTCTGTGAAGAAGTTCTTCCTTACGTTTCCCTTGAATCTACCCCCCTCCAGCTTCATAGAATGTCCCCTTATTCTTGAGCATCTTTTTTTCTGAAAAATACTTCCCTCTTGTACCCTGTTTATACCTGTGAGGTATTTGAAAGTCTCTATCATATCTCCTCTCCCCAGTACACATTGAGGTCCCCAAGCCTCTCCTCATAGGGCTTCTGATGCTGGCCTAGCACTGTTTTATTTTCAAGAATGCATGTGATAAACGTAAAGGAATTTTATTGGTTTAGAATGGAGGGAGAGATGGAGACCAAGTAGGGTCTACAGTCTTAGATTAGGAAGGAAAATGGGCAGACTGGGTGCGCCAAGTGGCCCTTTTCTGCCGACAATTTCTATATAATTCTATGTAATATTTCTGGTTGCATTCTGGAGTTCTCTAGGTATGAAATGAAGATGAGCAGTTCTGTCACACAGAGGACATGAGAAGACACTCTTACAATACAGGAAAAAGGAACACTACACATAAACGTATGATGGGCAGGATTACTGCTAAAGTTACTGCTAAGGTTAGACAGGAATAGGAATAGACCAGAGGTCCTTCTTTTCTATTCCCCCACTGCTCAGCAAACTATTTTAACACCATAAACATATGATTATCCATGAACCTTTTAAAAACAGTACTATTGTCAGATTGAACAACTACGTCTTTTATTTGTATTTATTTATTGTGGTCTCAGATTAACACCTTTGAGAACAAGCTCATTATATAGGTTCCATGGTAGGGTTTATAGATACAGTTAAGCAAGTGAAATTACAGGGAAATAACAGAGTCGGACATTATATAACAAGGTAGGATTTCAGAGAGTCAATAGGAGAGAGAGCCATTCTGAGTCAGACATTATATAAAGGTTCCAATAACAGATTTAACAATTGTTCATAACAAATTACAACATAACCACATGACAGTTGGCTGAAGAGGGCAGGGGAGAGATAAACAGAAAGCATACATGCATACAAGGCTCACAGATACCAGTGCTGAATTGCAAGAAACAGGGCGATTAGTACTAAGCTGCAGGAAACTGGGCAGGCGACTGAGGGAGAGGGCAGATGGAAGATGGATGAGAGGAGGTAGTGGGGGAGGGATGGGTGGAAAGGAGGGACAGAGGCAGTCTGCATTCCCTTGGGGGTGAGTGATTAGCACATAGTACAGGAGGCTAGGCAGGGCACAGGTTAGGGCGGTGCAGAAGGAGAGCAGTCACAACTTGACTTAGCAACCAGGAAGTTTAGGAGCTCATGTTTGAAGTGACCTAAAGTGGCAGCGGAAAAGATGTTACATGGAAGGGTGTTGGTCCACTTAGAAGCCCAATGCATTCCAAGGTTCTAACACTCTCTATGTGAAATAAGATCCTCTAAGGTTTGTCCTGAACCTTCTTCCCAGGAGCCTCAATTCATGTTCTCTTGCATTATGTACAAATTCTTCGAATTCCAATGCCATTTGCATACATAAATTCATGTCCCTAGTATATTACATATAGAATAAAGTACGGGGTGGTGTGTGTGTAACAAGAGGTTTACACACACCTGAGAGGTTAGATGCTACAAAAACCCCGAGAGCAAAGCTCAAGAGGTTTGTGGAAGTATTTAACCCAGAGGGTGTGTGTAAACTTTGAATTTACACACACACCACCCCATGTTTTATTTTATATAATTGTTGGGTCTCCCCTTTTTGGTCACAGCAATTATATCAACCAGCAACAGTTCTGGTGCCACTGCACTCCACTTTTCATCCCGTCAACATTTTTTTTTTCGTTTTTGGAGGTTTTTTTTTTTACAATATTTACTTATGTCCCAATGTGTAGAAAACATATTTTTTTAGTAACTTACCACCGTGTTTCTTTGGCGGGAGCATTGCTGGCGAGTAGGATGCAGTGCATCAGGAAAGGAGACACTGCAGTGGGCACATGAGCAGAGGGAGGAGAACCGTGCGCATGTTTGCCGTTATAAACACTCCTTTATAATGCCGAATTACACCACGTTCTCTCTATAGCAAAAAGGGAAGACCCATTAATTATAAAGTAATAGCAGGTCTCCTCTGTTTCTCCTTTGTTCAAGACTACACAACCCCAGTGATTTTAGTATTCCTATGATTTTCAAAAGGATCCACCCAAGATGTATCTGCGGCTGTTATCAAAGAAGCAATACATCAAGCACCTGTTAGACTATTTCTTGCATGTGTCCTACTATATGTAGGCAGGATAATACATCCATGGAAAGCAGGGTTGCAGGGACACTTTTGTGCAATCGCAAACAAAAAGGACTGTCCTGTTAATAGACACTACTAATGTACATGGGTACATGAATTTCATTTTATGGGTACCAATTCTGTATGCATCTTTCCTAGCGGTGATGATGACCGACTATGTAATCTACTCCCAAAAGAGAGCAGATGGATTTTTCACCTTAAAGCCCTTTCACCAACAGGCTTAAATGTGGAATTGGACCTTACCCCACTTTTATAAAGGTTCATGATTCTCCCATTTGAGTCCTTTTAAAACTCTGCCATTGCACATTTCAGAATGTACATTGTTTAAAAACCACCAGATTCTTTGGGTTTTTGTTTTTATTTAATCAACTGTAATTATTTAATAGGCATTACCACATTTATTTCACATTAGGAATGGTTTGGGGGCTGCATCCTTGACATGCATCCCAACACACTTACAAATATGTTACACTACGTCACAGCAGGGTGCTTTCAGAAACTTCACAAGAGATGTTACCAGGATGAGCTGGGCATCCATGTCCAGATAGCCATTCCTTGCACATGCCAAGGACTACCAAACATTCCCAAATACATAGGATGAACAGAGGGCCACAAACTAAAGCCAGTTCCCTGTTGTTGCTTGCATACTTAATGTACTAGGTGCCATAGCCTGTATCCATGTGTCCAGCATGGCAGCATCCGATCCTTAGGGGATTTACCGCAATAGGAATGCATACTGTATCAAGAACATGAAAAGGCTGCATGAAGATGCAGGATGCATTATCCAGGTGTGTGCCAACTTCCTTGGGTAAACACACAATGCCTATATATTTATATATTTATGGAGGCAGTATAGCGCAGTGGTCTAAGGCTCTGAGCTGCAAATCTGGTGACATCCAACAGACCAGACCTGGGTTTGAATCCCACAGCTTCCACTTGCATACTGTGTGACCCTGAGCAAGTCACTTAACCTCCTTGTGCTCCCAGGTCGCTCCTGTAAAAAAGCTTTCAGCTTAGTGTGTTATACCTGGTTAAACAACTAAATAAAAAAAATAAAAATATATACTAAAGCAGCCTCATGCAACAATGAAGCTCTGTATGGGTATGTGCTTACAGATGTGGCTAGCTTTCATGATTGTATGTATCTAACAAATTGTTCGAATCATAAATTGTCTATTATGGATTGTTTGTGATACAGACTCCGTGTATTTTTCCTTTTTCTTCCCGCTAGGTAATTGTAACTAATTCCGAGTCACCCCTGAAAAAGGGACTGTCATGGTCTCCGCGGCCCTACCCAGTTACCAAAATTTAAATAAATAAATATGAGTGGCTTACTAACAAAGACGTCCCTCTACAGTCTGCAAAGAGCTGTTAATGATAGCAGATAGTAAAAATACATTCAGACATTCTTCCAGCAGCAGTGCAATGCTGCAGTGCAAGATATCCGAACAGACCCACATACAGAAAGTCCTGTCTTTAAAATTAATTTGCATGTTCCTGTACAAAATGTTATGACTGAATACAGTGGGGGGAGGGGGGCAATATATATAGAGAGAGAAACTGTCAGGGTGCTGGGTAAATGAGACCGTATCCGTTCCTCGTACACAGAGAGGCTCACACATCAATCATGGCTCATGAAACAAATTTGATCTATCAGATTTTTGTCATGTTAATATGCGGTCTGTAACATGGGCTGATAATCCTATTCACTATCTCCAGTCACCCAACTCCATACACACTCACTTCCTAAGGACAGCTTAATGTAATATTCTACTATTTGATTAGAAGCCTCCAACTCACAAATAATTAAAATATTGTATCTTAACAGGATGAAGGGTGGATTGGCTTTTTTCAGCACAGACTTGGGCATCTGACAAAGCCTGGTTGAGTGCTGTTGTACTGCTTATCTGGTAACTTATTAATGACTATGGTCAAATACGCAAGTGTACATGTGGCAGTGCTATTACTATTGATGTAAAATACATGCATATGTATGTATGTGGTAACATATTACCATTATTGGTAAATAAACAAGTGCATACCATATGTGGTGATGTAGTACCATTACTGTTAGGTACAAAAGGACCCATGTGGTAACATGTTACCATTATGGTTGGATACACAAGGGCATATGTGGTGCTATATTAATATTGCTGTTAGACACACAAGGGCCCATGTGGTAACATATTACTTTTATTTTTAAACACATGTATATGATAACTTATTACCATTATGGGAGGGCTTAAGTCCGTGGTTCAATGTGGGGAATAGCTCTCCCCACAACCTCTACTTAAACCTTCCACTAAGTGCTCCTCCCTTGCTTAGAGAGTGTTTTTTGTGGCTGTGCCTCCCTACGCTTTGCTGATGTCTCCCTTTCTGTTTTCCGTTCCCTGTCTTCCCCTCTTGCTGTGCCCCACTTCCCCCCCTTCCCTTGTCTTTGTTTTCCTCAGTGTTTCTCCCTACCTTATCTTGCCTGTATCTCCTGCTCTGCAGCCTTGCCCAATCATCCTCCGCTCCCCTCCTTCCCTGGTTGTGCTGGGGTTCTCCATGCTCCATGTTCTTTTGGGCATCTCCCTGCCTCTCTGCTCAGCTTCCAGGCATCCACACTCCTTCCCCGTCTTCCATGGGTTCCTTCTCCAACCACACCTCTGCCCATCCACTGGCAAGCTTCCCCTACACATTCATGACTCTTCGGCGCTTCATGCCATACCTCCGTAATATGGGACTCTTGTCTCAGTTGCATTACCCTGCTACTCCACAGCTGCTCCACATGAAACAGCCCACTACGCCTTTACCTTCTAGTTCCATGGTGGTACGCTGTTTCTATATTGCCACTGAGACTACTGTCTCACATCAGTGTGTCAGCCATGGGGAATCAAAGCAGGCAGAAGCCAAAGGTCTTGCTGGACCCCATTCACAGTAAGCATAATGAAAGCAGTCTGCAGATGCTCTAAATCCACACTATGCTGTGTAGCTTAAGTGGGGAAATTGGGGGGTGCGAACCTTAATGATTGCATACATGAACTCCTGGCCTAGCATCAGTACCGTGCTCGACTATACTTTGTCATATCGCCATCCTATGGCTTACATCATACCACAGTGTTCCTACTATGTTGCTACACCCCACTATATCACTATATTACTGTATTACTGCGACAACTACTGATGGGTGCATCATATCAAATAAAACTCTCACTTATGCTTGTTGTGGCCACCCTTATATTACAATGTAATTCCCACTACAGCTGCTCTTCCATTGTCTGTCTCAGAATAATGGTCAAAATTATATAAGGCTACAGATTTCTGCAGATTAGCATCAGTTAGAACTCTGCTCTGCTACCACCGCACAGATTTTTGTGGTACTAGCGAGCCTAAGAAATGGGGGAAGTCTGTCCTGGTAAGTCTTTCCATATGCCTTGGTATTACACCATAGCATGCGATGCCTGTCTCCTTCTACCCCACCTTTCCATCCTATTTCTTTTTCATTTCATACTCCTGAATGTTCCTCACACTCATCCCCCTGGCCAACTACATTACTCCCCTTCAAGGTGCAAGACCAGGGAGTACCCAACCAATCCCACTCCACTGACTCTACCTCCCCACTGGCTCCTTCTCCATTGCCACCGATCTCACTTGCTTCATAATGCTTCCCCTCCTTACTGCTATGCTCCACGCCTCCTCCCTTACCTTTATGTTTGTCCCTGTCTTATTATTCCTACTATGCTCCCACCACCTTCCATGGCATGTACCATCTCCACATTCTGTCTCAGTTTGTCTCCTAAGTCCATTCTCTCTCTCTCCAGCAGCATTTGTTCTTTGCCAGCCCATACCAGCAGTACTCCGGACTCCGTCCCTAACTCGCACCTTCTCAGGTGCTGAGTGAAGGTAGGCTTCCCCTGTCTACCGGGGATGGGATTCAGTTACAAATGCTACCTCCTGCTACTTAGCAGCTGACATCCTCCATCTCTACCTCTGCTTGGCATATTGAGTGAAGGTTATCTCACCCCGACTACCAGGGATGGGAGTCATGTCTTCAATCTACTGACTTATACCTTACCTTCTCTACCTCATATCAGTTGCCGCTTCCCTTCAGGGATGGAACCTGTGCACTCCATTTGTATTCCACCTCAAACCTCTGCCATGACATCGCGTGACAGGTTCCGCACCGCCAACCTGGCACAGTAGCTAGTTCTGTGACTCAGCTGGTTCAGCACATTCTCCATCCCATACCATTTCTCCATGCTTGCTGGGAATGGTAGCTCATATCTGCATTCAACTGTTGCAACTGTACGCACTCTTCCTAGACCACCATTCATTGCTTCCCTCTAGGCTTGGAATCATTTGCCTCTCATTGCCTCGTACGTCATACATTATATGGGTCGTCCCTGGGTGTTCTCACCTTGTTTCCCTGGATCAGGAGCCACTATCTGCAAATGGCTATTCTTCCTTCTGTATTTTAATTGTTACCCAGATCACTGCTTCCTTTTTGGAACAGGACTTCATTGACTCTTCTCCTCCATCCTCCTACACACTGACTGGTGGTATTGGGTACTAGCACTCTCTCATCGACTACCCCACCTGGCAGCTCATTTCTACAATTGAATGTCAACCTCCTTTGCTCTCTACTGGACTGCTGCTTGCTTCTTCCTCCCGGACCTGAGCCTTCTACCGAATGTGCCTCCACCTTCAGCCGTTATCTGGATCGTCATCCCCAGGTCATCTCATGCACCTTCCTTGGCTATAAACCTGCGTCTTCACCTGCAGGTCCCTCCATATGCACATTCTATCCTACCTGATTACCCCTTCCCTCCAGTCACAGGACCCTCTGTTCTGAATGGATTGCATCCTTCTTCTCCACTCGTCATCCTGCTCTTCTCTGGACCATCAAACTCGGCCCTTTGGCCTCCTGTCCCTCATGATTTGAGTCTTGCCAGCTGGTCCAGTATCTCTTTTGATCCAAGTTGCCTGCCTGTGGGACTTTATTGCTTTGCTGTAGGTCATCCTTCCAAGTTGATGGGCAGGTTTATTTTCTCTTTCAGCTGTGGGGCCATTATCCTTCTTCACTCCAACTCCATCCGTCCCTTCTCTAGTTGGTTGGCACCATTGTCAGACACAGGACTTCCGTACTTCAACCCAGATGATCTGAGTGCTCTGAATTGCTCTTTGGCCCCCATGGATCACGTTCTAATTACTACTGCAGCCATCCTGCATCTTGTTGCTGTTCGCTGAGGGGTCAGCCTGGTTCTGTTCCTTCCTGCACAGTTTGTTATCCAGCTTTGCCTAGCTCATTGCATTCCCAGGATAGTTCCTCCAGTTCATCAGGACTTGATCCGGACCTCCTTCCCATTTGCCTGGCTGCCTTTCGACTCTGCCCTGCAGGCTCGGGGCTTTGTGCTTTTTTCTGTGGCTCTTTTGGGCCTAGTACCTTATCTCCGTCAATACTCCTACCAGGCCAAAAGCTCCCTAATATTAGTCAGTTCATACTTCTATTCTGGCCATTCTAATATTACCCTTCCACTTCTCATTGGATCACTCGTTCATTACTCTGGAGAAATACTACCACCAGCAAACATCCCTTGACTAACATGCCTCATAGACCCTTACATCATCATAGAGTTTTATATACTGCCCAATGAGCCCCTCAGGATCATTCATGGAATCCCATTCACCTGGACAATAGGAAGACCTTCTCAGTCTCTAATGGATATACCTCCGACTCCTGTCCATTCAATCACTGTGATTTCCCTGTCTACTTGTCTCACTTGCTATCCTCCTACATGGAAAGGACCTAAATCCTTCTGCTATGCTCTGACTTCATAATTAGTATCCCATCTACAGATACTGAGGATCGCAAGACAAACCCATTCAACTATGAACATCATCTGTCTTACCTTTTGCAGCCTTTTCTAGTACCACTGACTCTGTTCACCATGTTACTTGATCCTACTTCCAACAATCATTGCTTGTTTTAGGAATTTCACAGATGTTATCTAGAATATTTGTTGTGGGATCTCCATCGCCTAGCTGATTACTAACTCCCACACCATCCAAATTATCATTTTGCTCCTGGACATCGCCGTTCCTTATACAATCAGCCCACACCTTTTCACCTAGTACCTTCAGCTGGGTTAACTGCTCTTCTATTGGACCCTTCAGCCTCTTCTTCTTGAATTACCTTTGATAATCTCTGCAGTAAAGACCATCACCGAGAACTGGTTTTCCTCAATTCTAACTGCCATTCCGTAACAGTCAAGACAAATTCACCGACTCAGTCTTGCCTCCCAATCAGTATTAATCAGTTGTACCTCTAAGACCCTATGGCATCCTGCACTAATCGATCTCACTACCAATCCAGCTTACAGACCCTGCCTTACACCCACCTCAAGCTTCTCTCCAGTGCTTCGGCATCAGGATTGCTTGTAAACTTAACCAACAAATACCACCACAGCGCATCTCCTGGATACCACACCTCAAAAATACTTGCACTTTCATCAGGCAGCGTACCAGCAGAGTATTTACATATACAGTCATGAACATCATGACCAAAGAAGCCCGCCATCCCTCATACCGAATTTCCAACCATTCCCCATATTAGTTAGGCTACCATCTGGACCGCTCCACAAATCCTCTTCTATTCATTTACTAATAACTTATGGTATTACTCTCATCAGTCATTCAAACTCTCCTCTACTCAATTTACTCTGGGATGCTTACTTAGCGACTTATAGTTCACTAATCGATTCTTTCCTCCTGACTACCTTGAACATCAAATCTTACTCAATTGGATCATTCACTCATAACTTTACAAATCATTTCAAATCCCACAGTGTACTGTCTGGTTTTATATCGATCAAATTATGCTCTCCCAATTAATTACGCCCCTACAATCCCTTCGGACATGCATCTTTTGTCGCCTTGGAAATATGGACTACATTAGCCTTTCTTCAGTTGGATCTGCTCCTCACATAGGATTCTACCATCTCTAAGGAAAAGAAGTACCCTTCATCCTTCGGATCATCATTCGGTCTGCATCGTCCTTGGATCAAGAATGAATCATCATCTCCAGGGCACTCAAAGACTCTCTGCTACTCATTTCTACTTCATGGATGCTTCTTTAGTGACTCCTCATTCATTACTGATGTACCTTGTCATTCAAACCTTTCACAAGTTGGATCATTCACCAATGACTTCTTGTATCATAGCATTTCCACTATTCCCTGTCTAGTAACTTATCGATCAAGTCATGCTCCCTCTGCTCATTATACTCATGCAATTCCGTGGTACAAGCATCATTCATCATCTTGAAAACCTGGCCTTCCTTTACCCTCCCTCACCTGGATTTACTTCACACTTCAGATTCTATCTCTCATTCAGAAAACACCTACTCTTCAACCTCAGGATCATCGTTCAATCCATCATCCACCGGACCGAGGATGGATCATCGTCTCTCAAGCAGCTCACTAACCTCAAATTAGCTGTGGTTACTAGAACCCTCGGTCCTTCTCGTTTCAGTATGCCCAGAGTATGAGCAGACCTCTCAACATGGGTCCTCAGATGTTTCCTCCACCTGAGGGCTTTCCTCTACTGAGTGCCAGGGGTCATACTCTCCATGAGTTGGAGGAGGTATCTTTGGACCTTCTATTCTCTACAATTACTACCTACATACCTACTACTCAAGGGTGGGAACAGAGTTAAGCCACAAAAAGTACTACAAGTTACACGAGTACTATATACCCCATTGCTATTCCCCAAACATTGAATTGTTAGGTACACGAGGACACATATGGTAACATATGACCATTATTGTTAAATACACAAAGTAAAATATTTTATTATTCTTAGATACACAAGGGTACCCTTGATTATTCACCCAATTTGTTCTTGTAGGAAGTGGGTGAATAATGGAGGGTGTGCTGTACATTAGCATGTATCCCTTGTGTATCTAACAATAATGGTAAGATGTTACCCCATGCACCTGCATGTATCTTACAATAATGGTACTGTATTACCACATGCACCCTCATGTATCTAATTATAATGGTATTGTAGTACTATGTGCGCCCTCCTGTATCTAACAATAATGCCAATATGTTACCATGTGTGCCCTCTTGTATCTAGCAATAATGGCAATGTGTTACCACGTACAACCTCCTGTAGCTAACAATAATGGCAATACGTTATCATCTGCACCCTCCTGTAGCTAACAATGATGACAATAAGTTACCACATACACCCTCCTGTATCTATGGGGAGAGAAACTGGCAGCAACCAAACAAGAAAGGGACCTGAGTGTCTTTATACTGTATGAGGACTTAAAAGTGGCAAAATGGTGTGAAAAGGTGACACTGAAGGCTAGGTGTATGCTGGGATGCATCAAGATGGGTATAATGAGCAGGAAGAAGGAGGTGGTACTACCACTGTATAGGTCCCTGGTGAGGCCCCACATGGAGTACTGTGTCCAGTTCTGGAGGCCACATCTCAGAAAGGACACAGACAGATTGGAGATGGTGCAGAGGAAGGCTACAAAGATGATACAGGGACTATACCCTTGAAAAGCTTATAATCAAAGTTAAGGGTTGATATGGGGCAGTAGGATGGTGGAAGAGTTGAGTCCTTCCCCACCTTCAGCTGCCATGATGGTGGGGAAGCGCATCCACTTTACACATAGATATATAAAAAGAGCATTAGAGAGAGTAAATATTCATTAATCTTTTTCATAAAGCTCATCTGAATAGCCATCAGGCCCTAGGCATTTACCTATAATTGATCTTTTATTTAATTGCAGGATCTCACTCCCATGACTGGAGTGAGGGGTTGGTGAATATGAGCTTGCATTAAGTGAGGTAAATGTAGCTTACTGAGATAATCACTATGTAAAGGCAATCAGGATGTGGTCCCTGGGTACGGAGGTCCAGACAGTAGGTTGCTAGGATATGCCTAATCGCATTATTGCCTCCCTGTATCTGCCTTGTTTTTGGGTCCCTCAGCTGTAAAATGCCGGTCTGCTTTTGTGGGCTTGAAGCTGCTTGGCTGGGTGCCATGGTCTCCTCTCCTCCTCCTCGTAATATGACTGGTGAAGGTACATGACAGCCTGTACTATTTACTGGTCCAATAAGGCCTGCAGGTCCTGTTTTGGTTTTGCAGTATGGTATGTTACTGCTTTATCACCTATCAAAATAGAGCTGTTCATGTTCCCGCTTAGTTTCTTACTTACCAGGCGGCAGACAGCACTCCTTCTTTGTTTTATAACTAAGAAATTGCATAATGATCCACAGGGTCACTCACCTGGGCTGGTTTTGGGCTGAGGACCTGAATCCTGTCCCATCTGCAGTTGTTCTTCTGATGGGATGTCCAACAGTTCATGGAGCAAGTGGACTACAAAGTCAGCGATATTGTCCCTCATCATACTGGGTAATGGACGGGAGAAGGCAAACTGCCCATTGGTACCATCCACCTGCATCAGCGGGTCTAACTTCCTACCTCATTTAATATTAGGGTATCAATTTTTTCCTTGAATATCTGCAGGCTAGGGCTTTCCACCACATCAATAGGTAGGCGATTCCATAGCCTGCCAGTACTTTGTAGGAAAAAAATTATATCTCCCATTTTTTACTACTGTATCCAACTTGATCCGGTGCTTATGTGACTTCAGACCAGCCGTCTTGAACTGAATTTTAACACCTAGTTCTTCCATCAGTTCAGCTTCTTGCATAATTTGATACATAGTTAACAGATCTCCCCTGATCCTCCTTTGTTCTAGGCTATAAAGTCCAAAAGTTGCAACCTATCATTATAGCTAAGACCCTTCAAACCTTGATCATTTTTGTTACCTATGCTGGACTCTGTCCACCTGCTTCACCTCTCCCTCAAGTATAGTTTCCATAACGGAGACCCATAATCAAGATGTGGCCTGATATATGATCTATATAATGGTGCCATACAACTTGTAATCAATTAAAAAAAAACTAATATTTCTAAACATGTAATTGCATTTCTGTATTAGTTTGTTACGATGTACTCTGAAATTTAGGTTTTGATCTACGAATATACAAAATCTTTTCCTATTTCCACCTTATTTAGTGGCGTTGCATTCAAATAGTACTCATGCTTCAATTTCCCTTCTCATATACATGACTGTACATTTATCGACACTAAAAGGCATACCATTCTCTGATGCCCAAATTTCAATCTTCCCCAGGTCGTTTTCTAAGCTTTTGATATTTTTAGTTGTATCTACTATCCCCCCTAATTTCACATCATCTGCGAATTTCACCATCACCACCCAGCTTTTGATGCCTTGGTGAAAGTCACTGACAAACAGCGCAAATAGTACTGGTCCCAGGACCGAGCCCAGGGGCAGCCCACTAGACATCTCACTGTACCCCGAATAACATCATCTCACTCTAACACGTTTTCTCATGTTTAGCCAGTTCCTTATCCAGGTGACTAACCAACTATCCATTCCTATCCTAACCAACTTATCTATCAGTAGGCCATGTGGTACTTTATCTAAAGCCTTCGGAAGTCTAAATAAAATAAATCGACTGGTATGTTATCGTTTATATTTCTACTGACGTTTTCACAGAAGCATAATTGGTTTGTTAGGCATGCCCTGTTTTACTGAAAGTCATGCTGTTTAGCATCTTTATAATCAATATTCTTTAAATTCTCCTGTAGTTTACTTTTTAGGTAGCTTTCTGCTATTTTACATAGAATGGAAGTCAGACTGTTGGGTCTATAATTAGATTGCACTGCTCTGTCTCCCTTTTTAAAAAGTGAGACTACTGTGGCCGCCCTCCAGTCATGGGGCACATCCCCTGTTGCAAAGGAAGCATTGAACAGAGCAGCCAGGGGTTTGGAGATCTGTTGTCGTATCTCCCTGAGTAGTTCAGGGTGCAAAAGATCTGGTCCCGATGATTTATTTACTTTTCGGTTTTCCAGTAATTTATCTACTTCTTGGTGACGGATTTTAACAGTCGGATCAGGATACTCTCTAGCTACTCCGATCTTGCTACTGCCACCACTTTTTTTGAACGCTGTGCAGAAGTAATCATTAAAGGCATTGGCCATATCCAGTGGATTTTCTATATCTTTTCCCTCAAGTTTAATGGGCCCTACTTGAGTGTTGTTTTTACTCTTCTTGTTTATGTATGCATAACAGCTTTTCCCATTAGCCTTCCAATGAGAGATGTTATATTATTTTGCGCCTGACCAGGCTGGTGCTATCCCGACACTGAACAACTGCCTCGCAGAAATCCAAGATTGGATGAATTCCAGCAGTCTAAAGTTGAACCCAGGAAAGACTGAGGTGTTGGTTGTGGACCCAGGTCATAGAGTAGAGGCACTGAGGACTGGGCTTCCTTCTGGTTTAGTCTTGGGGGAGGACCAGATTCTCACCTCTGAACGGGTGCATAACCTGGGAGTGGTGCTTGACGATGGTCTGACTCTTCGACATCAGGTATCGGCTGTTGTCAAGCTGGCCTTTCTCCATCTTAGGAACATTGCCAGGATTAGGCATCTTGTTCCATCCAGTGACCTGCCTGTTTTGGTCCATGCCTTTGTGACATTGCACCTTGATTACTGCAACTCCCTTTATCTAGGGCTTCCTGGGGTTGATATCCGCCACTTGCAGCTAGTGCAGAATGCGGCAGCACATTTGTTGACTGGGGCATCTAGAAGATCTCACATCACCCCAGTGCTGCACGCTCTGCACTGGCTGCCAATACAGTGGCGGATCACCTTTAAGGTAGGTCTTTTGAGCTACGAAGCCCTATACGGATTGGGTCCCGATTACTTGAAAGAGCTCCTGGTGCCTTACACCCCTCTGCGACAGCTCCACTCGGCTGATGAGGGGTTGCTGGAGATTCCGAGGGTTAGCTTGAAGTCATCTGGCGCTCGTGCCTTTGGATTTGCGGCACCTACCCTCTGGAATTCTCCGCCCTGTCAGCTCCGGGAGTGCAGGATGGTGGGGAGTTTTAAGCAGGTACTAAAGACTTTTTTTTATGGGGAAAGGCGTGTCCTTTTTTATCCTGATTTTACATTATATGTATTTGAATATATGTTATGTTTTGTATTAATACTGTACAGCGCTTCGAAACCCTGAAAGGCGCTTAATTAAATAAATGTTATTACTATTATTATTATAATTTTAGCCGTTCTGACCGAATCATCTTTTTTAGTGCACCGAATTCTCTTTTATAGAATACAGATGCCTCCTCTGTGTGTTTTTTCATAGTAACATAAGCTTTTTTCTTCTTATCACACTGTTTCAAGATCCTGTGAGTACACCACACGGGCAATTTTGCCCTTTTATTATACTTATTTTTGCTAGGCACATACTTTTCTTCCACCTGTAATAATTTACTTTTAATTATGTTCCATACTTCTTTTTCATTCTTGTGCTCAAAAGATGATTCGCACTTCTACTTAGCTAGCTAATTTTTGATTTGTTGGAAATTGGCCTTATGATAGTTTTTATAGTAGTTGTTCCCCTAATTGGTATAACTTCTGTTTTCAAGGTGAACTCTACAACGTTATGGTCGCTATTGTACAGATTTTCTCTAATATTACTCTTTTTAGCTAATTCACTTACATTAATTATTACCAAATCCAACACATTTCTACCTCTAGTGGGTTTGTAAACCAGTTGCAAGCCCGCCACTATTAGTTTTTTTTTATTTAGTTGTTTAACCAGGTATAGCACACTAAGCTGATAGCTTTTTTACAGGAGCGACCTGGGGCACAAGGAGGTTAAGTGACTTGCTCAGGGTCACAGCATGCAAGTGGAAGCTGGGATTCAAACCAGGTCTGGTCTGCTGGATGTCACCAGATTTGCAGCTCAGAGCCTTAACCACTGCACTATACTGCCTCATTAGTGTTTCCAGAAATCTATTCTCTATGCCAACTACGGATGTCTGCATAATCCAGTTTATCTCTGGGTAGTTGAAATCACCTGTAATCACCACACCCCCCTACTGCTGCCATCTCTTCTGTCTGTTGGTGAATATTATGATCCACTGCAACTCGGTGGTCTGTAATATACACCGATGTGTAATTTCTTTCAATATTTCATATCTATTGCCACCCAGAGTGATTCCAGGTTAGTATATGAATTATTTATATTATGGGAGATACTGGGTATGGTATCTTTTATGTAGATCACCACTCCACCCCCTTTTTTGTTCGGTCTGTCCATAGCATATAATGTGTATCCTTCGATGTTCCTGTTCCAAGTTATCCCACTGTCCCACCATGTTTTGGCCACTGTGCATACTGTATATACACCTCCTCTCTAGTCACGTTACTTCCAGTTCTGATTTCTTGCTAATATTGAGAATTCTTGTGTTTACAGACCACACTTTTAGACCTCCAATTTTATTTTTTATTTGTTTTTTTTACCTGACCGGTTTCTCGGATGGGCTTATGATTACTTGCTGCATCCCCTTTCCCCCTGGTTGTTAGTTTAAACATTTGTCAACTACTTGTTTTGCTTCATGCCTAATTTCCTGCTACCCATTTTATTGAGGTGCAATCCATCCCTACTAAAATAACACAGATTGTCCACAAAATCTCCCAAATGGGTAACACAACCAATGCCTTCCTGACTGGTCCAGAATCTTAGTCATCTGTCTATTCCCTTGATTTTGGCTGTTCTAAAGGCACCCACATGAGGTACAGGGAATATTTCAGAAAATAAGATTTTGCAATTTAATTTATGAGCTTCCTTTCTAATTCTTATAAACTCATTCTCAATTTATAGTACACTCTGGCTCTGTATGTTATTAGTCCCTAAGTGTAATATCACAGCTGACGTATGATCCCGTTACTTAATTATACTGGGTAGCATCTTCTGTACATCTTTTATTTTTGCACCAGAAAAATAACTAGTAGTGAATGATAGTTTCTTTATTTCCAGTATATCTATCAGTGTATTTAAGGATAGAGTCACCTAGTATGTAGACTTGTTTTATTGTACATGCTCCCTCAGTACCATTGGCCTCTTCTTGTGGGGGTCCCCCACCTCTGTTTTCATGAGTAGCTCTCTATTTTCACGCGTGATTTCATTATTATGTGCATCTTCTGTCTGTAACTGTAAGTTCATTTGGTTGAGTCCACTGGATTGTTCCCCCCCCCACTTAACTCTGAGTTTGAGGTTGGGAACTTAGTGGTGCGTTTGATATTATACTGGTGCTCTGCTGCCCTCTTTTATCAGTTTCAGCATCTACTGTTGACATATTGGCAGTTACATCCCTCTTGGCTATTTCATTCGGACCCTGAGGGCTTGGCCATTGTAATGTTAAACTTGACACAAAGCTCTCTACTACCAGTGGCTCTACTTCCTGAATCTCACCACCATTTAAAGTCACCAACAGTTTGAAGCTATTAGATAGAGTTATATTAAATCCCATAGCTCGTCTGCCTTTATTAAACTTCCTAGTTTCTATAAACCATGCCCCTTCCTCCTCACCCTCTCTCACTCTCTTCTTGTTTTCATTATTAATCACCCTTTGATTTTCATGTCTAGCACTAGTTGGCAGAATTTTATCAGTCTCATTATTCTCAAATAACAGTTTTTGTTGCTGAAGTGAGGTTATTTTCATTTCAAGTTCAGTCATTTTGTTCTTTAAGTCTCTTATCAATTTACATTTATAGCAAGTATATATTAGAGCTTCATTTATAAGTCCTTATTTTCCCACATATGATGCACCTTATTCCCAGTTCTCCATTTTCCAGCTTTAGAATGTTTAAGTCCATGTTGCCCTACTACTTAATCTTTACAAGGGATTATTTTTACTGGTGTGTATTGTATACTAATGGATTGGGTACCTATATTTGTAATTGATTCAATGAGAACACATACAAGGTCAGGTGGAAGCAACGTTTCTGTGTATTTAACTCAGTAAATACACCTACAGTGTCGGGCAAGCAGTATCAATGAGCACTTTTTACATAGTCAGGGAAGCAGTATCTCTTGTGTAAACACTTTCTGGACTCAGGAATCCCACTTAGCAATGTGATGAACATTGTCACTCTTCTCAACAGAGCAATGAGTATACAGATTTATATATGTTGTTTATTTTCTAGGTTGCTTTTACCCTCTGCTATCACATTATAGTTCAGCATTACTCAAATCGATCCTAAACCACCTATGACTGTGTCACTACTTGACCTGTTTTAAGTATCTGTGCCCTCTTTCCTTCATCCACTGTGGACACTGCAGACACATGCAGACATGCTGCATGTGTCTCAGTGCGCATCTCCACATATGGTGAATGCACATATGCCCTGCTCATACTCGCCCCGCTCGGGGCTCATTCTTTATGTGGTGTGACCCGGAGGTACATTCTGCATCATGTAACCACTGGTGCTCCTACTAGTTACAAATGCCTAGTACTGAGTGCTCAAAATTAAAAGAACAGCTCTTAAAACAGCATAAATGTGAACCCACAAATGATCTAAAACCCTAACTAAAATATATAGCCTGTTTCCATGAGGGTGTAGTTTCACTATACAGCCATAAAACTTCATCTACACAGCACTTCCTGCTCCCTAGTATGCATTGCTAGAGACCTCCTACAGTATACAAACAATGTAGCACAGCTCCTACTAAGTCTGTCTCACCACCTCGTGGTCTCACAGCATTTGGATAGGACTGTATTCATCACCCTCTGGAAGGCCATATAACCAGAGGTTTTCCTTGAATCCTCCCTCTGGGTCACTACACATCTGCTCTAACTGAACCTGCTTATGGTGCATGTGGAGGAGCAAGTGTGATATTGTGGCGTCTTTTCAGAGACATCAGTAACAGCACCTTGCAATTTCGTTGTTTTCCTTTGCGGGTTATCAACATCCGATTGACTAATTGTCAATGCTGAAGCAATTTCTGTCTGAAAATCCTTCAGCTCTGCCAACAATTGTGCATTTGTGCTGCTCAGCTCCATGAGGTGAGTCAGGCATAGAGGGGAAGACACCATGCTGGCAGAAGAAGAGAAGCATCTGAGGTCATGTCCCCTTGATTGTCTTGAGGAGGACAATGGAATATCCTGCTATTTGTTTTTCTTTGAGCCCCCCCACATGTTCGTCTGCTACCTCAGCTGTAAAGAAAACACATTTTTCTAAATTGTAACTAGTTAATGGAGGCGTTTTGCTCATGGTTACAGCAGAGCTCTGTGCAGTCACTCCATGTAGCTCAATGAAGTCAACAGCTCCACTTTCTAACTGCATTTACCATTGTGTGGGGAAGATCAGCTCTGCTTGGCTGCCCTAACACCAACTAACTCCAGAGCTGGAAACATTCCATAGCACACTCTCTAGAGAGGGCATATCAAATCAACAGCAGTTTGCCCCATGCTAATTGCTAACTGAATGAAATTCCTTTCTCTATTGGATTCAGCTGTTCTGGATTCCTACAGTGAAGTCTGCCAGTGTTCAGCAAACATGGGCACGGAACTTGTAATGGTTCTGCTGCTCAGTGCAGTCTGATTGCATGAATGTTTTCCCTTTAAGCGTACATGAAAGCATTATTACAATAGTTATCGTTACAGGCAATTTACATTTTATAAAAAAAAAAAAAGTCTGTCTTTAGCTGTCCCTATAACACTTTTCAAGCCCTATACTAGTAAATGAAAACAATTATTAGTGGGGCTCTGGAAGGGAACCTTTAAGGAACATCCACACCTGGAGATGTACTGAGCATGCTCCAACTCCTTCTTTATCAATGGCTTGCTTCAGACCACTTCCCCTATAGAGAAATGCATACTGCATTCAGAGAACGCAAGCCTCTCTGACCCACCATGCTTCTTCCTTTAAACACAATATAAAGAGCCACTGACACCTCTGGGAAATTTTTGAAAAACATATAATTTAAGTACAATTATGCTTGTATACCATAAATATTTCTCCTCTCCATTATTTATTACTGAGAACATTTGCATGAATACATGATAGTTAACCCTTAGAGTTCATCTGCCTCTATAGCACGGGTACGAGATTGCCTAACCAGTCAGTTTTAAAATTGCTTTAAAAACGTATCTTTTTAACCTGGCTTTTGTTGACTGATGTGGTTATTCATTATGTGGTTTTTATATTGTTTTTTGTTGGAATTTATATGTTGTTTCTAATAATTTATTTTATTTTATGTATTTTATTGTACAGGCACCTTGGTTTTAGAAAGGCACCTTTTTATAAACAAAATTGATTGATTGATTGATAGCTAACACCCTACTTCAAGTCATAATCCTCTGTTATGACATCACAATCTGTTGCCATGTGAGTGCCTATGATGTCACAAGCAGTGCATTATGACCTCAGGTAGGGAATATACAACAGGACTAGATGAAATCTGAAGAAATAAATACCCTGTTTTCATGCAGATTACTTCAGAAGTAAATAGTGGGGAGGAGAAATACAGAACTAATGTGGAATGCAAGCTGAACTGGGTCTAAACATTATAATTTTTTTTAACATTCCTAGAAGGCACTGGCTGAACTTTAATATTTGCTGCAATAGGACTACAAGGAATGTTTTTACTTCAAAGTTACATTTTCATTGTAAGTCTGAATGGGTAATGACTCAAGTGTCCTCTCAGTTTAACAAACTGAAAATGTTAGATTTTTCCAGATTCATGTAGCTGAACACAGTTTGCAAATCTGAAGGTTAACATTGTGAGTCAATTCTGAAGGCTGTGTGACTGCCACAGGGGACTTGCAACCGCGGTGGTTGATGCAACTTCGTCAAGCGTTATGGCAAGTGCGATTTTGACTTGCCATAAAAGCCCTACCACAAGTCTGGAGCAGGTTAGACCAACTTCTCCTGGTCTAGATCTGCATCTGTGGGGAATCCCCTTTTATGGAACTTGCACCAAGCGTTTGGCGCAAGCTGCCGTAAAGTGAGGAAAATGTTGCAAATAGGCCACCCTTGTGAGAATCGGACGCTCTACAGCCAAGGGGCTTTTGGTGCATCTGTGACCCCCTTTTTGTCAGATGCAGGACTTGAGACAGTTCATCCCCTTCTGGAATCAAGCCCTGTATTTAACTTTTGAAGGAATCCTCCTTGCAAAAATTGTGGAAGGCGGGGGGAGGCAGAAACATGAAAAGAGAAACAACAGAATAGTACACTGAGAGCTTCTGTGAGTGGCTAGTCCACATAAACAGACAACATAACCAATATTTTACAGCACAGACAAAGGAAAGGATAAGGAATTGGGACAGTCACAAGAACAGATTACTATTTTTTGTGAAAAAAAACTTAGCACTTGGTTTGCTTGATTGGATTTGGGGGAAGGGCTCTGCATAGGTGCCACTGCTTAAAAATAAATCAACATATTTCTAATATATAAGAACAGAGGGAACCCTCTCACATACACCCTCTTTAACAGGGGAAAACAGTTTCCTCAGCTAAATCTCCCCTCAGATTATCCCTCAGAACATGGGGCTCATAGTAGAAATGGGGGGAGGGAGAAAGAGCTGTAGATCAGGCATGGCCTGTGGTAATAGTACAGGTAGGGAGAAATGGGCAGACTGGATGGGCCAAGTGGTCCTTATCTGCCATCAAATTCTATGTTTCTGTGTTCCAGTAACTCATAGGAATTAGCTCTGCCATATGAACCATTTATGGATTTTGCATAGTCTTGGCAGTGCCTTGATCTTTCTTGGAAAGGCGCTTTACAAATAAAGTTAATTGATTGATTGAGATGGGCCGGGACACTCAAAGCTACACCAACTGCATTCACCAATCTTCTTTATTGATTGCAGTTGTCTGTATTAGAGCTGTGGTGGGCCTTCACCAGACTGAAGGGGGAAGGGACCACAAGGGGTCATAGCCTGAAACTGGTTGGTGGGAAGTACAGAAGAGACCTGAGAAAGCATTACTTCACAGAAAGGGTGGTGGTGCCTTGGAATGCGCTACCTGAGGAATTGGTATCAAGGGAATCAGTGGGAGGTTTTAAGAAGGGATGGGATAGATACATGGGCAGAGTACAGGTAGGGCAGGTAGAGACCAGGGGGGACTCTGAATGGAAATCAGTGGAGGGATGAAGAGAGAGGGGAGGGGTGGGCAGCAGCAGTTATCAAACTGTGAGCTGTATCTCGAGCAGACATGATAGACCTCAAGGCCCAATCTTCTGGCATTTTCATATGTTCGTATGTTCATTGCACTGTATTATACTGTATTTTTCCTACTACTACTACTACTACCTCCCCCTCCCCATCACACCTGGAAATAAGCCTTGTTTCAGTGTGCCTTTCCCAGCCAAACATTCATTAAGCAATAACAACTAAGACGCCAATTATTTCCAAGGGATTAACGACCAGTTGGGGGGATAGGTGGCCTGAGGCGCAGCCGAGGGCTACCTCCCCCAAACGGTCATTAATCCAAGGAAATGACCAGCTTCAAGGTTTCTACTGTGATTATAAGACTAATCACAAGTTTTTTTTTTCTCGTTTAGATTTAACTTATTTGAGGTTTTAAGTAGCGTGGTGCAAGTCGTGCGTGCTGCACAGTGTCAGTTGGCAGCCTGGAGCAGTCATTTCTAAAATGTTAATGGCTGATCCAGTACCCAATCAGGAGCCTAGCTCGGCTCATCAATAATTAAGACAGTCCATTTCTGCAGTGCTCATTCTTTTTTCAGTGGTGACACGTAGAAGTAACTCACTTATTGAGCTCAGTGTGTAGTTTATTGTTATATGGATTTTTTACATCCTTTAATGTGACCCAACTGGAAGTGTATCAAATGTTTTTATTCATTTTAACTGCACTTGCACTATAATTATGCACTGTTTCTTTAAATCAGGTCTTTTATAAGGGGGTATCAGTGATATGCTCATCATCCTAACAAAGTGCACATGCACGAAATGCATCAGGTGATGATGATGTGAGCAGGTGGGAGGGGTTTCTTTGTTATGTGATGGCGGCATATCCAGTATGTTTGTGCCATTTTAATGAGAAATGTGTATAGCTTGGCTTGCACTGAAATAAAGAAGACTGCCACAAAAGGTATGTTCTCTGCCTTTCTACATTATTAAGGAGCAGTTCACCCAAAACTTGCAAAACATATGTTATGCAGAGTGTTTTGATTTGTATGTTAAGTTATTGTATGTCCTTCCCTTTGTCTGCTATTAAGAGTTTTCCTAAATTAGCCTGCTAGCTGTAGGGTAGTTTTACGACCCCTGGAGATCTCCGTATGAGACAGCTTAATTGTATTCCTTTGTCCTACAATGCATCATGTTTCATGTGACAGTGATGTAGCAGAGACCATAAATCCAGCAGAAAGCATTGCTTTACAATCAGTTCACAACAGCAGAGATGGCTATATTTTAAAATCTATAGAATTCAGCTTAGTGACTACCCTCATCGTAAACGTCTTACTGTCCTGAAGAACTTTGCAGCTGCTAATTTTTGTGCAGCTTGTAAAGCTTCCAAGATATTTAGTTTGTTTGGCATGTGTGTGCTGAATGTTGGGTCTCTGCTACATCACTGTCACATGAGACAAGATGCACTGTGGGAACAAGGAATACAATTAAGCTGTCTCTGATGAAGATCCCCAGGGGTCATAAAACTACTATAAAGCTAGCAGGCTAATTTAGGAAAAACTCCTAATAGCAGTCAGAGGGAAGGAAACACTAAAACTTCACTTACAAATTAAAACACACTGCACAACATATATTTTTTGCAAGTTTTGGGTGGACTACTCCTTTTTGCTGAACGACTGAGG
Organism: Neoceratodus forsteri; assembly: GCA_016271365.2. Taxonomy (NCBI): domain Eukaryota; kingdom Metazoa; phylum Chordata; order Ceratodontiformes; family Ceratodontidae; genus Neoceratodus; species Neoceratodus forsteri. The sequence goes on from JADMNL010000027.1 coordinate 27,038,490, forward strand.
TCTTATGCAGGTGCCAGTCACCACGGACTGTCTTGCTTTCTGATTTCATTTTGACCATGGCACTGCAGCTCCCAGGTGTATTTTTTCCTCTTTCCCTTCCAACACTCATGAATAGTTAATTAGACTTCTAACAATAAATGAATGCAGTGCAGACAAATGCTGTAGCTCCTACTGATTAGCTGTCATGATTCCAACTAACTACAAAGCAGGAAACAAACCCTTTTTATCTTCTCCACGAGGTCACATGACCACCACTGCCCAATCTAAGACCAGCTGGTTATCTTAAAGGAGAAATTACATATTCATAAGTATAAAAAGTGCACCTTTACCTATACCTGTTCTATAACACTTTTCAGTCCTTTACTTCTAAATCAAAACTATATTGGTGGGCTCTGGAGGAAAGGATTTTCACCTTTAAGGTGCATCACTAGAGAAGCTAAAAGTAGCTAAAACAACAGCTCCACTAAATTAGCCACATGAAGTCTATGGTAACCTAGCCAAGACCATTAGGTACTGAGCTTTGTGGGACATTTGAAAAGCGAGTCGGGGAGATCTGCATGGGGCCGCCCACATTGTACCTGGTCTGGGAGTAAACACAGAGCCATACCTCCTGTCTCAAAAACCGCTTGCTGCCTCACAAACCACCTGCATTGCACCTGGTCTAGGAGTAAACTCAGAGCCATACCTCTTATCCACCTGCTGCCTATTAACTGCCTGCTGCCTCACAAACCACCTGCATTGCACCTGGTCTAGGAGTAAACACAGAGTCATGCCTCTCATTCACCTGCTGCCTATTAACTGCCTGCTGCCTCACAAACCACTTGCATTGCTCCTGGTCTAGGAGCAGACATACAGCCATTAACTGCCTGCTGCCTCACAAAGTGCCTGGTGCCTTGCAAATCAGACAGAAGGCTTAAAAGAATCAGCAATGAATGATCAAAACCAGGGACATATCTTAACAAGCACTTGTCAATGCCGAATGTTTGCTTGCTGGTATTAGCACTGGAAATACAAGAGTTAGACAGATGCAGAGTAGGAATGGCAGTGTATTGAACTACGTCAACTCCACCTCCAACCTGCAGAGATGGACAGGCATTGGGGTATGCGTTTGGTTTATCGCCCATAACGTTCATGCCATTTCACCTCACCCTGTCCTGTAGACACCCGACAAGTGCTGAGGTATGCCCTGGGGTATTAGGCTTTAGTCACCCCCTCCATAAGGTCATACACCGAAATGAATGCAATATAGGAGAATGGGGTGAACTCTGAAGCGAAGACTCAAAAGGCACACCTCGATGCCTGTCACTGGCTGCAGGATGGGGGTGGGGGTAGAGCGTCATAGAGCATTACAGTCGGGCAATCCAAAGGCACACCTTTGATGCCTGTCAGTCTGTACAGGTTGGGATGTTATGGTTAGAAATGCTAATACCCGGCGGTTGTTGGTATTTGCATTACAAATTTTCAACATGGCCTTTTGGGACCCCCACCTCATGAAAGCATTTGGAACCTCTTCTCATGAACAGTGGCACTGTGATTTTGTCAATGTGTCCAGAACTTTGAGTTACACAGCGACCGTGCCTTTGTGCGCCAGATGTCTGGCATACAGATCCAGCAGGATGTGAAGAATGATAGCTGCACCATTCATAGGGAGGTGCGAACAGATGGCAATGTTGAAAATCTGTAGTGAAAATATTAAAAATGCTCAAACTTCTGAGCGTACGTGGAAACTGCGCAATGCATGCACGTAACACAGTAATTTAGTGGAAATATTTCATCAAATTTTCAACATAGGCATTTTGTGACCTCTGCTCATGAACACTGTCAGTATGATGTTCTTAATCTGTCCCAAACATTGATTTCCCACAGCGACCGCACTGTCCTGTGCCAGATGTGTAAACACATATTTCGGGCAGGATGAGAAAAATGACAGCTGTACTGTTCATAAGGAGGTCTGAAAAAATGCCAGTGTTGAAAATCTGGAGTGAAAGTACTACAAATTTGCGAAGTTACAAGAGTGTGTGGAAACTGCACAACACATGCTTGTAACACAGTTATTTTATGGACGTTTTTCACCAAATTTTCAACATAGACATTTTAGGATCTCTGCTCATGAACAGAGTCACTGTGATTTTACATATGAACATACACATAAACATACGAATCTGCCAGCAGAACAGACCAATCAGTCTATCTAAGTCTGCCCAAGTGTGCAGTTAGCACCCTAGATTGCAGCTGCCTCAGCCTCCACCTCAGTTCTTCCCCTGCTTGTCCTAGCCCGTGCCCCCCTGACTCTTCCTCTTGCTTTAGCCCACTTCTTCTCAAAGCTATTGACTGTCCTACATGTTACCACCCCCTCTGGCAGTGCATTCGAACTAAACACCACCCTCTCAGTGAAGTAGTGCCTCCTCATTTCCCTCTTGAAACATCCCCCTTCCAGCCTTAGTCCGTGCCCCCTCATCTCTCTTCCACTCCTCAGTTTAAACCCCCCTCGGTGCTAGGTTTATTTACTCCTCAGGTATTTAAACGCTTCAATCATATCCCCCATCCCTCCTCTCCTCCAGTGTGTACATGTTCAGCTCCTTCAGCCTAACTTCATATTCCTTTCCTTCCATCCCCTTTAACATTTTTGTTGCCCTCCTTTGCACCCCCTCCAGTAACTTTATATCTCTCCTCAGGTATGGCCTCCAGTATTGCACACAGTACTCCAGGTGCGGTCTGACCAGTGATCTGTAGAGAGGTAGGATCACATCCCTGTGTCTGGATGAGAACCCTCTTGTGATGCACCCCAGCATCCTGTTTGCCTCCACTGCTGTTCTCCTGTACTGGGCTGAGTTGTTCATGCTCCCAGTTACCAACATTCCTAGGTCCTTCTCCTCCTCTGTGATCCCCAACCTCACCCCCCCAACCAACAGTCCCTCTTCTGGCTCTCAGCTCCGAAGTGCATCACCTTACACTTCGTTGCATTGAATCCTAGCGACCATTCCACCAACCATGTCTCTAGTTTGGTTAGATCCCCCTGCAGTTTTTCCCATCCGTCCTCTTTGTCCACCACCGCCCCAATTTGGTATCATCTGTGAACAGACTAACCCTGCTCCCCACTCTGTGTGCTATATCAGAGATGAAGAACCCAAATAGCACCGGGCCCAGCACTGACCCCTGCGGCACCTCACTTGTCACTGCTCTAGGTGCCGAGAGCTCCCCCCACCACCACCACCACCCTCTGCACCCTCCCGTGTAACCAGTTCTCTAGCCATTTTGTCAGCTTTCCCCACTCCCACTGCCATCAGCTTCCCCCCAGTCTCCCATGAGGCATTGTATCAAAGGTCTTACTGAAGTCCAAGTACAGAACATGTACTGCATGGCCCTATCCAACTCCCTTGTCACCCAGTCTTAATACTCTATTAGGTTAGTTTGACAAGATCTCCCTAAGACAAACCTGTGTTGCCGCCATCTTAGAGCCTATTACTCTAGGAATGCCACCAGCCTCTGCTTCAGTATCACCTCCATAAGCTTACCCACTATGGACATGAGACTGACCATCCCATAATTTTCTGGTTCCTCCCTAGGCCCACTCTTGTTTATGGGCACCACATGGGCCACCCTCCAGTCCTGGGGCACACACCCCATTTCCAGGGAGGTGTTGAACAGATCTGCCAGTGGCTCAGCCTACAGCTCTGCCATCTCCCTCAGCACCCTGGAGTGGATGCCATCGGGACCTGGTGCCTTGTCCACCCTTAGTGCCCTCAGCCCCTCTAGCACCCTACTCCCTGTGATCACTTTGTCCGTCACCTGCTTCCCCTATTTCCCCAACCCCCAGCCCATGGTGGTAGTGGACCATCCTTTTCCTTAGTGAAACAGAGCACAAGTACTCATTTAGAATTTCCTTGCTCTCCCCCTTTCTGCCCAATCTGCTCCCTGCTTTATCCTCACAATATGTTCCTTGCCTTCCTTTCCTAGCGTACTTAATTCCCTTTCCCTCATTTTATTTCTGTACTAACCATAATTCCCTGGAGGCCTTAGCTTTTTCACCCTCCTGACCACCTCCCTTCACCAACTCCTGTAAGCCTCCTTATCCTCTCCCTTCCCTATTCTCCTGTACTTCCGGTATGCAGCCGTCTTTGCCCTCACCCCTTGCAGCACTTCCTTGTTCAGCCAGCATGGTTTCTTGGCTCTGCTCTTCTTACTGCTGGCCCTGGTACAGGCTACTGTGGCCTCTGTTAGCCCAGTCTTTATGACTCCCCACTTCTGTTCTGCATTAATCCCTGGCCTTATATCCTGGAGTCTCCCTCACAGTATTGCTCCCATCCTCCCAAAGTCCACCCTACTAAAGTCTAACACCTTAGTGCCTGTGCCTCCTGTCTCCCTGCCCAGCGTGAGAACGAGCCACATTGTTTGGTGGTTGCTACTCGCTAGTGGGTCCTCCACCCTTACCTCTCTCACCACCTCCCCATTTGCCAGTCTGAGGTCCAGAGTGCCACCAAGCCTTGTAGGCCCTCTTACCAATTGTGTCAGAAGGCCATCCTGGAATGCATCAAGGAGCACCTGCTCCCTGGTACTGCTGGTGGCTGGGGTGCTCCAGTCAACCTCTGGTAGGTTAAAATCCCCCACTATCATCACACTCCCACTTCTCCCCCTTCTACACACCCTCTTTATCTGCTCTGCCAACTCCCCACCCAGTTCCCCGGATTAGGCTGGTGGTCTGTACACCACTCCCAGCCTCAGCTTTCTGCCCTTGGAGTCCAGGAGCTGCACCCAAAGTGCCTCTGTCCTCTCCTCTTTCCCTCGTCCCTTATGCATTTGATCCCTTCCCCACAGAGGAGTGCAAACCCCCTTCCAATCCCTGGTCCCTCCTCATATCCTGTATCCCAGGATTGCCAAGTCACAATCATGGTTCTCAGCAGCCCAAGACTCTGTCACTGCAGCAATGTCCACCTTCCACTCTGAAAGGAGCACCTGAAGCTCTGCAATTTTGTTCCCAGGCTTCTTGCGTTGAGAAAGACCACCTTCCACCCATACCCTCCTTCTCCTCCTCACTCTTCTCCTTGGCCTATGTCCCTCCTCCCAGTAGTCCACACCCTTTTCCTCATTATTGTTGCGGGTGGTGGTGCCTTCTGTATCACCTCAGACCACTCTGCCACCCTCCCAGGGTTATTATGCTTCCGCCTTTACCTACATTTAGGGGTGAGCTCATTAGGCTCCCATGTCTGGACCTTTCTACCAACCTCAGTCTTTTGGCCACCCCACTAGTTTAAATCCACCTTAGTAGAGATATACCCTCTAATCCCGCCTTGAATACTCCCTCCCTGCTCAAGTGTAGCCTGTCCACTGGTACAAGTCATTATTGCCCCAGACACTACCCTAGTTAGTCACTAACCCATAATTTTGGTGTGGCACCAATCCTCAGCCACTCATTGAACTCCTGGATCCTACTCTTCCTCTCCCCATGCTTGCACATGGTACCAGGAGTACCTCCGAGAATGCCAGCGCACTCCCACCCCTCACACTGCCTGCCCAACTCCCAGAACCTCCCCCTCACAACTTCCAGTCTCCCTCACCAAGTCGTTTGTACCCACATGCAACACTAAATGAGGTTTCTTCCTCCCCCTCACTGCACATTTGAGCAGTGCCTGCCCTGCCCCACCTGCAGTCAACCCGTGGATAGCTTCAACCCATGAAATACGGATGTGCCTTCCCCCTTCCACGCCATCTCACCCCTTTCAGTATAGAATCCCCCAGGACGAGTACCTCCTGTCCCTGACCCCTTTCCTTCTAATGCCCTTCCACCACCCCAGTATTCGCTTCTTCGCCCTTACCCCACAGCTGCACCCTCTGTACTTCTGTATCTGCATCCCTGCTTCTGCCTCCACCTCTTTACTCTGCCTTATTCCTCTCATCCCACTTGAACCCCTTCCAGCCTGACTACTTCCTACTGGGCTTCCCATGTTGACCTCCCTCCTCCTCCCTGCTGATTTCAACCCCTCTCCTTCCCGACTGTTTGTGGATTTAGAGCCCCATTCCTTTTACCCGATGGTGATGCCCCCCATCCTTCCCCTTCCTGTAGCCTTCTCCTTCAGTCACCCCTCCTTCTTACTAGTCCCCTTCTACCTTTTGTATCCTCATTATCTCTTCCCACCTGTTGCCATCCTCTCATGCCCCACTTGTCCTCCCCCCTTCAGTATGTTCCTGCTCTCCCTCTCTGTCCCATAGCAGAGGCTTGAATCTATTCCTGGTATTGATACCCTCCACATCTCTTCCCCTATCGGTTCCCCCCTCCTACTTGTTCTCCTATGTGTCCCCGGTCCCACCCTGGTCCCTCCCTACCCGCAGCCATCTGCTCTCTCTCCTGATGACTCCTTGTGGTCTCTTCCTCCTCCATCACGAGGCCCCCCTCACCTCGGCACCCCCTCCCTTCTCCTCTCTTTTCTGCTAGTGCCTCTGATACTGGGGTCAGTTTCAGTCCCTAGTTGTTCTTCCTCCATCTCCCCTTGCCATCCCCTCCCCCCCAGCCAGGATGCCTACCATACTCATCTGCCCTGCCACTTAGACTCCTCCCTAACCTCCACAGTTCCTCCTTCAAACTAGCCAGTTGCCTATAGACCATACACCCCCCCAAGCCCAGTCGAGGATCATGGCATCACCCACACCCTGTACACCCCACCACCCTTCCAAAGATGCCTGCCCTATTGACATGTGGCACCTGTCCCATTTTGGCCCCCATCTTATGTTACGGGCTCTTATCCCCGGTTTCTGTACCCTACTATGACTGTTAGGCCCTATTTACTCAAATTCCTGTTCCCCCCACACTAGTCCCCTACTGCCCCCTTGCCAAACAGGTTAATTCAGTCTCAAATCTCATCTGTTAGATACTGTATTACTGTAGCAATCCTAAAGCCTCCGTGTCCATTTTCCACCCCTCAGCTACCATACTTTTTGTTCTCAGCCCTCATATAGTTTCACTTAGCCCAGTTAGAAATTGTATTGCACTCCAAGTATTACTCAGCTCAGTTAGAGAAATAAACAGAACAAATATGTATTATTACAGCAATCATAACAGTATAGCTCAGTACTTAGCTCAGTTAGAGAAATAAACAGAACAGCTAAATCTGTATTATTACAGCAGTCCTAAAAGTATCCAATCATTGCTTTGTTTCCACCCCAGAGACCCTGCTATAATATAGGACCACACAGGACCCTGGGCGGTTGGGTGGGCAACTCTAAAGTCCCGACAGAGCTCCATTGAGCTCGCTCACTCCCCCTCTCTCACTTGCTCATTTTGTTTCTCCAGGCGCTGCTGGCTGCCATTTTGTACTGGGGTCCTGCCTGCGTTGACACCTTTTTCTGCCCACAAAGCAATCCTCAGCAGTCCCGACAGAGCTCCGTTGACCTCGCTCACTCCTCCTCCGTCATTCGCTCATTCCGTTTCTCCTGGCGCTGCACGCTGCCCTTTTGTACTGGGTTTCTGCCTGCACTGGCATCTTTTTCTGCCCACAAAGAAATCTGCAGCAGTCCTGTCAGAGCTCCGTTGAGCTCACTCAGTCGCTCGTTCTGTTTCTTCCGGTGCTGCAGGCTGCCATTATGTACAGGGCTTCTGTGTGCGTTGGTGCCTTTTCCTGCCCACAAAGAAATCCGCAGCAGTTCCGACAGAGTTCCATTGACCTCGCTCACTCCCCGTCTCACTCGCTCATTCTTTTTTTTTTTTTTTGCTTTATCTTTTTATCTCCCCTTCGACTCTCACCTATCTCTCCTTCAGGCCAATTGCCAAGGACACTCACCGTCTCCCGTCACCGCCACCAACCTCAACCCCACATCGCAGCCACCTCAGGGTAACCCGACATGACCCCCTCATCGGGTGGGTCCTCCTCTTCCAAGGAGAAATGGCCTATCGGCCTAGGTATTGGTCTTGGGTGCTGCTGCATCTGGGGCGGCTGTCGCGGAGCTCGAGGAGGCATTTGTCTGGGCGGCCATCATCCGGTAGGAGGAGATGCCATTTTCTAGGTTTTTCCTCCTATTCCCTACTCTCATCACAACTGAGCCTCCCCTGGTCTCCACCGGGGGCCACTACAGAGTGATGGTATTCCCCAACCCACCCCAGGAGAGGAGAGCAGCCTTCTGGACGCTCAATCTTACTCCTTCCCCTGCCGACCCACTGGCGCCCGAGTCCGTTCCCGAACCCGGGTCACCGGCATGGTGTGAGGTAAGATGCCAGTGCATCAGCCCTCTGCACCACTGGGCTGGATCCTCGCTCGTTCTTAATCTGTCCCAAACAATGATTTCCCACAGTGACCGTGCTATTCTGCGCCGGAAGTGCGAAAACACATTTTGGCCAGGATATGAAAAATGACAGCTGCACTGTTCATAAGGGAGTGTGAAAAAATACTAGTGTTGAAAATCTGGCATGAAAATATTACAAATTTGCGAAGTTACGAGCGTACATGGAAACTGCGCAAAGCACACGCTTAACACAGTGATTTAGTGGAATTATTTCACCAAATTTTCAACATAGACATTTTGTGTCCTCTGCTCATGAACATCGTCACTATGATTTTCTTAATCTGTCCCGAACATTAATTTTCAACAGCGACCACGCTATTTTGCGCCAGATGTGCAAATGCATATTTTGGGCAGGATATAAAAAATGACAGCTATGCTGTTCATAAGGAGGTGTGAAAAAATGCCAATGTTGATAATCTGGAGTGAAAATATTACACATGCGCAAAGTTACGAGGGTGCGTGGAAACTGCAAAATGCATGCTCGAAAAACAGTCATTTTATGGACGTTTGTCACCAAATTTTCAACACAGGCATTTTAGCACCCCTGCTCATGAACAGAATCACTGTGATTTTCTTAATCTGTCCCAAACACTTACTTTCCATAGCGACTGTGCTATTCTGCGCCGGAAGTGCGAAAACACATTTCGGCAAGGATGTGAAAAATGACAGCTGTACTGTTCATAAGGAGGTGTGGAAAAATGCCACACTTGAAAATCTGGAGTGAAAATATTACACATTTATGGTTACGGGTGCATGGAAACCGAATGCACCAGAATATAGTCATTTTATAGATTTCATCACTAAATTTTCAACATATGCATTTTATTACCTCTGCTCATGAACAGTGTCACTGTGATTTTTGTAATCGTGTCCTGAACACTGATTTCCCACAGCAACTGTGCTATTTCTATTACCGGAGTGCAAAAACACATTTTGGCCAGGATGTGTAAAATGACAGCTGTACTGTTCATAAGGAGGTCTGAAAAAATGCCAATGTTGAAAATCTGTAGTGAAAATAATACAAATTCACAAAGTTACGAGTGTGTGGAAACTGTCAGCACACACTCATAAAACAATTTTTTGTTTGTTTTCACCAAATTTGCAACATAGTATTTTGGGAGCCACCTCATGAACAGTCACACTGTTGTTTAGTTACTCAGTCCTGAAAGGTGATTCCGTGCAGTGACTGCGGAAATCACCTTTCAGGAATGAATAATGCCATGACAGTGCCTGTATTCATGAGGAGGGCTCCCCATAACCCATGTTGAAAATTTGGTGGCAAAAGTCCAAAAAAATGGCTGAGATAACTTGCTATGTGGATATTTGAATGATGGTTTAGTCATTCAAAAAAACTTGGATACTCTACAAGAATGGTGTATATACTGGAATTTGAGATTTAATACATCAAAATATTCAGTTTTGCATTTTGGAATAAAAATATCAGTCATCAATATTACTTATATGGGGAGTCAATTATGAATAAGGCAAATGAAAAAGATCTTGGTGTTAAGATAGACTTCAAGTTTAATTTTGATATCCAAATTACAAACTGTATTAATAAAGCAAATAAAATATGGTGCTCAATTAAGAGACAGATGTGTCTAGAAGTTCCAAAGTTTTATTTCCTCTTTTTCGTACGTATGTACGTCCACATTTGGATATGCTTCTCAACTTGGTCCTCATATTTACGCAAAGATATTGACAGGCTAGAAAGAGTACAAAAAAGAATTACAAAATCCTTTTTTTTCAAATAAAAATATATGTAATGCTGATAGGTTACTCAGACTGAATTTAATGTCCTTAGAGTTAAGGCTCCTTAGAGGTGCCCTGTTATTTTGTTGGGATGTAGTTAATGATGTCAAGTTATTGATTGATTGTGACTGAGTATACGAACGATTGTTAATACCAGAGGTCATCTGCTTCAGTTGGAACAATGTAAATACAATACAAAAAAAAAGAGCTTCTTATTTTTCACAAAGGGTAGTGAAACCCTGGAATAAATTCCCATTGGATATTGTTCTAAGCAATAATAAGTTACATTTAAAAGCAGGCTGGATAGATACTTGTTAACTCATTACAGGTATCTCTAGCTATATGTAAGTTTTGGGTCTTTATGGGCCTAAGGGCTTGTTGTACCCGATGTTTCCTAGAATGACTCCTAGTAAGTTGAAAAAACCCTATTTATGCCATTATGCAGCTTACCAGCATTTCTTCAGTTCACGGTCGGCTTTGAAGAGTGCAGATGTGTTCCCAGTCCACCGAAGATCATCGCGCTGGACTCCGGAGGTAAGTATGAGGTGAGATGGGGCATGGAGAGGTGGGCGCAGAGTGGTGGGCGCAGGTTGTGGGAGGGGCACAAAGATCATGAGGGACCATTTTCTTTATTTCAGGGCAAAATAAAAAGGATGCTCTAGGAAGGTTTTTTTTTTTTTTTCAGGCTCTACTTGTGCACACTGGGGTGGGCTCCAGAGTGCGCCTGCATTTTGGGAAGGGGGGATTGGGCCCCCCATCGGCAAATAAAGACTGTTTTGGGAGGCATGATGCTGAGGGGGATTGGGTACCCTCTTGGCACACAACAAATGGGGAAAGGGTACATTATGCCGACAGGGAGTGTGCTCCCCCATCGGCAGATGAACTGGGTCAAGGTCATGTCAATAGGAGGATTGGGCACCCCCGTCAGTCAGCTTTCATGGGGCTCTGAGGAAGCCGCCACCATGTTTAGGGAAATGCCGGGGGAAAATGTTACATCAAGCAAGGTACCTCCCTACAAAGACAGGTCGCTCCCTCATTGCAGCGGAATTGCTGACACTGCAATGATGAGACGGCCCCTCATTGCAGCGTACAAATCATTTCAAGTTGGTGGCACTCTGTGAACCAGTGTCATCAGGATCACGGGCCTGCATTGGGTGCACATCAACAAGCCTACAAATGTAGTGCTGGCACTGGCAGCCACACTGCCACACCTCCACAACCCACTTCTCTCCTAAGCTGCCGCATAATGTTTCTTGCGCATGTGCGCAAGCAAACATAAAAGCTGAGACCAGCAGCTTGTAACCGGCATGTTCTATAGGAGAACTGGGCTGTTACACCAGAGCCTGACATTCTTTTAGGCTTTAAATCCCTACACTTCAGTGACAGATATACCAAATTTAAGAGCTGGAACTGAGGAAATGTTTGAAGCAAAATCAGAAACATCCATTAAAACTGATTTATTCAATTTTTATTTGACAGTTAGGTAAGTAAGAACACTAGGCAACAAATGTTTATTTTCAGAATGACCTACATAATACATCGTACACAATACAAGTGAGCTGGACCTGGGCCCAACCTGCCTTTTAGAGATGAGTTGAGTCCATTGGGCCAGTGTTCACCGAGATCATCCAGTGTTCGCTTTCAGAGGGCAATTTCCCATTGTCTTGAATGAGGTCCTTTTGAAAAAACATCTCTCGGCGCTGACATCTTGGCAAATTATAGACCAATCTCTAACCTTCCCTTGTTGGGTAAGGTTATTGAGAAAAAGTGTCTCTGCATCTTAAGGCTCACCTCACAGCCTTTGACATCCATGTAGCCCTCCAGTCAGGATTTCAGACTGGACATAGCACCAAAACCTCAGTGGTCAAGGTGCAAAATGATGAGGACCTGTCCTTATGGTCCCTTACACTGATAAATGGCTAAACCACACTGGCATAGTGCTGAATATCTGAGAATCCCACGACCATTCAACAGTGGGCAAACAATCTGCTAAGCTGCCCAAAGACTGAGAGAGCCCAGAGTATAGTTACAGCAAATGAGCAACAGTTTGCCCAAATATGGAGTAAGCTGGATAAGGCACTTGAAAATTGACTTTTCTCCTAAGGATAACTAACACAAGGGTGTGCACTCTATATAGAGCTCATACCTCTCAACCTCCTGCCTCATAAATCAGGGACACGGCTTAAAAAAATCAGGGACAAAGGACCAAAATCAGGGACACATCTTCAAAACTGGTGATATCTGCACAGGAAGCTGGTAGAATAAGGGGATTAGTGTAAAATGCATTTTCTAAGGAAGAACAAGTTTGTTACTTTAATGTTTGACGTTATTTTGTGCCTATGACTTCCACTGTTTGGTCACAAAAACACAATTTTTAGGCGGGACAGAGTATAATTTGAAGGCAAAATCAGGGTCATCCCTAAAAATCGGGGACAGTTGAGAGGTATGATAGAGCTTGCAAACTGCATTTTGCTCGGGTATCAGAGGGAACACACCAACCTGAGCCTATAGGGGGAGAAACTAAAAATATCCTACTGAGAATGAATAGGATCCGCTGAATATGTCAGAGCCATCATAAACATAGACGTCAACATACAGTAATACTGCTACAGTCATGCTATGTCAGTTACGTATGAAGTAACATATCTGTATGTACCCATGACAGTTAGTGCAGATGTTGTAATACCCTGTTTAATTTGTTGCAAATAAATCTTATATAATGTCCTGTTGATGTTACAATAAAAATATTTACAAAAAAAAAAAGGTGCAAAATGATATCCTCAGAGCTAGAGACTGAAGGGAACAATCAGTACTTGTCCTCCTCAACCTCTCATCAGCACTTGACACTGTAGGCCATGTAGTGTTATTGGATCACCTGAGGGGGGCTCTGTGAAATCGCTGGCACTGCTTTCCACTGGTTTGAGTCCTTTCTCACACACAGGATGCAGAGGGTGATGATGAGAGTTCTCCTCACCTGAGCCCCTGCTCTATGGAGTTCCCCAAGGTTCGATCCTCTCACCCATGCTGTTTGCAGTGTATATGCTGCTCATGGGTGATATCATCAGCTGTTACACTGTGGAGTTTCACTATTATGCAGGTGATACTCAACTGTATATGTCTTTTGCACCTGGGACATGTGATGCAGTGGCAATGCTTAATAACTGTCTGGCCGAGATCCAGAACTGGATGTCCTCTAACTGGCTGAGGCTTAATCCAGATGATACAGAGGTGCCAGTGGAGTAGCCAGCCTTTTAAAAAGTGTACGCACAACTTGGAGTCTACCCGATCAGTGGGGGGAGGGCACCTAGGCCCCAAGAAAATGTTGGTATTTTTGATGTTTCCTGGTGCATTTTGGGGGCCAGTTGTGGGAGTATACAGCAATGCAGGCATATTTACAGTGAAGCCCGGCAGGATTCTGCGCAGCACTGCAGAATACAATGCAATGTCACCGCGAAGCATTTGATTCCCTGCGGTGTCACGCAATAAACCTTACCATACTGCTCTTCCTGGTGGGCTTCAGTGTACTATATGTGCTATAAACTGAACTCTGCTATTGTTCTGTATACATTACACTCTTGTCTTCATTTATGTTCAGAATCAGAAAGCACTTAGTTGTGCTTGTTTTTCCAAAATGTTTCATGTTTTTATCATTTTCTGTACTTGTTAGTCACTATACATATGCATAAACTGTGCAATGGAGACTATAGACCAGTTACATATATGCTATATTCTCTGATTTTCTATACACAGCATACTATCTGTGGAATTTGCAGTACTGCACTGCAAACTCCACAGACAGTGTACTGTATACAGAAAATCAGACAACATAGCATTTATGTGTAAATGGTGATGTTTATTCTTCATTGTACAGTTTCAGCAATGGGAATGAATCATACTATAGGAAATCACTATGTAGTATCCCAGTCCCTAACAGTATATGCATGCATTACATATAGAATAAAGTATGGGTCAGGGTGTGTAATGAGATTTTACATACACCCGAGTTGTGGGATGCTACATAAACCCGAACGAAAGCCCAAGGGTTTGTGAAAACATCCAGCAACGTATAGGTAAAATCGAGTTTGATACCCCGACCTATTTTTTATTTTATATAATTGCCGGGTTTGCCTTTTTTGCCTCAGCAATTATATAAAATAAAGAGGTCTGTGTCTCCTGCCAGTGTATGCCACGGTTGGTCCTTTTACTGCAGTGCCGAGATTTTTATATTTTAAATTGGTTTTTTTCCGATTTCTTCACGTCTTTCTGTGCAGGGTATAATGGGGAGAAAAAGAAGAGGACTTACCGCCGAGTTGTTCTGGCGGTTCGGTAACACGGAAGCGAGGAGTGCTGATGGCTGGTAGCGCTGCTGCGTGAGCATGCGCAGAGGAAGGGAAATCGTGTGCATGTTTGCCGTTATAAACACTCCTTTATAACAGCAAATTACGCCATGGTTTCCCTATGGGAAAAAGGCAGAGCCGGTAATTATTACAGCATATCTACTATTAAGAATTTGCTATGGAGTAAATGGTGAAACAAATCTAATGTTTTCTTACCTTTTTATTATGTGCTACCACCAGCTTGAGGGTCATGGAAAAAGTGATCTAATAGAAGGGCAGTACCCATTATTACTTTATGACATCACAAATTTGTGGCAATGTATTTTCAAAGTGCAAAGACTGAAGTGTACTTCTGTCCAGTTCCATGTCTGTACACCTCATGCATGAGGTGTGAGGATTAACAGTAAGTCAATGTGATCAAGTGATGAGAAGTGATGAATCTGTGGGATCAGTTGAGTCCACTTTGCCAGGAGGTTGTATTCTGCAGCCATTGATGCTGATGGCCAGACGTGATAACCCTCAGCATGGTGGTAGCAAATCAAGTCCAGTTGTGTCAGAAAATTGGTAATTACTGGAATTATTAACATAAAAAGTTTCAACTGCTCCAGAATCCTGAATAACCTAATGTTACTCTCTGATGAGGTCAATGGATGCCTTAGTGTCACTGGACCAATATCCACTACACAGTGGTGAAATAGGAAAATGTAGATATCAGGAGATGATGCACTGGAGGAATGTATGTGACAGGATGAGACTTTTTTGTCAGCAGTATGTCCAGTTTTGTCAACAGTATATCCAGTTTTGTCAACAGTATATCCAGTTTATGTCCATTTAGGAGTGTGACAAGGACCCAGCATATATTTTTAGTAAGGATTACTGCCTGCACATAATACACTGACCAGTCATGCATGTTATATTTTTAGTAATGACTACCCCAGAATGAAATGGCATGTTTAAGTATCTGACCAATTTGAATGATGTAGCTGTCCCCCCAAAAAAATATAAAAAATAAAAAACACAGGACACTGGTTCGGATAGAACTTAAGTTTTAGTTACTTGTAGTAGCAGCACTATCAAATTGTTACATTTTTTGTAAGGATGACTGCTCAGAATGAAATGACGCTACATTTTAGTGATGGTTACTAGTGACCACAATGAATTGCATTCACAACATGTTACGACAAATGATCACATGCAATATAATATTTTTAGTAACTATTGATTCCCATACTGAAATGGTCAAATGTTTGTGAAGTATCAGACAAATCTGAATGGTGTACCTGACCACCCCCAAAAAGAGAGACAGGACACTGGTTTTATGACCACTTTCAATTTGAAGTTACTTGTAGTATGAAGACCATGATGTAACATGAAACACGAGCAGAAATCGGGATGTCATGGTCTCCTGTGAGCTTACTTGTAGTATTAATAAATGGTTAAATGTGAAACTGAAATCTAAAGCTTCATGAGGTGGTAACACACCAGAGTGCATTACTGTATAGTAGTAGTGAGGAACTGAATAGACCAGCAGGTAGAATGTTGTGAAACTTTCATAGCATCTCAATATGTGACCAATTCAGCGATGTCTACATCTCTCATCTGTAAGTTATGCCATTGTGTACGTCAAAAGAAACTATGATTGAATAAAGTAGTCCCTTTAGGTCCAGTATAATGATATGTATGGATATACACAGGTTCTCATTTGCATACTGGTTCACTGTTTGTACAGTGCCTTCAGAAAGTATTCACCCCCACCCTTGGATTTTGTCACATTTTGTGATGTTGCAAACTCAAATTAAAAAACATTTATATGGGATTTTTTTGTCATGTATCTACATCAATTACTCTATGTCAAAGTGGAATGAAACTTCTGGAATTTTTTGTACATGTAATTTAAAATAAAAACCTGAAATGTCTTGATTTGATAAGTATTCACCCCTTTTCTATGACACTCCAAATTGAGCTCAGGTGCATCCAATTTCCTTGTGAGATCACTAAAAGTTGAATGGAGTCCACCTGTGGTCAGTTCAAATGGTTGACATGATTTCAGAGGAAATACACCTGTCTATATAAGGTCCCGCTGTTGACAGTGCATGTCAGAGCAGAAACTGACATGAAGACCAAGGAGCTGTCCGTAGAACTCCGTGATAGAATTGTGAGGAGGCATAGATCTGGGGAGGGGTATAAAAACATTTCTAGGGTGTTGAAAGTTCCCAGGAGCACAGTCAAGTCCATCATTAGGAAACTGAAAGATTACAGAACCACCCAGACTCTTCCTAGAGCAGGCCATCCTCCCAAACTGAGCAATCGGGCAAGAAGGACCTTGGTCAGGGAAGTGACCAAGAACCCAATGACCACCCTGACAGAACTACAGAGTTCCATGGCTGAGATGGGAGAACCTGTCCAGAGGACAACAATCTCTGCAGCACTTCACAGATGTAGCCTCTATGGGAGAGTGGCTAGACGGAGGCCACTCCTGAGAAAAGGCCACATAATAGCATGCCTGGAGTTTGCAAGAAGGCATGTGGCAGACTCTGAGACCATGTGGCAAAGATTCTCTGGTCTGATGAAACAAAATTGAACTCTTTAGCCTGAATGTAAAGCGCTATGACTGGCGAAACCGAACACAGATCATCACCCATGTAACAACATCCCTACCATGAAGCATGGTGGTGGCAGCATCATGTTATGGGGATGCTTTTCAGTGGCAGGAACTGGGGCACTTTGTCAGGACAGAGGGAACAATGAATGGAGCCAAATACAGGCACATCCTTGAGGAGAACCTGCATCAGTCTGCAACAGACCTTGGACTAGGGCGAAGATTTAAATTCCAATAGGACAACGACCCCAAGCATACACTGGAGTGGCTTCAGAACAAGAAGGTGAATGTCCTTGAGTGGCCCAGCCAAAGCCCAGACTTCAATCTCATTGAGAATCTGTGGAAAGACTTAAAGATTGCTGTTCACCGACGCTCCCCATCCAACTTGACAGAGCTTGAGCAAATCTGCAAGGAAGAATGGGCGAAAATCCCCAAATCCAGATGTGCAAAGCTGATACAGACATACCCAAGAAGACTGAAAGCTGTAATTGCTGCCAAAGGCACTTCTACAAAGTATTGACTCAGGGGGGTGAATACTTAAGTAAGCAAGATATTTCAGTTTTTAAAGTTTCATAAATTTTGTTAGACAATATAAATAGTTTTGCTCCTTTAAATTGTTGAGTATGCAGTGTGAATCAAGGGGAAAAAGTCATTTCAATGCATTAAAAATTCTGGTAGTAACAATGTGACAAAATCCAAGGGGGGGGTGAATACTTTCTGAAGGCACTGTAGGTACAGTAGGTTGGTCACTGAATGTAACAACCATTACAAACACATAGTCGAAAAATGAAACTGCAAGGTTTAGAAGTAGTTGTGAAATTTAATACAACTTCACATTTTTGAGGTCCTCAAACTGTGCCTGGTTTCAAGTAATGCAGTTTTTTTTAGTTGTGATCAAGGAGATAGTAGGCAAGAATCAATGGATTACACAATTTCAGCCAAAGTCTGTTCAGTTGGTTAACCCGATTATATGCCAAATGTTTACGATGCTATTTACCCAGAATATTGGGCATCATGTATTGAAGAAAAATTATGCACATCAAGTCATCATGAGTGGATTGCATTGGAAGTGCACAGTCAGACTTCAATGCAGGGAATTAGTTCTACACACTATAGTGGTGTTAAGTCACTGTAAACGCAATGATGGGGCATGATATTTGCTGCTATTACAGGTCCAAAGTAAAACTTTTTGTGTAACTAGCATCAATGTAATCATGCTGCTATATAAACTACCTTTTGGTAAATTTGTCTGAAAAACATAGCAAATTGTGAAAAATAATGGTTCAGCATAATGCAATTCCACCCAGGCTACATTCTGAGGTGTTGCATATGCCACTACATGATGGATCAAGCAAGACAGACATTCGCCTTCCCCACGAAGATGAAAGTCTCTGATTACTTCATCAACATCAACAGAAATGTTAGGGTGCAAGTTCATGAGTGCATAACATGGAGCCTGTTCTGTTTCATAGTTGAGCGCAAGTAGTTTTTAACCCGTCTGAGACAACTAAAACTTTGTTCTGGTGTAGCAACACTCAGGCATAACTGCCAGGGTAGTCAGTACTTGACTGATGTTTGGGTACAATTTCTGGGTCAATATGATCTAGGGTGTCAATTAGTGTCGATGGGATTATTGGAATGTTTTGGATCGGACCACTTAGTCTTCCATCTAGTAATTCATTATTTATCTCATCAGTTATCGATGAGACGCCTTGTTCGAATACCTTTAAATGTCATGAATGTTCATTTCATTGTGCTGAAGTTTGCTTGGTATTAGCATCTGTGCACTGTATCTTTCTTTGCCATCAAGAAGTCGTTCCTTCAGTTCTTGTAATACGTGATCAATAAATGGGTAAAACAGGTTACGTCTGTAATGTTCTAGAGGAGTGCTTGATGGTGAATTGCTGCGATGGATCTGTCATCCACACACACGGGGCAAGGAAGGTTCTATGAAGACTTTAGCACCAAGGTTACTTGATTCTGTGAACAATTTTTCGTAATAATCGTCTGTTCTGCAATCTGAGAGTACACGAATGAGGGTTTCTGCCTCTTCTATTTGAAGTAGGTCACAGGAAGGTTTCTGAATAAACAGATGAAATGGAACCAAATACTGAAGAATATCACCTACAACTACAAGGGTAATAATGTACTCAAATTTTGTTAATGAATACAGAATTCTGTCTGCATCCCCGTCAAATTCAGAGATCTTCTCTAATGTTGATATAACTGTTATGAATCTATCCCTGAATTTCCTCAATGAATTTGCATGACTGAGCCATCTAGTGTCACCTGCTCTTGGAATCACTATACCACCAGCTTGATTCTGTTCACCATCTTCCGTATCTAGTAGATCACCAAATTCTCGGAATTCTTCAAGATAAATATTGTGTCGGTTTTGCACTACTGCTAGTTGTTACAATAGCTTTGTTTGTTGTGCCCAACATATTTTTAACCAGAGGGATTGTGCAAGCATGAACAATTACGAGATTTAATCCGTGACCCTTGCATATGCAGTAAACTGCAGAAGGAGCCACTTCTCGAATCATTTGTTGCGTTCCACGATACTGCCCAGACATATTGCTCCCAGAATCATACCCTTGAGCTCATAGTTTATTAATATCTAGAGGCCATGCAGTAATCCTTGCTAAAAATATTTTGGCAAGGTCCTTACCAGTAGTGGAATGCACTTCTATGAATTCAATGAAGTCCTCATGGATAGTAACTCCATTGTCAGTCTGCTCAATGAAGCGAATGCAGAGTGTGGCTTGCTCTTTCTTACTGCAGTCAGTAGTCTCATCTGCCATGAATGCCCAGGGCCCACTTTCTGTGCAGCTGCAATTATTTTCCTTTGAATTTGCAGTCCAATGAGATGCATTAACTCGTTCTGAATTGCTGGCTATAGGTATGTGGCATTTTATGCTGTGGGTCAAGTAGATGCCGGAGTAAAATAGGATCATTTCCACTTTCAGCAACGTGATGCAAGATTGCCATGAAATTACTTTTTCTGGGACATGACCACATAAAGGAATGTTCTGACGACGCATAGTATTATTGTTTTTATTATCTGAGACAATATGTGTCTATTTTGAGTTAGTGTTTCATGGTAAGCTCTGGACAGTTGTTGGCATATGTTAGGTTTTCCGTGTTGTGCTACTGTAATGAAGCTATCAGTCTGACATAGAGAGTCCTGATGTTCTTTGTTTTTTTTATATCGATCTATTACTTTTGCTGCATTAGACCAGTCTGTTAATGGCTTTTGAACAAGTGTAGTGTCTTTACTATGACAAAAAAGGAAACATGGTGCACAGTACAGACTATCCTGAAATCTGGAGTAACGAATGAAGGATTACTTCAGAAGACTGAAAGTCATTCTTCGGTTTCTAGTCTTCTCACAAATGCTATGGCAGAGAGGGAAAATGTAGTTTTTGGGTGACATCCAGTGCTGTGTTAACACATCAAGTTTGTCACTGTCACTAAGCAAGCCTCGATCAAGCCAACCAATGTCACAGCCTTCTGCATCAATAGCAGGAACAGATTCACGCAAGACATCTGGCATTGGAGAAACCGGTGGAGGTGGTGTTACAACTACAAGCTGAAGTGGTTCTGGTTCTGTAACCACTGCATTATCAGAGTTAGAAGAAAGTATTGGTGCAGAAACTAAGCTATCTGCGGCTGTTGGAGCATTACAAGTGGACATGGTATGCAATACTGGAAGTGCATGAACCTGAGAATGAACATTTTCCTGCTGAATCTCACTAGTGGAAGTAGCATCTGTGCTCGTTTTGCCTGCCTTCTCCTTTATCTTGAAGCCAAACTTCTCTAAAGTTGCTCCTGTACGCTTCCCTCTACCTAGATATAATACACATTTCAATCTCTTTTAGACTATGCAACTTAAAACTGTCCACTAAATATGCAATCTTGTTGCTTAGCTATTGCATATCATAAAATAGGATGTCAATATCTACATTACTGGATATGGGATGCTACATAGTGCTGATCACATGGAACTGCAAGTTGTAACTTAATTGAAGCTGGCATAGGATGGGACAATATAATTATTCTAATACAAAATGAAGAGGAGCTGTAATGCTGTGCGCAATATGTACACTTGCACTATGCAGTACAAGATCCATTTTATTTAAAAATGGTTTTAAATTTTATATTTTACTACTACTACTTCTACTACTACACCCATGGTATGTTACATTGCATAATAGGACACGACTAATAAAGTGGTAACACCAAGTCACACGGTAAAATGTTAATACTTTCTCTACAACCCTTTCAATCGTCCATATTACCTTACATGACGCATTACCTGTCTGTCTACTGGCGACTTCCTGCACTTTTCCTTCACACTCCATCTCTATTCATTTAGTTTCACTGCCTCTGTGACACTGCTCCAAGTAGTATTGCTCTGTTCTGATTTGAATTCATACTGCATTAGTCTATATAAGATCACTGGCAACATTCTACAGAGTGCAATTGTTAAAGTAACATCTTTATCATTACATTACAAAAACTAATGACCTGTACTTAGGAGTAAAATTGAAGGCGCGTCATTTCTTTGCTTGCTAATGAGCGAGGGTGAGCAGCTAAGCTAACATTTGATAGTTTTGTGAAGGAAGTTTATGGCTCTCATTTGCCTACCGCCACACAATTTATCTGCACAGATAACTGGACATGTTAATCCTATTTTGGCTGCTGCTGCCTTTATAAAGGAATGACATTTAAGGCAGATGCAGTTGTGATTAGGGAATAGGAACTCAGCTGAAGGGTGGTCTACCTCAACGATGGTAACTGGGCGACTTCACAGCTGGGTGACTTGACTTCACAGGGTCCAGAGGTGAATACCAAAAGACACCCATTCCTTTTGAAATCAAATTAAGTTGCCAAAGCCATGCTGCTGGAAAAGTGTATTGTTACAAGTTATGATCTACTCACTTTTGGGGGGGGGAGCAGTATTTTATTTATATTTTTAATTTTTTTAGGTGCCATATGCATTACAGGACTGTGTGAGTAGTCATAAACAAGGATATTCTTGTATCAAGGTTTCCTTGGTAACATGACTGAGACCAGAGCTTTAGAGGAGCTGTTACCAAGGGAACCTCGAGATACAAGATATCACTGTCTATGACTGCTCATACACAGTGTTTTATAGTGCTGCATGGGCTGTGCACTATAAAAGACTGTATGTGAGAAGTCATAGACCCACGGGCAGTCACCCCACAGAAAATTATACAAAACCAGCGAATGAAGATAACTGAGCAGAGACATTTTAACTTTCTTTTTTTAAAGTGCCACAGACAGTGTGGTACAGATGTTTCTGAAAATCCCGCTTAGAAAAGAAAAAACTGCTACCTTAACTGGAAAGAAGAAACTATATGGCAGCATTCAAACTTGTTCAGCTGCAGTAGCGACATCTCTACTGCAGCAGACCAGAACCAAAGACTACCAGAACCCGAGTACCTCCCTTATGGACCATGATGCATTGTGATGCCATCATTACTGATGCACACAGTAAGAAAAAGGCAACTAAATAGTGAGACTGAAACCTTCTCATGTCATGTTGTAGCTTGAGGCTGAACACATTGGGCAGCCCCGGGCATCAGCCTGTCTGCTTTCCACCAGCACTGAAGGACCATCAGTGGTGGTAAAAAGCAGGCAAGCTGATGGCCGGGGCTTGACAGACACGCAGAGACAGCGTGAATAAATGGTGAGACCGAAACCTTGTTGTGTCATGTTGCAGCTTGAGGCTGAACACATTGGAAGTTTCGGCATAGTTTCCTGTTCAGTTCCCACCACCACTGAAGAACCATCAGTGGTGGTAGAAAGCAGGCAAGCTGATGGCTGGGGCTTGACGGACATGCAGAGACAGCATGAATAAATGGTGAGACTGAAACCTTGTCGTGTCATGTTGCAGCTTGAGGCTGAACACATTGGGCAGCCCCGGGCATCAGCCTGTCTGCTTTCCACCACCACTGAAGGACCATCAGTGGTGGTAGAAAGCAGGCAAGCTGATGGCTGGGGCTTGACGGACATGCAGAGACAGCGTGAATAAATGGTGAGACTGAAACCTGTGTCGTCATGTTGCAGCTTGAGGCTGAACAGATCGGCAGCTTCGGCATCATGCTTGTTCTTTCCACCACCACTGAGGAACCATTAGTGGTGGTAGAAAGCAGGCAAGCTGATGGCCGGAGCTTGACGGACATGCAGAGACAGCGTGAATAAATGGTGAGACTGAAACCTTGTCGTATCATGTTACAGCTTGAGGCTGAACAGATTGGGCAGCCCCGGGCATCAGCCTTTCTGCCTTCCACCACCACTGAAGGACTGTCAGCGGTGGTAGAAAGCAAGCAAGCTGATGGCTGGGGCTTGACAGACATGCAGAGACAGTGTGAATAAATGGTAAGACTGAAATCTTGTGGTGTCATGTTGCAGCTTGAGGTTGAACATAGCAGCTCTCGGCATCAGCCTGTCTGCTTTCCACCACCACTGAAGGACCATCAGTGGTGGTAAAAAGCAGGCAAGCTGATGGCCGGGGCTTGACGGACATTCAGAGACAGCGCGAATAAATGGTGAGACTGAAACCTTGTTGTGTCATGTTGCAGCTTGAGGTTGAACACATTGGGCAGCCCCGGGCATCAGCTTGTCTGCTTTCTACCACCACTGAAGGACCATCAGTGGTGGTAGCAAGCAGGCAAGCTGGTGGCTGGGGCTTGACAGACATGCAGAGACACCACAAATAAATGGTGAGACCGAAACCTTGTTGTGTCATGTTGCAGCTTGAGGCTGAACACATTGGGTAGCCGCATCAGTTTCGTTCATGCTTCTACCACCACCGAAGGACCATCAGTGTGGTAGAAAGCAGGGCGTTGATGGCTGGGGCTTGACGGACATGCAGAGAAAGCATCGAATAAATGGTGAGACTGAAACCTTGTCATGTCATGTTGCAGCTTGAGGTCGCAATAGTCGCAGTCCCGGAATAGTTACCACCACTGAAGGACCATCAGTGGTGGTAGAAAGCAGGCAAGCTGATCCTTGGGCTGCCTAAATTGGTATGACAAAACAGAATGCTCACAACAATCAAATATTGCAAAGTAAGTCAATAAAGTAATTCAATCTCTGATTACACAATACTGGTAGCCCATACAGTGTAAAATATAATGTATGGTCTTTTTAGTTACAAAAACATGTTATAATACACTCAAGAGGTTCCCATTACATCTGATAACCTCTCAAGCTTCCCTCGCTGTTTACAATGTCATAGCAATCTCTTGAAGTGTTTACAGCAGGATTAAGTAGGACCATACATTATCCTCTATATTACATCCATGAAATTCCATGTATAACAGTATTATTTCATCCCTTAAATTCTACATTATCAAACTAATTTAAGAATTCCACCACTAACTTGTACTTCATGAACATGGAATCATCCTTCAACTACAAATAAACAATGTTACCTTACTGTTCGTCAGGTGTGGGGGGTGGCTGGATGGCAGACTTTCCTGGCAGTAGGGGATGGCGGCTCAATGCCTTCAGCTTTAGAAGATTCCAACAGCAATAGTTACCTATGAAAAAATAGAAGGGAAACAGATAGTGAATCTTCGGTAGAGCAGGAACACGTCTGGACTCTTCAAGGTCGACCGTGAACTGAAGAAATGCCGGTAAGCTGTATAATGGCATAAATGGGGGAATTCAACTTAGGTGGATATCTCAGCCATTTCAACATGGGGTTCCTGGGGCCTCACCTCAGGAACACATGCACTGTCATCTCGTTATTCATTCCTGAAATGTCATTTAGCTATCACAGTGCAGAATCGCCTTTAGGGACTGATTAACAAAATGACAGTTCTGTACTGTTCATGAGGTGGAGTCCCAAAATGCCTATGTTGAAAATTTGATAAAGAATTTCCCCAAATAATTGCGCTACGGGCATGCATTACGTAGTTTCTACACATGTTGGTGACTTCACCAATTTTTCATATTTTCACTCTAGATTTCCAAGACTACCATTTATTTACACCTCCTCATGAAGTATAGATATCATTTTTCACATCCTGCCCGCCACACCCCAGAAATTAGCTCTGGCTTAGTGTGCCCATCCTAGTCATTAAATTTTAAATAAATCAATAAACAGCTCTGTTTTTTTAATCATTTGTTTCTGTTTATCTACCCCACTGGCAAACTTACATGCAACATCTCGTTTACAGTAGGGTCATGTTTCTACCCGATTTGACATCTGGGAAATACTGAAAACAAGGGGGTCAAATGGCTTGCAAAAGGTCACACACTGAATTTGTGACTTTAGATCCCTATGTCAGCTGCAGTCAGACATGTATGTCAGCATCACAAGACAGCATGGAGCAGTGTGTGGTCCAGCTATCATGCACTACAAAACATAACATATGGCACATCTATGCAGTGCCATTCGCAAGCTTCTCACAGTGCAGTGTGTCCCAGAGTGAGGGCAGGGTTATAGGTTAAAACATTGAGCTGAGCCAGCCCATCAGTACAGCGGTACAGCCACCGCACACAGCACTGGCAATGTGAGTTCGAAAATGACCCTGGGATGTCAGGGAGCTGGCAGTGGGAGGACACACATCCCAACAGGGAAGGGAACATACTGGGAGGAAACTAAGGGCAACCCCCCCATCCAAGCAACTGATGACCAGTATGGCCAGAAGGTAGTACATCTGCCCCACTGGACAGCAGCGCAAAAAAACAATCAACACAAAAAAAAAAAAAGAACTGACAAACAGAATATTTTTTGCTCTCCTTCATTTCAGTAGTGAAGCCTAAACACTGCAGAATTACTGAATTTGGGAATATTTTCATCTTGCCCCCCAATGTTAAAACGCACAAAATTTAGCAGGGTTTGTGTGCAGTTCTGCAATACTTTGGGTGAAAGGTGACAACAACTGAAAGTACTACAAACATAAATGAGAAACTAATAAAAATGTAGAACGGCAAAATAACTGGTTTTACGTGTGATAAAATCAGATTTGGGAGAGCAGTACCACGGTATATTGATATCGTGACTCTGCAGAGCAGCAGCAGCACTTCAGGTTAAAAACATCGAGATCCCAGCAACCTAGGTAGTGTAGTGTGGAAGTAAGTATACATTTAAGTATGAGTAACGGGAGCAAGTGTGAGCACCAGGAGTTAACGAGGGGGAGTGCAGAGTGCAGAAGCTTCAGGGAGGAGGGAGACGCCACCACTCAGCGCGTATTCACATCTCCCCCAACACTCATTAGTGGACCAGGGGCTTGGCTCACGTTAGGCAAGACCATTTCATTCCTATCTGCCCCGCTCGCAAATACATCGCTTTTTCTCACTGAAATACTAGCCTGGGTCCCACAGTTAGAGAGGGGTTGCACTTCAGCTGGGATAATGCATTCCCTACCCCCAGATGTCCAGTCTCATCAGTGTACTGGAGAAGGCAAAAGTGAAGTGCAAAAAATGCACACTGCTGTGCTAAAGTAAGGTGGCATTATTTGAGGTAGGCAACACCTCTGAAGGATTAGATCCCCTATTCTCCCCACACCTCACCTTTGCCTTTCTCTGGTTAGTGTTCGTTTGGAGCTGCAGCTTGTTTTCATGCACCTGTCTTTCCCTCATCAGTGTACAGTAAGGTATTAAGAAGATCAGTACTGATCTAAGCCTGTAATTCATGTATCCATCTATGCTCAAGATGCTACATACAACTGTTTGAAAGTCTTTTTGAAACATTTCCACACAAATTAATTATAGATTTTTTTACTGCATTGAATTTATGTCTTACATGTCACTGTTTTTTTATGAAAGGCATACTTTTTTCACAGCTTTAAAAATGTTTTCATACATTTTAGACCAGAGTCAGATTTCCTAAGCTGTTTTACTTTATTTTTTAGCAGGCATAATGGCAAAAGGGCTACAGTGGGTATGGGTTGCAGTGTGGAAACAGTGGAATTACACATTTTTCTCTGTAGTACTTACAGCCAAAAACAGTACTCGACCGTACGAGTAATTGACAAAGTGGTCGATCGGGATGGGTGCAGTGCAGTCGCGGTCACGGTCGCAGTCTCTGGATCAGTCAGCTCGGGACTAGCAGACGCAGTTACAGCACTAACGGATAGTGTAAACAGAATGGTGGCTTCTCGACTTCTTCTAAGTTGATATCCCCGCATAGGTGCGTGCAGCGGGAAAATAACAGTACCTGATTGGCTATAGTGGGAGGCGTTCCAGGGCAAAAAAAAAAAACACTTGCTCTTCAGTCTTTACTGAGGAAGAGGAGGGTAATGGGTCTGAAGGGAGTACAAGAGGTGAGAATGGTGCAGAAATGGACACAAGTCCCTTTACACGAGAAAGGGTCCAGAAGGAACTGGAAGTAATAAAGGTTAATAAAGCAATGGGGCCAGATGGGGTGCACCCCAGGGTCCTTAAAGAACTAAGAGAGGTGATGGCTGAACCCAGTGGCTATCCTGTTTAGCCGATCACTGGAAACAGAGTAGGTACCCAAAGACTGGAGGACAGCAGATGTAGTCCCCTTATACAAAAGTGGGAACAAAGAGGAAGCAAGGAACTACAGACCAGTCAGCCTCACCTCGGTAGTGAAGAAGATCATGGAAGCGCTACTGAAGGAGAGATTAGTGGAACATCTGGTTGTCAATGGACTACAGGACCCAAGGCAGCATGGTTTCACCAGGGGGAGGTCATGTCAGATCAACCTCATTGAATTTTTTGACTGGGAGTACAGTTCTGGAGACCATACCAACGTAAGGACATAAACAGGGTAGAGAAGGTTCAGAGGAGGGCAACAAAGATGGTGCATGGATTGCATCACAAGTCCTATGAAGACAGGCTGAAAGAACTGAACATGTACTCCCTGGAGGAGAGGAGGAGAGAGGGATATGATAGAGACAAACAAGTATTTTACAGGAGGAACAGGGTACAGGAAAACACTATTTTTAAATGAAAAGATGTTCCAGGACTAGAGGGCATGGGATGAAGCTGGAGGGAGGACGACTCAGAGGAAACGCGAGGAAGAATTTCTTCACAGAATGGGTGGTGGACAAGTGGAACACCCTGCCAGATGAAGTGGTGGGGCTGAAATAATCACACATGGGATAGACTAAGGAATATTGGAGGTCAGGGTAAGGGGCAACAGACTTCTAGGAAAACATAAACTGAACTTACAAGCTCAAATGGGCAGACTGGGTGGGCCATAGGCCCTTATCTGCCGACACTGTCTATGTATCTATGTATCTATGTACTTGGTGGACTTGACTTCACTGGTGGCGATGCCCCCTCCAGCTGATTTCAGACCTTGGGTCTTAGCGAGAAGTTTTTTTTTTAATGCCCAATTTTTTTTAATTTTTTTTTAACGGGAAGTTTTTTCTGTACACAATGGCGTACAATAAGTATGCATGGTTATGCCACTGAGAGGTGCTAGCGACTAGGCTGGGTTGCAGGAGGGAGGCAGATGCTATGAAGGCCGGAACAGGCTTGATCCTTGGTAAAGTTCCACTTTTGGCATCCATGAAGGTGAAAAATCTGGGCATGATCCTAGACAGCAGATTGACATTTGAAGCTCAGGTGTCATCTGTTGTACAGACTAGCTTTTACCATCTTAAAACATCACCCAAATTGAAACCTTAGTCCCCTGGATGATGTTCCTTCATTACTGCATGCCTTCATGACATCCAGACTCAACTACTACAATGCCCTGTATCTTGAGATCAGTGTAGGGGTCATGCGCCGTCTGAAGCTGGTGCAGAACATGGCAGCCAGGTTGCTGACAGGGCTTTCAAGGTCCTGTACTGGCTGCCAGTGAAGTGGAGGATCTCCTTCAAGGTGGGTCTACACACCTATAAGGCCCAATACAAAATGGGTCCGGCTACCTGCGTGACCTCCTGACCCCTGCCCGCCCCGTGTGCTCACTACACTCTGCCAAGGAGGGCCTCCTAGCAGTTCCCAGGACTTGGCTCAAAATCTCAGGTGAGATCCTTTGAGGTTACGGCACTGGTCCTGTGGAACTCACTCCCAAGGTCCTTGAGGAAGGTCCCCTGGGTGGAATCTTTTAAATGGGGTGTGAAGGCACATCTTTTCAGAGAAGCATTTGGGATGTCCTGATTCTATTCTGTTTACTGACTTTAGCTGTTATATCTATTGATTTCATTTTTATTTATTTATTTGATTTTCGGAAATACACCTTTGAGCATCAAGTGCTCTTTTCCAAAGGTTCCATGTCAGTTACAATAACATTAAAGGTACATTACATTTAAAGCACATAACCTATTTCATGGGGAGCTTGGTCAACCATACATTCAAGGACAAGGACAGTTTTAGTGACAGCCCTGACGGGGCCTAGTCTGGTACATCTAATAGTGCAGGTACTAAAGACCCTGACAACTGGTACATTATGAGGAAACGATGCTAGCCCAAGTAGGGCTTGGTCTGAGGGGCAATAGTGATTTAAGGCTTTACTGTTTGGGGGGTTGGCTACTAGCGGTGGCAACAAGGAGTATTCATGTGCTCTTAGTCTATTATAATCTTAGAAACATAGACTTTGATGGCAGATAAGGACTGTTTGGCCCAACTTACTCTGCCCATTTCCTACCTACAGGATAAGCTGCAGATCCTAGTTAACCAACAGCCTATTTCTTCCTACCCCCCACAAGAATTGCCTTATGTCTGTCCCATGTATTCTTGAATTCTCCCACAGTTTTAGACCCCACAACCTCCTCAGGAAGGCTATTCCATGCGTCCACCACCCTCTCTGTAAAAAAAAATGCTTCCTCACATTGCCCCTGAACTGCCACCCCCCCCAATCTTCAAATTGTATCCCCTTGTTCTTGTACATCTCTTTTTCTGAAAGATGCTACCCTCTTGGACTTTGTTGATTCCACTGAGGTACTGAAAATTTCTATCATGTTCCCCCCCTCTCCCTCCTTTCCTCAAGGGTATACATGTTAAGCTCCTTTAGTCTCTCTCGTGTGGCTTCTCTTGCAGACTCTGCACCATTTTAGTTGCCCTCCTCTGAACTGCCTCTATCCTGTCTATGTCCTAGTGGAGATGGGGTCTCCAGAACTGGATGCAGTACTCAGATGGGGTCTCACCAACTGTCTGTACAGAGGGAAAACAACTTCCTGTTTTCTGCTGGTGATGCCTCTCCTATACATCCCCACTGAGTGGAAGCATGCCACCGTCCTTCCTCTTCCAAAGGGAGGTGACCCACCTCCGCAACTAATTGCCATCCTATCTCACTCCTCCCCACTCTTGCCAAACTCCAGGAACACCTACAGTAGTACTATCTCAACTCTCCCACTTTCTCTCAGAAACTAACTTCTTCACTCCATTCCAGTCTGGTTTAAAAAGAAAACATTCTACCACCTCCCTACTAAGATTCACTGATGCCATCCCTCCGGGATGGACAAAGGACAAATTACTGCGCATTTTCATCGACCTAGTCAAAGCATTTGATATGGTATCCCACTCCCTCCTACTATCCTGCCTATCAGAGGTTGGGTTAGCAGCATCCGCCACTAACTGGTTTAGTGCCTACCTTCAAAACAGAACTCAATCCACTAAAATAGCTGACTACACCTCCTCACTAATCCCTATTACCACCGGCGTTCCTCAGGGCTCAGTCCTCGGCCCCATCCTCTTCATCATCCTACAAAATGATCTGCCTAACTCTTGCTCCATTACTGCAATACACATGTACGCTGACGACACGGTCCTCTTTACTTCAGGCCAGTCCTATGAAGAAGTAACCTCTAATCTTCAGACCGACTTCAACAAAGTACAACACTGATTCAACTCTGACCAACTCTCCTTAAATGGCAAGAAAACTGTCTCTATGTCTTTCGGCACTAGACAGAGACTATCCAGACTTACATTCTCCCGATCTTCCATACCCTAAATAACACCATCCTTGAAGACGTGCCCTCCTTTAGGTACCTGGGGATCTGGCTTGATCGCCAGCTCTCCTTTTCCATACATGTGGACGCCATCCTATCCAAACTGCGCCCAAAGCTTGGTGCCCTCCACAGAAATGTGCAAGTCTCCGCTTCCCTGTGAGACGAAATAGTCCAGAAAATGATTCTACTCTTCCTTCCTTCGACATTGCAATGTTGTTTACAGCTCTGCCTCTAAGTCCACTCTTAGCCAGACTGGACCTCTCTTTAATGCTTTTCTGCCACTTTGCTCTCGATGCCCCCTCAGCACTCCATCACTGCAAGCTCTTCCATTCACTGACCCTTCCTTCCCTGAATAACAGGCGCTTAATTCACAGTGCTAAATTTGTTTCTAACTTTTGGCTCGGTTCCCTTCTCCCATCTCAATCCTCCCTATCTTCCCTCCCCACCACCGCCCTCACCCTCAGGTCTACTGACTCCAGGCTACTAGCAATCCCTCACCGAAGGACCTCCACAGGCCAATCGGCTTTCTTGCCTCTTCCAAAACTCTGGAATGGCCTGCTAGCCCAAATCTGCCATTCCTCATCCAAACACTTGCTATCCGCTGCCCTCACTAACTTCCTTGCACTAACTGTACCTGCCCCGACCTCCCACCCCTGATGGATTGCTTCACCCCGATCCCTCTTCCTTATGTGCCTGACCAGCTGCTCGTGCCTTCACCTAATTGTCTGGCTTATACATTGCCCTATACAACCAATGCACTTACTGTCTCATTTCCCCACCCTTCCTAAATTAACCTCCCTCTTCCCGAAATACACCTAGTGTTTACTTCACAGCCCTGACACCCCTCCTGTACCCCAATCTCCTACTTTCATTTCCGCTGCCAACTTGGTGTTTCTTGCTTCAGTTAAATCTGTTATTGGCACTTATTTAATCAATGATAGTCCTAGATGTGTATTCATTTACGTATGCCACTTTCCTTGAGGCTCATGTTATGTCCTGTACTCCTCATGTAACAAGTTCGTAAGTAATCTCATTCAGTTATATAACAATTGTTATATTGCTCCATTCCAAGCTCAACCTATTGACTGCCGTATGTATAACATCCTCTCATGTACCCCCCCCAGGTCGCACCATGAGACAAGCATCTTTTTGCTCGGTGTGCCTTTCCTGGTGAAACGTTTTTTCAATAAACAAAAACAATAAATACATCCCTGTATCCCCCAGCCCTCCCTACTGCCTTCTCACTTATCTTATTTTGCCTATATCCTGTACAACACCATGAGCCCCAGGGAAAGAGTGCTTAAGAAATAAAGCCTTACTTACTTACTAGTAGTACATAACTAAACACAGCTTTTTGCAGTATAGCTAATTATGTCTCTCAAACTGTTATTGTGAATGATGGTGATTCTGTAGAAAGAGATGGGAGTAGATGTCTCTGTTTGAAGGAAGTGATTGTTAATGAGTTGCTTGGGTACCTACAACAGGTGAATATTAGGACCAAAAATGGGGAAGACAGGATTGAGTTGTGTAAGAAATCTAATGTTAGGAACTTTAAATATTTTGTTTCATTTTTTGTTGGAGTTTGGGGTGGTCCCTGAGCTTGAGAAAGGTGACCATGGTGCCGATCGATAAGGGTGGTGACAAGCCTCTGGTTAAAAATTATAGACCTGTCTCTTTGACGTGAAACCTGTCCAAGGTCTTGGGAAAGGTAGTCTCCGATCAAGTTATAGGTTATCTATATCAGTATAGTGGTTTGTCTTAATTTCAACAGATTTAAGAAAGAGCACAGTACTCTTACAGCACTGGTGGAATTGCCTACCTTCCTCCATGAGGCCTTGGACACTGCCAAGACAGCTGCTGCTGTGTTTTTGGATTTATCAAAATCTTTCGATCTTGTGCACCATGGCTGCCTGCTCTCCAGCCTTAGGGACATAGGGTTCACTGACAGAGTAATTTATTGGTTTCATTGTTATCTGAATTGTAGAAGATGACAAGTTTTATTAGATGGCATAATGTCTCCACTGATTGTGATTCTACAGGAGTACTAAAGAGATCAATTTGGGGGTTCCTTTTTATTGGGTATTTTTGTTAATGATTTACCCTCAGTCACTTCCATGTAAAAAAAAAAAAAAAAAATGTTACTTTATGCAGATGACATTGTTTTGTATAACAGTGGGCTCAGTTGTGAATGTTTGATTTATGATCTACAGAATCAATTTCAGTTGATCCATTTTATTTGAATTTAATCCTTTTTTAGTAAACAGTTTTCAAATACAGAAACAAAGAAACAATCCATGGTGTAAGTTACGCTCTAGCAAAGTTTCATAACCATAGATTTCCACACGTTATTAAGCACAATATGTTCGGCAGCAGCTGTGCATACACACTGATATTGGCAGGCAGGAGTCTGAAGATTCTAAACCATTATACAGGATCTTAGAGCACATACTGGGAGGAGAGGAAGGAGGCCCACACCTCTTGGTAGAAAGATGTAGTTTTCTTGGCAAAGTACAACATTTTATCCAAAGTAGCCAAGTACCTGACTGTAGCCAGCCATTGGGTAACCAGGGGTATCTCCTTGGACCTCCAGTTTTGGAGTGTTAAATGTCTGCCCTTACACTATCCATCAGAAGCCAGTGTAGGTTCATCCTGCAGGTGGGGAAGGGTCAGAGAGGCTCAGGATAAATAATTGAGGGACAGTGGAAGAATTCCACCCAAGATCTGCTTGCAACATGCGTGGATTTGCATCCATTATGGTTGAAGCTAGCAATTCCACATGATGTGTAGGAGATCCATGTATGGGACCTCACATCTCCAGTGCAGATCCTGATCCATGAGCCTGAGCAATTTCAGCCTGGCATGAGTGTGAAACCAGAAGTGCATAATCTTCTTCTATATAAGAAGGCTTCTGGAGTCCAGACAGGCGTTATGAATGAGCTGCAACAGTTGGGCCCAGCGTGTCTTGGGAACGTCTTGTCTCGGGGCCTGTGACCATTTATATCTTGCCCCTTCTGAGAGGTCAGGAACCTCATACAGTATGCTTTTATAAATCAGGCCAGCCCTGCTCCTAGGGTTGGCCAACCATGCCTGTAAACAAGGAGATGCTGTTGGGGGAGTTGGAATGTTTCTTCTGGCAGGCTGCAATGGCACTTCTAATCTGGAGGTACTTCCCAAAATTCCCCTTCAGGATATCAGAACGATCCCTGTGATTCTTGAAGTGTCCAAATGTGTGGTGGCCACTTGCCCCATGTTAGCCAGGTTATTAATCCTTCTATTATGTAACCACCCAGTCCCCCGGGATTACTAGAATCCCATCAAGTTAGCCATAAGCAAGTAGGGGGCAGCTATGTAATGGTGCTTATTAGGAGCTCTTTATAACATGACATCATTGTTCACTCAGCTGGGATGAGCAGAGAATGGATTATGTCATTTAGAATTCTCACAGCAGCATATGCCACTTTGGAATCAGCAGCTCTGGGGGAGTTTAGAAAGTGTCACACGGGAGTTCAGAGTAGTTGGAAGTCCACACTAGTGTGAAATGGAGCTCTGAGTAAAAAGCAGTGCTCAGAGTGGGGAGGTGCCTGCCAGTTTCCTGTGAGACTGGGTGAAAGACCTCTGATGGATTCTCACCCTTGTGTGTGTGAGACCCAGCAGTACCTGAAGAAGTGGTGGAGATCGATTGCCTTCAGGACCTCATGGGTCATTTCCACAGAGGAGAGAGAGAGACTTCAATTTCTGTGGATCCAAGGGCAATCCCTGAAGATCCTGAAGAGTATCAGCTGTCCAAGAAGAAAGGGTGTCTGTGCTGAAGCCATGAGAAGCTACCAGTAAAGGGAAGAGATGTTTCTTCTTGTTCCTATGTTTGTATGAAAGGGACAAACACAACTGTGAGTACAGGTTCATGGGACTGTTCTTGGGGGTTGGTCTGAGATGTATGTGCCAAGAGATTGGGCTAGAGTGCACCTGTCAGGGCCCCTGTATCACCACAAGAATGTGCTGAATGTTCAAGTTAAAATTTGGGAGTCCTTTAGCATTTCGTGGAGAAATGAAGGCTCATTTGGTGTAACCCAAAAGGAGTGGCAGAGACTGGGCAGGGGGACAGATTGGGCTTAATCCCAGTTTATTCCTCAGTCAGGGCTAACTGGTTCATGTATGGGCACCAGGTTAAACTGGGCATGTTAACGAATGTCATCACACCAAGAGAATTTTTGAAATGTTGTTTTAGTGTGTGGCAACTACCACAAGATATTCACTTTTTGTAAAGTAAAAGTTCAGAGATTCCTAGTACAGGGGGATGAACAGTTCGAATGCATGTGTGGGTAAAAACGTGTTCTAAAATGCCCAAACAATTGTTGTTCTGGAAAAGAAAAATGTCTTGCTCTTGTGTGTACAGTACCAAACCTGGGGGGCCACCCCTTTCTGCATTTTTTACTAACTTGTGTGAATAAAGCCATACTGTACAATCCCATCTTTAGCAGTGGACATTACATCTGTACTTCCTGAGTGTGAATTGTTATGGGACCCCCTCAGAAGTTAGACCTAGTGTAGCCCTGGCACCTCTCTCCCAGAATCTGGAGTAAATATAAATGTAATTTTGTACCCTAAACCCCCAGCCCCTTTAGACTGCCAAGCCGGGTATTTGCCCCAGCGCTTAGGGGTGTGATGCCTATTGTTTTGCCAACTTGTGGCCTGTTGCCTTGTCTGTGTACAAGTTGGGGGGGGGCTGGTTTCCAGAAGCTGCTCTTGACTACAGTATGGTTGCAATTATGCCAGGACTTCCAAAATAACAGGTCCCCCCCACCCTGATTAACAGGTTCTGCCAAAGTGGGAGCAGTGACTGGGGGGGTAATGGGCACTTGCAACCAAGATTCTAAGCCTACCATGTCAATATGTTGTATGCTTAATAGTGTACAACATGAGTGCTAAATCACAATAGCGCTGTAAATGTCAGTGAGAACGTGCAATACCGCGAATGCTGCTGTGTGCAGTATTGCACCCTCTCACTGTCTCAAGCAGAGGATAAGAACTCTGCCGGGATGGGTCTCCACCAAGCAGCTGCCATGGCTCTAGGAGATGAGCCACTGGCAGCAAGGAATGCAGGCCAAATGTTTGGGACCAGGTTCGATTCCCAGACACAATTTTTTTTTGTTTTGCACTTTGTGCAATTTCACTGTTAATCCCTCCCCCCCCCCAAAGTTGAGAATCCTTATTGGGAGGCACAGCCTCCCCGTAACAGGAGGGTGCGGGGGTAGAGCTCTCCAAAAGGGAAAATGCCACATGCAAGAAATTGTGCTGTATTGGTAGCATACTTTTTGCATGCGTATAATGTCTTCAACATTATGACCTGTGCAATTTAAGTTCCTCCACACCTCAAGGATAGGTACAGCGGTGGGTCCTGATGTCTTAACACCAAGAATCTTGGCAAACAGATGGACCAATGGGTTTACAAGTGAGTCTACCTGGTGCTCGAGTTTCACCCATATAGGAGGGCCATTTGGAGCAGGTGCAAAGAACAAGCGCAGGGCTTGGGCATGCTGAAAAGACACATAGCAGGTGTAGAACCAGGGGAACTTCAGTTTATCAGTAGGTGGCTGAGTAATAATGGATTATTATTGAATGATACCAGTGCTAACTGTATGTATTTTGGAAGTATTAATCAGCTATTTGCTATACTCAATCAGTTTATAATTAAGGATGAACATAATGTTGAAATTGGGAGGGGTGTTCATGTTTTTGGCTTCTTATTTGGATAATTTGTTGTCTTTGAATTATTGATTAGTTAAAACTATTAATATTGTATTGGGTCTACTTTACAGAATTAGGGACTGTCTTCTTTTATAACTTGAAAAGGGTTGGTACAGTCTCTAATTTTATCAGTGATCACTTATGGACTCCTATATTCGCCTGCAGTGGAGACGCCTCTATACAGTGTTAGAATTGCTTATCATAATGCCTGTCATTTTGTTTTGTCTTGTTCTAGATTAGTTATCTATGTGCATTATGTTCTTCTTTAAATTAATTTTTTGAGTAGCATTGTTTTTATTTTAGATTGATTTCTATTGGGAGATTTTGCATGGTGTGGTAAGATTAACTTTCAAGGACTTGATTCATTTCGACAGCTCCAAATATGCAACTCGTTCTGCATCCACATGTTTGTTTAAAGTTACCATTTTGTAAATCTTCTCTGGCAGAACATTTTTTGTACAAGCTTCATAAAGACTGGAACTCACTTCCCATCACATCACACCATTCATCTTCATCTTTTTAACCGAATCTGAAACAGTTGTGTATTGACAGTTTTAAGTGTCATTTTGTTGGTTAAGACTGTGGTATATGAATTGTATTTGTATGACGATTTTCTGTTGTATATTACTGTATTGTACATTATTTGCTGTTTGTAAATGTTCTTACATGCCTGGGTCCTCTATGAAAATGGACACACAATGTCCTCCGAGTTACCCAATTACCAAACGTTAAAGAGCACAGGAAATCATTTCTAGCTGGCAGCCGTTTATAAAGTTCTTACTTTCAGAAATGATATTCATTCCCTTAAATTATTCACACTTGACCATACCAGAATAAAAAGTGATGTGAAAAACTGTATAATGTATGGTAGAACATTGTTCTAGGCAGAAGTCAATACCTACAACAACGTTGTTGTGTTGCAGTGAGAGCTGGACCCAGAAGAGAGAGTTAATGAAAAATCAAATACAAAAGTAAGGACTCTGCAATCATATTTTAAATAAAAAAGACTTGTTTTTCTTGTGTATGTGGATCATACACTATAAAAGATGATGTATGGTCCACTATCCACAAAAAAGCATGTTGGCACCTCGGGGTAGCCATGGCGACAAAACCTCTCAAGCTTCCACTGTCGAGGTTTAAATATTCGTCATGGCAACCTCTCGATGGCTACACACACTTGTGGATAGTTGACCATACATTATTCTTTATATTTTGCATTGTTTTGTTTTTATGGGCAGCATTCTGTTACAGTTTTCTTAATGGAACCTGTGATCTGAGTTTTAACTATGTCACGGTTTGTGCACAGAACTTTGAGCAAGGTTATGATAGGTCAACAGATCATAATTAGCATTCTTTGCACAAAGCATGACAGAGTAAAACTCCAAACTATCGGTTCCATGAAAAGAATGCACAGCATGTTGTCCATAAAAGGAAAACACAGTGAAAATACAGTGTTTGACATCGGTGTTTGTTCGTGTACAGATGGATATGGATCATTTAGAGGTATGACTTTCATTGCTGTAAATAGGGACATTACTAATTATTCCGGTTAGCACACATGTCCCGCTCCCTTTAAATAAAAAAACAGCAGTAGCATAAAAACAGATAGGTATAATCCAGAAAATTCAGAATACACTCCACATGAAAAACATTGGTTAGCATATTGGTTTCAGCGAGGAGGTGCAAAATACATTTCCTTTTAACATAAGGCAGCATCCCATAGAGATATATATATATATATATATATATATATAGATATATAGATATATAGATATATAGATATATAGATATATAGATATATAGATATATAGATATATAGATATAGATATATATATAGATATATATAGATATATATAGATATACACACACACACACATATATATATATATATATATATATATAATATATATATATAGATGTATATATATATATGCACATACATATATGCAACCAGATAAGCTTTGTTCAGAGGAAACAGGCAGAAACTGAGAGTTGGTACAGGTTGATTGACTTAAACAGTGAGGAAGTAACAATGATTTAAAATGCCTCTGGGAATCAAAGCACCTGGCCTGATAAGAAACCCAGTTCCAGAATATGGGGTCTAACAGCTTTTATTTATTTGTAATTTCTGACCAGGAAAGGCAGACTGAGCTCTGACTACTCATTCCAAGTTGTGTGTCCATGGGGGAGGCGAGAGGATAGGTTACATGTATAGAGACTGAATATATACAACACTAGAGGATACATCATGTGGTATTTACGGGGCTCCCAGTCACCACATAGAGGATAATGTATGGGCATTGATGAACAACAACACTGTGTGAACTTCAAGTGGTTCCCTGGCAACCCATGTAAACCTCGAGAGCACAGCTCGAGAGGTTTACCAAGTTTGCCAAAGGATCCACGAGAAGCTTAGATAGTGTTGTTCAATCGATGACCATACACTGTCTTTTATAGTGTAAGGGCATCACAGGCAGCAGAGTCTGTAGATTAACAAAAATACAGTGGTGTTTTTCTTGCCTTGCAGATGAGATTGAGGGTACATTGTTCATTCGGGAAAAAATGTATTCAACCTGCTATCAGCAGCTTACATTTAGTCGAAAAAGGAGCTGATTTACTAAAAATTGAACACCTATGTTACATACACACTAAAACGCACTGAGCATTGAAAGAAAATGGAAACAGAGATCGGGGTCAAGTGTCATGTTATGTCCAGTTGGGCTTGCCATAAAGTGGCTGAAAAAGGTAATGCTGTGAATAGCTAACGTTTGCAGGACTGACCAATGCTTTGGCACTCAAACCTAAGAACTGGGAGATAAATAAAACCAAGAGAAAACATGGTTAGAATTTCTGATTTTTCGGAATTATGGGTGTGTTACAGGGGTTACTAGATGGACACAAGTTGGGGGGAGAAGGAAAGATAATGTAAATCTAATTGAATTAGGACCGCGCAGCAAACAGCGCTACCTTGGAAACAGATGTGCGTGTCAGTTCTTTCTTGTTAACCCATCGATGTTTCGCACCATCGATGGGTTAACAACTAAACCACATCACATCAATGGCATAACAATGTAGGGAAAAGATGAATTTCACTACATAACAACGATCTACCATACATTATATGAAAGTTATTCTGCACCACTAACATTAGGACAGTAAAAGACAGAAAACATTAGAGTCACATGATGCTCCCTCTATTTTGCATATATATTTTATATCTACGATTACCTGGACCTATTGACAAATAGAGAATAATATATGGGCAATCATACACAACAAGGCTGTGTTTCCATCGAGGGGTTGAGATAACAGCATATGAACCTCGAGTGCGAAGCTCAAGAGGTCCACACTGTCATCTCAACC
The DNA here is from genome assembly GCA_016271365.2 of Neoceratodus forsteri. NCBI lineage: Eukaryota > Metazoa > Chordata > Ceratodontiformes > Ceratodontidae > Neoceratodus > Neoceratodus forsteri. Next base: position 27,078,464 of record JADMNL010000027.1, read on the forward strand.
CCAAGATGGAAACACACGCTGAGTTGTGTATGGTTGACCATATTTTATTTTTTTATAGTATATGTGTTTTTACACTAGAGTGACAGCCCCTCCCCCACTGAAGTGAAAACAAAAATTCTTGCAATTTCTTTGTTTTACTCACATATCAAAATCAAATTTCCAGACTTTTGAAAGGTAAACGGTATGACTTTGGGCACTGGGTGGTTAGTAAGTAGCCAGGTATAGAATAAATGAGAAATTTAAAATTGTATGACCTTTGAACTGTGCATAACAACTGTTTGGAATGTGCATAGCAACACTTTAGAATGCGCATAATGGTTTAGAATGTGCTTAACAAGGATTTTGAGCAGGCTGATTTTTATACACGACAAAGGGTAACCATATACTATGTGGAAATGTTGGCCAGGGCACCCGGGAAAATGTCTTACTCTTATGGTACAAAAAGATAAACAAAGTGGGTGACTTGATACCTTTTATTGGACTAAAAAGGAATGTACAAAACACAGGCTTTCAGGCAAAGTAAAGAAGTGCGTTTTCTGTAGAACCTGCTGCTTCACCTGATGAAGGGCTCTGTGTAGCCTGAAAGCTTGTGTTCTGACAATTTCTTGTTGATCCAAAAAAGGTATCAAATCACTTACTTTCTTCCTCTTTTTGTACAAGAACCAATATGGCTACAAATAATCTCTTACGGTACAGTAAATGCCATGAGATCTTTAACTTTCATCTGGTCAGTTAAGAGGGATGGGCAGAAGGGAATTCAGTTTAGCATCTTTATCTGAAGGATGGTACAGTACCTCAACAATGCAGCACCCTCCCTCAGTTCCGCGGCACTACAGTGTCAATATAGAGTAACAACCCAGGGTTTTAAATAATTGATTAGCAGTTTTTTTTGGGACTATACTAACTGTACAGAAAGTATTTATATATATATTTTAGAAGTGCTGTGTTTGTTAAACACAGTGAGGCAAGAGCTATGCATTTTCACAAAGATTTAGCACTTTTATGAGCAAAACGCTAATCAATTTTTAGAGTTAAATCTCTACAACCCAAAATTTCCAGTGTGGACGAGTACCCATCACCTTTCAATCTTCTGTCCCCGAAGCAACCTACTGAGCCACTAACGTTGCTACATTTAAGAGGACTGCACATATCATAATTTTCCAGTGAAATAAATCCTCACCTTCACCAGCTCTGAACTCAGTTATCACAAGCCAATTTAAAAAAAATGCACAGAAAGCCAGAGGTCTCTGTGCATAACCTAAGAGAAATGTGAACTGTCTGTAGGCAAAAGGTTTTCTTAAATGGAATCTCCCCACGGGTAACGCCACTGTTTGCTTTCAGCACCTTGACATGTCATTTATGTAATTTGGGCTTTATAAAAGAAATGAATCACAAGATGCTTTTTTGAAAGCAAATGAAAGTGTTCCTTCAGTTTGTCATAAGCTGGAAGGAAAATGACTTTAGATTTATTTCCCGTTATTACACTGAGGATGGGGCTCAGGGTGGCCGATTGTGATATTTTTAAACCTAATGAAAATGCAGAATTGCCAATAGATCCCTCAGGGCAGAGAGGGGGATATGAAACTAGGCCACATCCCCCCACCTTGCACTGTTGGACTGGCACTTATTACCAGAGCAACAGTCAGCAGTGCCAGGGTCGGTAGGGAAGCAGGCAGCAGTGCTGTGAACCGTCAGCCCCAATAGCTGCTGCCATGGACCAACATGAGACAGAACCAGTCAAAAGTCAAGGTGAGAGAAGAGTATTTTCTGATTAAACATTTAGCATACCTACATCTTTACTACAAGATCAAGAGGACTTCAAACACCTGCCCGCAAAGAAACAGAACATTTTTTTTTTTTTATATTTTGTATTTATTCCCCTACTTTCTGTCTGGCCCCCATCCTCTACCAGCTACACCCCTAACCCCATCTCCCACCTTCCCTGGGACTTATCACTCAGGCTTCTAGTACCCCCATGGGTTGCCCCCCATGGCAGGGCTCTTTCATAAGTGTCCCAGGCAGGCAACAGGACCCCTTGAGGCAACTCAAGCTAGTGTCTGGAGCACAGAGTTGCCGCAATTGGTGGTGCAGGGCCTTCGAGGCAGGTGGTGAGTCACCGTGCACAGATGGGGTATTTCCTTCAGTTTCCTCCCCTCCCACTGGATGCAGGCTTGCCCAGGAGGACAAAGATACATGTGCACCTTGAGCATGCATTGCACTGGCCCTCAGCCTTGTGTCACTCCCTCACAGGTTCCTCAGCCGCACTCCCACTTGTGACCACCCAGGTGGCAGTATTGCGCAATGGAAAGTGACCCACCCTTCTCAGAGGAGGAGAACGTCCCCGGGGATGCTCGATCCTTCTCCCTGTGGCTGGCCCTTGATGACCAGGCTCGCTCCCGAACACCGGTCACTGGAATCGTGAGAAATAAGAACAATCTCATTCTAAGGGGAAGAAAGAAAGAAATAGTTGGTTTTCATAACAGCAAAGGACAAAAGTTACTCATTTTAAGCAAGTTCAGAATTTCATTGCTCAACCAAGCCCAGCTGTGGAACCATATTCATTTCTCAGCTGAAGCCCTGGTTGCATCCAAATGTACAGCTTGGGAGAAGGTCAGAAGTACTTGGGGGGATCAAATGGCATGATCCAGGATTACACCATAAGCCACTGACTAAACCAGGATTTAAAGCCGTACTAAATGACACAGCCTCCCTATAGGGAAACAAGCTCATGCAAATGAAGAACTTTTCTCAGGGATACAACAAAATGAACTTCTGAGATATGTGAGGCCAGAATGGCAGAATGTGTTTGGCAGGGAAAATATTCATAATATGTCTTCCTACTGAGTCTGCAAATTAATTAAGCAGTAAGGGATGAAATCGCTTGTGTTACTGTGGGATAATGGCATGCCTTGGGGAAGTGAGGCACAAGACAGCACCGAATGCCTTATGCAGTAGAAAAGTGTGGTTATTCCACATAAACACACACTCTGGTGTGCCTTACTGCAATTATAAAATGGTTACACTGGCATTTTGTTTTAAAACCTGCATAATAAGGTTCTGAATATTACATAATGCTGACCTGCGCTGTTGTGCTGGGAAATAACACATGGTCACGTGATCACTCCTGACCAATCACAGGTCTTAGTTTCTTTTACTCATTTTACAATTTTAGTTTTAACGCCCTTCATTATATTTTTGCCATTTTACCTATTTTTTGTATTTTTGCCCCCTTTTCTCTGTAACCACCTCCCCTTGGTCACACCTGGAAATGATCCTTGGTTCAGTGTTCCTCTCCCAGTCACCAGTTTACAAATAAATTAAATACGCCACATCCATTACTTTGCCTTTTTCCTGTTATCTCTTTATGGCAGTTTTGGCCAATTCTAGCTCTCTTCCAGTCCCTGTAGTCATCTTCCTACTCAGAGTCCTTATGTGCAACCAGTTGCAATCTCTCCCGCTCTCCCCTACATAAAAAAACAGAAATCCTATTTTAATCTCTGCTGATTCCAACACTCTGAACCCATCAACAGGACCCAATACTGCTCCCCTGCCCTCAATCCTGATTCTTTGGACTTTGGAAAACCTGAAAATGGGCATTTATTTGCCTACTATACCCTAGCCAGTAAACAAAACACCAAAATAAATAAAAGCCCCACCACACACACACACAGCTTCTCAGTTGTGGTATAGCTGCAGTGACTGGTCATGTAGAGGCTATCATGAAAGGTGTCAGCGTGGCTCAGTTGGTAGCACATCCGCCTCTGGACCAGAAGGTTGGGGGTTCTCGTCCCACACTGGGATTGGACTCATACCTAAAAAATGCTGGCACTCAAGTGCAGTATTAGGGGGTGTTGTACTGTTGTGGTGTGCCATCCTTCGGCTAAGACATTAAAGAGCTAGTGTGCTGCTTGGAATTAACAGTCATTTTCACATGCAGTCAGCTATCACTTCCAATATCTGAGGTATTTTTTCTTTTCTGTTTGCTAATTAAATGATTTTCCACCTGACAATACTGGGGTGATGTCTGGAGCAGCACTCTGTCTGGAGGAAAAAAAAGCCAGTTCTGTTCCTCCCACTACATTGTCAGAAATGAGACAAAACACCTTGAGGCACCACAATCCTTGCAGCCTGAGCGGTGACTTTCACAAGCTACCAATCAAAAATGCAGGAACTTGTGACATCACTAGTAACCAGGGACAGCCAGTCCCTGCTGCTTCATGTGAAAGTGAAACCTGGCAGTGAGAAATGGTTCTCATTGGTTAGTAGCGACATCATAGTCAGTGTGATCTCAGTGTTGATGTAGTGGGAGGAACAGAACTGACTTTTTTTTTTCTCCAGAGTGCTTTTCCACACATCACCCCAGTACTGCCAGGTGGAAAATCTTCTAATTAGCAAACAGAAAAGAAAAAATACTTGAGATATAAGAAGTGACAGCTGACTACATCTGAAAGTTACAATTAATTGCAGGCAGTTTCCAGGCAGTACACTAGCTCTTTAAACTGAGGTCCCTTCTGTCCATCTGGGTGCTGCCCTGGTGGGTGTCCAGGTGGAAGTAAAAGAACCCAAGGTATTCTTCACAAAGCGTAGGGAATATTCCCAGTGTCCTGGCCAACATTCCCCTTCCCATTAACCAGTTCATGCAATTGTCCAGGCTGTGTGTGGGTGTTGATGTGCAATATGGCCACCACTACACATTCAGTCACTTCACTACCGGTCTAGCATAGCTCGTAAAGCACTTTGGAATACATTGTGTATGAAAAGCGCTATAAAAATGCTAATTATTCTTCTTCTTCATCATCAGGTCTACAGACATTGCAAATCCTTTTGGAACATGGAAACAGTAAGTGTACACAGAAAAACACTTGAAGCCCAACCAGTTTGTTTTTCTTTCTTTCTTTCTTTCTTTCTTTCTTTCTTTCTTTCTTTCTTTCTTTCTCTCTTCATTCCAAGATTTTACATAGGTTCTGGTTTTATAAATCAGCTGAGCTCTGATTATGTCTGACCACCAAGGGCTTAGGTGACCCCTCTCATAAGTTAGATATCTATAATACGAGTTGTGATCTCATTCCTTTCTATCTGTCTTGTGTGAAGACTACTCATTGCTTTTTTGAACAGAAAATGCAGGCCTCTAAGGTCTCACAGATAGGCAGTAGGGAGCCCAAATAGAAAATGGCTGCACCTCTCTTGATCATTTTGTAATTAAAGACATGGCAAACTCAACCCTGGCTCATCCACTGTGTTTTAATCACATTTCATATTGTAACCACCCGGTCCCCTGGGGTTACTAGACTCCAATCAGTATTAATGTTAGGAAAGCAGCTGGCGGTTGGTAGGGAGCTCATTAGGGGCTCCTTACATAATGACATCATTGTTTACTCAGCTAGCCTGAGGGAAGAATGATCAGGTCATTCAGAACTCTCGCAGCAGCATAAGCCACACTCTGTGGATAGCTGCTCTGGGGAGCTTAGAATGCTCAGGAGTCAGGTAGAGTTCTGTGTAGTGAGTTGTTCAGTGAGGAGATGAGAGTGGCAGAAGGACTGCCAGTGGGCTCTGAGGAGAGAGCCCAGGATTTCTCAACCTAGTGGAGTGGCATTTTCAGCTTCCAGTGAAGTGGTGGAGACTGGTGCTACAGCAGGATTTCCTGATTTCTACTCCCAGTGAAGTGGAAGGAACTGCTTGTTCTCAGTGGACTCAAGGGGCAATCCTCTGAATGTTCTGTGGTGTTTTCAGCTGCCTTGGATAGGAACAGAAAGAAACTGTTTGATCGGCTACCCGGAAGAATGCCTTTCTTTTCCTTTTGTTGTTCCATGCCCTGAGGATGGGACAACCTCTGTGAGTACTGTTATAGGAGACCAGATCGCCAACATTTTTAGGGGATTCAGTAGTCTGGGGTGCGTGTACCCATAGATAAGGCTGGATCGCACCTGTCAGTGCCCCTTGTTTCACCCAAGTGAGTGACGTTCTGTTAAACTGTTCACCCATGTGAGTGCAGTTTTGTTCTTTGATCGTCCCAGTGTGTGATGAGTTAAAATATGGGATCCCTAGGGGAATGGTGGTTTCAATGGTGTAACCCTGAAGAATGGCACAGACTGTCAGTTGGGGCCTAGGGTGGGAGGAACACCATCCAAGCGCTTACAAGGCAGGGCTTCCTGGTTCGTAAAGGGCACCAGTTTTACCTGAGCAAGGGCCAAGCTGCAGGTTAAGGTGCGTGACTGAGTTTCACTAATGTGCACCTATGTGCGATGAAGGGTTCTGAGTGTGTGGCTTAGATTCACTAAATGACACTCATGGGAGGAAAACATTCATGTGCGTGGCCAGCTGTCCAGTAATGCACCTTTTGGGAATTTGGGAAGAAGACTGTTTTGTTAGTGTGCTCACGAACTGTATGGCATGCAAGGAGAGTTCGTGAATTGTACCTGTCCAGCCTGGACCAACCCTTAGGGGTTCATGTCTGCTTTAACTTTCCATCTGTTGAATAAAGCCATACTGCACAATCCCAGTCACTGTTATGGGCATTCTGATGATTGTTTCTGGTTGTGTGGATTTTCATCAGCCCCTTAGCAGGTTAAATCTAGCACATGCCTAGCAGCTTCCACCCAGCACCTGTAGTGTCATTTACACAAGATTCATGTTGTTTTGTTTCTGTACCCCACCCCTCTTCCTCTAGAAAATGAGCCAGGTATACATGCTAATGCCAAGGGTGGTACCTATCCTTGTAGAAGCAAAATGGTATGCGCTATATGGGCATCTGTGTTTCCAGGATTTAATGAGGGTGCTCACTAGTTAACAAAATGGCCTGGAGGTGTGGGGTGTATGTATATGTGTGTGTGTGTGTGTGTGTGTGTGTGTGTGTGTGTGTGTGTGTGTGTGTGTGTATATATATATATATATATATATATATATATATATATATATATATAGATATAGATATATATATATATATATAGATATATAGATATATATATATATATATATATATATATATATATATATATATATATATATATATATATATAGATATATATATAGATATATATATAGATATATATATAGATATATATATATATATCTATTTATCCTTAATAACTTTGCCACTGTATGATGGATTTGCCTGAACTTTTGCATGCACAGTCTGGTACCATAGATCTCTGGATCTGGCAAGTTGCATTATGGTTGAATGTATGGTTGCGGAGCTACAGAACGCCATTAAAAACAAAAAAAAGGACTTTCTGAGTGTTTCTTTGCTCGCATCCATAGCCCACACGATTTGTCCATTCAGTCTGAAATCTTCAGGGAAGATGCAGTCTGGGTCACCGATGTGCCTTCCAAAGATTTGGTGTAAAAATATTAAACCATTCAAAAGTTGTTCAAAAAATAAATTTCCAGTTGTAGTCAATGGGGGAAAATATATGTGCACCACGAAAGTTTCGCAAATGCACTTTTATTTTTGCAAATGGCCCTTTTACTTTCATGCTTCAGCCATCTTGTTTTCCATTAGTGTGAAAGAAAAATGCCTGACATTTAGATTTGGGACCCTCTAGGTAAACAGTGACGGTTGGGTTCACCTGGTCGGGTCCTGAGGATGCCAGCTCTATCTTTTTTGGGGGGTAAAACCCCTGAGAAATGCCATTTTAAACATCAGGGAAAAAATACTTTCACAAATCATGAAAGAAAGTTTTGTGCTACTTTTTGCAAATCTTTTGAGATTTGCGAAAGTATTTTTAAAAATAAAACTGCAAATCTTTGCCATCCTCCTGCAACAAAACGGTTGGGTCTTTTGTGATGAAAGTTGCAGGGTGGTAAGCCCTGGTCATGCAGATGCGGCTTTTGGTGGTTTGGTGCCAAAAATTTAAAGGCCCAAAGTTACAGTGTTCTGAAGTTGAGAAATTTCCCCATAGGATAATACTGCAGCATCCATTACGCCTTTCGGCACCAGTATCTCAAAAGCGAAGCGAGATACGGAGTTTTTGCTACTGACAGTTCACTTTTAGGTGAACTATCCTGTAGAAACAAGTTTGGAAATCATAGATGACACCTGCAGTGGAATTTTTTTCCTACTTGCTACAGTTACAGAGATATTAGCAAAAACATATTTCAAGAGTTCCAATGGTGCCTTCTCAGTGCTTTTTGGCGCCCATATCTCAGAAATGATGCAAGATACGGATTCATTCTATACATGTTGCATGAAGTACCCACCGTCATTGTTACAATAGCACTGGAATATTTTTTCTAGCTGCCACAGCTGCTGAAATATTAGCAAATTAGTGTTACAAGGGTTTTTTGCCTTGTAGGGCTGCTGTATGGCTCCATAGTTATGTGTAAGTGGGAGCACAGGGCCTGGAGGGCCTGCACTCCCACAGATACATGGCAATATGAAACAAATGGACAATGTGAAGGGAGCGCAGGGCTCAGAGGGCCAGCAGCTCCCACTAACTGCATACCACTTACATTACACTTTCTCAAAAAGAAGGAAATTCATTGCAAAACACCGTTAATGCATCAGTTAGGGTTAATAGTACAGTGACAAAGTTTGGAAATATGCTGTTGGGTTCAAAACCCTAACTCCGCATTCTTCCCATCCCACCCCCACACACATACATGCAAGCAGGGAAGAGCCAAGGCAACACAACCAATCAGAGCCAACCAGCATCAGGTGACAGAAGTAACATACAACTCTAAATGTACTGCAATACACATCCATCATCATAGGTCACCAACTGTATGAGTTCTGCCACCATCATAGTGCCTTGGGGGTAGATATGCATGCTGGGCAACCATGGGTGATGCCCCACAGTAAGCATTTTGCGTTATAAACAGCAATAACAGAATTTAAGCAGATGCCTATATCTCAATAGTGAAGTGGTGACGTAACACACAGTATGTTATCCACAGAGAGTTTCTTGGAAATGAGATTAGTATAAGCCTACCAACAGTCATTGGATGTTTACATTTCTATTTCTGATAGAGTGAGTCAGTCCTAATAACAAATGGTAGTAATAAAAAAAGCAATTATTCGTAGTATAGTCTACAAGTAACATGTGAAAACAACAGCTGTAACATCCAAAGCTAACCATACCATGCTGCTAACGAGTATTTCTAGGTAACGCAGCAGTATAACAACATGTGATGGTGCTAGCTTCATACTTGAGCAGTATCTTAAAAGTAGTATTGTCATCTCTATCTTTCCTGCTACCACATGCCCATGTGGTAGCCTGCAGCAACCCAATTGTTGAATAGTGACACATGAAAGTCAGTATTTTGAAAATGTGTACAGACTAAGTCTCATTGTATGAAGAAGATAGGCCAGCAATAATGTGTCATCATACCGTGCTGGTAGTAAAGAGTCAAGGATACTATATTTGGTTTTTCATTACATAGTGTTATGTGAAATAAATGCAGTGTTGTGATTATTGTTGTTACAGATGTGACGAAGTGATATAGTGTCTTGCAATTTTGTATGTGTCTTGCATGTGTGTGGGGGGGGTGGGAATGCGGAGTTAGGGTTTTGAACCCTAACAACACATTTCCAAACTTTTGTCTCTGTACTATTAACCCAAACTGATGCATTAATGGAGTTTTTGCAATGAACATATATATATATAGATATAGATATAGATATAGATATAGATATAGATATATGGATATATGGATATATATATATATATATATATATATATATATCTATATCTATATACATATATATATATACACATAATTTTGGTAACTGGGTAGGTCCACTGGAACCATTACAGTCCCTTTTTCAGGGGCAACCAGGAATTAATTACAGGTAATGGTGCATAGACATTTTACAGAGTAAAAAAACTGTAATTGATCACATTTCAACATACAAAGAGTTCATGACTTAGGTTAATACAATCAGGACAAACTGCATATTTTACAATAGGGTACACAATTTAGACAGACAATCACTAAAGATCACCAGAATAACAGACAGAGGTGGTAGGAGACATAAATCACAGTGCGATAACCTCTGCATTACTGCATAAACCAGGTCCTTAACTAGCAATCCCAATTATTTCAAGACAACAATACATAGAAGATTGTTTCATTGTGGAGTTCTGGTCTAATGGGGCAGTTACACAAGACTAGGTGTGCAGTCGCCCACTGCCCTGAGCACTAAGAAGGCTTTTAAGAAGAATTATCGGTGGTAAGTGGAGATACTCAGCTCCATTAGGTGAGCCTTGAGTCCTCTCTTAAACCCCTCAAGAGAGTTGCACTCCTGGAGCTTTCCTGGCAATTTATTCCAGAGATGAGGAGTATAGGCAGAAAAGGACCTTTGTCCTTGGGAAGTCCTAACAATGGGAACTTGGAAGAGCTAACAACTGGAGGATCTGATACTCCTGCTGTTTTGTTTGGCAACTAATGTGTCAGCAAGACTAGGAGAGGCATTATCAAGCCTGAGTTTGTAGGCCAAGCAAAGAGACAAATATTTTAGCCTGCCATCTAATGAGGGCCAGTTTAAGATTTGGAGCACTTGACAGTGGTGTTCCAGGGGAGGGGTCCCTGTGGCAAACCTGCTTATCCTATGGTATAAGGTTTTAGGTTTCTGGATCTCTGTGCCTTTAACTGACTATCTCTCTCTATATATATATATATACATACAGTATCTATATCTATATATATATATATATATATATATATATATATATATATATATATATATATATATATATATATGTACACACACACACACACACACACACACACACAGTAAAGCCTACCAGGATGAAGTCCAACTCTGCAGAATTCTGCAGTAGAGTTACTGCAGCAAACAATGCAGTTTCAATGGGAGTCAATCCCTTTGTCATGCAGGAAACCCTGTGACACTGTGCTTCATCCCAGCGGCTTCACTGTGTGCTGTGTGTGTGTGTGTGTGTGTGTGTGTGTGTGTATATATAATTTTGTATGGGTGCTACTGGTGGGTAGCCAATATCACAAATACACAGTATCCAGTGTATACCCTCCCCCCAAACTGGTGCCGAATGGAGCCTGTAAATAATTTTAAAGTTTTTCCTATTTTCTTACTTACTTTCTTTCTTTATTCCATGATTTAAAAAGAAGTTCCTGTCTTCATAAATCAGCTGAGTTGTGATTATGCCTGGCCACCAATAACAAGGTGACTCCTCATCGGTCAGGTACTTACTCTTTCAATTTTATCATACCAATATGACCTGTGATCTCATTGCTTCTTGTGTCTGTTGGGCATCAAGACCACTCTCTGGCTTCCTTTTTAAACAGAGTGCTGACCCAAAGGGGCTGCGAGGTGGGGAGAATTCTAGGTGAAAAGGAAGCCAGAGAGTGGTCTTTATACAGGACAGAGAAAGCAGTGAGGTCACAGCTCATCCAGACTCACACTTACTCCACTATGCATCCTGCCACCCCCAGAGGGCTGTCATGCCCTTAGAGTCTGGGCGGCACGTGCCCCCCAAGCTTCCATCAAAATAGTACCTTTGGGCTGAGGAAGGCTGAAAAAGTATAATTTTAGTGCCTCCCTAGATCGTTTTTTATTATGTGCCCCTCAAATTTCTCTTCACCTGAAATCCCTAGTCCCCCTCGTCCCCCCCAACAAAGCTTCTTCTCCCAGTGTTGATTAGGTATGAAAGGAGTAGTTGCAGATATGTCAGTCCATTAGTAAAGTGCTTTTCCAACATTATTTCTTTTATTTAATTTATTTAAATGTTTATCATAAAAGGTCTACTGAGCTACGAACAGCTCATTTTCAGGGGTATCCTGGGGGATGGTACAAAGCTAAAGGAGAATTTTGCCTTGAATTGTCCTGCAGAAAACCTTCCAGGTGGCACAAAAACAGTAAAACCACTTTTTATTTTTTTTTTGCTCATTGACAGGACACATGAAACGCTGAATAAAAATCCAACCTGCTGCAGCACTACTGAAATACTTGAGTGGTCTCATGGGTTATTTTAGAGCATTATTTGGCAATTTACCCATTTATTGCTCACCATTGTCTCAGGTTATATCCATTTATTTTATTCTTTCCACAATATCTGTCCAGTCTGAGCTTGAATTCTTCCATAGTCTTACTACCTACCACTGCTAAAGAAATCAGAATTAATCAGGATTAATAATTAAATCAGGATAAAAAAATAGCAGGATTCCACCACTTTTTACCCAAGGTACAAATAATTGTAATTTTGTTTATAGTAGTTTTTTTTTTATTACCATTGTTGCCCACCCAATCCTCCAGCCTGCATGTTTACCCCCTTGAGGCCCCCCTAAGCCTCATCCTCTATTAGCCTTACTGCTCACCCTAGCAGGGATCCATGGTGCAGGGCCTGAGGGTACCAACAGTTGTCATCCCAAAGACAACAGATTTTTACAATTTGTTTCTCCTGCTATTCCACCACGCACCCACTAGAGGGGGCCAGCACCCCTAATGAGATGTAGAGGTGGTCAGAGGTGACTCAGTATACTCCTGGAGGAGCAAGTTCCCTGGCTTGCCATAGGGGTCGCTGTGATGCAAGGAAGGTGCCCTTCCCCCACGCTGGGAAGAACTGTCGTCACCTGAACTATGCCCTAGACTGGCCACCAGCCAGAAGGTCTTGAGTCCACTCCCAAACCCGGGTTGCTGGCATTGCTGTGCATAGGCCAACAGGAGGCCCCACCAAGGTGCAAATTAATTCAACGGCTGGCAAACTGCATTCTTGAGGAATGACTACTACAAGGAAATGTCCTGAGAAAAAATCTTCTGATGATATTTTTGTGACATATTACTGTAGGTTACCATGAATTACAAAAAGGGTCTGAGAAATGGAGCTTTCTGATTGGCTGTAAACATTCTAACAGCCTTATGTTAATCTTTTATTAACATACATGTGGATCTTAATCATATGCTGAACAAGGTTTAACACTATTTAAAAAACGCTGTTATTATAATGCAAAAAGGCATTGCCAGGGTTATGTTAATTGTTAGTTAATCACCTCTTGGGGCATGTGGCACTCGCCATGCCTCGGGTACACATTACACCTAAAGGGTGATTAACAGACCATTAACATAACTCCTGGCAATGCCTTTATTGTTTAATTATCACCACTGGTAAACCTCAGTGTTTTCATATCCTGCTTTTATGCTGGACTGATTCTTTAACATAAAAAATAAGATTAGGCGAGGGAAAAAGACCTGCATTGCAAACATAAGAAGTCAAGAAGCCCGCTACAACTTGACTAAATGGTATTCAGTCCAAATTCAAACAAATAAACAAAGGACTAGCACTCAGGAGCTGCAAAATACAAAATGTATTACATACCAAAATGTAAATTACGACTAGTGCAAATGGCCCACAATGTCATGGATGCTGACATCCCATGCATATTCGAGTTGAGTGCTTTTTTCTTTGTATTTTGCTGTTCCTGAGTGCTAGTCCTATTTGTTTTATTTGCATTGTAGACAGAAACTTAAACCAGCTTAATGAAAATTTTTTTTTCTAAAATGCTACTTTCTGCTACAACTAAAAATACTCACATACCTGACACATCTACTTTTCTAGGTTCTTCCTATGCAGTGCACCAGGAGTTTTATTTTTAATTTTTCAATCTTGCCCTTGCCAGGTCTTTAATGCTATTTCTAAGCCAAATGTGGCAGCCATCTTTTTTCTTGTGAAAAAAAAAATAAACAAAATTAAAACATTTATAAAATACTTACATTGTGGTAGAACTAGAAGATGTTACCATTAAATAAAACGGGAAGATGCCTGGATTCTTTTATAGTGAAAAAAGGTAGGGTCCATTTTTTTGCCTAATTTCATTGCACTGCAACTTTAAGAGTCCAGATTCAAGGGAGAAACTGCTGACTAAATTAAAGAACAGCAACAAAACCTGGAGTGGAACTCCTTCCATCAAGAAGAAGCCATTTTTTGTATATATGGTATCATTTGCACAAAATAACTTCCTTGTACCATGGCATAACGAATACATCGGGCCAGAGTTTCAAAGAATTGTGCCCCATTTGTAGCGCAATTTCGTGTACTTGGACTAAACATTTTGTTGCCACTAGACATCTAAAAGGAGGTCCAACTTTTGGTGCAAATCTACAAAAATGGCAATGCTTGCATCAAAAAAAAGATCATTTTTGGTTTACAAACTGCCACAAACTGTGGAAAACTGCAGCAAAAAAATGATCACCTTTTAAAATGGAACTTTCTTGTTTTAGCACAATCAGAGAGACACTGATGGTGGAACTTACGTTTGTATCAGTGTCCCCATGTTTTAAATCCTGCCCCTTGCCTCAATATTTATTGGGGTGGGGCTTGCCTTGCCATAGTCAGTGGAGCCAGGCCTCGGCTCAAGTCGATATTCAGCAATGGGCGTGCTTGCCTCATCCTGATATTCAGTGAGGGTGGGACTTGCCTCTCTTCAATATTCAGTGTGGTTCTGCTTTCCTCATGTCCATATTCAGTGGGTGGGGCTTCTTCATGTTAATATTCAGTGGGGAAGTGCTTGCCTCATGTCGATGAAGTATTCTTGGGTATCTCAGATAGCACCAGAAGCAGTATCTGAGTTTTTTTATTATTATTTATTTATTAATATCTAGAATTCAAACACCTTTGAGCTGAGAGCTGTTTACAAAGGTTCCATGTCAGGGGTACATGGTAAAATATACAATTAGAGATACATGGTAGGACATACAATTCCGTGGAACACTAAACATACAAAGTCAGCCTCACAAACAGTTGGCCAGTGCAATCTTGATTAAAATATACATTTAAGATGCATAGAGACCATACACAATACAATGAGTCATTATGCATAAAAAGAGAGCGGCCTTTCATAATTCGGCTGGAGCAGGCTAGAGTGAGTATTCTAGTACAACTGTTAATAGTATTCCAAGTAAGGAAACAGAATAGGTTAGTATAGAATAGTGGACATACATAAGCAGTCAGTGCTGACCTTGTTTAGGTGGGGGGGAAGGGTAAGTGGGAGAAGGGGATATGCCAGTCCAGCTGGAGGGGTGATGGTGGGACAAAAGTTGTTAGGAAGTTATGGTGGAGTGATGGCGGTGTGGGAGGTGAGGGGTGAGGCATGGGGAAAGAAGGAGGAGGCCGGTTCCTGTTGCTTAGAGCCTGGGGTAGGCAGAGAATCCCACAGGTGACTGAGGGGATCCCAGCTTAGCACGAGCAGTCACAGCTGCTATGCGAGGAGAGGTAACGGCATAACTTCCTTTTGAAAGGTCCAAGCTTAGATTCTTTCAGGATGTCACAGGGAAGGGCATTTAACCAGCTGGGAGTGTGGTATGCAAAGGACCGCTGTCCTTGGGTTGTGCAACAGAAACGGACTTGGTAGGACTGTCTGGATTATGACACGTGTCCAGTGAGGGTTGGCAGTTGGTTTGAGGAGGTCCTGGATGGTTGAAGTGGTAAGGCCTAGGCAGGCTTTCTTTGCTAGGAGACATGTCTGATATTTAATACGACCATGCAGATTCAGCCAATTTGTCATGGAGTATAGGTCACAGGTGTGGATGAGTTGGTGTACACCAGCTATTAGTCTACAGGCATTGTTTAGCACTGTGCTTATCCTTTTCAGTGTAGCGTCAGATGCAGCGCTATAGATAGTTACTCTATAATCTACAACTGAGAGTATGGAACAATTTACCGCCAGTCTGAGCACATTGGCAGTCTTGCTGTGCCTCTGCTTGTAGAGGAGGCCTAGTCTGGTAATGATTGCTTGTATGACTAGGTCAATGTGGTTGGCATATGATAGTGTGCAGTCGAGGTCACCCCAAGTATTTAAAGGTAGACGCCACTTCAAGTGGGTGTGGAGGCTTATTTAGTATAGTTAGTTGGTGAGACTTATGGGTTACGTGGGTTCACAAACAACATAACTTTCATCTTTTGTAGTTCATGATTAACTTGTGTTTCACGAACCAGCCCTCAACTGTTGAGAAGTCTCGTTGGAGATCAGTCTCAAGACACTGCAGGTCAGGGTCGCTGAAAGCATGGCATCATCTGCATAGAGAAGAATTCTTTCCATGCAGATACTAGGGAGGTGGCTTAGAAAAGACTGAAGAGCAAGGAACCTAGAATCAAGCTTTGTGGGACCCCTGAGAGTACTTGCCAACTGTCTGACAGGACACCATCTATCTTGACCTGCTGGGTCCTACAGTCTAGAAAAGTTCTGAACCACTCCACGACGCAGGTTGAGAGACCAGTAGTAAGACATGGTTGACCGTATCAAAGGCCTTGGTGCGGTCGATATAGATCGCCCCCACCAGCTGCCTATGATTAGGAGCACTGTGAATATAGTCTGTGTACTCTAGCAATGCTGTAGTGGTGCTATGTGCCTTGTGAAAACCATGCTGCTGTGGACATTGTACCTAGTATTTAGCAAGGTAGTCAAGTAGCTGATCAGATACGATGCACTCAAGTGCTTTGGGGGGGTAAGATTGATATGGGGCGATAATTTGCATGCAGGTCCCAGTCACTGCTTTTATGCACCGGTGTTATCACAACAGCTTACCATAACTGAGGGAATAAGGCTTGACATAGGGAAAGGTTAAGTATTTTGGTCAGAGGGGTTAATACCTCATCCAGAGTGAGGACGATAAGTTTGAGATCTAGGGTATTGCTACTGTAACCCGACTTACTCAGCACTTTTAGCAGGTATTTCCTTGCTTCAGCCTTGGTGACAATTTTGAAGTAGAAGGGCAGGGGACCTGGGGTGGTGTCATGCCTGCCTTCCTCGGGTTTTATACTGTTAGCAACAAAGAAGTCTGGGGGGAGTACACTATTAAGGTCAGAGAAAGCTCTGTTGAAGGTGTCAGCTATGACCTACAGATTCTGGGTGACCTCCCTGTTTATGCCTAGCATGGAGGGCAAGGTTTTGGAGGTTTTCCCCTTCAGTTCTTTTATGTTTTCCCAAAACTGTCTACTGTCCCCCCATGTGTTGGCTAGTTCGTCCCTAAAGTGATGGATTTTGGCAAGGCATTTGCCCATGTACAGGCGTTCCTGGCCTGTTTACCAGCAGTTGCACACAGTGCCATAGGTTGTCCCTGTGGGCTATTTGAGCAAAAGGGTAGGGGCAACTCAAGGGTTATTTGTGCCCTTAACCTTCCATTTTTTTACAGGGGCATAGATATCACAGGCTGAGTTGAACCTAGTAATGAAGTATTCAAAGGCTTGATCCACATTTTGGGTAGGGTCAATGGGGGACCAGTCTGTCTGTTTAAGATGATATTTTAATGGCTCAAGTTGCCCCATTCTCAGGATTTGCCCTTTAACAGTCTTGGTGGGGGGGATTTGGGGTTTTATTAGACCAATGGCATAGGACAGAGGAAAGGTCACTTATAGTGTCCAGAAGAACGGTGGTGTTGGAGATTCTTTCCAGGTGGTTTGTTAGTACCAAGTCCAATAGTATGCTGGTACCAGTTTGATAGTTGCCTCTGGTAGGGGAGCCAACCATCTGTGATAGACTGATGACAGAGAGGGTGCCCTTGAAAGGTACCACCACCTCAGGAGCCAACCAGTTAACATTTAAATCTCCTAGTAGCACCATGTTGGGGTTTTGATGCAAGCTATTTATGTAGTCGATGATCGCATTAATGCCAGTGATCAGTTCTTTAGGGGGATGTACATGGAAACAATCGTGAGTGCCTTATTGCAGGCGCCTAGTAAAACCTTAACCACAAGTGCCTGCACTTTGCTGACAGATTAAATTTTAGGTAGGATGTGGCCCCAGAGATTATCCTTCGGGTAGATTGCAGTGCCACCGCCCCTCTTACTAATCCTGTCATGCCTGTAAGGGTGTAGCCACTAAGGGTGATTGCAGAGTCAGGTATCCTTGGATTAAGCCAAGCCTCCACCACGGACAGCACATCAGGCTTGTGCTGTGTGACCCTTGCTTGGAGGGCATCAAATCTGGCCAGCAAGCTACAAATGTTTATGGACACCAGTTTAATGGGGGTTTGGCTATGTCCCATGCTTACTGTGTGCAGCATGGGGCTGGGGTGGACCTTGCCTAGAAGCAGAAAGAGCAGCAGGGCAATTTGCACCAGTAAATGTTAAATTAATTTAAAGACAGCTGAGTGGGATGGGCCAGTGACTGGGGTAGAATGGGGGGGCCGTGAACAACCACTACTACGTGTCCTTAGGAAGTGCAAAAGGTGGTCTAACTGTATTGGCAGGGACACACTTCAGTCGATGGAGGGGTGGTGGTGTCCCATGTGGAGATTCAGTGCTAGGGATGCTTATGATGTTAAAGGGTCAGAATGAGCCAGGACAAATTGTGACTGCTGGTATGGCCTAGTGGTTAGGGTACCCGACTACAGTGTGTAGGGTCAGAGGTTTGAACCCCTGGGTCGTTAGGAGAAGTGAGTAAATCGTTAGTGGAGGGTTTGATTTGAGTGGGTTGGAATAGCTCAGAGGCCCTAACTTGTACTGATGGGGTTAATTATGCTAGAGGTGTAAGGGGGAATTATCAGGCACAGCAGTGACTCCTAGTGGCCATGGAGTATAACCCGCAACAGGGAAACTGAGGAGATAGTTCCAAGGGTGATGGGTCATGTGCTTAGTCAGGGTCATGTGCTTAGTCACATGACCTAGACTGTGTGTGCAGTCCATTGTTTTGGGTGCAATGTTGCTCCTGGTGCTTGTGGGGAGGGGAGAACCTGTGTGTGCAGCCTGTTGTTTTGGCTGCCGTGTTGCTCTTGGTGCTTGTGGAGAGGTGAGAGGCTGTGTCCATCCTGCTGTTTCAGCCACCACGTTGCTCCTGCTGCTTGTGAGGAGGTGAGAAGCTGTGTGTGCAGCCTGCTGTTTTGGCTGCCGCGTTGCTCCTGTTGCTTGTGGGGAGGGGAGAAGCTGTGTGCACAGCCTGTTGTTCCGGCCCCCGCATTGCTTCTGGTTCCTGTGGGGAAGGTAGAAGCTGTGTGTCCAGCCTGTTGTTTCAGCCGCCGCATTGCTTCTGCTGCTTGTGGGGAGGAGAGAGGCTGTGTGTGCAGCCTGTTGTTTCGGCTGCCATGTTGCTCCTGGTGCTTGTGGGGAGGAGAGAAGCTGTGTGTGCAGCCTGTTGTTTTGGCCACCACGTTGCTCCTTGTGCTTGTGGGAAGGAAAGAAGCTGTGTGTACAGCTTGTTGTTTCGGCCACTGCGTTGCTTGTGGGGAGGGGAGAAGCTGTGTGTGCAGCCTGTTGTTTCAGCCCCCACGTTGCTCCTGGTGCTTGTAGGAATAGGAGAAGCTGTGTGTGCAGCCTGTTGTTTCCGATGCCCCATTGCTTCTGGTGCTTGTGGGGAGGAGAGAAGCTGTGTGTGCAGCCTGTTGTTTTGGCTGCTGCACTGCTCTTGGTGCTTGTGGGCAGGAGGAGAGGCTGTGTGTGCAGCCTGTTGTTTCAACCGCCCGTTGCTCTTGGTGCTTGTGGGTAGGAGAGAAGCTGTGTGTGCAGCCTGTTGTTTCAGCCCCACGTTGCTCCTGGTGCTTGCAGGGAGGAGAAGCTGTGTGTGCATAAGTTGCGTCAGCACTGGAAGCTGAGCAGTTGGTGAAGATTAAGGTTAGTCAGTCCCTATTACTCCAAGATACTGAGCTTTTCTCTTGAATTGATATAACTCAGAACAGAGTCATATAACTTTAGAAAAGGAGGGAAAGGCTTGACATGATCAAGCCATGCGAGTACCTGGACAAGATAAATAGGGTGAACACCAAGGAACATTTCTATCTGAGCTCAAATATAGCAATGAGTGGGAACTCACTTAGTCTCACATTGGGAAGATTCAAAAGGGACTTCCGTAAGCACCTTTTCACAGAAAGGGTGGTAGACAAGCGGCACAAGCCTCTGGAGGAAGTGGTACAGACCAAATCAGTGAGCAGCTTCAAGCAGTGATGGGACAGGCATATGGGATTAGTTAGAAGGGGGAGCAGAAAAGAAGAGGAGGGATGACCACTCAGGCCAGCGAAGAGTAATTAGATTGGTTGGGTAGACTAGATGGTCTCACAGGCCTTTTTCTGCCAGCATTTTCCATGCATCTATATATCTCAACAAAAAAGAAAACGTCAATTTAAAACTTTTATTCTGTAATAACCATCTTGAACTAAAGCTCATTTATAATCAGTAAAGATGTTTTTGCTTAAAGGAACTGATTAATGATTGAAATATGAAATAGCAATACTAACGAATAGCAGTAAGGGGAGTATGCCTACCTAAATAAATTATTTTGTGGAAATTTAAACTGCATTATTAAGACATGTCCGTCTCCCTTATTATCCTAAGAGAACTTTCTGACTTTCTAAATGGTTGAAAAACCTAAGACTTTCTTACTTTATATTATTTTTCTGTTAAATCAAATGAGGATTTGGAGCCACTGAGGAGCATACGGATTCAGGGTTTTTTTTTTCCCCCAGTAAATTATTATTTTCAATTTAACCGAGACTTGTGCCTGTCTTATCTTTTTTAGAAAAGTTGTTACTGTTATGAAATAAGCAATTTTATATGTCTAACACTTGGATCGTTGCCCCCATATTTGGACTCTATAGCAATCTGATGCATTATAGAACATTCATGAGTTGTATATCTTTTAAATAATTCCGTATATGACATTACTGTATATTTCTGCATTACACTGCAGAAAACACCATGTAGCCAATCAGTGTGCATTGCTACTGTCCCATTATTCAGCCATAACTGAACAGTGGCCTGAGCAATTGGACTTACGCTAATGCCAGCATTCTGATTGGTCACCACGCAAAAAAACACCACAGTTAACTGTTAACGTTCCGCCACTCACATTCACCGAGGAAAAATACTGTAGCAGGTGAAACCTCTTGTTTTCAGAGCTTCAGAGAAAAGAGAGCTGCATTTTTACCTGACCAGTCTACCTAATAACTAGATTCATTAAATGAAATTCACATAGTAGAACATTTTCTTTAGTCTGTTTTGCTCGTGTGTATTAAAAGTGATGCTTTGGTAGTGTGCTTTTTTCTCCCATAGTGTTTCTGAAGTACAATATGTAAGCATTAAGACATACCAGGTGTTCATTAGACAGTTCTAATGCACGGCCAGGGGTGTAGCAAGGCATGTGCCGCAGGCTGAGTGCCTTCAACCCCTGGCCATGCACTAGAACTGCCTAATGCACATTCCTGGAGTGTCTTATTGCCCTTATAAAATGGGGCTTTTTATTTTATATGCATGTAAAATACAAATTAACAAATAAAAAAGTAAACAATTTCTCTTAAACCCCACCTCCAAAGGCCCCCCCAATTAGGCTTTTAAGCCAGTAAAGTAATTCTGACCTGCCTACTTGTATCTTTAATTTCATGTGTCCCTTTGAATGTAAACAATGTTGGAACTACACCCTGCTATTCTGCATGTATAGAGTGGTTCCACACTGCTTCACTGTCTAAAGTGATGCACTGGAGTTGCGTGAAGCTGTGCCGTGCATGTGAAATGGTGCTGCATTTCTCCAGCATTGTTTACATTTGAGGGGACACACGGAATTAAATATAACAGCAAGCAGGTCATAAAAATTATTTTATTGGCTTAAAAGCCTAGTTGGGGGGTGTTTTTCGGGATGGGGGTTTGATAATAAAAAGTGTTTTCTTTTAATTTTACATAAACTAGTTCTTCCACCTGCATAAGCATGATACATTTTCTTTTTACATTAGGACATTTGTCCTGTTATGGTCACTGTAGCTGTAGTTCTTCCTGAGTGAGTACAGTAGTTCTATTTGTACCAAAGACACCCCCCTTCCCTGAATTATACAGAAGGATATAGAAATGGATATTTATCTTATTTGTTTTGTTTTTATTTTTTCTGTTTATTTTTTTAACTGATGCTGCATTTCAATGAGGTAGTACAAGTGACCCGTTGAGTGAGTGAAGTAACATGTGAGGGAGGATGCATGGTAGTACTCTGGCTACAGTGTAACGCAGACTTTAGTCGAACATAGCTAGAGAAAGGAAAAATGAAATCTGCTTTATTTCACTGAGTTTCAGTCAGTAAGACTCAGTATAAAGTCGGAACGAGAGGCAGTAATGCTCATTTATTTTTGTAAACTTTATTTTAAAGTCAGCATTACATAGAGAACAAATTAGACCAGTAATTCCATTACAGCTTAGTATACGAACATATGAACATACGAAATTTGCCAGCAGATAAAGGCCTAGAGGTCTATCAAGTCTGCTCGAATGTGCAGCTAGCACCCCTTATTCTGCAGCTGCCCCTCCCTTCCACCCTTCCCCTTCATTAACCCTCCCCCTTGTCCTGTCCCATCCCCTTTTGAAGCAGTCCACTGTTCTACTGCATACCACTTCTGCAGGTAACGATTCCACCCAGCCACCACCCTCTTTGTAAAAAGTGTCTCCTCATCTCCTCCTGAACCTTCCTCCTCCAGTCTCATATCATGGCCCTGGTGGCCCTCCCTCCCTTACTTTGAACAGCCCCTCTGTACCCATCTTGTTTATTCCTTTCATGTATTTAAAGGTTTCAATCATGTCACCCTGTCCCTCCTCTCCTCCAATGAGTACATGTTCAACTCCTTCAACCTCCTCTCGTGTAGAAGTCCCCCAGCCCTTGATCATCTTTGTCACCTGCGCTGCACCCCTCCAGTAACTTAATGTCCCTCTTCAGATACGGGCGCCAGTACTGCACGAGTACTCCAGGTGTGGTCTAACTAATGACCTATACAGTGGCAGAATCACCTCCTCCCTCCTCGAGGATATACTCTTGCAATACAACCCAGCATTTTGTTGGCCTTGCAGCTGCCTTCCTACATTGTGCTGAGTTGTTCATTGACCCTGTGATGAGCACACCCAGATCCTTCACCTCTCTGTCTGGGCTAGCTGCACTCCCCCAGCTGGTAACTCCTCCTTGGGTTCTTCATCCCAAAATGCAGCACCTTGCACTTTTGGCATTAAACCCCAGTTGCCAGGTGTCTGACCAGGTTTCAAGCTTTGCCAGATCATCCTGCAACCCCTGCCATCCCCCTAGGTCATCCACCACCGCAACTACCTTGGCATCATCAGCAAACAGACTGACCTTGCTCTTGATGTCCCATGATATGTCTGCAATGAATATCCCAAACAACACTGGTCCCAACACCGAGCCCTGTGGAACACCGCTCGTCGCTGCCCTTGGTTGTGAGAGCTCCCCACCCACCACCACCCACTGTTGCCTTCCCTGAAGCCAGTTCCCTACCCAGTTCACCAGCTTTGCACCTGCCCCTGTGCCTACTAACTTCCTTCCCAGCCTTCCATGTGGCACTGAGTCGAATGCCTTACTGAAGTCCAGATACATGACATCCACTGCATGGCCCCTGTCCAGTTGCCTAGTTACCCAGTCATAGAACTCGACCGGGTTAGTTTGGCAGGATCTGCCACGCATGAAGCCATGCTGTTTGCTGTCCTGCAGTCCTTTGGCCTGTAGAAGGGCCACCAGCCTCTCCTTCAGGATAGTCTCCATTAGCTTACCCACGATGGATGTGAGGCTCACTGGTCTGTAGTTTCCCGGTTCATCCTTGGGGCCACTCTTGTGGAGGGGCACCACATGAGCCATCCTCCAGTCCTGAGGTACACACCCCGAATGTAGTGAGGCATTAAACAGGTTCGCCAAAGGTCCTGCAAGGACCTCTACAGTTCCTTCAGTACCCTGGGTGGATGCCATCTGGGCCTGGCGCCTTGTCCACCCTCAGTGCCTTCAAACCCTCTGAACTCTGCCCTCCATGATTTCCCATCTGTCACCACTCCCGCTTCTACCATTTCTCCACCTGGGTGTCACCCCCTCTTCTTTAGTAAATACTGAGTAGAAGTACTCATTTAGTGCTTCCTCTTTATCACACCCTGTTTCCACCCAACCCTCCTTCCTTATCCTTACTATGTGGTCCTTACAGCTCCTTTTCTCCCTGATGTACTTAAAGAAGTCCTTCTCCCCCTTCTTAATGCCTTGTGCCAGCCTGAGTTCCGTAGATGCTTTGGCTCCCCTTACTGCCCTTGTCACCTCCTTCAATTCTGTCAAGTACTCCTCCCTGTCCTCCTCCCTCCCTGTTTTCTTGTACTTCCTAAAGGCAAAGAAGGTAGCAAGTACATTAGGTACAGAATATATTAAGAGTAAAAACATATATACATATAGCTTCCCTTTCAAATGAAGCCCTATCTCACTGGGTTCTCCATGGCACCTGAGAATTGTTTGATGTCTTGCTAGACAAATGGCTAGCTGCACCACAGGGGCCATCTTATAACTGACATGGGACATCAATATTGGCCTTTTTATAATTTTTATAAGTAAGTTAGAAAGGTTGCTCAAAATAATGGAAACCAATGCTGGCTCATTGCCTTCTCTAGTGGTGCCCAGATTTCTTGATATTTTGGAATCTGGTTCTTGGCCAGGTAATGAGTGTGTTCTAGTTTCATGCTTTGTATCAGAGAACGCATCTAGTGCGATATTGGGGGAAGGGGGTCATCTCAGAAATCTAATATTGTGCCAAGACCTGCTTCCCCACAACAATGCCTAGATATCTGAGTGGGTGGTTCAGTGCCTTTTCTCCAACTGCCCCTCCCCCCACGGTAACCCCCAAAAGCCCATCTATGTGGTCCATTGGGCAGGCGTTTTTTAGTACCTTAGATCTTAGATAAAGACTCAATATCTCCTCCCAGAAAGAACAGACCTTGGGACATGCCCGCATCATGTGGAAAAAGGTGCCTGATCCCACTTTGCATTTAGGACATACATTTGAGGTTGTGGGGTCAAGTTTGTGTGCCACAGCTGGGGTAAAGTATGTTCTATGCAAAATATTACAGTGAATAGCTCTCAGCCTGTTGCTGACCAAACAGGACATACCTTTCTTAAAGATCTCACACCAGTCCCCTTCAGTCAACTCCTCCGGGAGGTCCCTTGCCCACTTCCCTCACATCTGCATAACGGGATCAGGGAGAGCCCCCACCAGTAACCCATAACATTTGCTCAGTGGTTTAAGTGGAATGTGACTAGTTGGCCATTTAAATATCTCTTCCAGTGGGGATCTTCTGAATTGTACAGGGTCTTGTGTGTTATCTAACAGTGACTGGAGTCTAGAGCTGATCCTCAGGTACATAAAATAATGTGAGGTACTAAGGCCAAATTCCCTCTTGGGCTCTGGGAAGGCTTCTATACTCCCATCTCCATAGAACTGGGAAATCTGGGTAAAACCCCTTTGATGCCAGTGGTTTAATATTTTATTAGAATGCAGTAAAGTTTTGCTGTAGGGCTTCAGAACTGACACTAGAGAGGCATCCAGTGACAGAGTAGGTCCATGGTCTATAATTTTATGGGCTTGAACCCAGGCCTTAATAGTGGAGCAGTGAAGGGATTTTCAGTCTTACCCAACCTTTCACTAAAATTGCTGAGGTTAATAACTGTTATATAGAGAATCCTTCCTTCTGGGGTTTCCAAATCCACCCAGGCTCTATAGGTGGGTTCTTCATGATACCAAATCTTGTACATGAGCCAGCTGTGCAGCCAAATATTATAACTTGATGTCTATTTATTTATTTTTAAAATTCATGACGGAAAGGCACACTGAGTCGAGGCTCGTTTCAGGTGTGACCCAGGTACAGAGTGCACAGGGAAGAAAAAGAGGACAAATGGTGAAGAGTACAAACAGTATATATAGACATTTTACAAAGAATATAATACATTTTCAATAAAATATAACGAGTTAATGTTATGAGTAAATAAACGGAGTGAGGCAAGAGTACAGTCGAGGGCTAGGGTAGGTAAGTAGAGACTGTGAGGGGCTCTGCTGTGTACTTGGAAGGCTCAAGCCTTCCCTGTTCCTCGGATGACACAAAATTGCTTCCTTTATACATGGTGGCATCCCTACCAAATCAGCGAGGTTATAGCCCCTTCAATGGCTTTAATATATTTATTTGGGAGGTGCACAGGCAATGCTTGAAACCGGTATAAGCATTGGGGAAGTAAACTCATTTTGACCTAAATGACCTGGCCTAGAAGAGTTAGAGGCAGTGTTTGCCATCTTCTGCAATCATCCTTTATTTTATTTATGAGGGGCCTGTAATTCAATTCTTGTAACTTTGTTAAGGTTTGGGGAAGCCTAATCCCTAGGTATTTAATCTCCATGGAGGGAGCAGTATCCATCCCTGCTACTTTAATATGAGATTTTTTTATCACCCGGGACCGCCACTCACACTTTCCCCAATTTATTTTGTGCCCTGAGAGTGGTCCATAATGTTCGAAGAGTTTAGTCAAGGCCACAAGAGATGTATCTGGTTGTGCCAGGAATAGCAAAACATCATCCACAAAAAGGGAGATGACGTATTCCTCGTCTCCTTTTCAGACTCCGAGAATATCCGGGTGGGTTCTAACAGCAGCGGCCAGAGCCTCTATGGTCAGAACATATAATGGGGGGAAGGGGCAGCCCTGTCTGGTTCCCCGTGTGAGGTAGAATGGTGGAGAAATGGTGTCATTTGACAAGATCTGAGCCTGAGAGGAGTGATATAAGCTATTTATCCAGGAACATAGACGAGGTCCAAATTTATATTTAGCCAACACCGCAAACATAAAAGGCCACTCTACGTGGTCAAAGGCTTTTTCCACGTCAAGTGCAGGGAGACCCTGACTGTCATTACTCTCCCCCCACCACACCCAGTGATGCATAATGTTCAGTGTGCGTTGAATATTGTGCTTTGCCTGCCTGCCTGACAGAAACACCCCACTCGTCTGGATGCACCAAGCTGGGTAGGACATCTTGAATTCATCCTGCCAAAATTTTAGCTAAGATCTTATAGTCCGCGTTTAACAGGGCAGTAATGCTTACTAACTAGTTAGAACCAGCAGCTGTACTGGGAAGGGGTGGGGGATGGATATCGTATGCAATCATATTAACATTGATATTATTGAAAAATACTGGAAGGAAAAAGTTAAAGTGTGAGCACAAACTTTTAAAAAGCGTGGTGACAACAAATGTTTTTTAATGAAATGGGTAGAGAAACAAGTGCTTGTAATGTAATATAATTAATGGGTTTCCCTTTTTCCCATAGGGGAACCATGGCATAATTTGCAGTAATGAAGGAGTGTTTATTATGGCAAACATGCGCATGATTTCCCTCACTCTGTGCATGCTCCCCTGCTCACCTTCTGCCTGGAAAGTCAACAGCCAGTAGAACTCGGTGGTAAGTTATTTTGAAAAATAACCTGATTTCCAACTGAAGGGGTAAAAGAAAAGGTGCTGGTGGAGAACATCATTTTAAAATGTGGACAGGACAAATGTGGGAGTGGCGGAAAATGGAACCAGAGTGCGCCACATCGGAACGGGTGATATTTTATGTAATTGCTGTATGCAAAAAGGAAACCTATCAATTATATAAAATAAAATATGGGTTGGTGTGTGTAAACTCAAAGTTTATACACACGGTAGGTGTCAGATGATTTAATAAACCCCTCGAGCTTTGCTCCCGGAGTTTATATAGTATCTAACACCTCAGGCATGTGTAAACTTCTCGTTACACACGCCACCCCATACTTTATTCCATTTGTAACTAACTTCCTCACTCTGAGGGCCAGTAATGCACTCTAAGAACAAGTGGGTGGGGGGTGACTGCCAGATAAGATAAAGTGGCTCAAAAAAAAAAAAAAAAGAACGGAAGGATTGACTTAAAAAAAACATTGTTTCTATTTCTTGAAACAAGTGATTAAGAGTGAGTGAGTTGGCTGGCTGGTGGGTGGGTGGGTGGAAGTTGAAGAAGAAATTGAAGCTGTTCTGTATGCTGAGGGGAGAAAAAATGGCAGCTGTTTATTTTATTTAGTTTTTGTTAATCGGGTAAATGAACTAGACAGACAGTTGCCTATTTTCAGGCACGACCCGAGTTTAATTTCAAATTTCAAAAATGTGCGCATGGATTTGTTTTTGGCACTGTGTCCTATTTGGCAGGACCTGTTTCCACCTGTGCATTAGATATATCTAATGCACAGGTAATAGCCAATCAGAATGCAGAATTTTCCCTACCCATTTTATAAAAAAGCAAAAATGGCATAGTGTTATGGGTTAATGGGGGACTAACTACTGGGGTGCCAAAAATACCTCAGCCTGTGGCCTCAGTGTTTACTGGCATTTAATACAGGTATTCCTATAAACCCAGCTCACTGTATCATTATTGCTTAATTATACTAAAAAGATCCCTCTCACTCAATCAGAACACAGAGATATTGTCCTTTTATTCTGCAATGAGCAGACAGTAGATTCAAAATGGGATTGTATGCTTATCCCACTGTTCTGACTGGCTAAGGTTAACTCTACAAAATGTCTGGGAGAAACTGCCCAGCATTTTAGCAGTAGGGAGAGAATGACTTTGGTGCTCTAATTCAAAACTTGGGTTTCTTTTTTTTTTTAGTATAATAACAGTAATACAGTGGCCATGGGTTTTGCTTGATAATACCTGGACCAGTGGGTTAGTAAACACCTGAGCCTATGACCTCAGTGTTTATTACCCTAATCAAGTTA
Organism: Neoceratodus forsteri; assembly: GCA_016271365.2. Lineage (NCBI taxonomy): Eukaryota > Metazoa > Chordata > Ceratodontiformes > Ceratodontidae > Neoceratodus > Neoceratodus forsteri. The sequence continues at coordinate 27,106,911 of JADMNL010000027.1, forward strand.
TCTTATAAACCCTGACCGCAATACTGTTATTGCTTAATTTATCAAATTAGTAAAAGCCTATTAATAAAAAGTAAAAAAAATAGGACTCTTATGAGACTTCAAATGAAATTGCTGATGCCCATGTAAAATTTATTTATTTTTATTTAGTTTTTGTTGACCGGGTAAGTGCACTAGACAAATCCTGCCTATTTTCAGGCATGACCTGGGGGAGGGGGATACAGATGAATGCCAACTGACCTTGAACCAGATTAAGCTGTTGGTGGTTTTTTTTTAGTGAATGAGGGAAATTTGGCCAGGACACTGGGGAAATTCCCCTTCTCTTTTCGATAAGTGCCATGGGATCTTTAACATCCACCTGAACTACCACCAATCCAGGCAGATGGGACCTCGGTTTAACATCTCAACAACCAAAGACGGCACTCTCAGAAGTGCAGCATCCTCTCATGCTGCACTAAAGTGTCAGTACTGGATATTAACCAAGTGTCAGATGTGGGAACTGAACCCACAGCCCTCTGATCTCCCAGCCTCAGAGGCAAATGTGCTACCTACTGAGCCACTGACACTGAAAATCAGACTCAAGCACAACTTTAGCTAAAATTGCCATATTGCTTATTAAAGTCATACATATTAGGACATACCATACAGTAATCCATGAAAAGGATCACTTCAAATCAGTTCATAAGGATTAAAACTGTGGCTCATTCAGGACTCTGGAGAGCAATTTGGTAAATGTGCATCGGAGTGTGAAATATGGAATTTTCATTGGGTTATATTATATTTAGTGCGGGCCATGCCTAGGCAATCTGCTTGGAAGCTTTGTGCTATGATGTGTACCTTGTAATGTATCAAGTCAATGGTGTTTAAGTGTATTTTGTGATGGTATTACTTGTAAGGACATTTTAGCTGATCAATAAAGACAGGTTGACTGAAATCGATAAATAAACTTCATGTGACCCCCTTGTTAAGTACCACAATATCCCATTCACTTATACTCCCTTCTGCAAACAGATCTCTCTAAAAATGCTAAGGGCTGAATTGCCTATAACCGTTACATTCCCAATTATCTTTCAAAATGCTATGTCATTAGCCATATGAAATTTCTTTTAATTATGCACATTCCCTTTATTATTAGTATGTATAGCTGTATGAATCTTAAACCTATCTGATGTTTCTGCTGTTTGTATTGTACATTTGACTGTAGACTTCTAATTAGACTATTATCTTTGGTAACCTCTTATGACTGATCTCTGGGTTTTACATAACATCATTACTTTTCAACTTCTTCTTTGCTGTTCAGCACCCTTTAATTTCATACAGATTCTGTTACCTAGGTCTGAATGTTTTCCCATGTTACTTTCATTTGATTTGAATAATATTACCTCTGTAAGTAGCTTAATTATCTATAACTTCTCAGCTACAATGTACTATATAAAAGTGTTGTTCATAACAGTCCTTCCCTCTTTCTTAATGCAAAACATTATACACACTGCACACAATAATTCAGATTCGCATTGTGATTCTTGTATAATTAATCTGCTTTAATTATGCTATTGTAGGCATCTTTTTTATACTCTTGATAATGGCTGTTCTTAATTAGGCTTCAACACATAGTAATGTTACTAGCAAACTCATATTTGCAAAAGAAACCTTGCTGGTATATACATTTCAGGAGGCATTTCTGATGTAAAATGTAGAGAAGGCCCCAGAGTTATTAATTTAAGTAAAATGTTTCACCAGGTAAACATACAGAGATAAGAACAATCTTGTTTACAGATGTGGCCTGGGAGAAAGGGAAAGGGAACAACAGAAAAGGATCAAGACAAATATACAAACAATATACAGCATGTCAGTAAATAATTACATCAGCAATAACACAGTATAAGTTTAAGATATACAGCATGAGGGGGGGACATTCATCTTAGCAATTTTACAGGCACGAACAGTGACACAAAGGTCAATGAACAGATTGGCAGGATGTTTGCCACCACAGAGCAGTTGGGGTGGGTAGATAAGACCCAGTCCAACAGAGTGTGGTTGGAAGAGTAATTACTGAAATGTGTAGGGTGGGCTGTCAATTGGTGGAGATTCAAGGCCATGAGTTTGGAGCGGAGAGAAGCAGACTTAGGTATAAGCCAATTAATGTTCAAAGCACCAAATATTATATGATCATGCCTTGGAGTGTCACTATGGGAGAGGCAACAGGAGATGATATCTGTAAGGGTTTCAGCATTTTTACCAGCGGAGCAGTAAATGCTAGAGATGAATTGGGGGCCAAATGGGGAACGGTAGTTTTGCCGCAAATTAACTAATGAAACCTAGGAACTGATACCTCAGAAGTGAGGGTAAAAGACAGTGATAGATGACATAGCCAGGAAGGGCAGTGTTAGAGGAGGAAGTCTTGGCAGATAGCCAGGTTTCAGACAGTACAGTACCAAGATATCAGGGGCAGTTTGTAATAGCCAGACCCTAATAAGGTCAATCTTAGGTGACTGCAAATGTTTATAAGATAGAAGTGGAAGCCCTTTGGTTGAGGTGTGGGTTGGCGGGGCATAGGGTGGGGCAGGGGAGGGCCTGGATTCAGTTCAATACCCCCCCAGCAACAGCAGTAAGCTTATTAACCTCTTGGGAGCACTGGTAAGTCACCAGGTAAGTAATTTCTTAGACTGACATCTCCCCCATCCCCCAAGGAGTAGATGTGAGGGGGGGGCATAAAAGGCCCAAGCAAGAAAAGAGGCAGCAGCCAAGGTGATCATTGTTTAGTAACTCGAAGCACGAATGTGAGTAATCATTGTTTAGTAACCGAAGTACTAATGTGAGTAATCATTGTTTAGTAAACCGAGCACAATGTGAGTAATCATTGTTTAGTAAACAAGCACCAATGTGAGTAATCATTGTTTAGTAACCAAGCATGAATGTGAGTAATCATTGTTTAGTAACCGAGCACGAATGTGAGTAATCATTGTTTAGTAACCAGCACCAATGTGAGTAATCATTGTTTAGTAACCGAGCACGAATGTGAGTAATCATTGTTTAGTAACCAACACGAATGTGAGTAATCATTGTTTAGTAACCGAGCACCAATGTGAGTAATCATTGTTTAGTAACCAAGCACGAATGTGAGTAATCATTGTTTAGTAACCGAAGCACCTAATGTGAGTAATCATTGTTTAGTAAACCGAGCACGAATGTGAGTAATCATTGTTTAGTAACCAAGCACCAATGTGAGTAATCATTGTTTAGTAACCGAGCACAATGTGAGTAATCATTGTTTAGTAACCAAGCACCTAATGTGAGTAATCATTGTTTAGCAACCAGAGCACCAATGTGAGTAATCATTGTTTAGTAACCAAGCACGAATGTGAGTAATCATTGTTTAGTAACCGAGCACCTAATGTGAGTAATCATTGTTTAGTAACCGAGCACGAATGTGAGTAATCATTGTTTAGTAACCGAAGCACGAATGTGAGTAATCATTGTTTAGTAACCGAACACGAATGTGAGTAATCATTGTTTAGTAACCGAAGCACGAATGTGAGTAATCATTGTTTAGTAAACCAAGCACGAATGTGAGTAATCATTGTTTAGTAACCGAGCACGAATGTGAGTAATCATTGTTTAGTAACCGCAACGAATGTGAGTAATCATTATTAGTAACCAAGCACAATGTGAGTAATCATTGTTTAGTAACCAAGCACGAATGTGAATAATCATTGTTTAGTAACCAAGCACGAATGTGAGTAATCATTGTTTAGTAACCAAGCACGAATGTGAGTAATCATTGTTTAGAAACCAAGCACGAATGTGAGTAATCATTGTTTAGTAACCAAGCACGAATGTGAGTAATCATTGTTTAGTAACCGAGCACCAATGTGAGTAATCATTGTTTAGTAACCGAGCACGAATGTGAGTAATCATTGTTTAGTAACCGAAAGCACGAATGTGAGTAATCATTGTTTAGTAACCGAGAACCAATGTGAGTAATCATTGTTTAGTAACCGAGCACGAATGTGAGTAATCATTGTTTAGTAACCAAGCACGAATGTGAGTAATCATTGTTTAGTAACCGAGCACGAATGTGAGTAATCATTGTTTAGTAACCAAGCACGAATGTGAGTAATCATTGTTTAGTAACCAAGCACGAATGTGAGTAATCATTGTTTAGTAACCAAGCACGAATGTGAGTAATCATTGTTTAGTAACCGAGCACGAATGTGAGTAATCATTGTTTAGTAACCGAAGCACGAATGTGAGTAATCATTGTTTAGTAACCGAGCACGAATGTGAGTAATCATTGTTTAGTAACCGAGCACGAATGTGAGTAAACCAAGCACGAATGTGAGTAATCATTGTTTAGTAAACCAGCATAATTGAGTAAACCAAGCACGAATGTGAGTAATCATTGTTTAGTAACCGAGACCAATGTGAGTAATCATTGTTTAGTAACCGACAACGAATGTGAGTAATCATTGTTTAGTAACCGAACGAATGTGAGTAATCATTGTTTAGTAACCAAGCACGATGTGAGTAATCATTGTTTAGTAACCAAGCACGAATGTGAGTAATCATTGTTTAGTAACCAAGCACGAATGTGAGTAATCATTGTTTAGTAACCAAGCACGAATGTGAGTAATCATTGTTTAGTAACCAAGCACGAATGTGAGTAATCATTGTTTAGTAACCGAGCACGAATGTGAGTAATCATTGTTTAGTAACCAAGCACGAATGTGAGTAATCATTGTTTAGTAACCAAGCACGAATGTGAATAATCATTGTTTAGTAACCAAGCATGAATGTGAATAATCATTGTTTAGTAACCAAGCATGAATGTGAGTAATCATTGTTTAGTAACCGAGCACGAATGTGAGTAATCATTGTTTAGTAACCAAGCATGAATGTGAATAATCATTGTTTAGTAACCAAGCATGAACGTGAATGTAAGCAGTAATGGAGCCAGTGGATGACAGAGTAGTGTGGTTGTGGTGATAGTTGGAGACAGAGAGCAGGCACTAGAATAACTGTTAGTAGCAGCAACATATTAGTCAAAGACCAAGTCTGGTTATAAGCAGTAGCAAGGTGTGGGCGACAGGTATGCAGTAGGCAAGGCTACTAATTAATAAGGCTGGGAATGTAAGTTTGCAGCACTCTATCAGGCTTAATTACTATATAAAGTACAGCAGAGCAATGGCAGGACACCCAGAATGGGGTGCACCAGTGACACTTAACACAAGTATTAGGAAAATATCACCACCCAGTTAATTGCTACTGACTTGGTCCTTACAACTAGGGACAGTATAGGGGAGACCACAGTTCAGGAACCATTGAGAACCACCAATTATCAGACCATGTGGTTCAATGTCAAGTTAGAGTCAGAACAGATACCCAGACAAAAGTTTTGGATTTCAGAAGGAACAGTTTTGGGAGGATGCCATAAATCCTGATAGAGAGACTGGAGGGGGTGGGAATAGCAGCAGGGCTGGATAGTAACTGGGATTTAACCACAAAAAGGGGTTTTAGAAGCTATAAGTCTTTGTATATAGGTGGAGGGTGCAAGCAAGTGAGGAGGAAACCACTGTGGTACCCAAAGGAAGTGGGGAGGCTGTGAGGAGAAAGGAAGGCTTTTAAAAGTCAAGACCAACCAATCAGAGGAAGATAAAGAAGAGTATTTTAAAGAGGCGAGGGAGGCCATGAGGAGGGTAAAGTTGAATAGTCAGTTGAGGACAGTAGAGGGAGTGAAGAAGGGGGATAAAGTGTTCTTCCAATACATATGGGAGAAATGGAAATCCAAAGAGGGGACAGTTAGACTAAGAAGCAGAGAAGGGTGGAAGGAGGAAGACAAAGGAAAGGCAGAAATACAGTACTGAACCAGTATTTATGATTGGAATCCATGGTAGAGGATAAGAGGCCACTGTCTGAATGTGCCATCAAAGCCAGTGAAGCAGCTGGGGTGGGTGGATGTTAATGGGAAACAATTATGACGGATGGGTATTGCAATGACTGAAAGCATAAAAGCTAGAAAATCACTGAGCACAGATGGGCTACATTCACAAGTACCGAAAGACATTTTGCAAGTTCTGTCTGACTGCTGGCAGATCTCTTTAACTGAACCTTGGAAACAGGGATAATACCATGGGAATGGAGGAGAACAGATGTGGTGCCCCTTCACAAAAGCGAAAGCGGGGATGAACCAGGAAACTATAAACTGGTCAATCTGATTTCTCTAGGAGGGAAGTTACTTGAGGCCATAATAGAAGAGAGGCTGGTGAGGTTCCTGCAGGCAAATGGTCTTCAAGACACTAAGCAGCATAGGTTATTTGGAGGGCGGTCATGTCGGAAGAACCTGAGGAGGTATACAAGGGTCTAGCAGTTGACGTACTGTACCTGGACTTTAGCAAAGCCTTCAGTTTTGGCCCATGTAGATGGCTGGTCAAAAACTGTATGACCTCAGGGTAGGAAATAGGATTATAGAATTGGTAAGGAATTGGCTGAGTGGGAGAACCCAGAGGGTTGTCCTCAATGGAAAGTACTCAAAAGTCAGGGAGGTCACCAGTGGGGTGCCACAGGGATCAGTCTTGAAATCGGTCCTCTTTAACATCTTTATCTATGACAGTGTGGTAGGGATTCAGGAGAAGATATGCCTCTTCTTATATAACACAAAGATCTGCGAAACAGCAAACAGCAAAGGGGGGGTGTTAATGCCATGAGGGAGGATTTAAAAAGATTACAGAAATTATCTAGTATATGGCAGTTAAATTTTAATTTAAAGAAGTGTAAGGTATTGCACATAGGAGCCAAGAACCCAAGAACAGTTCCCAAAAGAATGGGAGGAATAGAGGCTGAGATAATGACAGAGGAAAGGACCTGGGGATAATTATGAACAATTTTACAACATCAGCCCTGTGGAACAAGGCAGTGGGAAGGAAATAGAGTGCCAGTATGTATAGGATGGGCTATCAGCAGTAGAAGGAGGGGTGATCTGGAGCCACACTACAGGGATAGGGTGGAGGCAGTGCAGAGGAGGGTAACCAAAATAATCCAGGGATAATAATGGTGGTTCTACCTGGACAGGTTAAAAGACCTCAACATGTGCACTCTGGGGGCAAGAAGTGAGAGGGCGATATAACAGGAATGTGCAAGTACCTTCCTGGAATAAACAAGGCGGACAGCAGATAGCTGTTCACACTGAGTGTAAACACAGGCACCAGGAGGAACTCAATGACACTGGCATGGGGGAGATAAAAGGAGGGCATCAAGAAATATTTTTTCAGCCGGCCCAGTGGTGCTGAGGGTTGAGGCGCTGGATGCCACACCTTGCACCATGCCAGCGACCCACGTTCGGGAACGAGCCGGTCGGCAGGGAGGGTGAAGGATTGAGCGCCCTCGGACTGCTCTCCTTCCCCGAAGGGGGATTTCACCAACCGATGTACTGGTGACCTCTAGAGGAGGCCAGCACTAGTACTCAGTCGCGAACGCTGGGGATCGGAGCTGGCAGACGCCCCTCAGGCGTGGAGCATGCATCAGCCGAGCTGGACATCATTGCACATCCGAGCTCTCGGGAGTTCAAGAAAAGTGGAAAACAACAGCACCATAGATAGGCAAAGGCACCAAGTCCCCATGCCCTTCGCTGGCCATCCCATCTGTTCTTCCAGGTCCTTCACCTCAGTCCAGCCCTGCAGCCGGAGTCTGAATCCAAGAGCGCCCCAAGAGGCGGGAGGCGTCCCACCCTGGGAGGGTTAGACCAGGTGTGGCTGCAGGGGGTGAGGAGAGAGAAGGTTCAGATCGAGGGCCTCTGGTGGGCAGAATCAGGGCTCGATGCCCAAGAGAATTCATGGGCCGTGACCGGAGGGAAATAAGTTGACAAAAAAAAAAAGAATATTTTTTCATGGAACGGGTGGTGGACAGGTGAAACAAACTGCAATGAAAAGATGTTTGTGCTAAATCAAAGAACAGATTCAAACATGGGAACAATAGGCGTATGGAATTGGTAAAGGTGGTAAAAGAAGTAGAATGAATGAGTGAATGAACACTAGAGCCCACACATCCAACCTTAAAGGGACACTGTCAGCTTTTGGACCGATTTTCAGTCTCTCTTTACTGAGTGTACCTGCCACTACTATGAGTTATTATGTGTATACTTTGTAAGTAATAAGAGTATTTGAGCCAGAAACCCATTGGCTAATGCACTGGCAGCCTAGCTCTGATTGGCTGCAGCACTTGCTGGCTGTTTCGGGCTGTTGTCTGCAGCTTTGGTCGTACGGAATCTGGCCGTTGACAAACTCTGCATTTTATTTCTGCTTGTTCTTATTCCATTCTGATTTTCGGCCCTTCCCCACACCCCCTTCCCCAGGCTACCTTAAATAGTCACTGGCTCCTCCCACTTCGAGGAAGTTCGTATCATTGGGCATTTATTTTGTGCCATCTGTCCTATTACTTAAAGAAGCACACCTCATTGCTAAACTTGATTGCTTGTGAACCCACCTAGCCATCTGTTGCTCATTCATTTAAAGGATTACAGCTTTTTTTCTGGCAAGCTGTGTGCCCGTGAAACCTTTAAGGATAACCTACCCCCCATGCTGCAGGTTTTTTGTTGCAGTATCCCTGTGCTCCTCCTCCTGCCTCTTGATCCAGACAATTTTTTATGCCACGACTAACTCTGTGATCTGAATTAAGTATGAACACCAGTTATTTGCAGCTCTGTCTCCTCCTACTATTCTCCCTTGTAACATACAGCATTCAACTGCAGCACACTAACAGTTCATACGAAGCTTGCACCGTGGCTGACTGTTTGGGTACAGCTGGCACTTCAATATTCTGTACTTGGGTACTTTAGTTATCAAAACTGGTACTGGTATTTCAGTTAACAGTACTGGGACCTTTAGTGCAGACACCCTGGCAGTCTGGAACCCTATCAGGGAGAGGCCCATGGAATGTATGCCTCCGTCGCCACCTTTGGTTTCCCAGCTCTCTCTGACCTTTTCGGCTAGAGTTCTTGTCTGTATGATGTTAGACACCCTTGGTTTCCGCCTCAATAATCCTCCCACCTTACTTGAATATCCATGCAAATGAAAACGGATTAGAGCTCACAGACTGTTACTCGGGGCCATCAAGAATCTCTTGCTGCTCCTGTTTTTATGTTCTGGCAACATCGAGCTAAACCCAAGTCCACCCAAGGTCCTCTCCTCGCCTCTCCTCTCTTGCAGACTTAGCCAATATCAGAGGTGTGAGTTTCATGCATGACAATGTGTACAGCCTACTAAAGAAGTTTGCTTCTATACAGGCTTGGATTTTTCATACTAAACCTGATGTCTTGGTGGTCTCCGAGTCCTGGCTCAAACCTGGTACCACAGACTTTGAGATGAACATACCATCCCATACCATTTTCAGAACTGATAGCAATCAAGAGGTGGTGGAGTTGCAATCTATGTCCATGATAAGTTCCCAGCCTCTGTTATTAATTCTACCTCAATTCTCAAAGAATATGAAAGCCTGACTCTTAAAGTCGAGCTATCCCCATCTGTATCCTTCTGTGTCGTAGGATGCTATAAGCCCCCATCGGCTGGACTACTGCTGTTAGACCATTTAAGCAGCATAATAGGGTCCATGACCTCAGAATTTATTATATTGGGTGACTTTAACCTGGACTGGTATTCCAGCAGCTCCAAACCACTCAAAAACCTTTGTGACTCCTCGGTCTATCCCAACTTATAATGGAAGTAACGCACCCAAACAAAAAGAACCTAAATAACAGCACACTGCTGGACCTTATCCCAGTAAATAAATCCCACCTGTGCTCTCATGCTGGTGTACTTTTCTCTGATATCAGTGACCACTGTTTCGTTGCCTGTGTGAGAACTGCCCCAAAATCAGCATCTACATCCAGATTCACTGTTAAGAGAAACCAACATAATTTCAACCCTTGTGTATTTATATCTGACCTACATGACTCTCTGAGATGACAGGAGTTCTATGTAGCAAAAACAGTAAACATGGCATATGATATCTTCCAGGAAATTGTACTCTGGGCTCTTGACAAACATGCACCCCAGTTAAAAAACGCACCAAGAGAAAATCATGCCCATGGTTTACGGCTGATTTGAAGGCTGCCCTACTCAATAGGGACTTGCTCTGGAAAAATGCATGGAGAACTAAGCTCCCAGCAGACTGGAATTCATTTAGGAGGACAAGGAACCTTTGCACTAAGATGGTCAAAGAGGCCAAGGCTAATTACTACAGGGCTGAATTCGATGCCTCTTCCAAGTGTTCTGCTAAATTCTGGAAAACCCTTAAAGAGACTGAAGGTCACATGTCTTCCACCTCCTTACATGCAAAAGTATCCATTGGTGGCACCACAGTGACTGATAAACAGTCAATCCTTGACCAGCTTAGTAATCATTTTGCTACTGCAGGGCTAGCCTTCGATACTTCTCCCACCAATACCCTTTGTTCCCAACTCAGGCCACAAGTCCTAGTACCTCCAGTTATTGATGCAGTGTTTTCCTTACAACCTGCTTTCCAGAAAGAGGTTTAAAATGTATTCCTTCACTTGGATATCAGAAAGAGCGGTGGTGCAGACCCCATAGAGCCACATTCCCTAAAAATCAGTCTCTAAGCCCTGACGGTGCCAATCACGCATCTCTTTATCTATCCTGCATGGTGAAATTCCTCCCATATGGAAAACTGCCCATTTGATTCCCTTATTCAAATCTGGGAATCCTAGTGACCTCAATAACTACAGGCCAATCTCCTTACTCCCTATCCTATCCAAAATGTTAGAGAGGATAGTAAGTACACAGCTTAGAAACTTCTAGAAACTGCAAATCTATTAAACCCTCTACAATCAGGATTCTAGCCATGCCATAGCACCATTTTGGCCCTTGCAAAGGTTATCAATGACTGGCAGGAAGCCTTGGATACCAAGAACTTTGTGTGTGCAGTATTTCTGGACCTAAGCAAGGCATTTGATACTGTTGACCATGAATTGCTCTTGGCATCCCTACGAAATATCAGCGTGGCCTCCCCGCTGAGATGATTCTCAAACTATCTCATAGGTCGTCATCAGCAGGTAAAAGCGGAAGGTGATTTCTCACCACTGAAACCACTTTTGAGGGGTGTGCCACAAGACTATTCTGGGACTGCTGCTTTTCACAATCTACTGTATATTAATGGAATTGACATAGGACTCAAATCTGCTAACATTCATCTATTCGCCAATGATACGGTACTTTACATTGACAGACTTACTCCTGAAGCAGCATGCATGCATGGATCTCCAGCAGGAGTTTAATCAGTTGCAATTACAATTACTGAACCAGAAACTACTCTTGAATGCAAAAAAAATGAAGGCAATGCTCGTCTCATCCTTTACTAATGCTAACAGCCCTACTACACAAGGATTTGTTCCCCAGATTACTATACTCCTTGGCAGGGTCGGTTCAATTAGGTTCAATGTGGGGGGGCCAAAGAATCTCCACTGACGTTGCAGGGGGCCTGGAGGCCGCCTAGGCCCCCAGAAAATGTTACACTTTTTGAAGTGTTTTGGTGTCTCTTTTTTAATCTTTCACAGCGTTTACTTCATGTAAATAAATTACGTCATGTCAAGAATTTATTCTAATTAATAATAATCTACTTAGATTAATTACCTTTAATGGTGCTGTGCAGTACATTCCTTCTTGTACCCAGCATGCACAAATGCTGCTTGACATAATCCCCCCTGCAGCAGTTGACTGATACTGCTCACATTACTCTTGTATGAGGTGAGACCAGCAGTGCCAGGTTGTTTTTATAGCAGGTGCACAGAAGATGAGCTGAAGCTTCAACATCTCAAAGTCAATGCATTTCTTAACAGGTACTCCTTCCTGCCCCTCTTTAATTTCAAGATGCCTAAATTCTGAGACCAGATCACAGACCAGATTGGGGGTGAGTGGTCAATGGGCCTGACCAATGGAAGGGGAAAGGGTGGAGAGTGCAAGGACAGTGAAGAGACAAGAAAATGGTCAATGACAATTTAAGCTTCCCAACTCCATCAGTGTTTTAAAAAAAAAAACCCTACCAGATACCACACACAACAGCCAGAGAGCAGGAAGAGCTTTTAACATTTAATGGGTATATATAACTGCTACAGTTAAAAAGTAGTAAACTATCTCCATCTCAGATTTGTTTTTGAAGGACACCACTGCGGAAATAGTAAACCCATAGGTACATATATAATGATGGCAGAAAACTCTGGACAGTACTCGTGTCCAAACTGGGTTGTCAATGTCTATCCTAGATTCCTGGTCACCCTGCCCATGCCCATAGCAGTCATCTACAGGCTGCTGCCACACAAGAAGAAACATTACATCAGTTGGCGCCATGAACACAGTGCGCCTCAGGAGGAGGATGGACGATAAGGGGTGTTTCAAAACCAGCAATTTTGTCAGATTTGTTTTCCTTTATTATAAAAGACAGCCCATCTCACTCCAGAGCAGCAATGACACATAGCAAACACACTTGCTAATCAACTGCTGGTACCACAGATAATCACTACATTTTAGCCCTTTGGCAATGGGTCAGATGCAGTTGTTTGCTGCAGTAACCCCACCAAAACATCCAGACTGAATAGGTTATAGTTCACAAATGTTACAAAATCATCAAGTCACACAAAAACCTCTTGTTACAGCTAAATGTGCTCTGAGCACAAAACACACTGTGTGGAAGGGGTGAGGGCTTCAAATAATAAAAGTATGTCCCAATGCCACATGAAGCCACACATTCACAAATAAAAAAACAAACTGATATTAGGCAGAAAACACAAATCAAAGCCACTCTTATTTAATAGGCACCAGATGAGTGACTGAGGTCAATTGTCAAATCCACCCGTTTCCCATAACAGTATGATCTGCAGTACAGATTAATCTGTTATGGCAAAAATGGCTGAATTTGACAATTTATCTCTGTCACTCAGCCTGGGATCTGGCACTTCCATTACCCACAAAGAAAAAATAAATAAATTAGCCAGCAAAAGCTAACCTGAACCACTCTGAATTAATAGGCAGCAGTAGCAGTACAAATCATACTGTTGTGGAAAATGGCAGGATTCAACAATTTACTACAGTCACTCAGGATTTAGAACTTCGATTACCCACAAATAAAAACATTAGGCAGCAAACACAAATCAGAACCACACCACTCTTAATTAATAGGCACAGAACAGATCATACTTCTGTGTAAAAAGGCAGGATTTGATCATGAATTTATTACCTCAGTCACTCAGTATCTGGCACTTCTATTACCTGCCAGCCAACTCAGTTTAACTACCACTATGCCATGTTCCCACTCTAACTAGTGGTAGCTGTGTGCCGATATTTCATTGGCTTGAATGAAGAATTAATTTATTGGTTCCCCAGTAGTACTTGCACATTGCACTCATCACCATAGTAATACTAGGAGAAGCAATGGACAAATTCTATATTCAAAGTTACATAGTAACCTGGCAGACAGATAACTGTATGGATAGTATTACCGTCATGATATTGGTATATGATTGGTGTTCATAAGCAGCTGATTGTACCCCACAACTGAAATTTAAATTTCTGTGCTGCATATATTGGTTGCGAATAATATATACAGACCATGTATACATTAATAAAAAAAATTACACAGTGTCAAAAGTGGGAGGGCCAGCATACATATGTGGCCCACTCAGGAATATAACTGATGGGCCATGGCTGGTCCACCCTCCCCCCAGTTTAGCCACCCTTGGTCCTTGGCGTAACTACTAGAATTTGTAACTAAATTCTAATATCTTCGGTCTGGATTGACTAGAAGCCTCCTTCCTCATGTATATCGAGAAACTGATGAAAAGCTCAGGTAGAGGCTTGGCCTCTTTCACAGAAACAAAAATCTGCTTACCCAGGATGCAAAGAAGAGACTAGTACTCACCATATTCCTATCGTGCTGGACTATGCTGACTACTTGTTCTGGATGGCCCTACTACTGCACTAACCAAACTAGATACTCTATACCATACAGCCATAAGATTCATCACCAGTGCTCCATATTCTACACACCACTGCTCCTATATGCTGCAGTAGGATGGACAAAATGCCACTTTCTGGATGTACAGAGCAATCACTAAAAACTACCTCTATACATATCAGATTGTCTTCCACTAAGTGTGGTAGGTAAGTATATCCTGAGAAGTGCCTCCTATATCTCATTTACTGTACCCAAAGTCAAATCGCGTTTTGGTATTTCATCTATAAGCTACGCGCTACCCTTGCTATGGAACAACGTATAAAAATCCTTGAAATTGGTCCATCCTATCAATTTCTCAGCATTCAAAATGCTTTACGTATGCTCTGTCAAGGAGTCTTGTAACTGCTTCCTCTGATTAGCCCTGTGTTCCCCTGGCACCTGTTATCTACCACACCCCTTTCCTCCTCCCTCTCTTGGACTTGGCAAATATTCCTCTGATGTCACCAACTGTCCCTTACCTTCACTGGCTCACTTTACTGGTCCCCTTCTTTTTCAAAAAATGTTTGGTTTTGTATGCCTTTTTCCCCTTATCTATGCTTCAGGCCTACCTCTACATTCTCTTCCTTTGTTTTTATGCTTTAAGCCTGCCTTCATATTATCTTCCTTTGTTTTTACTCTGTGCCCCACACATAAGGTTTTCATTAAATTACATGTAAATGCTATGCTACGCTAGGTACCTGCCTGTATTCTTCAGCATGGTTAAATAAAGATTTTGATTGATTGATGTAAACATAAACACCCAGCCTTATCCCGTACAGTCTGCTCCTTTCCGGCAGCCCAAAAATGCTGTAGCGACTGATCATGCCGAACTTGTGCATGAATGAGTTTGATGTATTTTTGAGTCATATAAAAAAATTATATGGCTGCATTCCTTGAACTGAGATGATTTTGGTCATATTTTTCTATTTTAGAAAGGAGGGTTACTTCAGTTTAAAATTGCAGCTTGAAAAGTGAAACGGGCATATATGTGCATGCACCAAGTTCAGTTTCACTTTTCAAACTGCAATTTCAAATTGAATTATTTTAAAATAACTGTATCTGGTGGTCAGAAATTCTACAAATACTGTGTGATTATATTATACCTAATGTGACAGTACCAGAAATTGGCTAACAGCAGAGGTGATCCTTATTTTAAAAAGGTCAACAAGGAAAACCAATAAATTATAGACCAATGTTGCTACAATGCATACCAACAAAATCTTTACTAGGTATTGTTAGAGGTATTGTTAGAGAAATTGAGTTTTTCAACAGAAGAATGTAAATTACTCAATGATAGACAGTTTGGTTTTAGAGAGTTTTTTTCACTGTTGATGGTATATTTATTTTGGACCACCTAATAAGAAGATCAAAGGCCTATAAATAAAATGGCTTATATTTAGCTTTCTTAGATATGCAAGCAACATTTAATAATGTTAATAGGAATATACTACAGGACATCCTAGAATCTTGAATTTATACTGAGATTACATATGCATACAAAGATTTAGATTAGATATAGCTGTGATGTTAAATTAACTGAAGAAATTAGTACCCCACTCTTCAACCTCTGCATTGATACACTGGCACATGACTTGAAAAAATCAAAATAGACATTCCAAAAATAAACAGCAGACAAATTCATATTTTATTATATGCAGATGATGCTGTATTAATCTCAAAGTCAGCTGATGGTCTACAACGTGCCATAGATCAAGTATCAGTTACCATAGAAAAGTTGAAATTACAGCTTAATGTACATAAATAAAAAATCTTAATAACTGACAAACCAAAGACTCTCCATTTCAGATGGAAGGTAAAGGGACATCCAATTAAGGAAGTAGATAATTTCACCTATCTTTGGGGTTAGTATTACAAAACCCCATTTTTGAAGTAAACACATAGAAACTGTAAAGAAAAGAGGTAGACAAGGATTTCTGGCTATAAATAAATTCACTAAATAACACGTAAATATTTCTGCTGTTGCAACACAGTGTGTTTATGAAATTAAAGTCAATTCAAGTTTACCTTACAGTGTGGAAATCTGGGGTACATCAAAAATGGTGGTTAATTTAAATCAATTCAAAATTTATATTTAAGTCTTATTCGGACTACCATAATTTATCCCAGCAGAATAATTAAGGGTAGAATTGAGGTCCTGATTTAAGAACAATTACATATATTAAATATATTAAATTCTTCTGTAGGATGGTTAACAATATTTGGATGTGCCAGTGTGAGGCCATAGAATCCATAAGACGGAGATCTTTGGCCTCTTTTAAGCACTGGACGTGTTTAAAGAAATAGATACAAAACTAAAAATAAATGGTCTGGAAAGTATCTTAGGAGACTGGAACACATCTGATGTACAGAATTTTAAGTTAGAGTAAGCAAAGGTTCATAAATGTTTCTAAACAAAACAGACACAGAAAGAATGAATAATACAAAAAAATGCTTGCATTATAAAGCCCTAAAATCAAACTCCATAAGAGAAATATTAAATACTGCCAGAATAGCCTTTGTGTAAAAACTATAGTAAGACTACATTTTGAGTAACGCCGGAGAAATACAAGTCCTGTGAATTGTCCAGAGTTTGTGAAAAACAGATTGTAAGAGCAGATGCTCAGGGAAAGGGACTACAAAATGTACATCTTATTAGAATATAATATATGAGCTGTTAATCTTAGGAAATCATCATTTCCTAAGGTTGTTAACTATCGATGTGATGTAGAAATGTTGTTAACCTATCGATGCTACGCCACATCGAGAGGTTAACAACGGCGCATCGGGTCTGCATGTGCGCCGCCTTTTTACACTGGGAACCAATGGATGAATGCAGCGGTTAGGGGAGGACTGAACGGTCAAGGCGGTGACTATATTTCAAAAAGTAAGCAGCCGCTTTTCCTTTTTACGAGGACCATACACTAGAAAATATCAGAGGAATCCCTCTATCGCACTGTCATTGTTAATAGTATTCGAGGTTGTTATGGTGATGTAAACCTCTTCGAGCCGCTCGAGGTTTACACGGGTCAAACTGGCAACCTCTCGACAGTTAACAGACTGGTTACCGATAGAGGACCATACATTATCCTCTCTCGTCTCATATTAGAAAATCATAGAAACAAATGGTTATCTGAACTGTTGACTACTCCAGCACGTAAGACAAATGATGAAATAGCAAAATCTTTACTAACTCAGATATCTCTGTACTGCATGCTTCAGCAAGATTCGTAATGCCTGAAAATTGGATGAAATTGTAAGAGTTCAATATGAATACAAATGTTTAATTCTCATATAAATTGTGTCATGTTATATATGCATATTGTTTAATTAACTTTTTTTAACTTTACCATGTTCAGCTGTAATGACTATACATATTTTTTTATCAATAAACTTTGAAACATATGTATTTGTTTATATTCTTTGCAAAAACTTTGTTAATCCACTCGTTAGGGTTGAAGCAACAAAAGTAGGGAAATGTGGTGTTAGGGTTTCCAACCCTAACACCCCACCCCCATCCACCAGACAGCAACAGGAAAAATCATTACTGTTTTACCTCTCCTGAGTCTTCGGTAATCAGGAATGAGATGTGCCTTGGGGTTGTCAGCCCTAACGCTCACCCCATGAAAGAAGCTGAGATGTATAGAGTATATGAAAATGGGGTGAGCATTAGGGCTGACTACTCCATTGCACACCCTATGCCTGATTAGTGACAGGAGAGGAGAAACAGTAATGTTTTTTCCTGTTGCTGTCTAGTGGGTGGGGGTAGGGTGTTAGGGTTGGAACCCCTAATACCCAACACCACATTTCCCTACTTTTGTCACTTCAACCCTAACTTGTGCATTAATGACATTTTTGCAAAGAATTTCCTTACTTTTTGAGATAGTGTAATTGAATCTTTATTTGTCTGTGGGAGTGCAGGGCCCTATGGACCCTGCCCTCCCATCCCTCCTTAGATGTGTACATTTGTAATAAAACAGGGATGAGATTGTCAGCATAGCCTTCTTATTACCCCCAGCTCATGAACCCAATAATAAAATTTTGAAATCCCCACCAAAACATGATTCTGCACCATTGTAATGCCACTGCACACCACAGGTGCAAGAACACAGTTTGGCCAGGGTTTGAAAAATGACAGCTGTCACATCCATGAGGTGGTGTAAAAAGATGTCTATGCTGACAATTTCAAGTCAAAATATTTAAAATTGCCAAAGTTACTAGGGAGCATAGCAAATTTCAAGCGTATGCATGATAACTTGCCATTTTTATATCTGAACTAAAATCTCAACATAACCTTCTTATGACTCTCACCTGATGAACAAGGACAGTGAAAATTTTCAAATCCCACCTGAAAGGTAAGTTCACCAAGTGACTGTGAAATTGCCTTTCCAGCCAGATTGCATACTTCCACTGACATTGTTCATGATATGGTATCTCATAAAACCATGTTGAAACTTTGGTGTAAAAATATGAAAAAAGGCAAAGTTATGCACAAAAAGTTGAAAACCCCATTGAAATACATTCATTCCTCATATGAAAAAGATCTTGTTTCTTGACTCTCATACTAAACAAGAATCTTGCTTCATATTATGTGATACAAAACAAGATTTTTTAATGTTAAAAAATATATATTTTAAAGGCATTTCAGTAACAGATAAGTACAGACTCCAGCTAAGGGGGTCCTGATAAGCAAGCTACATGTGTTGGCAGAATATCATTTTTGGGGCGGGGGGTCCAAATTTGAATTCTGAGGCAAAACTGAAAACATAATGGCAGTCAAACGGAAAAAGATTTTCCTTGAATGAAAAAGAATGATGTCAATGCAACAAAAGAATTCCTTTTTCGTTTCATACAGCTATCTTGAGGTGCTTACTGAGCATGCTCAGAACTAATTTATGACAATTTTAAATTGGAATAACTTTGGAACAGATGAAAATTTTTTCAGCAAACCAGCAAAAGGTCCATCTATGAGTCAGCTCCTTTCTACCCTGAAATTTGCAGACCAAAATTCCAAATCATTTGGGCTGTAGCCAAATTCAAAGAAATCCCATTTAAGCCAATGGGAAAAAAACTATGAAAAATGCACTTTTTTCACTATCCAGATCTCGGAAACTACACATCTGACCAAAACTAAACTGAGTACATTCAGAGAGCTACTACACAGTACTACACATGCACATTTTCATGTAAATCTGTCAAATAGTTGCAAAGATATTAAAGTGCAAAATTTCAAGTTTAACGTAGAAACCCCAGCTCAACCCTAACTATAGTGGTGCTGCCGCACCACTACATTGCATGGTGAAATCTGTCTACAAGCAGGTTGTGCAATACAACACATTTTGAGGGGGCTTAAGAGGCACAGCTACATTTTGAGTGGGTTTTTAATTTGTCAGGATTGTCAAGCTAGATAGAGAGCCCTGCCTTCTATCAAGGCTCTCTCCACTTTTAGTCAGGGCTTGGAGAAACTGCAGGAGTGTGACCCTTGAACTGGGTCAGTGTCAGGAACCAGGAATGATCAGAGGCAGAAATGGTAGTTTACTCACCTGGTAAATGTGATTGTGTTACTGTATATCCATGGCACTCCTATTCCTTACCCTAGGGTTATGTATACCTGATAGGCTGCTGATGCACATGTGATCTAGTGTTGAATTTGACTCCTCCACCAAGCCCCCTCTGTATCCCTCTAGCATTCAGTTTTGAGACTTCCAGTGCTGTGAAAAAATTAGTTATTCTCCATGCACAGACAGTATATGAGTTATTTGAGACTATAATGGATTTTAACAATCTACTTTATTATAATTTGTACCTGGGTATATTGCAAACTATGCCTCTATGAGACCTAAAACCAGGCTAATGAATTAGTATTGGTAAGGCATTCAATTGAATGCTATAGAATTGTAAAACTATAAAAATAACAATCATAATAACAGTAATCCACCTGTATCCTGATCCCCAGGTGGGCCGGAGTGCCATGGATATACAGTAACACAATCACCTTTACCAGATGAGTAAATTACCATTGTGTTGCCTGTATATCCATGGCACTCCCATTCCTTACCATAGGGTCTGTAAAAAGCAGTGCCCCTGAATTAGGGTGGGGGGAGCTGTCTGCAGTCTAGTCTAACAGGTGGCAGTCAAGAGCACCTTCTGTCCAAAAGTGTTTCTTTTTGGTAGTTTTGTGTCCAAGCTGTAGCGTCTTGTGAATGTGTGGTTTGTGGACCAGGTTGCAGCCGCACAGATCTCTTGGGCTGTCGCTGTGTTCCTTTCTTACCAGGATGTTGCCACTGTCCTGGTTGAGTGTGCCTTTATCCCCATGGGTGGAACCTTGTGGCTTGCTCTATACACCCCTGTAATGGTCTTCTTTAGTCATGTAGCAACTGTGGCTCTTGCTGCTGCTGATCCTTTTTTGTGACCTGCAGAAATCACATAATAGTCTTTCCGTGTGTCTGAGTGGTGCTGTTCTTTCTATATACATTTGAATTTTCTTGACATCCAATTTATGGAGGGCCCTCTCTCATTCATCTGAGAGCTCCTCAAAAATGTCAGGAGTTCTATTGTTTGGTCTTGTGGAATTTGGAATTGATCTTTGAATGAACGAGGGTACTGTCGAGTGTGACCCTGTTCGGGAAGGTAGTGGAGGATTCTCACATGATAATGCTGTCAATTCTACAACTCTGCAGGTGAAGCATATTGCCACTAGGAAGGCGTTTTAGTCCAACTGGTATACCTCGATACTTGAGATTGGCTCAAAGAGTTCTCGGTGAGGGCATTTAGTACTAGTGTTAGGTCCCATGTAGGTATATTATGTTTAACTCGGGACGTAAATTGGTTGCTGCTTTGAGGAAGTGGATAGTGTCCTGGTGTGAGCCCGTTGACCCTTCTGTAGTCCTGGTTGCTGCTCCTATTGCCGATAATTGGACCTTCAGGATAGAGATGGCTAGGGCCTTGTTGAGCCCCTGCTGTAGATACAGTAGAATGTCAGATATTGAAGGTGATTCTGGTTGGATTCCCTTCGAGCAGCACCAGGATGAAAAT
This sequence comes from Neoceratodus forsteri, assembly GCA_016271365.2. Taxonomy (NCBI): domain Eukaryota; kingdom Metazoa; phylum Chordata; order Ceratodontiformes; family Ceratodontidae; genus Neoceratodus; species Neoceratodus forsteri. The sequence goes on from JADMNL010000027.1 coordinate 27,127,935, forward strand.
CTTTTCTATTGTCTAGAGTAAGTCGATGTGGTGGTGTTATGTCATGACTGAATCATGGTATCTGACTGTTTCATGGTACCCTGCCTTTAGCAATCTCTCCCTTTCAGGAGCCAGGCTGTGCGTCTTAGATTGCCGGGGTTTGGGTGAGTCACTGGCCCTTGTATCAGTATGGCCGGTCGTATCTGTAGAGTCAAGCTGTCCCTAGCCATCGCTATGATTGTGGTGAACCAAGCCCTTCTTGGCCAATAAGGTGTTATAAGTATTATCATTCTCCATGATTGACAGATCTTCAAGAGTACTTGTGTTATTAGAGGCAGTGGGGAAAACACGTAGGCATAGTCATGTGTCCATGGTATTGATAGGGCATCCACCCCCCGTTGATTGTGGTTCCTTGAACCTGGAATAGAATTTGTTGGACTGTGCATTCTTGCTGGTCGCCATGAGATCCATGGTTATTTTGCCCCATCTCCTCTGGACTCGATGGAAGATGTCTGGATGGAGCTGCCATTCCCCTGGATTTATCTGTTCTTGGCTCAGCCAATCTGCCATCGTGTTCAGTTTTCCTGCCAGGTGAAGAGCTGTAATCTGAGGTCCTGTTGTGCCCATGATATTATGGCGTTCATCTCCCGTTGGAGTCCTATGCTCTTGGTACCCCCCCCCGCTTGGTTATGTATGCCACTGTTACCTTGTTGTCTGACCGTATTAGTATTGACTTGCGTGCAATTTGTATTTGAAAGGCTATCAGCACCTTGTGCACCGCTCTCATCTCCAGTACATTGATTGGCATTTTCTTCTCTCTGGGTGACCATCAGCCCTGAGCTGATTGAAATCCCATGGATGCTCCCCATACCCATAGACTTGCATCTGTTTCTATGGTGGCATCGCGTGATCTCTCTAGGGGTTGGCCCTTGGAGAGGTGTTGTTCATTTGTCCACCAGTGTAGTGATGTTCTGACCCTTTCTGTCATTTTTATTTTCTGTTGCATGTTTTCTTCTGTTGGTGATCCGTATTGTAGTAGTAGCATCTGCAGTGGCCGCATGTACCATCTTGCCCAAGGGATCAGATCTATGCATGAGGACATGCATCCCAGGAGCTGTGAGACCTGATCCATGGTTGGAGCCATGATGCCTAAGAGACAATGTGTCAATTTTATGATGATGTCGATTCTCATTTCGGTCGGTCTGACTAGAAAATTGCAACTACTAATTCGGCTTCTTTCTTCTTGACTAAGTTGCCTATATCCAGCCTCAAGTTTCAGCGCTTCCACAGAATACTGAAGTCGAATATCAGTTATTTTTTTTTTTTCTATGTCTCCTCCACTGCCCCACAGAGCCATTCCATCTGGGCACTTATGAGCCTGCATGCTGGCCCTCCGGTCCCTCCATCAAGCCATGGAAACCCCGGCGGGCGGGCGGCAATCCCCGGATCTTGAAATCTTGTCAGGGTCCTGGGTCGCAGGCAGTCGCTGGCACATCGGGACCCGGCTCGGTGCTCCGTGGAGTTTGTTTCCCATGTTCCTCACGGGACGCTATGTGCCTGAGCATCAAGGCATCTGCTGGCATCCGCAACATCCCCCCCTCCTTCCACAAAGGAGCAGTCTCCACGGCTGATTGGCTGCCAGCCTCCGCCTGTAACTAATCATGCCCCTGAGACTCCAGCTTGCTGTCGTTTCCCCCAGCCTCCGCCAGGGGGCGCCGCTTGCCGGTATGGAAATCCCTCCCCCAGAGAAGGCAAGTTGTCTCCAGACGCCCAGCCTATCTCCTCCGCCAACCCCCAACAATCCAAGCTCGCTCTCCGAACCCGGTCGCCAGCGTGGTGCAGGTGTGGTGTCCAGCGCTTTCAACCTCAGCGCCACCAGGCCGGCGAATATCACAGTTATAACTCCCAACTTAACAGCTGACATGCTTCAGCAACTTCACTGTCTTACTTCCATTCCTCATTGGGCTTGTAACGTGTTGGCGTTTCAGAGTCATGTGACCCCATCCTCAGAGCTCTGGAAGTAGGAGCATTGAGAAGTTGTTAGAAGCATGTTCAGTTCGGTTTAAGTTGGGAGTAAGGAGCGAGGAGCTTTCAACTTTAATATCTATAACTGCGATATTCTACTTCAATATTCTGTGGAAGCGCTGAAATTTGTGGGAAGGTATGAGGCTGGATATAGGCAACTGAGCCAAGAAGAAAGAAGCCAAAACAGTAGTTGCAATTTTTAAGACAGCAACCGGTAAAGTACTCTGATTTTTTTCATGGGACTATTGCTTAAAAGCAGAATCACTGCATAATGAAATAGCAAAGAAACTTTTCTGCACATGAATATCGAGAATTTTGTGATGTCTATGGCTTTGGAATAAGTAATAATTTTACAGGGGCTGGTGGAGTGCTGTGAACCATATGAGTAGCAACTGAATTTAAACTGCTGTTTAACACCTTGAGGAATGGAATTGTAAGTGTTGTTGCATATGTAAAAGGAAATGGGACTTTTAGAAGCCAGGTTGTTTTTAAATGAAGTGACCAGTACACTGTGGTTAAAGTTATGAAAATAATTAAAATATTTAAATAAAAAGTGAAAAGTACCAAAGTAATAGGTATGGTTGTTGTCTTGAAAGACATGTTTTAATTCTATGCGATATCCCTGCCATTTCTTTGAAGCACCTTTACCTCCTCTCGTGATAAGAGGAAGGAAGCACAACGCCTCACAAATGAGATTGTGAATCGGAGAACAACACTATATGATGCAGTCTATCTGGATTCAAGACAATATATCATTCTTTTTTTGTTTTGTTTTGTTTTAAAATCCTTTCTGGCTAATCCTAGTTGCATTATAATGCACCAGAATACTGTCTGTGCAGATAAGCAAACAAATAATTCAAATACCTTAATCATGTTGTTGCACTGGAGCTTGGGGAAGTGCTGCAGCCAGTTACAGATGCACATAGAAAACTGAATAGCAGAGGGATACAGAGGGGGCTTGGTGGAGGAGTCAACATTCAACACTAGGTCACATGTGCATCAGCAACCTATCAGGCGTACATATCCCTAGGGTAAGGAATGGGAGTGCCATGGATATATACAGGCAACACAATAGTAAAATCTCTGCAAATCTAAGGATCAAATCCATTGGCTGGAGCACTACAGTGTGGGTCTAATTACATTATACTGCCAAAATGTAGTTTTGCCTGACTCAGGTGCGAGCAAGATAACCAGAAGTCATCAGAGCCCCACTTTCAGTCCCCTCACTATTAAAACTGGCATCTCTGCCTGGCACCTGGGAAACCTGAAATAAGTGCATTTTAAGGGGGCTAAACCAGCATAGCTGCATTTTGAGTGTGTTTAGTTTGTCAGGATTGTCTAGTTAGCCAGCTAGCCCAATCTTCCATCACGGTTCTCATCGCTTTTAGTCAGAGCTTGGCGACACTGTTGGAGCATGACCCTTGAAGTGGGTCAGAGTCAGGAACAAGGAGTGATCAGGGGCAGAAATATCAAAATCCCTGCAAATGTAAGAACAAAATCCATTGACTGGAACACTATAGTGCAGTTCTAACTACAGTATACTGCTAAAAAGTAGTTCTACCTGACTCATCTGGAAGCAGGGGTACCAGACGTTGGCAGAGCCCCACTTCCTGTCCCGCCCCACTATTAAAACCAATGCCTTTGCAAGTGGAGGCAATGCACAAGCAGAAGCAAATGTGTCCTCTCTTCAGTGCAAATCAAATCCTGGGTAAGCTAAAACCAAAACAAACAAATTCTGGTCAGATCCACCACGGCTGCATAATGAAGTTAGTGAAGTTGTGTGGAATTGTTAAGGAGGTATGAAGAAACAACACAATGATTTGTAAGTTGTAAGATTTGTTTTAGTTTCTGTTCTAAGGAAAGTATACACATTATTAGAAAAACATATGGAGGTGTACATCTTAATGGAAGGAATAGGAAGCAATATAGGTTTACAAAAGAACTCCAGAGCAAAGGCTACTGAGGTATGTGTTATCCCAGATGATATTGGTCAAGCAGCCAAATTTTAAAGAAAACTCAATTGCACGTACTCCAATAATGCAAAGCATCATGGAAACATAGCAAATCCCCATGATGGTATAGAAGGTGGCAGTACATGAAAAGGTAATGACTGGCATATGTTCAGCCTTGGGATTTTTAGCACAGTTTTCTTTTTTTTTTTTTTTTTAGAGAAACAGGGTTTTTGTCCATGAGCTGATGTAAGCTATATTTAAGCAATGTGTTGATGTCAGGAAGTCAGGTGTAATAATAGACTGTTAGCAGAGAAAATGTGATAGTAACTTTCAGAGGGGGTCGCTTTTGATAAGGGTAAGGTAGTTATGCTTGAGATAATGGGAATATTAGGAAAGTATGAGGTCTATGCAGAAGTGGAGTACAAATATGCACAGTTTCATAAGTATGTGCTCAGAGTGCAGGCAAATGTGATATGCTGGTTTGTTTTAGAAACAGGTAAAAATAACGATACATGCAATTGGTAGAAAGCTAGATAATTACATAGACATCTAGACAGAGTGAGACACACACACACACACACACACACACACACACACACACACACACACACAAGAATAGGAATGGCAGTGAAGTATTGAAGTGATGCCAACCCTACCCCACCATTCAGAGAAGAACAGGCACTGGGTGTGCCTTTGGGTCATTGCCCATAATGCCCATGCCATTTCACCTCACCCTACCCTGCAGACACAGGCAAGTGTGCGAGGTGTGCCTTGGGGTGTTCAAGCTTTACGCCACCCCATTGCATAAGGAAATATGCTGAAATAGGTACAGTACTGTATAAGAAAATGGAGTGAACTTTGGGGCTGAAGAGTCAAAGGCACACCCCAATACCTGTCATTGGTTGCAGGGTGGGATGGGGTGGAATGGCATGAGAATTACTGTTGATAATCCCAAGTCACACCCCTGATGCCTGTCAGTCCCTACAGGGCAGGGTGTTATGGTCAGAAACACTAATGCCCTGGGCATTATTTGACTTCTTAACCTAGCAACAGCATTTAATGCATTACAAGGACAAGTAAATGTTTTTAATACATTTGCAGACAGTTACATAAACTTCATTTTCTTCATAGAATAATTTAAATTTAGTAACAGTGGTAGTACAAAGCAATTACCCAGACAACTTGAAAACTATAGCTACTTTATATTGTACATCAACACCCCATAAGGACTTCCTTGAAATTGAGATGCAAATGTCACACATTTATCAGTTTTCTAACAGGAATATTTTACTATCCTAAATACATTTCTTGCTTCAGTAACTACTCAGCACATCTATTGCATGACCTGCTTATTGACATTTTACACCTTCTATGCAATGTACTGCTACTTACTACACCAACATCATGAACCATAAAACAGATGACTGCCATAACTAGGAGGCAGTATAGCACAGTGGTTAAAGGCTCTGAACTGCAAATCTGGAGATCTGGGTTTGAATCCCACAGCCCCCACTTGCATACAGGGTGACCCTGAGCAAGTCACTTAACTTTCATGTGCTCCCAGGTTGCCCCTGTAGACAAGCTTTCAGTTTAGTGTGCCACTCCTGGTTAAACAATTGAAAGAAAAACACAATGTGTTATTTTTCTTGCTTTATTTTGCTACTACAAGCTTTGACTAATACATCCATCCTTAAATGTACTTTTATAGCTTATGTGTCTGCAACCTAGGCAGAACTACACTTAAAATCTTGCACATAAATAAATAAATCATCAGAATAACATTTATTTCAGTAGTATCTCCTTCCTTTTCAGGTGCCTGTGACACTATGTATATATATTTTAACTTCAAAGCACTAAACCTATTCAAATGCAAAGAACACAAAGACTTTATTCTCTTCACACATTACTGCTACACTTCAGGTCCCAGAGAGATAAAAATGTAGAGCTTCCCCTAGCTATTTGGGTGGGTGCTTCAGCTGTGTGTGGGTGTGTGGGGGGGTTATAAAAAGCTTTTAAGAAACAGACACTCTAGTATCCAATATGGGATCATCTTCTTTGGGTGACATATTTTACTCCTTTGTGGGCGTATACCTTAAAGTCATTCTTGTGTTGCAAGTGCTTGCTTTCCTGAAGTGCTGTAATTTCAGGATGCAGTTTCAGGCACTCCTTAATTACTTTTTCTTTCCTTCTGAACCTTAATTTCTGATGCCCCAGGCAGCTCTGATAGTCAGTTGTTCCAACATGATAGATCTACCTCATGCCCCTCCCACATGAACCAAAAAAAAAAAAGGTGGGGGTGGATCTTTAGGAACTTCTCAGGTGGAGGTGGGGGTGGATCTTACCCCCCCCAAAAAAAACTAATGCTGCCTCCCACTACTCAGGTTCCAGTTCTTGTACCTCCCATTTAAGAAAGAAAATAGCACCCTGCAACCATTGACTAACATGAAAGTGTATTTATTTGAGGGTGGAAAGCATTTCCTGGAGGAGGAGGTGGAGGAGACTATTTACACCTTCAGCCATGTTCCACAGATAGAAACATGATATCAGCCCTTTGTATATGCAAAACATCTGTAGACTCCACCCACTGCACAGTAAAAAATGGATACTACAAAGGAATTATTAGAACTCCTGCGCAAAGAAGGTGAAATGATAAAATGCACAAAATGCCTCATGTTTACTATCAAACCCACTTATGAAGTGATTGGGGATTTTCTTTGTGGTAAATGCCTTGCATTCTCTGTGCTCAGTAAAGAACTAGATGGCATAAAGTGTGAACTGTCTTGAATGCAAGAAACAAATAAAATACAGTTATTTGTTAAAGAACCCACATCTGAAATCCTGTTAGGTGATAACAGGGTTCAAAAAGAAAAATGATTAGAGATACCTCAGAGGACAATGAAGCTCATGAGGGAAATGGCAGGTCAGCTAAGAGAGATCGAAAAGACTCCCAGCAAAACATTGTCTCTGATGATAATGAACGGTGTCTGGTTACAGGTAAAAAGGGAGTCAAAGAAAAGGAAGATGAGCAATATCTCCCCCATGAGACCATCACCCTGGCCAGCTCTTTTAGCCCCTTAGATGTTAACCCCATGCCTACCCTGAATCTAATATATTCCCAGTACAAAATAAATATAAAATGATGATAGGGGGCGCTGTTGTCAGGTTTACTGACACTATGATATGTGACCACAGCAAAGAAACTAACAGTATATTGCTTACCAAGTGCGAAAATGAAAGATATTCACACTAGAATTAGCAGACTCGTAGGCAATAAAGGGGCTAACACATTAGTAATTGTACATGCAGGTACAAATCATGTGGTGAGAAACATGAAAACGGCATCTGCCATGAACTACTAACTTTAGCAAAAAAGATTAGTGGCAAGAAATGTGAGGTAGCAATACCAGGCATCCTTCGGCACCAAAGATAGACAATGAAAAAAGCCTCACCTTCAGAGAGTCCTGAAAGAACTTGCAAATCTTTTAGTGGACAAGGCAATGGGACCAGAGGGGATACATCCAAGGTTTTTGAAGGAGGTCAGAGAGGTGCTGACTGCACCTCTGACAGTCCTGTTCAACCACTCACTGAAAACAGGAGTGGTCCCAGAAGACTGGAAGAGGGTAGATGTAGTACCACTTCATAAATGTGGGAGCAGGGAGGAGGCTAGCAATTACAGGCTAGTCAGTCTGACTTCAGTGGTGGGGAAATTAATGGACTCACTACTGAAAGAAAGGATTGTGGAATATCTTGAATCCAGTGGCTTACAAGATCTGAAGCAGCATAGATTCACTGGGGGGAGGTCATGTCAATCTAATCCTATAGATTTATTTGACTGTGTAACCAGGAAAGTAGATCAGGGTGGAGCAGTGAATGTGGCCTACCTAGATTTCAGTAAGGCCTTCAACACTGTTCCACATAGGAGACTCATAAACAAGCTGGGTAGCCTAGGAGTGGGTCTAAAAGTGGTAAACTGGGTAAGAAATTGGTTGGAGGATAAGCGGCAGAGGGTAGTGGTAAATGGAGTTCACTCCGAGGAAGGGAGGGTGACTTGTGGAGTGCCACAAGGATCAGTACTAAGACTAATCCTCTTTAATATCCTTTAAGCAACATTGTAGAGGGACTAGAAGGGAAGGTATGTCTTTTTGCAGATGACGCAAAAATGTGCAATAGAGAGGACACTCGGAGGGGGGGATTAACAGAGATATAGGTAAGCTTGAGGAGTGGTCTAGAAAGTGGCAGCTAAGTTTCAATGCAAAATCATGCACTTGGGGCATAGAAATCCAGGATCAGAGTACTTCCTTGCTCCCTTCTTGTCCACCCTTCGAACTCGGGTGGTGACTGTTTATATTTCGTGGAGTATCGTTGTTGAACTGTCTCCTTGCCCCCTGGTTTTTGCTGGGTGTTTCTATACGGAGATTTGCCGACCCACGGGGGGCCTGGTGTTGTTACCCAGCTGGGGAGTCGGTTGGGGTACTTTGTTCCCTTGGACCCTGGAAATGGCTGCAGTCCTGGCCTTTCTCAGGGTCCTTTGGTGTTCGGAGGCTTTATTTCTCCTGAGAGCACTCAGCGGTAAGCAGAGGGGTTTTTATAAAGGAGTTTCTTCAGTAAAATTGGTCATCGACTCAGCTCTTGGATTTGTTTTTGGACTATGCAGGTTTCAGTGGCTCCTGGTCTCGGCTTTATTTAATTCTGGACCTGGATTGAAGACACTGCTGACTCCCTCCTGACTTTTTTGTGGATTATTCATTTTCTGTCGCTCGGATAATCTGGTGGTGAGAGGACCCTGCGTCCATGTACTTTACTTATTTTCCTTATTTTATTGGATTTTACAGCTGTTTTCCCTGGCAGTGTGGAAGATTGTAATTATCCCTCTCCTCGGTTGTGAGAGGACTGGGGGGGGAGTCTATAGTTTTCTCTCTCATTTTCATGGACTGGAATAATTTTGTCTCATTTATATTTATTTGTTGTTGTATTATTATAATTGTTTCAACTGTCTGGCAGTGAGAGTGCTTTTCTAACCTCTCTCCCCAGTGGTGAGAGGACTTGGGGGGGGACTAATTATTGATTGTATTTTGTTGTATTATGCGTTTGGGTTTGGGGGGGTGATAGTCCCTAAGCTTTGTTCTGTTGTTCATTTGTTTTTGTGGGTTATTTTGTGTTTAAGGGCGGTTGTCAGGGTCTCTAAATTTCAGGCTCTGATTTGATGTTAGCTAATTTGGGTGTTGGGTGGGGCTTTTAAATTATTTTTATTAGGGGGTTTTATTAGTTTGTAAGTTTTATTTTTTAAGGTCTGCTTGTTGTTTTTTATTTTCATTCAGCAGTATAGTTTATAGCATGTGCTGGCCTTCATCCCCCACAGTTGTGCACTACTCATCCTCCTCCTCTCTTCGTGCCCTTCACCCTTTTTATTCTCCCCCTCTCCAGTTTGAGACCTACCAGCGATGTAGAGTGCTGGGCATTGCACGCAAGAGAGGGAGAAGGGCGCAAGGTTATGAACAGGGGAGGATGATCGAGGGGGGGCCATCGTATTGGGGTGGTTGGGTCCAGAAGGCGCCCTGGGGTGAAATGGAATCCAGATCGTGGTTTTCCATGTCTGGTGCCCATACCCAAGGCATCACCGATTATGGTGGGCAGATGGCCGAGGGTTTGTCAACTTGGCGCTGTGAGCAATGCCAGGTCCATTAAAAACAAGACCGCAATTATTGCTGATCTTGTTGGTACAGTGGACCTGGCTTGCACTACCGAGACCTGGTTGGACGATACCTGGCCCCATTTTGGAGGCTATGACTCCAGCCAGGTACTCTGTGTTATACTGCCAAGATTGGATCGCAGGGGGAGGGTGTTGCGGTCTGTTTCAAGACGAACTCGGCCCTCACGGAGGTCCCAGTGGGGGTTGAGTCCTTTGAGTGTATAGTAGTAGCAGGTGTAGGCTTTAGAATCGCCCTATTTACTGTCCACCGGTGATGAGAAGCGATTCCTTCAGGAAGTAGAGGACTTAGTGCCGATATGGTGTTCAAGTTGCTCAGATTGATGGTTCTGGGTGACTTCAATGCCTGGGTCAATGACTAACTCTGCAATTTGGTCAACACTTCTCCAGCTAATGACAACGCTGGGCCTTACACAGGTGGTTTCCTCTGCTACACATACATTTGGACACTCTTTGGACCTGCTCTTCCTCCTTGGGGTCGAGGCATCCGATGTGGGGTTGAACCCCGCCGGTGTGGTCGACCATTACACCATGGGGTTTAGTTTTTCACCCCCTCTAGAAGGCCTGCCCCTGTGGAATTGGTTAGGTACCGCCCTTTGTGGGATATAGATTCTCAAGGCCTTGCAGCAGTGCTTGACCTCTCGTCCCCCACGTTGGCAAGCAGTGATCCAGAGACCCTCGTGTCAGCTTATAACATAGCCATGGTGGGGGCTCTGGATTCCATTGCTCCAGTTCATGTTTGCCCCCTCTCCCTTCACCCCAAGTCCCCTTGGTTTGCTGGGACATTGAAGGAGATGCGGAGACAGGGGCGAAGGTTAGAGTGTTGCTGGTGAAAATCTGCCCTTGATGCTGACTACCTTAGATTGATGGATCATTATTTGGTCCATCAATCTGCTATCACCCGTAAGAAGGCAGAATTCCTGTCCAGGGAGATTACGGTTGCTCGGAATCGACCAGCTCAGCTGTTTCGAACTGTGGACAGACTGCGCAACCCAACCTGTCTGCAAGTTCAGAAAGCTTTTTCGCAATTGGAGTGCAATGAGCTTGCTCAGTTCTTTGCAAATAAGGTGGCCGACATTAGGGCAGAACTGCTGCCATCGCACTCTAGGGGAGTGGCCGTGGACCAGTGTGAGATCACAGTGCCTTCGTTTTCTTGGCGCTCCTTTAGCCAATTGGAGTTCATGGATGTCATGAGGATCATCCAGCATATGCGCCCTACGTGCCGTAGTTTGGACCCTGGACCGACCTCCCTAATTTTGGGTTGCATTGATATCATCGGTCTTGTCCTTGTGCAGATCGTCAGGTGCTCCTTGGAATCCGGTGAGTTTCCTAGCTCCCTGAAAGAGGCGGTGGTGACACCCCTCTTGAAGAAAGCTACCTTGGACCCTGACTGTCTTGAAAACTACAGACCTATCTCTAACCTTCCCTTTGTTGGGAAGCTGATTGAGAAAGTAATGGCTGCACAACTGGAGGACCATTTGACCATCCACGACATCTATGAACCCCTCCAGTCCAGATTTCGTAAAAGACAGTACCGAGACAGCGCTGGTTCGGGTGCTCAGTGATCTGTTGATGGCTAGAGATCAGAAGAGCTGCTCCATCTTGGTTCTCCTTGACCTTTTCAGCGCTTTGACACCGTGAGATCACATGGTGTTGACAGAACGCCTGAGGCTGCTTTGTGGAATATCTGAAACCATATTGAGATGGTTCACTTCATTCCTCACTGGGAGATCACAAGGGGTTGTGTCTGGGTTTTTTTCCTTGGATTCAACGGCTTTGTTGTGTGGGGTGCCTCAGGGTTCAGTACTGTCACCTATGTTATTTGCGGTGTGTATGCTACCCATTGGAGACATTGTAAGGAAGTATGGGCTGAGGTTTCACTCTTATGCAGATGATGCCCAGCTCCATCTTTCTTTTGCCTCCAACCAGGAGGGAGCTTTCTCAGTCTTTAATAGCTGTCTAAGAGAAATCCAGGAGTGGATGAATTCCAGCTGGCTGAGGTTGAACTCTGATAAGACTGAGGTACTGGTTGTGGACCCAGGCTGACAGATAGGGGGTCGGGCGGTGTTGTGTCTTCTGGAATTTTTCTTGGTGGTGTTTCTCTCCCGACCTCTGAACGGGTGCGGAACCTGAGGGTAGTTCTTGATGATAGGCTGACACTGCATTCACAGGTGTCAGCAGTCATCAAGACTTCCTTTTATCATCTTAGAAGCATCACCAGGGTTCGGCATCTTGTTCCGACTGTCGACCTGCCTACTTTAGTCCATGCCTTCGTGTCTTCACGTCTGGATTATTGCAACTCCCTTTATCTAGGGCTTTCTTTGGTTGAAATCCATCACCTGCAGCTAGTGCAGAATGCTGCAGCTCAGCTTTTGACGGGTTCTAGAAGATCCTGTCATATTACTCCATTGCTGCGCTGAACTGCACTGGCTGCCAATCCGGTGGCGGATCACCTTTAAAGTCGGCTTGCTGACTTTTAAAGCCCTACGTGATCTGGGCTCAGTCTATCTGAAAGAACTTTGTTCCCTATCACCCTGATCAATCTCTCCGCTGGCCAACGAGGGGTTGCTAGAGGTTCCAAGGCCGAATTTGAAATCCTCTGGTGCTCGAGCTTTCTCGGCATGTTGCCCCACCCTTGGATCTCCCCATTGGCTGCGGGAGGCACTTCCTGTGGAGGGTTTTAAGAGGATCTGAAGACCTTTCTGTGGGAAACTGCATTTCCAGAATATTGATTGCTTTAACTGTTTGGTCTGGCTGTATTTTTAATGACGTTAACTGTTTTAATTGTTAATATGTACGGTGCCTTGACATTCAAAGGTGTCTTATAAATAAAATTATTATTATTAAAATGGGAGTGGTACTATGACCCTGAAACAGGAAAGAGACCTGGTGTCATCATATCTGATGACCTAAAGGAGGCCAAACAGTGTGACAAGGTGGTGGGAGAGCCAGTGGGATGCTAGGGTGATATGAAGGGTATCACCAGCAGAAAGAGGGAGGTAGTGATACCTAAACATAGAAACATAGAAATTGTTGGCAGATAAGGACCGCCAGGCCCATCCAATCTGCCCATAAGCCCTATGTAACCCCCTATGAATGAGGGTCACTAAAGCCTTCTTTGGGTGAGCCAAATGCCTCCGCCAGGCTGGTGTCCTGTATTTCAGCTGATTTAAAAAATAGAGTAAGAGTGCCTAATGCCTCCATGTACTGTCACTTTAAGAGCTGCCAAACTGCAGATAATTACTTTGAAATGGGGGTCTGTGTTTTCCCTGCTCACATCACGCCTGGGCCACTGAGCAAATCGCCCATTTCTGCAGTCACTATATGCGCAGAGGGAGCTCTTTCAGAAGATAATGAAAATGCAGTTTGTTCTAACCTGCTTGCTTGTAGCCAGGACTGTGCAAAGTAGCTCCCTCATGTTGGTCCTGAACTGCTGAATTGGACCAATCGGTGTGGGGATCCTTTAAAATAGAGCCTGCTCTGGGCGAATCAGAACTTGGACTCTCCTCTGGAGCCAGCCACAATGGGACTGTATGGCAGATGCCTCTAGGAATTGTAGTTTTGACTGGCGCCTTTTTGCACCAACAGGGCGACTCTGACTGTGAGTGACAGCCAAACTAGCCAACTGAACTGAAAGAAACTCAAAGGAAATGCCCAGCTCTGTCTGCTGGAAAGATCAGATGAGTTGTGACTGTGAAGAGGGAAGGAGCTCCGAGCTTCTGCGCTGTATAGTTTCACGCGGGAAGCTCGTGTAGGACCTTGAAGTTCGGCCTACAACTGTTTGTGAGTGACAGTGTGGACTGAATCAGAGTTGTGAGAAGAAAGAAGCACCAGAAGTGTGGAAACCAGACTCACCCCATAGAAGACTGGAGAAATTGCTGAATCGCGCTTTGTCTGTCAGGAACTAAAGCTGCTGTGTGTGCTCCGGTATTTCGCAGTAATTGCGATTGGGATCGAGGAGCAGCCTGCCTGGTATAATACTTTCCTTTTACATATAAATGTGTGTAGTGCTTGTGGGGAATCATGTTTCAAATCCCCTGTACAGTGAATTGAGTGCATGAAGCTGGAAGTAAACCCAGCCTGATTCGGACTACATCCGATTGCTGTAAACTGCTGTGAGGTCCAGTCACAAGGACCTCTTCCCATGTTCTGCTCCTCCTGGCAATCCAGGACAATCTGCCTTCCATCCAGTTCCCAGCACTGAGTTTGTGAGTACAAAGCGGGTAGCTCCCTGCCATCTGTTTATCAAATTGCAAGTGTGTCATCTAATTGTTGCTTTTTCATTTCTTCACAAACTGAGCCCTCGGTTCCGGATTACAACTGGGTATTGTGCAAGTGTTTTCCATCACAGGGCCCAAACCAGCTGCACCGATCCTGGCTAGCCCTCCCCATCCTGGGTACCCAGTGAAAGTGACAATTTGGGACTCTGAATATCAGACAGTACTGTGATTATTAATGTGTTTAACCTAATTAACTCTGATTTCCCCTTCCTTGTTACAGCTCCTTAAATAAATCAGATCTGTTTGTTTCAGCAAAGTTACCCTGACTGAGGTATTCATTTACGTTAAAGTATTGTATTGTGGCTTTTGCACTGTATCATCTTGTTTTACAGGGGGTCCCCAGAGTCCAGTCGACAGAGCCAGTCCTGGGGGCAAGTGTATATTGTGAAGATATTTCTGATGCATTATGTGGGCTACTAGTGGGAAGAAAGGGGGGTTACAGTGTCCCAGAGGGCTGTGACCAAGTTAGTTTAACTACTGCAAATCCTGACCTCTGGGTGGAGGCACCCACCATTGTACCTAGGCCCCTCAACCTGTTAGTAGTTAAGCAGGTAGGGGTAGTAGCCCTTGGGATAGCGCCACCTAGGGGTTACACCTATACTAGTTTGTGCACCTTTGTATCAGCCTCTGGTGAAACCCCACCTAGAGTACTGTGTCCAGTTCTGGAGTCCTCATCTCCTAAAGAATATAGACAGAGCTGAGGCAGTCCAGAGGAGGGCAACTAAAATGGTGCAGGATCTGCATCAAAAGCCCTACAAGTAGAGCTGAAGGACTTCAATATGTACAGACTGGAGGAACAAAGGGAGAGGGGGTATATGATAGAGACTTTCAGATACCTAAAGGGTTTAAATAAGGTTAAAGAGGAAGCCTTTTTCAGAAAAAAGGATGCACAAAAATAAGGGGTCATACGATGAAACTGGAGGGGGTAGAATCAGGGGAAATGTAAGGAAACACTTCTTCACAGAAAAGGTGGTGGATGCCTGGAACAGCCTCCCAGAGGAGGTGGTGGGAGAAAAACTGTAATGGAATTTAAGAAGGCATGGAATAGGTATGAGGGATCCTTAGAAGCAAGGGGGGGGGGAGTCAGAGATCAAGTAGGGTCAATGGTGTGACAACAGGTAGGGAACATGGGCAGACCTGACGGGCCAAGCAGTCCTTATCTGCCATCAAATTCTGCGTTTCTAGTTTCTATATCTCACATCAATATTAAATTAGAAAACTGGTGCCAAAAGGAAAATATCACATTCATTAATTATTAGTTGATTTTTATTACAATGCAGAGGCATATTCAATTAATGGATTGCATTTTAAATAACCCTGGTATAAAATTCTGGGGTTGAAATTACACTATGTACTTACAAAGCTCAGTTTAAAACTAACTTTGCAGGGGAAATAAATACTTACAAAACACTTTATATATATATATATATATGCTGAAAAGAAAGAAATAAGGAGCATTTAAGTAATATCAAATGCCTTCTAATGAATGCCAGAGTTTCAAAACAAAATGGATGAACTAAGAGCACTGATTGGAACAAAGGAATGCTCTCTCATCACAATTACAGAGACATGATGAAGTGACCAGAATATCTGGGGGAAAGACATGTAGGGCTATGTATTGTTCAGCAAGGATAGATGCCATAAGAAGGGAGAAGGAGTCACAGTATATGTAAAGGAAGAGTTCATTAACAATGATATAAGCAGAAAAATAAATAGGCTAACAGCCAGACATAAACTGTGCAGGTCAGGGTGAATACTGTTGATCAAAATATCTTCATTATCCTAAGAGTCTGATACAAACCACCAAGCATTCCAACAGACATTAATAATGAAATTTTAACAGAACTGGAAGACGCTTGTGCAATTAGGGAAGTAGCGCAGGGGAGATACGAACCTAGGTGACCTCAACTGGCAAAGTCAAAGAGCCATGACTACTTCAGGAATTAATATCGCACAACAATTCCATCTTACACCACCTGTCAGTGTACTCACCAGGAAAATAAAATTTTAATTGGCATCAGAAACCCAACCCTCACCAGGACCTGACAAGAACTCTGGATGATTCCTAATGACGGTGTCTGATCAAATCATAACTCATTGAAACATATCTACAAGGAGTCCATAAAGATAGGAAACATCCCTGATTACTGGCGTGAGGCAAATGTGATCCCTAGCTTCAAAAAAGGGCAAAGAAATAAATGGAATTATATAATACCAGATTCTAGAAATAAGTGATTCAGAAGAAGTAGAATAAACAGGCAATCAGAAATTGGCCAGGTACAAGAGCAAAGATTGAGCTAAAATGTTTCTGGACTTCAGAGTTAAACAATTTTCATGACAGTATAGTTGCCCCACACACATGTGGGTAGATTTAATTAATGAGCTACTGTAATAATTAAACATCAAATGCTGATCTAAAATAAGACCCAGATAACGAAAGTGATTTACATATTATATCTCAACCCCACTCGTGTCCAAATCTAGGCAAGCAGAGAGGACAGAGGGCATTTTCTGTTGTGATTCAAATTTCATAACATTAGTTTTAGAAACATTGAACAGCGAAAAATCAGACTGTAAATCTGTGTTAATGTCTACCCAGGAGCATACCTCACTGAAAAGTCCTATGGCATCATCAAATACCAAATTAGAATTTGGTAAACATAAATCAAGATAATTTAAGGCTGGCCCACCGGTGCAGCAGTAGTGCTACCACTTGCGATGCCCGTGACCTGGGATAGGGAGCGCTCTCGGGTTGCTGGAGGGCCAGCCGAGGGAGGAGGATTGAGTGCCCAACAGGCTGCTTTCCTTCT
Organism: Neoceratodus forsteri; assembly: GCA_016271365.2. Taxonomy (NCBI): domain Eukaryota; kingdom Metazoa; phylum Chordata; order Ceratodontiformes; family Ceratodontidae; genus Neoceratodus; species Neoceratodus forsteri. The sequence goes on from JADMNL010000027.1 coordinate 27,144,688, forward strand.
CCAGGGAGGGTGGGATGCTTGTCCGCTGCTTTACCACCACCTGGGTGACCACAGGTGGTGGTGCAGCGGGACAGCAGAACTGCGGGTGGGAGGATGTCGGCAGGGAACCAGAGCGGCAGCATGTCTCAGCGTGCTCCACCCCTTGGTTCCCATTGGATGCCGACATCTAGGGGGCGGAACAGAAAAGCGGAAACCCCCTTCACCGGACTCCTGTAGATGGGACCCGGCAGTCCGAATCCTTAACCAGGCTCGCTGGGGAGCCGGCAGGACCACCCAGTGCAGACTTACAGACTGGGGGATGAAGGGGGTCCCCTCCTCCCTCCCCCACCTGGGGGTAAACTGAGGCAGGATGGGGTGGGTCCTCTGGTCCTTCCTGGGGAGTTACCCGGGGCAGAACTATGGGAGCATGCACTGCCTAGGGATCCCTAAAAGTAAAAGTCTGGTGAGGACACAGAAGGGACATAAACAGTAAAATAAAAAAAATCAAGATAATTTAGAAAACATGATAATAAAATAGGGCCCCAAATTGATCCTTGTGGTACACCAATTTGTATAGCAACCAAAGGAGATGAAACACCATAAAATGAAACTTGTTGTAACCTATAGGTAAGGTAACATTTATTTATATGGCGCCCAATCCCGGAGGCTCTGGGCGCCTTACATAATAACAGTCAGGGTAATACAAGATAATAAAAACAAATTGAAAAATATAAATAGATAAAACACATACATATAGTACAAATATAAATGCATAGAATAGGTAAGTACATAAACATATAATACAGATATAAATAGTCAAATACAGTCTTAAAAATATAAAATAACTCTGATTAGTCCAGGAAGACCAGCTTGAAAAGATGAGTCTTAAGAACCCTCTTGAATGCCTCCACTGTTGGGGCCTCCCTAACAAAGATGGGAAACAAGTTCCAGAGGGCCGGGCTGGTGACCTCAAATGTTCGATCACTGGACTTTTTTAACCTGGCCCTCAGAACTGCAAGGAGACCCCTGGTGGAGAATCAGAGGGAGTGGACTGAGGTGGCAGGAGATCAGCCAGGTAGCCAGGGTTCAGTCTGTATACGGCCTTATAGGTGAGCAAGCACACCTTGAAGATGATCCTCCACTTGACAGGCAGCCAGTGCACAGTTCACAGGACTGGGGTCACATGACATGACCTAGACAGGCCTGTCAGTAACCTGGCCACTGCATTCTGCACTAGCTGCAGTTGGCAGAGGGTCCCTCCACTGACCCCAAAGTACAGAGCATTACAATAATCAAGTCTGATGTAACAAAGGCATGTACTAGTGATGGCAGGTCCTTGGGAGGAACTAGGGTTTAATCCGGGTGACATTCCTTAAGCACTAAAACCACTTTGGACAACAGATGACACCTGGGCATTAGGTGTCAACCTGTCATCAGGAAGATGCCCAGATTTCTCACCCTAGAGGAAGCCATCAATGGGGTGGTTCCAAGGACTAATTCTGTTACCATCCTGGAGGCACTCCCATCACGCCTGTGACCCACCTCAATCACCAGGACCTCTGTCTTGTCAGGATGTCGGGATTCAGTCTCATCCAGTTGGAGGACATTTGGTCCTGGATCTCAGCCAGGCAATTGCTTAGCACTTCCACAGCATCATGTGTTCCAGGGGCAAGGGACATATACAGTTGGGTATGATTTGCATAGCAGTGAAAACCCAAACTGTAACACCTAATGAGCTCACCCAGGGGTTGCATGTACACCATGAATAACATTGGCGACAGGATCGAGCCTTGAGGAACTCCACATGGTAAGAGCTTCAGGAAAGAGGAGAAATTCTCCATCACCACCCGTTGCTTTCTGCCCGAGAGATAGAACTCAAACCAGTTGATTACAGTACCGGTGAGTCCACAATACTCTCCAAAGCAATCCTAAAGCACAATGTGATCCACAGAGTCAAATGCTGAAGAGAGATCAAGGAGGATCAGAACTGATCGGTGTCCTCTATCTCTCACCCTGAGGAGGTCATTTTGCACCCTAACCAACACCATTTTGGTGCTTTGCCTTACCCTGAAACTGGACTGGAAAGGCTCATAGATGTCAAAGGCCATGAGGTGTGCCGCGAGATGCTGCACCACTATTTTCTCAAAAACCTTTCCTAAAAATGGAAGGTTGGAGATAAGTCAATAATTCGCCAGGACATTAGGGTCAAGACATGGTTTCTTCAGGAAGGGTCTCACCAGTGCCTTCTTCAAGGCATCCGAAAGACTTCCTCATGAATTTACAGTCTGTTTTATGACAAGTATATGCTTGATTTACATCTAAGATGGGTTTATAGTTATCGTTATTGATTTTATTATGTATTATTAGCCTCGATAATAATTTTATTAACTTTGTTCAGTTCCACAATATGTAATCCTTGACTGTTATTTTGTTTTATTCTTTCGATGTTGTAAACTTAAAACTTAAAGTTTAAATACAAAAAAAAAAGTTTCCACAGTGTTGCAAGAACCTGCTTGTTTAGCAGGTATGCATAAAGAAAAGTTGTATTCCGATTTTAAGGAAGACTTGCAGCCAGTCACAAAGCAAGTCAGACCTTTATCCTGACATTCAAACATTTTTTTTATGACTTTGATAACCGGGTAGGTGCACTGATCCCAGGGACCATTTTCAGGCATGATCTGGGCCACATACAATGGCACAGGAGTAAACTTAAGCCAAGTACAATGAGCAGTTGAGCAGATTACACAATGGTACAAGAGAAAGATATAACAGGAGGTTCAAAATACAGATAGTAAAAATACATAGAGCATACAAATACAGGTAGTCAATCCATACAGCAAGACTAGGGGTCAGTTTCCACAGTAGTCAAACAAGCAAAATACAACAAGAGTAATTGGACTGACAAGGTAAGTGCAGGCAGAGAAGCCCCAGGACAGGGGTGAGGTAAACCATAAGTACAGGGAAGATGGGGGTAGGTGCAAGGGAGGATTGGAAAATAAACACAGCAGGGACAGGTAGAACTAGGATAGACTCCAGAAGGTTAGAGAGATGGGGAGGGGGACTGCCCAGCAAAGCAACAGCAGCGGGATTCAGCCAGGAGCCAGTCCTTCAGGAGGCATTTGAACAGGCTGTGGGTGTCCAGGGAGTAGAAATCAGCAGGTAGCCTATTCCACTGTGAGGGGGCAACAGCCAACAAGGCTCTCCCACCCATATTGGTAGATACCCTGGGAACTTTAAGAGGGGATGTTGTTGGAGCGGAGACCACGGTGTAGTGTCCGGACTTTGAGGAGGGCTGCAACGGGTGATTCTTGGCCAGTTCGGATGGCATTATCAACCATGCAGCAAATGGCAAAGTCAAAGCGGCCTTGTAGTGGGAGCCATCCGAGTGACTGGCAGAGGACACAGTGGTTGGTGGAGAAAGGGGCCAATAAGGTAAAGTGACAGGCACTGTTGTAAGCAGTAGAGAGTGTGGCCATGGGGGTTGTGGATGACCTAGTATAGATGGAAGAGCAGCAGTTGAATATAGGGAGCAGGTTTCCCTGGACAATGGAAAGCTGAGCCTCAGGGGTGAGGCAGTGTCTGAGTCTGTAGGCAGCACCTAGCTTTTGGTGTATCCTGCAAACCACAGAGTTGATATGTTCAGATGCTTTCATACCAATCAGCATAGGCAGAGGAACCAGAAGGTCAGAGGGGTGAATAAACCTATCACTTTGTTAGCTAAGGAGTCAGCCAATGCCTTTTAATCCCCAAATTTTCACTCAGTGGAGCAATATTAATTTAAGAGTAATGAGGCTGGTGTATATTCCCTGAAGACAACAGAAAACCTGCTTTTAAACTTCTTTGTACTCCAAGGGCGGGATATTCGAAGCAGTAAAGCAAGGCGCATCTGGGTTGTGCCTGCACAACTGCATGGAGCGATATTCAGTGGGAGCCAGTGAACAGCACAAGTAACAGTGCGCCAGTGCGCAACCCTAATGAATGCATGTGCAAGGGCAGGGGGCGTGCTCATGAATATGCGGCACAGTGTGATATTCAACCCCCGACCCATGGCGCAAGTGCAGAGCAACGTCCAGATGCGCCGAGCAGAGATAAGCCTATAAATACAGGGTGCAACAGGGGGACAGCACTTGCACCAGAGAGGAGGAGAGAGAGAGAGAGAGAGAGAGAGAGAGAGAAAGCCACCAGACCGTGGAGGGAGGGACCAGAAGGAAAAAAGGAGACAGAGCCTGTGAGGGACTGAGGGAGTAGAGCAGGCAGCCACAGGGGTGTGGGACAGAGGTGGCAGTGGAGTGTGAGCCAGGGGCAGGGGAAGCAAGAGAGAGCCAGGCAGAGTGAAAGGCACTGCCCACGGTGGCAAGCAGACCACAGGAGCCGACCGCCCAGGGGGAGACAGGACAGCAGGGCCAATGGCCAGCGCAGCCTTCCAGATGGAGGCCATAAATGAGGGGTGTGAGGAGGCAGGAGGAAGAGCGACATGGCCGTGGAAGGGCCTGTTGGTGGTACACCCGGAACAGGTGGTACCATGCCCACATCAGCTTCGAGAACCACTCCGATATGGAGATCGTGGGCCAGTAACATCTGAATCAGGCAATTCTGAGGCAGCTCTGTGAGCTGTGCAGTGAGGAGATGCAGGCACCCACTAGACGGAGCCATGCCCTGACAGTGGAGATGAAGGTGACAGCTGTCATGTGCCTGCTCACCACAGGCACCTTCCAGAAACCAACAGGGGACACTACAGACGTAACCCAGTCAGCCACGTCATGCCTTCTCATACAATTCCTCAATGCCCTGCTGCCACATGCTGCGGAATACATCCACTTCCCCAGCACACAGGCAGAGTGTACAGCAACCATGCAGGACTTCCACAGGGTAGTATAGATGCCTGGCGTGCTTGGGGTCATTGACTGCACCCATGTGGGCATCCACATGCCACCTGGCCCTGAGGGCGTAGCATACGTCAACAGGAAGGGCTACCCCAGTGTCAGCTGCAAGGTGGTGTGCGATGCCAGGGGGTGCATAACCAATATCTGTGTCACACACCCTGGGAGTGCACATGATTCATTCATCTGGCACAGCTCTGCGCTGTGCCACAGGTTCGAGCATGGGGACATCCCCATGGGCCACCTAGTGGGTGAGTATGGGATGGCAATGGGGAGCTAGGAACAGCAGAGCATGGGATGGGGTGGGCAGGGTGGGTGCGCTGGCGGGGTGCAGGGATGGGCAAGGGACACATGACATGGGACACCAGGCTAACCATGTATCTGTCCACACAGGTGACAGTGACTACCCACTCAGGCCCTGGCTGCTCACCCCCTACCGTCGCCCATCATCCCCAGCAGAGGACCATTACAATGAGGCACACGCCAGCATGTGGAACTTCACTGAGCATGTGTTTGGGATGCTGAAGGCACAATTCCGTTGCCTAGACAGGTCTGGCGGTGCCCTACAGTACAGTCCCTTGAAAGCCTGTGGCCTATTCCTGGCCTGCTGCATACTGCACAACACGGCCATTGACCGTGGGACAGCAGTCGAGGCTGAAGAGGGGGACAGCAGTGGGGACGATGAAGGCAATGGGCTGGGGGATGGTGGGCAGCCCCCCCCCCGGGCGGAGGGATCCCCGGCTCCAAAGGATGGCATGCCAGCATCGGGACACAATTGCACAGGAGCACTTTGTCGCATGCAGGTAGGTGGAGCAACACCCATGCAGTGGCCAGACACAATGGTACGGCACACGGGCAAGGGCATGCACACACAGGCATGGGGCAGGGGTGGGGGTGTCAGTGCCACACAGCCACACACAATAGCATACAGCACCCCACAGCAACACACACACACACACACACACACACACACACACACACACACACACACACACATGCAAACACGCACCCATGTGCCAGCACGTGGCGTGGATCAGATGCAGGGTGCCGGTGCAAACCAGTGCTGTGCTGCTCTCATCACGCATTCGTCACACGGGTCAGCAGCCGGGCAGGTGCACACACAGGTAGTGTGAGGCGCGACACACAGTTGCCATGACTGTGGCATGCACCAACACACATCGCCCATGTGCACACAGGGCAGTGGCAGCAGACTGCAGACAGGGCGGCACACACATCAGGTCTGCCGCATGGAACCATGGCCACCGTGGACACAGGGGTGGCCGTGCCAGGGCCAGTTGGCAGCCACTGACTGCTCAATGGCCACAGGGGGTGTATGCAACTGCCCCCCCAGGGGTTGAACTGCGAGAACGCGACTGGGTTCGCGCAGGGGTGTGTAGGCACATGAACAGGCCCACCCCAGGCATGCCGACAGCAGAGCCCGGCATTGACATGGAGGGAGTCGCTCAACGCCGGATCTGTGGGGTGGACAGTGCACTCCACGGTATCTGTGACTTAGCCAGTGGTGCAAGGCAACTGAGATCGCATTGGCAATGCAATCCAGGGATGCGGTTGTGTCCTCCTGCAGGCGCTGTATAGATTCCAGGACCTGCGCGATGCCCCTCTTGATCAGCTTGGCTGCCTGGTGCACCTCTGTGCAAAGTGCATGCACCCCAGCTATGAGCAGCACCTGTTGCTCCATGGAGGCCCACAGCAATCGGGTGTGCTCTGACAGTGGGTCAGTGCCCAGGAGAACATGGGCGTGCCGCTGTCCCACCGGTGGTGTACAGCCGTGCTGCACAGCCCCCTGCTCAGGTGGATGCTGCACAGCGGGGTCCCCATGGGGTAGGTCACTGTCTGGTGCCCCGGCGGTGGACTCTGTGTCCAGCCACCCAATGTCTCCAGCCATCTGTTCTGCCGCTGCCCCTATGATCCCTTTATGTTGGCAAATGCCTGAGTGGATGGACCACCTCCACCACACAGCACTGCCATGGCTGTGCACATGGCGGCACCAGAGGCGGCGGTGGGCAGCTGTTCCACTGCTGACAGGCCACTGGCCATGCCGCCAGTGATGGTAGTAGGTATAGGTGTCTCCCTCACAACACCACCCATGCTGTCCAGGATGATGGTCATGTCATCATCAGTGTCAGACCCCGCCCCGATCTGTGTCTCCACACAGAGTACGCCATGGCTGGCATCCTGCTGGAACACAGCCGGGGCCTCATCCGACGCCAAGCCCAGGACATCCGGCTGGATGGCGGTGGTGGTGTGCTGCAGCTGATCGGGTCCCCGGATGCCCTTGGAGGTGGATGGCTGGTCCTCCGGAGCTGGGCCTGCCCCCATGGCTGCCGCTGGTTCCCCGCAACTGAATGCTGGTGCTGTAAGAGAAAACAGATGTGTTAGTGCTTCAATACCGGCACCCCCCCCTTCAGGCATGGCATACGTACCATGCAGTGATGGGCTCCCTCCTATCTGGAAGCCACCACCCGGCACACCCTCAATGGTGCTGCGATGCATGGTGGCCACCACCAGCTCTTCTTGCGCTCTGAGTTGTGGCACAGCAGCATGGCCCCCACCAGTGGCAGTCCTGCCTGCCCAGTGTGGGCGTTTATCAGTACCCACCTTCTTCCTGCACTCCTGCGCAGACCACTGGTGGCTACCCTGCAGGTTCACAGCCGCTGCCACCTCCAGCCAGGTCGCAGCCCTGGCCTGTGGTATGCCAGTGGCACCACCCAGCAGTTGCTCCTGTCGAGGTAGGCCTCAAACAGGGCATCAGCTTCTGCCTTCGTAAAGTTGGGCCTGTGCTTGTGGGCAGGCCTACACTCCTCAGTCTCCTCACACTCAGACATGATGCTACCGGTGGACAAGGACATGTGTGTCACTGCCTGCAGCTGCCCACCCCATCCACCCTGCCATGCTGGCTGTTCCCACAGCAGGCGCAACTTACCTCAGATGGTTGCAATACCGGCCCATTGTCTGTGTTGTTGTGCGGCATCTTTTGTAGTGCATCACATGCAAATGAGCTGTGGTGCAATGCTAATGACATGCTAATTTCCCCGCTGCACTGCTCATTAGCATGTGGTGGCTGAATATCGCGCATTTGCTCCTTGCACAATGGTTTCCCCCGGCGCATATTGTGGCACAATGCCGTGACATGCACAGTGCACTGCCCACAGTACGCATGCATTGTGGCCTGTGCTACCGCCTATCACGCACTGTGTGCTCAAGGCGCTATAGGGGCCATGGCGCACTATGTGCCATGGCCTCTATTGCACTCTGGCACACTGTGTGCCAGGTGACCCCTGATCTGACCCTATGCCTCTTGGGACTACATCATCACGTGCCGGGTGGGCCACGCGTGTATCCATGGCAATGCGCGATTGGCTTACACAGCGCATGCCTACATGAGGCACGCATCCCGCGCACATTGTGCACGTGTGCTACTGGCCACCATTTTGAACCAGCTACTTCAGTGGAGCGCATGGCGCAGCGAGGGGTGTGACGTGCATGGAATTGGTCAGACCTGGAGCTGGTCAACCTTGTGGCCCATGTGCAGCCACATGCACTTGGTCTGTTTGGCCAGGAGCCCCTGCAGCAGGCCAGAAAACAGAGATCTGGTAGGCCATCGCTGCAGTCCTGATTCGGACACTGGGGTGCCACGGACCGGTGAGCAATGCCGCCACCGGTACAGGGACATGATGTGGCAGGACCCTGAGAGGCTGAGGCTGCTGCAGGCACGCGTCCGCAGGAGGGCCGTGCCATGGCCAGGTAAATCGTCACATACTGCATGCGTGCCCAGCCGCTGTACTGTGTTGTTGGCTGGACTGCCTGACATGCCCTGTGGGGGAAGGGCACTGTCGGCATTTGCCATGTGGTGTGGCATTGCCAGCCACTAGGTGCGCTGTGCTACTGCCTTGTGGGTCATGTCAGGCTGGGGTGCACACTGTGCACAGGGGTGGGGGTGGTAGGCACATGCTGTGGCTGATCTCTGATATGTGCCTGTCTATGTTCCATTCCTAGGACCTGAAGATCGGTGTCATGCAGGAGTGGCGGGGGTGCCTGGTGGGGTGCAGCAAGCCTCTGCTGGACCATCTTCAGTAGTGTGGGTCCTACCGGTGGAGGTGGATCGGCAGCGGGACAGGCACGGCGGTGCTGCAGTGGGCAGGTAGGCACTGTTGTCCTCCTCTACTCAGTACGGGTGGTCAGCGGGGTGAAGGTGCGGCCATGACCACCCTGCGCCATGTGCTGTGTCAGCTGTGTGTTGCACACTGTGCGGTGTGCATGCCACTGTGGGCAGCCATTGCACACGTGTACCAGTTGCTCGGTGGGATGGGTGTGTGCCCGGCTGCCACCAGTGCTGCTGTGGTGCTGCTGCAGCCCTGTGCCAACTCCTGTCACTGCGCGGTTGAGCGGCCACTGGGCGGCGGTGTCCACCGCTGTGCACTGTCATGGTATGCTGAGATGCTGGCAGGCATTGGCCCACCCACTGTGGGTGGCCAGGGTGACACTCCAGAGGTGTGTGTTCCCACTGCCCATTGTGCACAGTGGGAGGGCATGGTTCCTAGGGACTTGCACTGATCACCTGTCCATTCCTTTGTCATAGGCAACCGGAGGAGGTCACGACTGCCATTGTATTGCCACCTTTTATGGCAGATAATTTTGATAACATCCACGAACCTGGAGGTGGCTCAACAAACGAGGTGATTGGTGCTCCAGTACAGACAATGGCGGTGGTGGCAGGCGGTGGCTGCCCATAGTTGGACCCCACTGTTTCCCTTTTACCCCTGCCATCCCTTCCCCTTCCTTCCCCCGTCCCACTGTACAGTCCCTGTCTCCTTCCCTCTCTCTCCTACCCTTTCCCACCCCATTCCATTGTAAATAGTTTTGTTTAATACAGATTTCCTGCTTAACTGCCTGTGTCCGTATCTGCCTTGCAGCTGGCGTATGGAGCCATGCTACAGTGGTGTGGTGGATGTCGGTGCGGTGTGCCTGTGTTGTTGTGTGGGCCATGCATGGTGGTGTACTTCCCCTTGGTTGGTGGCTGTGCCTTGGGGTTGCCATGGGCTGGCTGTCTGGGATGTGTGGCATGTGTGTTGGGCGCTGTGTTCCAGGGTGTGGCTGGCTGTGGTTTAGGTGGATGGGGGCTTGGCATGTGGTGAGGGGTTCCAGTGGTAGCCCTCCCTTGTCCGTTGGTGCCACCTGTTCCTTGCGTCCAGTGCCCTGGTGCTGGGGGGGGTTGGCTGCCTGTCTGCGCCCTGCAGTTGGTGGTCACCTGTGGCCCCCCACTGGCCCTCCCTGCCACTGGCCCCAGCTGTGTTCCTCTGCCTGCCCCAAGCTTTCTCTCTGCTACTTTGCTCCCACCATTGACGGGGGCTGGTCCTTGTGTGCCTTGGCGCATCTGCCTTTGCTCCCTGGCACATCTCTGGTTGTGCTATGGTGCAGAGCTGGTTGCTCCCTGGTGTACCTCTGGGTGCACCATGGCGCATCCCTGCAATATTCAACAGTGTTGCGCTGGTGCATGTCACCATGCACAACCTTTGAATATCGCACTCGCTGCGCCAGACCTGCGCCGGCGTTTGGTGCATTTCTGAATATCTGGTCCCATGTATAAAGAGAATCTAGAAAACAAAGTATATTTTTGAGAAAAAAAAACTTTACATTACACTTTGTTTTACTATTTAGTGGGTTGCTCTATCTAGTTATTTGGCTTTGTTTTCCCTATTGAAACGGTCTAAAAGTTGCAAATCCTAACTCTGTTCTGCTGTGATAATCACAAATAATCTATATATTTATGTGAATAATCTATGGATTATTCATTTTAATGTGTGGATTATTCTTGATTATAATAAATCAGGTACATTAACAGATGTAAAGTCTGTGTCCTGGGCTGAGGTGTTGCATTGATCCATCCCCTGGCCTAACAGTTCTGACCCCTCACTTTTTGGTATGCTCCACGGCCACTTCTGATCAAAATATCAGAGTTGCTATTAACATATTCTTTCCAATATGATAACTGTGAGTTATACCAAACTGATGCTGACTGCCTCCTCTTTGTCAGTTTAAGAACTCTCATTTAAAACATATAAACATTTAAAAACAGCAGTAAGGATTAAACTACCATGTCATTTTATCCCCCCACCCCATGTACAACACAGTTTTAGCAATTTTGATTTTAAAGCCATGGTTATTACTAGACTCAGTGCTAGAGCAATTATATTAGACCAGCTTGTTTAATTACAAGCTTTTAAAAGACTGTAATAACATTCTGAAACAAAATTTCTGCAAAATGAATCAAGAATTTTAAATGCACAAAGCAGGTACTTTTAAAATTATTCTTTTCTCTCCCAGGCCGCAAACATCATCCAGGCTTGCTACCAATTCTCATCACCAGTCACAGTCATAGAGAATCCCCGCTTATCTGCCCCACAGTAGGGTCATGGGAGGTGGGACAGCCTTGCAGTGTTGCTGTTAGGAAGGGCTGTGTGATTTTACTGAGATGAAGGGGTGTGTGTGTGTGTGTGTGTGTGTGTCTGCAGCGTCACATACACAAATTCTTTAGTTTGTACTTTTTCGTTGTTTCTTGTTAAGATCTGGGTAGGGTCTGTGTTCTTTACTGACATCAGATCACATTTCAGTGCATAAATTTGCCTTTGCCTTTATCTGGAGGTTTTAGCGAACTTTCTTTAATTCTTAGGATGGTGTGTGTGGAAGAAGGGATTCTATGGTGATTTTTCATGTTGCATTTCATTTCTATCATATGATATTTTATTTTAGTTAGTTTCTTTTGTATTTCTTGGTGTGTAGTTTTACAACACTTATTCTGTGGGTGATTGTGTCTTTCTGGGAGGTGGTGGATGGTTTTGTAGATTTTGCATTCCAGGATGTTCTGGCTCTGTTTCAGAAGGTTTTGAATTCATGTAGATCAAGAGATAAGTTTTCCATCTTTGCTGATATTGCTTCAATTTTCTTTACGGATTACCTTTTGTTTGTCTGTTATGTAGGTGGGGGCTAGTTATATTTGGGTTGTCATGTGGCTGTGCATTATGTGAGGTAGGCTGGTTATATGGGGTAGTCATTTTGTTGTGTCTCTTTTTTTTATTTATTTTATAAAAAAAAAAAAAATGAGACAATGAGAAAAAGGTCATTTTCATCATGACCTTTGGACCCTGAGCGGTTATGAATATAATACACCTCTAGTAGGGATCTCTCTCTCTCTCTCTCCCTCTCTCTCTCTCTCTCTTTCTATTTGGTAGCCACATGTGACCAGCTTTTGACCAATGTGGAGAAAATATATTTTTTTTAATTGTTTAACCAGGAGTGGCACACTAAGCTAAAATCTTGTTTCCAGATGTGACCTGGGAGCACAGGGAAGCTAAGTGACTTGCTCAGGGTCACACAGTATACAAGTGGGGGCTGTAGGATTCAAACCCAGGTCTCCAGATTTGCAGCTCAGAGTCTTAAACCACTGCACTATACTGTCTCCAAATTTTGCCAGATCCCATTTTGAAAATACATATACTATAACGCTGACAATATTCACATAAGTTTACATTTAAGTCACGCTTTTAGGTCAGAAAGTAAGTATATATTTCATTATTAAATACTCAATAGTTACAGCAAATACAGTACTTGTTTTAATTCTCAGTTTACTTCCGCTGTTAAGGCAGGCTTGCCTAACACGTCCTGTGTCTACTGGTATCAGGCTTCCCCATCTCCAACTAAGCTGAAATGACTCTCATTTTATAGTTTAACAGCCTGTGAAAGCACATGGACATCAGTTTTCTGTGGCTGTGGGCATGTAACATGCATCGCAATTATCCATCCAACATACTTAAAAACCACAGCTACTGTATTTGTATATCTGTACAAACACTTAACATGTATAATGTTACCAATTAACACTGACAGTATTATTCAGTCATAATTAAATGTATACAGCAATACTATAGTAATAACTTGCCTTGCTTACAACAGACCATCTCCTGTGCAGCTATATATCACTAACAGTGTTAGCTGTCTGCACCACTGTTTGCGCGTGTGCACACGTGTACACACACAAACACACACGCGTGCACACACACACACATATTTTGATTCTCCTTTCTCCTTTTTATGTTCTCTAGAGTCATGTGTCTTTAAATTATATTCCCTTTGAAACTGAATCCAACCAAAACTTGCATTTCCAAATGAATCAACAGCGAAATTGCAGTTGAACAAATAGCTTTAATAACAAAACAACATATGCAGAAGAAAGTCATGAATTACTCATTGATGTGACAAATTATTCATGAATCAGAGGACACGGTAATAAGGCACTGCATATTCCCTCAGTAATTAACATTATAGTCTATGTATGCTAATTGGTCGCAATAATTCCTCACTTAACATTCTGTTGGAGTATGATGGTGCCATCCGCGGTAATGGGGGTGCTCTGTGCTAGAGATTCTTGTGCCGCTAATGAAGCCTTATGTAAACTTCAGGAATTGTTAAAATGATTTTTTCAGTAGAGATCGGAGGGAAAATTGGCAAGAAAGAAGAGTTTGTACTCTGCATTTTGCTAAAAGACTCCAGCGACTTTAATTCAGCAGGGGAAATGATTCATTTTCTCCCTGTTTGCTTTCCACCTTTATTTCCCCCAAACTCATTTCATGCACCGCCCTGTAGCATTTCTCCAGGACATCCTAGCAATGGGATACTTTCATCCCATAGAAGCTTGGTTATGTTAGCCTGCTAGCTTAACTGGTAGAGCACCAGGATGGCATTCCAGGGATGAGTTCAATTCCCAGTTAGTCTCTTCTGGGTTTATTCTAGACCCTGACTCATATAGCCTCAGAGTTAGATTATCATTCTTTCACATTCATCTTATCTCATGCACGTGCTTAACTATTGGGCTAGTAGTAGTAAGTAGTAATTAGTAGCACCAGTTGCTAGTAGTTGTGTGTGAGTTGCAGATGGCGAGGAGGAGGAGAGTCGCATGGTGAGAGGAGGCTTGCCCCCTGATAAACTAACTAGACCACAAACCAGCATCTTCTCATGCTTACAAATTCTGTAATGTGCCGAGAGCTGGTAACAAAGCAGACAAGATTTTTTGTATGAGATTTACCATGAAATCTTATTCACCATTGATATGGGTCAAGGTCTGTACTCAGTTCTGTTCCTTCTTCTTACAGGTTGTGTTTTACATGCTGAACAGTGACTTACACTGCATCAGCAATTTCCTACCATCTTACTAAGAGATCATTAATAAATAAACACATAAATACATAACCTTTCCTGCTGCTCATACTGCTGTTCACTGGTAGAGATGCTTGACACTACTGAAAATCTTCTACTCCGTAGTGTTCTGCTAGTACTGGCTGAAACTCTAATGGAAGAATCTGCCTTAGCTGTACAGGGGTGAGTATTCCTCACTCTCCCTTCAAAGTTATTATTTTTTTAAAGTAGTCAGTCATTATTTATTATTGCTGAAGTATTTTTCTTTTTTTTATTTGCTCATTACATGGTAGTATTAGGTGTGGTAATAGTATTAGGTGTGATGTAAAGAACAGTACTTTACCTTGAGACTGACAGCCCTCTTCATATCTCATCCATATCGTGACCTCGCTCACTGTGACATCACAAGTCACCAATCTGGCAGCAGAGGATTAGCTCTTCTTGATCAGTTGTGATGTCCCAGACAGTAAGGTCATAGGGATGATGACATACAAAAAGGAACAGAACTAGGTATGTCAGCCTCCAGGTACGGTACTGTTCCACACATCCCACCATGTATTGTCAGGTAGAAGATCTACTAACAATAGGAAGAATATACAAATACTTCAGATATAAGAAGTAAGAGTTCACTACTCTTGAAAGTTAGTATTTCTTTCAGGCAATACACTAGCTCTTTAAGCTAACAGCAAATGGTTTTGATATTCAAGCTTTCAAGACCTTTAAAGTCAGTCTTGTTCCTTTTATTGACTGCTGTCCATGGGCTAGCTGTAAAAACTGGGTAGAAACAGGACCCCAGTGTAAATGAGATACTACATCTCAGCAAGACTATTTATACTTTTCATGACCTCATCATACAAATGGGGGGCACTGTGTAAGAAAACAATATGTGATACGCGCTATTATATCACAGATACACAAGCTCAGAAAACTGTGTTAAGATGCGCTGTCACATATGTGACATTTGCTGTTGCTTAAAAAACAAGGACTTCTGTCTGAAAATCTGAAAGTACCATGTGAGGCAGCACATTCTCCGTGTGGGATAGATGGATCTGGATCTTAAAATTAGGCTGTCCCTCCTAATGTAGGACCAAGAAGAGGTATGAGCAAATATACTGAACAAAAAAAACTGACCTTTTCATTGGGTACGTTTCAAATCAGTCTGAAATGTCTTTCATACAGAACTGTGATAAAAATATGCTTTGAAGTTCCAGGATAAGATGGCAAATAGTTTTTTTTTCTCCTTATAATATCTTGAGGTGGAGTATCTTGAGGGCATGCCCTGTAGGGGTAATCCACACCTTAGTCACACAGCAATGAATTTACTGTAATGCTCTGTAGTTAGGCTGACCTACTGTATGGAACTCACCTGGCATTTGCAACAAGTGCCAAGTGCAGCAGCTAGGGTTCTGGCTAGTGCAGGACCAAGAGATTATATAACACCACTTTCTACAAGCTGCACAGGTTGCCGGCTGAGTAAAGAGGAATCTATTGGGTGTTGCATTGGTCATGTAAGACCTTGAATGAATAGGTTGTGGACTAGCTCACATGCTTCTTAGTATCACCAAATACATGTTACTCTCAGTGCTCAGAAGCAAAGAGCTGTCTTCTAGTCCCCATGTTACATTTCTAGTCAACAGGGGTTCTTGGATTTACAATAGCGGTGTCTTGCCTGTGAAATGATCTAACTATTACTCTTCAAAATGCATCTAGTATTGATGTGATTAGAAAGAATTTAAAGCATTTTTATTTAACAAGGCATACAGCTGATGTCTGCAATAAAACTGATGTTTATCTGTACACCTTTTATATAGTTTATGATATCTTACGTCATTGGATGTACAGTAGGAACCCTAGCTAGACTTGTTCAGAAGGGTACAGTACAAATAAAATAGACTGGATGTAGAACCTTGTTGTCTATTATTTGAAAAATGCAGCAGTGAAGCATTCTGGACTACAGTCATACCTACTTCTGATATGTCAAACCCTGATCCAGTAAAACTCCAAGACTACATACCACCTCTGCAGTCTCCACAACAGCCCCATCTACAGGCTGTCAGTAAGTGACCAAGGCCATCAATTTGCTTTTCTTTACAACCCAGTAGAACTGCTGCATTGTCAGCATCATGTAACTTGAGACAGTTCTCCCTCTTCTTGACTGAAATCTCAGACAGCCATTTACTACAGAGGAAAAAACCCTGGCAAGTGGCAGAAAAGGAAATGTACAGCTTGACACCATCCGTGTATTGTACAATTGGTTGCCCATGCCGTTCCCCAAAATAATCTCTCCAAGGGGAAACATACATGAGGTAAAAAGCTGCAGGCAGGGTGAGGATCAAACTCAGAGGCATGCAGCAGGATAAATCTGTTGCAGATGATATGGACTGTCCTATCCCCTTCATCTGTGAACACCACCATAAATTTAAATGGAACCAGTCAAGGATGACCCCAGAAATAGCTGTGAGACCCTGAAGATGATTTAACAACTCCTGGTGATGCACCATATCAAAAGCTGTTGATTGATCTGAAAGCACCAGCATGAACAGATGACCTCATCCATCTGAAAGAGAAGACAACTTCCTTCAGCAAGGCTGTCTCCAAGTTATGAACTACTTGAACTCTAGGCTGTCATTTTTTCACAGTACTACAGTCTGCCAGATGTCTCTGAAGCTTAGAAATAATGACCTTATTCACAACCTTGCCCAAAAAAAGACAGGTTGGAAACTGAACAATTAATTTTACAGGCCGGAAGTATCTAAAAAAAAAAAAAGGTTTTTTTGAGGAGTAGCTTTGTAATATAACTGAGTAGTATCTGGCTGGTAACAGTAAGGAAGATGAGCTAGAAGTCCTCTAGTAGTACCGTTAGCATTAAAATTTAACTAGAGTGAGTTACTATTTGTTTAATGAGTTGCTTTTTGGTTATGTCTTCAAATTGTAAATGTTTAAGGCCTGACATTGTATAAACGAAATATATAACTGTTAATATATTGAAAGTATTGCAGAAAAGAACATAATGCAAAAAGCTTGGCAAGTCAATGCCAGCTGGGTCAGAAAATTACTGGACTTTGTTTCAAATGCATTGCTACTGCATTTAGACAATGTATTATCAACTCAGCAATAATGTTGTTTTAGGGTTTAATGTGGACTTTACTGTAGTAGTTTAGGCTCCATCTGTATACTGATATCTTATATATAACCCAGTGGTACAAAGTACCTGAAAAAGGTGTGCAACAGGTAGGGTCTACTGATATCTATTCTTTTTAAATCTTGCAGTTTTTTATTGTAGCCATTTCAACAGGTTAAACATAAAAGAAATGTTCTGTGAGGAGGTCAGATTCTTTCAAAGTTTGGTCACTGGACATGGATCATTTATCTGTATTCAACCCAGTGCCCGGTACATTGAAAGCTTCTATACATTTGAGTTTCATTGTCCTTTTTTTTTTATTTAGTTGTTTAACCAGGTATAGCACACTAAGCTGAAAGCTTTTTTACAGGAGCGACCTGGGAGCACAAGAAGGTTAAGTGACTTGCTCAGGGTCACACAGTATGCAAGTGGAAGCTGTGGGATTCAAACCCAGGTCTGGTCTGCTGGATGTCACCAAATTGCAGCTCAGAGCCTTAGACCACTGCGCTATACTGCCTGTCCTTCTATCTCTCATGTAGTTAAAGAGTATGTGATGCTTCTGGAAAAACTTAGGACATGCTACATAACTGCATGAGTATTTTTTATATTTTCCATTTTTATCTTACCATTGTTTCCTGTTACTAAGGAAATTTGTATAGGAACGTGATGCGTGTCCTTTGGACTCCATTTGCTCCAGCTATTTGTCTGTCCATGATATCATAATCTCCCACTTGTGACATCATAATCATTCCCAAGGCAAATCTATTGTGACTCATAGAGAATTATGAAATCACAGACAACAGGAGTCAATGAATGTCCTGGTCAAATTTTTCCCATTCACTAAAATACCACCAAAAGCTTAATAAGGTTCACTTTCAGTTAGTTTGCATCTGAATATCTCCCCCATGAGGCTAAAATAGGCAATACTGTCTAGCCCTCCCATCCTAGTTAATAATAAATAAATAATTAAACTTAAGCCTGAGGAACAAGAATCCTATTTTCAAGCAGCTGCCTCTTCAAAGATGAAAGAGAAGACAAATACAATTTACAAAAAGAAAGTTTTAAAATTTCACACTCTTCAAGGTTTCCAAAATAATATTTCTTGACATTTCACAGTCTCTTCAAGGTTTCCATTTAGAAATGCCACCTAAACTCCCCAGAGTATGTCCCAGACAGAAGTGTTCATCCCCTGAAGTGTCCATGACTTCATGTCTCCTGGTTTAATCAAGAAATCTTATGTTTTTGACATTGCTCTAGTTAACCTTTCTCTCTTCCAACTGGAATCGAATCCAATCAAAACTGGTTCTACCATACAATGCAATCTATTATGTTTCTCGATAATGTCTTTCATACAAGAAGTGTCCCCAAACATGTCACAGATGCAGAAAATCAAAATAGTAAACGGAGTATTAAGTAGCTACCAAGTTAGCAGATGAATAAAACAGGGATATGAAATTAAGACAGAAAGGAAAACAAAGCTCAGACTAAACATAAGGAAAAATAGATAAGTTTTAGTTGAGAGTTTTTTTATTAATTAGATTTTTATACAATTTTATAAAAGATTACAGTGCATCAAATAACAACATAATAACGCAAAAACAGAAGTCCAACAAATTTAAACGAAATAAATATTTCAAAAACTATATGTTACAAAGCTAAATTTTGTGAAACCAAAGGTAAACGTATGTCAAATTAAATGTTTAAAGAAATACTTTGAAAATGCCTGACAAGCATGTTTGTCACATAAAACAAATTTATAGGGTACGTTCAACAAATAATTCTTAAAAATAAGCAACATGTAGTTGTGCAGAAAAAAAACACATTGGTTTAAGAATACATTTGTTGGGGATATATTTAAAGTACAAGACAGAGTATAGCTTAGTGATTAAATGATATAGCTAAGAAATTAAGCAGGAAGTAGAAAAATAAAGGTAAGAGGGAAGTGAAGATGTGTTTAATGTGATCCAGCAAGACAACAAAACTATATATCTTCCATTTATCATAGAAACCTCAACTGTTATTATTAAAACCATGTGACAATATATCTGATTTGAGTGAGTCTAATAATTGACGTGCTTAAAGGCTGGGGGTTTAGCTTCTAGCCAGAGTTTAAGGATTACATTCTTAGCAGCCACTGAAACCAGTGCAACAGAATATTTCATTTCTTTTGACAAGTTAGGGATCTCAAAAAAATGGCAACAATACATGTGTTCCAATTTAAATGTAAAAGTTATTTTAGTTGAGATTTAAAGAGAAGTAAAGAGCCAAGCAAATAAATGCAGGATATATGGACATTCCATATTGCAGGTATATCAAATGAAAGATGTCTTACACCAACAGTGGAGAAGTTTTGTTATTCTAACTCTTAGCAGATGAGTATCATAAAAGAGCCTTGTTAAAAAATACAAATGAATGAAGTCAGATAGGCTGCTTCCATGTAAAATAGTGCCATAGTAATTTAGGGTTGAATGGGACTCTATGTCCATCAGGTCTGCCACGTTACTCTACACAAATACATATGAAGGTGTGCACACAGTGCTTCTGTGATGCTACATGCAAGGTGACCAGCCTAGAGATACACACGGGAACAGCAAAACAATTGGGCAACCACTTGATATTGAAAAATGCTGCCGGACAGCTTGGCAATTGACACCAACATTTTAATTAAAACATTTTTTTCCAAACAGCAGTGTCTCAGCGCATACATACATAAGGAAATAAGAAGCTTAAAGGCTATTAGTCGTGAAGTCACTTAATCATGCACTGGTGTAGTGCACGTTTATGTGACTTGGTGAACAACAGACTCTTAAGCTGCTTATTACTTTATATATGTATGCACTGAGACACTAGTATTTTGAAAAATGTTCTAGTAAATATGTATGCACTGAGACACTGCTGTTTTGAAAAAAATTCTAGCTAAAGTTTTAAGGGAAATCACCAAGGTGTCCAGCAGGCATTTTTGATAACTAGTGGATGCCCCATTTTTTTGCTGTTCCCCCCTACTACCTGCCTCATAAGTAGTAAGTATGCTGTGCAAACATGTACTGATTTTTAGAGAGCCCCCCCAGACCCTACTACCCCCAGCTACCCTGCCATTTCCTTGGTAGGCACAAATTTGCCCAGGTTTAACTTGAAGGCTGGTGCTGTCTTCATGTGGAATGTATTCATATTGTGTGGGTCGTGGCTGAAAACGGTCCCTGGGATCAGTGCACTCATCCTTAAGATCAAAGTCATAAATAAATAAATAAATGTCAAATTATTTTAATGGGTATTCTAAAGTGAATAGGAAACCAATGAATACCTTTAAGAATGGGGTAATATGTTTAAACTTTCTAGAACAAATAAGGCAGAAAGTCACATTTTGAACTTGCTTATGTGAAAGTTTGGGTACATTTAAGGATAGAATGGATAAATATCTCACTGAAGTTGGTAACTTTGGCTGCCATACGAATAGTGGAAAAGTCTTACAGGCTTTGCCTTCTCGACTTTCTTATATTCCAGTATGAAACAGAAGTGTGGGTACAAATAAGATAAAAAATATATCTTAGTGACATCAGTAACAGCAAGATATAAAAATGCCAATATAATGTATGTAGAAGGTTGTTAACCTTAGGAAATCATCATTTCCTAAGGTTGTTATACCAATGATGTGACGACGTTGTTAACTCCATCGATCCTACGTCACACTATAGGTTAACAACAGGGATCGGTCTGCGCATGTGCACGCCTTTTTTACTCTCTGGAACTGACAGATGCACTCAGCAATAAGGGACGGACTGAACTGCTGCGGCGGTGACTCTATTTCGTAAAGTAAGGAGCCGTTTTCCCTTTTTCTTGGGACCATACACTATAAAATACAATGTATGGTCCTTCTATCGGCAACCAGTTAATGTTAACCATCTCGAGGTTTCCATGGCGACATAAACCTCTCAAGATTCACTCTCGAGGTTTACACGGTCGCCCTGGCAACCTCTCGACGGTTAACAGACCAGTTAGCAATAGAGGACTATACATTATCCTCTATGTTACTGTTGTCACAATGGATATTTTTTTAAGTTACTGTCATCAGAGTGGAATACTGAACCAACCAGAGAGCAGCTTCTACAATGCTGATGACATCACAATACCTAGTGCAGCACTGAAGCAAGCAGTTAAAATCAAAGAAAATCAGCAAAATCTTTAAATAAACTGCAGATTTAAAAGCTATAACTTGCAAATTACTGTTGTTTATATCAAATATGCAATAACCTGACTCGAAATAGGCAATTTATCATCACTTGTGAGTGGGCAGGACTTTCATAACTCACTCGTGGCTCTGCCACTTTTGAGTTATGGTCCTGCCCCCTCACGTTTGAAGATACATTGCATATTTTGATTCAGCCCATTTTATATCCCATATTCATACAACAGGAGTAAAAATAGTTTGGCCCAAAAAAATATTATCTTGGCACCCAGCTTACAAGATAATGTTACCTTTCACTTTGGGTAGGTCACAATCACTATCTAGAAAGTTGGGAACATCACAACAGACTA
Source organism: Neoceratodus forsteri (assembly GCA_016271365.2). Lineage (NCBI taxonomy): Eukaryota > Metazoa > Chordata > Ceratodontiformes > Ceratodontidae > Neoceratodus > Neoceratodus forsteri. The sequence goes on from JADMNL010000027.1 coordinate 27,166,411, forward strand.
CTGAACCAATCAGAGAGCAGCTTTCAAATGCCAGTGACATCACAGTAGATCCGTGCAGCACTGAGGTCAGCAATTCAAATCAAAGAGAGACTTAGACGTTCCCTGGTGTTTCAAATTACCATTTTTCTGATGCTCTCGAAAAAGTTTTCACAGTTGTTTTCTGACACAAGTACATTCTGAAATATATGGAAGCATTACTAGAATAATGATTTATCCTATTATAGTATATGGTTAGGGCCTATTATGTATAAAAATCAGTGGCTCTGAAAATGTTGTTGTAGGACAGCTCAAGGTCAAAAAGTTGTGCTGTCGTTCTGATGTCACATTGATAGCACAACTTTTCAGCCTTCTCCTGCTACCTGACTGGCTCTCTCAACTGGGTCCAACAGAGAAATAATATCGTTAGAACAGTGGCACAATTCTCTCACTCTTGATGGCAGTGCGATCTTCCTATTTTGACAGGAACAGACTCCTACAGCTTCCCATTTTTGACAGGAAGAACCTCCCACAGCTTCAGTCCAAAAGTGTTTTTTAATTTAATTTTAAAATAAGCGTGCCGGAAAGAGAGAGGAGCAGGAGAAGGAGATGCCGAGTGAGTGGGAGGGAGCAGCACCAGATGACAAATTTTGTCAGTTTTTCTTTTAACTAACTCCTGCAGAAAATGTATTTAGGGTTGGGAGCGTAGAATAGCAGCTGACAGTCACTGAAGGAACGGGAGTGGAGCAGGACCACACTAAGCCAACTGAGCTGCCAGGACCAAGCAGAACCATAAACACATGGTATGATGCCTTGTGAAAATTAAAAGTTTTTTTAGTATTTGTGGAACCATATACTATATAAAACAGTGAATGGGTGACCATGCACAACTAAGGCTGTGTTTCTATCTCAGGAGCTGATGACATCATAGAGACTGCTTCGCTCTTGAGGTCTCTATGATGTCATCAAGTCCTTCGACACACAAACACAGCCTTGTTGAGGATGGTCACCCATCCACTATTCTATATAGGTCATTTCCAGCTATGAATGTATACAGGATGGCAGCAAGGAAATGAGTTCCCACAATTGCAGCAGTTGGTATCATTCAAGGCACTTTACCGAAATATCTGTATGTCTTTGGTTACACTGTTCAGTTTATGTTAAAGTCCTTGCCATTCTGCATGTACTTTTGAACTGTTTGAATAGCATTCTTGAAAGTTTTATTTTTTTACTGGGATGTTTCAACTATTTTTGTCCTGAGCCATCTACATCTCTCAGAAAAATGTTATGAAAATGACATGGGTTTGAAATGGTTTTATGTATAAAAACATACAAATATTTCCCCCTTTGGGGGGGAATATCAGTTCAAGAGGGTGTCATAGTATTGGTAATTTATGCGTTATCTTTGCATTTGTGGAAAAAATGAAGCAAGCATCATGACAAATGCTGTGTTCTTGTTTCACATTTTCTTTCACACTCATGTTGACATCTAAAGTACTGATGTTATGACCACATAAAACAATCAGACCCCTTCTGTATTTTTCCATAAAGAGATTCAGTCTCACCAATGTAACTTGAAAACAAGAAAAGAATAGCAACCCATGCTTTTTGTTGTAGATGTTAAATGTTTAGATGGCCATCATGTACTGGGCAAAAAATTATGACTTTAACATGTTTTAGTTTTTTTTTGCACCTTCGGACCGGGGCATCTGAGTGGTGCCTGCTCAATCTAATCCTTCCACTCCTCACCCCACCAAGACTCTTCCTCTAATGGTCCCCCCACCAGGACTTCCCAGGCCCCAGATCACTCCCCAGGGGAGGGCCTGCCTCACCTACCTTGGCGTCTTTTCCTGAATTTGAGCTTATTTATTTATATTTATTTACTTAAGAGATTTACCAGATAAGCATACTGAGCAGGGACCACTCGTTTACCAGATGCGACCTGGTCCGTCCAGCTTCCGTCCTGTGTGAGAGGTGCCTGGGAACCATCGGGTAGTGGTCCGGCATTGGGGAATGTAAGCCAGATCCCTTAGGCTCTCATTGCCTCCCCAGTCCACTGGGGATTTTTCATTAAGTTTTTCCCCACAGGAGCGCTGACGGCAATGGCGCCACGACACTATGTGCCAACGCCCCCCGCTGCTCCTCCCCACAGTGACCGCACCACATCCCTGCACTGCCCTGAGTTCCCTCAGGAGCTGCTAGAGAGCGGAGTAAGACCCTCAACCTCCCCAGGGAATGGAGAGCAGTCCTCCAGATGCCCAATCCCTTCCCTCCTGCCGACCCCCAGCAGCTGGAGTCCATTCCTGAACCTGGGTCGCCAGCGTGGCACAAGGTGTGGCATCCAGCCCATCCCTCAGCACCATCGGGCTGGCACTTTAACATGAGGTTGTTGGAAACACCAAGGAACATCCTTAAATCTTCACACAAACAGCTGATTTAACAGCTATAACTAGCTAAATGGTGAACAAGCTGAATCGAAATAGCCTGGCTCAGCAGTGAGCAGTTTGCTATCACTTGTGCGGGGCAGGACTTTCATAACTCACTTGTGGCTCTGCCACATATGAGCTATGGTCCTGGTGCCCCTGACACTTGAAGATAAATGCAGATTTTGAGACAGAACATTGCATATTCCATACTGTATATATCATAAGTAAGGTGCAGCCATAAAACAGCTTTCGCTGGTAACAAATTCCCTACAAATGGGACATGGATAATCTAGGTTTCTGCCACATCTTGATAATACTGTTATTCCCTTTTAAACTTTCCAAAAATACCTTTCAGTCTTCTATCACTTACCTTGTCATGGGGCGAGGAACCCGAAAATGTGTTTAGGTTAACAGATATGCTTTTAAGGACTACTGTAGCCAGAATTTGGGTCTTTTTTCTGATTTCTTAGCTTTTCAGAGTGACCTTTCTGTTCATGATCTGTCAGTATTTTTCTTATTTCTGAGGAGGTGTGTTTTGCGGAGAGAGTATGCCCCCCCCTTCACCTCTGGGACCAGAGGTCAAACTCAGACTTGAATCTGACTGACTCTGATGTCTGGTAAAGGTCATAAGCAAAATCAATACAGGCAAATCATCAACCACAAGGACAGCAGCAGATCGGTTTCTTTTAAAATCAGAAAAATACATGGTTTTGAAGTCTTTGAAGACATAAGTGACATATGAGAGGCAGTAAAGTAACAAAGAAATAGTGTATTAGGAATATGCTTTCTTAGGGAGATTTTGCCGCCTATGTAATCAAAATTGCTAGAATGTTTCTTCCATTGTCAGCCCTTACAAGAATGGTTCTCAGAGCATGCCATGTTAGGATTACCATTTAGCCCTTAATACAGCGTACTGTACCATAGACAAATTGAGACATATTAGTGTCTAATGAACCAGCTGAGTTTGTACAACTTTTGCTGTAGCTTACATGGTAACATACTATACCTTCAGCCATGAAAGTCTTGAGTTCAAACTCCGTCTGGCAGTTACCTGACAATTAAAGAGCCTGGGCTGAATGTTCAAAAGTCTTGACATAGGCACAATTCCTGATTTTTGTCTGTGCCTCCATCAGAACAACTGTGACGAACTACTGGCAGCATAGCCTAGATGTTAGGGTAACAAACTGTGAATGAGCTTGGTATATCCAGCAGACCTGGGTCTGATTCCTACCACCTCCACCTGCATACTGTGTGACTCTGAGCAAGTCACTTAACCACCCCAGTGCTCCCAGGTTGCCACAAAAACAGTCACTTGTGCCTAGTGGGCCTTACCTGGTTACCAAAGAACAAAAGAAAAGTTGGATTGCTATTTTCCAACATGTTAGCACATCTGTGACAAAGTCCCTGCTCAAGGGGAAACAAATGATGAAGGCATTATTATTCTGACGCATGTGTCATTTTCAGATTACAACTTGCCGCACTTGTGACAAGAAGGTAGCTTGTGTTATATTTTGAATGGCTTGACTCTGATTTCAACCCATTGTTTGTATTATGTATACTCCTTCCACATACCCCCCAGGTCACACCGTGAGACGAGCATTGTTTTGCTCAGTGTGCTTCTCCTGGTGAAACATTTTCAATAAATAAACAATAAATAAATGTGGTTTAACTTTTGATGCAACTAGTGTAATTGTGCTACAACTGCAAAATCAAGCTGTCATACAAGCTCAGAGGCATCAAGTTTTCTGACTTCAAGTGACTTGTTGCGACATTTTATTTTAGCTTTTGTTGACCGGGTAAGTGCACTAGACAAATCTTGCCTATTTTCAGGCATGACCCAGGGGGGGGATACAGATGAATGCCAACCGACCTTGAACCAGATTAGCTATTGGTGGTATTTTAGTGAATGAGGGAAATTTGGCCAGGACACTGGGGAAATTCTCACTCTTTCGATAAGTGCCATGGGATGTTTAACATCCACCTGAACTACCACCAATCCAGGCAGATGGGACCTCGGTTTAACGTCTCATCCGAAAGATGGCACCTCAGAAGTGCAGAACCCCTCTCATGCTGCACTACAGTGTCAGTACTGGGATATTAACCCAAGTGCCAGATGTGGGAACTGAACCCACAGCCCTCTGATCTCCAGGCCTCAGAGGCAAGTGTGCTACCTACTGAGCCACTGACACTGTGCTTACCCATGAACACAGACTGTGATGTCACGAACACAAAGGGGGTGAGTTTCAAAGTCTGAGCCCACATGCAATTTTGTGTTGCACAACTTAGAACATAAGCCAAATGGCAACTCTGTCCAATTTTTAAAACTAGGACATATTTCTGTTTTCAAAAGTTTGACTTACTTATGTTCAGTTTGCAGATTTCAGATATAATTGTGCTGGGACACAACTGTCAGACTGAGTACAACCTGGTCTGTCATTTACATCTTTAGCAGGTCTAGCATTTTGTGTCCAAAACTGGATGATAAGTAACATAAAACACCTTGAAATCCTGCAGAAAATTCCATCTTTTTAAATAGCTCCAGTAAGACAGAACGGGTCTCACATAACAGGGCAGTCTCCTGACAGCAGGTTTTGCCTGCATAGATCTCCTCCCTAACATAAGATTTGTGTTAATTTTTTCCTGGCATATTTTTTTAAGAATTTAATTGCAGCCTGTCGTTTGGCCAGGAAGCCAGTATTTAGCGACCTGAGCCGCAGCCTCACGCCACGTTATTTTGCATGTCAGTACCAGGTCGCATAGGCGTTATTCACAGAGTTCAATGGGCACGCTTATGCGTTTTTTTTACTTTTCGGCGTTCGATTTGGGGTCGGCTGCCACCGCTCATCACAAACTTTTGTCAGCTGAGCAGCGCGCTTGTTTCCTCAAAATCGCACTTAAAAGTATAAAAACACTTATAAAAGTGTCCCCATTGAACTCTATGGTAGCGCGTTCCCACGCGTGTTCTGGTACTGACATCACAAACTGTGCGAGCATGGGGGCTCGGCTCCAGGTCGGCAAATGCAAGCGTTTTCACAACCAAGCCAATGGAGAAATTTTATGAGTAAAATTATTAAAAATATACCCGGAGAAAAATTTAACTTTTTGGAGGAAATGCTTAATCGGAGGATAAGCTACCCTACATGTTAAAGGGGGAGAACCATACTGACTAAAAACCTGTTCTCTAATGTAACTAGGGGTTAAGTCCATTTTATTTTTTTTATTTTCTTTTTCGATTTATAATATGATAACCAGTTTGCCCCAAGGGCATTAGACTGCCCATTTTCAAGGGGGACCCGAATGAGCAATCAACATTAATACAATCAATAAATAAGAATGCAAAAAAAAAGAACAATACGTAAATTACAAGAAACATTTACAAAGAAAGTTGTTGATGCAGTGTTTTTTTAACACCTTTTTATATACCTTATGTGAAACAGCATTTTGGAAGGAGCTGGAAGAATATTCCATGATATGATTGATTTAAACATAAGTGATCTTGCTATTAAGAATAATGCATGACAGGGTGTGGTATATCATGGGATATCATCACACCTCGGTGGTTGGGCATGAGGCTGCAGGCCGGTGCATCCAACCACCCGAGAAGTGATTTATATACCACACCTGGATTGCATTATTGCTATTATGAACTGGTTTAAATTTTATTAGTAAAAAAGTACGAAAAATTTTTGAAACCTTTTGAAATGCCTCTTTGGGATATTGGATTAGTATCTTGTGAGAAAATAGTTCCTGGAGGGCTCTGGGCAACAGGTGGCGCTCTAATAAGTGGAATTTGTGGAGTAAGTGGTGCTGTGACTCTCTCTCACAGCAGTACTTCCATATCTCGAAGTGTCTTCTCCTGGGTTTCACCCAGTCCCACTGCCTGCTCTGGGACTGGGTCAACACCTGTGTGGATTTTTGTGAAAACCGGTGTTTAGAAGCATGAAGTGAATGAAAATGAAGGAGGTGGTCACTTCAGTTTTCCAGTGGCACTCTGTAAGTAGCCCGCAGTGTTTTTTTGAAGGGGAGTGAAACTGTGGAGAATCTGCTTCCCTGCTTGGGGAGCACCAAAACAATGAACACTCTGTTGTATTTCTGCTAGCAGAGAAGTTTGAATGAAATGGGCCGTTGGTGTGGTAGCAGGGGATGTTTGCTCGTGACTGTGATCGGCCGTTAATGTAGTTTGATCAGCGTGGCGGTTTTCAGCTTGCAGTACTTTTCTGTACAGAGCAGGTGTTTCTGTGTATGCCATAGTCAGTGGCAGTTTTACTGATTTAATTAGGGCATGGTTGAAAGGATTTAGTGTTTTTTTTTTTTTTTTAATTCTCGTCTTGATGTGTGAATCGCAATGTTGTGGGTACCGGGGAGAGCGGGTGATACCCTTAGTTCAGTGGGATTGAAGCGCACTTGTGGGTGGGAAACGTTGCGATTGGAGGAATTTCTTCCAAAGTTTCGAGTGAGGAGGCTGGTGGCCGGAGTTTTTTTGAAGCCGTGATGATGTAGCCTGATATCATCATGGCTTCAAAGACCTTCAACCAATCAGCTTCTCCATTTGTGGCTTCAGTTCATAATGAAGTTTTAAACGGTGGTAAATTGATACAATATCCATTAGATAACATTGCAAAGTGAGCAGATGAAAACATGAGATGAAATCCATAAATTAAAATGCAACTTTACTGTATAAAATCATTGAAAACTTATTAAAACAAAATAAAACAGCATTGCTGAAAACAGGGCCAACAAATCTTAGTATACAGTGTACAATGATGTGTGTGCCATATACCTGAAGCAACAAAATGACACACAGCATTGTGTAGTGTGTTAACTCTTTTGATGAACGATCAGCGGCTGTGGAATACAATGAGAGACTGTAGTCAATAACTGATAACAGAACGCACTGAGTTAGGTTCTTTAGAGATTGCAGCCTAACAGCCTGCTACCCGCAAAGAAGGCCCGATCTTTTATGAACAGTTTTGATCACTGTGTCATTATGACTACAAAAGGAAAGAGTTTGATCCAGCCAAAACCTAAATATTTAAAATATTCCACTGTCTCAATAACAGTACCATCTTCACCATAAATATGTAAGCTTGGGAAAGGCATCAAAAACCTACACTTTGAACCAAATTTCGTATATGTGGTCTTGAATACATTTAAAAGTACACCATTACCTGACAACCATTTCTAAACAGCGACAAAATACTTTTGTACCACATTAGTGTCATCACTAGAACAAGATCTAGTACTGGTGAGGATTCATAGAAGCAGCTGGCAGATAAGGACTGCTTGGCCCACCTAGTCTGCCCATGAAGACCCCCAAGCAGAATTTATCTACTCAGGAGCTCTCAAACCTGTCCCTCCCAATTCCAGGATACCCATATGCTTATCCCATGCATGCTTGAACTGCTTGGTCGTATCCACTGCCGGCAATCTATTCCAATCATTTACCACCCTCTCGGTGAAGAAGAACTTCCTCACATTTCCCCAGACCCTGCCCCCTAACAATTTCATACTGTGCCTTCTTGTATTAGAAACTCGCCCTCATCTGAAACAGACTCTCCCCCTTTGCTTTATTAATCACTTTCAAATATTTAAATATCTCAGTCATATCCCCTTCTTCTTCTGTCCTCCAAGGAGTACAGGTTTAATTCCCTAAGCTTCTCCTCATAGGACATCCCTGCATACCCAGCATCATCCTGGTAACCTCCTCTGTACCGCCTCCAACCTGACCTATCCTTGCAGGATGGGGCCACCAGTACTGAACTCCGATACTCAAGTGCGGTCATATCAATGCTACATAGGGGAGGCACCTCTCTTCTCCTGCTGGTGATCCCCTTCCTATACATCCAAGCATTTGATTTTCTTTCCCACCACTTTCCCACACTGTTTTGCCACCTTAAGTTCATCAGTAATAATTATTCCAAGTCCATCTCTTCCTTGTGGCTTCCAGCACCTCCCCCAAGTTTGTATTCTGCACATGAGTTTCTATTCCCAGATGCATTATTTTATATTTCTTAGTATTGAACTTCAGTTTTCACCTCCTGACCACTCTCCAACTTCCCCAAGTCAGTCCTCATCTGACCCCCAACCCTAATGTCCACCCTGTTACTGAGTTTTGCATCATCAACAGGCATATTTTACCTCCCAGACCTTCTGTGATACTGTATCTCTGACATAGATGTTAAAAAGCACTGGTCCCAACACTAACCCCTGAGGCACCCCACTGGTAACCCTCCCCAGCTTCGAGCATACCCCCATTAAATGACTACCCTCTGATTCCTATCCCTGAGCCAATTTTTCACTCATCTCTCAATCTTAGTCCCCACCTCCAGGCTCCTTAGCTTCATCGCCAGCCTCCCATGTGGGACGGTATCAAAGGAATTTCTGAAGTCCAGGTAGGCCACATCCGCTGCCCCACCCTGATCCACCCCCCCTAGTTACCTCATCAAAGAAATCAATGAGGTTGATTTGACAGGACCTACCCTTTGTGAATCCATGTTGGCCCTGGTTTTGCAGCCCACCTACTTCCAGGTAATCCACAATCCTTTCCTTGATGAGTGTCTCCATTATCCTGACAGCTGGCGAAGTTAGGCTTACCGGCCCGTAGTTTCCTGGATCTTCTCTATTATCCACATTGTGTATCAGGACTACATCTGCCATTTTTCAGTGCCTCTGTACCTTCCTTGTCTCCAGTGATCTATTGTACAGGGCAGCCAGTGGTGCAGCCAGAACCTCCCTGATCTCCCGCAGCAGCCTAGGATGCACTGCATCAGGCCCCATGGCCCTGTCCACCCTGAGTCTGGCCAGTTCTCTGTGGACTCTTCCCATAGTGAAGGGACTAGTGTCCACCCCCAGGCTCAATGATCCTCCTCCTTGTATTTGGGGCCCTTCCCCTGCCTCCTCAACTGCAAAAACTGAGTTAAAGTAATCCTTCAGGATTTCAGCCTTCTGTCTGTCCTCTTCCACTGAAACCCTCCTTCCCCACTAGCCTGAAAATCCCCCGACCTTCCTTCTTTCCCCAATATATCTGAAGAATAACTTTTCACACACACACATACACACACACACACCTTGCTGTGATGGCTAACCTCTCCTCAGTTATTGCTTTGGCAGTTCTAACAGCCTTTCCACCCTCCCTCTGCCACCTCTGGTAAGTTTCCCAGCATCTCTGTCTGCATTGCTTTGTACTCCCTGAGGATGTAGTGATTACAAAACCAGTCAGGGTCTTTTTGGATGATCATACATGCTCTTGTGCGGTATGCTGTTTGGGCAATTTTAGGCTTGATTATTAAATAAATGAAGATTTGGCATCTGAAGGTTGAGGTGTGTGTTTTTTTGTTTTTGCATTTATGAGACTTAATAATACATGCACCCTCTAAACTGCAGTGGAGCCGTTTTTGCTACAACAGCTGATTGCTTTGTACTACCTGAAGGCCCTTGTCATGGCCTGACCTTTTAGCCACCTCCTTTGTACCACAGCAGCCTCCATCTTCTCCTTCCCTTTCTAACTAGCCTCACACGTAGGCATTGCAGTTTCACCCACATCTCCTCCACTTCTTGTAGTTCTTGCACTCCATCCAAGGCCTCACTCAAGTATTTGGCCATTTCCCCAAAGTTAGCATTCCTAAAGTTGTAGACCCTAGTCCTTATGTGGCTCCACACCACCTCGGTACCTATTTCAAATGCTATAACCATATGGTCGCTGCAGCCCAGGTGGTCATTCACTGAAAGGTTGGCTATATTATCCCCATTTGTGAGGACAAGATCCAATGTTGTCTCTCCCTGGGTAGGTAGGTTCCATGATCATCTTTCCGAGCTCAGCCCCCTGCAGGGCATCAAGTAAATTGCTGCTCTTGACCAATTCTGCTGCTGTAAGTTCCCAATCTATATCCGAGAGATTTAAATTCTCCCACAGTAGTATCGTCCCTTTTCGGGCCATAGCTTGGATCTCTTCCATCAGAGCCCTATCCTCTTCCTCCCCTTGTGCAGGTGGCCAATAGACAACAACCACCCTAACGACCTCTCCTTTTTTCCTGTCAGGTGTCACCCACAGTGCCTCTGTTCCACCATGTTCCCTCTGTACCTCTATGGTTTTTATCTGCTTGCTCATGTAAAACACAGCCATGGATAATATCATCAGAATACATAAATGTTTTTGATAGAGACAAAGCTGGATAAATCATTTAAGAAAATGCTGAACAATAGCGGCCCAAGGATGGAGTCCCATGGGACTCCAATCCCAACACCAAGTAGTAGAGAGGCAGTCCCATCAATTAAAATGTTCTGCAATCTATTTGAGAGATGACTTGTGAACCAAGACACTCAGGCATCAGAGAAACCAGTGCCCCTGAGTTTTGGACAGCAGATGACCATGGTTAGCCAAGTAAAAGGCTTTAAACAAACTGAAAAAAAGAGAACTGGCCCACCCATAGTGCCCAAGGCTCAATGGAGAGAACTAGTAAACTTAGTCAGTGCTGGCACAGTACTGTGGTCCTCAAGAAACCTATGCTGGTAAGGAGCCAAAGATTATTCTGCTCTAGATATGTCATACTCAGTTCTCTCCAGAGCCTTGGACAGTGGGGCCAGTAGAGATATTGGTCTATAATTCTGGTCACCTGACTTAAAGATGGGAACTATGGAACCTGCTTCCGAGCCCAGGGACTTCTCCTCTTGCTAATCAGAAGTTGAAAAACAGAAAGGGCAGAGCCATAAGGTCCGAGACCAAGTAAGGAACAAGGAAAATAGCCTCAGATCAATGTCATCAGCCCAGTTACAGGATTTTGTTTTCATTCTTAAGAGATATCCCAGTGTTTCTTCCACCACTATATTCCTGAAGCCAAACCTCGTATTCAAGGAATTACTCAAACCAAAAGAACTAGTGTCAGCAATTTCAAGAGAAGGGGCTAGTTTTGCTGCCTCTCAAAAGAAGCCAGAAGGGGAAGGAAGGAAACATATTCAATTAGTGCTTTAGAGTAACTGGTAATTGCTATTTTTCTTTTAAACTTAGATTACTGAACTTAGATTTACTGAAGAGAAGGTAGGGCAGGGCCCACAGCTCAGCATCATGGACACAGGGGGGAAGGAGGTGAGCACTACTCCCTTCACAAAAGAAAGGGTCCTACAAGAGCTTGCTAAGCTCAGGGTGGATAAGGCAATGGGACCTGATGGCATACATCCCAGGGTACTTAAGGAGCTAAAGGAGGAACTAGCAGAGCCATTAGCAGAATTGTTTAGTGAGTCTCTGAGCACAGGAGAGGTCCCAGAAGACTGGAGAAGGGTTCATGTGATCCTGCTCCACAAGAGTGGTAGCAGGAGGAGGCGGGAACTACAGACTGGTCAGTCTTACCTCAGTAGTGGGCAAGATTATGGAGGCACCCTTAAGGAAAGGATAGTGCAAACACCTGGAATCCATAGGGCACAGGATCCAAGACAGCATGGGTTTACAAAAGGAAGGTCCTGTCAAACTAATCTCATAGATTTCTTTGACTGGGTAACCAGAGTGGTGGACCAAGGGAGCAGTTGATGACGCCACCTTGACTTCAGCAAAGCTTTTGACACTGTTCCACATAGAAGATTGATAAATAAGCTGGGTAGGCTCGGGGTGGGTCAGAAGTTGGTCAACTAGGTGGCAAACTGGTTGACTGTCAGAAAACAGAGAGTGGTGGTAAATGGTATACAGTCAGAAGAGATGCAAGTCACAAGTGGGGTACCTCAGGGATCAGTCCTGGGGCCAGTCCTATTCAACATCTTCATTAGTGACCTTGCAGATGGAATAGAGGGTAAGGCTTGTCTGTTTGCAGATGACACCAAGATCTGCAACAGAGTAGATGAGCCAGATGGGTGGGCAGAATGAGAAGAGATCTGGATAAACTAGCAGAATGGTCAGAAGAGTGGCAACTGGGATTTAATGCAAAGAAGTGCAAAATCATGCACATAGGGAAGAGAAACCCTGAAGCCACTTATAGGCTGGGAGGGAGTTGCTAGCAGTCACAAAGGAAGAAAGAGACTTGGCATCATCATCACTGATGACCTAAAATCATCCAAGCAGACCTCTAAAGCAGTAGGTAAGGCTAGGGGTGTTAGGGTGTATTAGTAGGGGTATCACAAGTCGTAAGAGGGAGGTAATAATCCCTCTGTACAAGACATTGGTTAGGCCCCATCTGGAGTACTGCGGCAGTATTGGAGGCCACACCTTCACAAGGACATTAACCAAATTGAGGCAGTCCAGAGAAGGGCAACCAAAATGGTGCAGGGACTGCATCAGAAGACATATGAGGACAGATTAACGGAGCTCAATATGTATACCCTTGAGCAAAGGAGGGAGAGAGGTGATATGATCGAGGCATTCAAACACCTTAAGGGCATAAACTAGGTGAAAGAGTCTAACATGTTTAAATATAAGAAAAATAGCAGGACAAGAGGACACAGCATGAGATTAGAGGGAGGCCGATTAAGGGGAATGAGGAAATTCTTTTCACAGAAAGGGTGGTGGATGCATGGAATGGCTTACAAGAAGTGGTGGCTATGAATACAGTGCAGGGCTTCAAACAGGCATGGGATAGGCATAAGGGAGCAATACAAATGACTATGAATAGATAGGTCACTGACAGAGCAAAGGCCGATGGCACATTTATAAGGTAGAAAAAGAAATGGGCAGACTGGATGGGCCTTGCGGTCCTTATCTACCGTCAACTTCTATGTTTCTATGTTTCTAGATTGTGGGCTTTTAGCGGCACTGTACTTTCTTTGTTGTCTTTACTTAGAATTGTTTTTGGCTGTTGAAAATTTAAAACGTAGTGGTGGTGTAATTCTGTGCTGTCTTTAATTGCTGAAAATTTTATCTTGGCTTGTCTGACTGCCCTGTAGTTGGGTGAGGGGTGTTAATTGTCTGGCCTCTGACCTCAGCTACGTGATAACTGGAGGTGGGGCTTAGTCAGAGTTGAGGTAGCAAGTGAGTTTTATTTTCTCAGAAGAAGCCAGAAAGGAAGGAAGGAAACATATTCAATTCAGTGCTTTAGAGTAACTGGTAATTGCTATTTTTCTTTTAAACTTAGATCGTGGGCTTTAGTGACACTGTACTTTTTTTGTTGTCTTTACTTAGAATTGTTTTGGGGCTGTTGAAAATTTAAAACATAGTGGTGGTGTAATTCTGTGCTGTCTTTAATTGCTGCAAATTTTATCTTGGCTTGTCTGACTGCCCTGTAGTTGGGTGAGGGGTGTTAATTGTCTGGCCTCTGACCTCAGCTACGTGATAACTGGAGGTGGGGCTTAGTCAGAGTTGAGGTAGCAAGTGAGTTTTATTTTCTCAGCAGAAGCCAGAAGGGGAAGGAAGGAAACATATTCAATTCAGTGCTTTAGAGTAACTGGTAATTGCTATTTTTCTTTTAAACTTAGATTGTGGGCACTAGGAGAGCTTCAGTAGCAGACAAGTAGTGGAATAGCAGTATAATTGCGGTATAATGTGGGAGTGGTGCAATGCAGTGGCTGTGGGGCAGCCATATTCAGGCAGACCTTCTGGACACTGAGGTGCTGCCCTATCTGCATACATCTCTGGACCGAGGATGAAGTAGCCAGACTCAGAGTGGAAGTAAACTGGGTCAGGAGTACCATCACCCCTATCCAGAGACCACCCAGTCCAATGCAACTGCCTCAAAGGATGCTGAGAACAAGGAGCACTTGGATGACAGTGGGCTCAGGGAGGGTTAGAGTGGTCAGGCAGAGGAACATCCCAGATCCTATTCCACTCAAGAACTCATATGCCACACTGGCAAATGAGGACAACCAAATAGAGGTACCCAGAGAAGTGGAAGGAAAGGATGTGGAGGTTAGCCAAGGAGGTGACCTCAGTGGGGAAAGCAGTGGACCCCAGAGGAGGAGGAAGCGAATCCTGGTGGGGGACTCCATCATAAGAGGGATCCAGCTAGGAACACAGGAGGGGGAGGACAGGGAGGTGAGGTGCCTACCAGGTGCCACGGCATGGAGGGATGGAAGGAAGATCCTGGGGATCACTGGGAAGGCAAGATGGGAGGGTGAGCTGGATGTCATTATCCACCTAGGTACTAATGACCTGGCAAATGGGGAGCCAAAGGAAGTTCAGGAAGAGTTTAGGAAATTGGGAGGGTCTCAAGCAAGTAGCTACTTCTGTCACTTTCTCAGAAGTACTTCCTGCAAGAGGCAAGGGAGAGCATAGGAGTGCATGCACCAGGAACTTTAACTCATGGTTGAAGAACTGGTGCTGTCAGAAGGGTTTGGATTCATTGGTGACTGGGGACCCACCTGGAGGGATGGAGGTTTGTTCAAGCCTCAATGGCCTGCATCCATCCTGGAGGGGAATCCAAGACTAATGATAAGTTTAAATGCTACATTGACAAGCATTTAAACTAGCAAAGGGGTGGCAGGCCACCAAGGAGGGTACCTACTTGCTCACCCCCACAGCTAGCAGTGAATCAGTGAACCAGAGGAGTGGCTATCTCTGCAAAGCAGTGCAAAAGATGGAGATTAGTGCCCAAGAGGTGGATAGGCAGAAAGGGCAAAATTCAGCAGAAGGGCAGACAGCAAGGAGAACCAGGGATAAAGGACAATCAAGGAAGGGGCTGGAGTAGAACAGCAAAACAGTCTAGGAGGTCAAATCATGGAAAGCCATGTGTGCAAATGCCAGGAGCCTTAGCAACAAGATGGAAGATCTGGAGGCTGGCATGGTGCAGTCAGACCTGACATTGTGGCCATCACTGAAACCTGGTGTAATGATAACCACGACTGGGAGATGGCCATACCTGGCTAACAACATATCAGAAGAGACAGGCAGGCAGGAAGGGGAGGAGGAGGGCACTGTATGTGAAAATGACATAAGGGCCACAGAGATCCAGGAGGAACAAAATGTGGGAGAGATACTGTGGGTTAAGCTGGAAAGGAAAATGAGGACAGCCATCCGCACAGGTGTGGTCTATAGACCACCAGCCCAGGAGGAAGAAACAGATAGGGAGCTGATGCTAGCCATCCAAAGGATGGCAGACAAGGGTGAGGTAGTACTGGTTGGAGACTTCAATATTCCAGACGTGAACTGGAGCATCCCAACAGCAGCATCAACTAGGAACAGATTTATCCTGGACTCCCTTCAGGGTGCCTTCCTCAAGCAACTGGTCATGGAACCAACTCGGCAGAAGGCAATACTGGACCTTGTGCTCACAAACAGGGACAGTGTGATGGGGGTAACAGTGGAGGAGCACCTGGGGAACAGTGACCACCAGTCATTGTGGTTTGAAATCACAGTAAGAGCAGAACCAAACCACACAAAAACATGTATCCTGGATTTTAGGGGGGCAGACTTTGGGAAAATGGGAGATACTTGAAAGAGGCATTAAGGGAATGGGACAGGAATCAGGGGTTGAGGAACAGTGGGCAGTATTTAAAATGGGGATTACAAGAACAACAGAATTATGCATTAAGCAGGTTAGCAAGAGGAAAAGGAAGAGGAGACCATTATGGTTTTCCAAAGAGGTAGCAAAGAAAGTGAAAGCCAAAAAGATTGCATTCAGGCAATACAAAAAGACACAGGCAGAAGGGGATAGCTAGAAGTACCAGGAGAAGCAAAGGCAGGCAGGGAGGTCAGTAAGGGAAGCCAAAGCTCAGACAGAAGAACACATTGCAAAATCAGTGGGTAGAGGGGACAAAACCTTTTACAGGTACATAAGTGAAAAAAGAAAGACAAAGGGAGGGATAGTGAGACTGAGGAGGAGGATGGGGCCGATGGAGGATGACAACAGTAAAGCTGACATATTAAACAGGTATTTCTGCTCAGTCTTTACTGAGGAAGAGAGGAGGGTAATGGGTCTGAAGGGAGTACAAGGGTGAGAATGGTGCAGAATGGACACAAGTCCCTTTACACGAGAAAGGGTCCTGAAGGAACTGGAAGTAATAAGAGTTGATAAAGCCATGGGGCCAGATGGGGTGCACCCCAGGGTCCTTAAAGAACTAAGAGAGGTGGTGGCTGAACCTCTGGCTATCCTGTTTAGCCGATCACTGGAAACAGGGGAGGTACCCAAAGACTGGAGGACAGCAGATATAGTCCCCTTATACAAAAGTGGGAACAAAGAGGAAGCAGGGAACTACAGACCAGTCAGCCTCACCTCGGTAGTGGGGAAGATCATGGAAGCACTACTGAAGGAGAGATTGGTGGAACATCTGGTTGTCAATGGACTACAGGACCCAAGGCAGCATGGTTTCACCAGGGGAGGTCATGTCAGACCAACCTCATTGAATTTTTGACTGGGTGACTAGGAGGTGGATCAGGAGGGCAGTGGACATGGCCTATCTGGACTTCAGCAAGGCCTTTGACACTGTGCCACATAGAAGACTATTACACAAACTGGGGAAAATGGGTGGGCAGGACAGTAGTGTGGTGGGTAGGTAACTGGCTGGGTGGCAGGACACAGAGGGTGGTGGTAAATGGCTGTCACTCCACAGAAGGAAGAGTGACCAGTGGGGTACCACAGGGATCAGTGCTGGAACCAGTCCTATTCAACATCTTCATCAGTGACATTGCACAGGACCTAGAAGGCAGAATGACACTGTTCGCTGATGACACAAAGCTCTGTAACAGAGTAGACATACCAGAGGGTGTAGACAGAATGAGAAGGGACCTGCAGAAACTTGAAGAATGGTCAGGGGTTTGGCAGTTGAAATTCAATGCAAGGAAGTGCAAGATAATGCATATGGGGCACAAAAACCCTGGCACAATATATCAGTTGGGTGGTGAGGATAGCATGCACCAAGCAGGAAAGGGATCTTGGGGTTATCATCTCTGATGACCTCAAGGTAGGAAACAGTGTGACAAGGCAGCAGGTAAAGCAAATAGGATGGGATGGTAGGCAGGGGCATCACCAGCAGGAAAAGGGAGGTCATAATTCCGCCATACAAGACACTAGTGAGGCCCCACCTGAGTACAGTGTACAGTTCTGGAGACCATACCCACGTAAGGACATAGACAGGGTAGAGAAGGTTCAGAGGAGGGCAACAAAGATGGTGCATGGATTGCATCACAAGTCCTATGAAGACAGGTTGAAGGAACTGAACATGTACTCCTGGAGGAGAGGAGGAGAGGGGATATGATAGAGACATACAAGTATCTTACAGGGAGGAACAGGGTGCAGGAATACACTATTTTTAAGTGAAAAAGATGTTCCAGAACTAGAGGGCATGGGATGAAGTTGGCAGGAGAACGATTCAGAGGAAACATGAGGAAGAATTTCTTCACAGAACGGGTGGTGGACACGTGGAACACCCTGCCAGAGGAAGTGGTGGGGGCTGAAACAATCACGGGATTTAAGAATGCATGGGATAGACATAAAGGAATTCTGGAGGTCAGGGGTAAGGGGCAACAGACTTCTAGGAAAACATAAACTGAATTTACAAGCTCAAATGGGCAGACTGGGTGGGCCATAGGCCCTTATCTGCCGACACTGTCTATGTATCTATGTATCTATGTTGTGATAGCTATAGATGAAATCGAAGTGGATTGTGATGTTTCCCATTCGGTCATTTAGTAAACTCCAGTTTTCACTTTGACAATTAGTATTAGAGAACTGTGTCCCTAAATAAAAATCAGCTTTAGCCTTTCTTACCAAATACTACTTAATCTCTTATATTCAATGAACCTTTCTTCTGAACAATCTTCTTTGTACCTATGGCATGATTTATTATAGGCACATTATCACAGGTAGAGAAAACCCACTTGTGTGGGGATAAGGTCAGCATCACAAGCGTTCAGACCACAGCTGGCCAATGAAGAAAAAGCAGCTTTATTTACGTGTACAATGATTAAAAATGGAAGGCTTACCCAAACTTGTGTTGTTTCTTTTGGTTACAGCTGCTTCACTTCACTTTCAACCTCTACTTGAAGTCACTTCTCAAAGTGCTAACATACATAGTTGTCCAGAAAACAATAGAAAATCATGGATAGTATGAAAAACGGTTGCTTTTGTGCCGTGGTTTTGGTTTACACGGCACAGAGGCAACTATTTTTCATGGTTTTCATTTGTTTTTTTCTTGTTGGCAGCAAATCCAATCATCCTACCCATAATGTAGGCCTTAAATTCTTCCCCTAAGCTGTGGCATGACACTGCTTTATTGTCGCAGATTTCAAAACATACAGTCGTTTAAGAAGCCATTCCTTAAATAAAGGATCATGGAGCAGGGAGCTATTAAATTTCCAATTTAAACTTCTGTTTTGTCATTCTCCATCAATAAGGACATTTTAAGTAGAATGTATGTATAACAATGAGGTCGTATTTATCTCAGACATCATGCTATATGATTTCAGTGACAGCAAAAATAATCTAGCTGGCTAAATGAGTTATGGCAGGCAGATAAAAGAAAAATCTTTGTCAAGGGCTAGGCTAGTCTCCAAGTCCTAAATCTTTAGTAAGACCTAGCAAAGCTTCTCGGGATTTGAAGATAATTGTGTTCAGTTTTGCAGGGTTCCTTTCTAGGTGGGGATTTATTACTTCATTTAAAGTCCCCCACAAGTATGATTTATGAGTCTTTAAATTTGCTAATTTCAGAAAGAAGCGTATTGAAAAAGTTACCCTCTTCTGTTGTGGGGGAATAAATGTTGCAAAAGGTGATTTTTTTACCCTGATAGTGTTACGGGTAGTATTGATACCTCCCTCCTGGATCCAATACATGAACATGTTTGGTAAAATTAACTCCTGTTTTAATTAAGGTTGCTGCCCCTCTTTTCTTACTGTAGTGAGAACTACATTCTACCTGATCGACCCAGTTTCGTACAATCTTGTCAGCCTCTGGTGGCAGTAAGTGCATCTCCTGCGAGAAAGCCTTATCAATTCTATGTTTTTAAGAGTGGTTTAGCACCTTTTTCTAGTTAATGGGGAGCCTAATCCCTGGACGCTCCAGGATGTTTGAGTAATATTGTTCCTAGTTATGTAACAGTAGATGTACTAATCTAAAATTCCTTTCTGTTAGTGACCCCTAAAAGTACAGTTTTCTTACCAAATAAGACTAATTACGCTTTATATTTCAAATATTCTTAGATGCAGTATTATTGAGCTAATAATGTCAAAGAATCAGATAGCTGCTTCTAACCGACAAATGCGTAATAGATGGATACAAATAGTTAACCAGAAAAGAAGGGGAAAAAGAACAGCTCTAATGACTAATAACCATTTAGTTTATGTAAGAATCAGTCTAGCTATTAATGGACTGTAACAATTAATAAATACGACAAGCAAATGATTTCAACCCCTAACCTGAATTAGAAATTTTGGATTAGATTAAGTTCTGAATTGTGAATCAATTTGGGAACTTAACTATAAACATACTATATGTTTCTATTAATTAATAAAATTACTCTTAAAGATCATTTGCAATTTTTTTAAATGCTTTTAACATATTTCATTTGTTCACCATGCGAACAACCCAGCAATATATATTATCGCAAGTAAAGTGCGGGAACTGTGATTTCTCATGTCCAAATGCTATTTTACTGTGTGTCGTATTTGATGTTTTCACAGAAAATCACTCTGACATTTTTAGACCAGTTATGGAATCTTGAATGAGCGCTGATGTCATTCAAGCAACAATTATTTATTTATTTACGAGTTTTACCAGGAAAGCAAACTGAGCAACATGCTCGATTCCAGATGCGACCTGGGGGCCGGGAACCACTTACATACTAGCAATGTTTAGACAGTACAGAGTTGAAACAAGGATTGTTACATTTGTGTGGGAAAAATTACAATAAAACAATGACATCATTTTCCTCAAGGTCCTGGCAGCTCATTACCTACAGAGTACATTAGATTATGAAATTAAAAATTCAATCTTTTCTTTCAATTTTCTGATGGGTGGCCTTTATTAATTGAATTATTCCAGTAAAGTTATGGTTAAGCCATCTTGACCAGTTCCCTTTACTGAGAAGTAGTGTGGCCTTGAGCAGATATATAAAAAATCAGGGGCCTGTTACAGGCCATATCCCAAAAGATCTGCATTTCTCTAATGCAATTACAAGATCTTTTATTTTAGAGATCCACCTGCCTGTCATTTTAAGAAGCACATTTGATGCTAGAACAGATTTGATACAAAGTTGTATTAACCCTATTATGGGAGTGGTCTACTGAAGCTATCCTGACTACTTAGAATACTCTCAATTTGCACTCCTTAATAGTGGAATTTTTATTTTGCTGTGGGCATCCCTTAGGTTTGCCCCCTTAACCTGTAACACGGGTCAAAATTAGATATCAGGTTGTCAGCTAATGCAGGGAGAGGATCAGTATTTAAAATCATAGCCCTTCAGAGCTTATGCAAAGTAATTTAGGTTTTACCTGACTCCAGTCCCACCACCCCACCACTACTTTTAACTGAAACATGCCAGTGTACTTAATGTTGCCTTCTTAACACACTTTTGAATGAAAAACCAAGTTAGTAATGTCAGTACTTCACGTCAGCATAAAAAGCACAGCAGACTTGTGTATTCCATGTTCTGAATGCTGAAAGTTGCTTTTAAAGGTGCACATGTTCGCATGTATTCTGTAATTGACACCCAGCTGTCCTAATCTGCATAATGTCCAGTGGAAGTGACATCTCCATCTCGCTGAACCAGAAGTTCAATCGACGGCCATGAGGAGATCTCTTTGCACATGTTTGAGGGCTTGCTAGACATCAATTTTACTATTCCATTTCAACTACCAACATCTGTATTGATGCAGAAGTGTTTCTGGTGTCAGTGTTACTCTATGAGAGCCACAAAGAGGGGCCAAGGCAATGTAGTTCTTAATCTTTATTCTCAGAGGAAATACTTGCCAGCCAGTTATACAAGTAACTTTGGGCAATATCTTCCCAATAATAGCATATGCAGTGACAAAGTTATGCCTTCATGAGAGGTAAAAATTCAGTGTGATGAGCAAGAGATGAATTCTGGGCAAACTATGACATTTTGTCAGGCGTAGTTTTTCATTGCAAGTGGTGTTGATTATGCAGTAGTCAATGATTAGAAACGTGCACTTGAACAGATATCCAGCAGTGCATGTTTTAACCTGGTGTTCAGGCAAGGTAGCTGTGTTTTCATTAGATGCAGGGCTGAGTTAAATATGCATGTCAGACTAGTGGCATTAGAGTTAGTTAACATACATTGCAGCTTGGGAGTTCTTTAACTCATTCCTCACCCACCAATGTATTGCTTCCTGCACATGTTGCACAATAATCCATTCCTTCTTTGAGGTTCTCGACATAATTTCTATCAAAAAAAAAAAAGCTAGGGGTAGGTGATGTAGAGCTCTTAACAGATTTACAATTCCCCTTAGCTGTGGTATCTAGGGCGTGGTAGCTATTTTTTCAACTGGAGTTGTTTTCCTGTAGGATTTGACAAACCAAGCCAGCGATTTGAGGATTATTTTAGACTTTTCTCATAGTTGGAAGGAGGCTTTGCAGTGGTTGTAATGGAGTTTTCTTTTGGCAGAGTCATTTTCTGGAGAGACCGCTGATGTTTTGGTTCACTGTCTTCATTTGAGAGGAGTTGGCTGGAGGTTGCAGTGTCACGTGGCTGAGGTGGCAGTTTTTCAGTCAGAGCACTCAAGAAGGCAGAATGCTGAGAAACAGGGGGCTAGTATTTGTTAACAAAATCCCATGCCTCCTCAGATGTGTGAAATTCATGAAAGCTCCTTCCCTGGTTTACCATCAGGATAGTACGATACGTAATGTAGGACTGCACGCTCTCTTTTGGAATACAGATCTGAGCTGGGTAAAGATCTTCCTTTTTTAACTACTTCAGATGAAAAATCTTTAAAAATAAAGATTCTGTGCTGTCTCCATGATGCCGAGTGATGGGGGGATCACTCTGGCACGGTTGCGATCTGGGTTTGCACTCCAAGCCTAGTTGCCAGGAGCAAAGGCTGGCAGGGAGGGAGTCAACAGCATCCTTTGGACACTTCCCTCTTGGGGGATTGTGGGGAGATGCTCTAGTAGTAGCTCCTGATAGTGGTTCCTGAAGGTGTACTTGGTGGCATAAGTGACCACATGCTGCCATATGTCCCCACCCCAGTTCACCACAGTGGCTGCACACATTGTGGGGGTGGGTAGGTGCCCCAGAACAAAGAAAATGGGCACCTATAGTGCTGGATGATGGCCCTCCTGTAGGACCCCTCCTGCCGCCAACTGGCCCATGCACTGCTCCTGGCCCCTGACTGACATCCCAGTGTAATGCTTGCTTACTACCCCCCACCACTGCCTCCCTCAGGGTGCCCCCAGCAGGGATAAACTGGGCCACCATGGAGATTGTCAGCAGAGACCCGAGGGAGCCTGAGTCAGGTGCACAGTGAGGGTTGGGTCCATGGTGCAGAGGGGGGCACCAGCATGAGGGCCGAAGGAGTGGGGCTACACAGACCCAGTCGGAGCAAAAAAATAGATAAAAATAAAGATTCTGTCTCTCCCCAGTACAATGCTTTCATCTCCTAGGCCACCTTTAGGATTTCTTCTTTGATACTAAACCTGAGGAAGTTTGCTATAAATGACCTTGGCTTCTGTTCTGGTTTAAGTTTGGCTGTCGGTGCCCTGTGAGTCCTCTATATTTTGAGGGGCTAGGGCCATTAATAATTCAATATGGCTGGTATAAAGGACTGAAAAATCCTAACATATCAGACTCCTCTAGGGGCTCCAGTAGCCCAAGAAAACTAAGGTTATTCCAATGGCATCTGTTCTCAATGTCATCAGTTTACATGCTTAATTTTTCTCACTGCATAGCATGACTGTTGGAATTACCTTCTAGTTTTGCAACAGCCTCTTCTAAAAATGCCAGTCTCTCCTCAGATTAATCCATTTTTTTGGATAGTTCAGTAATCTTAGAATTATTATTGGTATTGTTGTGTTTAAGATCAAAATGTCGAAGTTAATTGAGGTAAGCATGTCCTTGATATAACCTATATCTGATTTGCCTGTCATCTTCCCAGCTGGTTGAGCTGGGGTTCCGTTGTTGCCATTGTGTTGTGCTGAGTTCTGCTTGCTGGAACTGGGCACCATAGCACGGGGATAGCTGCTCATTTTTTTAAAACAAATAAAACTATAAAACAACACAAAAACTCACAATTTTTAGACAAATGTGTTTACTTGGCACAAAAATTTTGCTAAAATCAGACTCCTTTTACCCTTTTATTTTAGAATTATTAGTCAAATGTGTTTGGTAACAAAGCTGTCAAATCAGCCTGCCATTCTCCTCCGCACACATCATCCATAATAGTTTGAAATATTTTATAGTGTATCGGGACGCTTGATCTGCAAGTTTTCATCCTAAGCGAAGCGCTGTTGTACCACATTGCAAAGTTCATGGAATGCGGTTGTACCCTTGTGTGATACAACAGCATTCTACAGAGCTGAAAACAATGGGCCGGATTTTCAAAGACCCACTAGATCACTGCAATTTGCAGTGATCTAAGGGTTTTGCCACATACCAGCTGCATCAGGGACCTTGCACCACATTCAGATAGAATATGGCATCTGCGCCAGAACTCCGAGATATGCCACACCCGCAGGTGTGCAGCAAAGACAATGATGCACCTCCGGGTAATGCCCCAGGGTTCTGGCTACCCCCCCTCACCACAACTACAGAGGTGCTGGGATGGTTGGGGTGGGGGCCACACACACAGGACAGGCAGCCAGAGTCCAGGGTTGGTATGGGTGAGGGGGTGACATGGATGCTTTTGGGGAAAGGGTGAGTGAGCATCTGATGGCAGTAGCACCCGTCAGGGGTGCCAATTTGTGCACAAGACTGTGATGGACATTGAATGGCATTTGGGGGGTATGGAAAAAGACAGTACCATGGCCCCATGTGGGCACAGCCCAGACAGCAGCCTCTAGGCTCGTGCCCCCTTGGGGCCATAGTATTGTGGATCTCTATACCATCCCAAACACCATTTCCTGCCCAGCACAGTTCTGTGCACAAATTGGCACCCCCAACAGGTGCTATTGCCATCAGATTAATCACCCACTCCTTCCCCAAAGGCATCCATGCCACCCCCAGCTAATGCCAACCCCCTACATGCCCATCAAGGCCCCCGACAGACAAGTCTCCATGGCGACTGCAGTGACACAAGGGGCTTAGACCACCTTTTCAATGCTCTAACTCCAGCCCCTTGCTGCAGCCATGGCAGGGCTTCTGGCATCCCAGAAAAGGGGATGTTGCAGCCCTGCTGTGGCATAAGCCCCTTGTGGCATGCACCCTGCTTGTGGATGCAAGGGAGCACAGTGCCAGTTGGCCGTAGCAGGTCCCGATTCAGATGCAGACTGTGTTTCTGAATCAGGAATGCCACAAAGTATAATGGAAGGTGCAAGTTGTGTATCACCTGTTGATGCAACCACCTTGCATCAGTCCTGGGGCTTTGAAAATCCCCCCAAATGTCTGCACGACCAGCTCTAAGGAAATCGGAGCTTAAAAACACACTGCGCTCCCAACAGATACTGCAGAATGGAACACAATTTGGACCTTTAGTGGCTTGCTCTGTTTTCAACATGTTATAAAATTAGACTTTTATATGGACGTTAACTTACTTAATCTTTTTTTTTTTAAATCATCTGTTTCTCTGTATTAGCTGTCACTTGCAGTTGACAACGAGAGAACAGCCAAGAAGGAGAATAGAATGCAACCGTTTCAACACTTAAAAAAAACGTTATTTTTGATCTCCATACACTATAAAAAAAATACTGGTTAGGCAAAACTATGCCTAAACAGCCTGTGTTGCCGCCTCGAGGTTCAGATTACAATGGACCACTTGAGCTTTGCTCTCGAGGTCTGCTGTAATTGGTACCGGGTCAATACCATGCATGTAAGACAGCACGGTATTAACCACACTGTATAGTGAGTGCCAGGATTTACAGCAACAGGGGTAGAACAGTGGTAGGGGAATACCGTACCCCTGTCGCTGCGTACTCAACTAGAGAGTGGACGACTAGCCATGTGCTGGGTGCCTGGTCGAGCCGCTCCCATGGAGGAGTGGCTACGGCACCAGCACAAAGCGCAGTCGGGAGACCTGGGAGCATGGTTCGATTCCACCCCCCCCCGGTCTCCCCTAATACAACTTTTTACTGTGATTTAAAAAAAAACTCACCCCCCATCCAAGTTTCTCCCCATCCCCAAGGCCCCCTCCCCCCGGAGTTGGTTATTTAAGGTCCGGATGGGTGTGGGGGTGCAGCAGTATTGACCTTTGCTGCCTGGGTACCTGTGCTCTGAGTTTCAGGCTCCTGCTCTGTTTAATTACATTAGCAGTCCAGAGATATTGATGATTGTGTCTGCCCTATATTGATACTACACTGCCACCATTTTAGAACTTTGTGATGTCACTGAGTGTGAAGCTGTGCCTAACCACATTGCTTCCCCTTCAGTGACATCACAAGGTTCTAAAAAAGATGCCAATATAGCATCACTTTAGGGCAGATTTATTCACATCTTTGGACTGCTGCCAGCTATAGGTAAGGTCAATACCATGTACAAAAGAACTTTGCATTGACTTTGATCCTATGGATTGGGAATCCCAATTTGCCTTCCATGAACAGCAAAAATAACTATCTAAACAGGCCAGCACACCCAAACATGTCAGAGGGGCTTCCCACATCACCAAAGAAACAGGAACTACTCCATAAAGTCCACAGAAATAGACCACTGCAAAATAAACCCAGAAATACAACTGAAAATGATGACTCAGACCAGACTGAACATTACCACCATGTTGCAGCTTCAAATACTGAATGCCACAAAATACCTGAATCATACAAACAGCCCTCTGCTGCACTGAGACACTGAAAAGCAACAGCAGTAACAAAGATGCTATCAGCCCTAGACAGCACTCTAATAGGGGCCACAGTACTGAACTACAAAACCCATACACTACTGAAAGTGCCCCTCAAAAACATAGTGACACCACTGATTAGTATGATTGCATGACAGATGAAATAAATTACAAGCTTTGTGTTACTAATTCAATTTAAACAAGGCAACATCAATACATCACTAGTACCAATCTCAAAGACAACTTACTCATCAGTCTGTGGTCCATTCATCATTAAAAACAATTTTAGAAGAGGAATAACACACTCCCGAATGTGTGGATTTTGCACCACCTGGTGACTTAAGGCTCAAAGTGCACCTAGCACAGTGGTTCCCACACTTCTAATTCTGGTGGCCTCGAAGGGCAAGAACGTGTGGTTACCAAAACTCACAGGTGGCTTCACTTATTGTTTAGAACATGGTCAAATGTGTAACTTTATCCTGATTGGCACATCAACAGAGACCGGGAAATAACTAGTTCCAGTCTCTGTTGCCTCATATCATTACAAATATTAGGGGGCCCATAGAATGTTCATTTTTGAATTCCGCCATATTGTTTCTCCCGCTTAATGAGGGATACGGCGCCCCCCCAAAAAAAAAAGTGATCCTCGGCCCAATTATCCCCAAACCACACAAAAGGACATAAATCTACCTGCTTTTTGCAGGCTTGCTTTCATCTTTTCTTTCTCCTGCCTCAACTGAAATCTTACAAAAGCTACTGATATTCCATCCATTCCCGACTGCTCCCCAGCGCGACTGCCCGCCCGCCACCTCAGCTACTCGGCCTATTCCCCTAATCCCTGAAATAACCAATGTTTAAAATGCAGCCCTGCTTAGTACCCCAGCTGAAAGTACAAAATCAAACCAACGCTTTTTTTTACCGGCTCGCCCGACCGCCACCACCGCTCCTCAACCAGATCCCTTGCCCCACACTGGGGCCCCACACATAGATAAACAAAAACATATATTCAATAAATGAACAAATCAAACAGGAATTAATCGTTTTATTATTTACCGAATTGACTGCCCTCACCACACACACACACACACACACACACTGCAGCCTCTGCAGGAAGTGGTATACACCAGGTAATTTTATTTAAATTGCCCCCCTCTTTATACATAAGAAAATTGTGTATTGTTTTTAACTTGTAGCGCTGCCACTACCACAGACATGCACCGACCTGCTTACATGAGAGCTACACACTGAGGGACATCTTTCGGATCACTTGCTCCTCATCCAAAGCACCATAAAGAACGCCACTCATAATGTAAAAAAAAATTTTTGTTCTGTTTTTTAAAGTTTGAAACAGGCTATTGGCAGCTGACGGGGTGGTTGCCTACTTACCTCCGCACCTAAGTAGCCTTTGCGCGCTGTCAGCTCCCTACTTCGTTCCCCCCACTAATCATACCCCGCTCACGGCGTATTAAATACATTAACAAACAAACAAATAAACAAAAAACCAAATCAGAATGTTGATGCATTTTCATTCAGCGGCTGTTCCGAACGCAGACCACGGACCGCTCTCATACTCTGCTGTCCCCCACTTTACTCAGCACCCCGCTCATCTTTCCTGACGATGTGTCAATGCTGGGCACATACCTTTCAACTGTCCCTGATTTTCAGGGACGTCCCTGAGTTTAACCTCAAAATTTTTCTCCCTTCCTCCTAAAATTTATGTTTCCGTGACTAAACTGTGTGGATTGTAAGCACAAATTATTGTCAAACATTAAACTTACAGACTTGCTCTAACTTAGAAATTGCATTTTACACTGAGACCCTTATTCTACTAGCTTATTGAGTGGATATCATTAATTTTGAAAATATGTCCCCGATTTTGGTCCTTTGTTCCTGATTTTTTTTAAGCCTTGTCCCTGATTTGTGAGGCAGGAGGTTGAGAGGTATGGCTGGACTCTAAGTAAGCCTACATCAATTTTGTAAGTCTGTTATGATGAATGGACTGCTGCTGCAGGAAGCAGACTGCACTTTTAGTTAAATGAATACACCAATTAAAAAAAGAACAGTAAAAAAAACATGTTAAGTACAATTTTAAGCTGTGTGAGAGATAACTCTGGCAACCAGCTCTAAGGTTAGCACTACAGAGGCCATAGTAGGGCAAAAGTCTCTAGGTTAAGAAAAGGCATTCAAATGCAGGCAGAGGAACTATTTTACTACAAAATAAATGAAACACCTAAGAGTTTTAACATTTAAACATACTGTAAAAATTATTTTTTTTCAAGAACATAAAAAACAGTGAACCATTTTCTAAGTGCAATAATACCCTCCAGGGTGGGTGGGTGGTAAGGGCTATACGGACCTTCCAGGGCTATGAGGCCCCTCTGCCTGTGGCATCGGGCCTCAACACCCTGCAGTCCGGCACAGCCCAATACCACCCACCCCTGTTGGGCATTATTGCCACTTGTTTCACCCCAGCCCCCCATTATATCCTATATCCTCTAATATAACATTGTTTTTCATAGAGGTACATTAAATCAAGCCCCTAATGTATTTTCACTTAAAATGTATCTCTATTGTTTGTTTTTAAAGGTAAGAAATTGCCCAGTCTGTTACCTTTGTAATCGGGGTGCTAAAGAGCTCTGTGGCTGCAAAAACAATTGTGCAGTTGGCAGGTGGCGTCATTTGAGAAACTGAACTAGCATAACCCACATAAAGGAAGTCTTGTTTACTTAGAAACCAAAATCCAGCATGAAAATATTTTGACTCCCCAGATTTGTTTCCCAAATGGAAAGACACATCCCTAAAACCCAAATCTCTCCAGGACCCTTCCTCAAAGCTAGGCCAACAAAATATTAAATATAAAAACACTCCACCCCACCCCAACCCCTACACACACATATATTACATGTAAACCCCTCCCTCATAGCTCATGTACCCCAACATTCAGGGGTATAAATTCCTCTACCCCAATTTAGCAAGCTCCCACCCACAAACCAATCTTTAGTTGAAATGTAGTCCTAGCCCCTTCCTCTCAGCTCATTAAGCCCCTCCCATGCAGATTCCCAGTATCTTCAACACACTTTTAAATACTCTTTATTCACTTTTAAATTCCAGAACAGCCGTGGGCTCTCTGCTTCTGCAATCTCCTGACTCCCTGTGAATCAAGGAGAATGACTAGCTCCGCCAGCCAGTCTGTTGCCCACCCCTTCCCCCAGTCTATCAAGCAAGGCAAGAAAAGTTAATGTCCATCTTTTGATGCCAATACTAACTACAGTTGCATCCTATTTCATTATGTATTGGAATTTGAATTGAGCAGGTTAACTGTAACCTAGGACAATATATGTAGATTTGCACTTGGCACCCCAAAGTTAAGTTAGCATTGTACTTGGTGCCCCAAGGTTAACTCGTCATTTTACTTGGTGCCCCAAGGTTAATTCATCATTGTACTTGACGTCCCAAGGCTAACTCACAATTGAACTTAGTGCCCAAAGGTCAACTCACCATTTTACAAGGTGCCCCAAGATTAACTCACCATTCCATTTGCTGTCTCAATGATAACTCACCACTTTACTTGGTTCCAAGGATAACTCACCATTGTACTTGGTGTCAAGGATAACTCACTATTGTGCTTGGTGCCAAAAAAGTTAACTCACCATTTCACTTGGTGCCCCAAGGAAAACTCACCATTGTTCTTGTGCCCCAAGATTAACTCACCATTGTACTTGGTGCCCCAAGGATAACTCACCATTGTACTTGGTGCCCCAAGGTTAACTTACCATTGTACTTGGTGCCCCAAGGATAACTCACTATTGTACTTGGTGCCCCAAGGATAACTCACCATTGTACTTGGTGCCCCAAGGTCAACTTACAATCTCATCTGGTACCCATGGGATAATTTACCATTGTATTTGGTGCCCCAAAGATAACTCACCATTGTACTTGGTGCCGTAAGGTTAACTTACCATTTCACCTGGTGCCCATGGGATAACTCACCATTGTACTCGGTGCCCCAAGTATAACTTATCAGTGTCAATGATAATTCATCATTGTACTTGCTACATCAAGGTTAACTCACCACTGTACTTGGTTCTCCTGAGGTTAACTTAGCATTGTACTTGGTGCCCAAGAATAACTCACCATTGTACTTAGTGTCCAAAGGTTAACTCACCATTGTTCTGGGTGTCACAAGGTTAACTCACCATTTTACTTGGCACCCTGAGAGTAACTCAACGTTCTACTTGGTGTCTCAAGCATAACTTACCATTTTATTTGATGCCCCAAGGTTAACTCATCTCCTTACTTGGTGCCCCAAGGTTAACTCACCATGTTATTTGAGGCCCCAAGATTAATTCATCATTTTACTTGGTGCCCCAAGGTTAACCCATCTTCTTACTTGTTGTCCCAAGGATAACTCACCATTGTACCTTGTGCCAAGAATAAGTCACCATTGTACTTGGTGCCAAAGATTACTCATCATTTCACTTGGTACCCCAAGGATAACTCACCATCGTACTTGATGCGAAGGATAACTCATCATTGTACTTGTTCCCCAAAGGTTAACTCACCATTTCACTTGGTGCCCCAAGGATAACTGACCACTGTACTTCAAAAATGCATGGGACAAACACAAGGGGACCATAGAGACAGGGAGGAGAGGTAAAGTTGCAGATCATCTACAGTCAGCAATATAAGTAAATGAGAGGACAAATGGGCAGACTCGATGGGCCTGGAGGTCCTTATCTGTTGACAAATTCTATATATGTATTTATGGTGCCAGGGATAACTCACCATTGTATTTGGTGCCCCAAGGTTAACTTACCATTGTACTTGGTGCCCCAAGGATAACTCATCATTATACTTGGTGTGCCAATGATAATTCACCATTGTACTTGTCTCCCCCAAGGTTAACTCACCATAGTACTTGGTGCCCCAAAGTTAACTCACAGCGGTAGCACAATGCAGTCCTCCAGTGCAACTGAAACATGAGAAGAGGCTCTCAATAAACAAAAGTACACAACTCACCAAGACAGAATAGGCACTCAGAAAGTAGATTCCAATCCAGGTAATGCAAGTGAAGAGTTTATTATGACACAAAGGAAAAATGGACTGTTCAAATGATAGCCCCCATGCTTTGAACTCCCACTGAGTTCTTCCTCAGGTGTTGTGGTCAAATGAGCTGCATAGAAACCATTCAAGTTTGATTTTTTTTTTGTTTGCTCTTTTCGGGGCCTGGTCCCCTGGTAGCTCAGCCCCCACTCCTTCCCGCCTCCATTCCACTGGGACTTACCTAAGTGATGGTCCACTCAGGCTTTCCCCCTTAGGCATGGCAGCCAAGTAGGCATGACCCCAATGGAGACTGTACTCGGTTCATAGCAGACTCCCCAACTACTGGTGTTCCTCCCTGGCTTACCCCCTAGGGCGGGGCTGCGGGGTCAGGTCATTCCCAACAGCGGACTGTAGTCAGTTACCAACCAAGTATCGCAGGTGGGTGCAGCAAGACCAGAGGAGTGGGGGGTCATCAATGGGGTAGGCATTTTCGGTGCTTTGTTCCCCAGGAGGCGTGGCGTGCAATGACGTCATGCGCCAAAATGTCGATGTCTGCCATGCCTCCCCTACATTTCAGCTCTGGCAACTGTTCCCCCCTGGCCTCTGCCCATGGTCAACCACATGCTGGACACTCATCTGCCCACCCCCAGAGAAGGAGAGTAGCCTATGGGATGCTCAATCCTCCTCCTCCCCCCCCCAGCCGGCCCTCCAGCTCTTCAGATCTGTTCCTGAACCCGAGGCATCAGCGTTGCAAGATATAGCCCTACCGCTGTGCTGTCGGGCCACCTAAGTTTTACATTTAAATGTCCTGCATAGTGTTGCGATACACTATCGTCATGATTTTGAAGTTCACGAGCCCTGTTGTCTTCACTATCAGAATACAAGCCCTATAATGATTATAAAGTGCATTATGGCAGGTAAAATGTACTTATTTATTCTGTTTTATCTGTCACATAATGCACTTGTGGTTATTATGGGGCTTGAGTCTGATAGTGAGGATAGCTAGGGGCACATTGAGGCTTCAAACTCATATGACTTGAATTTTAGTGTAATGAGTGTTATACCTTTACATTTCAAACTTAAATAGCTTCTCTTAAGCCCCTGTGGTAATATCCCCCTGAGGAAGAACTCAATGAGAGTTTGAAGTGCCTGGGTAGTTGTTTGAACAGTCCATTCTTTTGTCTATGTCACAATAAACTTCTCACATGCATCACCTGGATTAGGATCTACTTTCTGAGTGCCTTGTCTGTTTTTGTTAGTTAGTTAACACAGCTATATTTTGTTTCCGAAGGATAAGTCATTATTGTACTTGGTTCCTCAAAATTAATTCACCATTTTACTTGATGCCCCAAGATTAACTCACGATTGTACATTTTTTTTTTTTTACAGCTTTATTTATGCCCCCCTTATGCTGGTGACCCTGAACTCTCTCCGGCGGGACTCATGGTACAGACTGTTCCCGCCCTCCTGAAGCTCCAGACTCCACTCCATGGGCAATGGCCTATCTCCCGACCCTGAGCCCCCCCCGCCAGGTGGGAGCGTCGACTCTACTGGTGTTCTATCTAGAATTTAGTGGAGTGACCAGGGGATGGAGGGAATGCCCAGGATGTAGATGGAATCCCGGAACTGGGCATGGGGACCGACCACTGGTCCCGCCTTCACTTATCAGGCACCAGGGATTTTCACATTTTTTTGTCCCCCCCCCCCGTGGAGCTCGAATGTGCAATGACAGCCAGTGTCCTCAGAGCTCTGCCCCAGTGCCATTTAGCTGCATCACCTTGTTCCTGGCTACCCCTGGCCATTGCCAGGGATCTCTCAAGAGCGACGCAGTCCCTATACCCTCCAAGGGAAGGGAGAGCCATCCAACAGATGCTCGACCTCTCCCCATCCTCACTGATGGCCTGGGCTCGTTCCCGAACCCAGGTCGCCGGCATGGCGTGAGGTGAGGCATCTTGTGCCTTAACCCTCAGTGCCACTGGGCCGGCCTCACTATTGTACTTGATACCCCAAGGTAACTCACTATTGTATTTCATGCCTCAAGGAAAAGCACAAGTGTGGAAAAGAGATGAGAGGTCATAAAACAGGGACTTCATGAGGCAGTCAGGACCTGTGCTAATGTGAAGTGTAAGGGAGCAAGGTCACATAAACCATGCTGGTGGTCTAGTGAGGTTCAGGTAGTGGTAACAGAAAAGAAGGCTACCTACAAAAAATGTAAAACAACGAGAGGGGATAGGGAAAAGGAAACGTACCATCTTGCATCTAGAAAAGTCACCCAAATGGTGCGGGGGGAAAAGTCCAGTAAAGAGTAGCGGCTGGCACAGGGGATATGGGGAGGGGAAAAGGGGTTCTTCTGGTACATTGGGGAGTGGAGAAAAACTAAGGGCCATTTTGGCAGATTGAGATCAGAAGGAGGGTGGGAGGAAGAGGTGAGGGACCAGGCAGAGGTATTAAACGAGTGCTTCACCTCTGTGTTCACTAGGGAAGGGGATGGAATATCTACAAAGCAAGGCACGATGAGGATAGAAGCAGTAGTGAGTGGGATTAGGGGAGCAACAGAAATGGAGCAAGAGGAAGGGAGAGGTACCCCAGGGGTGTCACATCAGGATAAGGATAAAAAGGCCAGTAAGGTGGAGGGGACAGATGATGCTATCTCCACTGAAAGGGTGCAGTTAGCCCTTAAGGCCCTAAAGAAAGATAAATCTCCTGGGCAGGATAGCATTCATCTGAGAGTACTATGGGAATTTGTGGATATACTGGCTGCACCCCTGGTAGAGCTCTTCCAACAGGTTGCTTGAGACAGGGAGGGTACCTTGGGATTGGCAAGAGGCACATGTGGTGCCAATCCATAAAGGGGGGTTGAGGGAAGTACCAGGTAACTATAAACCCATCAGTTTGACCTTGGTGGTGGGAAAACTGATGGAGAGTATACTAAAGGAATGATTGGGGGTGTACTTGGAGGAGGTAGGAGGTCTGGATAGTCGGCAACATGGGTTTGTGCCAGGTAGATTATGTCAAACCAATCTTGTGGACTTCTATGAATGGGTAACATCAGAACTGGACAGGGGAAAGCCTGTGGATATATTATTCTTGGACTTCAGCAAGGTGTTTGACTCTGTCCCCTACAATGGTCTGGTGGAGAAACTGACAGGGTTGGGAGTAGGCCCTTTGATGGTCAGATGAATTGAAAACTGGCTAGCTGGATGCACTCAGAGAGCAGTGGTCAGTGGGGAGCTCTCAAACCCTAGAGAGGTCAGTAGTGGTGTACTACAGGGCTTGGTCCTGGGTCTGATCCTGTTAATGCATACATATCGGACATCAGGGAGGGTATAGGGTGTGAAATGAGTCTCTTCACTGATGACTCCAAAATGGGAGCAGTAGTTGAGGGGGAAGAGCGGAGGTTGGCCCTGCAAGGGGACCTGGACACCCTGGAAAGGTGGGCTTATGCATGGAAATTAAATTTCAATATCACCAAGTACAAGGTGTTACATCTTGGGGGGGGAAACCATAAACACAGGTACACCCTGGGAGGGGAGGCGCTGGAGGCCTCAATAGGGGAAAAAGACCTAGGAGTCATGGTGGATGCATGTATGAATAACTCAGAGCAGTGCAGGAGAGCGGCTAGCAAAGCAAACAGGATGTTGGGATGCATCGTAAGGGGGATCACCGCTATAAGCAGGAAAGTGATTCTGCCGCTGTACAATGGACTGGTTAGACCACACCTTGAGTACTGTGTACAGTACTGGAGACCACATTTGAAGAGGGACATACAGCTCCTGGAGAGGGTACAGAGGAGGGCAACTAAGATGATATGAGGACTAAGGGATTTGACGTATGAGGACAGACTTCAGGAGCTCTGCCTGTTTTCATTGGAGGAGAGGAGAGACAGGGGGACATGATTGAGGTCTTCACATACCTCAAGGGAATAAGTAGGGTAAACATGGAGGGGATCTTTAGACTAAAGCAGGGAGGTATCACCAGAGGGCATGGTTTGAAGTTGAAACGTGGAAGGGTGAGGGGGAAAAGAGGAGGAGTTTTTTCACTGAGAGGATGGTGGATCCTTGGAACATGCTACCTGGTGAGCTTCAGAGATCCACAGTGGAGGGCTTCAAGAAAGGGTGGGACAGACACAAAATGTGGATGTATCAGATGATGGCCTGGCCTAGGGGGGTGGGGATGGATGATAGGGGTTTTTGGAACACAAGGGGGGGGCCTTGGTACCCAACTAGTGATCTAAGGTTTGAGCAGACTCGATAGACCATAAGACCTAATCTGCTGGCAATTAGTATGTTAGTACTTGGTGCCCCATGCTTAACTCAGTGCTCCAAGCATAACTTACCAGTGTACTTGCCAAGGTTAATTCACAACTGTACTTGGTGCCTCAGGGTTAACTCACCATAGTACATAGGGCTCAAGGTTACTCACTATTACAATTGGTGCCCCAGTGTTAACTCACCATTGTATTTGGTGCCCCAAGGTTAACTTAATATTATTCTTAGCATCCCAAGGTTATCTCACTATTGTACCTGATAATCCAAGGCTAACTTACCATTGCACTTGAAGCCCTACAGATAACACGTTATTGCACTTATTATCATTATTACTTTCATTATTACTAATTTTATTGTTAGCAATTAAGATGATGCAACCATTGAGGCAAAGTTTATTTTCAGTGGTGCCTTGAGAAGATACTTATATATAAATTCAATATTGAAAGTTTCTGCATAATGCATTTCCATATAGTACAATTATAATCAGTGATGAGTATTTTTAATGCCCAGATAACAGACTGTTATCTGGCAGTTGTAACCATGAGCTGTCACTCAAGCTCACTCTAGCAGTTTCCATGCACCAGTCCCACAACTGCTGCCTGTTTAAACAAAATGAAGTTAAAAAAGAATAATTTGACTGTTTTTGTCTGTTCATGAGTTCAGCTAGTAAAGCAAACAAGTTTAAAACATGATTTATTAATAAGGCTCATATGTAATTATAAAAAACAAGACACGGGTGGTTGAGCATAACTCATAATTTTATACATGCCATCAATGTGGGATGCTTTTATAAATTCCCTGTGCTTTGCTCTCCATGTTTATGTAGTGTCTATAAAATCTCTGTTACATCCACCCATCCATGTATTGTTTTCTATATAAAAAGGCCTCCTATACAACTCATACATATCATGTATGCTACAGACCCAACGCAGTCATTGTACTTTGCCCTAGAAAATTCCATATTTCAGATTACTTGCTGCCCCAAGGTTGACTCACTATTGAACTATATATTCTAACTTAGGGGTTCTATCCATCAAAGTCAAACAGTGTACAATCGGTTGGCTACAATTTTTAATATAGTTTACAGACAAGCTCCCACATTACTTTTCAGTTTATTGAAATTCAAAGACTTGAGTTTCTGCTTTTTTTCTTTTACTGAACAATTACTATCATTGCTAACATTTAATCTGAACTCTGACAGAATGTATTTCCAGTACTATGCGCCATGCTTTAGGGGCTAATTACCCAGATGCAGTTAGAAACACATCCAGGTCTGATAAATGTAAATAACCATTTAAAAAAAACACATTTAAGCAGAAGTGTGACGAAAAAAAGATTTTTAGATCGTGTCAACAGCAGAAACAAAACATCAACGTAGCTATTTTTCTTTGCTTTGTATTTCATTCGTTGAGCGAAATACATGGCTTTGAAATTGTTTTAAATGTTCGCTCCCTTGCCAGGCCCACAATAATAAAACCACGCCCACTATAATTAAACTATCCATTTTGGTTTGGTGTTGTGCTGTCTACCATCAGAAATCTGTGTTCACACCATCCTGACACACTGGCAGCATGAATATGTGTCCATAGTGAGAGAATAAATTCAGGAGAAGATGTCTTTAAAGGGACACATTAATGCCCAGTGGCCACTGTAGTTTGAAAGCCCAACAAATGTTTGGGCTCACCACTAGCTGGAATCAATGCAGAGATGTAGAGGACTGAATCTGTTCAATATTAATACTGTACTACGCTGCAGCCATTTGTAAAACATTGTTATGTCTCTGAGGAATAATACTTGACTCAGTGTACTTAGGCACAGCTTGCCCCTCAATGACATCACAATATTCTACAAATGGCTGCGATGTATCATTAATATCAAACAGACTCTCAGTCATCTATATCTCTGGAGTGCTTCCAGCTACAGGTGAGCCCATGCCACATTTAAAATAGATTTTCACAGGATTTCAAACTGTGTCAACCACTGTACTTGAATGTTTCCCTTTAAACAGCTGGCTGTGGCCATAGTTACTGTCTTGATTGATTAGAGAACCGGTAATGAAAAACATTTTTTTAAATGCTCTAAAGGATCTAAAACTCTACTGCTGATTAATTTAAAAATGACAGGAATCTATTACAGCTACAAAACTGTATTATGGAATGTACTGCTGACTAACAAATACTGCTGATTTAAAAAGCTAGTGTATTGCCTAAAGCTAATATTAGTTTTTAAAAGCAATCAACCATTAGCTTTTATATCTGAAGTACTTTTTATTTTTCCTTTAGTTAATTAAAATATTGTTTACCTGATGTTAGTAGGTGTGCTGTGTGGAGCAGCACTCTGCCTGGCAGCTGACATATCTATCTTTATTCCCCCACACTACATCATCAGCATTGTGACCTCACTGACTGTGACATAACTGCTGCTTAGGAACAACAAGTGTGACTGCCAGGTCATTCACCTGTGATGTCATAGCCAGTGAAATCACAATGTTCATGATGTAGTAGGGGGGGACTAGAGATAGATATGTCAGCTGCCAGGCTGAGAGCTATTCCACACATCCAGCACAATATTATCACATAGAAAACTTGCTAATGAGCAAAAGGAAAAAGAAAAATACTTCAGAAAAAAAATGTTACAGCTGACTACTTATTAAAATGTGCATCATGTTCCTGTCTATCTGTTTTGGTTCCACTAACTCTTTAAGTCCAAGCCTGCCAATAATTGCCACTGATGTCACACAAGTAATAAGACATGACAGGGTGTTCCATTATGGTGACATAACTGCACACCACAGGTGTGTTGTTAGGAATGAGGCACAGCTCAGTGCCGTTTAATGCACCTGAAAAGTATGATTATATCAACATAATGGCATGCCCTGGAGTGTCATATTGCACTTATAAAATACAGTTTACATATTTGACTTAAAAGAAATAAAAATAAGAACGTATTTTAAAAAAGATAACAATTAGGACATTTCATTGAAATATACCTCCATTGTAACTTTGAAGACAAAAAATAGTTCATATTCTGGTAACTGGGAGGGGTAGCTAACAGCAATAAAACAATGAAAACTATGTGCGGTGCGCATTTTTATAAAAAATTACCTTATTTGCATTTTAAAGCAATTAATACAGGTACTATAATGGAACTATATTCAAACTTGTTGAATCTACCAGGTTGTTCTGAGGGGTAGATATCTCCTGAAAACATCCATATGTTTCAAATGTACAATATGTGTTTTGATGAAATTCAGGAATTTATTTAAGCAGTTTGGATCTGCTTCTGTAACTGTGTTTCCCCACCTTTCCTCTTTGTTTATGCAGTATTACTGCCTCCTTTTTTTATCACGTTTGTTCTGTCTTTCCCCATATTCAACAGATGGAATACAGGAATTCAAAATTATGCACAATTCCACCAGTAAAATGTTCCTCGTGCAATGTACTGTATACACACACACACACACACACACACACACACACACACGCACATGGACACACACAACAAAGGCCTCATGTAGAGCCAGAGATTCAGTTTTATCTCTGGCAGCATAAGCAGCAGAGATTTTCCTGGTAATCATATGAAGACAGGAGGAGGATTTTCATTCTCAGCATCAGCAAACTAACACTAATGAAAACTACTTCATTTTACTAATTTGTTTATATGTGTAAGGCGAGTGTGAGGATCAGGGAAACATTTTGTTAATTTGTTTTGTATTGAAGGTAGTTTTATTTTGAGGGCCTAGCTGACAGCTTTTAGTAAGTAAACGTGGCAACCAAGTTTGAGATGGAAGGTCAGTTTAGGGTGTATGGGGAATGATTTGCTCATTTGATGACGTGGTTATTAACAAATCCAATTGGGTTTAGGACCTGGATAACAGTGAGTTATGTAACCAATACAGGGTTTATTTACCTCTAAAAATTGATTACGCTTTGCTCATAAAAGTGATACAACTTTGTGAAAATGCATATCTCTTGCCTCACTGTGTTTAACAAACACAGCACTTCTAGAAAATCTATATAAATACTTTCTGTACAGTTAGTATCGTCCCAAGCAAAAAACTGCTATTCAATTATTTAAAACCCTGCAATAATCCTCAAGATGGTATGGGATTATTGAGGATTAATCCACACCCTGGGTGAATTGTGAGGCTCAAGACCACAGCACCTGGGGTGTGGATTAATCCCCAATAACCCCGTACCCTGAAGGGGGTTACTGCACTTATAACATGGGTTATGTGTGGGAAAAAAAAGAAAATCCACAAACGTGTTTTTGTACTATTTTATTAGGGAATATTGAGTGTATCCTGCCGACTTCACAAATAGTCCTTAGAAATCATGCATATGTTATTTCTATTATGAACATACAAAGGCCAGAAATACCATCCTGAAAGGATTTCTGACATGTGTATGTACAAAAAATAAATACCATATGCATGAGCCAGGTTGCTGTGCAGTTGCAGTGGTGAGATTCTCACGGTCTCTGTCTCTCTCTCACTCTCTGCCTATCCCAACAACGCTCTGTGCTGCTCACTATGTGTGACTCTCTTTCTGATTTGGGATGTGCGAGGAGAATGGTGGGGACACTGTGTATTGGGGGGAGTGGGGAATCTGGGTGCAGGACAGCCAGCTGCTCTCTCTATGTCTGTCTGTCTGTCTCTCTCTCTCTCCAAAGCAGTGTCATCCCCTGCTTCCTCTGTCTGTGTCTCTGTCTCCATCTCTGTCTCTCTCTCGCTGTCCACTACACTGTCAGCTGTTCAAGGGGACAGACAGAAACAACACAAAATGGACCGAAGAGAGGGAAAAGTCACTGTCACTGACTGCATGGCTGAAAACTCATGATGGAGACAGAGAAGATTGCAGGACTTCTGAATTACATGTCCCAGTCGCTGTCTCACTGTCAGTGTCTCTATCTCTGTCTCTCTCTCTCTGTTAGAGGAGGTGCAGGTTTGGGTAGAGACAGTCAGTGATGTGGAGTACCTAACTCCTGGGTTCCCACTCTCTCCCCAAATACCTGCTCATCACTGTCCCACCTGTCCACCTGCTGTTTTGCCCTGCAAAGGACAGTGTACTCCATGTCACTCCCAGTGTGTGAGCGTGCTGTCTCCCTATTCGTGCCTTTTATATGGCTGCCTCTCTCTTGTGATAGCTGTAGGTAGGAATGACTCCTGACAACATTTCTGTCTCTGCCCATGGATACTATTTTATGGTGATTTACAGCAAACATGGATTAACTAGAAGAATTAATCAACGGTCACCTGATACTGTTTAACTAATTGGGGTTTCTCCTTTTTGCAACACGTTATAAGCTGTATTAATACACAGTCACCTGACTGGTTTTACCCTATAAGGTTTCTTTGATTTTTAGACCCAGTGCTTGTAAAGATGTATGTAAATAATGACAGTATGATTTGTTGAGATTTGTGTTGCAATTTATGGTGTAAGCTTTTACCACTGCTGCTGTTAATCTTGTCCAAGATGTTGCTGAAAAGGGATTCTGTCTCTGCCTATCAACCTGGGTAAACAACAATAAAAAACTTACTTTCTATCACCCAGAACAAGTCACTTTGCAGGTGGTGTTAGAGTGCCAAGCCGTGAACCTGGAAACTCAGGTTTGACTCCGCCCCTCATTGCGTTTACTTACTGTTATCCTGAGCCAATCATTAGGGAGGGTGGGGAGTTGCAGTGCTGAACTGTAATTCTGGATCCACAAAATAGACTCCACCACCAACGGCTACTACATGACCTTGAGAAAGCCACTTGGGCAGTGTCAGACTGCCAGAAGAGAACCTAGCCACCCAGGTTTGATTCCTCCCACCACCACTTAACTCTCTATGGGACCATGAGCAAGTTGCTCCTCGTTAGGAGTGCCGAGCTGTGAACTTGGACACCAAGGTCTACGTCTGCCTTCTACCACCAATTATTCACTACGTGACCTGAGCAGGTAACTTTAAGGCAAGGGGATTTGAGTGCTGGGCTGTGAACCTAGTGACCCAGGTATTAATCCCACCACAACTAACTTACACGTGTGACCCAGAGCTAGTCACTTAATCTCTGTGCTCATAAAGCACAAATAAAAACAGCGGGCATTGCAGAATTTAGCTAGCTTTTGTTACAGTTGGGAGAACTAAAGCATTTGGGGGTGGGGTAAAGTGACTCACGGAGTTACACAAAGAGCCAGTGGCCATGGATGGATTTGAACCTGTTTCACAGTTCTGGGCTCTGATCACCACAGACCATGGTGCATTTTACAATGGAGACAAGTTAAATTGTAGCTGATGCACTGTTTTGAACACCCCACCAGAGGGACACGCTTGTTAACAAGGCTGTGATTCTGCTTTTCATTACTGCTTACATATATTCATCAGGTCACCTGCACTTGGTCCTGCTGCTTCTGCTGATAATATCTTTGCTACAGTACGGAAAAAATAAATGACACCCAAAAACCAATTTACAGTGCCAGTCCAGCATGCTAATGTTGGTCACATCTGCCTTTCAAGGTTATCACTGAACATACAGTAGAAACACTCCGTCTCCAGCAGGTTCTTGATTGTTATAGAAATATACATAAAAGGTCTTATTTCATTCTACGAACATTGTCCTTCTGAGGCTGGAAAAGAAAATCAATTAGCAGAAAGGGTGACTCTGAGCTATATAACAAATCTGTCAGCTGGACACAAAGTTGCTAATACTGCAGTTTTTCACAATGCATCCCTAGTCTCAAACATGGAAGGATTCTTCACTCCTTGAGGGGAGACAAGCCTTATGAATGATAATCAGTCCAATTCTCCCTCCGTCTCTCTCTCTCCCCCCTCTCTCCTTCCCTATTTCTTTTTTGCTCTCTCCCCTGACCATCTCTTTTTCTGTCTCTGTCCCCCTCTTTCTCCCTCACACTCTTTTTCTCTTGCTCTCTCACCCTCTGTCTCTCCCTAGCTCCATCTTTCCATTCCTCTCTCTTTTTCTCTTTTCTCTGTCTCTCTTTCTCCCTCACTCTCTGTCTTGCACTCACTCCATCTCTCTAGCTCACTCACTCATTCCCTCCCTCTCTCCTCTGACCCTCAACCTTTCTCTCTGTCTCTTTCTCCCTCCCTCTCTCTCTTGCTATCTCTCTGTCTCTGTCTCTCTCTCTCTCTCTCTCTCTCTCTCTCTCTCTCGCTTGCTCACTGTTTCCCTCCCTCTCACTGGCCCTGACCCCTCTCTCTCTCTCTCTATCTCCCTCCCTCCCTCTCTACTGGGCTCTCTCTCCTGCCGTCTCTCCCTTGCCCACTCCCTCCCTCCCTTTCTTTTGCTCCTTTTCCCTCTCTCTCTTTCGCTCTCTCTCTGTGTGCTCTCTCTCTCCCCCACTGCTGAGGAGGAAATTCTGGAGTGACGAGGAGAACCAACAGTGAAGCTGTTTCAGTGTAATGACTTGGAGCAAGTGCCTATAGTATCTATTGGTGTGTCAGCCTCTCTTGCTGGAAAATGAAATCCTTGTGGCTGTGATTCATCATTGTGACATTTCACAAGACAGGCACATGCATCCGATCATTAAAAAAAAAACTTTGTGAACAGGAGGAGGGCAGG
Organism: Neoceratodus forsteri; assembly: GCA_016271365.2. NCBI lineage: Eukaryota > Metazoa > Chordata > Ceratodontiformes > Ceratodontidae > Neoceratodus > Neoceratodus forsteri. The sequence continues at coordinate 27,209,466 of JADMNL010000027.1, forward strand.
ACTAGAAGCTAAATCAAAATAGAGGTACTGTAGATATGGTTAAAGATTGGAAAGCACAGTCTGCAGTCAAGGGTAGGGTTTTGTTTTATTTTTTTGTCCGAGTCCCAGCCATGTTTCACCTGATTGGTCGGTACAGAATGCTGAGGGGATGAGTTGCAAAACAGCTTGACCAAAACATTAAGGCGTCACTGTCGTAGAAGCATTAATGGTGTAAGAAAAGAAATGCTAGTTAGAACTGACACAGACATAATCACTGCGAACATGCGGAGAGAATACAGGGAGCAGTGTGGCCACACTTTCCTGCATTCTTTCTCCCCTCCAGCAGTTCACTTTGATGAAGCTTTTACAAGTGAGACATCATTTGCGAGTTCCCTTTCAGTGACAGTTTGTAAGTGAACCTTTTACTCAGTTCTTCCATTGGCCTCCCACACTGGAATGGCACTCTTACGTTGTCCACTGTTCATTTGTTGTAAGTGTGCTGAGGCTTAGGAAAAATGTGGGGTGCCACTGCACCCAAAATAATTGCTCCCCTTTTTACTTGCAGCCAGGGTGAGCTCCTCATATCTCATGTATGGCAGACTTGCGGAAGACAGTGGCATACCTAAAGCAGCAATATTTGCTAGTGGAAAAATTTGAAACATAGTATTAAAAATAATTATTATTATTTTGATTAAAGGATGCTACACCATCGAGTCAGTAACTCATATACAGTGGTTTCCTCGGGATCATTTCCAGGTGTGTCCTGGGGGGCATAGAGTGCTTAAATGACTTGCTCAGGGTCACACAGTATGCAAATGGAGGTTGTGGGAATTAAACCCAAGTCTGCTGATGCATCAAGCTCACTTACAGCTCATTACTCTAACCTGTAGGCTATACTGCCAGTACATAACGTTTGGCAAGCAGTGTTTAAGCTGCCATTTGCCAAACTGCATTTTGCTACTCGTTTCTGGATTTGGCTATTTCTTCTGGGCTCCAAATCATCACATTTTGATGCTGCTGTCATATGTGTCTAACTAAATGAAATGTTTGGGTGTGGTTTCAGATTTGAGGATTTCACTACAAAGTTTCAGTAGCAATTTGCCCAAATCCTACAAGTTTCACATTTTCTGCTTATACTTTGAGTAAGAATGTATTTCTTGCAAAAACATCCCTATGTCTATTTTCCTTTTTATTTTATTTCATTCCTGCACAAAGATGTGTGGTTCTGAAATTTTAAAAAGTTCTTGCCCACTTGCGATGCCAGCAGTGCAGTTTACCATCAGAAATGTGTGCAAGCACCATCTTGATACTTTTACTGTGTGAATCTAATCTGTACAGTCAAAAAAAGAGACAGAAGAAATTTTCAAAATTTGACAGTGGCGGCCATCTTTATTGACTTAAGTTTATAATTACAAAATTAGTAATAAAAGTGGTTTAAAAATATTTGAGGACATTAAAAATATATTGCTGGAGAAAGGATGTCAGAAGAAACACATTCTTGCTAAGAAGTAGGTGACAAAATGTTTTACCAACTAACACTTACTGCTGCTTTAAGCTGACAGCCACGTCATAATTAATCAATAAACTATGACAGGGTGTGGGTTATGCTGAGATTTACCCATGCCTGGTGTGGTTTGGTCACGAGGCTATGCCTCGTGACCAAATCACCACCAAAAGTGGGTAAATCCCAGTTTAACCCACACCCTGGAGTGGTTTATTGCAATTATACAATGTACCCCATTTTTTTGAGATACAAAACAAATAAAAAGGGTTTTATTCAGTATTTACATTTTTTTATTGTGTTTTTACACCACCAGAAAAAATAGTCCTTTGGTTGCTAGGGCTGTTGCTAAGGATGCAGTGTTGTCCATTCTTTCTAATGCAGCTCTACAGACAGTTATATCTGTCATGTTTTTTTGTTTTTGTGCGACTACTGGGTTCTTTTGTTTTGATTGTTTAGTTATACAGACAGCCTGGGAGTGACAAGCAGCTGTCACTTTGTGGTGCCAGTGCTAAAGGGCTGCCTGCAAGTTGTATTTGGTTTTTTTTAGTCAGACTTTGTGAGTACTGTACATGAGAAAGTGTGATGCAAGCTCGTCAGTGTTGTTTACCATGTGGTTCTGGGTGAATGTCTGTTTTGCGGTCAGGAGCAAGTAGCACTTTGAGTCGGGTTCTATACTTTCCTGCCCGATGTATCAGTCCCTTTTTTTTTTTTTTTGAGGGGGAGTAATTCGTTTCACTGTGAGGCAGAAGGAGCGAGCGGTTTCAGCAGCAGTGATGGGGGATGTGGGAATGGAGGCAAACGGCACTGAAAAAAAATCGCTTCATAGGTGAGTTGGGTAGAAGCAGTTATGGGGTAAGGGCTGGAAAAGATTGTTTTGGTACGAAATGCTATTTCCGAGTATTTGAATAACTTGTTTTATTCTAATGCACCAGGACTTGACCCTTTAGCGGGGATGTAAGAGCACGGATTTTGCTTTACATTTTCAGGGGTCCTACTGATTTTGTGAAGGGGCTACTGGATCTTTAGCCATGGGTTATTATAGGAATTACCCACAGGTAAAGACCCTCAGTGGCCAATCAGATTACTGAAAAAGAGACTCCACTGTATAATATCATATATTACAAATCACTTACATGACTTCAGCCAATCAGTGCTCAAAATAGTAGGGCCTCTTATTCTGTGTACAACTGATACAGGAATGTTAAAGGGGAGTGATCCAGTTCAGAGGCAGGCAGATGGGCACTACATGCACTTTTTAAAATTAAAAAATTGAAAGTAAATCTTATTATAAATCACTCTAGTCAACTCGAGTGATTTATAACATATAGAATAATGGCTAGGGTGTTATAACAAGAATTGTACACCCCTCCAAGGTGTGGGATGCCATATAAATCCTGAGCGTGAAGCTCAAGGGATTTTATACAGGCATCACACGAAACAATGAAATTCAGTTCACACTACCAAAGCCTTTATTTTATATAATTGCTGTAGAGCATTTTCTCACCACAGCAATTATATAAAATAAAGATATCCCTTCAGAGCTGTGGACCGGTCAGGTTTCAGTGTGGTCTGCAGCTCATGATATAATCAATTGCTTTGTTTTTCTTCTTGTTTTCTTGTTTTTTTTTTCTTAAGCCAGTCGATGTAAAAAAAAAAGAAACTTTAGCACAGTTGTTTATTCTTTTTAAATTAACTTACCACTGCTGACTCCGAGTGCAGCGAACTGTGTAGTGCTGGGGAATGGCATCCGGCAGCGAGGAGTGAAAGAGCGGCGTCTGCGCATGTTCAGTGCAAGGGAAACCTGGCACGTGTTCCATGTTGTAACCTGCGGGTTATAACTGGGAACTTATAACTGGGTTTCCCTATGGGAGAAAGTTAAGTTAATAATACACAGTTAGCATATTGTTACAGTCACCTAAACATTTTCAGAACATTTTTAACTTAGAACACTGAGCACAAGCCCAGCTGCAGTCCAGCTGTGGTAATCAGAGCCATGTTCCCAGTACAACTACAGTTTAAGTTATAAGATCACTCGGAGAAAAACATTGTCTGAAGTATTAGCATCGCTGTCAAACACAATGAAAAAACTCCCCTTCTATAACAGCTTCATTCACCCCTCCAAAAGCATGCTAACTACAGTATTACAGAAAGCACCAAAGTTAAGAATTCACAAGTTCACACACATCGTGGTTGCTGTGACATCATTTAGGCACTCAGGCTTCACTCTCATTGCAGATAATGTCACAACACCAACTACTGTAGGTATGTGAACCAGCTTGTACTTAACGCATTGGTGTTAGTTATTACCTACATATGTGCAATGTGAGATGTCGCTTATGATATAAGAACATCATCTCTTACACAGTGCATGTGGACAGAACAGCTCAGCTTCACATCACGGTCCTCTCACCTAAACTGCACGATGTAACCCTCTCATACCAAAACAGACATTTTGCTTAGCCCATACTCTACAAACATATACTGCAGCTTTGCAGCTGGTTACTTGATTACCTGATAACTTGCAGTTACCTTGAGTTCTTTCCCCATTGAAGCTCTTCCAGTGCATCCCCTTTAAACAGAAACCCTACTGGTCAATGGTTAAACAGAGACCCCTACTGGTGAATGGGAATAGACATGTTCTCCTGCACAATGTAACCCACTTCCACCATTTCCCAAATTTGGCACTCGGAACCCAGCACTTAAATGTATCTGAACCCTGTGTGGATGATTGAAGACCACACCCAGAAGGGAACTGGGCATTTAAGGGTGGTCACACTGTCCTTAGGGAAACTGATCCACCCCACATTAGGCATAGCACAGTTCCCAAAGCTTTCTATTTATTTATTTATTTATTTAGTTTTTGTTGACCGGGTAAGTGCACTAGACAAATCCTGCCTATTTTCAGGCACGACCCGGAGGGAAGGGGATACAGATGAATGCCAACTGACCTTGAACCAGATTAAGCTGTTGGTGGCATTTTTAGTGAATGAGGGAAATTTGGCCAGGACACCGGGGAAATTCCCCTACTCTTTTTGAGAAGTGCCATGGGATCTTTAACATCCACCTGAACTACTACCAATCCAGGCAGATGGGACCTCGGTTTAACGTCTCATCCAAAAGACGGATGACCATTCTGTCAATTCCAGTCAATACCAGGGACAGAACCCCAGATGCAGTATATTGCAAAGAAACCGCATTCTAGTGCCAGCACTTATGTGTTAGTGTGATGCAGTTGGTATCACATTTGTCTCTGTGTTGGACTGTCATGGGTTCTAGTACCACACTGGAGCTTGGGTTCATACTCCAAAGCTTACAGCCCAATACAGTACTGGGAAGTGCAGTCAGTCAGAGGGCGCCACCTTTCCAATCAGACAGCAAACCAAAGTCCCTTCTGCCCATCTCCGGTGCCATCCTGGTAGATGTCCAGGTGGAAGAAAAAGAGAAGCAAAAAAATAGAAGCACTCTGAATGAAACCAAGTCAAATATGGCTATATTGAATCGTATCACTGTTTTTGTTCCATATTTGTGGTAGGGGAGGTGGGCCTCTGCCGGGAAGGTGGCATAAAAACAACTGTGAGGGAAATGAGGGCAACAGAGTCTGTTCAGATCACAGCACAAAGGGTATGACAAGGGCTTGTAGCATTCAGGGTGGACAAGGAGCCCAGTCCCAACAGATTGCACCCTAGGCTCCAGAAAGAGCTATAGCCAGATTTGGCTGCAATTCTGATGGATTGTCCAAGTGCTTCTTAGAGACTGGGAAAATCCAAGGGGACTGAAGGTTGGCAACTGTAGTACTGCTTCACCAAGGCAGTGACAAGCACTGAGAGAACTGCAGGCCACTTAGCCTTACCTGAATTGTTGCTGAGCTCATGCAGACCATAATCAAAGAACAATTGTGAAGTTCCTAGAAGTGAACATGTCAGAGGACACTAAACAGTATGGGTTTGTTATGGAAAGATCATGCTAGACAAATCTAATAGTTGTCTTTGACTGGATCACCAGGACAGTTGAGGAGCAGGCTGCTAATGTGCTGTACCTCAATTTCAGCATGGTCTTTGATTCTGTTCCACACAGAAGGCTGTAAAAAAAAGGGAAGATATGAGAATGCAGGGAAGACTTACTAGGTGGATAGGAAATTGGTTGAGAGGGAGGCAACACAGAATGGTAGTAAATGGAATCAGAGGCTGGGGTTGGCTAGTGTGGAGCTGCAAGGATCAGTCACGAGGCCTGTCTTAGTCAACATGTTCATTAATAGTATAGCATAATGTATACAGGGCAATATGTGTCTCTTCCCAGATAACACAAAGCTATGAAGCAGGGTCGGTATTGTAGAGGGTGTCAGGGAATAAGCAGACTTAGGAGAAGCTGTCCGACGCTCACCCTCCAAGCATGGGGACTCATGTGCCCTTTCCGGCTGTTTCCTCTCAAGTAAACTGCATTTTGCAGTTTGATAAGCAGGCTAAGGAGAAGCTGCCTGAAGCTCACCCTCCAATCAAGGTACGGATTGGAACTCTGAATTTTGGCAGTTACCCCTGGAGTAATCTCAATTGCCACTGTTTGACAGTGTTTCTCACACTATGTGCAGCAATCCAGAAGTCTTCTAGGAACTGCTGCCAAGAAATTAATGCTAGGACTGACCTCTGCGTGACATGTTCTTGATTTCTCATTTTAAGTAATGTTTAGTCTGATGTAGAAATATCTTAAGAGTTGATTTAAGTTTTGAGAGAGGTTTTAAGGTAGTGTGATTTTGCTATCTGCCCTGAGCCCTGTGCCCCTTCTCTTAGAGTTGTAAGTCGGTGGGCTGCACCCTTGACCTCGGTGTCCCATTGAGGCTGCTGCAGTGCCCACCCCCCAAAAAACTTGCTTCAGAACCTCCCTGCCTTTTTGTTTTGTTTTGTTTTTAAGCTCTGTGCCCCAGTGTTAATCAGAGCCCCTTCCACAATTATATTGAGGCTACTGCTCTCTCCTGTTAAGCACACTGCAGTGTCACCCCCAACCCCCAACTTGCCTCAGGACTTCCTTGCTTAAGCTATCTCTGTTTAATTCTCAACCCCTCCCAACCTGTTCATTTCTCTTTTGTTTTCTGACTGCCCTCCCCTCCAAGCCTGCTATTTAATTTCGTACTCTCACCTTATCTCCCCAGGGGACTACTGTGCCCTTTCGGGCTGTTTCCTCTCAAGTAAACTGCATTTTGCAGTTTGATAAGCAAACTAAGGAGAAGCTGCCCGAAGCTCATCCTCCAAGCAAGGTATGGGTTGGAACTCTGAATTTTGGCATCTACCCCTGGAGGAATCTCAATTGCCACTGTTTGACAGTGTTTCCTCATACTATGTGCAGCAATCCAGAAGTCTTCTAAAAACTGCTGCAAAGAAATTAAAGCTAGGACTGATCTCTGCTTGATTTCTCACTTTAAGTTATGTTTAGTCTGATGTAGAGATTTCTTAAGAGTTGATTTAAGTTTTGAGAGAGGTTTTAAGGTAGTGTGATGCTATCTGCCTTGAGCCCTGTGCCCCTTCTCTTAGAGCTGTAAGTCTGTGGGCTGCACCCTTGGCCTCGGTGTCCCATTGAGGCTGCTGCAGTGCCCCCACCTCCAAGACAAAACTTGCTTCAGAACCTCCCTGCCTTTTTTTCTTTCTTTAGCAGGTTATATCTTTTAGCCACTAGAGGGCCCAGTTATAAGCACACTTACCCAATTCAACACAATATAGTTCCTGTCTCATTTATCTTATTGTGTGGTCAGTCTATCACTATTCACCAGTTTTGCCCCCTCCCTCTTCTACTGATTTTTCCCATTTGCAGCTTAAACTCTTCGCCCACTAGAGGAGTTTTCCCCCCAACTGTGCCAAAGCTGCTCTACATCTCCTTACTCTCTACTACTTCCTGGACTCTCTTCCTCTACTACTCAGCTGCTCTGTCCCCCTGCCTGGAAAACCTCACTGCACCTCCCCCCAACCCTACTCTGCTCAATACTTAACCTCCCTACCCAATCCCCAGATGACCACCCCCACCCCAACCTGCTCCCTTTGTGACCACTAGGAGTCGCTATTTCCATCCCTTTTTTCACTGCTACTCTAGCACTCCCCAGCCTTCTCGGCAACACCAGACAACTTCCCCGCTAGGCTCCAAGACACCCCCCGGGGTATTTAAACCTGGTACCTTCTGCACCAAAGTCGGCAGCACTACCACTACTCCACAGTGGCAATCACCATCACTGAAAGTCAGCCTGCACCCTTATTGTCTACTATAGGAATAAAACTATGGGCACCTACACTCCATTACTAAGTCTGCTCTCCTTCACCTTCTTGGTACAGACCTCACACCGACCGGATCACCTGTCCTCCACACTAGGCACCTCATCCCCAGACTACCCCACAGTGACTCGGCCCTTCCCCACCCTCAACACACCTGTGACCCCCAATGCCCCCACCCTGCCAACACCCCCAATCCCTCAGCCCTCCAAGACCCAACCTGGACCCAGCTCTCCCTTACTATTCCCACCCTTTGCACTTTATCTATTCCATGCACCCTGATTGTAAAGTCCTCAGCTGGGTGTCGACCCAAGGATCTTGATCACCACCGGCCACTAACCAGAATAATCACACTGCTATTATTATTATCTGGTAAGGTACACCCAAACCCAGGACCTATGGTTTCCAGCCTTCCAAACCCTGTACTGCAACTGGCCTCCACTTTGCATCCTTAAACATTTGCAGTCTCCTAAAGAAATCTGCTGCCCTCCAGTGCTGGGTTGTTCAACATCCACCAGACATAATTGCACTGGTAGAGACTTGGCTCTCCAAATCCACCCCTGACTCTATCACCCTACCTGGATATACCATCTACAGGGAAGATCGAGTAGTCAAACGCAGTGGTGGTTGAGCACTACTCGTACGGGACTCCCTTATAGGTCAGGCACTCCCAGCTCCCAAACTTGATTATGGAGCCCAAGCCCTCACCTTAAAAATCACACCTGACCCAGCCTGAGGCCCTCTCTTCCTCATGGTCTCCTACGTACTCCTGTGGAATCAAAACCAAGCGGTCCAATCCCTCATTGACTACCTCACATCTCTCCCTCACAAAGTGGAGCAAGTCATCCTAGGTGATCTCAATGTTAACTTGCTTGCCTCCACTGCCTCCCATATAAGGGACTCCTTTGCTGCCCTGGATATGTCCCAGTTAGTCACCCAGCCCACCAGATTCAACCACTCTACTGGCACCAGCACTCTCCTAGATGTTGTTATATCTAACCGCCCCTACAAAATCCAGGATGTCACTGTCCTCCCCAACTCTCTTAGCAATCACTCCCCAGTCCACTGTCTCTGGTCATCCTCCACTCTGAAGCCAGTGTCCCAGACCACCCTACGCTGATGTTTACACCCCGGCAGCCTCAGAAAATTAAAATAATACCTAACCCAGCTAGACTGGTCCCCTATCCAGTGTGCCCCTGACATTGGCTCAGCTCTTGACCACTTCACAAATGCCTTCTGTAAGGCTTGTGACCTTTTCGCCCCCCTCACCAGGCTTTGCTCCAAAAAATGCAATGCCCCATGAATCACCCCACCCCTCCTCAAGAGACTCAAAAACAGAGAGACTCTCTGGCACATTACTGTAGAATCTGGAAAGGCGTCTGATAGACAGGCCTACAACACAGAACGCAATAAGTGCACTTGGGCTATTAGGCGAGCCAAGGCAGAGCACTAACCGACCACCCTCTCTTCCACTTGGGGTTCAGGCCGGACCTTCTGGGATAATATGAAAGAGCTAAATGGGAAGTCCTACTCCTCCCCACCATCCCAGCTCTCCATCAATGGCACCCCCACCACAGATCCGCTCCTTATAGCCGATTGCCTTACCACCACCTTCTCTGACCTAAGCTCGGTCCTCCCCAGCAGCTTCTTTGACCCAATCCCCACCTCTCTCCCTCCGGTCCTGTATCACCCACCATTCTACCTGTGCACTCTGTCCCCCCCAAGAAGCCAGGCCGCACCTGCTAAAAGCCTTAGGCAACAATAACCCCAGCAGTGACCCCCTCGACTCCAGGATCCTCTGTATGGTCTTGGATGAAGTCCTAGTCCCCCTGACTGACCTTCTAAACCGGTCTCTATGCCTGAGTCAGTTCCCAAGTGCTTGGAAAACTGCTGAAATCACACCCATACATAAGAGTGGGGACCAGTCCACCCCCAACAATTACCGGCCAATCTCCATCCTCCCCCACTCTCTAAAGCCCTTGAAAACATGGTGTCGATCCAGCTCTCTGAATACCTAACCAAGTACAACATTATGTGTCCAGAGCAGCACGGTTTCCGCCCAGGACACAGTACAACCACGACTCTCCTGGAATTCTCCCGACACCTGTATGCCGCTCTCGACTCTGGCAGCCTTGCAGGAGCAGTGTTCATTGACCACTCCAAGGCCTTTGACACTGTCTGTCATCCCCTTCTACTCGACACTCTCCACCAACTTGGCTTCTCTGGCAGTCCCATTTCCTGGTTCTCTAGCTACCACTCTGCTAGATCCCAGCATGTCAAGATCAGTGGTTCCCTCTCCAGCACTTTTCCCGTTCACTCCGGGGTCCCTTAGGGCTCCATCCTGGGTCCAGTACTTTTTAGTCTCTACCTCAACAGCCTCCCCTGCTCATGTACCTGTAAATGCTCCTGTATGTCGATGATGCAGTCCTTGTTGCCTCACATCCCAATCCCACCTCCCTCCAATTATCCCTCCAGCAAGCTTACAACCAAGCTGAAAGGTGGTTCGGCAACCGCAGACTGGTCATTAACCTAAAGAACACCAAATCAATGCTCTTCTCCCACCACCAAACTAAAGCTAAAAATACCCCCCTCTTGATTATCCCCAGCACTCTGCACGCGCTAGAACAAGTGACCACATACAAGTACCTAGGCATCACATTTGATACTGCCCTCTCCTTCCACGCCCACATTAATGCCCTGTCAGCCACCATAAACTCTCGGATTGGCCTGCTATACCAGCACAGGGACTGCCTGCCTCAGGTTGCCCTCAGGCTGGCCATCACCTCCTCCGTCTTGTCCCTCGTGGACTATGGCTTGCCCATCTACATGGCAGGCAACAACACTGCCCTTTCCAAAATCCAACTCTTCGTCAATAAGACCTGTAGGCTCCTGACCAGTGCCCCCAGCTGAACTCACACCTGCCTTCTCTATACTACCACCAATCTGCTCAACTTTGAGGAGTGACTGCTCTACCAGACCTGCCTTCTCGCTAAGAAATCACTGCTAGGACTCTTCCCCCCCCAGGGGTCTTCACCTCCCTACAGCAGTCATCATTGTCTGTCACCACCCATAGCTCTGTTAAGGCCACCTTCCAGGTGCCCAGAACCAAGACCTCTCTTGCCCAGAGATCCTTCCTCTACCGAGCCCCCACCTGGTTCAACTCCCTCCCTAACTGTATCTCCAACTTGCCAAAAATTGGCTCCTTCAAAACAGCCCTTCGGAACCACATCTTTAATACCCGCTGTTGTAGGTGCAACTAACCCCCTGTTGTAACCTGTGGTACCCACCTGCCTTGCCCCCTGGCTCGACAACATCCACTGGACAGCCTCTCCCTCCCCCAGACCCACTCCTTCCCTACTAGGTCCAAACAGGGATGTAACCTGCTGTCTTCTCTGAGGACCTACTATATCCATGATTGCAACTCACAATTTTGTAACATTATGTAACCTAAGTAACATATAAACTACTTCTGTTAGCACCCTTTGCAAACTGTGTGAGAGGCCTTTCGGCACCATGCAATTCTGCTTAAAGTTGGACCAGCATAACATTCTGTGGTGATTTGCATATGCAGCCCATGATGCTTTGCATTGTGTGGGCATGTGTGATTTCGTATTTTATATAAACTACTACTGTATAACCCCTTATTTTCACTGAAAATGTATTTCCGCTATATCCGCGGGACAGCCCTTGTCCGCGGAAATAAATTTACAGTGAAAATAAATGGACCACTATGCCGAAATACACAGAAGAAAGGTTTGAATGTTTTACTGCCACTACATTGCCCCATGTAGTCAGATGCCAACATGTATCCAGACAGCACTCAGTGTTGAAAGACCTGAACATCAGAACTACCACTAATTTGCCATTACAGATGGCAATCACCGAGAATGTCGACATGCCGTCTCTGTGTCAGCATTCTTGGCGTTCGGCAGTCCAAGATTCAATGCTTGCAAAACAAATGTTAGATAATTTCTCATTATAGCTGTCATTTTCTTTTCTACCCTTTGCTATCAACAAATTCCCTCTGTACATTAAGTCCACTTTTGCTTTTGCTTCTTGTACGTATCGTCGTTCTAAGTTGGGAAATGCAGGTCACAGCGCTAATATAAGTTTACGCGGAACTGCCCATGGACCCAGACCGTGCGGAATATAAGGTGTGCTGAAATAAAGCGTTATACAGTGTATTATGTAACCTAAGTGTATCTATGTTAAATGTTCCTTTTACTGCACCTGTAATGTTATCCTCTGTTTTAATCTGCACTGTAATAACTGTCTTGATGTCTGCCCTCCCTGTGATGAGGCGCCTTTGTAAATGAGTCTCTGACTCAAAGGTTGTAAACCCGATTTGTAATGAATAATGAATTGATGAAGGACTTATAAAAGCTGAAAATGTGGCCCATTACAGATTGAGGGAGTGCTCCTGACCAATCCGAGTGCTCCTTTTCTCTGCATGTGAGACATCCTTATTCTGTGAAAAGTCTCACATGCAGCTGCCCTGGAAACAGAAATGTTCGAAGAAACTTTTTTAAAAGCAGTAATGTATCATTGATTGAGCTCAACCAATGATATATTTATACCACCACGGGGACCACTCTTACAGTTGTAAGAGCTGTCTCACCTACATCTCTAGGGTATCTCACCTTTAGTTTGCGGTTGTCACTCCCTAAGAATGTGTGTGAGACCACTCTGTTGACAGCAGGTAGAGAGAGAGGAGACGGGGATAATGGTGGGCTGATTAAGTTGTTAGAACCTGTCTGGCAGCAGGTTGGTAGAGCAATAAGTAGCGACTGGATGGACTTCAAATCTTTTTGTACCATCACTCTCTGTATTTTCATGTTTCTAAGTACTGCAATGTGTTGTATGGTATTTTATTTTATTATAGTATATGTTTAAAGGGACACTGTCAACCTTTTCTGCATCATGTTATTTCTAGGTAAAAACCCATGTTTTACAATTGCTTATGTAACCAGCCAGGGGTCGGGTTGATGTTATTATTATTATTTTTTTTATTAGTGCGGTGTCTCCATTTTGTAACCCACTACCTGGCTGCCTGAGTTCGGTGAGAAAACTGTTGCTCGGCAGTTTGGCTAGGTTTGAAACTTCTGCACTGGGGCACCCAAGTAATCCGAGCACAGGAAGCAATAACTGAAATGTCCAAACCAGGAGTGGGATTCTAGAGTGTGGCTTTTATTCACAACAATAATGGAATAATAAAGCATAGATGGACCCCCATGGGGCTACACTCCCTAGTAATGCAGATTAATGGAGACTAGAACACATCTTCTTCACAACACTTTTAACCCCTCAGGTTCTGAACACACTGAGCTCTCGCCCGAACTAGTACTCTTCTCTTGGATTCCCTGGCGTGGCACCTCGGCCAGCATTGGAACATTTCTCCATATGGCATGGATATTCATCTCGTGGCTCCCTCTACCACTCATGAGCACTTCCTAGCTCCATAAAGGAAAACATCATCCTCAATCCCATGTCTGGGTACTTTCTGCGAACACTGGCCAAGTGCCCAGAAGAAAGCTATAGGTGCCCAAAGTGAACCCGTAGAGGTAAATCTGGTTACTCCAGATGGGGGGGTCTCCCACCTCTCGCTCCCAAATCCATACCCGGCCGTTCATTTGGAATCAACACCTTTCTTGTGAGCCTCTCTGGTTATAGAATGCTATCTCGAAACGTATATCACATTTAACACTCTACTTTTCATGCACTGGTGTCCTGACTTGTAATGTTCATTAAGTGGTTATGTCCATCCCTGTAGACCCCCACTGTTTAGAAGCATTTTAAGTCATACACAAACTTCAAGTACTGTACTTGGCTGTCCTTCCCTGACCCCACAGTAGCAGATACTTTACACACTGTCTCGGTGAACACATGGGCTCTATAGCAGAGCTGACTCACCAACTGGTTTGCAGGTGCCCCAGGGCTTCTGGCAATGAAAAAAACACATCTTGGTATCTCAGTACTTGCTCTACAAATCATCAGGCAGCTTTCCCTCCTTCAGCAGGGTCAGGGGATTTCCCCTCAAATCACTGGTCTCATCCCCCCATCCCTCCAGGAATGGGTCACTGGAACAAGCCAGGGAGCGGTCTCTACCACTATATCAGGATTCTTCTGTGTCTCTATCTAGGATGAGAACACACACCCTCTACCTCTGGGTAGCTCTATAGCAGAGCTAAGCTCTGAGGGGCTGCCACCTGCAGCACACCTCCTTCACTCTCTGAGCCTGGCTGAAGAATACTCCAGACTGACTAAAAATCCCCAATGTTCTAAGCTAACCCATTGCTGCAGCATTCCAATGTGGCTTATGCTGCTGTGAGAATTCAATATGATGTCATCCCTCCAGCTCAGCTGAGACTGAGGACAGAGTGAGACAGTGTGAAACCCATTTAACTGGTGTCTCACAAGCTGCCTTTCCCTGCCTGCCACTAGATCTAAGTGGGATTCTTGTAACCCCAGGTGACGGGGGTTACACTTGCCTTTTCTAAAATTCATTGATGTTGCTGGTTGTTTTGTCTGCTTCCTTTCTTAATAGAGCTGAAATGTATGCTAATGGTGTAATTATACCCAACCTTGTTTTTTTTCAAATCCATGGTCTACTCTTATTACATACTTCCAGAATATCAGAAACCCCCCCAAACAGTACAGCTTCTCATGATTCAATAGGTTCCTCTCCTCCCACTGCATCATGAGTGGCTAGACGTTGTTGGTGTTTTCCCAAGTCCAAGAAATATGCAGTGTGAGTTGATCAAGGAATGTAAACAAACATGTTTATGTATGGACACACCAGTATGGTGGGAAGTCTGTTTTATGTATTTTTATGACTAGGGATATTTTGAAGCCTAAGGGGGTTGACAGCGTCCCTTTAAGTGTTAGGTATGGAATTGCATACACTCAAAATCTTTGTTGTGCATGAGCAAAGGTTGTTCTGCACAGTTGAAAGGTCACTAAAAGTTGCTGTACACAGACAGTTCAAAGGTCACTAAAAGTAGTTGTGCATAGTTCAAAGCTGACAAAAAGTTGTTGTACACAGTTTAAAAGTCATAGATAGTTGCTGTGTCTGGTTGCCTGCTTTTAAGCCCCCACCCCCATCAACTTCATAATAATAATTTATGTTTGATATGATTATTGACTACGAGTGACGAAAGGTAGCAGGTGAGAAGGGAGTGGGTGGGTCCCTCTTACTATATAAATTTTGACTTTACTTCTGACCTGAAACCATGTAGTATAAAAAATTAAATATGGACAACCATGCCCAACTCAGCTTGTGTTTCCATACTATTGTATTGAATTGCAGGGTATTGTATTGTATTGCAACATAGTATACTGCAATTACTGTATTGTAGTGTGTTGTATTGTATTGCAGTGTATTTATTGTATTAGACTACAGTGTATTGCATTGCAGTGCACTGTATTGTATTATATTGCATTGCATTACACTATGTTGCATTGTATTGTATTGTATTGCAACATAGTATACTGCAATTATTGTACTGTAGTGTGTTGTATTGTATTGTATTGCAGTGTATTTATTGTATTAGACTACAGTGTATTGTATTGCAGTGTATTTATTGTATTAGACTACAGTGTATTGTATTGCAGTGTATTTATTGTATTAGACTACAGTGTATTGTATTGCACTGCACTGTATTGTATTATATTGCATTACACTATGTTGCATTATATTGTATGGTTTGAATGTTGTTGCACAAGTATTTTTCATGTTTTGTATCCCTTCTCCCAGAACATACCTGGAAGCAAGCTATTTTCCAGCTCCGTGTGCTGTTATTGGTCAAACGTGTAAATACAATAATTGACTTTTACCAAATTCTGACTCCCAAAAATAAACTCTACTAGTAAGCTAAAGAAGAACCCCCCAGTCTATGTAGCAGCTCGGGGTCTTCATTATACTGACCACATCATACTAACCCTACCCTGCAATGAAACAAAGACCCCACAACGATGTTCCAGTCACTACTCAACATAAGGTGTTCTTTCCATGCTCAGATGCCCCTTGCAAGGCTTAAGAGGAACTGTATCCTCCCTTCTATCCCAGATTATTTGTAGTTTAAAAACATTTTAGGATTGCTGACCTCCTGTTGATGGAGAGGCTGTGGGACATGACTGCTCCCGTCTCTTGCTAGGCCAGTATGACAGTCCCAAGATCAGACCTGAATGAAGGTCACCGGAGTAGTAAGCAGTACTTCTGCTGCAGTGCCCACCAGATAGCCTGAAGATGTCTTTTAATCTGCTCCCCTCTCCCAAAGCGGATGGAATCACATATTACATATAATGATGAGGGCAGAGAATGACAGTTCAGGGTCAAGGAGAACACCATGGTTAAGACGGAGAGGGAAAATGGAAGGTCAGTGCCAAGGAGAGAGATTTAGGTGACAGTTTCCAGAATGCTTTTCTTGCCCAAGAATAATACCTCTGCTTTTGAGATCTTCAGTTGCAGGAAACTGTGGTTAAGACAGTAACTGACTTGGTCAAAGAGATTTGATATGGTGAGAACTGAAGATTCCATATCAACTGAGTGCAATACAAAACAGCATGGTAAAAAATGCGTAGGTAAAACACCGCAAAACAAAACTGAGCCTGTCAAAACCAGTGTACACATAACAGCACAAAGTGGAAAACCATGCCCAGATTTTGAGTTGCCCAGATTTGGACACGAACAGATCTACTATTCCAACACTGTACCACCATGGGCCACCCCTCCAGTGTAACTTCGGGCAAAAGGCATAACGGCAGGCTCACGCAGTTATGATATGTGCTGTTTTGTACACAGCGCTCTTCCAGATTATGCACCACTGACCACACTTTTGTCTTTGCAGAGTTTATGTGCTACCAAAATGGTTGTAGTTTATGAAGGAGTTAGTATCTCCCTCTAATACTTGAGCCATAACAAATCCTTCTGAAACTCCTAGGCCCAGATATTCAGAAATACACCAAAGCCTGACGCAAGTCCGGCGCAGTGCAAATCCAATGCACCATGGCGCCACAGGAGCCATATTCAGATGTTGCGCAGGCCAAACTGCGCCAGTGCAACCCGGCTGAATATGGTAGAGTTGTGCCACGGCACAAAAAGAGATACTTCAGCACAACTGTGGGAGCAGAGCAGCAGAGCAAAAGAGGGGGGCACGGCACAGAGAACCGACCCAGGGACAGAGCCATGGAAGCACAGTGACAAGTCACAGGAGGCCTCACCAGCAGGGCACACCCAGACACGTGACCCCAGAACACAACAGTGGCACAGAAAGTAGGCAAAATTGGGTGCCAATGGAGGGCCACCAAGGGAGCCCCCCCCACAGACTGCTGGCTGTGCCCCCCCAGATCATAGCATGCCACATCCAGGACCATGCAGCCAAGCACACACACACCACACAGACACACAGGAAGCCCATACAGTAGGCACTGAACATGCTGGGTGGCAGGTAGCATAGCAGACCACATGGGACAGACCGCACAACGCCAAGCAGGGGCCCCAACACAGCATGCGGACAGTACCCAACCAATGACCATGGCCGCGAGCCACTGCCATGCACACACCCACCACACACTCCTGACTGCTGCCCCATGTGCACCCCAATGCACAGCCACCGACCCAGGGGATGGGCACCACCACAGTGGGACCCACCATGGCACACAGCAGGAAGCCACAGGAACACAGCATGCGCTCCCCACATGTACACAACATGGACAGACACTGGGCCACTGCAGCATGGTTTCCAATGCCACCTGCAAAGCAGACATGGACACAGGTGAGTATGTCAGACAATAGCTATGTATGGAACGACTATGTACAGAAACAGCAGGGGCTGGGAATGGGTGGGGACTGTGAGGGAGGGGGACAGGGAACAGGGACTGTGTGGTGGGAGGGGGGACTGTGGGGAAAGGCCCAACAGGGGTAACAGGGGACACAGGGGCAACCCTAGCGACAGCCCTGGCCAGCCACCCTGGCATGCCATCCCTCACTCCCCTCTACTGCCAGCATGCCCTGCAGGGCTGCCACAACCCCAAGTATGCCCGAGACAATGAGCAAGGTCTGCCACATGGGCCGGCTCAGCATCTGGTGCAGCAGTGTCCACACTGGCAGCTGGACACCCATAGCGAGGGTCAAGACAGATGCCCAGTGCAATCGCCCAAGGAACCATGCCTACCCATAGTGCACATGTGCGTGATAGGGAACACACCAGCATGCTCGAAGTGCACATTGCCGGCCCTACTCAGCTTGCACTGTGCCGATACATCGTGTTGGTCACGCAGCCTGCGCAATTGACACCATGACAGTGCAGTGCACATGCGCACTGCAGAGCCAAGCACCGCACATGTGTGGCCATTGTGCCACTGCTTGCTCCAGTGCAATACCATTGTACACGGCGCAATATCCTGATATTCAGACTCCGCATGCAAATGAGCTCATCAGCCAATGCGTGGTGCAGTGGGGTACATTAGCATATCATTACCATTGCGCACAACCTCATTTGCATGCGTTGTGCCACAGAAGTGCCACCGTATAGCACAGGCCATGTACCAGTATTGCAACCTTGACAGGTGTGGAGGATGCCGCAGCAGCCCACTGGGGGCCGACAGTACTGCAGGGTGGGATGGACCAGGGAAATGCTGCCAGAGCCTCAGTGGGTATGCACTGTCACCTGTGTGGAGCATGCCATGGTTAGCACTGCGCTATGCTGTGCTGTGCCCCTTGTCTGTCTCTGGCACCCACACTGCCATGCACTCCCTGCCCACCCCCCAGTGCTGCATTTCCCATGACATCCTGCCCATGCCACACACACCCACCGGGCAGCCTGTGGGGTCATCCCCACATTCACATCCATGGCACAGTGCAGGGCAGTGCCAAGTGTGTGGCGCAGGCATTGGTGTGCACCCCGTGGCATCACACACCACTCGGTGGGTGATGCTTGGGTGCCCCTTCCTGTTGATATGCACCAGTCCCACAGGGACAGGTGGCATGCGGCTGCCCATGTGTGTGCAGGCACAGGCCCCACTCACACCAGGCATGCATGCTACCCTGTGGCTGTCCTGCATCGGTGGTGTACGCTCCGCCTGTGTGCTGGGGTGATGGCTGCATTCCACAGCAGGTGGTGGCACAGCTGTGGGGACCTGTGTGGGGTAGCAGGCCACGACTACTGGGGTGCTGCCCGTGGTGTTCCCTGTTGGTCCTTGGCCAATGCCCATAGTAAGCACGCACATGCCGGTGGTCACCGTCATCACCACGGCCATGGCATGGCTCCATCTGGTGGGTGCTTGCAGCTCCATGCTGTGTGGCTCACAGGGCTGCCTCAGCATGGCCCTGTTCAGGTGGTGCTGGCCCACGATCTCGGTGTCACTCTGGTTCCCAGCGATGTTGCGGGCACAGTACCACCTGTGTTGGGCATGCTGCCACCGGGCCCTTTCTTTGACCATGTAACTGTCCTCCTGCCACCTCACACCCCTCATTCAGCCCCATCAGGGTGGGCACACTCTCCATGTCCCCTGCTGTCCACAGTGCCCCAGGCGGTTGGCTGCTGGCTGTGTGCCACCTTGCTACACATGCTGTGTGTGTGTGTCCCTCTCTCCCTCTCCCATGCCACCTCTCTGTCCCCCTCCCTCTGTGTCTGGTTGTGTACTTGTCTGTCTGTCTATCTCCCTGTATCCCTCCCTCTCACTCCCACCCTTGGCACAACTGCTGTCTGTGTGCTTGCACCCTGTTTTACTAGGAACAAGTCTGTTCAGAGCAACTTCAATTTGCTCCACACTTGCACTATGGATTCATGGTTGAATATGCCACATGCACTGGATATTCATGGGAATGCCCCCTCCTCTTGCGCCTGCATTCATTACAGTTGTGCACTGGTGCAATGGATTTTGTGCTGCGCACTGGCTCCCACTTGAATATGGCTCCTTGGTGCAATACCGTACTTGCACCATGCGCAGCTGCGCTGAATATCTGGTCCCTAGTATACAACTGAAAGAAAATTAATAAAGGCACAGAACTCTAACGCTAGACTTAAGCAACAGCTGACCAAGCCTGGATTATGTTTATTCATGTCTATTGTTTATAATGTATTAACAAATCAAAATTTCACAGAAAGTGAAAACAAATTCCACATGTATCTAAGCATACTGTAAGTGGGGATGTTGTCTACTTAGTGTGTGAATATAAGCACTGATCACATCTGAATGGGAATAATCTCATGATATCATGATTTATTTTGGGGGGGGTGATGTGATGGGGTATAAATAGTATGTCTTTCATATTGTTGAATACTTTTTATGTGACGTGGTTATTAAGATATTTTATAAAATGACAAATGGCAAGAAAAATCAAGAAACGTCACAGGCCTAGAGATGTCATCTAACCATACATTAAATGCCTAATACTGCATGGTCAGGTGTCAGATCTCATTACCAAGGCAATGAAAGCCTCATTATCTACAAATCAGGGTCTATTTCATGTATACATTTTGCTATTTGAAATAATAAACAAATGATTTATGTAAAAAATCATATTTAAAAAAATTTTCAATTCACACATAATACAAAAAAGCAGCAAGCTGTTTTGTAAGTGCAATAAGCCACTCCAGAGTTTGCATTAACATTCTTTAATGCACACCCCGTTGTGGCTTTTTCTTACATCACTAGTGTGGAAATAAATGGATAAAAGAATTAAACTCCTCAAACAGCGCGGTCTCCATGCATTTTCGAACAGAAAGGAACAATGGAGTCAGCTGGGAAAATTTGGTTCAAAAATATTTGCAAGGTAATTGTGACACAAAATACTATGAAAGTTCATAATGAAAATATTTGGATGGAAGAATGCCTTATGCCTTTAAGAACCATCCTAGACAGCATATTTATCTGTTGATGAAAATGCATCCAAGCTGATATCTAATCCTTTTTTTAATGCTAGATAACCGAGAGATTTTACTTATTCTGCTGGCAAAGCATACCATAGCCTTACCATCTAATATGAGAAGCATGTATCCCTTTTCATCGTAAAGAATAGCTGTTGGATGGGCCTTGCGGTCCTTGTCTGCTGTCAACTTCTATGTTTTATTAATTTTGTAATGTAACCCTGTATGATGTGTACACTGTCAAATTGAAGTCTGAGTAGCAGTCGGAAAATTATATGTAGCATGTTGCATTTAACTACTGTATATAGTAACATACTAATTTATTTTTTAGTTATTTTCAGGTTCAGAGGAAAGTATAACTCCTGCAAAAAGTGTTCAACAAACTCAACCAAAAAATACTCAGTTGACCCCTTCTGTCTCAACGATGCATGTGGGTCAGCATGACCAGATCAAATAGGTATTGTCTGGGAGCCTCAAAGCATAAGTTAAAGATAAAAAAAGCATTGCTATGATGCATCAAAGAAAACTAAAGAATAAGTGGTGTTGCTATCATTGGAGATGCCCCAAATGTCTAACAGAGGGATTCCATGACAATGGACCTCAAATTTCTGGGATTAATTTTTCATGCAATATAACATCTCTTGAGTTTAGCTCAATCAATAAGCAGACTGAGCCATTGCAAATAGGGAGGAGGGATTAGGTCTTTCCAGTGAAGAAAAACGATATGGACATTTACCAAGCAAATGTCGACTAAAGCTTTAGCAGCCTCAGAGAGGAGCCGTTCAGTCATCAGTTTTGAACCCTATAAAAGGGTGCCTGGGTCACAAGAAAAATCAACTCCAATGATCTTGCTTATTCATGATCTTGTTTTACCCCAGAATTCTAACAAGGATGGACAAGTGCCAAACATGTGAATCAGAGTATTTACTTAAGTCATTATCTGGGACATCTGTCTGATATGGCTTGTCTTTTCCATAATACTTCTTATTGTTTTAACAAAGAAAACAATCGTTATTGTTTGAACAAAGATAACAAAGAACAACATACAAATATATATTGTATTACAGTTGCATAATCTTACATAGGCTATGTAATAATTAAATTAGTTCAAAAAGCATGTTAGGACACTTTAACTACTGGTTACTGACTAGTTAATTAATATGATGACATCAACACTAACTCTTCCAAAACAGAGTCTATAATTTGGGTGAGAGCATAATAATGTAAATGTGTTAACAACTGGTTCTTCAAACAACAGGAAGTTTGAGAAAGGGGACCCAAATTTTATTAAATTTGTCAATTTTGTCTAATATAAGATGACGTATTCGTTCATTGTTTGCATAAGGGACATTTGGTTATACCATTCCTGCATGGCCAGGATATGCGAACCTTTCCAGTATCTTTGCAGTATACATTTAAGATTAGGGCTGCTGCTGAAACCCAGAGCTTCTGAACATATTGGAGGTTGGATGGAGGAGTGAACACACCAAGAATAAATACTGGAGAGAGAGAATGGGACTTGAGTATTTGTAACTTTTTCACAAATTGAATAAATGTTATGCCACAGATGCTATTTTGGGAAACCTTCATAACATGTGTGCAAGGTCACCTTCATTCTGGATACATCTCCAGCACATACTAGTATGAATAAGGGCCCCGACTATGTAACTTACCTGGAGATTACAAAGCAGTGTAGGATTTTGTACCGAACAAGCTTACCTTAAACCTCCCAGCTACTTTGATAAACACATTTCCAGGTGGATTCCCAATCCTGTGAAAGATGTTTGTAGCTCCATTTCCCATTGTTCCTTGATTTGTAATGTTAATGGTAGAGAGGGAGAAGAATTAGACAATATTTTATAGATCGGACCAGAGCGTCTTTTTGATAGACCTACTTTAATTATTTGAGACCATTCAGAGTTGGCATTAATGAACTACTTGGGTTGGAGGGCATTTTGTTTTAGGGCTTCTTTCTGCTGTAAGTGGTAACATAATAGAAATCTGTGTAGTTTAAATTTTTCTTTAAGTTCTGCAAAGGCCATTAAGGTATCAGAGTCACTGGACAACACACCCTTAACCTTAGTTATACCTGCTTTAGTTTACTCTTGGTTTTATTAATGGAACCCATTATAGACGAATAAGGGATCTGACCAAACTGGCATGAATTGTAAGGGGTGTTTTCCTGGACTGATGGTTAAATGAACTTTTTAAGTAATTTTATAGATTCAGTTATATAGGGATTGCCCTTAGATTTAGGGGGAATAGGAGTGTAAATAAAGTCTGATACTGAGTTGGGCACCAAAACTGTTTTCCAATGAGAGCAAGAGTGGGGTAAATTTCTGGCTATCCTGGTTGCTCTGTAGATGAAGGGAGGATTGTCTGAAAATAAAAGCCTAATGGTACTTTTCCCACCAAGGTAGGGAAAAGCCACCCAATTTGTGTGGGGCTCTGAGTTTGTTAATACTGAACCTGGGTGGTTTGAGACCCCAAAGTTCCTAGTCAAAGTTTCTAGCTTCTTCAGTAGATTTCTACTTAGTAGGGTGGGTACATTTTCAAAGATATAAAAACATCTTGAGTGCCGTTAAGATTTTTATTGCATTGATTTTACCCAGACAGTTAAATTAAGATGATGCCATCTATCTAAATCCATTTCAGTATTTTTAAGAGGTGGGAGAAAATTTATTTCTGTTAGCTTTTCTAGCCTAGTGGTTATGTGTAATCCTAAGAATGTTATTTGGTCCTTAAAGCAGTTATCATTCAGTAACCCCCACAAATGTTCTTCAAGGATATATGAACAGTTAGAATGTGAGGACTGGGGGTCTTGTTCCAGCTTACTTTAAGACCGGAGATGGATTCAAAATCTGAGAGAATATTTCTCAGGTTGGAGCTGGATTCTACAGGTCTGGTGAGGGTTAGTAACAGGATGCCTGTAATACCAGAATTTTTTTGCTAGAGTTCTAATTGGTGGCTTGATTGATAGAATAAG
The DNA here is from genome assembly GCA_016271365.2 of Neoceratodus forsteri. Taxonomy (NCBI): domain Eukaryota; kingdom Metazoa; phylum Chordata; order Ceratodontiformes; family Ceratodontidae; genus Neoceratodus; species Neoceratodus forsteri. The sequence goes on from JADMNL010000027.1 coordinate 27,233,052, forward strand.
TAGGTATGGAGAGAGGAGACAGCCTTGTATTATTCCTCTAGATAGTCCAAAGGAAGAAGAGAGTATCTCATTAGTTAAAATCTGGACACTAGAATCCTGATAGAGTAACTTGATCCATGAACCAAATTCTCCTCCATAACCATAGTACTCTAGAACTTGGAGCACATGGCCCCAACTTAAAGTATCAAATGATTTGACTATATCGAGTGTCAGAACAATGTAAGTATCATTTGTTTTGTTCTAGAGCCTTTCACCCAAATAAGGACACCACACCCAGTATTGCTTTTTGGTTGTTCAGTTGACATACCATTTATTAAAACTTTGTCATTCAAATTTTCATCAACAATACTGAGTTCCTTTACATACCATATTTAAAACATTTATTTTCATATTCTCTTTATTCAAAATATCACAATTTATATAATATTTTGATCACATTTTACATCACATTTCATATCACATTTTATATCACACTTTTCTTCCCTCACCCCCCGGATGAAAACCCAAAGGGGACTTACTTTCTTGTTTGTTTTCTCTTTCACCCCTGATGTAAACCTGAGGTGGTTGTCTCTTAATGTCTGGGCCAGGTCCAATTCCTGCCCCCCATTTCCATTCCTGGGTGTCCACCCCCTTTCATCTTGTCTGGGCCAGGTCCAATTCCTGTCCTCCATTTCCATTCCTGGGTGTCCACAACCTTTCCTCTTGTCTGGGCCAGGTCCAATTCCTATCCCCCATTTTTTATTCCTGGGTGTCCACACCCCTTTTTCTCTTACACCCCACCTTGGCATAACTCCAGAATATCTCCCCCTTCCAGTAAATATTTTCTTTCTCCTTCTTCCACTAGCCCGTCTCCAGCTTGCGTTGGAAGGTGCCCCCCCCAGACTCCTTCCCTCTTACGAAGTCCTCAACCATGCATCCATGCCCCTCTCAATTTTTTGTGATGACAGTGTGTTTACCCCTCTCCTCCAGCTTGGTCCCTCTGTTCTATACAATCTGCTATCATTTTTTTTATGTCATTCTGCTGCCATCATTCTTCCCCCCCCCCCACACACACACCTTGACAACCGTTTTTGTTTTGTGGTTAGTTTGTTTGTTTTTTCTCATCCTCTTTCTGGCCCCTGTCTATGGTCTTGTGTTTTTTAGCATGCCCCCATACCCTTCTTACTACCATCTTCTACTACTCAGCATAACTCTAGGCCCCAACCCTCATGCACTCACGGGTCATTCTGCATCTGATTAAACATAAGTAACCACAGACGTGTACCTAAATCACGTACCACCCATATGTACAATAATGCAGTCAGGTTCTGGGTTGGTCTGGCAGGTCCCCTCCATCAATGGCATAACAGGGTGCCCAATGCATCCCTTCCATGGGATCCCTACCTTTTGTGGCCCACAACCAATTGTCCCCCCCCCCCGGCTTCTGTTCAGCCTGTTTCTTGGCACACCATATTCAGGAACATCTCATGCTCCATTGCTTTTTCCTGCAGCCATTCTCTACAACATATTAACAAATAATGTGAACCACTTATTTTTATTGCATACTGCCCCCCCACTCACTTCAGTTTTGAGTGAATAGACTAAACTCTTCCTTGGTGATTCCCATTTCTGATGCCCTTTGTATAGCAGTTGGGTGTTCCCCTGCTCAAATTTCTCAAGTCGTCCTTCAACTCCCGTTGGGCTGCAACCTCCGAGGCTGCTCCAATCTTACTGAATGCGATAATTATCTACCCTGGTTCTCCCCCCCTGGGGCCATGCTTCCTTTTTTGTTTGCACCCTGACCATGATTCCCTGTTGCACCTTATCCATTCAGGTGAATAAACAACCAGCCCCCCCCCCCCACAGTTGGCTGAAAGGCCTGAAATTCCCTCAATGCCTGACCTGGGCTCTCGGGCCCCCATTTTACATTTTTCTTCACCCGGGCCACCCTTCACTGGCTCCCCCTAGCCCTCTTACCTGAAATTCCCCTCCCTACCTGCCCTGGAACCTGCCTCAAACCATAACCACCTCTAAGGTATAGTGTCAGACCTGCGGCAGCACCTCCAACAGTCCCCCCCAAACAACTGCTCTGATATGGGCCTTCTCCTTTTCTTGCTCTTTTTCTGCTGCCCCATCATCCTACTCTTCCTGATTAGTCCCCTACTCAGAACCTTCCAACCTTTCGGAATACTTATGCCACCTGCGGTGACCGAGTGGACCCCCATGGTGGCACGGGCCATCTTTTTCCTATCCCATCATCATGACATTGGCTACTTGTCAATCCTTGATTGCCCCACTTAACCTCCATGTTGCACTGAACTCTGACAGCTTGAAACACTCTCAAGAGCTCTCGTCCCTTACCTTCATGTCATCCCTGACCACTACACTCAAAATCCCTTTTTGCACTCGGCATGGCTCGAGCCTGGGGACGTGTAAATGCGTGCCCCAGACCCACAGCCTTGCAAGCAATGTGCCAGTGATCCAATACTCACTGCACCTTCTGAAGCATCACTCGTCTTTTGAGTTATTTCATCCCCCAAACCCCTTACTTTATTCCCCTTCTGCCAAGGGAGCCTGACAACCCTTTTCTGCACCTATTACTAAAACCCAAAAAATTCCCAACAGTGCCTTGGACCCTCTGTCCTTTTCCCACTGCCAGTGGCACCCCTGGCCCCCAATACCCGTCTTCCACAGGTCAACAGTCGTTCACCAATATTTCCTTCCCCAGCGTTCCTTCGCATCTAGACCACCATTTTTTTTTTTATTAATGTACTGGTGCCCAATATCATAATATTCTGTCCCCCCCAATGGCAGTAGAGGATTCCTCTCCTGACCTGAGGAACAAAAACTTAGGACTCAAAGAGGCAGTGGTGGAAGATTACACTAGGTCTCTAAACCATGGGCCCTGGTGCAAAGGTCAAGCGGATAATGGAAATAAACCATGGGCCCTGGTGCAAAGGTCAAGTGGATAATGGAAATCCTTCTGCAGACCATAGCCATTCCTTTCAATTAAGTAGTCCTGCCATACCCAAGTCATCTGGCCCATTGTTGTCCCACCCACTCCCCTCTATCCCCCACTAATGGTGCCACTGTATCACCTCTTGCTGACTGGCACCCAACCACCCCAATGTTATCATGAAGTGGAGGTGCAGGTCCTCCCCCCCCCCCCGACTAGTGTTCAAAAGTCTGAAGCATCCAGTATGCCCCCTCCAGACTTAAAAAAGTCATAACCCCATCTGTGCCCCCAATGGTTCAGGCTAGAAATGCTGTGCTCCACAAATAGTAGCTCTCTTCAGCTGCCCATGAAAGCACCTGAGACCCATAGCATGATTCCTCTTCAGCACTGGGGTTATGCTACCAACCCATCTATGAATCTATTTTGCTCCTCCTAATTACAACCTTGGTCTGCATTAGACTCCCCACAGCCCTTCCTAAATGGCCACTAATCTAACCCAACACCTCCCAAAGTGATCAACCAGGCTGCAAGCCTCAAAGGCTGGGGATACCTTCTAGCCTCTGCAATGGAGCAAGTAAAGTGATCCCCAACTGAACTGAAATTCCCAGGTTATATGCTGGGAACAGCGAACACAGTCAGGCTATCCCATACACACGTCCCAGCATTGGACCTATGGACATACCTGGCTGAGGGCTTGGCCTCGCCATTGGCACCAGTACTGTATTGTGTGGAAGGGGAAGCAACTACTGTCTCTTGTGAGCAGTTAGCGCACCCCCTGCAGCCCCATGTAGTCACTGCCATATGGTTATTTTTATTTATTTATGTATATATATATTTTTTTTTTTTTTGCTGTGGTGCCCTACAATGGCCCTGATACACTGGTTCTCATCACCAAGCAAATGTGTACCTCCCCAGGAACATCAGACAAAACCCCAAAATTCCTAAATTGTTTTATGGTCTCCCCTGGTAACCCTCAATAGAGGAATTTGGAATGACCCAACCTTTATCATTTCCACAAAATAGAACCACCTTGCCCCCAGCTGAACTGGCAATATTGTCACCAAAATGCACCCTTTTCGAAGAAACCCCTTTTGTAAGATAGGACGTTAAGGTTAAACCCAGCATTTTATTTGCTAAACTTGAAAATGTTCAAAGCATACTTGGGCACCGCCCCTTTAGATACCCAAGAACACAACTATGCTGACAGCCCTGGTGGGACTCGTACCTAAATACTGCAGCACAGATCCCAGGGCCATCATGATGAGGGGCACTGATCAATGGCAAACCTCTGGCTAGAATATCTGCTGTTGTTAAAGATTAATATATCCTCTGTTAAATTCAGAAATAATCTAATTTCACTAATAATTATTACATTCACTGTACATTTCTGCTGGTATTTCTTCATTTATTTATTTATTTTAAAACGGCGCAATGGTCAGAAATTGTATATTTTAGCACCTGGAAGCAGTCATAAAATGCAGTTTGTTGGTCAATATCCAATTTTATTTATTTTTATTTATTAATTTTTTTTGTTAACCTGTTTCTCTCCTTTAATCAATAGTATGTTGATCTATTCAGTGGCCCTGTGAGGTCACTGTGACCCCCCGTAAGTGAAAGACCACTTTCTATTATGTTATTTTATTATTATTTATTTTTCCGTTTGAATCGGTAGGGTCTGTGAACCCTTGGATTCCCACCCTCTTTTGTTTTCCCAAATATGGTGGCCACAACATGGCCTGTACAAAATGGTGTCTGCCCCATGGCACGGTACAAAATGGTGTCTGCCCCATGGCACGGTACAAAATGGTGAACACAACATGGCCGCACTCTCAGCCTTTTCGCAGCAGTCCCAGAAAAACTCCCCTTCCATTCCATAGTTCTGTCCCCACATCAAAAGCATTCAGAGGCTGGCACTATTGCTGAAGCTCAACCCCCCCCTTGCTCCTCTCCTTTTGCCCTCCCGAGAAGAGTCATCTCTCCGACTACTGATCAGTATGGGCAGGACCCGCTCACTATTATTTATTTAGTGATTTTATTTTATTTATTCTTTCCCCCACCCAATCAACCAAATTTTTTGCCACATCCTGCTGAGGCAAGGCCTGAACCTGCCACCTGACCAGCTGTAGCTTGAAATTAGGAATGTGGAATAAAGCAGCTCCTCTCAAAAATGCAAATAAAACTAACCTGTAAGAACTACTGTGTTCTTATAAAATGTATTGCTTTGTATAATGTACAACACTCTTGTATGCAGGATTACCTAAGCATTCCTCTTCACTGCTCATATCTGACCTTCCAGTGGCTTCGCTCTAGCCAGTCACTCCCTTTGGAATCCTCTCCAGCCAACTTCCTCATTTTTGGAGCGGAGATACAGACCGTGAAAAATGTTACTTTCAACCCGATCCCAGACCTCCTGGTTATGTCTTCTCCTTAGGTACCCTGCTGCTGCTTTGTCCCTGTTAAACAATCAGAGATCCTGAACCTTTGCCCCACACCACGTGGTTGCTTGCTACCCTTCTGATTTTTCCGAGCCTGGATGCACTGCTTCGTCCCCACCCCCCCCGCCACAAACTTGGGCCGCCAAACTAATCATGCCCATCATCAAACACTTCTAATTTTTCTGAGCCTGGAGCTTCATCCTCCCCCACCCATCATGCGGTCAGGCCGCCAAACTACTAATCATGCCCATTACCGCTCACACTGACCTTGTGACCAAAAACTCACTGGTGTCTCCCCCCATTGCCCTTCTGGTGGGGCTCCTGGCCTCTGTACCTCGTGTCTCCTCCAGTAAGTTCCTCTTTGTTCAACAACCCCCCCCCCAGCATGTGCATGTCACACCGACCTCCCCTTTTAGTGCTCTGCCGTCCTCTCAGTTCTGTGTAAGCCCTATTATCACCTCGACTGCAATGGTCAACTAAGCTTACCAGGGGATTGTAGACACCAGTCATCTGCCAAGACCTCGATCCACTAATGCCACTCAAAAGTAGGAGACTCCATGCTTGGTGCCTCTGCTATGCTTAGCGATTCCTACCCTCACAGACTCCGTGGGAATCAAACTTCTGGTGAGTGAAACTACAATAAGCCATCATCGTAAACCACTCATACTCCTAAGATCTAATACTTTGGCTATAAATAAAGTTTTCCCACAAATAAGAATTTTTCTCTAATAAAAAACAATCTGGCTTCTTTTTATTAGGTCTTTCTATCTTGTTTTAGACAAACTCCTCCCCAGCCGTGTTTGCCAGAAAATCCTGTGAGTCCGATGTCTATGTCTTTTCTTGGGATGAACTAATCTCCAATAGTCATAGAGATCAAGATTATCTACTAATTTAAATAATGATTACCTGGACTTTGTACTCAGAAGTGATATTTTAGGAGACTTTTTATTGTGGATAGGGCTAAAATCACCACCTGCAATTTTTTTTCACATTCAGGAATTTTACTCAGTTCTGCCATAAGCAGATTGAAGAATAGATCCTGTTTTGCATGGGGGCATAGACATAACAAATGGTCACATTTTGTCCATCTACAGTACCATACAAAATTTAAAATCAGCCCTCCATACCTGATGCATGAACTGATTTCACAAAATACAAACCCTCTCTAATTAGAGTGAATGTCCCACTTTTCTTACTATTGAAACTACTGTATTCCACTTGTGCACCCAGTGTCTGCAACGCTTTTAAGATTACCTGAGAAAGGTGGATTTCCTGAATGAGGGCAATATTGGTCTTTTTTGTACATGTGTTCAGGTAATTAAGAACTTTTTTGCCTTTAGTTGGGGAACCTAGTCCCTTAACATTCCCGGTGAAACAGTAAGACTGCATAGTTTATGCCCTCTTGTAAGCGTTTTTATGCTAAATATAAATATGCTGTATGTATGTTGTTGAAACAGAGCCAGTATCTATTTTTTCCTAAGTGCTCTACAGCCTAGATAAAGAAACAAGCATAGAAAAATAAAATCCTAAAAATTAAAAGGAGAAAAGGAAAAAAATGTAGACAAAGAAACTAGTTGACTAAAAATAAAACTATCTTATTACTGACACAAGATCACAGTTAGTGAGCTACTAATAACAAACTTATTCAAACTCAGATATGGTAACAAGCACCAGCAAGATATAAAACAATGTAGGCTGGTCCAGTGGTGCTCAGGGTTGAGGCACTGGATGCCATACCTCATGCCACACCGGTGACCCAGGTTCGGGAACAGACTCGGGTCGTCAAGGATTGGCAAGGGAGAGAAGGGACTGAGCATCCGAGAGAGGGATCAGGACTTGTGCCGCTCTTGTGCGGCCCATGGTGGAGACCGAAAGCAGCACTAGGAACTCGCAGTACCATGCTGAGGGGAAGGAGCAGTGGCGGACATCGGGCGGACATCATTGCACATCCACGCTTCTGTGGAAACCATCAAGGTAAAACCCTTGAAGGATTGGGGAGGTGATGAGGACTTCAGAGACTTCACCAATATCCCCAGTGCCAGGCCTTCTCTCTACCAGTCCCCCCTGGCTCTCCACCAGACCAACCCTCTCATTTGAGACAGGCTGCCAGGTAGGTGAGGCGGGGTGATCCAGGGGGGATGGAAGGTCCTGGTGGCGGGTCCTGGGGAGAGAGAGAGGCTTCAGATGAGGAGTAGAAGTGATTGTCGAGTGAGCACCTCTGAGAGATGCCCCATCCAGAGAGAGCTAAAAGAGAATATACCAAAAAAAAGGTATAAAACAATTTAATATATGGATATCCAAAATAATACTATACCAAAGCATACAAAAATTTCCCCATAATACAACACTTGGAAAACTCACAATACTACTATTTTAACTGATAATAGTATCGTACAAAGCCCGTAATAGTATCGTTTGGAGCTCTGAACGAAAACTAAACCACGCATGTGCAGCAGTCTCCCACACCAGGTTCTCTACAAGTGCCACTCAAAAGAAAAAACATCCTTTGAATGCAAAACATGGCTCATGATTGGCCACTTTCTGACGGTGGGTGGGCAGAACACTTTAAAAAACATGGCGGTCCATCTCTCACTTACTGAGACCAAACTGGGTCCTCGGTACTTCTCCATATTTTTTTTTTTATTTTGCCTCTTCAATAAATTGAATTATGTGGTTGATCCTGCCATCTCCTAATGAAGAACAGGTAGGGCTCCCTACAAATTCAAATAAGCAGTGCTTGTGGTATTGGAAAGGGGTGGGGGCGGGGAGCATCACGGATGAGAGGGAGGGAGCTCAATGAGCCAGCATGAGACAGCGCAGCGGTCAGCATGGACCAAGTCAGTCCTTCACTGAGTGGCCAACTGCCTGTTACAAAAAAAAATACAAACTTGGATCCATATATTAAAAAAAAATAACAGATTTGTGTCCATTACCAGGCAGTAATACCATCTCGAGGTTCTGGACACATTGGAACCTCGAGAGCGATATGTGTCCAAAACCTCTAGATGACATTACTCCCTAGTAATGGACACAAACCTATACATTATTCTATTTGTATACAATGGCCCGGATATTCAGACTGCGCCAGGCTGTGGCGCAAGCCTGGGTGCAGCGCAACTTGGCTGCGCAGGGGCATTGACTGGGCGATATTCAATGGAGCTGCACCATGGCGCAGCATCATTGAATATCACACCCTAGCCACCTGCAGTGTGCATGGTGCAGTGACACTGCACCAGCGCAAGTGGCCAGAGTGGAGCAGGGGGATGCGCTAGCGCAAGTTCCGTTGAGCTATGCGCAACAACCGCGATATTCAAAAGTGCACATGCAAATGGGGCCATAATGCATGCAAGGTGAAAATGGGGCCATTTGCATGTCATTATGACCCCATTTGCATGCAGGTGCGCTGATCCCCGGTGACTTGCGCCTGGCGCCCTGCCAGGCAGCAGCCATCGGGGACCAACACCCCCTGCACAGCACAGCAATGCACCCCTCTGCCCAATCACGGGCATATGTAGATTTAAATAATCGTCCCAGATCCCTGGTGGTCCAGTAGATCGCTTGCAACCCGATAGCAGGCATATATTAAATTACAAATGTCCAATGTCCCTGGTGGTCCAGTGGACCACTCGCAGCCCGATCGCAGGCTTCAGTATGAAATTATACCATCCTATATCCCTGGTGGTCCAGTGGACAGTTTGCAGCCCGATCACGGGCTTATGAATAAATATAAATGTCCAATGTCCCTGGTGGTCCAGTGGACCACTCACAGCCCAATTGCGGGCATAAGTAAAATTAATAGTATTCCAATATCCCTGGTGGTCCAGTGGACCGTTCGCAGCCCAATCGCGGGCATAAGTAATAATATAAACATTCCAATATCCCTGGTGGTCCAGTGGACTGCTCGCAGCCCGATTGTGGGCTCTAGTATGACAATAATAAGTCCAATATCCATGGTGGTCCAGCGGTACTCCCCCCCCACCCGCCCACTTGACCCCACTGCCGCTCCCCCAGTCAGCGGCGGCAGCACCCACCCACCTGCCGCCCGACTGATACTGTACACCGGTGGTCACAGCATGAGCCAGTAGAACCCGCAGCCATACCTTACTGCACAGTCCAGATCTGTGAATGGATCCATTCACAGATCTGGACTGTGTAGTACGGTATGGTTGCATGCCCATTGGCTCACGCTCATGGACCTAAGGGCGACAGCCCTGCTGTACAGTGTCAGTTGGCGGGCGGCGGGTGGCAGTGGGTGGTGCTGCCGCTCACCGCTGACCGGGGGGGGGGAGAGGGGCAGTGGGGCTCAGTGGGTGGGTGGGGAGGAGGGTACCGCTGGACCACCAGGGATATTGGACATATTATTGTCATACTGGAGCCCGTGATCGGGCTGCAAGTGGTCCACTGGACCACCTGGGATATTGGAATGCTTATATTATTACTTATGCCCGTGATCGGGCCGCGAGCTGTCCACTGGACCACCAGGGATATAGGATGGATATTTTAATCAACTTATGCCCACGATCAGGCTGCGAGTGGTCCAGTGGACCACCAGGGACATAGGATAGATATTTTAATCAACTTATGCCCGTGATCAGGCATGAGGGGGAACCGCCATGAAGGTGCAGCCAGAGCTCGGGTGGCCACCCACAGGTGGCAGTTGCCATGTTGCGCCCTGCAATACGGCAGCTCATCTGTGGGTGGCCAGCCATTGTTCCTTTTTTTTTTTTGGCTCACCTGTGTGCAGCGCAGGTAGGGGTTGCACATGCATGGGCCCAGCGCATCCCGGGCTGAATATCGGGATGTGCGGAGTATGCATGGGCACGCCCCCATACCTGTGCTGCATACATTACTGATGCACTCCGGCGCATCAGGATTTGTGCCAGGCACAATCCCCATTTGAATATTGCGCCGGTGCGCATCAATGGGTTGCACATGGCGCAACACTGTTGCGCCATGCGCAACCCTTCTCAATATCTGGGCCAATGTATGCAGAGATTCCACTACTTAAATAAATGCATTATTTTCCCAAGACTCTGACCCAAGTGAAAGATAAACGATGTTATTCACCCAGTGGGTAAATAGCACTGTTTATTTTTCACTTGTCTACATAACAATCAACTTGATTGACAGCCCAATCTGTCAGTCCCACAATGAGTCTACCCTCAATTGTCACACAGAACACAGACATTGTATACATAGAATATATAATGGCCTGTGTTCAAATATGCCATTAATTGCCATTTGTAAGGTAATGGGACTTTCATAACTCACTCGTGGCTTTGCCACTCGTGAGTTATAGTCTCACCCTCTTACTCATGGAAATAATTGGTATATTTGCACACAGGCCATTGTATATCCTCTATGACTAGAATTACATCAATATGAAATATGTCTAGTAATAGTTCTTAACCTAAAAAAAAGGCTGAATAAACTTAGTAGGCTCTTAACTTTACTCTGTCACTTCTAAAGAGCTGGATTCCAGGTCCAAGGTGAGAACTAATGACCACTGCAACTGGATGCTAGGTGATAGATAACTGACTCTATCTGTTTGATTCAAAATGTGAAAACTGCGCAGTGCAATATATGGTGCTGTCATAACCATAAGGCATCATTTACAAAAAGGTCTCGATATGCTGTGTGAGCAACAAACTGAGACAGGTCTTGTCCCTGTAATAAAGTGAAGAAGGCTGCAGGAGTACTTAATGATCTAACTGCAGAGCGAGATAAATGAGAGCCCAGTGTCTTCTGGAGTCATTCACTGGCAGAAGTGACAAAATGATGTCAGCTCAAATTTCTCCAGGAAACTGTTACAACCTTTTCATAGATAAGCTTTGAGATTGTTAATGAAGGTGGTGGTATACAGCACTATTCCAGCTCCCTGAGACCCATTGCAAAGCATTATTTTTCCAAGCTAAAATCATAAGGGGTTTATCCTGCGCCCTTTGAGGTTAGTTTAGTCATGCTGTGACCCTTTTGGTTACAGATCCCTGTATATTAAGTGACTAACAACAAACAGCTGTGTGATCGGATACACTGAGTGCCCTCACAAGTAAGTATTTTATACATATATGTATCAGTCAGAAGGGTGGAAGCTAGGATTCAATGCAAAGAAGTGCAAAATAATGCACCTGGGAAACAAGAACCCAGGGGAAGAATACACAATGGTGGGGGGAGGTAGTAACAACAACAAAAAAGGAAAGAGACCTGGGGGTAATCATATCAGATGACCTTAAGGTTAGCAAGCAATGTGAGAAGGCAGTAGGGAGGGCTGGGGGTATACTGGGATGCATAGGGAGAGGCATCACCAGCAGAAAATGGGAAGTTGTTATCCCTCTGTACAGACAGTTGGTGAGACCCCATCTGGAGTACTGCGTCCAGTTCTGGAGACCCCATCCCGCAAGGACATAGACAAGATAGAGGCAGTCAGAGGAGAGCAACTAAAATGGTGCAGGGTCTGCAAGAAAAGCCGTACGAGGAAAGACTAAAGGAACTTAACATGTATACCCTTGAAGAAAGAAGGAGAGGGGGACATAATAGAAACTTTTAAGTACCTCAGTGGAATCAACAAAGTCCAAGAGGATAGCATCTTTCAGAAAAGAGATGTGCAAGAACAAGGGACACAATTTAAAGACAGAGGGGCAGTTCAGGGGCAATGTGAGAAGTATTATTTCACAGAGAGGTAGTGGATGCATGGAACAGCCTTCCTGAGGAGGATGTGGGGTCTAAAACTGTGAGAGAATTCAAGAATGCATGGCACAGACATAAGGCAATTCTTGTGGGGGGGGGTAGGAAGAAATGGGCTGTTGGTTAACTAGGATCTGCAGCCTATCCTGTAGGTAGGGAAATGGGCAGACTAGATGGGCCAAGCGGTCCTTATCTGCCATCAAAGTCTATGTTTCTCTGTTTCTGTGTTTATATATATGTATAAAATATGCAGGAGAAGCTCAATAAAGCTAAGCTGCTTACTATACAGTGGTTATGCTAAGTTGAGAGTAAGATAAAGCTCAGCTCTGAGGTCTGGTATATTGGAGCATTAAATATTTTGCTTACATGTTAGAAACCTTCTTTAGAAATCATTACTGAGCTAATACTGGGTACATTACTATACATGTTCTTAAGAGGGTTATTAAAAGAATCACAGCAATCGGTTTCAGTCAACAGGTCAATTAGCAGTGTAGTAAGGAGAAAAGAGTTTTTGAAGATCTGTTAGACCATGCATGTCCAGCTATGTATTTATTCCTCCTTCCTTTTTTTTTTTCCAAGATGAGCTAGCTAGCATGCATATATAAATAACCCTCCGACATGTTTCGAAATTACAACGCAGTCCAAATACCATTTGTGCTGTTCTAACCTTTATTAAATGGATCTGCATCCCAGAGAATTCCTGATTACTGTGGAGCTGGAAATCATGTGGGCTTGAACACAGGAAGAAAATGCTATGCCGGAAGTGATGTCCATGCACTTCCAGTTACCATGTGAGCTAGATTAACTTTTTGGAGAGACTGGAGCTAGATAATCAATTTGGAGGAGCAATTAGCTGGTTACCATCTGAGAGTTAGCAAGGGCAACAGAAGATTACAGTTCAGAGACACTCTAGAAGATGGATCTAATCTAGTGTGGTGAATAGGCGCTTTTACACACACACTACTGTAGCGAAACCAGCGTTACCTGTCCGGCTCCGACACAGCCTGTTGTGCTTCACGTCCCGATTAGACGACCTCCTGTTCCACCACAACATCGCCCAGCCCTCCATATCGGTGCAGTACTCCTTGCTGGGTAGAACAGTAGCCGTGACACAATAACTGAAGAGCTGGAGGTCTTGAGCCGGAATGGGCACTTTACACTGCCTGCTGTAATGGCACGCTTAGGGACAAACCACCGATGCCAGGGAATGCGTTTAGACAGCATGGGATGGACCAGTAGGGTCCTTCCGTAACGCTTATTCCATTGTAAGACTGTGTGTGTAAAAGCGCCTAATGTCCCTACTCCTGCTCCTTTCCTTAGGATTAATCCCTTTAGGTGGTGCTTTCTGTCTGAAGTTTTGCTGCTTCAGTGACTTACTCCTATGTTAGATACCAGAACTCCAGGTGGGTTGGGGATTTGCTTTGAGGACTGCTGAGTAAAGATGTGATGTGGAGGAGCTATGGATTCCTTTTGACCATGCTGAATTATTTTGAAAGACATTGCCATCTTGACCTTGAGCAAGTGCTCTGGGTTTGAATCCCACAGCTCCCACTTGCATACTGTGTGACCCTAAGCAAGTCACTTAGCTTCCTTGTGCTCCCGGGTCACACCTGTAAACAAGCTTTCAGCTTAGTGTGTTTCTCCTGATAAAAAAAAAAAATGTGGAGTATGAGATATAGAACTGTGAGAGTCAGAGACTGAGATTGCTCGAGCACCATTCAATTGTAAGGTCTGTTGGAATAAGATGAGGCAGTTGTAGGAGTAACTTTGTTTTTAAAGGACTGGATAAAAGTCCAAGGAGCCTTAACAGAGTCACAACTAACATAACCATCCTCAGGTTTTTGTATAACCAGAAGTGCTAGGTATTAAAAATGATAAACAACCCCTATTCTTTGAAGTTGTTGCTTAATTTCAGAAAAGGCTTTTCTCCGTTCAGTTACTTCCCCAGAGAAGTTCTGGAATATCAAAACACAGTATTTTCCTATCCCTGGCAATTCTTATGATTTCTTCTTTTATAGAAAATCATAGGAAGGAAGTAATAATGTGGCTGGGTTTGCCACCTTGCTGAGGTTTTTGTCCAAAGGTTCTCTGCTCCCTTTCAGTTTCAAGTGGCCACAGCCACTGGAAGCCCAGGACCTTGGGTAAAAATTGTTACAGGAAAAGGGTCAAATTAATTCCTTCCACCTTCTCTGGCACCCCTAAAATACGTAGATAATTTCTCCTACCATGATTCTTGAGATCATCTATTTTATCAAGCAGATAGGAGATTTGTTTGTGCTGAGGTTCCATTTCTTTCCTCTACATATGCCACTGTATTGTGTGGCAAGGTGATTTAATTCTCAACACTTTCCATCCTACCCAGCACCTCTGCCCAGCACCTCTGCAGTCTCTTTTTGGAGCTTTACCATTGACTGTTTAACATCCGAAGATGTCTAACTTAATTTTGGGCAGCAACTCTTTTTATTGTTTGAATGTCGTCTTCACTTGTGAGGATGCCACTTATATTAGTTAAACTGGATCCTTGTCTCTGTACAGCAGCCATTTTATCAATAGCAGCTGGCACTGCGTTTGACTCGCTTTGAATTTTTTGTGACAGGAAAAACAAAGATTGAAGCAAACCTAGTTTTTGTCAGATAATTCGATTGACTGATGTTAAAACCAGTGAATAAAAGTAGACTGGTAATGATTTTAAATGAAATGATGATTTTTTAAAATAAAATAAGATGGGTAGAGTCAGGAAAGTATAATCTAGCCCTCCGACACTGTCAGTGCCGCACGCATGCATACAGTATACGACTTGATTAAATTATGTAATTATGGGGTATAATATGTACTATGTATGGTATTAAATTTCTCAAGAGTTATTTTTGATATTTCATGGGACGTTGGAAGTAATGAATAGCAAAGAGTGGTAACAAACTACGCGCCTAATTCTTTTTGCCAGGCTTTATGTAAATTTGAAAGTTTCACTTGTTTAGCATCTCTAATAGGGCATAGATTTTTTTTTTAACTTTGATTTTTATTTTAAAAGTTTATCAAGACAAAAAATATTACAAACTTCATAACAAACTGAGGTTTAACTTATATAAATTGATTATCAAATAATAAGCGATAAAATGACTTGTCTTACAGATAGTTGTTTTTTAATATAATGTCCATTTGTTTTTCTTCTTGACAGCTTCAGAGCTATTCTGTTGTCCGGATTCATTTCTGAAGAATTCCAATGATCTTCGCTTGTGAACGCCTGACACATCTGAAAGTGTCTTGACAAGCTATAACTAAATTTCCTTTCATTTTTTTCTTTTCTTTTCCTGCTGTCATTTTACCTTGGTTTTTTAGTTTATTTCTTAAGGGAGTCTATACTGAATAATACCTTTAGTTAGAATCTAAGATTGGGTCCTTTTGTCTTCATCTTTAATTGTTTCTTAAATAAACAAGTCATAACATGTTCACTTGTGTTGTATGTTTATCATTCTTGTGTTTAGTTACTTACAAACAACAGTAACCTGAAATCCTTTTCATTATAACTTTATCAGCTTTAAAACTCCCCCCAAAAAAGACAGCCACAAAAACATTTTCATTTAAATTGTAACATAGCTCCCTTTCTATCCTTTCCCCCCTCTCCCTGCATGATTTAATTAGCCTCTCCATTTAGTTTACCCCTTTCCAATATCTAGTTTTCCTGGTCGTCTCCCCTTGTTATATTGTTGGCATGAGCCGACTATTATTTTTGAAGGAGCTGCTCTAAGACTGGTATATCTTCTTTCTCTTCCCAGTGGTGAGAAAGAGGAAGCCATCTGGTGTTGAATTTATCTGTAGTTAACCTCAATCTGGCAGTGAGGGCCTCTGTTTCTTTAATTTAAGATTCTTGTACCAGTTCGATATTTGTGGGGGATCCTTTGCCAACCATTTTTGTGTAAGTGCTTTCAAGGCTGCCACTATAAGAGTGTTAAAAATATATTTTTTAGTGTAGGATTTGATTTCTTGTGGGGGAGCCCCCAAAATCATATTTTCAAACTTTAGAGGGTTATTTGAGGATAGAATCTTTGCTATTAGGTCTGAAATTTCTAGCCAAAAAGATGTTAACTTGGGACACTTGCAAAAAATATGATAGTGTGAACCTAAAAGCCCACAGGTCCTCCAGCATTTATTTGTTGTTGAGGTGTCACAGTGATATGACAGGGTGGGTGTTCTAAAGAACCGGATGTTTATTTTCCATCTAAATTCCCTCCATGAAGGGGAACTGGCTGTTTAGTGAATGCCTGACCATACTGTCTGCCAAGTGGAGTCCTGGATTATAAAACTTGCTTCTAAATTCCATCTGTCTGTCACCCTCTGTATTGCCAGATTCCCCCTATTACCCATCAGGGTTTTATAAATTGTGGAAATATATGATTTAGTGTCCCTTAGTTCACCCCTCTGATAGGTAAGTTGGATAGGGTCTGCCAGATCCTGAGCTAGTTCCGCTAATCCAATTGTGTTTGTGATGTAGTGGTGACATTGGTAGTATCTGTAAGAATCTGTATTTGGAAGGTGGTATTCCATTTGAATTTGGGAAAAAGATTTTATTTTCTCTCCATTCAAAAGTTGTTGGGGATATCCGAGGCCTCTTAGGGCCCATCTGAAGAAAGTTGAGTCTTGTTTTTGAATTGGGAATACTGGCATACACGATAAAGGAAGGTATTTCCAGACCAGACGAGTTATCTCCCAAGATTGTCTGGCTTGAAGCCATAGTGTTAGAGTGTGTCTAGTTAGACTATTTGGAATGTTCTTTAAGTCTTTGGGAGAATTATCCAGGGCAGTAAATTAAGGGGGATCCCAGGGCATTCACTCTCCTCTATTTCCAGCCAACCATGACTTTTTCCTGGCGATAGCATTTTAAGCACCGGTATAAGTTGGGCCACTAGTTAATATTTTGGGAAGTCTGGGAGTCCCATACCTCCTTTATCTTTCTCTTCTGTTAGGATATCCCATCTGATTCTTGGCCTTTTTCCGGCCCACATAAAATTGGTTAGTTTTTTCTTTAGGTCTCTCCAGTCCTTTGAGGGAATCGAAAGGGGAAGGGTTGAAAAAAGACATTCATTTTGACTGCTTCTAGTCGGTTGTTAAAAGGAAGAGGTAGGGAACTCCATCTATATAAGTCTGCAGAGACTTGTTGTCTGAGGGTCCCATAGTTGTGCTGGTATAGTGTTGTCATGTTTGTTGGGATCTGAATCCCCAAGTATCGGACTTTAGTATCTACCCATTTAAATGTGACCAGGATTTTTAATCTGAGGTCTTTTTTACCTCCGATCAACAAAATTTCTGATTTAGTCATATTTACTTTAAATCCAGAGATCTCTCCAGATTCTTTAAGTAAGTGTATTAAATTGGGGATTGAAACATATGGATTACTTGGGTATATCAGGGTATCATCAGCATATAAGGAAATCTTATGGGTAGTTTGCATAATAGTTATTCCCTCAATATTTCCCCTTTGCCTGATAGCCTGGGCCAGTGGCTCCATGCTAATTGCAAAGAGCAGAGGGGATAGTGGGCAACCCTGCCGTGTGCCTCTAGATATTTTAAGGGGTTGAGAAAAGATTCCGCTAACCCTAACTCTGGCCTGCAGATATTGATATCCCAGTTTTATTCAATTTAAAAAATTGCCTTCAAAGCCCATTTTCTCCAAGACCTGAAAGAGATATTCCCAATTCAGCCTGTCAAAGGCTTTTTCTGCATCTAGAAAAACTGCCAGCACTGGGTGCTGAATAATATTTTTCCCCTGTATAATATTCAATAGCCGTCTGATGTTGTCAGCTAGATAACGGTACGGGATAAATCCAGTTTGGTCTGGGTGGATTAGTAATTCTATATATTTTTGGAGTCGAATTGAAACTATTTTGGTGAATATTTTTTGGTCCTGATTCAGTAGGGCTATTGGCCGGTATGAGTCACATTTTGTTTTGCCTTTTCCAGGTTTAGGTATTACAGTTATTAGTGTGACCAACTTTCCGGAAACTTTCCCTTTTCCAGTGCCTGATTGAAACCTTCTGTGAAAATGGGGGCTAATATTGGGCTTAGGGTTTTATAAAATTATCCGCTGTACCCATCAGGGCCTGGAGTCTTCCCCAAGTGCAAGCTCTTAATAGGTGACCTCACTTCTTCCCCCGATATGAGACAATTTAGGTCTCTTTTTGCTGCTTCAGGGAGTGTGGGCAACTTGATAGTCTTTAAAAAATCCTGGGTTTTATTTCAGGTAAGTTGTGTTTCTTGATTGTCTAAATATAGAGTTTGGTAATATTTCTGAAACTGGGAGGCTATTTCTTTAGGGGTATCCCATCTCTTATTTGGATCCCCATTCTCTACAATGAAGGGAACATATCAATCTGCTTGGGCTTTACGTAGGCGAAATGCTAATAATTTAGAGGCCTTACCCCCCCCCACCTCATGGTATTTTTGATTTGTAAAACATAGATATCCCTCTACTTTCTTATTTTCAAATTCTTGTAACTTCTCTCTAGCTCTTCTTAACTCTTTTAGGGCTTTCTGGTCCAATTAATTGGTTTTGTGTCTCCATTCTAAAGAGATTATTTCTATTAGTATCTTATTTTGAGTTAAAGATGCGAGCTTTTTTGGGCAGAGGCAAAGCTAATTATCTCCCCTCTAATGACTGCTTTGATCGTATCCCATTTTAGAGAAGCTGTTGAGGTAGATCCTTGGTGAATTTCTATGAAATATTTTACTTTTTGTTTTAATCGGTTTACAAAGGGTTTATTATTTAGTAACAATACATTGAGCCTCCATACAGTTTGCCTATCTTGGGGGGACTTCCAAAAGTGGAGTAGAGGAAACCCTGAGATTCTGAGAAGTCCCCCTATCAGTGAGCATTGAGTAGTGGGGGGATTGTCTGATTCCTGAGTGCGTTGTCTACTAGGCAGTCCGTGGCATAGTTGAAGCACCCCTGTAGTGTGAGCCACCCTAGGGACTGGTAGAGCTGGAAGTGGTGGGTGGAGAAAGGGGCTTGAAGAACAAAGCGACAGATGGAATTATATGCAGTTGCTAGATGAGAAGGTAGTGAAAAGGATGTGGAAATATAGACTGGAGAGCATTAGTCTAAAAGTGGCAGTAAGTTTCCTTGAGTGATAGTTATGCGAGCCTGCTTTGGGGGACAGGTATTGACTGAGGCAATAGGCTGCCCCTAACTTTTTTTGGATTTTTTTTTTTACAGTAATGTTTATGTGCTCACTGAAAGTGATGGGGGGTTGAGTGTCACACCTAGATACTCAAAGAAGAAAACAGTTTCTAGAGGGGGCCACCTGAAGTGCTAACAAGGAGCGAGGAGTCTGATTTGAATATCTTTGCAATGAATGGCTAAGAGCCAAAGAGCATGGCTTTTGTCTTCTTCTCATTTATGAGAAGTTTTCTGGAGAGAAACTGATTTTGCACAGCATCATAGTTTAGTGAGATGGTGGAGGAGATATTATCCAGAAAGTTTTCTCTATGGTAGATGACAAGGTCATCTGCGTAGAGGAGTGCCTTACAGATGATGCTTTCTGTGGGGAGAGCATTTGTGAACAAGGAGAAACGTAGTGGTCCAAGTATAGAGCCTTGGGGTACTCCAGTGTGGATAGGTAGGAAGGCTGATGGGACATTGCTTACCACAACAGACTGGGCTCTGTTGGAGAGATGGCTATGAAACCAACCAGTGGTATCCGAGGAACAACCAAAATTCAACAGGATTGAGTGGAGAAGGAGGTGGTTTATGAGGTCAAAGGCCTTCAACAGATCCACAAGCATGGCACCTGTGACTTTGGTCATGTCCATATTTCTAAGGACATGGTTGGAAAAGAGGGCCAAGGCAGAGGAGGTGCTCTGCCGTTTGCGGAAACCGTGTTGGAGGGGACACAGGAGGTTATATTTTTCTAGATGTTCATACCGTTGGTAGTGGACAATTTTCCCAAGTAATTTACTCAAATGTGGGAGGAGGGAGATGGATCTATAGTTTTGGGGGGGCAAGGGGGTCACCAGATTTAAAAATAGGTATTCAAGAGGATGCTTCCAAGAGTCAGGCACAGTGGAAGTTGAGAGGGCAAGGTTGAAAATGTAAGATAGGGGTTTAACAATAACAGGGGAAAGTAGTTTCAGGAAGGTAGGGTACAGTCCATCGCTGCCAGGACTACCTCTGGACGGAAGTGTCTTTAAGAGTTTTGAGGTGACACTCTGACCAATGATCCTAAAATAAAATGCATGCGTAGTGGCGATATTGGTGTAGGGAGGGGAGGGGAGCAGTGCGGTTTCCTATTTTGGCCAGTGGGAGGCTGAGTGGGGAGCTTTCTGATGTAGGAAGTAATATCAATAAACAGTACTGAAGGTATCTGCAACCACAGCAGGGTTCGTGATCAGTCCCAAGGTCAATGTAAGTTGCATTATTTGTTTGTTTGCCTTGGGACTTAGCAGGTACCCAATAGAGGCCCAGAAGCTGCAAGGATTACCCAGTGTGTCGTTTTGTTGATTGACGTAAAATTTATGCTTAAGTGATTTTGCAGCCTGCTTGCAGGAATTTCTGAGACTTCTATAGGTGTCCCAAAGTTGGGGGGAGGGGGATGCCATGTAAGCTTTCCATGCCTTGTCCCTGGTTTTCATTTGAGTCAGAAGTCCCTGGATAGTCAACTGGTACAGCCCCCTCTAACTTTTCTGGTGGTGGTTGGGAAATGTTTGTCCTGAAGGTTACCAAGAGCATCAATGAAGAAGGTGACCGCTGTTGAGACATCATGGTGTGAACAGAGTGCGGACCAGTTTATGGCCCCAGTTTCCCTAAGGACATAGTCAATGCTGTGATTATTAAATTTCCTAGAAGACAGAAGTTTGGGGGGAGGACGGGTCGATTTTGTGATCAGAAAAATATACGTAGGGGTGTGGTTACTTATGGAGTCCGACATGGTGCCTGTCTTAAAGAGACCAGGTCAGCCCAATTTGTGAGAATCCAGTCAAGGGAAGAGTGGTTTAGCGAGCGATGACTGTACCTGGTGGGGAAGGAGATGATCTGTTCCAGGTGTTATGACTTCAGTAGCTGAGCATATTCTGGCACAGGGGCATCTATCCAGTTGAAGTTAAAATCCACAAGTAATATAGTATCTCTTGAGGGTAAAACGCTTGCGAGGCCATCTAGGAGATTGGATAAGCCCTGGATGCCTCCAGAGGGAGGGTCATAGCAGCAGCCTAGGTGAAGTTTCTTAGATGCACCCAGGACTAATTCAGTTTCTCTCCTGTTACTGATTCAGAAAGCAGGACTTCCAAATGTGAAATTGGAATCTCATTAATATTATCCACCCTTCATCTGATAAAATCTCTAATCTGGAGAGGTTCCACTTAGTGGCCTACCAAAAGGTCAAATCTAGTTATTAGGGTATTTATAGGTTGCAAATTGGTTATTAATATAAAGATCCTTTATTTGTGAGAATCCTCTAGCCTCCAAGATTCAAAAATCAAACTACCATGATCAAATGATATATTGCCTTTATTAAAGATTAGAATAAATCAGAAGATATTTCCATCACAATTTGTATTAAATATTTAAAAGCAACAATAACAAACAATAAACAGTGAGCTATATAACATATATACAAATAAAGTACAGGATTACAATGTAAGTGCTGTCAGTACTATATATTATTATGCATAGTGCCCTGTGTTTCTTACATGATTAGAAGCTTATTTCATGCTGTTTTGGGCGACAGGACCATGAAGTGAAGCTGATCGGTTCTGTCAGCCCAAAACAGCATGAGATAACCTTCTTATGTAAGAAATGCAGGACACTATATGTATTAATATATTATGAAGCAGTGTAAATGCCTTTACTGACAAAAATGAGTCAGGGACTACTATTAAGATAAAAGGATTCAATTTAATTTCTTTCAATTTTGTGCCCCCCCCCACACACACACACACTCTCTCTCATATGGTTCGTTCCAAGTCCTGCAAGCCACAGGGCGTGTTGATGCTGCTTACATGGCAGACAGTGACTGTGGGCTACTCAGAGCAGGTTAACGGTTTTAAAAGTTACTTCTCCATGTTTTTGTTTTACCTATAGTTACTGTACTTTACCAACTTGTAAGTTTAACTCACACTGACTTCCTTGTTAGGGTTCAAGCCATAGCATTTCTAACTGAAAGCATACATATGAACATATGAACATACGAACATATGAAGAAGCCAGCAGAAGAAGGCCATTTGGTCTATCAAGTCTGCTTGTATTACAGGGTCCACAACTTGTGCTACTGTCCCTGCCCTCCTTCCTCGCTCCTCCCATCCTCCCTTCCCATGATCCTTACTTTCCCCCTATGCCTATCCCAGCCTCTCTTAAAGCTAGCCACTGTCTTCAATGAGATGACCTCTTCTGGCAGTGCATTCCATGTGTCCACCACCCTCTCAGTGAAGAAGTGCTTCCTGACCTCCCTCCTAAACCTCCCACCCTCCAGCTTAAGACCGTGCCCCCTAGTGTTATGGTTGCCACTCAGCTTAAAGAGACTCTCTATCAACCTTATTTATCCCTTTCAAGTACTTGAAGGTCCCAGTCATGTCCTCTCTCTCTCGCCTATCTTCCAGAGAGTACATGTTCAGTGCCCTCAACCTCTCCTTGTATGCCTTACCTGCTGACCCACTATCATCTTTGTAGCCCTCCTCTGGGCCTTCTCTAGTAGTTTAATGTCCTTTTTGGGGTGCCGGCACCAGTATTGAACTCCATACTCTAGATGCGGCCTTACCAGTGACCTGTACAAGGGTAGTATAACCTCCTATTTCCTACTACTGATCCCCTAGATATGCATCCCACCATCTTGTTTGCCTTTGCTGCTGCTTTCTTGCACTGTGTGGAGTGCTTCAGGTCACTAGTGATCATCACTCCCAGGTCGTTCTCCTCCTCTGATGCAGATACTCGGACTCCACCCAGGTAGTACTCTGTCATGGGATTCTTGGCTCAGTTATGCATAACTTTGCATTTCTTGGCATTGAAGCCAAGCTACCAGATTCTGGACCACCTCCCCAGTTTTTCCAGATCATCCTGTAGTTCCTGTATCCCTTCAGCCGTGTCTACTTTCCCGCAGAGCTTGGTGTCATCTGCGAATAGGCACACTTTGCCCTTAATGCCATCCCCAATGTCACTGATGAAGACATTGAACAACATCTGCCCCAGCACAGAGCCCTGTGGCACCCCACTGGTTACCTCTCTAGTGCCAGATAGCTCTTCCCCCACAACCACCCTCTGGGTTCTGTCCTGCAGCCAGTTTTCCACCCATCTGGCAGTCTTTTCCACAACCCCAAGATCCACCAACTTCCTGATCAACCTTTTGTAGGGCACAGAGTCAAAGGCCTTGCTGAAATCAAGATAGAGGATGTCTACCACTTGGCCCCTGTCTACTGTCTTAGTGACACAGACAAAGAAGTCAATCAGATTCATTTGACACGATTTCCACCCCATGAACCCATGCTGCCTCGCATCCTGGCGACCAATGCTTCTCTAGGTATTCCACCAACCTTTCCTTTTGTATGGTCTCCATGAGCTTTCCCACAATGGAGGTCAGACTGACTGGTCTGTAATTCCCTGGGTCATCCTTAGGACCACTTTTGTGAAGGGGCACTACATGTGCTATTCTCCAGTCCTGCAGTACCATGCTTGACTCTAGTGAACTATTAAATAGGTCTGCCAGTGGCCCTGCCAGCTCCTCAGCCAGTTCCTTTAGTACCCTTGGATGTACTCTGTCTGGGCCTGGTGATTTGTCCACCTTCAATGCCAGCAGCCCCTCCCTCACTCTATCCTTCTCTATCACTACATCTGTGTTCCCCTCTTTCCCTGCTCCAATTTTCCCTCCTGAAGGCACTGGTCCATCCTTCTCCCTGGTGAAGACGGAATAGAAGTATTCATTTAGTATCTCTGCTTTTCCCCCATTATCCTCCACCCAATCCACCCCTTTCTTAAGCCTAACAATCCCTTCCTTCTTGTCCCTTTCTCACTTATATAGTGAAAGAAAGCCTCCCCCTTTTTAATTCCTTCAGCTATCTGCAGCTCCTTCTGTGCCTTTGCTCGCCAAGCTTCCTTTCTTGCCTCATTAGCCAACCTTAGGTAATTTTCCCTATCCACCTCTCTTTTGGTCTTCCTGAATTTTCTATAGTGTCAGAAGGCATCCTCAGGGTAGCAGGAATCTGCTGATCATGGCAGCACGAGGTGCAGACTGTACACTGGATAATAGGTACAGCATATGACCGCTCTGATTGACTGAGGCAGTTACACTGCTTTATACTGAAATTAATATATAACTCAGTACATTTAGCTAACTATAAACTAGGTTCTATACCTAATAATATAATGGGCAACCTGGATGGGCCATGAGGTCCTTTTCTGACATCAAATTTCTATGTCTCTATGTTTATGTTTCTAATAAGAATAAAGTATTCTAAATGTATTCAAAATGACAATGAAATATTGTCAGCAAAATAAGTTCTTAAAGTTATTAAAAACATTAGTATACATCTCCTGAAAGTATGAATTTATACTTTATATTTTCTACGAAAAGAGATTATATTTTCAAGAAGGTGTCAATCTTATGTAATAATTGATGTAATAATTTGTAATTGGAAGATTTCTGTCATGTTGCCGATAAGAGCAAGTGCATTATCCCATAGTTTTGCTGTTAATACACAAAAAACAAACAGGACCTCGCACTAGGTGGGAGGTGCTTAAGGTAAACATAGTTAATCCACTGGTACAAAAAATCTTGCATTCGCCACCTCCGTTCCTGAAAAATGACACTTCTCATAGAATCTATGCCTAATACATTTTGGAATTCAGTCCTTTATATGAAGACCTTCTGATAAAGGATTAAGTTCCAAAATGCATCAGGTGCAGACTTGTGATGCTCTGTTTGGCACTGGATAAAACAGCAGCTATTTGCACTTCAGCTTCTATGAGCAGTATCATTTTGTTAGGCATGGAGGTGGTGAGTGCTAGATCTTTGTACTGGTGAACTTCGCTGTTAATCTTGTGATTTTAATATGTAATAGTGATTACGATGAAGGGCAGTAAATACGGCGCTGGTTAAATCCTTAAAGGGCATTGTACACTGTTTGAGTTTGATCCATGCTGGGTGATTCTCCAGCAGATAGAACCAGTCATAAGTTTGCTCATGTTGTGCAGCAAGGTAACACCAGAGAAGATTACGTAGACCAAGACCTCTCCTCTCTGGAGGGGAATAATATTTTATTGTTGGCTCCCTTCTATAAATGTTCTGATCTTTTTCTCTCCTTCTGAACATTTTCTGATCTTTTTCTCTCAGTCAATAAAATAGTTTTTCTATCTGGATGGGGAGGGTCTAGAAAAGAACACCATCATTGGCAAAATATTCAGTTTTTGTAATATTGACCCTCCCCACCAAGGTTAGAAGGAAAGAGAGCCACCCATCTAGATCTTGGTTATTTTTATTCATTAAAACAGTGTACTTAGGCTATAAGATTCTAAGATGTTCTTTGACAGGCATACTCCCAGACAGCGAACATTTGACCTAAAAGTTCCAAACTGAGGCTAAGTGGGATAGATTTGAGTGGTATTAGGCTCAAGAGACATAGAGTAAGATATTAAGAGCCACTTTGCTCTCCTCAGAGGGGGAGAACCCATCCGGTGAAGGGTTACACCAGGTTACCTTGAGGGTGGCCACCATCTGAGGCAGGGATGGATGGTGGCAATAGTACAAGCGAGTGGTGGAAGAAACAGGAACACTGATGGCACAGGGAAGATACGGTGAAGGAGGAAAACAGATAATACAACAAAAAAAAGAGCCACTTTGGGAACTTGTGGCACAGTCATGCCACATCCCCATGCTCACAGTTTCAAGTCAGACCACCTAAAAGATGGCATAACTTCTGCCTGCATCTGCTGCTACTTGTGCCGAATCAGGTTCCTTATAATGATTCATGCATCACACTTTAATGCACGCATCATTCTTTTGCCAAAAAGTGACGGCCACTGCTGTACATGCTACAAAACACTTGAAAATAGCATTCAAATGTTTTTCTGCATTTACCATGTCACAGGCACACTGTGTAATCAGGACCTGCACCTGCGGCAGGGCTTTAAAAATCTGGCCCTAAATATCTGATTTAGACCAGTTAACTTTATAGTCAGATGCAGAAGGTAAACTTTGAAATCAAGTCTAATATGGGTGTAAAGGATGCAGAAGTGTTTCTCAAAAAGATAAGAACATAAGCTGCATATAATGAAATAGCCATGTAACATACTAATTTATAGTCATAAGGGACCCTTGGTCCATCAGGTCCCCCCAACCCCACATACACACTTCACAAGCAGGGATAAATAAGTATGCCAGGTTAGCATGTAATAATTTATAAGGATTCCCCATCCACCCTACTACCCAGGGTGACCCTGTGATTACCTTGGTAAGCAGAAATTTGTTCAGGGTTACCCTGAAGATCTGTACTGTCTTCACTTCCACTGTCCACACTAGTAGGCTGTTCCATTCAATGCCTAGCATGTAATTTTTACATAAAAATTCTTTTTTTCAGCAGCTGGTGAAAATGATGAAGTTGTTTTGCTGTGCTATACCAGGTAAAATGTTCCCTTGAAGTGACAGAGTAAAATAAAGGTCAGATCTGGAGATTCTGACCTGTGTCTCACACCCACAACTGTAGGAGCTCATTACAAATGGGGGTTCTGAGCAGATGGAAACCAAATGGGATCCAACTCAGAACTGGTTTTCAAGTTTGAAACCAGCTGTTAACAACTTTGAACCTTCTGTAGTTCAGGTGGCTCTAATTATCGTAACAGAACAGCAAGCAGTGGAAATGCTATCAACCAATCAAAGCAAAAGGATTACATGCTACCCATTTTATCATTGTAATTCACAACTGTCGACCACTACTAATCCTAAATGGGGCATTTTTTATCCTAACCAGGATCTGGGGTTTCCGATAAAGTGCAGAACTTGGTGTGTGTGTGTGTGTGTGTGTGTGTGTGTGTGTGTGTGTGTGTGTGTGTGTGTGTGTGTGTGTATATTTCTTTGCTGCTTTTGAAATGTCATTTAATGAAAAACAGCAATCTGGATGGCCATCCACTGGCCCTGTGGTAGTGCACTGTGCTAGTACTGTACTGGTAAGCAGGCAAACCAGGTTCAGGAAAGGACCCAGGATCTAGCTCTAGGCAGTCAAGACTCAGTGGAGCTCTGTCTCTGGCAGCATGACTAAGCACAGCAGGGAATGACACTGAAGTCCACCCCCTCTCATGGTGGGTAGGAGAGGGGTCAGCTCCCTTGCACAAGCAACATGATATGTCACTGCTGCATGTGTGCATGGCCCATTTGGGTGGGTGAGTTAAAGGGATCCTCAGGGGAGAAAACACCCTAATGTCAATATGATGACAACCTGGTACTCCCAAGCTATGTGATATGCAGCCTCCAGTCTATACCAGATTTGCTTTTTGGAAGAGATGAGGACCCCCTCTGGCCCAGTCAAAGGGGTATGCTGTGAAGCAAATATGGCTGTATCTCAGTGGCATTGAGCTTGGAAGCCAGCTAGAGTTAGACTGGTGACAAGAGAGAAACAAATACAATAAGAAACAAGCCATTTGTCAATGCTGAATGTTTGCTTGCTGGTAATAGCATTGGAAATGCAGGAGTTAGACAGATGTAGAATAGGAATGGCAGTGAAGTATTGAACTTCACGCCAACCCCACCTCCACCCTGCAGAGATGGACAGGCATTGGGGTATGCGTTTGGGTCATCGCCCATGACGTTCATGCCATTTCACCTCACCCTATCCTGCAGACACTAACAAGTGTTGAGGTGTGCCTTGGGGTGTTCGGCTTTAAAGTCACCCCATTCCTTAAGGACATACACTGAAATGGATGCAGTATAGGAGAATGGGGTGAACTCTGGGACCGAAGAGTCCAAGGCACACCTCGATGCCTGTCACTGGCTGTGGGGTGGGGGGTGGGGAGTGGAATAGCATGAAGCATTACAGTCAACAATCCAAGGCACACCCTGATGCCTGTCAGTCTGTACAGGGTTAATGCCCTGCTTGTTGGTATTTGCACTACAAATTTTCAACATGGCCTTTTTGTGACCCCTACCTCATTAAAGCATTTGGGACCTCTTCTCATGAACAGTGGCACTGTGATTTTGTTAGTGTGTCCCGAACTTTGAGTTCCCACAGTGATGCCATTGTGCGCCAGATGTACGAAAACACAGATCGGGCAGGAGGTGAAGAATGACAGCTGTACCATTCATAGGGAGCTGTGAAGAGATGGCAATGTTGAAAATCTGTAGTGTAAATATTAAAATTGCCCAAACTTCCAAGCATACGTGTAAACTGCGCAACGCATGCATGTAACACAGTCATTTAGTGGAATTATTTCACCAAATTTGCAACATAGGCATTTTGTGACCTCTGCTCATGAACACTGTCACTATGATTTTCTTAATCTGTCCCAAACATTGATTTCCCACAGCAACAGCCCCTGTCCTTAACCTCAGGGCACAGGCCCTTACCCTAAAACTTACCCCCGACCCCTCTAAAGGCCCCCTCTTTCTAACCTCCACCTATATTCCCCCCAAAAATCAAACTCAGGCCCTGGTCCCTCTAATAGAGTATCTCACCTCTCTACCACATTCCCCTGAGCATATTCTCATGGGTGATCTAAGCATCAACTGGCTTAGCCCCGCATCCTCCTCCACCTGTGACTCCTTTACTGCTATTGACCTAACGCAACTTGTTACCCAACCAACAAGAGTGAACCCCACAATGGGGTCGAGCACTCTTCTGGATGTAGTCCTCACCAACTGACCTAACCAAGTTTGCAATCTACAAGTCTTCCCGGATGGAATCAGTGACCACTCCCCTATTCTTTTCCGTTGGATTACGTCCCTAACCAAACCCACTGCACAGGCCACCCTACGGCGGCGGTTGTGACCAGGTGGGCTGAGAGGCCTGAAGCAACTTCTAGCCCAAGTTGACTGGTCTCCCATTGAGACCGCCCCCAACCTTGACCCGGCCCTGGCCTTCTTCGCCTTAATGTTTAACAAAGCTTGTGATATCTTCGGGCCCCTAACCAAACTTCGTTCCAAGGTACGGCATACTCCCATGGTCACTCCTTCCCTACTCCAACTCCTTAGGCACAGGGATAACCTGTGGCACCTAGCCACGGAAACTGGCCGCCCTGCTGACAGACAGACATATGCTGCTGCCCGAAATAAATGTACCTGGGCCATACGCAAAGCAAAGGCTGATCATTATCGGGCCTCACTCACCTCACCTCATCCTGGGTGAATGCTAGAACCTTTTGGGATAACATCAAACAACTAAATGGTGGTACACGCTCTCCTCCACCTTCCCAAATCAATATTGAGGGTATTATCTCTACTGATCCTACCCTCATTGCTAACCATCTCAATAAATCCTTTACCAGACCTTAACTCTGTACTCCCTAGCAACTTTTGTCCCACCCCCACTCCTGACCCTGCTCCTCACGCATCTTTCCACTTCCACGGGTTACTGTCAATGAAGTCAGACCGTATCTGACCAAGACCCTAAGAACAACACCACTGGCAGTGACTCCTTGGACCCCAGACTCCTCAGCCTGGCATTGGACCAGGTCATCGCCCCAATCACTAGCCTCTTCAACAAATCACTCTGTCTAGGGCAATTTCCATCTGCCTGGAAAATTGCCACTGTCACTCCCATACATAAGGGTGGAGATAGGGCCCTTTCCGGTAATTACCATCCCATCTCAATCCTCTCACCACTCTTAAATGCCTTAGAGAAAGTAGTATCCTCCCAAATATCTGAGTTTCTTACCAAATACAGTATCCTCTGCCCTGAACAACACGGCTTCCGGGCTGGGCACACCACCAATACCGCCCTCATCGAGTTTTCTAACTTCCTCCATTCCTCCCTGGACTCGGGCTCTCTTGCTGGTGCAGTGTTCATCGATCTGTCAAAAGCCTTTGATACCGTATCACATCCTCTCCTGCTGGATGCACTCAGCCACACTGTCTTTGCTGCAGGACCTGTCTCATGATGCTCCAGCTATCTGTCTGCCCGGTCCCAGCGTGTAAAAATCAATGGCACCCTCTCTGACCTCTGCCCTATCCGATCTGGGGTTCCCCAGGGCTCTATTCTTGGGCCCCTGCTCTTTTCCCTTTATCTCAACACCCTGCCAGGTGCCTGTACTGGTAAACTCCTCCTTTATGCTGATGATGCTGTTATCTTCGCTTCTAACCGTAACCCCACCACCCTCCAAGATTCCCTGCAATTATCCTATGAAGACGTGGAAGCCTGGTTTAAAGAACATAGACTGGTTATCAACCTTAAAAAGACTAAATCTGTGATCTTCTCCCACCCCCAAAACAAAGCTAGTAATTTCCAACTTCAAGTCTTCGCCAGCTCTATGTTCCCACTCGAACAAGTTTACACATACAAATACCTTGGGATAACCTTTGACCCTGCCCTCGTTCCATTCCATATCTCTGCCTTAGCCTCCACCACCAATATTAGGTTGGGAATCCTTTACGCCACAAACACTGTCTCCCCCCCGATGCCCTCCGACTTGCAGTTATGTCCTCCATTCTGTCACTTGTTGACTATGGCTTACCAGTCTACGGGGCTGCTGACCAGACCTCGCTAAACAAAATTCGCCTCACCTTAAATAAGGCCTGTCGACTAATCTTAGGTGCTCCTAGACTTACACATACCTGCCATCTTTATTCCCAGGCAAATCTGCTTAATCTTGATGAACGTCTTAGGTATCAAACCTGCATCCTTACAAAAAAAACTCTCCTTGGGTTCTCTCCTCCTGGTTTGACTGCCATTATCCACCATGTAAACTCACTAGCTTCAACACGGTCCTCCTGTAAAACCAAGTTGAAGGTACCTAGGGCAAGGACCTCTCATGGACAACGGGCCTTCCTCTACCGTGCCCCTTCTTGGTACAATTCCCTCCCTGCCAGTATCTCAGACACCCCCACAATCTCTTGCTTTAAAGCTACCCTCCAGAACCACCTTCTCACTACTCGCAGCTGCTGCTGTTTCTAAACTATCTTGCTCACTCTCTGACAAAGCCCCCTGTTGGCTGCTCAAATCCTTACCTTCTCTACCCTTGGTTCCTGTTACCTCCCTGTTGACTCCGCTAAAACACACTGTATTGATATCCTATGTTTTTCTGATGTTATTTCCCTGAACAATGTTAACTTCACCAATCCTGTATGTTGTAAATTGTTGATCTCATTTGTCCTCCTGTATCCTCAAAAAAACTGTACACTGTTTCTCTGTACCAAGTTGTTATCACTGTATTGTCCTCTCTGTGACGAGGTACCTTTGTAAACGAGCCTCTGGCTCAAAGGTTGTAAATTGATGCTTAATAAATAAATAAATAAATATTCTGCGCCAGACGTGTAAACACATATTTCGGGCAGGACATAAAAAATTATAGCTGTACTGTTCATAAGGAGGTGTAAAAAAATGCCAATGTTGAAAATCTGGAGTGAAAATATTACAAATGCGTGAAATTATGAGGGTATGTGAAAACTGCGCAATGTATGCTCGTAACACAGTCATTTTATGGACTTTTGTCACTAAATTTTCAACATAGGGATTTTAGCATCTCTGCTCATGAACAGTGTCACTGTGATTTTCTTAATCTGTCCCAAACACTGACTTCCCACAGCAAAAGCGCAATTGTGTGCCGGAAGTGCAAAAACACATTTCAGCCAGGATATGAAAAATGAGAGCTATACTGTTCATAAGGCAGTTTGAAAAAATGCCAGTGTTGAAAATCTGGAGTGAAACTACTACAAATTTGTGAAGTTACGAGGGTGCGTGGAAACTGCACAACGCACGCTTGTAACACAGTCATTTTATGGACGTTTGTCACCAAATTTTCAACATAGGCATTTTAGGACCTGTGCTCGTGAACAGAATACCTGTGATTTTCTTAATCTGTCCCAAACACTGATTTCCAACAGAGACCACACTATTCTGCGTCGGAAGTGAGAAAACACATTTTGGCCAGGATGTGAAAAATGACAGCTATACTGTTCATAAGGAGGTATGAAAAAATGCCACTGTTGAAAATCTGGAGTGAAAATATTACAAATTTGTGAAATTACGAGGGTGCATGGAAACTGCACAACGCACGCTCGTAACATAGTCATTTTATGGACTTTCATCACCAAATTTTCAACATAGGCATTTTAGGACCTCTGCTCATCAACAGTGTCACTGTTATTTTCTTAATCTGTCCCAAACACTGATTCCCACAGCGACCGCACTATTCTGCGGTGCGGCGCATTTTGGCCAGGATGTGAAAATGACAGCTGTACGGTTCATAAGGAGGTGTGAAAAATTCCAATGTTGAAAATCTGGAGTGAAAATATTACAAATTTGCGAAGTTACAAGTGTGCATGGAAACTGCACCATGCACACTCGTAAAACGGTCATTTTTTGGATTTTTTTTCACCAAATTTGAAACATAGGCTTTTTGACAGCCCACCTCATGAACAGTAGCACTGTTGTTTCATTAATCAGTCCCGAAAGGTGATTCCGTGCAGTGACCGTGAAATCACCTTTTGGGACCAAATAATGCCATGACAGTGACTGAATTCATGAGGAGGGGTCCCAATAAACCCATGCTGAAAATTTGGTGCCAAAAGTTGAAAAAATGGCTGAGATATCCACATAAGTTGAAAAAAGCCCTATTTATGCCATTGTATAGCTTAACGACATTTCTTCAGTTCACGGTCGGCTTTGACGAGTGCAGATGTGTTCTCGGTCCACCAAAGATCATCACACTGGGCTCCAGAGGTAAGTATGGGGTGAGGGTGGTTGTGAGGAGGCAGGGTGTGCAGAGGGTAGGTGCGGATTGGGGAAGGGGGCATGAGACACCACAAGGGACCGTTTTCTTGGTTTCTGGGAGAACAAAAAAAAAAGACGTCATGGGAAGGTTATTGTTTTTCAGGCTTGCTTTGGTCACACTAGAGTGGTCTCCCAGTGTGCTGCCTGCATTTTGGGGGAGGTGGGACTGGAGCTGACAGGGATTGGGCCCCCGTCGGCAAAGAAAGAATGTTTTGCAAGGGCATGATGCTAAGGGGGATTGGGCACCCCCTCAGCACACAACAAATGGGGGGAATTATGCTGACGGGGTGGGCTCCCCATTGGCAAATGAACTGGGTCAGGGGCATGCGAAAGGGAGATTAGGCATCCCTATTCAGCTTTCATGGGCTCTGGCGTGGATGGTACAGTACCGCTCTGCAATGACGGGTCGTCCCCTCATTGCAGCAGAATGGCTGACGCTGCAATGACAAGGTGGCCCCTGATTGCGGGCAGCCAAATCTTTTCAAGTTGGTGGCACTTCTGCAGAACCAGTGCCATCAGGACAGTGGGCCTGCATTGACTGAACACAAATGCAGTGCCGGCATTGGCCACAACAGTGCTGCACCTCCACAACCCACTTCTCTCCTAAGCTGCCACATAATGTTTCTTGCGCGTGCACGCAAGCAAACATAAAAAACAGCAACTCAGCATTGCTTACATAACATTAGTCAAGGCATGCTTAGTAGAGTAGCGTGAGCTAAGAATCAGCTTGTTTTCAGGCACCAGAGACAAACATTTACAGAATAACAGCTTAAGATAACATGGAGAATAATACATGGGATGGTGTGCATTATGAGAATTTAATACACACCTGAAGGTGTGTGATGCCACATAAACCCCAAGAGTGAAGTTCAATGGGTTTATTCAAGCATCAAACACTGAGGATATGTATTAAATTTGAGTGATCCCACCATCCCACATTTTGTTTTATATAATCACTGATCAGTTTTTTCTCCCCCAACTCCCAAAAATGTTCACCTCTGGTGTTATTGTAAGGACTGGTGGTTAAATCACAAAGCAAGTTTATCACTGTCCCTGAGGTACATCTTTACTGAGGTAGAGATGTACAGGTTAAGATATATTAGTTTTCCTTTATTTTTTGTTAAATTAATGGAACCCGGCTGTCTTACACTCTTAACTGTCACCTTTCTGCTTTTCATTGAATGACTGTGGCAGAGGAAGTGCTGCCCTCGAGAAACAGACAGTAAAGCAGTCTCCAGCGCAGCTGTGTTTTGGGCACTCTTTGTTTTATTTTAGCCGGGTTATTGCTTTTGTTTATGCAGAGTTGATTGAATGAGTCTGTTTTGCAATCTACTTTCCCTTTTTAAAGTGAAACTGTTGCAATCGCAGAATGGACTGCTGCGCTCGAGACAGAGAGACGCAACAAGTCTCAAGTGCAGCTGCTGTGTTGAAAGGTGCATGTTTGCAATAATAACTGGCCGGTTATTATGGCAAATAATAACTGGTCATCAACACTGGAAACAATGATGCCCATTATTATAGGAGTGTGACGGCAGGGTAAAATGAGGCAAGAACACGTCTAAAGTCAGCAGTAGCATTATTTCTGCAGAATCATATGGGTTGCAGAAAACCATTTCAGCCGAATCACAGGGCTTGCAAAGTTCCCCACTAACCAAGTTCTATATAAATAAATGTGACAGAAAACTTGTTTTAGGGGTCCCTAAGGGGTTGCAGTGAACATTACCGAGGTTGCAAAGAAATCATAGGACTCTTAACCCCTTGCTACCCCTACAGGATGCCAATGGAAATCAGTTCCACCACCTATTACAAGACTGTATAAGAGCTGCTGAACCTTTGTAATCTTTTTCCACCAAATAGAACGAAAGAGTTCCATCACCTGGAAACAGCAGTTCCCCCTACCATCAAATGTAAAGGTGAGATACTTCCCCCACCTGAACATTTCCTATTTAACCATGCATAATATTAATATGCTAGGTTCATGATTAAAACATAACATACTCAAACTGCACATTAAGTGAGACACACAATACAAGCATATATGTGCCAGCCTGAGTCAGCTGGTAGCACATCCGCCTTCGGGTCAGACGATCACGGGTTCCAGCCCCGCACCAGGATTAGTCTCAAAACATAAATGATGGCATCTGAATGCAGTACTGGGGGGTGTTGTACTGGCAGGGTATGCTGTCCTTTGGATAAGATGTTAAACCAAGGTGCCAGCTGCCTTTTTGGGGGGGGTTCATAGATTCGTAGAGGTTGACGGTTGTTCTGGTGGATGATAAAGATCCCATAGCAGGGCATGGGGGAATTTTCCTGTTGCCCTGGCACAATCTCCCCTATTCACTAAAACAAAAAATTCCATCAACACAGCTTCATCTGGTTCGGTTTCAGTTGATTTGCACCTGTATACCCCAACAAGGCTGACAATAGACAGCACTGTCCTGTGTTCCTTTCCCAGTCTAATAAAAAATACCTAAATTTTAAAAGAAAACATTTTGACATTGAGATATCAGATTTAGACCAGCAGTAGGCACCCTTTCAAAAAACATTTAGTAAAAAACACACACATCATAAATTGTCTGTCTAATGAAGATTTAAATCTCAGTTTTTAATACTGCACCTTTTCATGGTGGGGGGAATATGGGATGAGGGTAGTGCATATGTCTATATTGCCAGTTATTACAATATAAGAGAAAAGGGAAAGAGAGGCTCCTTTAGAAGTAACAGAAGCCAGCTGGAAGTTGCAAGGATTCATAAGCTATGACTCATGCTGACGTAGCAGTGAGTAAGTGTCCTGCTTCGATTTCTGCTCTCTCGGCCACACAGACACAAACAACATCAAATTCCACGTGAGAAACATCAAGGTAAGGCAAGCACAGAGAAAGAGCAAGATGGCTTTGTTTGTCCATTCACCACTGCAACAAATGAAATGTATTGTTTTCCAAAGTGGAGGGTGCACAGTCAAAATGATGTACTGGCAATTAAAATCTGAGGGGATATTTGGTTATTTGTAGGGGGGAAGTACAACCACAGCGCCATCTGCTGTGGGAACCTGGTAGCATCATCTTCCACATAGCTAAGTGACAAAACCACAACACCCTTCCTTTAGCTCTAGAGTCACTGAAGTGATGAATTGACATGGCGAAACCCATTTCAAATTGCAGTGCTTGTGGTGTATATGAGGAATGCATGTACAGCTTGCTGGATGGAGTCCCTTCCCATGATTGCAAACAGATTTAGTTTAGTTGCTGTATTGGTCCTTGTAAGGACAGATCCAGAAGCAAATACAAACATTCGAACCTACGAAAACATCAGCAGAAGCAGGCCTTATGGTCTATCGAGTCTGCTCAGTTGTGCAGCTAGCCCCTCAACTTGCAGCTGCCCACCCTCCCCACCTCTCTTCATCATAACCCTCCCACCCTGTCTCAACCCCTCTTAAAGCCACCCACCGTTCTACAGGACACCGCCCCCTCAGGCAGAGCATTCCACCTGTCCACCTTTACCTTTCACTGGACCAACTTAGATGTTACAAAATGAAAAGCATGCCTAATCTTTCGGACCAACCAAGTCCTTCCTCAGAAGCTTCCCATGAGTCCCATGATTGGTGTGTTTAAAAATCATATATTTCTACCAGGACCAGTCCCTTATGATAATGCTCAAAATTTAGAATTGCTTGTAGTTTCTAATGTGCTCTACACAAAACACAGACAGACATAATTTAAAAAAATGTTTTGAACCCTCCCCCTTTTTCTCCCTAATAGTTTCCCTTCCATGTTCTCCAAATAGCTTCCTTACTCTGTAGTGGGTCCCACAAATATAACTAAGTTTGTGTGTGTTGGGGGAGGTTGCAGGAATATTTTTGCTTATCTGTAAGAAGTTGCTGGATTCTTTTCCCACGCTTTACTGACCTTAATTTTTTGCACATTTGCTTGCAAATATTTTCACATTTTAAAATGGTGGCATTTTTTCCTGCATCTTTGTAATTAGCAATACATTTGCAAGTAATTAATAATGATAAATATTTATTGAACAAGTTTATTGTTTAAATTTTTTTTTCAGGGTCTAGTTACTTGGGGAGACAAATTAATTCAGTTGGCACCATTTAAAGCTCTAATACACCTTACAGCATATAAGTAACACTACATATAACAGTTACTGACAACTAATTAAAACACTACAGGCTGTAAATATCAAGTGGTAGATCGTTATAGAAATGTATGCGTGAACATAATTTTTAAGTGTTTTCCAGTATCTGAGAAAACT
The DNA here is from genome assembly GCA_016271365.2 of Neoceratodus forsteri. Taxonomy (NCBI): domain Eukaryota; kingdom Metazoa; phylum Chordata; order Ceratodontiformes; family Ceratodontidae; genus Neoceratodus; species Neoceratodus forsteri. The sequence continues at coordinate 27,270,258 of JADMNL010000027.1, forward strand.
TTTAAAAATAAAATATTCAGATATGTCAACATATATTTTTTATTTAGTTTCCATAATTATGTCCTTTCATTTTTTATTACTTTTTTTATTTATTTTAAATGTTTCCCCAGGTAAATATACAGTGATGTAAAAAATATTCATTTACCAATGTGACCTGAGTGGAAGGGGAAAGGAACAGGCATCAATACAGGCAAATCAAACGCATATATTCAAAAATATAGTATACTGAAGAATATACAAATATCAATAATAATAATATAGTATCTTTTGGCATAAACTTAGGACATCAGCATGAAAACAGGATCTTTGTCCCTCAGACTTCATCCCATCCTCCTGCTGTTCCCCCTGCTGACATCATAATTATATTTGTGACATCACAATCCAGTGCCATGGAAATGATTCTGATCTAACAAACAGAGCATGATGGCTTCAGGACTCAGAGCAGGAGGATGAGGTTAAGTCTTAGACACAAATATCAATTAATCAATCAAATTTTATTTGATATAACACTTCATCCTGAGGGCTCGCAGCATGGCACAGCAATTGTATTCAAATAGCTAGAACATTTAAAACCATTACAAAATCAAATAACCTGCACAACAGAATCCCTAGCAAAAACTTAAATTAAAATGAGCCGTTGAATGCCAAGGAGAAAATATGAGTCTTAAGAGCCCTCTTAAAAACCTCCACAGAAGCTATCTGATGAAGAATAGGAGGCAGTATAGCGCAGTGGTCTAAAGGCTCTGAGCTGCAAATCTGGTGACATCCAGCAGACCAGACCTGGGTTTGAATCCCACAGCTTCCACTTGCATGCTGCGTGACCCTGAGCAAGTCACTTAACCTCCTTGTGCTCCCAGGTCACTCCTGTAAAAAAGCTAAGTGTGCTGGTTAAACAACTAAATAAAAATAAAAGTTGCTTTGGTGAGGAGTTCCACATGGGAGGGGCAGCCACAGAGAAGGCCCTTTCTCTTGAAGATTTCAACCAAACACGTGGAACCACCCGTAGAGCAGAGCAACCATGCTGGAGTGCATGGGTGCAGGAGTCTGTTACGTAGTCGGGACCCAGTCTGTCCAGGGCCTTGAATACCATCAAGCAAATCTTAAAAGTGTTTTATGTGATTTTCCTACGTAATAGTTGATAAGCGGGTAAATACACCAAGGAAATTAAATATACACCGAACTTTGCCTGAATATCCAATTTTAAAAAGTTTTCCAGAATCCTGTATGCCTTGGGTTCTTCCTGCTTGCTTCAAGTACCTCAACCACTGTCCACACTGGTCTGTATGCCTTACTGTTGTTTCTGTGGGATATATTCTGCCTTTAAGCAGTCACTTTGTTTGTTCAAGGGTGTTCCATTGTTACCGAGTTTTTTAAGAAATTTACAGGAAGATATGAACACCATTATGAAAGATCATGTGTGATTAAATTTACAGAAAGTAAACTGCCAGCATCATTTATTGAATATAGTTATAAAAACAGAGTAGTGCTCCCAGATTAATTTGGCATTTTCCCTGTAACTCCAACGTGATTTTCCTGTGTTTTCCTGTAGTCAACATTATTTCCTATGGAATCAGAATTGTTCTGTTTTCCTGTATAACCAATGCAAGTCTATGGGAAGAATTTCCCTGTAGATGGCTCCAAATCCCTGTAAAATTCAAGAATCCCTGTAGATATGAGAACCCTGATTAGTGTCTGCCTTGTGTTTTATACAAAACTTCTACCATTTACTACCATTTATAGCCATTTATTGTGTGGTCTGCTTTAGCAGCACTGCTAGATGCTGAAACTTTTTGCTCCCGGTGGTAATCTGCATGTCTTCACCCTGGTGATGTCATTTGGGGTACTATTCTCTTTCATCTATACATAAGTTAGGGAGACTGTCACATTGCTGAGGTCTGCATAAAGATTTTTTTTTCTTGAGCTGTGCCTGTTGCAAGAAACTAAAAGGTGTTTCATTGTAGTTGTGTCATGCTCAGTGCAGTAATGCATAAACCAGTTTAAATTGATTATTTTGGCCTGTGCAAAAGTCAGGGAGAGTAGCACATTGATGTAAAGTTTGCAAACTCTATAACATTCTGTTATGGTGAAAGGCATGAGTCCTATTGTTATGTTAGAGACTGCTGTGCATATTCATACCTGACATTCAGTAGAGATTATTTCTCAGGATAGCAATGAAACAATTATCCCATCTCCCTGTAAATGGGAGTGGGAGAAGTAATGCTGTTTTGAAATCTTACTAAGAGTTTCTATGCACTAGCTAGCCCAGTGTTTTCTCCCTGGCAGTTTTTTACTTGACTTACATTCAGGCTCAGCTATGCTTTACTCCAGATTATAACATGTGTAGAAAACTGTACTGATTTTATTGGCTAAAAGTACCTCTAAGCCATGTAATTATTGTCCAATAATTACACGCCAGAACTACTTATATCCATTCAAGCCCAATAACATAAACATAGAAAAGTATCACTACTCTCCCACATTTTGACAGGAGCTGTCACTTCAGACCTGTCACTTCACCAGCAGGCAGTAAAAGTGAAACAACACCTACTCAAAAAGGAACATAATCTTTTTGGCCAACCTGCATCACAAAAACATTTTCCCAGAGGCTTTTCTACAGCCTGTACTGCTGCAAACACTACTGAAATAGAAGACTGCACTTTGATTAGGGAGACAGAAAAATGAACGATTTACTGTACCCACAATGCCTCACTGTGTAACTTAGTATACAGGCTATTATATTTCTGTACTCACTGCAGAAATAGGGGACTGCATCTCTCAGTAAAGAAATCTTGTTAGCTGTATACTGTATGCACAATGCCTCATTTTGAAAATAAACATCTGAGATCTTATATTGTTGTAACTACTACAAAAATAGGAGACTGCACCTCCCAGTAAAGAAAATGGAAGATAGCTTCATATTGTACCCACAATGCCATGTTATGTACATATACATACTAGATGCTATTCTGTAGTCAACACTACCAAAATAGGAGACTGCACCTCTGAGCAAGGACATTTTAAGGCAACTTTATAAACTACCCAGAATTCGTTGTTGTTGTATGTAAATTAGCATATTAGCTGTTATACTGTTGTAACCGTTACCACATAAGAGTTAGCTGATTTAAACAAAAAGGGACTACTTTATGTTCAAATGCAGTTAGAATAATAAATTAAAATGTTTTTGCAACCAGTGTCATGATTTTTTTTTTTCTTATTTTACAGCTTTAGTGATTTTTCTACACATGTTATAAGTGCAATAAAGCACTCCAGAGTTTGTGATTATGGTCAATAATCACACTTCTCTCTTGGTTGTTTAAAGGCACTTGGCACAAGTGTCTTGTGCCTAACAGCACCCTCGACCGGCATGCGATTATTGACCCATAATCACACACCCTGTCATACTTTATTGCATACTTAAAATAATCTTTTACCAGGGCTAACACATCCATTCCTAGTAGGAATTAGAGCAGATAAGGTCCCTATTAAATCTCAGTTATTGTAAAGCAGACACCAAACAACAGCAGTAAAGTTACCAACACTGTAACACTAGCAGCAATACAACTTCCTAACAGGCACAGTAGATTAGCACCCCAAATGACATCAGCAACCTTGGAGAAAAGGACCACAACAAAAAGACACTAAAAAAGTATGAATGTGTTAACATTTGTTTCAAAACCTGGAACAAATCTAATTTTTCTAGCAATGTTTATTGAATGGTGCTGTCTCTTTTAGTTTCAAAAAATATTGCATATTTATTTATTTAGCTTTTGTTAACCAGGTAAGTACACTAGACAAGACAATTGCCTATTTTCAGGTACGACCCAGGAGAGTACAGGAATAACAGATGTAAGTACATAAAACAACACTGCACAAATCAGACGTGTTACAGTTCATGTGAGGACAGTATGATTACAGGTTCAAAACAGCATACAAAACGTAGTAAGGCATAGATTTATTCAGTATGTACACAACAAAATAAACACCTTGTAGCAACTAAGAGCAGTACCGGAGGTACAGTTTAGAGATACTTCAGATATGACACTATATACAGCTTAGCGACCTCATGGAGTTAGGTCTTTGGTCCAGGAAGACCTCCAGGGCAGAGGAGGTGCTGTGATGAATCAGTTTACGGGGTTTGGGGCAGCCACAAGCCGAAGAAAGTTTAAGGTGGTTCCATAGGGTGGAGTGAAGACACACCTGTGAGTGCGAGGAACGGACCTGGGCAAGGAAAGTGTTCCAGTCTGGGGAGCATGGTGAAAAATCCCTGACTACCCATTAGAGTCTGTGTAGCCGGTATCTTAAGGAGGGCATGTCCCTGGGACCTGAGGGAGTAGGAAGAGGAGGCAGCCGGAACGAGGAATTTCACCAGCCCAAGAGGGGTGCCAGTGCCAAGGATCTTTCTGGTGAAGCACCCTAGGACAAAGTCTATGTGGTTTGAGGGTGAGAGCCAGTTTAGCCTGCTATAGAGGTCACAATGGTGAGTGAGATGGGGGGGCAGCCAGAGCGAAGCGGCATACATTATTATAGGCAGTAGACCACCTAGAGGGTGGACTTTGGATGAAGCGGCAAACAAGAGGGCCCGTAGCAGAGCAGGAGGAGCACTCCTCTGGCAAGTGCAATCGCAGCTGCTGGAGTAAGATTGCTTTTGGCTCTGTAGGCCAGACCCAGTCTGCAGTTAACAGTCTTGCAAGTATTTTGAATGTGGCGGCCAAGGTCAAGCTGTGGGACTCAGCATCACCCCAAGGTATTTAAAGTTGTCAGTAACTGGGATCGGGACCCTGTCAACACCAGAAACACATAATGGAGCAGGGGCGGCCTTAATCTTGGCCTGAGACCCAAAGAGCATGGCCTGGGTTTTTCTGAGATTTAAAACCAACTTGTGGGACAATATCCAGGATTGGATGTTTCTCAAGTCTTCACTCAGGTGGTGATTTATGACCCCTACCGCTGGGGAATGGGTCAGGATGACCAGGTCATCTGCATACAGGATAGGCTTGCAGTGGACAGTGGCAGCTGGGAGTTTGTTCACGAATATGGAGAAAAGCAGGGGGCCCAGAACCGAGCCTTGTGGGACACCCATGGTAACAGGGGTAGTGCCCGAGAGCTCCTTCCCATACTTAACAAGTCACTTTCTGCCATTTAAGTAGTTGGAGAACCAGTTGAGCACCTCAGGTGATAGACCATAGGAACTGAGCTGGGTGGAGAGCATGGTGTGATCAACAAGATCGAAGGCCTTAGAGAGATCTATAAAGATAGCTCCAGAGAGTTTGCCTTGGTCCATAGCCGCCCTGATCCAAGATGAGACTGTGACAAGGGCAGAAGATGTGCTGTGTCCTTTCCTAAAGCCATGCTGCACTGGGGACAACAGGTCATGAGACTGCAAGTACTCCGAGAGTTGCCCTGCCACGACCTTCTCGAGAAGTTTACTGACCGTTGACTATATGATCTTTGATGAAACTTACAGGAAGATATGAACTCCATTATGAAAGACCCACAATCGTTTACTGTCCACAGAGGAAGATACTGAAGAAATTGACTCATGTTATCATGTCTGTCAAACCCATGGATGGAAAAGATCCAGCTGGATGTTATTCTTATAGCCCTATTCCAGTCTTGAACATGGGTTGGAAGAAACTCATAGCTATTCTGGCTAAAGGAACAGAAACATTTACTGGGCAGTTCATCTAGATCAGTCAAGTTTCATTATGGGTAGACACATGATAATATAAAGAAACTTGCATGGTAATTGAACTATTTGCAAAATGGGTGAGGCAAAATAATAGCATTTAGGATACATAAGCAGACGATAAGAAGGGATGTCATGATATCAAGTTTTGAGTACTGTAATAGTTGTATAAAGAATAATCTGAGATACTGTTTATCATGATTATTTTTAGCATTTCTAATTTTAGGGGGAACATCTGATTGAGACTGAGAGAGAGTGGAGAACTAAGAATCCTGGATGCTCCTGGAAAGGGTCACACTGTAGCACCTGGAGTCAAGATGGCTTATCATGGTATAGTGTGGTGTATCATAACACTAAAAACTCACATACTGGTGTAGAATGCATGTGCTGGCCATGTCAACTCACTCATTGATGGGGGAGCGTGTGACAACCACATCAACTCACTCATTGATAGAGACAGCATCTGATAGTCTCATCAATTCACCATTACTGAGTCATGGCGCACTGAAAACCATGACTAGAACATGACCATACCAGGCTATACTCTGTTCAGAAAGGACAGTGTGGGAAGGAAAGGATAGGGTGTGGTACTTTATGCGAGGGAGGGCATAAAAATGATAGAGATACAGGGTATACAGAGGGAGCAGAGATACTGTGGGTCACCTTAGAAAAGGGGTATGGAATCTATTCCCACTAATGTGATCTACGGGTCTCCAGCACAGGGGGAGGAGTTAGATAAGATACTGGTGGAAGCCACTGGCAAGATGGCAGAAAAGGAAGAGGTGCTGTTGATGGGGGACTTCAATCTGCCAGATGTGGATTGAAGCCTCCCAACTGAGGCTTCAGCTAGAAAGAGGTATATCCTGGACTTCCTGCAGGGGGCATTCCTGGGAAACTAGTCAGTGAAGTGACTCATGACGGGGCAATACTGGATCTGGTACTTACCAACGGGGACAGTGATGTGGAAGTTAAGGTGAGGGGGGCCACCTGGGGACCAGCAATCACCGTACAGTGTGGTTCAATATAATGATGACCGCAGAATCGAACCACACAAAGGTGAGGGTCCTGGATTTCTGAAGGGCAGATTTTAAAAAGATGGGTGAACGCCTCAGAGATGACCTGGTAGGGGGGATAACCTGAGTGGGATGGAGGAACAATGGGAGAAGCTAAAAGGGACCATACTGAAGGCAACAAACCTCTGTATCTAGCAACTAAGCAAATGCAAGTGGAAAAAGAGACTGCTTTGGGGGGTTATGTGTAGAAAATACAAATAAATGATGGGTGTTGCTGCAACTCACTTAGAATGTTAGACAGGATTTTGCTTTTGAAACATGGTTGGTTAAAGGAACATATTTTATGCACAAAGATTGTTTTATATATGTTTAAGCGGGAGATTCCTGGTAATCATTTTATAAATATGGGTAGCTACTCTCCTTGTGTATTAGATATCGTGTAAGCATGGTTCTGATGTAAAACTTGTCCAGTTTTGTACTGTGTTTTATGATTGTAATGAGCTTTCTTATGTTGATCAATAAAAAAAATTGCAATTGACTGCTATGGTTTTAAAAGAGGTGGCGGAAATGGTAAAAGCTAAGAGGGTAGCATTCAGAAGGTACAAAGAGACTCAGAGGAAGGAAGATAGGGAGGCATATCATGGGAAACAGAGAAAAGCAGGGAGTGCAGTAAGGAGTGCAAAGGCCCAAACTAAAGAGAGAATAGCCAAGGCGGTAACAAAAGGGGACAAGACATTTTTTAGATAAGAACATAAAAAGAAGACGACCAGGGGTTAGACTGTAAGGTTAAAAAGGGAAGGGATGGACCATGGAGATGGGAACTAGGAAAAGGCAGACATCCTGAACAAATACATTTGATCAGTATTCACAGAGAGAACAGGTGGGGAGTGGCCACAAAAAAGGTAACAGGAGCATTGGGGGAAGTGAGGTGGACACTAGTCCGTTTCTGAAGGAGAGAGTCCTGAAGGGACTCGCAAATCTAAAAGTGGACAAAGCAATGGAGCCAGCCAGGGTCTAGCCAAGGATATTGAGGAAGCAAAGGGAGGTACTGGCTGCATCTCTAATGGTCATATTTAACAGCTCATTGTAAACAGGAGTGGCTCCCGAGGAATGGAGGAGAGGAGATGTAGTCACACTTCACAAAAGCGGTAGCAGGGAAGAGGCTGGCACTTATAGGCCACTCAGCCTGACTTTGGTGGTGGGAAAGTTAATGGAATCACTGCTGAAAGAAAGGATTGTAGAATATCTTGAATCCAGTGGTTACAAGACCTCAGGCAGCATGGATTCAAGGGGAGTGTCATTTATTTATTTAATTAATTAATTTTGGTAACCGGGTAGGCCCACTGGGACCAGGGGGTCCCTTTTTCAGGGGCTACCCGGAGTTAATTACAGGTAACATAAAGCATTGCATATGTACATTATACACATCGCAGAGCATGTGAGACAGGCCATACAGAGGGATAAATCAAATTATTAGTCGGTTGTAACACACAGCTAACAATCAACAGTAAATACATTGTTATGTAAGTAACACATTGCGATTTAAGTACAAACAGGTTCATGTCAGCAGGATAGAGACCTTATCATTTTAACAGGAACATTGACTCAGACTCAGTAGGTGGGATCCGAGTTCCTTTTTGAAGTCTCTCAGGGAAGCAGAGGACGGGATACAGGAAGGGAGTGAGTTCCACAGGGAAGGGATGGAGGTGGAAAACGATTGCACTCCACAGGAGGTCCTGACTCCTGGAACTTGAAGCAGACTGCATTCTGAGGACCTCAATGATCAGCTACATAGCTTAAGCTGCAGCAGATTTTTGAGGCTGGGTGGGGTACTATCCTGCATTATTTTGTAGGCTAGGCATAAGGAGGGGTAATTCAATTTTCCTTCAAGTGATGGCCACCCAAGGGACCTCAAGACTAGATAATGGTGGTTGTGGGACCGGGCTGAGCTGGCAAACCTGGCTATCCTGTGATAGAGGGGCCTAAGAATCTATAGTTTCATACTCCTGAGCTAGTGTAGCACTGGAGCCCTGTGGAGAAGGGTAGGGAGGAGGGTGCTTTGAAGAATTCTAGTCTTGGATTCTGTGGTAAGGGAAGGACTAAGCTGGTACATGAGGCATATCTTTTGGTTAATAGTTTTGGTTTGGTATCGAATGTGAGTTTTAAATGAACCATCTTGGTCAGGGTGGATCCCTAGGTACTTCATGGAGTTGATTACCTCAACCTTTGTTTGAGCAGAGGGGCTGAGTGACATTTTTTTTAGTGCGGTCTAAGCCAAGATTCCTTCGCCCAAACAATACAGCCTTAGTTTTTTCTCATTGAGATTGATTTTGTTTAAGTTGGAGCCAGCATTCGAATGACAAGAGGTCTTTGCCTAGTTGCTCATTCAGGTTGGCTGAGTTTAGGGCGGTTCTATAGAGTACTGCGTCATCGGCATATAGAGTGACATTGGCCCCTCTGGTGTGTTGATGGAGGTCATTTATGAATAAATGAAAATAATAAAAGGCCTAGAATGGAGCCTTGTGGGACTCCATCTAGCATGGGTCACTGATCAGAGAGAGAACCTCTCCACCTTACTATTTGAGATCTGCCCTCGAGATAACTCGTAAACCATTTTCAGGACCAGTCATCTAGACCCAGAGATTCCAGCTTACTGATTAACAGTCGGTGGTTCACCAGATCAAAAGCTTTGGTGACGTCTATAAAGACCGCACCTACTAGGAGTCCTTGATCTATGGAACTCAGGATGGAGCTGGTCAGACTGACAAGGGCAGTGTCTGTCCCATGATGCTTCCTAAAGTCGTGCTGTTCAGGGGTCAGAATATTATACCTCTCTAGGTAGTCCTGTATTTGGTTATAAATTAACCTTTCTAGAATTTTGTTTAGCATTGGGAGGATGGAAATGGGCCGGTAATTTTCCACCAGCTCCTGGGGTCCACCTTTGTGCACCAGGGGTGACTAAGGCCACTTTCCACAGGGACGGTAATCTCCCTTCAATTATTGATCTATTATAGATCCAGGTGATGGGGGAGGCTATGACAGGGGCAGCTAATCTTAATAGCTTGGGGATACACTTGTCAAAGCCAGCTCCACCCACTGCATTCACCTTCAGCAGATGATTGAGGACATCTTTCCGAGAGATGAGTTTGAGATGAAATTGCGGTTGGTGGCTTGGCGCAGTAATCGTGTTCAGTTGGGGGGTTGGGGAGAGTCTACCCAAAAGACTTCTGTGTTTAAGACCTGTAAAATATATATTAATCCCATTAGCGGCTTCAGGCGGGTCTCTGAGCCGGATGTCATTCCATACTAGGTCAGTATCCCCTAGAGAGTTTTTACCTTTTAAGAGGGTATTGATCTGTGTCCAGAATTTTTTTGGGTTAGACAAATTTGAAGCTTGTAGATCCCTAAGGAACTTTTTCTTGGCCAATTTCAGTTCCTTTTTGCATTTGTTATGCAGAGCTCTAAAGCGTAACCAATCCTCAGTGAGCGTGAAGGATTTATGAGTGGTCTGAGCTCTCTAATTTAGCATGTTGATCTTGGACCCTCATCAGTTTGAGAGGGGCATGCCTATTGGTGATAGAAGTGAAGCAGTTTATGAAGACATCGAGGGCAGCATCAAGAGTAGGGGCAATTCTGACCTGAGCCCAGTCTATCCCGGCTAGGGATCTTAGAAGGAATTCACGTTCAAATTTGGAGAAGTCTCTAGTCCAGAAGGTTCTGGGGGTGGGGGCATTTATCCAGATCAGAAATGTCTGGATATGATCGCTAATTGAATCATTGAAAGTGCCAGCCACTTTCCCCCTCTCGGGTCTGGACACAAGGATCCAGTCCAAGGCAGAGTGGTTGCCAGTTTTCATGTTAAGTCTTCTAGGGACCTGAATTATCTGGGAATTATCTGGGACAAGTTTAGGTCTGCTAGAACAGATTTTGTTCGGTGTCAGTCAAGACACCCCAGTGGATGTTGAAGTCCCTGAGGATAATTTTTTTTGATGGATGGTAGCCCTTGGACTGTCACCATGGTGACCTTAAAGGCAGTGTTGGCATCCTTTAGGGGGTCTGCGGAGGCCATGTCTCCAATGTAGCGAGTGGCAGCAGGACAAGGTCTGGTAATCAGCTTCTTGGTGCAGGGGCAGCCAGACAAGATGCCTTGCTGCTAAAACCCCTGAGACAGTCAAGCATTTCATGCTCCACTCGCAGATCTGGCAGGGAGCAATGGAGACCAGCAGGATCAGTGCAGGGGGAAGGGGCCAGCAAGGAAGATGCCCCTCAGCCCCTGATGGCATGTACAGGGAGATCCAGTGACATCTGGGAGGGATTCTGGCTCAGCACAGCTTTTAAGCCAGCGGAGATGCAGAGAAGACAAAAAGAGGTTCAGATTTTGGTGCCACAGCGAGACTGCTCCTCTGATTGGCTAATTCAGAGCTACAGAGGGAGCATCTCTCTGGTTCAGTCCCTCCTACCTTATCGGTCGGTGGCGAGTTCTCAATCTTGCGGGTGGGCTGGGCCGAACAATCCCGTTGCAGTCTCCGGTAGCAGGCTTCCCAGAAAAGCAAGTCCAACAGTAAGTAGAAATACTGCTTCGGGTCTGTGGAAACTGTGTCTCTGATGCAGCAAGTGGCAGCAGGACAAGGTCCAGTAATCAGCTTCTTGATGCAGGGGGCAGACAGACAAGATTCCCTGCTGCTAAAACCCCTGAGACAGTCAAGCATTTCCTGCTCCACCCGCAGATCTGGCGGGGAGCAATGGAGACCAGCAGGATCAGTGCACGAATCTGATAGATTTCTTTGACTGGGTGACCAAGAAACTAGATCAGGGTGGAGCAGTGGACATGGCCTACCTAGATTTCAGTAAGGCATTCAACACCGTTCCACACAGGAGACTAGTAAGGAAGCTGTGTAGGTTTGGAGTGGGTCCAAATGTGGTAAACTGGATATTTAATTGGTTAAGGGATAAGCAGCAGAGGGTGGTTATAAACAGAGTTCACTCTGAGGAAGGGAGGATGACCAGTAGGGTGCCCCAGGGATCAGTGCTGGAACCAGTCCTCTTTAATGCCTTTATAATTGACATTGCAGAGGAACTGGAAGGAAAGGTCTGCCTTTTTGCAGATGACACCAAACTCTACAATAGGATGGGCACTCCAGAGGAGGGGTGGAAGGGATGATTAGTGACCTTAGAAAACCTGAGGAGTGGTCAAGGGTTAGGCAGTTTGAGTTCAATGTGAAAGAGTACAAAATAACACACGGGGCACAGAAACCCAGGGGAGGAATACAAAATGGGTGGGGTGGCACTGATGACCACTAAACAGGAAAGAGATCTGGGGGTAATCACATCTTATGACCTAAAAGGTGGTCAGGCAGTATGACAAGGCAACTAGGAAGGCTACTGGGATGCTGGGATGTATAGGGAGGGGTATCACCAGCAGAAAGAGGGAGGGGGTGTTGCCTCTGTTTAGATTGCTGGTAAAACCCCACCTAGTGTACTATGTCCAGTTCTGGAGACAACATCTCCAGAAGGACATAGACAGAGTGGAGGCGGTCCAGAGAAGGGCAATTAAAATGGTGCAGACTCTGCATCAGAAGCCCTATGAGGAGAGAGACTAAAGGACCTAAATATGTACACCCTGGAAGACAAGAGGGAGGGGGGGATGTGATAGAGACCTTTAAATACCTCACGGTGTAAACAAGGTACAGGAGGGAAATATTTTTCAGAAAAAAGGTGCTCCATAACTAGGGGGACATGCTATGAAGCTAGAGGGGGGTAGATTCAGGAGACATGTGAGAAATTCTTCTTCACAGAAAGAGTGGTGGATTCCTGGAAGGGTTACTGTCAAAATCGCGCAACCAATATAACGTGATCCTATATAGCGTATACAATAGCGCACATATCCGCCATAGCGCATAAACATCTAAGTGCTGCATAAAATAGTGTGTGTACCCCCAGAGTTTGACAATTTGAGAGTGAAACAGTGCAGACGATTTCCTAGCAGGCTCACACCATTTGCAGATGTGTGAAGGGTACTCTACAGCACACATGACACCCCCTAAGACAGCCCATTCCGACTCTAGCATGTTGCGCCCTGCTGCAGTGTCCCACACACAACTGATGCACATAAACACTAAATGCAAAATCAGCACCAGCACAAATACAACTTCCGACAGCTGTTGCTGTCACCAACCTCAACACAGCCAACTCCACTCCCTGTCTTGCAGTTCCTGTCTCCTTCTTACCAACCTCAACACAGCCAACTCCACTCCCTGTCTTGCAGTTCCTGTCTTCTTCTTACCAACCTCAACACAGCCAACTCCACTCCCTGTCTTGCAGTCACTGTCTCCTTCTCACCAACCTCAACACAGCCAACTTCACTCCCAGTCTTGCAGTCAGTCTCCTTCTCACCAACCTCAACACAGCCAACTCCACTCCCTGTCTTGCAGTCACTGTCTCCTTCTCACCAACCTCAACACAGCCAACTCCACTCCCTGTCTTGCAGTCACTGTCTCCTTCTCACCAACCTCAACACAGCCAACTCCACTCCCTGTCTTGCAGTCACTGTCTCCTTCTTACCAACCTCAACACAGCTAACTCCATCTGGGTTTGCAGTCGCTGTCTCCTTCTCACCAACCTCAACACAGCCAACTCCACTCCCTGTCTTGCAGTCACTGTCTCCTTCTCACCAACCTCAACACAGCCAACTCCACTCCCTGTCTTGCAGTCACTGTCTCCTTCTTACCAACCTCAACACAGCCAACTCCACTCCGTCTTGCAGTCGCTGTCTCCTTCTCACCAACCTCAACACAGCCAACTCCACTCCCTGTCTTGCAGTCACTGTCTCCTTCTCACCAACCTCAACACAGCCAGCTCCACTCCCTGTCTTGCAGTCACTGTCTCCTTCTCACAAACCTCAACAAAGCCAACTTCACTCCCTGTCTTGCAGTCACTGTCTCCTTCTCACCAACCTCAACACAGCCAACTCCACTCCCTGTCTTGCAGTCACTGTCTCCTTCTCACCAACCTCAACACAGCCAACTCCACTCCATCTTGCAGTCACTGTCTCCTTCTCACCAACCTCAACACAGCCAACTTTACTCCCAGTCTTGCAGTCGCTGTCTCCTTCTCACCAACCTCAACACAGCCAACTTCACTCCCTGTCTTGCAGTCACTGTCTCCTTCTCACCAACCTCAACACAGCCAACTCCACTCCCTGTCTTGCAGTCACTGTCTCCTTCTCACCAACCTCAACACAGCCAACTCCACTCCCTGTTTTGCAGTCACTGTCTCCTTCTCACTACATGCCAGTCAGCCAGGCAGCCATGCAGCCAGTGAGTGGTCCTGTAGCCTTTGCAATCTGGGACAATTGCATTTCTTTTAAGTAGCCTAAGGTCAGAGTCTGTTTTTTTTAGCAGTGCACCTGTTTTCCTGCGAATAATCCAAATGCTTGTAGTCTGCTAGCGAGTCGCATTCTGCTGTAGAATTCTGCTAGCGCCATTGTTGCCAGTGCAGAAAAACCCTTGGTCACTCGCAGGCAAGGCAACAAGGAAGTGGTAGATTCAGTCCGTTCGGTGTTGTAGGTCATTGCGCGATTATGTATCCACGCTTCTTTGCTTCTGCTAGATTGTGTACTGCACTAAGATGTATGCACTATTTTTGATCGTGCTGTTGCGGTTGCATGATTTTGATCGGATACCTTCCTGGAACAGCCTATCAGTGGAGGTGGTGAGGATGACAACAGTGGTGGGGTTCAAGAATACATGTGATAGGCATAATGGAATCTTAGGAAAAAGGAAGGGGGAGGGAGAATGGGCCAGAGAACAAGTAGAATCTGTGGTGACACTATAGGTAGGGGAAAATGGGCTGACCAGGTGAACAAAGCAGTTCTTATCCACCGACAAATTCGGTTTCTATTGGTGAGGAGAGCATATAACAGCCACATCAACTCACTCACTGATGGAGAGAGTGTTCACCAGCTGCATCAACTCACTGATTAGTGGTGAGAGCATGTGACAGCTACATCAACTCGCTTATTAGTTGGGAGAGCGTGTGACAGCAACATTAACTTATTCATTGGTGGGGCGAGCATGTGACAGCCACATCAACTCACTCATTAGTGGAGAAAGCACTGGAGCACTCATTGGTGGGGAGAATGTGTGCCAGCCACATCAACTCACTCATTGGTCGGAAGAGTGTCTGCCAGCAAGAAGAGTAATTGGGCATATATCTGAGTAAATGGAGACTTTTATATGGAATACAAGACCAAATTTTTAAGACTTGCAGTCTTATTAACAAAATAGCAATCTGCATCCACAGCAAAGGAGATTAGAACTGTAGGTATCTTGAAGCAGACTTTTCTCCCCAGTCTGAACTTTCTTATTGTGATGGCTACTTTCCATGCTCCAAGGGACTACCCCACTGATGGGAAGGAATAAGATACGACCTTAACAGTGGAGGAAGATAACTGGAACTAAAATCTAAAGCTTACCTAAAAAGCATTTTAACAACACCCCCCCCCCCCGTTATTATTTTGCCTTTCTCCTCAAATAAAGGCAGACTAATTATTCTAGGGGGTCACAGACATCAGGAAGGTGGTGGACAAATGGGATAACCTGTCCACCAATGTGGTTAATGCAGAAACCATAAATGGTCACAAGTCACAGCTGGACAACTTGGAGGGGATCATCAGCTGGTGGGGATGAGGATGGGGTGGGGGAATGACACTGGAGGGAAAGTATAAGGGAGAGACAAGGGTAGAGCCGAGAATGTATTGCAAGGAAAGGCCACAGGGCAGACCCGATGGACGTAAATTCTTCTTGTGTCCTCACTTTCTGTGTTTCTAGCTATCTTTCTTATAAAATTTATCAGTAAGTAATAAAAATAGGCTCCAAATTCAAAAAAAATATTTGGAATGTTTTGTAACAGGGTTCAGCTGTTAAATGTGATTTTTTAAACAGACAAGAAAAATTCTACATTCTGATTGGTCAGTCACAAGGCCTTGCCCGTGAGTGAATCTTGCAACATATGAACAGGTGAACTTCCGGAGGACAACACCAAATGGCAAGCATATGATATTTTAATCGAATTAGTGTTTTTTTTTTTTATTTATTTTTGATAATGATCCATTTTATAATCACAATAATATACTCTAGGGTGTGTATTGTGTGATATTCCCACTTCCCATGTGGTTTATAGCATCCAGCTGTGCCTTTTGGCACACCATACAAGGAGTGGGTGAATCCGGCAACAACATATGCCATCGTGCATCATTGCCCTATTTTTTGATGATGACCAAAATTCATTTTTAAAGGCGGTGGACGGCTGCCCGAAAGCAGCAGTGCACGTCAGTGGTGAAAATTATCAACCTATACTTTTTTATTCCATTTTAAGATGGCCCCATATCTCCTATATCTCCTATCTTGTGGGTACCCTTCTTTCTCCTTCAGTTTATATCTGTCCCTCCTTACTTTGACTTCAAGTAGGTCGGCATGCAGAGGAATGGCGTACTATGAGTTTTTTATTGTTTTACTTTTTTGAGTTCTTTTCTCTACTCCATATTTTATTTATTTATTTTATTTATTGAATTTTGATGACTGGGTAGGCCCACTGGGCCCCAGAGGTCCCTTTTTCAGGGGCAACCCGGGAGTTACAGGACTAGTAGGGTACGCAATTAGTACAGATATAGCTTATAGCATGCAACATGTTAACATATATACATAGCAGTGATATATTGCATAGCATTCTTTGTCCCAACGGTATCTTTATATTTTGTGCTTATTTTTTTATTGTGTTATACTGAAAAATGACTGTTTCAGCATGTTAACGATAAAAGGCAAATTTTGTGCTATGACGTAAAAAGGCACTTCTACAACAGGATTTCATCCATCAGCCCAAAACTGGGACCCCCTAAAACCCGGTACTTTTTTTCTATATGCTTTAAGCCCTGAGAACAACTCATATTGTTTGCTACGCTGTAATGCAAACAACTGTGAGTTCTGATGACAGTATCACAGGAGGAGACGGGTGTTATTCTGCGTGAGATACACACACTAAGTAAAACAGAAAGCGGCTCTGTCCTCAGTCATCCACAATACCTGGGCTGCCACCTAGTGGTAAAGACAGATATCTCATACTGAGCTTCTCTCCAAGCAATTACCTAACTGAACTTGGATTATCAAACAGGATAAGTCAGCCTGACAGGGTTATAGTTAATTGGGTGTCTGGAAAAAATACCATTTACCTTTTTGTTGGCCCAGTTCAGTTTTCACATTGAAGCGTTACAATACTTAGTGTATTTTGCAAGTGTTTTACAGGGCCTCAGGCATAAAGAGACTGAGAGTAAGGAATCTCGTGGTTTGGACTTTGCTTACTATGAAAACAAAAGGAGGGAAGTTAAGGCTGTGCCAAATTATTAATCCTTGTGTGAAATTTTATTTCTGGCATATTGAGAATAGACATTGATGTGCACTGTGGAATTTTTACTAGCATTATTATGAACTGCAGATTTCTTTTCCAGTTTTTTCTCGTGCATATAGAATTGACATCAATGTAAACTGGATTCAGCATGGGTATTTGTCCAGCTCTGGAGGAAATGGCACATAGAAGAGGGTGAGAGGAGCTAGGTCTAGCACCAAAACAATGGACCAATCACACGTGGATGCAAGAATAATGTATGTTGACACAAACGGGATTGTACCAAACTGGGTTGCACATTCTGTCTGCTGGCTCAGACAAGAGATAATCAGATAGGCAGCTACTCCTATGACAGCATGTGTGAAATTAGTAATTTAAGGTTCGGAAGAGACTCTAGGTCCACCAAATCCCTTCCCCTCTCCACTTCATAAGCAGAGACCAACTAATATTACAAAATCACACATATGCCCATAATGCAAATTAACATGGGATATATATACTGTATACTGTATATATATATATATATATATATATAGATAGATAGATAGATAGAGATATAGATAGATATAGATAGATATAGATAGATAGATAGATATAGATAGATATATATAGATAGATATAGATAGATATATATAGATAGATATAGATATATATATATATATATAGATATATATATATAGATATATGTATCTATATGTATCTATATATATATATATATATACACACACACACACAAATCAAATATGTTGTGCAAAAATGTACTAATTTACAAGGATTTTACACCCATTCAACTGCAAAAATTTGTCCAGGCTTACACTAAAGACCTGTACTGTCTTCATGTCCACGATCTAGCAGTGACAGTGGCTCAGCAGGTAGCACACACTCCTCTAAGACCAGAAAATTGGAAGGTAGTGGATTCTAACCCCACACCAAGAATGTGGGATAAATCCCAATACTGACACTATAGTGCATCGGGGGGGGGGGGGCTGCACTCCTGAGCTGCCATCTTTTGGATGACACATTGAACCGAGGTCCTATCTGTTCTGGTGGTTGTTCAGGTGGACGTTAAAGATCCCATGGCACTCTTCGATAAGAGTAGATGAATTTCCCTGATGTCCTGGCCAAATACCTCCCCCCACCCGTTCACTAGAAATACCACCAACAGCTTAATCTGGTTCTGTAAGTCAGTTTACATCTGTACACATATTCTCATACCCTTGCCCCCTAGGTTGCACCTGGAATCTCTGAAATGTAAGTTCTACCTTAACTTACAAAGAGACAACCTTAGTGACCCCCTATGTTTCTGGGCCTCTATCGGGTCCTTGCTCATGCCACGGACCCACAGCCCAGTCACACAACTCGCCTCCCCCTCTGGCCCTCTGACTGATCCCTCAGAGGTGGCACAGACCTTTAACAAAACATTTACTGACCTCTCTGCCTACCTCAGTAAACTTCCCTCCCATCCACCTCATAGCCCTGGTAGTCAGGCAAAGTGCTCCTCCACGTCATCACCCCCCCCTTCCACTTTAGAGCCATCAGCCTAAGTGTTACTGTCAAGCTCCTGAAGTCCCTCCCTACCAGGGGCAGCCCTGGCAGTGATTTTTTTTCCCCTCTTTTCTTAGGCTCATCTCTCCTGCTATAATAGAATCCCTCACCTTCATGTTCAACCTTGCCCTGTCTACGTCCACCATGCCTGACTCATGGAAGCAGGCCAATGTTGTGCCTCTTTTCAAAGCGGGAGACCTACTTTCTCCCAACAACTATAGGCCAATCTCCATCCTCCTCTACCTGAGCAAGCTACTGGAGAAAATTGTGCACATCCAGCTCTCTGAGCGTCTCGGTAAATATAATCTGCTGTGCCCCCAACAGCACATGTTCAGTAAGCACCATAGCACCACAGCACCACATCAGCCTTAACCCACTTCACTAACCATGTCCTCAGAAACATGGACTTGGATTAAGGCCACCAGTGCTGTAGTTGTGGATCTGACTAAGGCCTTTGACCTTGTAGATCACCCCCTCCTCCACTCTACTCTCCTCCACCTTGGCTGCTCCACTGAGACATCATCTTGGTTCTGGAGCTATCTCGAGGGCAGGTCCCAATCAGTTAACATTAGTACAGTCTCTACCCCTGCCCTGCCTGTCTCTATGGGGGTTCCCCAAGGCTTCATCCTTGGCCCCCTACTATTCTCCATCTTTATTAACTACCTTCCTGTAGAGAGCCTCTCCTGTGAGGCACTTCTCTATGTGGATGACCTCGTCCTATTCCATAGCGACAAGTCACTGGTGAACATTTCTTCCACTCTAACTCTTAACTATGGTGCAGCCTTCAATTGGTTTCTTTACTACAGGCTCTTGGTTAATGAAAAAAATTAAATCAATGCTATTCGGGTCCAAACCATTCATCACCAAGGTCTCCAAATCTAATTCCTCCCTCCTAGTCCTCACACCTAAAGGCCCCCTGAAAATGCTCCCAGTTTCAAATACTTAGGTGTTACCCTGGACCCCTCCCTCATGTTCATGGAACATGTCAACAATACTGTATATAGGGTACACCAGAAACTAGGGGCTGCCTACCACCCAAAACAGTTCTTGACCTCCAAGGGGCGGGGCGCCTTACGATTGTGCAAGGCAGCCTTCTCCCCCTTATCGATTACTGTTCCCCCATCTATTCCCAAGTGTCCTCGGCTCTGCGCTCCAGGCCGAACTCAGTCTACAACAGTATCTGTTGCTTCATGCTCCTTGCTCCTTACTCTACCCATTACTGTGATTTGTACCAGTCACTAGGTTGGCTCCCCCTCCAAGGACATTTCAACTATGCCCTTGGCTGTATAATAGACAATACACTCAAAGACGGCCACCTGTCCCCTTACTTATCCCTCCTCATGGGCAGAGTGGCATCAACGAACCTCTGTGAATAATCTATCCCCTCCTCTTGAGGTCCCTAGAATCTCCTCTGCCATGGGAAGTAAAGCCCTTTCTGTCTCTGCCTCCTCCCTATGGAACAAACTCCCTATATAGCTCTGCTCGACCGCCTCCCACACCTCCTTCAAAACCCACCTCAAAGACTGGCTGCTGTCAGAAGCCAAATGCTCTTGCCCACCTGGATAATGTGGGCATCCTCTTCCTCCTTGTCCTCCTCCTCCCATGCTGGGTCCCAACCCTCCTAGAGGCTCCTCACCCTACCTAGTTCTTAACTCTCCCCCTACCTCTCTTCTGCACTCTCCCCCCTCCTCTCTAAGCAACAGCACTTCTCTTATGAGGACTATTGTACTGAAATTGTGCATTGGCCTGATTACTGACCTGTTTACTGTGCCATGTACCTTACTGTAATTTCACTTTAGTTATCGTAACTGTGTACTGACACATTTTGTTTTGTAAACTGCATTTTTGAGACTGTGCATTGTCCTGATTACTGCCCTGTTTTACTGCTCCATGTATTTCACTGTTATTCACTTTATGCAATGTCCCTTTACACTATTGCTGCATTCACCTAATTGTTGATGCCTGTAATACTGTTATGTAACCTGTATCTGTTGTACTCAATGTGCCACATAAGTGGCTTGGGTCATGCCTGAAAATGGCCCATTGGATCAGTGCACCCACCCGGTTATCAAAGACATGAATAAATAAATCAAATTGTCAAAGCTCAAAAGCTGTCTGTAGCTCTAAAAAGGACTTTGTTCTGGCCCCATCCATGAGCTAGTACAGGTGCTGGAGGAAACAACGTTCCCAATTTCGAAACATCAGATCAATATGGGTAGGGTGGAAGGATTCCAGGAGCTAGATAGGTCAAAAAAGGGGGTAGGAAAGTCATCAGGAGAGGTTATTTTTTCCTTATGATATGCTACACCTTAATTTGATGTCATAGCCATAAACTTGCTGGGGGCATTTCAGTGACTGTGGCATCCCGATGATACATAACACCTATAACAGAATGATTGGGGAGGCTCCTGCACTCCCACCTGAGCCAGATCATGGGGTTTCCTCCTAGATGGCAAGAAAAAGAAAAATGCAGGTGAGAGACCCAATGATATATCTGCAGGTGAGATAATGCCATGCCTCTCCTGTCCTTGGGGAGAACATTTTAATATGCGGCCTTTGACCAGCTCAAGCGAAACATGAAATCTCGCTGTTCTACTGCCGCTTTTTGATTCTAGTACTGTATATCGTCCATGATACAAAATGCAAGCTGCTTTACCTTTTAGATTCTGGAGCAGTAGCAGCTGCAGGGGATTAGTATCGGGTTGGTTTTCAAGCCAGTCAAGGCATTTCTGGAAGCACTCTTCTGCTTCAGAATGAGTTGGAGGGGGTTTGAGTGGCTCTTTCTCAGAATCATCTGATTCTTCCTCCTTTTCATCAGTTAGCAGATGTTTGTGCTCCTGAACTGCATCCATGATGGCGTTGTCATCTAGATGCTACTGCCCAACATCATCAAGGTCACTACTGACCCACCCACACAGTTCATCAGCAGTGATGTCAATGGTCAGCTGTGCAGCTCCCCAATTTCTCCAGCTTGGATAGCCGTTGCTGGCCTTTTCTCACTATCCAGTGTAGTCTCTGCTGAAAATAAAATCCCAGACTTCGCCCATGCCTTTTGGATTGTTTCAGGTCACACACTGTCCCCTGCACCTGCCCCCATGTATGCCACTGTCTTCAGTGTAAAGGGATCTGCTTGTGCCCCTCATGCAGGACAGTTTGCAGAAGGGGCTTCCTGTAATTTCTTTTAAAGATTCTGAGGATGCCCTGATCACAGGGCTGCTACTTAGAATTTGTGTTGGGAGGTAGGAAAACACAACTGACAGTGCCATCAGGTGTGGCAATGACAGGCACCTCTGGGTGCACTGGTGAGTTGTCCGGTAAGAGAAGAGCCTTTATAGGGAGACCTTTGCTTCTCAGAAATCTCCTGATGTCTGGGACAAAGTAATTGCTGTAGCTTTTTTTAAAAAATGTTTCCATCCATCCAGGAGTTCCTCTGATGCAGGTACAGAACTGATAAATAAAACATGTTTACATGCCTAAAACATCTCGGCTTCTGAGGCTTGCCAATCAACAGTAGCTACAATTTATGACTGCCAGTGGCATTAGTGCATCTGAGTATGGTGACCCACTCCTTATGCTTTTTAAAGCCAGGTGCCTCTCTCTCACCACCATTAGTGAGAGTCTTATCAAGAAGACACCGCCAAAAGTGTCCCGTTTCATTTGCACTGTAGATCTGCTCAGGGACAGAACCCTCACACTGTATGAGCTCATTCAGCTTCTGCATGAATGGCGGGACTCCCTCCTCTGTGGCACTGAGCTTTTTTCCACATAAGCGAAGCTGGCAGAGATGCCGTGCCATTTTTTGAAATAGTCCAGTCAGCCATTACTAACCATGAAATGTGTCTGGCACCTCAGCGTTTGGTGAGATTGTAGTGAATTTTTTCTTTTAGCACTGTTCCAGAGATAGGATTGCTTTTTTTCCTGCTCTTGCTGAAACTTTATGTAGATGGCAGCATCCCTTTCATCCTCCCGGCAAACCTTCACATGCAACTAAGACATCTGTAAATAATATCGGTAATGTATTGTCTTTATGTGTATGGAATGTTAATTTCCTGGGTCGCCCCTGAAAAAGGGACTTGTCTGCTTCAGAGGGCTCATCTGGTCATCAAAAATTTAAATAAATAAATATTCTTCCATTGCTCAGTACCTGTGGAGGACACCACAGGCATGGCAGACTCACGTAAGCAATTCCTGGTGCCCTTTATATCGATTGTTGTTGATTTGCTAACGGCATACTCCTTGGCCAGAGTGACGGCTCCTTCACTATTTTCAAGCCTGTCAAGAATTCCTATGCAAGTGTCAGTACATTTCTTTTTCTCTTATCAGTGAGCGCAGCAGCCATGGCATCAGCAGTTAATCTCAGCAGAGACTGACAGCACTGTAGCACAGAATCCATGTTCTGACAACTTAAATAGAGTAATTGACAAGTGTCAATTACTGAATCAGCTGAGCACAGGTGCCAGTCAGTTTTCATCCAGTTTAAAAGGTAACTTCTGTCCAGGTGGAACACTGTCAGCCTGACTAGCACAAGGATTTTTTTTTTTTTTTTAATTTAGTTGTTTAACCAGGTATAGCACACTAAGCTGAAAGCTTTTTTTACAGGAGTGACCTGGGAGCACAAGGAGGCTAAGTGACTTGCTCAGGATCACACAGTATGCAAGTGGAAGCTGTGGGATTCAAACCCAGATCTGGGCTGTTGGATGTCGCCAGATTTGCAGCTCAGAGCCTTAGACCACTGCGCTATACTTCCTCCAGTTGTATACCCATGGATTTGTATACCCATGGCGCCTTGCTCTGGGAAAGAGGCTTAAGAATATTGTGTGA
This sequence comes from Neoceratodus forsteri, assembly GCA_016271365.2. Taxonomy (NCBI): domain Eukaryota; kingdom Metazoa; phylum Chordata; order Ceratodontiformes; family Ceratodontidae; genus Neoceratodus; species Neoceratodus forsteri. Next base: position 27,293,721 of record JADMNL010000027.1, read on the forward strand.
TTTGGAGAGATTCACAAAAACCAAACCCCTGGCTGCTTCTTCTATCATAGCACACTTTTACTGATTCCACAGACTACTCTTCCTGCAAACTGCCTCTTCAGTATGTTCAATCCGAGTGCACTAAACATCCTTTGCTTCGGTTATATTAAGCTGGGTTATTTGATCAGATGGTGAGATCATTTTTACCAACGGGAAGACGATTATATCTCTTCTTAATCTCATTTTCTCCATTGAGAACCTCTCCAGGTCACATAGTCATTCCTCACGTTTTAAATCCTGCATACCATCTACCATTTTTGTTGCTCTCCTTAGAATGCTTTCCAGCACAGCTGTATTTATTTTATTTATTTAGTTTTTGTTGACCGGGTAAGTGCACTAGATAAATCCTGCCTATTTTCAGGCACGACCCGGGGGAAGGGGATACAGATGAATGCCAACTGACCTTGAACCAGATTAAGCTGTTGGTGGTATTTTTAGTGAATGAGGGAAATTTGGCCAGGACACCGGGGAAATTCCTCTGCTCTGTCAGAGGGGACTCCTTGTCCAAGATGGAAGATGCTTTACTGCCAGCAGCTGCTGGAGCTGTGGAGACAGGAGACCTGGTCTCGACTCCTGTCTCTGTACTCGAGGAGACCGCGATTGAAAAAAGAAAGGATATACCTGTATCTTCATTAGAGGAAGACGATTTACAGGAGGTACCAGTTATTCACGGATGATTCCTTTGAGCGAGGTCCGTAGCATGCTGCGGTTAATCAGCTTCTAGCAGAATGTATAGGGGGATTGCAAGGCGCACACTTCCTTTGATGCGGAATCTTTGAGTCAGAAGCACCTGAACCGCACTGCTTAATGGAGACGGACCGCTGTAGAACGTCAGCTGAGAAGGACTCAACTGCAGAGTCTACTTAAAACTACAAATGTCGGTTCACCTCTGGATACAAAGGGCACCTTGGTTCCAGTCCTGAAGACCCGCCGTGTTTCGGAGCAGGTACCTTGTCACACATCAACGGAGGTAGTTTCTGTCTTTCCTATTCTGGTGGAGAATTCGGCAAATACTTTTGGAGGTCGCCCTCTACATCTCTGACTGCAATATCACCATCCCAGCCCTCTAATATTAAGGAGAACCCCACAGTCGCCTCCCTGCATGGTCCAGAGATGCTGCGTTAAGGGGCGGCAGGATGGGTGAAAGACCCCAAAGGGGTTCATGGGTATCGGGTTATCCCCAACAAAATCCCCTAGTACTGTACAAGACTTGTCACTTGAGGAGGGTGAACTGATTCCCCAAACGGCAACTGACCCTATGGAACTCCCTGATGAGCTTTGTCTGACCCAAAATCCTGTCCTGGGCCTTCACAGGGTCCCTGCTAAACAGACTTTTTCTGGTTCTGATCCCATGGATGAAGGGACCCCAGCCACTACTCGACCTCCTTTTATTCAAACAGGGCCTGCGAGGTCTTTTTCTTCTCTGTTTAAATTCCAGGTTCTGGCTGCTAAGCGGCATAATGCTGTTAGGCTTTCATATAAAGGTGGATTTGAGGATCCCCCTGACCGTGTCTATGTGGCTAGAACATTGTTGAAGGATTCCATGAAGTTTTTTGCCCATGAAATATATGCCCTGATACACGTTTCAGGAGAACTAAATTTTGATATTAGTTTTCAGACATCTCGAGGCCTTGACCGCTTTTGGTCAAAATATCATGCTTTGTATAACACTGCTCTTTGGACCCCATTTCAGGCCATTCCCCTCTCTAAACCTGCCTTCAAGATAATCACTGTCATGTTTCGTAATGAAGGTGTAGATGTTTCAAATATTGTTTACTGGTTAAAACAACGATGTACTTTACAGGGTCAGCCAAAGGCAATCTTGGACTCGGAAAACATATGGACAGGGGGTTGGAAATTTAAAGTCATGCTGAATGTTTCTGAATCTGGACCTGTGCATTTACCAAATTCCTTTTTTTTAGGTCGAGATAGGGGAGTTTTGTTTTACCCAGGACAGCCTAAAGCATGTTATAGATGTGGGGACCCCTCACACCTGAGCAGTGCGTGCGATAAGATTAAATGTCTCAACTGTGGTGAAATGGGTCATGTAGGTCTGCACTGTTTGAATGACTGTAGGTGTAATCTTTGCGACGAGATGGGTCACACATTTCAGTCATGTCCCTGGGCTGCACATACTAAAGTTACACATGATGGAGGTGTGGATCAGCGTTTTGTAATCTCTCAAGCACAGAAAGCTCATTTCCGCACTACAACAGATGCCCCTTCTACAGAAGTGTCCCCCAAAGCAATGGCTTTGAAAGTCTCTTGTAGCACTGTACCTCTGTCAGTCAGCAAAGATTTACCCTCTGGGAAGGTACTAACATTAGCTAGCCCTGCGGAGACAGAGGCTGTGGAGCAGGTCCCAAGCTCTAGTACCATGCCTCCCCCCTGTGAACCTGCAATAGTAATAAGCCGCAGATCATTGCGATCTGGTTCCCGCACTGTAACGTCCCCTCCACAGGCCTGCATTGCATCTCCTATTGCACTATCAAATGCCTTTGAGGTGCTTCAGCCAATATCGGATGATGCAGGCGGTGAATCTGACTCTTCCTCTATTGCTTCTTCCCTCCCAGAAGGCCTCGATGACTCTGTACTACCATTAGGCACTGGCCTTTCACATAAACGGAAGGCCAAGGTGAGATTGAAAGGGACTAAGGTAGCAGGAAAGAGAAAAACTTGATTGTATTGGTTACTTTCCTTATGAGCTGACATGTCACTATTTACATGCCACACTGTTAATACAAATAGTTTGAAACGTGTAGATAAGAGACGATTGGTGTTTTCCTTTTTGAGGCTTTTACCATTAGGGATATTTCTTTTACAAGACACATGATTCCATACTGTGCAGGAGATCCGATTGGCTCAACGAAATTGGCTTATGGGCCCCTCCTTTTGGTCGATAGCCAAGACTCCTGCTCTGGTCTTGGCATTCTGATTAACATTCCAGATTTTAGGCTCTTGAAGCTGTTTGATCTGGTCCCTGGTAGAGTTTTAATTTTGGATTTCTTGCTCGGGCAATGCCCATATCGGGTGGTAAATGTCTATGCCCCCCAAATCAAAACTGAGCGAATAGCTATTTTTGATTTAATTCGTCCTTATTTACACTCTGCCTTTCGAATCATATTGTCTGGTGACTTTAACTGTGGACTTAGTCTTCAGGATAAGAGTTCCTTTGCTACCACCAAGAAACTGTACTGTGATTCACTCGTATTGGGACGCATGATTCGTACTGCCCGTTTGACAGATTCTTATTTATCTTTCACAAAGCAGCATACTCCCACTTTCCAAAAGGGTAAGCTGGCTACCCGTATTGATTTTGTTTTTACCTCCAGTACTATAGTAGTCGCTTCGGCTGTAGTACAGGCGATAGCCTTCTCTGACCATAAGCTGCTCTCAGTCAGTTTTGGATCTCCTGCCAGTTGTGGTAGAGGGCCCGGTTTCTGGAAATTCAATGTTTCTTTATTACAGATACCATCACTTCAGCAAACCCTTTTGTCATTTATTCATGCTCGTAGGTCTGTATACCCTATGTATGATGATCCAATGAGGTGGTGGATGGATACTAAACGTACTTTAACTGAGATGTTGAAATCATATAGTCGTTTAAAAAGTAGGTCTGATTATCTGGTATATATACAGAAGAGGGCTCATTTCCAGTCTTTACTGTCATTAGCATACTTGACGGGACAGGATTTGTTACAACAAATTCACTTAGTGAGGAAGGACATGTTGGACTTTCAGTCTAAACAGTCGCAACAACTGTACCATCAACATAGTTATGCGATGAAAGGTACTCAGGAAATAGTTTGCCCATTTAAATATAATTATCATCAGAATGCCCATAAATCAATGTCATGTCTTATCAATGCAAATGGAGACCTTTGTACCTCTCACCTGGATATATGTCAAATTGTTACTGACCATACAGCCGCATTGTTTTCCCCTTTACCTAAAGCGTCAGAGGACTTAAGACGATTATACGGTAACCTTGAAATTCCAACTCCCTCCTTGCAGAATGTAGACTCTGCATGTCAACCTTTCACAGAACAAGAAATTCGGCTAGCTATATCTTCACTGCCCCAGCGTCGGACCCCTGGCCCTGATGGTCTCCCCACTGCCTTATATAAATTCTTGGGGGAACACCTCCTTCCGGAACTGACCTCTGTGTTTGCCTCCCTCCTTGCAACTGAACACATTCCCTTGGAGTTTACTAAGGGCATACTAATCTATGTTTATAAGCGGAAAGGTGACATTAAGTCCCTTGACAACTGGGCCCCATACGCATGTTAAACACGGATTTTAAGATATTGACGAAACTTATCACACAACGTTTGCTTAGGCTGGCTGAAATAATTATTCATCCAGCCCAATCCTGCTCTCTACCTAATAGGAGAATTTCTGATCTTTTAATTCTCCTCCGTGAACTATTTTCTCATGGTTTCTCGGTCTCCGCTTGTGCTTATTGTTTCAGTCGATCAAAAGCTGCCTTCGACTGCTAGCTATGATTTTCTATGGACTGTATTGCATTTCTTACATATTCCTGATAAGATGATCCGCTGGATTCAGACACTTTATAAGACGGGCGACAGTCGCTCCTTTAATTAATGGTTGGCAGCGATGATCCCGTGAAATGGGGAGTTCACCAGGATGTCCATTAAGCCTCTATTATATGTTTTTTTCTGGATGTATTGCTTGATGTCTTAATGATCATCCCCAAATTCATGCCATCTCGTGTTCGGCACTGCGAACTCCGTTCACTGCGATTGCATATGCGGACGATGTGTGTTTCTTAGTAGCTGACGAAGCTTCGGCGCTTGTGTCTCTCCAGGAATGCTCCTCTTTTGGTGCAATATCTGGAGCAAGTATAAATTTTGGTAAGAGTATGGGAATTTGGCTGGGTTTCTCCTCCCATTCTTCGGACACTATAGGCCCTTTAAAAGTGATAGAAGGCCAAATCTGTATACTGGGTGTTTACTTTGGGTCAAGAGATTCTGATTCATTTAACTGGGAAGAGAAGCTCAAACATGGCAAAAGCATGGTGACCTCTTGGAATAAAGGTCAGACTGGGAAGAGAAAACGTGTTTTTCTGATTAAAACTTATCTTCTCCCTCTGTTTTTGTATTTGAGTTATGTTTTCCCTATCCCAAAACGACTGGAAACTATGGTTTTTAGTGTATTTTTTCAGGCCCTCTGGGGCAGTCGGTTGAATCCAATTAAGAGGAATACTACTTACTTGCCTATTTTTGAAGGAGGTGTTCTGATGATTAACCCATTGCTTTTCTTCACTAGTATTTTCCTTTCGGCCAACCTGCGGCCTTTACTGGTGAACACCCAAAGAGGGTGGGAAGCATGGTTCTACGACTCTTGTAAGTATTGGTTTCATATGTGGGAACATAATTCTTTAGGCGTGTTGCGACAACAAGGGGATGTCCAGGTGTATATAAAGCATATGTTTCTTCATTTAAAACAATGGAAAGTGTCGCCTCAGACTCTTATTTCGAATCCGCACAAGGCTCTATATAAAACACTTTTGTCCTCTGTTTGTAAGGTGCAAGCCCCTTTTCCAAAATGTCCGGATAGTTGTTCACCCTCGCTTCTAACCCTGTTACGTTGTTCTAGAATCCCTGACCACATGTGGGACTTCCACTGGTTATCATGTCATGAACGATAAATGTAAAAGCAAATCATAAACACAAACAGTCTCAGGACAGGTTTTGCTCTAGACCTCTTTGTATAGCTACCCCGGAGACGATATCACATTTGTTTTTTGATTGCTCTTATATCACAAATTGGTGGCCTTATTTAGCTGACTCCTGGGATGTTCATGTATTTTCCACAGTTACATATCAGAATATCATGTATGGTGTCTTTTCTTCCCACTGGTCTGCCTGGCACAGAGACACTCTGAATCTTGTATTTCTTGTCATTAAATGGAATATTTGGATCTCAAGATGCATGTTTACTCTACAACAAAAATTGTGCTCTTATTCGGAACTTGAAGAGAAAATACTAGCGGATTTACGGAAAATATACGAACATGAAAGGACTTTGTATTCAGCACAGTCTCTGTTGGCCTTGTGGACGGCCCTCCCATGGATCACGAACACTGATTCAGCCATAACTTGAAGGACTTATACTGCATTTTTGTTATTTCTCCATCTCCTTTTCTTGCTTGGTTTTTCTGTATATTCCTAATTGATGTATTTTGTGTTGGCTTCTTTGTACAATTTTTGCTTAAATAAAAAATGTCCCCTACTCTTTTCGATAAGTGCCATGGGATCTTTAAAATCCACCTGAACTACCATCAATCCGGGCAGATGGTAGCTCGGTTTAACATCTCATCTGAAAGACGGCACCTCAGAAGTGCAGTACCCCTCTCATGCTGCACTACAGTGTCAGTACTGGGATATTAACCCAAGTGCCAGATGTGGGTACTGAACCCACAGCCTTCTGATCTCCTGGCCTCAGAGGCGAGTGTGCTACCTACTGAGCCACTGACACAACCAATCTGTATCTGTTACTGTATGGTGATCAAAAAATGTATGCTGTGTTGTAGATGGGGTCTAACCAAAGATCTTAGCAGTGGCATTTTTATATATCTGGATCTGCTTATCAAATTACTTTTTATACAGTCAAGGTTTCTATCAGCTTTCATTAAATGAAAATCAAATCATGAAAAAAAAATGCAAGTGACAGAAAACCCACATGGATGTTAGCTTTGACACCTACAACACGTTCAGTGCATGCAAGAGTGCCTCTGGGCAGTGTCATGTCATCAGCAGTGCAAGCGCCCTTCAGCTTGAGTATCTGAACTGATTGGTCTAAGGCATTCAGGAAATGTCAGAAATAAAATTTCAAAAAGTTCAGATTAGCTTGTTAGGTGCTGAAGCAGCACAATAGAACTTTTAACTGCTGTATGTACAGCAGCAGGTTTGGTTCTCCAAAAAAGTGCAAAAGATCAAACTTCATCTGCTAGACCTCTTGCAGATCAAATCAAAGTTTGTGCAGAAAGTGCACGCTTAGTTGGATGTTGGGAGCAAGCTGGTGCAGGAGGATGCTCTCCTCTGGGGCAGGAGGATGCTCTCCTCTGGGGCACGAGCCTCACTCTTTCACTGCTGCCTGTAGGAGTACACCTAGTAGTGTGACAGATGGGGTGGAGGGAGGGGCATGTTGCGGAGTGCATGGCGGGGTACATGTATTCCCATGCTTCCACCGTGACAAATGTGTTGGGTGCCAATTTTCCCATAGGGACGTAAAGTGCAACAGGAAGAATTAAGGGATACAAATCCTCTGTCTGGCTCCATTACAGCCTATATGGCTAGATCAGTAGTACATCTCCCCTGCTGGACAGAGAAGGAAAAAAAATTATTAAAAGAAAAAAAGAAGTGCCAGCCCAGTGGCACTGAGGGTTTAGGCACTGGACGCCACACCTCACACCATGCCTGCAACCTGTGTTCAGGAACAAGCGCGGGCTGCCGGGGGTCGGCAGGGGAGGGAGAGGATCGAGCATCTGGAGGACAGCTCTCCTCTCCCAGGGAGGGAGGACTGGCGCTCCCACCAAACAATTGCCCCCAGGCGGATGCCAAAGGGTAGTGCGGGTCTGAGGACGCCAGCGGAAGGGAGGGTGCTGCGGGACATTGACAGTTGTGCATGTGCCTCCATGCGTGCCATTGGACTGTGTGTGCCCCAGCAGGGGAACGGGGGAAAAATGGTGGAAAAACTCTTCAACTGCAGAATGACGGCCCGACCCTTCGCAGGCTCCACATCAGGACCGGGCAGGAAGGTAAGTCCCGCTGATTCCAAGGTGACAGAGCTGGAAGGGTAGGTCAAAAGGGGGCAACCAGAAATGAAAAGAGAATAAAATGTATATTAAAAAAAAAGAAAGAAAGAAATTGCACACTTAGGTTTGCAATCATTTGCAGCTCATGGACCATCAAGCCAGACAGCATGATGAAGTGAATGGAGAAATGAATCATGGTCAAACTCATATAAAACATCACCCCATAACATTGTGTAATTAAGCAGGGTTAGTCCCATTTGATGACACTGTAGTCAACTGTGTATTAGGCATAGAGTGGGTCACCTGTAGGCACCAGGCAGGACCATTCCTGAACTTGAACTTGCCTTGTATTATTCTTTGCAATGCATTTTTGTATGTAGTCTCCGGGGTCATGCCTGAAAATAAGTATTTGTTTGCCCAATCCAAAGAGAAGGGAAGGGGGGGGCGGAGAGAGAGAGAGAGATATTGAGATTTTACCTTCTAAAATGTGTCAGAATAAAGTCCCATTTTAAAGAGAAGAAGGATGTTACAGTACTGTAGTTCTGTGTATATTGTAGATAAACTAAAAAAACAGCTTCATGTAACACACATTTGCAATATGCAGACAGCCAAACACAGCATGCTAACAACTCTGCTAGATCCTCACCTTAAGGACACTATCGGGAAGTACATGATGGTATGGACCAGGAACGTTACAAAGAACAGTCAATAGGGAACGGGTTCTACACAGATGATTTAAAAAGGGAGAAACTGATGACACCAGAGAAAGAAAGACCATCATCAGCTCTCAAATCTACATTTCAATGGGTGAAGAGGGAGGAAGAGGAGGGGGAGAGACCTCACATGGTTACTCCTACTGCTGAACACAGCTGGCAGGAGAGCCACCCAAGAACTGATGCTGCCACTGCAAGTCAATTAGTGGATAACAACTCACATTGGGATATGTTGTGTGACTATGGACTAATCCCAGAATAGGCAGCACACAATCTGCTGTAGAATTCCTGCCATGAAGATGGTTCAATACTCTTTAGACCACAATGTACAAATCAATCAATCAATCAATCAATCAACTTTATTTAACCAGGCAATAACACCATTGAGCAAGCTTATTTGCAAGGTGGTCCTGGACATTAATTCGATACAATACAGAAAATACAGTAAATGAGAAGGAAAAAAAAAATAACATAGTACAGATATGGTAGCCATCAATGTAGCAACAGTGAGCAGGTGTAGACCAAAGGAGGCATATACATAAGGTCTAACAGTTACATACAATTTCCATCATGGTGTACAAGAGTGTAAAGATTACATCCTAGGCTGTTACCACTAATCAGAGGCTAGTATCTTTATACTAAAAGCAGGGAGAGAGGGGAAAGAACGGATAAGGGAGGAGAAAGGGAGTGAAAGTGCGCTAGGAAGGGGAATAGAGTAGGCTGAGTTTAGGGGAGATAAAAAGAACTAGTAAGTGCTGGGGATCCCTTGCTGGGGGGGGTGACAGTCGGAGTGTAAGGTTTGCGGGAGGGACCAGTGGCTAAGGTAAACAGTCATCTAAAGCAACTGCATGTATCCTTCAACAGGTCCCTTATCTGTGTTTTGAATGTGAAAAAGCTAGGGAGCGCGGAAAGCTTTCAAGATTTTTGCATAGTATTCCAGATTGCCAAATGGCTTCAGGGGATGATCCTCTCATCAACAATGGTAGCCAGATTTAAACCCCAGTAGATCTAGCTATAGCCAAATATAGGAAATCCCAATTCATTTTAGTGGGATAGCCTTTGAAATATCTGAATACATCAAGATATTTACTGGGACATCTCCCTGGCTACCACTGCAGTGGCAACACAGGATGTCAGTATAGCCTTCTTTGATTAAGGTGACCATCGAATACCTCTGCTGTCCTTCTTCAAGTACATACTCCGCAGCATCCCACACCAGCTGATGAAGCTAAGATTTTGTAAGTTTCCAGAAGACGTAGTGAGTTTTGTTTACTGCTATCTTGTGAGGACTTCTTTATTCTGTACTCTCTGTTTCATCAGTCATGAAATGCACAGGCCCAACCGTGTCACTCCTGTCTCCCCTGTCCTAGTTATGACTCAGTGATTTTTTTTTTTAATTTATGTTTATTGATTTTCAAATAAAAAGAACATTTACCATATTACATCGAATAACACAGCAGTATGTATTTGTTGTACAGCTCTACTAAGTAAAGTTCTTTTAATAGATCCTATACATAGAATATCAGAAACATTGGTTTAGCTAAGACTGGACAGCCATAAATTTAAAGGATAGCAATATTATAGCTGGATAATATTGTAGGAGTGAACACTCTCACTTATTTTATGCCCTGCAGGACATTTACTAATATTTCCGCCCCTTGCAGGAAACTAAAATACATATGGAGGTCTGAAAAACCCTTATAAGGGGTAAAGTAACAGTGCAAATTAAACCAGATAGCCTTAACTCAATTAAGTTTGCTTCGGACCCCACCTCTAAAGTCAGACCTGCTAACTGGTAGGGAGACAGGATAAATCTTAGGAGTGTACGGTACAGCTCACAAATCGTGTGGGGTATTTTCCCTTATCTGTAGCAAATCCCCTTATAGGCAGTAACTTAGTCACCAGAATTTTAAAGTTTTGCAACCAACATGGCTATAACCAGAATAAAGATAAATAAAAAGGAGAAAGACAAAGTATAGCAATTCTTTAGTCTCACTATAATTCCAGCCATGGAAAGTTCAAAATTTCCAGCCAAATGCCATGACTGGGATAAAGAGCTGAGTCTGCTAGAAAGCCACATAGGCTCAGTCATTTGTATCAGAGTCTGACTCAGGATCCCCTTCTTGTTCAGCTGGAGCTGTCTGGGCCTTGATAAGCTTAGATGCAAAGGCTGCTGCTGCTTCAGGTTCTGACAAAATATGGGTCTTACTGGCATGACGAACCTGGAGCCTTGCCGGGAACAACAGCTGGGCTGCAATTCCATTTTCTAGGAGGTTTTTCTTTATAAGTTGGAGTGCTTTCTTCCGATTCTGCGATTGGGATGAAAAGTCCAGAAAAAAAGCAACTTTGCTGCCCTCCACACTATATCTCCTTGTTGCCTTGTGGCTCAAAGTAAAGGAATCCGTGCTTCGGGGCTCGACAGAGTGACTATGGCTGTTAGTGGTCGAGAACTGACAGAGTCCCTTGATCTTGTCCGCATGGGGATAGCAAAGGCCTTAATCACCGTGACTCTGAAATCCTCAGGTAGTAAAGCTACCCTTTTTCCTAAGGTCAGGCTACGCCCATCTCACTGCCCCAATCCTCCACATCTTCAATCTTTCCATTACATCTGCTACTGTGCCGTCCTGCTGGAAATCAGCACATATCCTCCCTCTATTTAAATCTGGTGACCCATGCGATGTAAACAACTATAGGCCTATCTCCATATTGCCTATCCTTTCTAAAGTTCTCGAAAACTGATCCATATTCAGTTAAAATCTCACTTGGAAACCTTCTCTCATTAACCCAGCTCAATCTGGCTTCCGGCTAATCATAGCACAATCACTGCACTAGCAAAAGTAACCAATGATTGGATCTCTGCTATAGATGCTAAGAAGGTAACTGGTGCAGTCTTTTGGACCTCAGCAAAGCTTTTGATACTGTTGATCACAAACTATTAGTCAATTGCCTTGCAAAGTTGGGTGCTACATACCATACCACCCAGTGGTTCTCTAGCTACCTAACTGGAAGATTCCAAAGAGTAAAGGCGGAAGGCTTTTTTTCTGCTGCCTTGCCAGTTGCAAGAGGAGTCCCCCAAGGATCCATCTTAAGCCCTATCTTGTTTTCTCTGTACATTAATGACTTAGATGCTAACATATCTACATCCAATCTGCACTTTTTTGCAGATGATGCTGTGTTGTATACTTCTGGCTCATCGTTATCTGAAGTCAAGGGAGTTCTTCAAGCGGACTTCACACAACTTGAGCATAATCTAATAAAGGCAAAGCTTCTGCTCAATGCTAAGAAGACTAAAGCGATGATATTCTCCCGCAGTGCTGTCTCAGGCCCCCCCAATACTCTTGCCCAAGACTTCACTGTCACCACGCTAAACGAGCGTCTGGAAGTTGTAACCAAATTTAAATATCTAGGTATCTGGATCGACAATAAATTATCTTTCAGTGACCACGTCGAAGATGTCTCTAGAAGCTTAAAAGCAAGGTTAGGTTTCTTCACAGAAATAGGCCCCTTCCTCCCTTGAAACTCGAAATAAGCTTGTACAGGCCACTTTTCTCCCCTACTCGACTATGGCGATGTAATCTATTCCTCCACCACTCTTGCAAATCTAAGTAAACTGGACATCCTTTATCACCGTATGCTATGGTTGATTACCAACTCCCTTACTGCTTCGCACCACTGTGACTTATATGCAGCTGTTGGTTGGACATCCCTTACTACTAACGCCTGCTCCATGCTGGGCTATGGACTCTTAAACTGCTCCTGCAGAAATTGCCAAGCTATCTCTCTTCCCTTATTAGTATCTCACATAGTGCATACTCGTTAAGAAAATCTGACTTTATTATGCTTGACATACCAAGAACGCGGACTTCCTTTGGTAAACGTGCTATTGCATATGCACTTCCCTCCATTTGGAACCAATTACAAACCGTACTGAAACTAACTAGCACAGTTTCAATAAACTTCTACAAATCGCTAAGTTCAGCCGAAATAAAAGACACCTGTAACTGTCATTAAGTCTCTTCCTTCCCCATGTGTGCCATATTTATCCACTGGTAAGGTATAATTGATTTGTCACATTAACTGCTTTCCCTTCCCCTTCTACTCCTGGCTTTATCTTTGCTTACGCTCCACTGCTACTCTATCAAATCACTCCTCCCCCCCATATCAGTTGTAGACTGTTTGTTCTAGCTGCCAAAATACTGTATATGTATTGCACCAGTCATCATGTTTCATTTATCAGTATGCAACCTGTAAGTCGCCCCTGTCTCATATCAATGTTTACCACCTGCGGTCACCCTATGTGGTACCCTTGTATGTATATCCAGCCTGTATCATGTAACGTGCGTTTCATGTATATACTGTTATTACCTATCTGTGTTTGTACTTTAAGTGTTTATGTCACAGGACCTCCTTGTGAATGAGCTTGCTCAATGGAGTTTTCCTGCAATAAACTTGAACTTGAAATCGGTGAATATCACTTTAGAGAATTCTGCAAGGATTTCATTATTGCTGGCGAGCCTAGGAGGGAAGCCTACTATTTGTATATTAGGCTGTCTCTTTGCGTTCTCTAAGGCCTCTATTTTTGCCCTTAAAAAGTTGAGGTCTTTCACGAATGCCACGTTTCTTCCCTGTTGCCACTCACCTTCTGCCTGGATCTCGCTGATACATGCAGTATTTGCCTGCACCTTGTTATCTAGTTTGGCACCATACAGTGGTTCGTCTCTTCCCCAGTCACTTGAATTTTTTGTAGAATAGCCATTACCTGGGGATTTGAGGCCTCGTTTGCCTTGTCTGAGACGGAGGGTAATCCAGCAATGGTTTCTCTTGGGACCTTCGGTGAAGAAAGGTAGGCATCCAACTTCTTGTTTATTGTTTTTTTAGGGCTCATATCACAGTCTTCTAGCTTTTCCGACAAAGCCCAATTCATTTAGACACTCCCTCTTGTTCAGATTAGTGCTAAGAATTGATATTAATACGGAGTCACTTCAGGAGAATAAAATCAAGCTGCCGCCATATTGGGTGCTCCACAGAGCCCCCGACTCAGTGATTCACTGTCTGTTGTGACATCAGCAGGTAGCAGCAGCGTTGCAAGGATGACTTGGGGTTCTCCACATCTGACCTTTCCCATTGTTGGCTGTATACAGAAATAGAGTAACATAGAAACGTGATGGACAGAAATTGACCTGAACAGTCCATCCAGTCTGTCCCAGGATCCCCTATTTGTGGGAGCTTTAGTCTTTATCCTCCCTTCCGGTCTCCGCTTTGTCTCCATCTCAGTCACCCTTTCCCTCCCACCACTTTCGCTCTAATTCCTTTATATGGGCCCCACTGCCTCTTGAATCCCTCTATCATCTTTGCCTCCACGACCTTGCCAGGAAGTTTGTACCACTCACCCACCATCTTTCCATGAAATGGGATACAAAGAACAGTCAGTAGGGGATGGGTTCGTTCTAATGGTCTTTTTGAACCTTCCAGCTTGAGCACATGCCCCCTGGTGGACACACTGCTTCTTCTGTTGAACAGATTTATTGTGTTTGCTCTGTTGAACCCTTTCATAAACTCGTAAGTCTCTATCATGTCCCCTTCCTTCCATCCTCCATTAAATATATGTTGAGACTTTTCAGTCTCTCATCCTATCCAATAGAATGCTCCTTCCCCATTAGGAAGACATTTACTCCCACTTTTAGGTTTCCCCCCTGCCTGCTTGGAAACACCACTGTAAGGAGAAATCCACCTTCATTATGCATGCATGCCACCATAATTTCAGTTTCCAGAAACTCACTGCAGTTCTACAATTAAAATTTTTGTTACCTGACCTGCTGTGCTGCATATCAGAGCTAGCTCCTCTGGAGGTGGAACAATAAGCCAAGCTCCAAGTGCATAGGACTAGAATTACTGCACCATACTGTACCATCAGTAGTGGGCAAGATTATGGAGGCATTCCTTAAGGAAAGGATAGTGCAACACCTGGAATCCATAGGAGCACAAGATCCAAGACAGCATGGGTTTACAAAAGGAAGGTCCTGTCAAACTAATCTCATGGATTTCTTTGACTGGGTAACCAGAGTGGTGAACCAAGGGGGAGCAGTTGATGTCGCCTACCCTGACTTCAGTAAAGCTTTCGATACTGTTCCACATAGAAGATTGATTAATAAGCTGTGTAGGCTCGGGGTGGGTCAGAAGTTGGTCAACTGTGTGGCAAGCTGGTTGGCAGGCAGAAAACAGAGAGTGGTGGTAAACGGTATACAGTCAGAAGGGATGCAGGTCACAAGTGGGGTACCTCATGGATCAGTCCTGGGGCCAGTCCTCTTCAATATCTTCATCAGTGACATTGCAGATGGACTGGAGGGTAAGGTTTGTCTGTTTGCAGATGACACCAAGATCTGCAATACAGTAGATGATCCAGATGGGGTGGGCAGAATGAGAAGAGATCTGGATAAACTAGCAAAATGGTCGGAAGAGTGGCAGCTGGAGTTTAATGCAAAGAAGTGCAAGATCATGCACATAGGGAAGAGAAACCCTGAAGCCACCTATAGGCTGGGAGGGGAGTTGCTGGCAGTCACAAGGGAAGAAAGAGACTTCAGCACAGGGGTCAGTCTTAACCTTTTTTTTGCACTAGCCAGCAGGGCAAGTTGATTTAAAATTGCACTAGCCTGCAGATGGTTGCACTAGCCATTAATTATAATGGTAAATTTTGCTCACTTATATAGAAAGCAATGCAAGCAAAGCCAATAAATACTCTGATTATTGCACATTTATCCTGCTCCCACATTGCTTCCAGCTCCCCAAAAGAAAAAATAAGACTGCAATGCCATCCATCACAGACAGTGAGCCCCCACCATTGTTTTATACCATGGCCTCCTCTCTTCCTTTTTCTGCCCCCCCTACACACACACACACACACCCACCCAACAGAGAGAGGATATCACAACAGCAAATGTTCAATCAAGCAGTCCTAGCACTGCACATACAATAGCTGGCATTATCATGCACCTCACCACACTATCACCACCACCCACAGGGCAATGAACAGAGTCAGGCAGAGAAAGACACTCACAGTCCCCACCCTATAGTCAACTGGATATCTGCACTTATGGAAGTTTTTGTACAGTCTCAAGTGAGCCAGAAGCACATCTAAGATTCCTTTTGGGTGCGAGCTAGACAAACCTAAGGGGCTTGGGAATTAGAAAAGTATGACATTTTTATTTGTAAAAGCATTGATTGTAATATGCTCTGCCCCAACAATAACAGATTTTTCTTTAACATTGTCCTTTCATCAGCCCAGGGGAAACAGTACATAGGCATAACACAATATCATTTCTATTTCTGTATAGAATTATCTATGCACCCTAGGAACGCTTATTTAAGGTTACAAATTATGTATTTTATCGAGGTTTATTGTTGTACCATACATGATCCAGAGCTCTATTTTTAGGCTGAAAGGACATGCTGAGTGGGATATGGGTGGAATTGTATGGATGGTGATGGCTGGCATGGTCCATTTAGAACAGCTGGGGACCCCCTACACTTGTCAGTAATGGCAGCTATGGATCTATGGATGGTCACTTCAGAGTCTGGTCTGCACTGGTGTCCAGGGAAAGAACAGAGCTGAGAGATTTAGGAGAGGGAAGTTATGGTGAGGCTGGGATAAAACCCACCTCCTGCAGGGCCGATCCTGTATACCTCTTTACATTTTGTCACTGAAATGTTGGATACAAACACTCAAAATTTAGTGAAATGAGGGGCACTGATCTTAATAATATTGTACAAATTGTTAGACTTTAGGCGCTTTTATACACAGGCGAGTACAACGGAATGGCCGTTACCAGTGTGCCACCGTTCTACTCTGTTCTGTTTGTGGTTCACTTTACATGCAGAGGGTATTCCGGCAACCCCCTCATCTCCGTTTTCTGTATTTGTGTTTTGGCTCCCCCATGGAGTGTGGTGTTCTATGGCTGTTTTTTTACTTCTGCCGGAAAGGCTGTTTTACACAGCCAGATGAAACGGATCACAAAGGGACGAACCGGGGAAGGAAGAGATTGCGGTTCGGGTGAACGTTCACCGGTGTAATGGAACAGATGCATTTTACACACAGGGGATGTAATGATATACTGTTTCCGTAACAGTTATTCTGTTACAGAAACCTGTGTGTAAAAGCGCCTATAGACACATTCAGAAAACTGGAACCTTGTGACTTAACAGCACTCTACCCTTGATCACACCCTGGGACACTAGCTGAAAGTCTTAACAGTGGAGTGATAATGACTCACATTGAGTCATTTGTGGGATCCCTCTCTTGAACTACTAGATAATCAGGGACACTGGTTTACCGGGATTGAGAAAGGGCATATTCCGTTTTGCACATTGTAAAAAACGATATTGTCACCGGTGTCTGCTAAGCCAAAATCCGGTTTTACTGGTGTTTGGTTTTGTGTATTTTATTTAACAATGTTTAACTCTGCTAACATGCATTTTAGCAATTTTGACCTCCACTATTACACATCCTTCCATCCTTGTACCAATTTAAAGTTATTTTAGGTACAAGATGTGATTGCAGCAGCAACACTACAGCCCCTGTCCCTAAGATGTGCTGGAAGCAGCACTATGGCCCTCTTCCCTCTGGTGTGACAGAAGCAGCAGCACTATGGCCCCCATCCCTTTAGGTGTGATGGCAGCAGTACTATGGTCATCATTCCTCATGTGTGATGGCAATATCAGCACTATGGCCCCCATCCCTCAGGTGGGATGGCAGCAAGCCTACATTCTCCATTCACCAGTGGTATGGCAGAAGCACTACAGCACCCACCCCTTCAATGTGATGGCAGTAGCAACAATGCAGTACATATCCCTCTGGGGTGATGGCAGTAGTGACAGTACTATGATCTCCTTTCTACACTCACACCCCACATGCACAAGTTACAAATGACTTGGACTCTTTGCTTGTTAGAACTCAGGTGTGAATTAATCTGAACCATGACAGCTAAGGTAGACTACCTTTGTTTTTTCCTATCTATAATTTAACTGCCTGAATTGGATATCTGCCTATGACACTGCTGACCAGGGTTAGGGAACAGACTTGGGTGTTGGAGGCCAGCTGGTGGGTGAAGGCTTGAGGTCCAATGACCACTCCCTCTCCTGAGAGGGAGGGTGGGTTCATGGCTCAGCATTTGCTGGCCCATGGTGGAGGCCAGAGACACAACAACACGCCAGTCCTCACTGCAGGAGGAGTGTGACGGATGTTGGCTTGTGCCTTGACATCATGTAGCCTGTCACGCTCCCAAGAAAATGGGAAAACACCCACTGGCCAACCAAAGGATGGCTGCTGGTCCCGCCATACACCAGAAGCCCCAGACATGTGTCCGCTCTGACCGACATGCCCAGGATACACAGGAAGCTCTTGGGGGCAATTCTCTCCCTGGTAGCTCCCACAGGGTAGGGGCCCACCAATGAAGGGTTACTTTGGGTTACCTGGTAGCACAGCAGTAAGGGTCAGTGGATAATGGTTAGGACTCAGCAGTGGTGGTAGAGGGCCTTGCAGGCCTGAAGGAGTGGATGGCCAGGGGTAGGAGCAGCAAAAACTGCTTGAATTTGCTTTTGAAATAAAGTGTTTTCACCTAAAAAATTCACAAGTGATTAGTGGAGGACCTTCAAATGGATTCATGCATCTCCCAGACATGTGGATGCTTTTTTTTTCTACTTGGTGTCCATGAAAAGGGTATCTCCCAGTTTTCATGTCTTTGTTCAGATGTGAATTGAGCACTACTCTGCCCACCAGCATCATACAGCCCCTGGGGTCTTACCTTGTTAAGTACTCTTAAATACTTAACATTTGCTTTTTGTTGAAGCAGTCTATCAGAAAACATTTTGTTGTCACAGAGACAGAACCAGCAGGTGGGAGAAAAGGTGCAAATGATCCAATTCACCTAAATGGGGTGCTAACTGTGAAGTCTTTTCATAAGTAGTAAGGCAGTTTCTTCTTTGTGAACATACTTTCATTCAGACTAGTTTTCATTCAAACAACTGAGGATTTTGGATGTCCCTACTGATTATAAATTTGAATAAGTTAATTGGTAATAGTGGTCCTTCGTTTAGCAATCTACAACCTAGATGCTTATATGCAAAGAATACAATAAAAATCTGACTAAAATCTAAAAACAAGCTTTATAAATGTATCTGAATATTTATCTTTACCTACACAAAATCATTGCAGCCCAAGTAAAACTCAAGTAAACTACATGGTACCTGACTACTATTCTATGATGTAGTAAACATATATTGGTATTTTTTTTTTATATTCTTTGTAAAGCATGTAAGGCCCACTAGGCAGAACTGTCTGTTTTAAGGAGTGACCTAGAAGCACTTGGGAGGTTAAGTGACTTGCTTGGATGCCAGTGGAGGTTGTGGGACTCAAACCCAAGTCTGCTGGATGTACCCAGTTCAATCACCGTTTGTTACTCTAACCACTAGGCATGGGTGGTTAAACTGAATGGCTGATTACAACAAAGCAGTGCAGATGATTTCTTTACTGTTTTTATAGGCAGCAAAGCAGAACAATGCAAAGCACAGCAGCATTCATTTTAAGATGCTGAAATCTGGTCGGCCTGCTGGCACTGCAGTAGCACTATTGTTTGCAATGCCAGTGACCAAGGGTCAGAAGCAAACTTGGGTTGCTGGAGGTCTGGCCAGGGAGTAGGATTGAGCACCTGGGGACTGCCTCCTCCTCCGGGAGGGTGAGCTGCAGGTCCTGCTTTAGCACCACCAGTGTGACCACGGGTGGTGGTGCAATGGTGCTGCAGAGTGATCAGGAGGGGAGGACGCTAGCCAGGATCTGGAGCAGTGACATGTCTCTATGTGACCTACCTCCTTGGATCTCTAGTGCCGGTGCCCTCAGGGACAGAGACCAGAAAACCAGGAACAATCACCCCGCATTGGCCACTGGCAGAAGGGACCCAGGTGCCCCAGACTTGATAACTATGAGGGACCCACTGGGCTGCCCAACACACACTAAGGGAGTGTGGAGGGGTGAACTAGGGTCCCCTCCCTTCCAACCCAGGCAGGATGGGGCAGGCCCACAGGAGCTCCTGAGCATTACCTGGGGGTGAAGTAGAGGATACCGATGCTGTGAGAAGGGGACATCGAAAGAGAAAATAAAAAAAAATTAAAAAGATACTGAAATCTTAGAGATTCCATGCAGTGACATACAATTTCCATGAGTCACCGGTACAGGAATTCAAAATCCTCAAACCAAGCAGGATTCCGTGATTGTTACCGGTGTTACCGGTAAAAGTGGAAAACCAGGGTCCCTGTAGATAATTGCAGCTCTTAATGAGCTGTTAATCACACCTGGCCATCTGGAACATTGAGAGAGATTGGCATGAGGACTAGAGAATGTTAAAGTAGAGAAGTAGAGACTTTTTTTAACTGCATTAACAGTCATGAAAATCTGCACAGATCAAGCAGGGTAAGTAGACAGTTAGCTGCACTAGCCCTGGTCAATTTACAGTAGTGTTTGGGCTAGTAAAACAATGTTAAGATTGACCCCTGCTTGGGCATCATCATCACCAATGACCTGAAATCATCCAAGCAGACCACTAAAGCAGTAGGAAAGACTAGGGGGATGTTGAAGTGTATTAGTAGGGGTATCACAAGTCGGAAGAGGGAGGTAATAATCCCTCTTTACAAGACATTAGTTAAGCCCCATCTGGGAGTACTGCATGCAGTACTGGAGGCTACACCTTCACAAGG
This sequence comes from Neoceratodus forsteri, assembly GCA_016271365.2. Taxonomy (NCBI): domain Eukaryota; kingdom Metazoa; phylum Chordata; order Ceratodontiformes; family Ceratodontidae; genus Neoceratodus; species Neoceratodus forsteri. The sequence continues at coordinate 27,313,995 of JADMNL010000027.1, forward strand.
ACACTAACCAAATTGAGGCAGTCCAGAGAAGGGCAACCAAAATGGTGCAGGGACTGCATCAGAAAACATATGAGGACAGATTAACGGAGCTCAATATATACACCCTAGAGCAATAGTTCTCCAACTTTGTCACAGTGAGCCTCCCCAAATCCATGGAAAATATTTTTAGCCTCCCCCAAAAACTGAAATAATCTTGGGCCTCCCCAATGAAAATAAACATACTGTACTTTGCACAGTACACCATGAATAAATTGAAACCCCTTTAAGTACTTGGCTCATATTCAGTTCTTTGTCTTATTCTGATGTGTAACCTTTGGAAAAGAGCACCTGTGCTCAAAGGTGTTATCTGAATGACAAATAAAATAAACAAATATTATTCTGCTTATTGTAACCCCACCACACACACACACACACAGGCCAACCTACATACTCTACTATTTTCATTCTTGAATCATTGTTACCCCTTGTTGCAGTACCTTCATGGGTCAGACTACTTTCTCTGTTTCCTCTCTATATGAAATAACCTTCCTACGTACTTTGCCTCTCCCAATCCTTCCCTGCTCCTAAGCAACTTCTCAGGGATTACTTTGCTCCTTCCTACTATTGCACTTAGCACGTCTATGCTTAACACTTATGTTGGGGCTGTTCTGCCATCAGTCTACAAATTGATCAATTACCACCTCTCATTATTAGTTTATTGTTCATATTTCTTTGCACTATTGTTCATTGTGTATTTCCTGATTGTTTTGCAGTTACCTTTTGAAATGTATTCACTCCCTGCCTTGGCTCATTCACCTTCCCTTGTCACCTATTAGTAAATAAATACATTAAATTCACCTACTATTATCCTCTTTCAGTTTGCATCATCGCTTCATACAAAATACATAAAACTCAAAATTTAAATACAGTTCTTTTTCAGACTTGCTTGAGCCTCCCCTTGAACAGGTTGGAGCCTCTTCAGGGAGGCTGGCCTCACCATTTGAGCACCCCTGCCCTACAGCAAAGGAGGGAGAGAGGTGATATGTTCGAAATGAGAAAAAGACCGAGGTAGAAAGGTCAGTTGGGGATGCTGCAACAGAAGGTAAAGCCATCAAGAAGTGGAAAGCAATGAGTACCAATGCCCGTAGTCTAAATAACAAGCTTCCTGAATTAGTGGCCTTGATGAAGGAGGAACATCTGGATATCGTGGCAGTCACAGAAATGTGGTTCACACAAAACCATGACTGGGACGTAAACATACCAGGATACACTATCTACAGGAGGGACAGAGAGGGTAAAAGAGGAGGAGGAGTAGCTCTTTACATAAGGGAAGGAATCAAAGCAACAGAACAAAAGGGAAAACAGGGATGAGAAAAGCACTGTGGGTAAATTTGAGACCGCAATGGCACCACAATCCGCATAGGGGTTAGATACAGACTTCCTTCTCAGGGGAGGAAATAGACAAGGAAATGATAGAAAGTATACTTAGTATAGCAGAAAAAGGAGATATTGCTGATGGGCGATCTGAATATGCCAGATGTTAACTGGAGTGCAGTTGCGCAGCCACTTCAAGAGTGGGTTATTCTAGATGCCCAGGGGCATGCCTTAGACAACTAGTATTGGAGCCCACCTGAGAGGGAGCAATCTTAGACCTGGTTCTCTCAAATGGAGATGAAGAGAGGATCACAGATGTAGAAGTGGGTAGCCATCTGGGAACTAGCACCACTCAACAGTATGATTCACAATAAACACAGCAATAGAGTCAAGCTTCACAAAGGCAAAGGTACTGGACTTTAGGAGGGCTGACTTTGCTAAAATGGGTGAGTGCCTAAGGAATGCACTAGCAAATGGGCAGGAAGGAGGGGTGGAAGAACAATGGGGAATAATAAAAACTGCCATCACAGAGGTAACAAGCCTCTGTGTGAAGCAAATAAACAAAACTAAACGATGTAAGAAACCACTATGGTTCTCAAAGGAAGTGGCAGTGAAGGTTCAAGAGAAAAAGAAAGCTTTCAGGAAGTACAATGAATCACAGAAGGAGCAAGACAGAGAACTGTATCAGTTAAAGCAGAAGGAAGCTGGGAAGGCAGTCAGAACAGCAAAGGCCCAAACCGAGGAAAAGATAGCCAGCTCAGTTAAGAAGGGGATAAAACCTTTATAGGTATGTCAGGGAGCGATAAAACCAAGGGAGGAGGTGAGGCTTAATAAAGGGGTGGGCAGAGGTGACTGTGAAAAGGCAGAGATACTAAACAAATATTTTTGCTCTGTATTTACAAAGGAAGAGGGGGAGGTACCTAAAACAAACAGTAGAAACACTCTAGATACAGAAGTTGATATCAGCCCATTTACAGAAGAAAGGGTTATGAAAGAACTCTTAAAACTGAAGGTGGACAAAGCAATGGGGCCTGATGGGATTCATCTCAGAATTCTAAAAGAACTAAGGGTAGAATTAGTGACACCACTGACTACCCTGTTTAACAAATCATGGGAGGATGGGGTGGTACCTGAGGACTGGAGGAGGGCAGACGTGATTCCTCTTCAAAAAAGTGGGAGCAAGGCAGAAGCAGGAAACTACAGACCTGTTAGTTTAACCTCAGTGGTAGGGAAAATGATGGAATCACTTCTGAAGGAAAGAATTGTCGAGTATCTAGAGGCCAGAGGGGCACAGGACCCAAGGCAGCGTGGATTCACAGCAGGAAGGTCATGCCAGACAAATCTGATTGATTTCTTTGACTGGGTGACCAAAGTAGTAGATCAGGGAGGGGCTGTGGACATGGCCTACCTAGACTTTAGCAAGGCATTTGACACAGTCCCACACAAAAGATTAATATACAAGTTAGCTAGCCTGGGAGTGGGTCCCAAGATGACAGCCTGGGTAAAAATTGGCTGGAGAATAGGACACAGAGAGTAATAGTAAATGGAATCCACTCTGAAGAAAGGGGTTACTAGTGGGGTACCGTAGGGTTCAGTATTAGGATCGTCCTCTTCAATGTCTTTATAGGACATTGCAGAGGACTGAAGGAAAAGTATGTCTCTTTGCAGATGACACAAAGATCTGCAACAGAGTTGATGCACAAGGTGGGGTGGAAAGGATGAAAAGGGACTTGGCAAGGTTAGAGGAATGGTCAAATGTATGGCAGCTTAGATTCAATGCTAAGAAGTAGGTAATGCACCTGGGAAACAAAACCCAGGGAAGAATACACAATGGGGGTGAGATACTAACAACAACAAAAATAGAAAGGGACCTGGGGTAGTCATATCAGATGACCTAAAGGTGGGCAAGCAATATGAGAGGGCAGCAAGGAGGGTTGGGGGATACTGGGATGCACTAGGGAGAGGCATCACCAGTAGAAAACAGTTATTATCTCTCTGTACAGACAGCTGGTCAGACCCCATCTGGAGTACTGCGTGCGAGTTCTAGAGACCCAGTCTTCGCAAAGACATAGACAGGATGGAAGCTGTCCAGAGGAGGGCAACTAAAATGGTGCAGGGTCTGCACCGGAAGACATATGAGAGAGACTTAAGGAGCTTAATATGTATAGCCCTCGAGGAAAGGAGGAGAGGGGACATGATAGAAACTTACAAGTACCTCAAGGAATCAACAAAGTCCAAGAGCGTAGCATCTTTCAAAAAAGAGGGGCAATTTGAAGATGCGGGGCTCAGAGGTAATTTAAGGAAGTATTTTTTCACAGAGAGGGTTGTAGATGCATGGAACGGGCTCGAGGAGGTTGTGAGTCAAAACTGGTGGAATTCAAGCATGCATGGGACAGTCATAAGGCAATTTAGGGGTGGGGTGGGGTAGAAGAAGTAGGCTGCTGGTTAACTAGGATCTGCAGCTTATCCAGTAGGCAGGGAAATGGGCAGACTGGGTGGGCCAAGCGGCCCTTATCTGCCATCAAATTCTATGTTTCTATGTAACATTCAAACACCTTAAGGGCATTAACAAGGTGAAAGAGTCTAACATGTTTCAATATAAGAAAAATAGCAGGACAGGAGGACACAGCATGAGATTAGAGGGAGGCCGCTTAAGGGGTAATGTGAGGAAGTTCTTTTTCACAGAAAGGGTGGTGGATGCATGGAATGGCCTACCTCAGGAAGTGGTGGATACGAATACAGTGCATGGTTTCAAACAGGCATGGGATAGGCATAAGGGGGCAATACAGATGAGTATGAATAGATAGGCCATTGACAGAGCAAAGGCCGATGGCACATTTATAAGGTAGAAAAAGAAATGTGCAGACTAGATGGGCCTTACGGTCCTTATCTGCCACCAACTTCTATGTTTCTATTGCTACTGTCTCTTTAATGAGCCCCCCGTTGCCACCTTTACAGCGCAACACTGCAGTACTTCTCTGTGTGCTAGTCTGGCTTTCATTTACATTTACAAAAAAAGCAAAGAGCACACATTTGATACAATGAGTTGCACTATAAATCAAACTGACATGATTCAACCAGTTGTAGTGATTTCATTACTCGACCATTCTCTCCCCAGAGCTCCACTCCACTTGACTACTAATTGACTTCTGTCACTGGGAAGTGAACAGTCCTGTTCAAAGGACCAGATTCATTTAAAAAGGATCAAAGTGTGTATAATGGAACCTCCCCCTTGCCACTGACCCATGTCACACTCTTTGAACAGGGCAACCAGTTGGAAACTGTCTACGCGGTGGTTGGAAGTTCATGTAAATAACTCTAGTCAGTGGACGCTCCAGACATGTAGCACATCAATGGAACCACGAAAGCTTCCAAGGTTTGAGTTTAGCTATTTGAAATGAAGATTGATGTTATGGAAACCCTTCATCAACCTGCATGTCCCACAAAGCACTGCTTCTAAAAACTGTCTTAAATTTTACATTAATTTTACAAAAGTGTACCTTACTGTTTTGATAATTGTTCTTTTCTGGAGATATTTACTGATAGACATATGTATTGTATCATTAAAATTGAATATATTACTGCTGATGTTTTATTGTTTGTATTTCTGAAATTTCAATAAAAACTATAATGGAAGAAGATTTGTGTGAACCTTCCTCCATCCTTTACATACATACAGTACATAGATACACAGAATGCAACAGCAGAAAGAGCTGCTGGGCCCACCCAGTCTGACTAATTGTGTGTTTTGGTTTTGCAGACCCTACTTAATCCACGCCGCAGTCTCTTCTCCCTTCTACCCTACCCCCACAATTCCCTTGTGCCTATCCCAGATATTTTTTAAGCCAATTACTGTTTTTTTCCCCACTACCAACACTGGAAGGCTATTCCAGGTATTCACCACCCTTTCTGTGAAAAAGTACTTTCTCACTCCCCTCCTGAATTTACCCCCAGCTTCATACATTGTCCCCCCTTGTTACAGATCACCATTTTCTCTCTGAAAGATTCTCTCCTCCTGTACCTTATCAACTCCCGTAAGGTATTTAAAAGTTTCTATCATATCCACCCTCTCCCTCCTCTCCTCCACGGTGTACATATTTCACTCCTTTAACCTTTTCTTGTAGGGCTTTTATTGCAGACCCTGTACCATTTTGGTAGCTCTTTATTTTTTAGGGCTGGTCTGCATAACAAACCAGCTCCTACTGGGATAAAGTTAGGAAGTGTTTTGCAGCTGTCCCATTGAAATGCATTGGAGGACTGGGACATGCTTTTTTATGGCTCTCAGTGGGTGAGTGTGTGCCTTTCCATTGCTCCTTGCAGCTGTCTGTAACCATGGGTGTAGGCAGGCATACTCCAAGCACTCCATGGTGTGCAATTCTATTTGGGGGGGGGGGGGGTAGCAAATGGGCTCTGAACTGCTTCCTTTTTCCATGAAAACTAACAAAGAAAATACTGAACCTTTCTGTAATTTTATTCATAGGAGTCAAAACTAGAAGGACTAGTCACTAATACTCTTTGCATCCCAAGGACAATGCAACTTTACAGGCTCTGGGCTGGTATGTGGATGTCTTAGGGAACAATGCATGGCATTTGTATTTACCCATGCATGGCAACAACCATTGTCATGAGATACAAAAGTTGTATTTATTGTGCCAAATGAGGCAACAAACACGGCCCTGGTGTACATTTGTATATTGTCTGGCTACACGCCAGAGGTAGCTCACCCTAACAGGGGCAGTGAGTCCACTTGGGTGCAGATCTGAAATCCCTGGCTACACTCCTGTCTGTAACACACTTGTAGCTTACTGTTGGCTGAAAGGAGAAGAGTGCATGAGAACCTGTTGAGCAAGTGGTACTACTCACATGAAAATGCAGCTGACCTAGGTGATAAACTGAAGAAGTCCTTGGGCTGATTACCCTAGCTCCCAACCCCCCACTCTGCAATGACAAGAATGATAATAAATGAGCTCAGAGTAGCAGCAATAATTACCTGTCTGCACAACTTCATGAAAGGAAAGCTAACCTTTATTTTTTTGGGAAAAAATTACATTTCATATATAAAACTGAGAGTTTTCAGGCTACTAAATTATTGTAATGCAAAAAAACAAAGAACGTCATAGCTGTTGCATGCTTTAATGCTTCTGGGAACTAGGAACTATCTCTCCTAACCTTTCTGTATAATGAAAAAACAGCTGAGTTTTTAGTCAGCTGAGTAGCCTGGCCAAGGACTGGGAAAACTAAGGGGAGAGAGAACAGTTGCTGAAGCAAGAGGGGGGCCAGGGTGGGGCAATGTGTAAATCTTCACTTAACCAACATGAGTTTCACACACACTTTGTCCCAAAATGCTTTACAAAGTACAGGGGTTCCATTCTAGTAGTGCAGGGAATGTAAAATAGATTTTCTGGTGCCCAACCTGGCCGGACAGATTGAAAAAAATCTGGCCCCCTGGTGAGCAGCCCAGTCCATCAATGACCAAAAAAAAATTTGCCCCCCCCCAACAACCTGACAGGTCCAGTGCCAACCTGACTCACCAGGAAATAAAAACATATCTGGTTCTCTCCTCCTTCCAACTACCTGACTAGTCCAATATCCAATCCTGCCCAACGGGGGAAAAAGAAGTCCCTCTCTCCCAAAATACTTGATGGGTCTGGTATGCAATCCAGCCTGTCAGTGAATAAAAAAAGATACCCCCCCCCCACCAACGACCTGAAGGATCTAGTGCCCAAAGTGGCCTGTCATGGAAAAAAAACATCTTTCTCCATTTCTCAAACTACCTGACAGATCCAGTGCCCAACCCAACCTATCGGAGAATAAAAACAAACTGTCCCTCTCCCTCAACACCCCAAGAGGTCTGATGCCCAATCTGGCCTGCCAAGGAATAAAAAACAATAACTCCCCCCACTCCAACAACCTGACAGTCCTGTGTTCAACCAGACCAGGCCCATCAGGGAATAAAAAAAGGAAAAGACCCTCCCTCCAACAACCTAACAGGTCCAATGTTCAACTCCGACTGGCGGTGAATAAAAGAAATCTGTCCATCTTCCCCCAACCACCTTACCACTTTGGTGCCCAACCTGACTCATCAAGGAATAAAAAAATCTGCCCTTTCCCTCCCACTACCTGATGGGTTCCATGCCCAAACTGGTCTGTGTATTAAGCCAAACAGAGAAACAGAGCAGCAGCAGCAAAGCGATGAGCGGAACGAGCAAAATCAGGTTAGTAATAGACTGATTTCCCCATGCACATCCACTCAGGTCACAGTGAGGGGCACAACACTGCACAGGAGGCTTGGGGCTGCTGCCGCACTACTGCTGCCCACCGCCTGTTCAGGCATCTCCAGCTCCGCTGACCCACAGCACACTAACATGGGAGACTGTACCGATGGGGGAATTGATGGCACACACTTCCGAGACTATAACCCAAGTGCCAGGGATCTTGCCCCGCCACCCAACTCTCTCTCTCTCGCTCTTTCCTTTTCTTGGACCTCACTCTTAGCTCTGCACTCTTCTCAATACGCACATAGGGATCACACTGCCATGCACACTCCAACTGAGCCTGCTGCACGGCGGAATAGTCTGGTGCCCAGCCTGTCCCATCAGTGAAAAAAGCAAAATCTATCCCCTTCCCGCAAACTAACGAATGGGTCAAGTGCCCAGATCAGCAGGGAATAAAAACAAGTCTGGCCTCGCGTCTAACTACGTAATGAGTGCAGTGCCTAACACAATCTGTTAGAGATAAAAAAAAAATCTGACTCTGTCATGCTCTTAAGGTGCCTCACTCACCAAACTACAGAAAGAACAAAAAAAGCAAGCACACATAAGCTATAACGTACAAAAATGTATTGACTTACACACAGGTTCAAGTGCAAAGGAGGTCAGTACAGGCAAAAGACCATGGATGCCAGATGCCCTAATCTATTCGGTACTTACATCTTCCTCGGGGATGGAGTCACCTCCCTACTCAACGTAAAGCGCTGAAATAAGCGTATCCCATAAATATTCATTATGCAATTTAAAGACCTACCACATATTATTGTGTTGTGTATCAGATATGCCTCTGCCCTGTAGTTGTGCCAGACGTAATCCTCCACCCAACTACGCAACGAGTCCAGGGCCAAACCACGACCAACAGCGAATAAAAAAAATCTACTCCCTTCCCTCAACAGCCTGACAAATCCCAAGCCCAACCCAGCCTGCTCAGGGAATAAAAAAAAAATCTGTCTCTCGCTCCAAAACTACCTGACAGGTCTGATGCCCAACCTTGCGCTAAAGGGAATAAAAAGACATCTGGCCTCTCCACCCAACTACCTTACAGGTCCAGTGCCAAACCTGGCCTCTCAGGGAGTAAAAAAAATGGGGCCCTCTCCCCCAACTAGCTGATGGCCCCAGTGTTGAACCTGGACCATCAGAGAATAAAAAGGATGATAAAAAAAGGTGATGTAGAGTGGGGAATATAAGTAAGATGTAAGGGGGGATGAAACTAATAGCCTGGTGTTGGGTGAACTTAAACCACTGCGTACAGTGTAAGGAGCACTACTGAAAAGCAGTGCTGTTGTGTCAAAACTCTTCCTGTAGGCACTTTATATAAAAAATCTGTAAAACCGACGTTGGATGAGGTCCACATATAACTACATTTATAACAGTGAGACAGTAAGGCCCGCTACAAAAATAAAGACAAGATTAAAAAAAAAGCAACATCATCCTTGTTGGCACCAGCCAAATCTTGTTTTTACTATTTATCTCCCCCACTGCCTAACATCAGTTTGACCCCCCCAGCCCTATCCCCACTTTCTCTGGGACTTACCTCCATCCCCCATGGCAGGTTGTCAGAGGTGAGGTAGGTGCTTCTCCAGAGACCGAATCCAGTAGCTGTCTCAGTCAATGGACTGGGGCCTGAGGTCACCAGGCATCATTTAGTGAAACACCAGCATTCTCTCCTCCAATGTTCTCCACTTTGAGGGACGGCGGTGCAATGTGTCTCCAATGCACACACAACAGGCATGCACAGAGATAAGCCACTTCTCCCCCTCCTCTTGTCAAGCTGCAGGCACCTAACGTGCTAGGAGGTGCTCCCACAGCTGACCAGTGGCAATTATCTGTGCCAGAGGGGGCAACTGTCCACTGGGACACTCATACCTCATCTTCCCATCAGACTCTCTTGCAGCCTGGATTCATTCCTAAATACAGGCCGCCATTATACATACGTTGACCCTTTTGGAATGAGGAACGGGACCACTAAGTTCCCAGTGACAAAAGTCGATTAGTAGTCAAGTGGAGTGGAGCTCTGGGGAGAGCACGGTGGAGTAATGAAATCACAACTGGCTGAGTTATGTCAGTTTGATTTATTGTGCAGCTCATTCTATCAAATGTGTGCTTTTTGCTTTTGTCGTAAATGTAAATGGCAGGCCAGCTGAACTTTCCTCAATCTTGAATTCTACTCATGAACAATTTGAATAGGTTCTTATCACCTTCTCACCAAAATCTGAATAGGTTCCTGTTTGATTAGTGGCCGAGTAGGTGACAAGGACCTATTCAGGTTACACAAAAGACACTGAGGCAGTAGAGAGGCTGCAACAGAGGGCCACAAAAATGACCAGGGAGATGAAGGACAAAAGCCAGGAGGAGAGGCTGGAGGCCCATCAATAGGGTCACCGTGAAGAAAAGGAGGCTGAGGGAGGACACTGTTTCAGTGTCCTGCATGCTGACATTGACAAGGTCAGACAGATGGAAATGTCTGATATGAGGCGCCCCAGCAGGATGTGGGGAGACACCCTGAAGCTCAGAGGTGGTAAATTCGGGGATAAGCCGGGAAGCACTTATTCTCTGAGAGGGTGGTGAACTTATAGCACAGCTTACCAGTGGAGACAGTGGACATGAAGGCAGTATAGACCCTCAAGGTAACACTGAGTTGCACGATTGCTAAGCCCTGCAGAATACTACACCACCAATCCACCAAGGTTCCAGGGACTTTGTGCTCTAATTTTTCATTTACTTACTTTGTACACTTTGCACTTCAGTACTAACAGATGCATTAGCCTAAGTTTTTTGTAATATACTGTATATCCAATAAAAGGTACCAAACTATATCACTCTATAAGGGATTTAAAACACTAATCCCCCCCCCACCCCGTTCACTATTGTGAGGTGTGACAACATGAAATGGGATAAAACCAGTTGTCCCATTGTGCCACTACCCACCAAGACTATACACAGAGTAACTTGCACCAGTGAGGAAACCCCTTATGACAAAGACACAAACGTAGATTGCAAAACCACATAACAGAGGGTGCAAATGAGGTTTGCATGCACACACTAAGATTCTGCATAATGCCTGTGACTGGGTTAAAGAATGACACTGGCACAATTTGCAAGTTGGTTAGTCCAGTTATATTTTGGGTCCTGCACAGACGTTTTCCCTTCTGTAATCTACCCTTGTGATTAGGCCTCTGGTGGGTCAGTGGTTCCACCTCAAGTGGCACAATGGCCCTACACCCTGGTGGTCAAGTACACACCCACCCCCATTCCCCAGCATTTTGGGAGTCCCTGGTGTCCACAAAGAGTCTCCTCTCAAGCTCCCTAGTCCCCATGTACCTGATGGTCTGGTGGCATGGCCCCCCAAGGTGTAGCATTGACTTGTCACAGCTCTGAACACCCACTACAACCTGGTCTCAACAGAAAGTGATGTTGGAGGGCTACAGGAAGCTGCAACCAGGGTAATGCTAAAGGGTTGCAGGAGACTGCAACCAGTATAATTCTGGGGGAGTGCAGGAGGTTGTGATTAGGGTACTGCTTGCAAGAGGCTGTGACCAGGGTAATGCTGAAGGATTGCAGGAGGCTGCAACCAGGCAATGCTGGGGCGCTGCAGGAAGCTGTAACCAGGCAATGCTGGGGCGTTGCAGTATGAACAGGCAATGCTGGGGTGTTGCTGGAAGCTGTAACCAAGCAATGCTGGGGCACTGCAAGAAGCTTCAACCAGGCAATGCTGGGGTGTTGCAGGAAGCTTCAACCAGGCAATGCTGGGGCGTTGCAGAAAGCTGTAACCAGGCAATGCTGGGGTGTTGCAGGAAGCTTCAACCAGGCAATGCTGGGGCATTGCAGGAAGCTGTAACCAGGCAATGCTGGGGCATTGCAGGAAGCTTCAACCAGGCAATGCTGGGGCGTTGCAGGAAGCTTCAACCAGGCAATGCTGGGATGTTGCAGGAAGCTGTAACCAGGCAATGCTGGGGCATTGCAGGAAGCTTCAACCAGGCAATGCTGGGGCATTGCAGGAAACTGTAACCAGGCAATGCAAGAGCATTGCAGGAAGCTGTAACCAGGCAATGCTGGGGCGTTGCAGGAAGCTTCAACCAAGCAATGCTGGGGCATTGCAGGAAACTGTAACCAGGCAATGCTGGGGCACTGCAGGAAGCTTCAACCAGGCAATGCTGGGGCGTTGCAAGAAGCTTCAACCAGGCAATGCTGGGGCGTTGCAGGAAGTTGTAACCCGGATAACATAGAAACATAGACAATGATGGCCCAAAAAAGATCAATGACCCATCCAGTCTGCCCGAATTACGTATTTCATCCTGGTGCCTACTGTTCCTCCAGGGTCTTATCCCTCCTCATCCTCCTCCTTATACTCCACCCTGCTACTACTGCCCCGAGCAACCACTATAGCCTTCCATCTGTCCCAAGCTTGCTCAAAACCAGTAAGTGTTTTTGCACCCACCGCCTTGGCTGGGAGACTGTTCCATGGCTCCACTACCCTCTCTGTAAAATAGTGCTTCCTCTTGTCCCTCCTGAACCTCTCTCCTGTTACTTTCCACTTGTGCCCACATACCGTGAGCTAATATTCAAGCTAAATAGCTCCCTACAGTTCACCTTGGTAATTCCTTTTAGGAACTTAAAACTCTCTGTTATATCCTCCCTCTCCCTTCTGGTTTCTAGCGAGTACATGTACAGAGCATTGAGGTGCTCCTTATAAGACTTACCCTGCTGACCCTGAAACATTTTGTTACCCTGCACTGCACCATCCCCAGCCTATCACTGTCCTTCCTTAGATGAGGATTCCAGAACTGGGCACCGTACTCTTGGTGTGGCTTCAGTAAGGATCTAAATAGGGGAAGTATTACCTCTCCTTTCCTACTATTAATTCCCCTCCCAATACATCCCAGCATCCTATTTGCCCTGCCTTACTGCACTGACTCAATTGTTTTAGGGTGCCACTGATAACTTCGAGATCTTGTTCTTCAGCTGATGTACTGAGTTTCACCCATGTTGTGGGGCTGCAGGAGACTGTGACCAAGGTAATGCTGGGAGCTGCAGGAGGCTGTGACTAGGGCAGTTCTGGGGGGTTGCAGGAGGCTGTGACCAGGGTAATGTTGGGGGGTTGCTGGAGGCTGTGAAAGTGTAATGCTGGGGGTTGCAGGAGGCTGCAACCATGGTAATGCTGGGGGAGGGTGCAGTAGGCTGCAGCCAGAGTAATGCTGGGAGGAGGGGCTTCCAAGAAACTGCGATTAAGGTAATGCTGTGGGGGGATACAGAAGGCTGTGACCAGGATAATGCTGGGGGACTGCAGAGGGCAACCACCAGGGTAATTCTGGGAGGATGCAGGAATCTGCAACCAGAATAAGGCTGAGGGTTGCAGGAGGCTGCAATCAGGGCAAAGCTGGGGGTGCTGAGGGAGGCTGCAACCAGGTTAATGCTTGGGGCTGCAAGAGACTGTGATTAGGGTAATGCTTGGGGGATTACAGGAGGCTGCAGTTGGGATAATGCTGGTGGGTTGCAGGAGGCTGCAATTAGGGTAATGCTGGGGGCTGCAAGAGGCTGTGATTAGGGTAATGCTGGGGGTTGCAGGAGACCAATCAGGGTAATGCTTGGGGGCTGCAAAAGGCTGTGATTAGGGTAATGCTTGGGTGGGATTACAGGAGGCTGCAGTTGGGATAATGCTGGTGGGTTGCCGGAGGCTGCAATCAGGGTAATGCTGGGGGCTGCAAGAGGCTGTGATTAGAGTAATGCTGGAGGGTTGCAGGAGACCAATCAGGGTAATGCTGGGGGCTGCAAGAGGCTGCAATTAGAGTAATGCTGGAGGGTTGCAGGAGGCTGCAATATGAATAATGCTGGGGGGGTTGAAGGAGGCTTCGATTAGGATAATGCTGGGGGTTGCAGGAGGCTGCAATTAGGGTAATACTGGGGGGTTGCAGGAGGTTGCGATATGAATAATGCTGGGGTTGAAGGAGGCTGTGATTAGGGTAATGCTTGGGGGGGATTACAGGAGGCTGCAATTAGGGCAATGCTGGAGGGCTGCAAGAGGCTGAGACTAGAGTAATGCTGGGGGTTGCAGAAGGCAGAGATTAGGGTACAGTTTGGGAGATTTATGGTTGTTGGTCTTTTGGGAGGGTACCCCCATTATGCAGATATGTGTTACTTTCCATTGTAGCAGGCCATCTCATTTTTGGGGTGCTTCATGCTAGTGATGGCAAGAACACAACAGGTGTATAAATTGTTACATTATTAGAGCTGGAACAATTTAAAGCTGTCATTGTTATTGACCCAGTCCAGTGCCACAGTCGGCTGCTCTTAGATTATTATATCTCTACATACGAACATGCAAGGTGCTGTTAAATGAACTCCCAGGTTATATTACTGAACTCTTCCACCCATCTCACAGCAGCTATTCCCTCACAAGAAATAATTACATCCTATTGGACATCCGCAGGACATTCCATGCATCTTAGAAAATCCACAATCAGCCATGTTATTCCCACAGCATGGAACTCACCGCTGACCTTTTTAAAACTTACCTCACCACTGGTTAGCCTTAGTACCTTTAAGGCCCTCATTGAACAATTATGTACTGAGATCTGCTCCTAAGGATAAACTATGTTGAATTTACACTTGTCTTCCTCGATTTTTGGTCACTGTTTGTGTGGCGTTGCTCCCATTGAGTATACCTGACAGCTGTTTGAATTCTGTGAATTTACTTCTGTGTATACTATATGTAATTTGCTCTATATCTTCTGTATATCTTATATTGTATATCATTGCTTCCTGACTTATGTATGCTGTCCTACCCAGGATGACCTTGTAAATGAGCTTGCTCAATTGAGCCTTTTCTGGCTAAATGAAATGAATACAAGCTTTTGTCTAGTATTTCTGTAGAACTGCAAATTTTAAATCATGTAGTAATTAGCTCTATACTATCTAAGGAGGCAGTATAGTGCAGTGATCTAAGGCTCTGAGCTGCAAATCTGGTGATATCCAGCAGACCAAACCTGGGTTTGAATCCCACAGCTTCCACTTGCTTACTGTATAACCCTAAGCAAATCACTTAACCTCCTTGTGCTCCCAGGTCACTCCTGTAAAAAAGCCTTTAGCTTAGTGTGCTATACCAGGTTAAAAACAACTAAAAAATAAAAACTATCTGTACTTACAACCTGCTTTCACTCATGTTTGGGCACTGTTCACTTAAAGACAAGGGCATTTGTATTTAATTATACAATGGCAAGAAAGAATCCTGGACTCTGACTGGTCAGTGTGTGCCTGAAACAGTGATGTTATTACACAGTAACATCACTGTATTGTTTTATTGGAGCTTTCTATCACTGTTTTGTCTTCAGAAACCCCAAAAATCTACTAAAAACATTTTTTAATAGTTTTTTATTTTGTATAACATCAAGCGGTTGTATAATTGCAATAAGGCACTCCAAGATGTGTGTTATTGTGTAATAATGTCACTTCTGGGGTGGTGGAAGCACTCAGCTTCACTTCATGCTTCAACCCACCCCAAGAGTGATATTATTACACGATAACACACACCTTGGAGTGCCTTATTGCTTAAATATGCAATTGCTGCACCTATAAAATACATTTTGATACTAGCTGAACCCGCCTCCTGATGAAGCTATCTGCACAAAGTGCAGGGATTCAGTTAATTACATCCCGGGAGTATTTGACTTTCAAAAATTAGGCAAAAACCTTCCAAGATAAAAGGAAAGGAAGTCAATGACTTCCAAATGTAAAACAGACAAATTAGATTACATCCAAAACTGCAGGCATAGAAGTCAAGAAATGATGGAGTTTTCTGAAATAAATTGCATTTTTACCACTAATATTTATATTAACACCAATAAACGTGTCCTTCCTAAATTATTGACTTCCAAAATGTGGTATCTGGGAAGTATTTTGACCTCCAAAAAATTGCAATGACTTCCAGATCTCGATTCATGGAAGTTTAAGACTTCCATAAGAATAAATTAACTGAACCCCTGGCAAGGTGCGTAAGTTGGGGCTGTTGCTCACAAATAAATTATATATGTTTTCACCAACCAGTGGCACATGTGCTGTTGTTTTTTTTCTTGAACCTACAGAACCGCAGCACTTCTGGGGTGATAGTGTGCACACTTTCTGTTGCCTTGTTTGCAACAGAATAATGTTGGGGAGGGTTGTAGGAGGCTGTGACCAAGGTAATGCTGGGGGGTTCTGGAGGCTGTGACTAGGTAATTCTGAAGGAGGATTGCAAGACTATGCAGCTAGGGTAATGCTGGGGCTGTATTGCAGGAGGCTGCGATCAGTGTAATGCGAAGGGGTTACAGGAGGCTGCATCCAGAGTAATGCTGTGTGGGAGGGGGGCTGCAGGAGGCTGTGACCAGGGTAATGCTGGGGGGCTGGAGGAGGCTGCGAGGAGAGTAATTTGGGGGGCTACAGGAGGCTGAAACCAAGGTAATGCTCGGGAATTGCAGGAGGCTGTGATCAGGGTAATTCAGGGGGAGGTGCAGGAGGCTGTTACCAGTGATACTGGGGGTCTGCAGGAGTCAGTGATTAGGGTCATTCTGGGGAGAGGGGTGCAGGGGGTTGTGACCAGGGTAATGCTGTGGGGTTGCTGGAGGCTGTGACCAGGGTAATTCGAGGAGGGGTTGCAGGAGGCTGCAATCAGTGTAATTATGGGTGTGTGTGACCAGGTAATGCTGGGGATTACAGAAAGCTGCCATCAGGGTAATTCTCGGGGAGGTGAGGAGGTTGTGACCAGGGTAATCCTGGGTGTTGAAGTAATGCTTGAGGTGGGGGTTACAGGAGGCTGCAACCAGGGTAATGTTGATGAGGGGAAACTACAGAAGATTGTGACCAGGCATACAAGGGATGCCCCACTTTTTGGAATAAATCTGCCAGTTGTTGACACCCTTATTCCTGCACAGTTGTAATGTCATTTAAGACCCTGCTGGAAGAGTTTGCACCCCCCCCATTCATAATAGCAGGATGAGGCCACAAAGTCAACAGTGTCTAATAACAGTGCTAAGTTGTCACAGTGAACACTTAGTGCCATCACTTGTGACTGATACTGGGGTTACCGATAGGGTCAGTGGTCCAGAGTTCCAGGGGAAGGAAAAGGCTATATACCCATACACTATGCTGGCATGATTGTGAAGATGGTTAGTTGGGAAGGCTAAACAAGTAGAGGAAATTTTATTTATTTATTTGTTTACTGGATAGGTGCACTGATCCCACAGACCGTTTTCAGGTATGACCCAGGCCATGAAGATGGCACATATGAAAGGTGAGAATGCGGGTGACGACATAGCATGGGGGGAGGCCTTGACTGATTCAAAGGATATTGTAAGAAAGCAGACTCTTTCTTTTTAAATCTTTCTTGTAAAATGTTTTTGTGAAATAGTTTATTGTTTCTCCATATAATGAACATATTGAATGACATCCATATTAGGATAAATCCTCAGCAGCTCTCATCACCCTATCTAGTGAAGGATATTTAAAAGGAGAAAGGGTGAGGTTTCAGTCACCCATGTTTCAAACCTTAGTAGGAGAATCCCGAAATAACATTCCAGGCTTCACTCAGATTCCTATGGGCTCAGACCCATCACAGAACTGGGCAAGGTACAGTAATAATGTGTAGGATCTCTAGAAACATAGAAACATAGACTTTGACGGCAGATAAGGACCGCTTGGCCCACCTAGTCTGCCCATTTCCCTACCTACTGGATGAGCCGCAGATCCTAATTAACCAACAGCCTATTTCTTCCTACCCCCCACAAGAATTGCCTTATGTCTGTCCCATGCATTCTTGAATTCTCCCACCGTTTTAGACCTCACAGCCTCCTCAGGAAGGCTGTTCCATGCATCCACTACCCTCTCTGTGAAAAAATACTTCCTCACACCACCCCCCTCTATCTTTAAATTGTGTTCCCTTGTTCTTGCACGTCTCTTTTTCTGAAAGATGCTACCCTCTTGGACTTTGTTGATTCCACTGAGGTGCTTAAAAGTTTCTATCATGTCTCCCCTCTCCCTCCTTTCCTCAGTGGTATCTAGTTTAGGGACATGACTACTTGGCACATGTACCCAGCCTCCCAGCTGGATAATCAAAGCCATCAGATGGCCACTGATGAAGAGGGTGCTCAAATAGAAACTGTTTTGTGAACTTTAGATTAAAAAAAATGCAATCAGATCAGAACTGCACAGAGTAGCAACCATAGGAAATAAAGGAAACCGCCTACTTGCCTTCTCTCACAACTTTTGTAATGATTCTTTGCTCTTTCAACAAGCGTGGTGTCAAGCTCCCATAAATCAAAAGTGCACTGCTCATCTAAAAATTAATTTCTAATTACCATTTGCATACATCTGCATCACTGAGCAGGCACATTAATGGCAATTATTGCCGCCATTGTTTTAGTTCGATGCCGTAGCTCAATGAGTGGTGTGTGCCAGAAGGGGTGGGAGGAAAAGTGCCATGTTGTTGGTTTCAGGCCTATTTAATTACTACAACATATGAGGAGGTTGAGCCCACAGCAAAACATCTTGTGCTTCAGCATGTAAATGGTTTTGTCTTCACAAGTACAGGTGTTTTCATCCTGTTTGATTAGAATGTGTCTCTGGTATCATCCTTCTTACACCCCTATGACAAGGGTTTGCCTACAGTATATATTCACACTGTCCCTATATTATGGGGCTAGTGCACAGCGTGAAATTCATATACATTTTTAAAAGTAATCGACTGTTACTTTTTGTGTCTCAAGTCCCTTTTCTTTACTGTGCTGTATAAGCAGTCCCTGTCATATCATACGGCGGCTGGCTGAAGAGGTGTGAGTAGGGCTCTGCCAGTCATCATACTGGGGCTGTCATACGGCCCCTTCCTTGGAGGTGTGGAGAAGTGGAGGGCTGGTTGGGTGGTGTGCTCAGTTCTGGTAGTCTGGTGGGGGGGCAGTAGCCACCGGGGCATCAGAGGGAGCACTGGAACAGGTGATCAGTGGGTGGGGGTACCACTAGACACCAGGGTAAGCGGTGCTACATTAGGGATAGCTGATCAGCAGGCAGGGATGCCATTAGACAACAGGGACATCACTGCTACATTAGGGAGAGGTGATCAGTGAGCAGGGAGTTCTACTGGACACAAGGGACATCGCTGCTACATCAGAGACAGGTGATCGGCTGGCAGGGGGTACCACTGGACACCAAAGACATCATTCGTAATACAGTGGCGGGTGATCAGAGGGTGAGACGGGCCACTACACACCAAGGACATTAAGAATATGCCGTCTGGTGATCAGAGGATAGGGGGTTGCCACTAGACACCAAGGACAACAGTCATAATGTGGCAGCAGGTGATGGGGGATGCTACTAGACAACAGGGACAATATGGATATTACGGGACAGTTGATTGGAGGGCATGGGTTGCCACTAGACACCAGGAAAAACATGGATATTATGGGGACGGGTGACTGGAGGGCAGGGTTGCCACTAGACACCAGGACATCCCTTGATTTTCCCGGTCGTGGTTCAGGATGGGAGAAGGCAACTGCAGTACCACTGCACACCACCAGGACCCTTTACCCTGTTAAGTCAGGGTTTGCAAAGGCGGTAATTTGCTCCCGTTCAGGTGGCATTTACCACCTACACAAACCTCTGAATTTGCTGCTGCACCAGTATGCAGGGGACGACACACTCACTTGCATTAGCACAGTGATAAATTAGTGCTCAGGCACTAATGGGTTTTGCCCATGCTGTGGGGGTGTCAATATAGACCTCACCAACAAACTGAGTGCAAAACACAGTAAACACAGGCAAACACCCCTTAGCGCCCAGTTTAAGTTTTGAATATCTTTCCCCAGATGTTTTTACTGGCTATGAAACTTTTATTACAGCCAAAACATCAGATGCATCAAGATAGAAAAAGGATGCTGGAGGCACTACCAGCTATACAAGACTAAAGTGTCAATGGCTCAGCATGTAGCACACCAGCCTCTGAGGCTGGGAGATCAGAAGACTGTGGGTTCTATCCCCACACCAGGCACTTGGGTTAAATCCTGATACTGTAGTGCAGCATGAGGGGAGTACTGCACTCCTGAGGTGCCATCTTTCGGATGAGACGTTAAACCGAGGTTCTGTCTGTTCTGGTGGTAGTTCAGATGGATGTTAAAGATCCCACGACACTTCTCGAAAAGAGTACTGGAATTTCCCTGGTGCCCTGGCCAAATCTCCCCCCATTCACTAAAAATACCACCAACAATTTAATCTGGTTCAAAGTCAGTTGGCATTCATCCGTATCCCCCTTCCCTGGGTCATGCCTGAAAACAGGCAGAATTTGTCTAGTGCACTTACCCGGTCAACAAATAAAGACATAAAATTACTGGAAAATCCAAGGTACAAGCAAGAGGAATTTAGTTGCTCCAGCTTTATTCTTTTTGTGTTTTTGTGCTGATCTAGTCATCCAGCTATCAGATCCTAAAAATAATTTGCATAGGTGTTCAACTTTTAAAAGACCAATACATACAAAAAAGTGGACAAACTATTGTTCTCATTCTTGTTCTCCTTGACGAAGTTGCAAAACATAGTAAATGAAATCTGATTTTCACAAATACTGAACTCTATATGCACAATAGTAAAGCTGGGTATAAATCAGGGAAATGCACTTTGATCACTGCAGCCCTGTTACAAGTTTTAACATAAATAAATTGCTAAAGTTCAGTGCAGCACATTTGCCTTTGCAAAGATTTTGTCTGATAACAAACCCCCCTTCTGTGTGACATTACTGTTCTTTTTAACTATGCACCATGATGGATCAGAACTTTAAAAAAATTAAAAATAAAAAAATAGCGAATAATGGCTGAGATAGTGTACATTATGGGCAGGGTTCACAAAGGACTTGCGCTCGGTACATCTCGGATGCCCCGGCGTAAATGAGATGTGTTACGTGCCAACTGTGGTATTCACAGAAGATGCATGAGGGAATGCCCCGGCGCATCCCCATTGTGAATGCCACAGTTGCGCCTAGCCCTGGATGCGCCGGCACAACCCCCTAGTCGGGCTGGGAATACAATGGGTGAGCGCATCGCATGATGCACTGTGCCCAAAGTTGCTATTCAGTGCCAGCAACATGCAAATGCGGCCATTAAACATGCACAGTGCAATCGGGCCATTTGTATGTCATTATGGCCCCATTTGCATGTGCTGTGCAGGGATGCACCCAGCCAAATGCATCGGGTGCCCTGCTAGGGCTGAGGTCCACACTCAGAGACCCATCCAGTCCAGAAGTGCCCCTGCCCTTCCCATGTGACTGCATCCTGCGCACACCTGGATGTATCCCTGGCAGTCCAGTGTGCCCCCCCCACCCACATCTCCATAATAATGCCACTCCCTTCGGCGATCCAGTGGCAAAAACAGAACTGCCCCACCTGCACCTCTGTTACAATGCCACTCCCTGTAGTGATAAAGTGATATGAACAGAACACCCCTCCCCACCCCGAGCCGAATGCACCAGCACCGGCAGTCCATAAGACCCCCTCATAGCTCAGCAGACCACCCACACCCACTTAGGCAACTCCTTCCCACCCCACTCCCCCCATCACAGCATATTCCCACCATCAGCGGGCAGCTCAACACACCCTCATACCGCCACGGCTGCCCGCCAACAGAGCTGTCTGTGAATGACAGCTACTGTACATCCTGCAGCCCACTGGTGGACCCTGTCAACCAATGGGCTTGCAGTGTGTACTGTACACTGCCATTCACAACTTTGTGAATGACAGTGTACAGTAACACTGCAAGCCCATTGGTTGACGGGTTCACCAGTGGCTGCAGGATGTACAGTAGCTGTCATTCGCAGACAGCTCTGTTGGCGGGCAGCTGTGGCAGCATGAGGATGGGATGAGCTGCCCACTGACAGTGGAAATATACTGGGACAGGGGAGCGGAGGTAGGGGTGCCTGAGTGGGGGTGGGTCTTATGGACTGCCGGTGCTGGTGCATTTGGCTCGGAGGGGAGGGGGTTCTGTTCATATCACTTTATCACCACAGGGAGCGCATTGTAGCCGATGTGCGGGCGGGGAGGGTTCTGTTATTACCATTGGATCACCGCAGGGAGCGGCACTGTAATGGAGGTGCAGGTGTGGGGGGGTCTGTTTTTGCCACTGGATCGCCACAGGGAGCAGCATTATTACAGAGATGTGGGCAGGGAGGGGGAGCACACTGGACTGCCAGGGTGGGCAGGCTGCCATGCTGCTGTCTGTAGTACAGCAGCCTGCCTGTGGGTGGCAGGTGACTTAAGTCTACTTTTTGTAGACTTATCTCTGGGAGGCGCATCTCTGGATTTGCCCTGGAGTTGTGCCTCCTGGTCGGGCTGTGAATGGGGCTGCGCACCATATGCATGGGCATGCCCCCTTCACAGCCCCTCCAGATGCCCTGCATATCATTATGGGTGGTATGTGGTGCATCTGCGATGTGTTGGTGCATCGGAGATGCACCAGCGCATCAGCCCCCTGCCAGAATTGTGCCATTGCACAATTTGGGGATGTACAAGAGCATCTCGGATGTGCTGGGTGCATCCCCTTTGTGAATCCTGCCCCATGAGTTTTATTTACACACCCAAGGTGTGTTTTACCACATAAACCATGAGTGTGAAGCACAAGTGTTTTTTGATGGTATTACACACTGAGAGTGGTATTACACACAGAAGGGTACTTATAAAGAAACAAGTAATGTAACACCCCATTAATTATTTTATATAATTGCTGGTTGGTTTAGTGCTGTGTGTTTAAAAACAAAAAGGCCATTTTGATTTTTTGTGGCATTGTGTTTCTGTGAGCATGAGATGGTGACAGCTTTCACTTTTAGTTGGACTGGCTGACACCCATGCCATAATAACTGGGTTCCATTCCATAATAACTGGCTGGTTATTACGGTGTCAGAAAGTGGTGTCAGTCCAGTCACTAAATAGACTCACCAGTAATCATATTTAAAAAAAAAAAATTCCAGTCAAGAATAAACCCTGGTGTTTGGCTTGCACTAGACCTTTTGCTCGGATTCTGACCTAGGTTTCAAGCTTGCTAAACATTTATCATAACCACTGTGCTATGGGATCTTGTGGTGAAGATGCCATGAAATGTTCCTCTCTGGGACATTCTGTTTCATAGACTGCATACAATGTGAAAGCCCTTACAAGAGTTAAAATCCAGGTTCCATGCTTTGTAGGTGTGGTGGAACCAGTACATTACAGGAAACAGGTTTTACTGCAGTGTAGTTCAGTGGATGTATCACAGAATCAGGAAGCAAAAAACACGACTCTGAATCTTCACAGAAACCCCATATTTTTGAATTTTAATGTAGAGGCAATTGTTAATGAAAAATAATCCTGAAGTGTTTGAGTAATAAAATGTATGTATGCCAAAAACCTCAGTGTACTCCTTTTCTTTCCATTTCATGCCTGAATTGGTATATATGGTTTTCAGTTTTTACGTGTTCTAGCTCTCTTGCCATGCCTTCCATGAGTAAATTAAACATCTTGGTGTGGTGCTGTGCTGTTTATTATTAATAACATGTGTGAGCCCCGTTCTAAAACATAAACAGCATGAACCTAGTCTCCACAGTCAAAAAGGAACCTCAACCTACTGTACAATAAGTGATTTTTAAAAATTGGCAGTGGCAGTCATTATTGACTAGTCATTAATTTAAAAAATTAGTAACGGCATGGGCTAGATTCACCAAGCTTTGCCCCAGCACAAACCTTGTTTGTGTGGTGCATACTGCGCTCATTGATATGGAATCAGTGAGTGCCCCATTGTCGCACAAAAAGTATATAGTCACCACATTTTTGGACTAAAAAAACTGACAATTCTCATTTCTGGCACCATGGAAACCTGTGAAATGCTATATCTGAGGTTGTTATAGGTCAGGGATGATAGGTAAGACTATACCAACACCAAAATACATTAAAAACAATGATGTAATATGTTATTCAGCTTGTGACATTTTTTCATCTTTTTTTTGTATGTTTCCACTGTGCACAACAATCTGGAAAATGTCAAAAAGTAGCCTATATTTCCTAAAAACTCTTCCTCAAGCATAGTACATCACAGAGATATACACTTTTCCATTCTAGATGGTTTCACATGGGTTTTCAGAAACAATATGATACAGCATCAGTACATGCCCTGTTCTCACATAAAAAGTACACAATCATCACATTTTTGGACCAGAAATTGAAAACTAATTTCTGACGCCCATAGGGAACTGTGAAATATTATATCCGAGGTTGTTATATTTCAGGGATGCCTGGTAAATTATCCCAACAACAAACTGCTTGACAAACCATTAGCTAAGGTTGTATGACTGAATTTGAGACAATTTTGTCATTGTGGATTCCACCACATGCAGCACAAAAGGCAATTGGAATATACAGTACCTTACTCTAATATAAACCTGTAGCTCTTGTGCATTGTAAGCTGATTACTCGTGAATAAAGTTGCATGCAATAACTAACATTATTTCATATTGTATTCTTTACTTATGGCAAACGAAATAAACTTTGATATAAAAACAAAGTAAGATTGTTTCACAAATGTATTAGAAATAAATACAGTTTGTTCAATTATGCAGCCGGACAATGACCAAAGAGCTGCACAATAAAGTGATTACCATTTCTTACTCAAATAAAACATCTGTATAAGATTTCATTACAAAATATAATTTGTTACTTATAAAGCATAGACATGAAACTCTGCTAAACTTATTGAAGACGACAAAATCTGAAACAACTGAATATTAGACTGAAATAACACTTATCAGTGTCCTTTGTCTGGTCATCACACATGCTTACTGAACTGCACAAATATAACCAAGTGCAAGGAATTCAGTTACTTATATGAATCCATCTGGACTGTCCATCCCTGAAATGATCAATACCCATTGAAGTCCTGAACATAAGAGCTTGATGTTCATATAAAGAAATACTAGACAACAGTAGATGAGAAAATAATAAACTATCCATGTAATTATTTAGCTATAGAACATATACCGGGTTTGAACCTACCTTTTCATTGCCAATAGTTTACTTGAGTGTGATACTTCTGGAAGCAATTCTGTTCTGAGGCAAGGCACAGGTGTACAACACATTCCTGGCACATAACACGTGACCTGTGGCTTCCCTGACAATGATTTGTTGCCTCCTTTTTCTGGACTTCATTACAGACGAAATACTGCTGTATGCTTTCCATAATCAGTGGTATGTGACTTAAATTCATCATGCTCTCTGGCCGTGAAGAGATGCTGGTCTTCCAAGCATCCTTCTGGAGCTAAATCCACCTATGAGTTCTTGTGCTACAGTGAGTCTGAATGAGATGTAGTCTGTCCTTCGAGATACTGTAGAAGGAGCCAGAACATCCTTGTTCATCATGTTTTCTCTGGGACGATTCTGTAAATTAAATCCACATTGAGAAGACAGCAGTTTATAATGTATCCAACCAGCCGCTTCCACCTTTTTGTTTGCTCAGCGGTAGGTGTTATATAATGAGATCATCTGATCTCCTCAATCCACTCCCCTCATGTACTTCAAATAGTCCACCAGTGATGATGGACGTGCCACAGCAACATTGCTTACATCTTTCTGCACTCATTCAACAGCTGGTAAGGGCTTGTTATTTTCATGTGGCTTACGTATTGTGGACAAGCAACAGAGAGCCTTCTTTTTGTACCACTTGGTAACCAATAATGGACCCTTGTATTCTCCAGTCAGTATCCCAATGTCCTATTTTATTAACTTCTCACTTGACGGCAACAATGTCAACTGGGAAATCTTTCTGATTGGTATGTATGGCACCACTGGCATAGATTCCTTTACAGAAAATTATCTTCAGTATCTCTGGGCTTGTGTGAAAGTTGTCCAAGTGTAAATGATGGCTTGTATCACTCATGCTCATTGTCAGCATTGGCACAACTCCTGTTAGCAATGTTGTGTTTAGTGGCTCTATTTTCATCTGCATTCTTGCCAGTGTACACCTGCAAATTGGAGATGTATCCACTTTTTGCCTCTGACTGGACTCATACTTTGATCCTTCATTTCTGGGGCTTAGCTTTTATATATTGGATAAATGAGGGATGACATGTGTAGGGCCCCGTGGCCTCATCAATCATCAAATCTTTGTCACAGGCACATTCATTAGCAAACCTTGCTACTATAGTAGCAAGGGAATCCCTCACTTTCCTCAGTTTTTTTTTTTTTTAACAGTGACACCGTCTCCTTTTTCACGGTTATCATGTTCTATATGCAGGTATCTTCCAAGCATGCAGAAACGGTCTTCTGTCATCACATTACATACATCTGGTTGGTGAATACATTTTCAGATCACCAGTACATTGACAGTCTGGGAAAAGGGATAACCTCCATAATGGTGCATAAACCTATATTGGCTTTTATTTCTTCCACAGATGTAGGTTCCCATGCCATTTATGTTGCTGTGGTTTAGCTTGTCTTACACCTACAGCATATGTGTTTGTCCACTGTAAAATGATTTCAGACATTTGCACAGAAAAAAAATCCATTCATGCAGGTGGATTTTGTTACTGCTCCCTGAAATCGGTGAACTATATGCTTACTGCAAGATTGAATGGCTGGGTACAAGGATTTGTCACTGTGCGTGACCACTCACTTTCAGACAGATGATTAACAACGTTTATAGTTTGATGTGATGTGGAATTTGTGATACTTTTCCATTTTTTGGTTGTTGGAACATAACCCATGTTACTAAGGATCACTAAGGATAGGGAAAGAGTAGAGACGCCCATAGCAAGTTCCTATCATTTAAGCATAAAAACACAAAGTGCTATTTAAAAGAATGAAATTGTCTAAACTGATTTTAAAAGTCTGTTTAGTGTCGCTGATAACCACAGATGTTAGAAGCAAACTCCATGGCTTAATAACCCTTTGTTTTTGTTTTTTTGTTTTTTTTTGGTTCTTTCTTTATCCCCCCAGGGCCACTGATCTGCCTACCTACCACGTCCTGGCCTCACCCACAGGTCTGTCCAGCCACCTGTCCCCTTGGACTACCTCCCGGCAACCTCATTAGGCCCTGTGGCTACCCCAGCTTGCCCCGTGGCAGGGGTGGGGAGCACCCTCCGAGCTCAACCCACCCACCCAGATCCAGTAATGCTGCACCCAGGTGCCGGGAGAGTCCGCGCAGAGACGGCCATCATGCCGCCGTGACCAGTGCCCTCCTTTTTCCACTTTTTCCACCCCAGAGCCGGCAGGCGTGCAATGACGCCAATGGCCATGAGCGTGCGCGCGTCCGCCCTCGCTCTGGCCAGGCGCCTGCCTCCGACTGTGCTTGGCTCCCAGCAGCAGAAGTACCTCCGTCTCCACCGGGTCACTCCCTGCGCCGGGATGCCCCTGGATCCCCCCAAGGAGAGGAGAGCTGTCCTTCGGATGCTCAATCCTACTCCCTCCTGTTGACCCTCAGCGCCTGGCTCGCCTCGAACCCGGTCGCTGGCATGACGCGAGGTGTGGCATCCAGCGCCTCAACCCTCAGCGCCACCAGGCCGGCTTAATAACCCTTTGTGAAAAAAAGTAAACCCTTCTGGTGCATGAAAAACCCCTTCTTTACAGCTGCAAAGGATGTCCTCTGGTGTCGATGTTTATTTGTTTGAAATCTATACCCATTTCTGTCATGAGGTGTTGCTCTCTAATCACCTCCCTAGTTAACATAAGGTCACCACGCATCCTTCTTGTTTCCAATGACATGAGACCAAATTTTATTAGTCTCTCATAACTAAGAGTCCTGGATCCATGCATCTATTTAGTTACTTATTTTGTATTTTTTCGATACACGTAATTTCTCTTTTTTTATAAGGGGACCAGAGTTGGGAAGAATAATCTAGTAATGGATGAATATAGGCCCTATATAGTGGTAAGAGAACAGATTAGTGAGGTCTCTTGATTTGATGTTGTGCCTAACAGACCATCACACCCTATTTGCTTTATTTCTGTTTTCAGTTATTTGTTTTTCAAATGAAAAATTATTAGATATTATGCTACCTAAATTTTTCTCGTGCTGAGATTTATTTAGTATATGGCCACTGAGACTGTAATCATAATTCATATTATGGATTCCAAAGAAAATAATACTGCACTTATTTAAGTTGAAAGACATACCCCAATTTTTTGACCAAATTGAGAGTTTATCCAAATCTCTTTGAAGTGAATCGATTTCATCTAAAGTACTATAAGGGCTGTCCATTTTGCAGTAATCTGCATACTTGATAACCCAGCAGTCCAAGTTAGATGACAGATCAGTTACAAACATTTTAAATATTAGGGGGGCCAGTACCAATCCATTAGGGACACCACTGCACATGGGTTTCCTGTCAGAAAAATAGCCATAAATGGCTACTCATTGCAAATGCCAGAACAGCCAATTATGAATCCAAGAGACATAACAATGTTGAATATTCATAGCCATAAGTTTTTTGTAAAAGCCCAATGAGGCGTAGAGTCAAAGGCCTCTTTAAAATCTAGAAATATTATGTCACATGGTATTTTTTATCAAGATTACGACTTACAGGCTCATAAAAGCTAAGTAGGTTGGTGGTACAAGAATGCCCTTTGGAAAAACTGTGCTGAGATGAATCTAAATGACCTAGGGCTGCTGTTAGTCTATCTTTAATAATTCCTTCCATAACCTTAGACAGAATGGGGATGAGACTAATTGGTCTGTAGTTATCCATAACACCCTGATCACCTTTTTAAAAAGGGGCATCACATTTGCCCTTCTCCAATCAGCTGTTTTGTGCCCCATCTGTATACTTTTGTCAAAGATCATTTTTAATGGAAATACTAGGTGTTTTTTCATAATTCTGATCATATCACCTGTTATTCCATTGGGCCCAGGGGTAGAACCAGGCTTAATATTATTGAGTTTGTTGTCAATTTCTTCTACAGAGAAACTGACATAATTTGAAATTGGAGTGTTGGGCACATTTATTATACTATGATGAGGATTGACAGCCTTACAGAAATGATCACTGAGGGAGTTTGCCATATCTCCAGGACCATTTACAGCAAGGTTATGAACTGAAAGCAGACCAACCTTGCATTCATGCTTTTTTAACAAATTAGTATAACTATAAAATATCTTACTGTTTCATTTTGAAGCTTGGGCTGCTAGGGTCTGTTCAGCTGTTTTTTTTTAGCTTTCTTAATTTCCTGTTTACATAATTTTTGGATTTTTTTGAGAGCTTCTAAATGTGCTGACAACTTATTAATTTGCTATTTCTTAAAACGTTCTTTTTTTATAAGTTTTGTTATTTTTCTTGTAACCATTTAAGTTTTAATTTAGAATTGCTGTGTTTAATGGTAACAGGTATACATTGATTAGAGGTTTCTAACATCTTAGTTTTTAGAAGGGACCATATACTTCCAACCAGAATGTCCTTAAAAAGTGCTTTCCAATCAATTTTTGAAAGAATTTCATCAATCTTTTTTCACGTCGGGTCTGTTGTATTCCAACCTTCTTCCTTTTTTTTTTATTACCCTTACTGTATCTTTTTGTTTCACTGAGCACTTGTGGCTTCCCCTTATCATCATCTTTCACTCCTGCATCTCCGATCATCCTTCTCTCCCTTCCCCACCTGTCTTCTGCTGGTATGCCTGTGCCCTTAAACATTCTGTATCCCCCTCCTTAAAAGTTATCTCCAAGGTCCCCCTGTAATACTGTCCCTATCTTGGATAATTTTATACCCTGTATGTTTCGTTGCTCTGTATATATTCATTGTATCCTTTGACCAACATATGTGTGTATGTATGTGTGTTATGTGAATATATATAGATATGTTTAGGCGTGTTTTATGAATATATATGGATGTATTTACATCTGTATACATGTGGATACATGTATATATACATATATGTATGTGTATGTATATGTGTATATATGTATGTGTATACATATCTAGGTGTATTGGGTGTGTGTATGCATATACATATTTTTATTGTCATTGCCTTTTGCTGTTTTCTTATCATGCATGATCGTAATTGTTGTACTTTGTTTTTCATTAAAAAAAAAAAACAGGTCAACCTCGAAAATGAGCACTGCTCAATGGTGATCGCCTGGTTAAATAAAGATTTTGATTGATTGATTGATTGATTGATTGTCAAATGCATATGTTTTAGTTAATGTTTCAGATATAGAATTATTAATAACCAGATCAAAGTTGACAGAATTGTGATCACTGTTTCTGAGAGGAGTAGAAACACAACAATTTATAATATTTAGGTTTTCAGAATCAAGGACAATGTCCAAAATATTATTAACTCTAGTGGGGGTATTAACATATTGTTTCAAAGACAGTGCCTCACATAAGTTAACAAAGTGTCTCAACTGACTGTTGTTTGCATTCTTATTAACCAAGTCAATGTCCCCAAAGTTTAGGTCACCCATGAAGATAACCTCTCCTAAATCAGTGGCAGTCTCTAATTCTTTCATAGTTTCCTCAGTTATAGTTTGATTGGAATCCAGTGGGCGGTAACACAAATCTAGAAAAACTTTTCAGATGTATCTCCGTCAATTTTTATCAATAGGGATTCTGTTGAGGGAGAGGACTTGATTTTGTTAGAGACCTCACTAGGAAAAATACAAGAAATTATGTAAAACACAGTCTTGCCACCTTTTCTATAATTTCTACTGAAATGAAATAGGTCATAGCCAGGAATAGAATGCCCCCCGGCCATAACTCAGTGTTAGGTCACCAGATTTCAGTTATTCCCATAATGTCAGGATTTTCAATATTACAGTAAGCTAAAAGTTTGTCCAATTTATTATTGAGGCTTCATGCATTTAGTAACAAACATTTTAAAGGCAAGATTGATGACTTACTTGAGGCTTTTTGTTGTTACTAGTTAGCAGTTTCATTAGAATACTGGTCTACTTACCACACTCTGAACTAGTTTAAATTAGAATCAGAAAAGGTGGATTGAAAGAAGGTAGCAAGTTTAACGGCACTTTTCTTTTTCAGGTATAGTCCATCCTTAAAATAAAATTATTTATCATGAAAAAACATGCTCCAAAGGTCAATGAACAAAATACTTTATTTGCAACACCAGCTTTTTAGGCGGGCATTGATTCTTGCTATGGTAGAATTTTTTTCACAATGGACTCGTGGAATTGGAAGAATACCCAAAATGACCACTGTGCAACCTTTTTTCCTAATTTTGTTGCCAGGTTCTGTCAATTCATGACAAATATCCTCTTCATGTATGCGTCCCACATTATTTGTGCCAACATGTAATATAATGCTGGAATTTTCATATTTTACAAGTTTGTCAATTCCCTGTCACTAACATCCTCTTGGTCACAAACCTCTTGGACTATACTACATACCTGGCATGTTTGATTGTTATTTTGCCTTGCACAGCCGAGTCTAGTGCTGTTTTTATACATCCTTTTTTCCCTACCTGGCTCCCGGTCTGCCCCAGTCTTCTACGCATCCTATTATCCGGCCACCATCCGGAGTCCCCTAACTCCCTTAGGAACCCTCGCCTTATACCCCCGTGGACTACCCCCTGCGGCAGGGTGGCAGAGCGCCCCTAACTCCACCTGGTTCAGGATCCAGTGTTTGGCGATGTCCTCCAGAGCCAGGTGCCCCCGTTGGACGGCCAGCAAGCTGCTGTGACAGGTCGCCAAGCCATTTTCCCCTTGTTCTGCTCACCCTTTGTGAGGGGGGCACGCAATGGCACCCAGGAAAAGGAGTGCGCACAAGTCCACATGCACTCTTCCCAGCGCCGTGCCCCATCTCAGTTCCTCAGTACATGTTGCCGGTGTACCACCCCCAGCCTCCACTAGGTGCTGACAGTGCACCGACAACTGGGATCCCCCCACCCTGGAGAGGGAGAGCAGTCCCTTGAACGCTCCATCCCTCTCCACCCCCACTGACCCCCGAATGACCCGAGTCTGCTCCCGAACCCAAGTCGCCAGCGTGAAGCAAAGTGTAGCATCCAGCGCCTCAACCCTCAGAGCCACCGGGCCAGCGTCTAGTGCTGTTTTAGTCAGACATTCCAGATGGGTGTCACTGGATTATTTTCTGTCTTTATTATCAAGCCAGTCTCTTGCACTATTGTTATTTGTTTACACTTTTGTTGATAAGTCATATTTATTGCTGCACAGTATTTCTTTTGTATGTGGCTACATTATTGTTATTGTGCAATGTAGACGCAGACACTAAAGGTGTGTGTGTGTGTTTATAGCCATATTTCTATTACTACTTCTCTTAAAGTAGTTTAATTTAAGATAGAGGGGCGGTTCAGGGGCAATGTGAGGAAGTATTTTTTCACAGAGAGGGCACTGGATGCATGGAACAGCCTTCCTGAGGAGGTTGTGGGGTCTAAAACTGTGGGAGAATTCAAGAATGCATGGGACAGACATAAGGCAATTCTTGTGGGGGGTAGGAAGAAATAGGCTGTTGGTTAACTAGGATCTGCGGCCTATCCTGTAGGTAGGGGAAATGGCCAGACTAGGTGGGCCAAGCGGTCCTTATCTGCCATCAAAGTCTATGTTTCTATGTTAACTGCAACATCAGGAACACATATCTTCCACCACCGGCTCACAGTGCAAAGTGTTCACAGATTTCCTTCCTTGATATGTACATTTATTTACTGAGCTTTGACTCAATTTACAATTTTTTTTTCCACTGTGTTCAATTTCACTGAACTTACATAACTGCCTGTCAGATGTGGAAGTTGGAATATTAACAGGATCACCATGTAATACTGTGTCCACGACTACATAACGCTCTCTGGGTGTCAGGTTATCTACGTCTGGCTGCACTTCTGTGTTACTGGCATTTGGCCACAGTACCTCAGAATCTGTATCTGTATCAGTGCTGTTTTCACTGTTTTAGTAGAGTTCCTTTCTCGTTGTGGGCAGCAATGTTTTGAAGAACCTGCAAAAAAAAAAATCATGCATTTTATTGAGTGTAAATGTATTTTTCAGCACAAAGAAGTGGTGTACACATGTGCCATAAAAGTGCTGCATCAGGTTGAAGGGGTTACAAAAATTCTGAGGGAATTAAAAATACACTGATGATGAACTTAACTATGAATAAAAACAACCAAGTTTACCACCATGGCTGGAATATAGGTGGAAAATCAAGACATGGTTTTTCTATATCCCTGTGATGAGTACTGCTAGTTGCAGAGCAGAAGGCCATCACAAGTGCTGGCTGAGGCCAGACCCTCAGAACCATCAGAACTGAGTAAACATAATGGGTGAAATATACGGGATGGAACAGTTAGCATTCCAGATTAGTCGATGTACATCCAGTTTTACAGCCAGGCAGCTAAAATGGATATTGCATATGGGGAAGAGAAACCTCACCTATGTCCCATCATTAAAAGCCCTCCCATAATTGGGCTAGCTAGGAAGAGAGGGTAATAGTGCCATGACGAAAGATAGATGAGTTGCACATATACTAAAAAATATAGCACAATCAAATCTCAGCGAGTTCTTAATTGTCAGAATGTATAGCCTAAAGATAAGCTACATTTAATAGTCCTTGACTGTGTACTAGAATGCCGTGAATCTCACAAATGTACTGTAAATGGCACTGCATGTCTGACTTGAGTCCCCATGTACCCAAGTTGTTCAATAAGCTTGAATAAAAAAAAAGAATGTCAGAAATACATTGTTGCAAGTCATGTGCATGGTGCCAAGAGAAACAGTGGTATAGTAGATTAGCTCCGTCAGCACCGGGACATCTATCCTATTTAAAATCCTACAAAATTAATTTACACTGTTACTAACATTTCTATTCATTTGTCCAAAACATATCCTAACAAACAATAATAAGAAAATGCCATTTTGTTGTTTCTTTTACCAGTTTTCTATGATTCAAAAAATTCTCTCCGTACTTAATGGTGCAGCCAGGAGGGAAGCAGAGTGAAACGGTAAAAATGACAACACATCAGCGATCATCTGCTATGGCCGGGACCCACAGTAAGTCTGAACTAGCTGACATCAAGGAAATGCTGGCAAGTATTAAAATGGACATTCAAGAAATGAAAATGTCTATGACCAAAATTGAAGTCAACTCTGCTGAAATGAGGGGGAGGGTGGATGTGGCCAAAAATAGATTGGCTTCATTAGAGGACTCACCATACCATATCGAAGACACTACTGGGCTACATACTAAACAAATTAATTTCTTATTGAAAAAATTGAGGACTTAGAAAACAGGGGCAGGAGGAATAATGTGAGAACTGTGGGTCACTTAGAGGGGGCAGAGGGGAACAATATGACAGCCTGGAACTGCTTCAAAATAAATAGCAATGGCTACTTGAAACAGGATGGGCTCACCGTTCTCTAACCCCTTGACCACAACCTGGTAGTAGAACTAGACCTGTCACTGCTAATTTTTTGCAATTTACTATCAAGGAAGAAATAATGAAAAAGGTCAAGGAAAAAAAGGCAGCTTATCTGGAGAGGTAGAAATATAGAAACATAGAATTTGATGGCAGATAAGGACCGCTTGGCCCACCTACTCTGCCCATTTCCTTACCTAATGGATAAACTGCAGATCCTAGTTAACCAACAGCCTACTTCCTCCTACCCCCCAGTAGAATTGCCTTATGTCTGACCCATGCACTCTTGAATTCCCCCACTGTTTTTGACTCTACGACCTCCTCAGGAAGGCCGTTCCATGCATCTACAACCCTCTCTGTGAAGAAATACTTCCTCACATTACCTCTGAGCCGTCCCCTCCTCTATCTTCAAATTGTTCCCCCTTGTTCTTGCACATCTCTTTTTCTGAAAGATGCTACCCTCTTGGACTTTGTCATTCCCCCATTCTACCTTCTTTCCTCAATGCTATACATCTTAAGCTCCTTTAGTCTTTCTTCATATGTCTTCTGGTGCAGACCCTGCACCATTTTGGTAGCCCTCCTCTGGACAGCCTCCACCTTGTCTATGTCTTTGTAGAGATGGGTTCTCCAGAACTGTACACAGTACTCCAGATGTGGTCTTACCAACTGTCTGTACACAGGGCCAACAACTTCCTGTTTTCTACTGGTGATGCCTCTCCCTATGCATCCCAATATCCCCCAGCCCTCCTTACTGCCTTTTTCACATTGCTGGCCCACCTTTAGGTCATCTGATATGACTACCCCCAGGTTCCTTTCCATTTTTGTTGTATCTCACCACCCATTGTGTACTCTTCCCCTGGGTTTTTGTTTCCCAGGTGCAATACTTTGCACTTCTTTACATTGAATCTAAGCTGCCATACATTTGACCATTCCTCCAACCTTGCCAAGTCTCTTTTCATCCATTCCACCCCACCTTGTGTATCAACCCTATTGTAGATCTTTGTGTCATCTGCAAAGATACATGCTTTCCCTTCCAGTTCCTCTGCAATGTCACTTATAAAGACATTAAAAAGGACTGGTCCCAGTACTGAACCCTGCGGTATCCCACTAGTAACCCCCCTTTCTTCACTGTGAACTCCATTTACTATTACCCACTGTGTCCTGTTTTCCAGCCAGTGTTTTACCCAGGCTACCACCCTAGGACCCACTCAAAGGCCAGCTAATTTGTTTATTAATCTTTTGTGAGGGACTATGTCAAATGCCTTGCTAAAGTCTAGGTAGGCCATGTTCACAGCCCCTCCCTCATCTACTACTTTGGTTACCCGATTAAAGAAATTAATTAGATTTGTCTGACATGATCTTCCTGCTGTGAATCCATGCTGCCTTGGGTCCTGTGCTCCACTGGCCTCTAGGTACTCAACAGTTCTTTCCTTCAGAAGTGATTCCATCATTTTCCCTACCACAGAGGTCAAACTGACAGGTCTATAGTTTCCTGCCTCTGTCTTGCTCCCACTTTTGTGAAGGGGAATCACATCCACCCCTTCCAGTCCTCAGGTACCACACCATCCTCCCATGATTTATTAAAAAGGGTAGTCAGTGGTGTTACTAGTTCTTCCCTTAGTTCTTTTAGAATTCTGGAGTGAATCCCATCAGGCCCCATTGCTTTATCCACCTTCAGTTTTACGAGTTCTTTCAGAACCCTTTCTTCTGTGAAAGGACCAATATCAACCTCCCTATCCAGAGTGCTTCTATTGTCTGGATTAGGTATCTCCCCCTGCTTTTCCATTGTGAATACTGAGCAGAAGTATTTGTTCAGTATCCCTGCTTTTTCACTGTCGGTCTCTGCCCAATCACCTTCCTCTTTATTCAGCCTCAGTATCTCTGCCTTAGTCTTTCTTTGCTCCCTAATGTACCTATAAAAGGTTTTATCCCCCTTCTTAACGGAGTTGGCTATCTTTTCTTTGGTCTGGGCCTTTGCTATTCTGACTGCCCTCCCCGCTTCCTTCTGCTTTAACTGGTACAGTTCTCTGTCCTGCTCCTTCTGTGTTTCTTTATACTTCCTGAATGCTATCATTTTTCTCTCTAACCTTCCCCACCACTTCTTTTGAGAACCATAGTGTTTTTTTCTTTCATTTTGATTTGTTTATTTGCTTCACACAAAGGCTTGTTGCCTCTGTGATGGTGGTTTTGATGTTTCCCCATTGTTACTCCACCCCACCTTCTTGCCTGTTTGCTAGTGCTTTTCTGAGGCACTCTTCCATTTTGACAAAGTCAGCCCTTCTGAAGTACAGTACCTTCACTTTTGTATGGCTTGACTCTACAGCTAAGTTTATCATGAACCACACTGTTTGGTGGTCGCTTGTTCCCAGATGTCTACCCACTTCAAGATCAGAGATCCTCTCTCCATCCCCATTTGAGAGTACCTGGTCTAAGACTGCTCCCTCCTGAGTGGGTTCCAAAACTAGCTGTCTGAGGCATGCCCCCTGTGGTGCATCAGGAATGGCCCTGCTCTTGGATGTGGCTGCAGCAAAGGTGTTCCAGTTAACATCTGGCATATTCAGGTCCCCCATCAGCAATATCTCCCCTTTCTCTGCCATCCTAAGGATGCCTTCAATCATTTCCTTGTCCATTTCCTCCCCTTGAGATGGGGGTCTGTATACAACCCCTGTGCAGATTGTGGTGCCATTTCCAGTCTCCAGGGTGACCCAAAGTGCCTCCTCTCCTCCCCGTTTACCCTTTAGTTCTACTGCTTTGATCCCTTCCCTTACATAGAGAACTACTCCTCCTCCTCCTCCTCCTCCTCTTCTTCCCTCCCTGTCCCTCCTATAGATTGTGTACCCTGGTATGTTGACATCCCAGTCATGGTTTTCTGTTTACCATGTTTCTGTGACTGCCACAATATCCAGGCATCCCTCTTCCATCAAGGCCACCATTTTGGGGTGCTTTTTACCTAGACTACGGGGCATTGGTACTCATTACCCTCCTTTTTTTATGGCTTTATTTCTTTTTGCCCCATCCCTGTCCTTACTGCCTTTGTCTTTTGCTCCATTTACCCCTGCCCTTCTCCCTATCGACTGCTCTGTCTTGGTGTTTATGTTACTAACTACCCTGATTTTTTGAGGGGGGCTAGGATTTCTCTTCTCCTTTTCGGTTCCTCCCCTTGGCTAGTTTAAATGCTTTCCAGTGAAGCATTTAAACCTATCACCTATGATCCTGGTTCCCCTCCTGGATAGATGCAGGCCATCATGCCTGTATAGGCCTGCATCCCTCCAGGTGGAGCCCCAGTCCCCAGTGAAGCCAAATCCCTGAGTTCTGCACCAGTTTTTCAACCAGTCATTGAATCCCATGGTGCAGAGTACCCTAGCCTCATCCATGCCATAGACAGGTAGCACTTCCAAGAAAGTTACCATGTGTGCTACTGGTCTAAGACCCCTCCCCAACTCCACAAACTCCTGTTGCGCTGCTCTGATCCCATTCTCAGCAAAGTCATTTGTTCCTAGGTGGATAATGACATCCAGCTCACCCTCTTGCAACTGATCCTATGATCCTGAGGATTCATTTCCTGTACCTCCAAGCCATGGTGCCGGGCAGACACCTTATCTCCCTTTCCCCTTCCTCCCTTCTCCAGTTCTACCCCCCAACAATCGAGACCCCCACCAGGAGTTGTTTCCTTCCCCTGTGGGGTCCTGTTCCACCCTCCTGTGGGTCTCCATTGTGGAGGTTCCAAGCATCCTCTTTGGTCTCCACTGCAGGTGCCTCCATAAAGGAACCATGCTCTGCCAGAGTGGCGAATGAATTGTGGAGAGGCACAACTGGAGGGATGCGCCTCTGTTCCACCCCCTCACCCTCCCTGAGCCCACCGTGGTCCAACCACTCCTCTTTCTTGGCAACCTCTGAGGTAGTGGGGGAGCAGGTTTCCCAAATCCTTGCCAGGTCAGCAGGGAGATGAACAACCTCCTCCCTCAGACCAGAGAGGTGCCTGCAAATAGGGCAGCAACAGAGTCTCCAGAATCAATCAATCAAGTCTTTATTTAACCAGGCGTTCATCGTTGAGCAGAAGCTCATTTGCAAGATGGACCTGAATGTCTCCTGGAAGACTGCTGCTCCACAGCCAGTGCATTGCACCACTTCCCACATGTCTGTGTCCCTTCCTGTTACAGATGCTTCTTTTGTTGTTGTTGTTTTGTTTTAGTGTGTGCAAGCTTGTGAGTGTCTCCACCCCCTATTCAGTGTGCTGTGCCTTTAAGGATATAAACAGGTGTATGTTGTTAGTTTTGGGGAAGTGATGTCAGAACCCCTGCTATAAAGGAAGTTATGCACTTGGGGCGGGTGTGGTGAGAGGCAGAGTGGGGGGGAGTAAACCTATGCCCTCCAGAAACAATCAACTACAACTCTGACCCTCCACCCCAGGGAGTGCCTTCCTTCCTTTCAGACACCTATTTCACAGAGGTTAAGTAACAGGTCTAGTCATAAATGACTGCAAATATCTCCCAGCTACAGTTCCTCCCTGGCAAATTAAAGTTAAACTAAGAAAAGTCAAGCCAAAAAACAGAATCAATATTAGTTACTTACACAGGTCCAAAAAATATTAATTCAGTTCAGTGTAGTCTGGAAAATAACCTTCTTGATTTAAGGAAGCTCTAGCTGCTTTCTCTCTCTCTCTCTCTCTGTCTCTGTCTCAGCAGGTGTACAAATATATATCTGTTTAATGACTCTGCTGCAGAAACTGTGAGTAAACACAAAGAATTTATTGAGGTCAGGCAAGCCTGTCAAAGAAAAGGTTTGAATTACTAAATAAAATACCCTGCTTTGCTGGTTATTACAAAGAATGGGAGGCCTGCTATAATTTGTGACTCACCTGATAAAGCATGGCAGTTTTTATCTGAGAGCCCTCACCACAGTCACCACAAAAACCAACTGCCATTTTCAAATTCAAAACCTACAGCTACAGAACCTTCAGTGCTAGCCCCCCCCCCCCGATGATTTTGTTCAAGCCACACGTACTGTTCCTGTCACTCAAGGAGTCTCAGTTAGTCAAAATACAGAAGTGGCAAAACTAATGGTCACATAAGCAAGCCCCATAATACATGCAGCCCCTGCCTCTCCATTGTCTTATGCAGAAATGACAAGCCTTGGACTTAAATACTCAGAATACAACTTGGTATTTATCCAATCCAAGAGAGCTTTTACAAGCTTAAGGACAGACCTAAGATTGGTAGAGTCTTGGTGCCTGACGTACCCTACAGATAGGTACTATACCTTTTACTCCAACAGACGACTCTTATAGCAGGATTGACTATATAATGACTTTTGATGGCCTTAGCACTTCCATAATTACCACTAATACCAAGAGCATCCTGCTATCTGACCATGAATTAGTCACTCTCACATTATCCACAGATAAATCCACCCTGAAAACTTATCTATTCTCTTTAGCATTCCCTGATGTAAGTGTTGGTTAGCCCACTGTCGTCTGTTATAAGACTATGTTTTAAAAAACTTTAGATCTGTTGTTTTATCTATGGATTTTACAGTTTTATGTTTTATTGTACAGCTCTATGATCTATTGGAATAGCGCTTAAAAAATAATGATTTGATTGATCGGCTTGATAAGGAGACATCTAAAGGTCTGCGGTGGAGATTGAACTCTTCACTTTTAAAGGAAAAAGTTCTTAGACAAATCAGTAGTGGAATATTTTGAAATGAATGGCAAGCAACACACTTTGTATGCCTTTCTATGGGATGCCTTTAAGAAACAAAATAAGTATATTTACAACAAACAAGAAAAAACAACTCAAAAAGACCTATCTGAAAAGGACAGCAAACTAAAAAAAAAACTGAAACTGGAGAATAAGCAGAAGAGAAACAGTGCAGCAGCCAAACTGCAGGAGATTATGTCCCTTAAAAATGCAATAAATAAAATTTACTCTGCCAAACCAGAATATGCTTTGGCCGGAACTAAGCAAACCTTTTGGGAAGCATGGGAAAAGTCTGGTAGGCTTTTGGCCTACAGATTACAGAAAAAAAAGATCAAAACATAATCCCGGGAGTACTAGATGAAGATAGCAAAAATACATCAAAACTTAGAGTTTGTTGTCAGATAAGGACTACTTGACCCACCCGGTCTGCCCATGTTTCCCCTACCTACAGTATCACCACAGACCCTACTTGATCTCCAGCACTTTCTCCCTCCCTTCATTTCTTTCCACTAAGGTTGCCTTATACCTCTCTCAGGATTTCTTGAACCCCACTACTGTTTTTTTGCCCCAACCACCATACCACGACTGGTAAACTGCTTCAGAAATCCACCACTCTTTCTGTGACGAAGTACTTTCTCACATCTCTTCTGAATCTACCCCATCCAGCTTCATAGCATGTCCCCTTGTTCTTGAGCACCTTTTCTTCTGAAAAACACTTTCCTCCTATACCTTATTCATCCCCTTGAGGTAAAGGCCTCTTTCGTATCCCCACTCTCCCTCCTGTCTTTCAGGGTGTACATATTGATGTTCGTTAGTCTGGTCTACCTAG
This sequence comes from Neoceratodus forsteri, assembly GCA_016271365.2. Lineage (NCBI taxonomy): Eukaryota > Metazoa > Chordata > Ceratodontiformes > Ceratodontidae > Neoceratodus > Neoceratodus forsteri. The sequence goes on from JADMNL010000027.1 coordinate 27,354,475, forward strand.
ACTTTAGCAAGGCATTTGACACAGTCCCACACAAAAGATTAATAATCAAGTTAGCCAGCTTGGGAGTAGGTCCCAGGGTGGTAGCCTGGGTAGCAAACTGGCTGCACAACAGGACACAGAAGGTAATAGTGAATGGAACACATTCTGAAGAAAGGGGGGTTACTAGAGGAGTACCTCAGGGCTCAGTACTGGGTCCAGTCCTCTTTAACATCTTTATTGGTGACATTGCAGAGGGTCTGGAAGGAAAGGTATGCCTCTTTGCAGATGACACAAAGATCTGTAACAGAGTTGATACACAAGGGGGGGTAGAAAAGATGAGAAGGGACTTGGCAAGGTTGGAGGAATGGTCAGACATATGGCAACTTAGATTCAATGCAAAGAAGTGCAAAGTAATGCACCTGGGAAACAAAAACCCAGGAGAAGAGTACACAATAGCAGGGGAGGTACTAACAACAACAAAAATGGAAAGGAACCTGGAGGTAATCATATCAAATGACCTAAAAGTGGGTAAGCAATGTGAAAAGTCAGTAAGGAGAGCCAGGGGGATACTGGGATGCATAGGAAGGGGCATCACAAGTAGAAAAAGGGAAGTGGTTATCCCTCTGTACAGACAGTTGGTGAGACCCCATCTGGAGCACTGTATGCAGTTTTGGAGACCTCATCTATGCAAGGACATAGACAGGATGGAAGCAGTCCAGAGGAGGGCAACTAAAATGGTGCAGGGTCTGCAGCAGAAACCATATGAAGAGACAGTGAGAGAGCTTAATATGATACTCTTGATGAAAGAAGGGACGGGGGGACATGATAGAAATGTTCAAGTACCTCAAGGGAATCAACAAAGTCCAGGAGGGTAGCATCTTTCAGAAAAAAAGAGATGTGTAAGAACAAGGGGGCACAATTTAAAGATAGAGGGGGGATGGCTCAGGGGTAATGTGAGGAAAATTTTTTTCATGGAGAGTGGTGGATACATGGAACAGCCTTCCTGAGGAGGTCGTTGGGTCTAAAACAGTGGGGGAATTCAAACATGCATGGGACAGACACAAGGCAATTATAGTGGGGGGTTGCAGAAAGTAGGCTGTTGGTTAACTAGAATCTGCAGCTTATCCAGTAGGTAGGGAAATGGGCAGACTGGGTGGGCCAAGTGGTCCTTATCTGCCGTCAAAGTCTATGTTTCTATGTTTCTCCTCATAGGGCTTTTGATGCAGACCCCGTACCATTTTAGTTGCCCTGCTCTGGATCACCTCCACTCTGTCAATGTCCTACCAGATATGTGGTCTCCAGAACTGGTACTGTATTCCAGGTGAGGTCTCACCACTGATGTATACAGAGGTAACACCACCTCCCTCCTTTTGCAGGTAAACCCTATCCCTATGTACCCTAGCATCCCACTAGCCCTCCCAACTGCCTTGTTACATTGTGTGACCACCTTTTAGTTATCAGAGATGATTACACCCAGGTCTGTTTCCTGCTTGGGGGTTGTCGATACCACTCCACCCATTTTGTACTCTGGCCCTTGGTTTCTGTACCTCAACTGCATTACTTTGCACTTTTTTGCATTGAATCCCAGCTGCCATACCCTTGACCACTCTTCTAGTTTTCCTAGGTCTCTGTTACTCTTTTTCACTCCCCCAGGAGGGTTCACCCTATTGCATATTTTAGTGTCATCCACAAAGAGGCAGACTTTCCCCTCCAGCTCCTCTGCAGTGTCACTTATAAAGACATTAAAGAGGACTGGTCCCAGCACTGATCCCTGAGGCACCCCACCGGTCACACTCTCCTCCTCAAAGTGAACTTCATTTGCCACCACCTTCTGTCTCCTATCCTAACCAATTTCTTACCCAGTTTATCACCCTTGAACCCAATCCTAAGCAATCCAACTTGTTTAATAGTCTCCTATGTTGAACAATATTGAATGCCTTACTAAAATCTAGGAATGTCACATGCAGTGCACCACCCTGATCTAATTCTTTAGTCATCCAGTTAAAGAACTCTTTATCAGATTTGCTTGATATGACCTCCCCCATGAATCCATGGTGTCTCAGGTCTTGTAACCCATTTGATTCAAGATATTCCACTATCCTCTCCTTTTGCAGTGATTATATTAAATTTTTCATTGCCAATGTCAGGCGGATTGACCTATAATTGCCAGCCTCCTGCCTGCTACCTCTTTTGTGAAGAGGGACTACATCTTCCCTCCTCCAGTCATCTGGAACCACACCTGTTACTAGTGAGCTGTTAAACAGGACTGTGGGAGGTGCAGCCAGTACTTCCCTGAGTTCTTTCAATATCCTAGGATGCACCCTGTCTAGTCCCATTGCTTTGTCCACTTTCAGATTTGTGAGTCCCTTTAAGACTGTCTCCTCTGAAAAAGGACTATTGTCCGCCTCCTTCTTTTCAGAGCTATTACTTTTTTTGTGGTCCCTTCCCTCTCCTTCCACTGTGGATGCAGAACAAAAGTATTTCTTCAGTATATCTGCCTTTTTCTGGTCCTCCTCTTCACAGCCCCCCCCCATCCCTTTTTAATCTTACAATCCCTCCCATTGTCCTCCTCTTTTCATTTACATACCTAAAAATGTCTTGTCCCCTTTTGTTACTCCTTGTGCTATCCTCTTCAGTTTTTGCCTTTGTGATTCTTACTGCTTTCCCTGATTCCTTCTGTTTCTCCTGACACACCTCCTTATCCTACTCCCTCTGTGTCTCCTTATGTCTTTTGAATGCTACCATTTTAGCCTTTACCTTTTCAGCCACCACTTTCGAGGAACACAACGGTCTCTTTTTCCTCTTACTTTTACTCGCTTGATGCACAGGTTTGTAGCCTTCAATATGGCCCTCTTTAGCTTCATCCACTGTTCCTCCACCCCACTTAAGTCAACTTCTCCTGCCAGATCATCCCTGAGGCATTCACTCATCTTTATAAAATCTGACCTCCAAAAGTCCAGGACCTTCGTCCTAGTGTGGTTCGACTCTGCTGCAGTCTTTATATTGAACCACACTGTATGGCGATCACCAGTCAGCAGGTGATCTCCCGCCTTAACGTCTGCCACACTGTCCCTGTCAGTATGAGGTCTAATATAGCCCCATCATGAATAGCTTCATTAACTAGCTGTCTAAGGAATGCCCCCTGTAGGGAGTCCAGGATGTCCCTGTGACTAGCTGAAACTGCACTGGAAGGTTCCAATCTACATCTGTCAGATTGAATTCCACCACCAGCAGCACCTTCCCCTTTTCTATTTTGCCAGTGGCTTCCACCATTACCCTATCTAACCCCTTCCCCATGATGAAGGTTTGTAGATCATATCAGTGTGATTGGTGGCTCCATTCCCCTTCTCCAGGGCAACCCACAGTACCTCTGTCTCCCCCTGTATTCCCTGTATCTTTGTTGCTTTTATGCTTCCCCTCACATAAAGCAACACATACCCTTCTTTTTTCCCCCATCCTGTCCTTCCTAAAAAGAGCATAACCTGATGTGGCCATGCCCCAGTCATGGTTTTTAGTGCGCCATGACTCTGTAATGGCCACAATATCAAGGTCGGCCTCTGTCACAATGGCCTCTAGGTCCTGAATCTTATTTCCTATACTTCTAGCATTCTCACACATGACAATAATAAAACAATAATAAAAATAGGATTTCTGACAAAGACATTAGTGGGGCTTTTGCTACCTTTCACAGGGTATTGTACACTAGTAATGTTCATGACCATTCACTACTTCCATAACACTTTTTAGTCTCTTCTAAGTTGCTGGTCTTAGATGAGCAGGGGAAAAATGCTTCACATAGATCTGTGACACTGGAGGAAATTGCTCAGGCAATTAATGAACTTCCAAATAATAAAACAGCTGGTCCAGATGGAATACCAGGTGAACTTTGTAAGGCACTTGCATCAGCTATTCCGAAATATTTAATTAAGGTCTTTGAGGAAGCTTACACTAACAAAACTGTCTAACTCCATGACTAAAGCCCATATCACTCTGATTCTGAAGAATGGTAGGGAACCCCAACATTGTGAAGGCTACAGGTCCATATCATTACCCAGTGTGGATTACAACATTTTAACCAAAATGTGAGTGTCTAGAATTAAAAATATTATTACTAAATTGATAGGCAGGGAATAAATAGGTTTTGTTCCAGGTAGATCGGGTATGGAGAACATGAGAAGACTTTTAAATATTATTCATATCTCTCAATACTTTAAAAAGGAGACCATAATTTTATTCATTAGACTTTTTCAAAACTTTTGACACTCTCGAATGGAATTATCTTTATGCAACATTAAATAAATATACTGTACCTTGGGAGAAGGTTTTATTGACTGAATCAGGCTGTTATACACTTCCCCTTCAGTTGAGGCAGTCACAAATGGTTTGATCCCCCCCCAACTTTATGTTAAGCAGAGGTACTAGGCAAGGGTGTTCCTTGTCTCCATATTTATTCACATTATCTATCGAGCCCTTGATTAGAAAAATTCAAGAATCATCTGAATTTAAGGGTTTTAAATAAGCCATTAATAAAACCCTTGCTTATGCAGATGATCTTCTGCTTACAATAACCAAACCTTCTGAATCAATTAGAGCTCTGCAGGTAATGTTAATAACTTTCTCCAGCATATCTAGTTTAACAGTCAACTGTCAAAAAACTCTGGCAATGCATATCTATATAGAAGGTAACCTAAACCCCTCCATTTACCATACTGAATACAGTTGCTGGGTACCTAACAAAATTACTGATTTAGATCTCTCCCCCTCTCTCCATGCCTTTAGGCACCTGCTAAAGCTTACCCCTACTCTCCCTTACACCTGTCACTCCCCCCAGCCTTCCTGCAGTCTCTCCTGTTCCCCTCCTCCCACCTATTACTTCCCTAACAGAGCCAACTGCGCTCTTGGCTCCCATTTTGCACTCTAATCATGAGATGCATAACTTTATGCACTCTAGCACGCATTGTTGACTGTAGCCATGTATTAACTCAAGTACTGCTTTTTATACAAAGCGTGTTTCCACACTGTTGCTAAGTGACGTGGAGCTCCCCACTTATTCACCTCATTTTGACTACCTATGTATTATGTACTCTGCACTTTGGTTGTCTGTTATTCGCTCTTTATGTCTGTACTCCCTCTCCCCCCCTTCCCCAGCTCACACCTGGAAATGAGACTTGTCTCATTGTGCCTTTCCTGGTTACCAAAATTTTAAATAAATAAATAAATCTCAAAATACCTAAAAAGATTAATCAACTATTAGATATAAATTTAGATCCCTTACTGAAGGAGGTTGATTCAGATCTCAAACGGTGAAAACATCTTTATCTGTTTATCTGGAGCAAGGTAAACACTCTAATGATTATGCAGATGCCCAAACTGTTTTATTTGTTCCAAAACTTTCCCTCTATGTTTCCCAAAATAAGTTTAGAAGGATAACAACATTAGTCAAAACCTTCTTATGGGGAACAACACCCTACTGACTTGCAACCTTTAAATTAAGAGCTCCTTAATAAGAAGGGGGCTTCAGACTCCCTTGGTGGAAATGGTATCAGATGGCTTTTCTCTTTGAGCATGCAGTTTCATATACAGTTCCCCCTCCTCGACATGCTCTACCTTTGTGGTTGGAAGTGGAACAACTAGTGGTACCATATAAACTCTCTGATTACCTGTTAAAGATCTCCCTAAAAGGTTTTGGGATGATCCCTGTACTACATCCTCTCTTAAGGTCACTAAGAGTTTAAAATTTACTTTACTTGACTATGATTCCTGCACACGTATCCCCCCTTTAGGAGAATCCAGGCATTCTATCAGGTAACATCCCCTTAGAAGATATTGGTTGGAGCAAACATAACGTTACTAATGTGAATGACTTATTGGACCTGAATACAGGGGTATTATGCTCAGTGTGGTCGAGAGGGCCCGTGTGTCCTGCCCTCCCCCAAGACAAAGCAACAAATTCCGCCGCAGGAGCGCTCAGTGTGGTCGAGAGGGCCCGTGTGTCCTGCCCTCCCCCAAGACAAAGCAACGAATTCTGCCGCAGGAGCACTCTGTGTGGTCAAGAGGGCCCGTGTGTCCTGCCCTCCCCCAAGACAAAGCAACGAATTCCGCCGCAGGAGCGCTCCGTGTGGTCGAGAGGGCCTATGTGTCCTGCCCTCCCCCAAGACAAAGCAACGAATTCCACCGCAGGAGTACCCAGGTACACCACTTGCCAAGCTGCAGCCCAACTCCCCAGGAATTTTGAAGCAGTCGGCATTTGAGTTTCAGAAAACGACAAAATTAACTTTTAAACTTGGCGCCTTTAAGGGCTCACCTCATCCAGTCGGCAGAGTAGTGCAGATAGTTTTTTTATGACAAATTTCTCCAATTTCCACAATATTTGAATGCACTTTGATCTGGTGCTTTAATTTATTTGAACCAGGTTCAATGCTGTCTAGTGTTGCTTAACTGCTGAGTTGCCTGAATCACTTAAAGCTTTGAAGTTAGAATTACAAGCCACCATTTCAGTCCGAATTACAGCTCTGTTAAATGTGTAAAAGCTACTGGAGCTTCAGAGTTAGAATTACAAGCCTCCAGTTTTAGTTCGAATTATAGCTGTTAATTGTGCAAAGCTGCTGCTCCCACCTACCTGGTACTATAAAGGCTGTTCTTTTTTCCTCAGTGTGGTTGAGAGGGCCTGTGTGTCCTGCCCCCTCCCAAGAAAAAGCAACGAATCCCGCCGCAGGAGCACTCAGGTACGCCACTTGCCACGCTGCAGCCGAACTTCCCAGGGATTTTGAAGCAGTCAGCATCTGAGTCCCCACCGGCGCTCCGAGCCGGCTGCCTCACCACCCCCGCCACCACCCTAGGCGAACTCAGTGCTTTATATTGCAGGTCACATGACGGTTTTTAACCAATCAGTCAAGTTTCTCATTAGCAGTTTATCAGAATGAACCACTAGAGGCCACCCTTACTCGCAATCTCCTACAAAACACAGAAATCCAAAACTGAGCAACTAGAGGCTTCCCAATTTCTGACATAAGCCTCAGCAGAAAACCCAGCAACCTAATTCATGCTGCCACTGTCCCTCATCTTATTATGCCTCCTCGCACCCTACGTCATCCTCCCACCCTCCTTATACCCAGCGCTTCAGCATGACCAATACACTACAGTCATTAAAGCCACTGCCCACCCCCATTCAACCTCCTGCATCGAGAAACCTCCGCCTAACCTTCAGACTAGCTGGGTCATGGGGGCGTCCGTCCTACCACCCTCCTTCTACATAGGGTTGATAGCATTAAAAACAACCTCCACTTGCTCTGGCCAGCAAACTTCGCAGCAAGGCTATGCCCATCGCAAATCCAAATGGTTCATGCTACAAACAAAACAGCTGCTAACTCTGCTGCTCCTCCTATCAGAGGACGCCGAGTTAAACCCTGGACCCCAAAACCCAAACCCCTCCCCATCACTCAAACTACCAAGGGGTTTAAAGATAATCCACCTGAACATATGTAGCATACTCAACAAGCTCCCTGAACTACAGGCAACTGCCCTAACGCTACGTCCTGACACTCTGATAATCACTGAAACATGGCTCAAACCCCATAATTTAGACCCAGAAATTGCAATCCCAGGATACACCATCATTCGACATGACCGTCAGGGTGAAAAAAGAGGGAGAGGCATTGCCATGTTCATCTCATCTCAACACCAGTTCACTCCTATCCAGTTCCCCCCGCCCACGCCATCCATTGATTCCCTTCTAATCAATATCGCACTACCGCACACGAATCCAGTATATATAGCAGGGTCCTACTGCGCCCAAGACACCCCTATGCCTGCCATCCTGGATCACCTGGGTACACTAAAATCACTCGCAGAAGGGGGAAAACTACACATCCTAGGGGACTTCAATTTCAACTGGCTCTCCACTGCTAATTCTAGGCTACGTAGCCAAGCAAATGCCCTAAACATGATACAATTATCTGCACCTACAAGACTAAACCATAAATCCCAGAACCACTCCCTGTTAGACTGGGCCCTCACCTCCCACCCGCATAGAATACTTGTAGCAGGACTCCTCCCAGATTCTTTAAGTGACCACCACATGATCTACATGGTAAGAAAAAATTCCAGCCCAAGGCACCCCCCACCGAACGCTGCTCACCAGATCATTCAGATCTCTCGACCTTCCTGCCCTCTTAAATGACCTTTCATTCGTTGACTGGTCCTGCATCCGCCAGCCTCCAAATATCAACGCCACCCTAGACCTGTTTAAAACCAGATTTCTAGCCATCTGGGACCACTACGCCCCACTTAGAAGGTCAAGCGTTGGGGTGCCCACCTGCCCTGGGTCACGGCAAATATCGTAGACCAGGTTCATGCTAGGGATCGGGCCTGGAAATCATATAAGACTACCGGCACCCTGGTGGCTCACCAATGTTACAGAGCACTCCGTAATTCCAGCACTACGCTACTGCATCAGGCCAAAGCAAACTACTTCAAGGCCTCTTTCCACATACACCAATATAAACCACCCAGCTAAATTCTGGAAAACAATAAACTCACTTTTCTCCCCCACTACCCAACCCCCCAACCCTTTATGTTGAAGACTCCATCGTCACTAATCCCCGGAGCAGTGGCCACAGTTTTCAGCACCTTTTTCACCAGCTGTGCGTCCCTCTCCTAACTGCCAACCCCCCACCCTCTAGCTCACCCCCCACCTTTCTTCCGCACACTGCCTCGGCCCCTGCTTCACCTTTTATCCGGTTACTCCCACCAAAGTGCTTAAAGCCCTGCAGGCCCTCAACCCCTCCAAAGGTAAATGCCCCTCAGGGCTGGATTCAAAAATGCTTCACCTGTCGGCCCCTGCCATAGCTGCACCACTGGCAGACCTATTCAATCTCTCATTCTCGCTTGCTGAAATCCCATCTGAGTGGACGCGAGCCACTGTCATCCCACTCCCTAAAGGGGGGAACCCCTCCTCGCTGGGTAACTATTGCCCTACATCTCTACTCTCCATCCTAGCTAAACTACAGGAGAAACTCGTACTCTTCCAACTTGCCCCCTTTCTTGACTCCTCCTCCTTCTTCACACCACACCATACCAGTTCGGATTTAGGAAGTCGTACTCCACCATCACCTTACTTCTAAGGCTCACAGATGCTCTCCTCACTGGTATGGAAAAAGGGCACACCACCTCAGCCATTTTCATTGACCTTGCCAATGCTTTTGACACCATCTCCCATCCTCTTTTACTGTCCAAACTCGCCTGAGCTGGTCTGATAGGTACAGCCTCCAGCTGGTTCCAATCCTACTTGGCAGACAGGTCTCAAGCAGTAAAAACTGGCTCCTGCACCTCCGTCCCTCTCCCTGTCACCTCTGGGATCCCTCAAGACTTGGTCCTTGGCCCATTACTGTTCTCCATTTTTCTAAATAACCCGCCCTCAGCCAGCACGCACTCACTCATCCACATGTACGCCAATTACATGGTAATGTTTACATCGGGTCTATCCACCTCTGTTACTGCAGAAAGACTCCAGGAGGATTTCAATACTGTCCAGCTTTGGTTTCGTTCAAACCAGCTTTTCCTCAACCCAAAGAAAACTGTCTCACTAACTTGCAGAACGCAGCAAAGACTCTCCTGCCTCTCCTCAACCCTCACTTTCCACACCAATGATGGTTCCCCCTTGGAGGACTGCACCTCTTTCAGATACCTCGGGGTATGGCTTGACCGACAACTTGATTTTTCTGTGCATATCGACTCAATGCACAAAAAACTACATCCCAAACTGGGCGCTGTATATCACAACAGGGCCTGCCTACCTTTACCGGCTCGCAAAGCGATCATTCAGAAAATTATCCTCCCAATATTTGACTACAGGGATGTAATCTACAGCACGGCCACAAAATCAACCCTAACCAAGCTAGATCCCCTCTACCATTCTTTCTGTCACTTCACCCTAGACCGTCCACTCTCGACACATCACTGCATCCTCTATAAGTCACTTGACCTGGTGTCCCTTCAGGATCGCAGACAGGCGCACTGTGCCAGGGTCACTGCCAATTTCTGGGAGCATTCCCTTCCCTCCTACCTTCAGTCGGCCCTCTCTGTCCAGCCCCCATGGTGTATGCACTCAGGAACTCAGATTCCAGGCTCTTTCTTGTCCCACGCATGTCCACTAACAAAGGACAAGCTGCTTTTACCTCTCGCATGCCCAAACTGTTTAACGCCCTACCGGCTATAATTCAGCATGCAGACAGCAGCCAGCAGCTAAACCAACTCCTCAAGGCGCACTTCTCCCCCTCCTGCACATGTACCTAGCTCATTCCCTCCGCATTGCACCTTTCCACTCATCCTCCTGGGACTTCTAAGGCCTTCATCATACCTGTCTATTTTGCATAAGTATGCTAGGCTCCTTTTTTGGTCTCTAGTAAAGCATTGCCGAGTTTCACCCACCTGCTAATTACACTTGTACCCCTTCCTCTGTGTAACCTCTTGGGATACCGGCTCTGTATCATAAATGTAATTGAAGCTGCCTTGTATATCTGTTTACTGTACTGCTCTACCTGTATATGTACTGTGCCTGTAATGTACCCCGATGTTCCCATCCCCAGGACGCATCTGGAATCTAGCGGCTTCCGCTCAGCATGCCTTCCTGGTTAAACTCTTAAATAAATAAATAAATAAATAAATCTGAGGAGCTTAAAATAAAGTATAACCTACTTAGGTTCCACTTTGTGATATACCTTCAGGTTAGAAAACCTTTACAGGACTCCGTTTTTGGATGCTAATTTTAAGATTCTCCCCTTTAGATCAACAAGCAATTAAAACTGTCACAATGAGGAAAGGTGCTGCCTGGATTTATAAGGCCCTAACAACAAGCGATGATCCCTGTGCTGCTACTGCATCTGCTAAAATGAAATGGGAAAAGGAACCAGGATGCACCAGAGAGAGAGAGAGAGAGAGAGAGAGAGAGAGAGATGAATGGATCTCCTCCTGGTCCACTGCTTATCATGCATGTAAGGAAGTATAGAGCAGAACACTTCAATTTACAGTTCTACTGTGGTGCTCTGGTAGACTTCTTGGTTCTTCACTCTGCAATGTGGATGCAATTGTCTTACTACCAGCCCAGTGTCATTCCCCAGCAGGTGTTGTGGTGGGATGACACTATAGGTTCCTAGGTGGGTGGATGGAGGCACCTGACAAGGAGAGGCAGGAGTCGTATACAGAGGTCTGATGGAATGAAGATGCTTCTTTGACAGGAGGGGAAGGAGGACATGGTCATATAGGAAAACACCAACAGTGATAATGACAGGGAGTCTGGACGGTATTATCTAGACAGTAATAACATGTAAATAACTAACATAAGCTCTAAAATGTACTGTAAGCTCTAAAAGGTGCACCTTGGACTAAAACGTCTATATTATAATGCTAAGCTTAGCACTCTAGAGTATTACAGTGGGTCAACTGCTAGCCCAGAGGTTTCTTGCAGTACTGCAGAACACAGCAGGGTTACAACACATTCAATAAGTCATGACACTTATGAGTCAACTTCTGGTGATGGTCTTTGTGCTCACAAGCTGGAGGGGAAGCGTAAAAGAAGAGAAAGGGAATGACAACGAAGGATCCTGGTTGTAGCACGGAAACTGGCACTTCAGTGCAGGCCTAGGTGAGGCCACTGGGAATTATGAGAGGTTAGTTAAACAGGCCATGAGTTCATCGCCATAAAACCCTCTCTCTTGGGCTGCTGGGACAAAAGAACAAACGAAACAAGGTTCTGGCACAAACCCGCTGGTGGACTACCAGGACAGAAGAACAAACGAAACAAGGTTCTGGCACAGACTCGCTGGTGGGCTACCAGGACAGAAGAACAAATGGAACAAGGTTTTGGCACAAACCCGCTGGGGGACTACCAGGACAGAAGAACAAATAGAACAAGGTTCTGGCACAAACCCGCTGGTGGACTGCCAGAAATGAAATAACTGCAGGAGGTACTTCAGCGCAAACCATTGCAATGGGCTGCCAGGACGAGCTGAGCTGAAGAGGATGTCTGGCACCAGCCCGCTAATGGGCTGCCAGGTACAAGACGAGCGGCTGGAGATTCTTTAGCACAAACCCTTCCAGTGGGCTGTCAGGATCAGATGATTGGAAGAGGACGAATGCTGCAAGTAGGAACACAGATGCAACCAGGAAAATGCAGGTCTTCAGAAGGAAATTCACATGGAAGGTCTTCAGACGCTGATTCCAGATAAAGGCTTCTAGATAGCAATGCCAGATGATACCTAAAAGAAAAGCAAAATAATAAATGGGGCATCAAAATACGGATGAAGACAGAAGATCTGGAAGAATTCAAAACAGAAACCAGAAAACAATAAATCGGATGTCAAACTTTTCACTGAGCTTAGACAAAACCTGGGATCAGCGGAACACAACAAACAGGATGTTGAAACAATTCTTCCAGGAAGAGCACTCTTGGAGTGAAGACGATTCTGGCGGTGACCAAAGGTGCAGAAGCTGGAGGATGGTGATGCTGAATGAAGCTGGAGAATCTTTTCTCTGCTAGATGGAGACTGATTCCATGCTGTTTGCCACTGAAGTCACAAATACACAGTTTCGGACAGTTCTGAGTTTGCGTGCAACACTTTCAGTTCAGTACAAATGCAGAAAGCCAGGATACAGGTGCACAGCTCCAGGGCAATCGCAGATTGCTAGGGCACTTAATGCCAGTTCAGGGGCACTTGACCAGTTCCAGGGGCAACTGACCAGTTTCAGAGGCAAATAACCAGTTTCAGGGCAATTGACCAGTTCCAGGGGGCAGTTGCCAGTAGCAGATGCATATAACCAGTTTTGGGGCAACTGACCAGTTCCAGGGGGGCAATTTTCAGTAGCAGGGCAATTGACCAGTTCCAGAGGGCAACTGCCAGTAGCAGAGGCAAATAACCAGTTCTGGGGCAATTGACCAGTTTCAGAGGTAAATAAGCACTTCAGGGGGCAATTGACCAGTTTCAGGGACAACTGCCAGTAGCAGAGGCAGATAACCAGTTTTGGGGCAATTGACCAGTTCCAGGGGGCAATTTTAAATAGCAGAGGCAAATAACCAGTTTTGGGGCAACTGACCAGTTCAAGGGGCAATTGCCAGAAACAGAGACAAATAACCAGTTTCAGGGCAATTTTTATTTATTTGAATTTTGATGACCGGATAAGCCCTCTGAAATGAGATGCCCCTTTTTCAGGAGCGACCCAGAATTAGTTACAAACAACAAAGGATATAGAACTGCAGTATCTGATAAAGTTAAATATACGTACATAGACGTGAAGATTAGTTACATGACACAGCAGAGATAAATACAGAAAGTACAGTTCTTGTTCAAATTACTATGAATTTTTTACATACAGTGGTAATTACCTACTATTGTCATTCCTTTAATAAATTCTGAATATATAAAAACTACCGAATGGTTGTTCAAAGGAAAGTAATCTACAACAAAAAGGAAATGGGGGGATAGAAGAGGGGACACGGCAGTTCAATGAAGACAGTTACAGGGGGATGCAGTCCAGAAGAAGGATTTTAGTCTCTATTTAAGCTGTGCTAGGGCAGGGCAGCTCAGTATCATGAGGGCAGGGAGTTCCATAGGTGTGGGGCAGAGACAGAGAAGGACCTTTTTCCTGTTTCGTACCGAAGCTTAGGAATGTGCAGCAGTGGGACGAATGCAACTCTAAGAGGTCTAGGAAACTGCTTGTGTTGTATTTATGCCATCAAGACTGAGTGGGGAGGTGGGTTGCAAGAGTTTGAAGGTGAGGCAATATTTGACCAGTTCCAGGGGCAATTGCCAGTAGCAGGGGCAAATAACCAATTTTGGGGCAATTGACCAATTCTAGGGGGCAATGGTGGGCAATAAACACAGTTCAGGTAGTTGCAGGCAATAAAACACAGTTCAGGTAGTTGCAGACATTGTCACTCTAAAGTGCCCCAAATACCCTGTTGCCCCAATGCTAGCTTAATTAGGAAGCTGCTAACCAACTCCTTCCTTGGCCGTCTCTATGGGTGGTCCGAAGGAGGAAAATATTTAAAACCCCTTCCCCACCAATGTGACCTCAGTCGCTGCCTCTATGCTCAGAAAGCTAACAGGGGTCCCAGACATAAACATAGTGGGATGCCAAACCCCTCTCTAGTCTACCGGGAACTACTGTAGTGTGTGAAGGAACATACAGGGCACCTGGGTTTGGTAGCCCTTCTTAACTCTAGCCTTGGTGAGCCCCTTACAGTATTACAGGGCTTGCCTTGCCCTGTTAATTTCCCCTTAGGGAATTCCCCTTTTAAATCTGTTTATTCCAGTTAGGGCCTTTCTGCCCTTAACTCCATCTCCAGGAGCTTTACTTATAAATATTCATATTTTTAACCCAGGGCTACTCTTCCCCAGCCCCTTCCCAAGGTGTTGCTGTGCCTAATTAATATTAATTTATTAAAAATGTCAGCCCTCTAGCCCTCTCGGACATTTTCTCAAGCGCTCAGAGCACTTTAAAAAACGTTCTTTTTAATTTTATGTTCAGGCAATAGGCACTTTGCTTTCTGTGCTACTGCCGACTCACTGCCGTGGTCCGGGGTGAAGATAAAAGTGGAGGGAGGCTGAGAGGTACTGGCAGTGGGAGGGACAACTGCTGCAGGAGGAAGCCAGGCAGCAGGGGCCTGACAAGGACCAACGCCCCTTCTTGCTCTCTCGATCTCCCAATGTGGCTCTGAGGCACCACCACCAATGGGGGACTGGATTAACTTTAAAATTTGAGCAAAAAAAAAAAATGGGGCAGAACAGAGCCCTCACTGCGGACATCTGCTGGCCTCTTCTTCTTGGGTGACCTGACGGCACTGGCAACCGAAGCACTTCAGTGGACGACCGGCACTGAACCTAGGACCACTGACAGAACTGGCTGAAGGGACATGGAGTCAACAGACCAGCTTCAACCACACAAGGTAAGTCCTTTCGGTCACCGCTGCACTCCAACCAGTTCTCTTTCAGCCCAGTTCCCCACTCAACTCCCTGAGAAAAAAAATGATACTTTTTGAAAACCAAGACTCAGGGTTCCAGTTCTCGAACTTCGAGCCTGCGCCACCAGCAACTGTTCTTTTGAAAACAAACATGCGCTGGGCAGGGACAGCAGTCCCAGCATGTGGTCACCACTGCTCTTGCTGCCTACTCAGGGGACAAGGGGTTCTGCAAGGAGCAGGCAGCCAGCAAAAACAGGAAAACATTCTTTTTTTTTTACTCCAGCAGCTGCTCTACGATGGGGGGAGGAAGTACACACATAAGGGAAACCCCCACATGTTGCCCTAATGCTGCCCACACCAAATGGGGCCTGGAGGGGCCCTTTTACTAAATTTAATTTTTTCTGTGGTGCCTCCATGCTAGGGGGCACTACACTACATCTGTGTTATTATTCACCCAAAAGATTAGAGGACATGAAGGATTTACTGGGAGAGATAACTGTTGCAGTTGCAAAGAACTGCATGCCAATCTCCTCCACGTTATAGACTTGCCCTAATATTACTAATATCTGGGGAATGCTTCATAATATCTGTGAAACAGTAACTGGGAGTAAAATCCCTGTTTCACCAAAGGTGTTTGATCCAGGACTTTTTTTTTCTGTTTTACAACACCTCTGAAAACATCAGATTAACTGAATTATGACAGCATCTCTTTTGTTTAAATGCTTAATTTTGCCAGTGCAGTAACCCCTAGACTGCCTACAATGGAGGAATGATACAATTAGTTTGCCCTCGGTTGCTAGTAATGAAAGGATGTCTTATCACATTTCTGGTTATACTGAAGTCTTTAACTCAGTATGGAGTCCCTTTCTGAACCTCAAGCTATAAATCTGACTATTACTGAAGGAACAATTTTCTTCATATTAACTGAAACCAAGTATGAATGCAGACAGTCACTCAGCTAGTGTTACGAGTGTTAGATTTGTCTTTCAGCTAGCTCCCATTAGCACCCAGATTTGTTAATGTACTCACTATCTTATTACTGCGTTATAGGTATTTGGATGAGATGTAAAATCATTTGTGTCTGGTATTTACAAGTAGCACAAGTATGTTTTTGGTAATTTAAGTAAAAATACTGTTCACTTGTTTCAGCTCTGCTTTATGAAACACCTTTTACTCTATTTGTGTTTTGTTGTAATCGATCAAAAACAGTTCAAGTTTTAATGGAAAAATAATACATTATTGCTAAAAAATAACTATGATGAAATGTTATGTTCACTTACCAATAATGCTGCATTAGGCAAGGGTTACATCGTCCAGTTCTGGAGACCTCATCTCCACAAGGACATAGACAGGATGGAGGCAGTTCAGAGGAGGGCAACTAAAATGGTGCAGGGTCTGCAAGAGAAGCCATACGAGGACAGGCTAAAGGAGCTTAATATGTATACCCTTGAGGAAAGGAGGGAGAGGGGAGACATGGTAGAAACTTTTAAGTACCTCAGTGGAATCAACAAAGTCCAAGAGGGTAGCATCTTTCAGAAAAAGAGATGTGCAAGAACAAGGGGTCACAATTTGAAGATAGAGGGGGGACGGCTCAGGGGCAATGTGAGGAAGTATTTTTTCACAGACAGGGTGGTGGACACATGGAACAGCCTTCCTGAGGAGGTTGTGGAGTCTAAAACTGTGAGAGAATTCAAGAATGCATGGGACAGACATAAGGCAATTTTTGTGGGGGTAGGAAAAAATAGGCTGTTGGTTAAATAGGATCTGCAGCTTATCCTCTAGGTAGGGAAATGGGCAGACTAGGTGGGCCAAGCGGTCCTTATTTGCCGTCAAAGTCTATGTTTCTATGTCAAGTCTGTGCCTTCTGCAACAGCTAAAACTGAATTTTGGGCAACGATTCTACTTGGATTTCTTAAAAAGTTACAAAATTCAATGCACAATTAATTTTGGGAGGTTTTTGTCTGATTAATTCTGTTGAAAAAATTTGAAAAGTCATCCCTGTGGAATAGTATTCATTATTTTATGTGCACTAACTCAGAGAACTCGGTACACTTCCCACGCATAACCTCAGACTCCACATAAATTAATGATTACAACTCCAAGGGGATGAATGTCCGAATGCTTTCAACAGAATTTGTTAGGGAATATCCTCCCAAAAGGAATTCTGCATTGAACTTTATAACTTTTTAGTGAAATTCAGGTAGAAGATACTGGAGTCTAATAAGTCATTCATATTAGTAATATTATGTTCGCTCCGACCAATATCTTGTAAGGGGATGTTATCCGACAGAATGCCCAGATTCTCCCAAAGGGGGGATAAGTGTGCAGGAATCTTAGTCAAGCTAAGTAAATGTTGAAATCTTAGTAACCTTAAGAGAGGATGTAGTACAGGGATCATTTCCATTAAAAAGCTGTACTGTTTTTCATCGATTACAACAAAACACAACTACAACCACTCTAACTCCACCCCCAATGAAGACCGTACCCTGGTCAAAGCACTGGCGAGTTAGTTTGGAGGTTGATGGTGCCTTTCCTTGTTCTACACTGCATTTGGATGTTTCTGCAATTTGCAAAAAATTGAGATTTTCACAATTTGAATCCTGTGAATTAAATTAATCCTGAGTGCAGTCTGTGAGTGCAGAGTGCCTTGGACTTAATTATATGTAGCCAGGGTTAGCAAACCCTTCTCTGGCACCAGGCTCACGATAACCGTTGTGCACACGGTGGAGTAAATTATCCTGATCTTTTACATACTGTGGATCATACTATGGAATTTCGGATCTGAACGGGCATGAGCACATAAGTAACTTCTAACCAGTGAAGTAGTCAGTTTGTTGCCTGCTCAGAATGTACCCATCTAATCATTGTTTGAATTCTGTTTTTGATGATTTACGTCTATTTCCAGTGGTAATTTGGTCCACAGGTTAATCTCCCTCTGAGTGTAATAACATCCCCCAACCGTGGATGTCCTCTACGGCTCCAAAACTGTTTGGCAAAAGAGGCCTCACATATGCCATGTAAAGTGGACAAATAATTTCTTTGTTTGTAGAATTCATATTTCTCATTATGGACCATATCACTCTATTAGCTTTTTTTTAATCACCTCATTACAATGTTTCTGCTGTTTAAGGTCAGCAGTGACCAAACTCCCAGATCTTTTTCTTGAGTAGTTTGTTGAAGTTTTTTTGCCACACATGAAATAGCCTGTTTTTTTTGTTTTTAACAAGATGTATTCACTTCTATTTATCAATACTGAATTCCATTTCCCAAAGCTTTGCCCATTCTTAGATTCTGTCTCGATCTGCTTGTACAGATTTTATTTGTTCTCTGTTTTCATATGGCCCACCCAGTTTAAAGTCATTGGCATATTTTGTAATCCAGTTATCGATGTTTTTTGCTAAATCAGATATAAAGATGTTGAAAATGACAGGGTCCAATACTAGCCCTTGGGCACCCCACTAGTAACCAAACCAGCTGTAGAAGAATGACCTTTTATTTTTACTTCCTGAGTCCTATGCTGCAACCAATTCCTTACCCAGTTTATAATATATTTATTAATGTTTAATATTTCATTTGTTCTACCATTGTACAGTGGGGGACTAGGTCAAAGGCTTTTTTGATGTCAAGAAAATCATATCACATGGGACTCATCTAATTGGAAACTAGTATTTTCATAGAAACTCAATAGGTTTGAGGTGCAAGGGCAACCTTTGGTGAAACCATGTTGCTGTGTGTCAATAAGTTCTAGTAATGTAATTATCTGTCAATATGTTTTCTAATATTTTCCTTAGTACCAAGGAGAGACTGACAGGCCTGTAGTTTGCCGCTTCCTCCTTACTTCCTTTCTTATGGATGGGTGTAATATCCGCTGTTTTCCAATCTACAGGTATTTGTCCTGTATCAATGGAGGATTGGTAAATCATCTGTAAAGGTATAACTATTTTGTCAATCATTATTTTGAGTACATATGGAGATATGTTGTCTGGACTGAACAATTAATTAGTTTTAAGCTTTTTATTTTCTCTTTGATAATACTTCCTGTGACATTAATTATATCTGAAACTGTCATTTACTACCTGTGTCACATACTATTTAAGAAAACAAAACAAATATAACTGCTAAATTATTCAGACATGTCCGCCATTTTGCTTATTAGTGTATTATTGCTCAATATTGTGCCAATAATATAGTCCTCTTTTTTTTAGTGAATTTATATAACCACATATCAGTTTGTAAATACTTTACTTTTAAATTAATTCTTACTCAGGATGTCATTCTATAAAATATGAAAGTGCTTGATTTTAAACCTCCAAATGCCATAGTATGACATCATGAAAAATATATTAATCCCTATTACTCCTCTTCAGATTGCTTGAGGCTCCTGGTATCTAGCAATCGTAAACAACAATTCATATAAATTTGATAACTTTAAGTCATATTTACATATAATCACCGAATTGCAATAGTTATTCACAAATAATCTATACATATTCTTCTCAGGACCAAAACTAACTTGCTTTATGGACATCAAAACTGTACAAATACACACCCTGGCTACATGCCATGTATGAATGGATTCTACTTTCTTCCTGCAAATATCACTCAGATAAAAGCATTCAAATCTAAATCCTCCTTTGGGCCCCAGATCTTGTCATTTCCAATGTCATAATCCAAAATGCCTCTGTATGTTTGTTTTTTTCTAAAATGCCTCCCCTTCTACTCACAGTTACCCTTTGTAATGCATATGATTTTTACTGAATATTAGGTTTCGTTGTATGCCTTTATTAATGTTGGAATGACTGTACAGTACATTAACAAACGTTTATCTACATAAACAAAATATGCATTATGTGAACAGAGATCAAGACTGTGTCATTAAACATTTTTCTACACTTGATGGGGTGCCCCTCATCATCGTTCCTCCTCACTCCAGCAATAGGGCCACCTACCAGCAGGATCGGCCAAGACCAGGAATACCAGGTATCACATCCACCTCAGAGAGGCAACATATTATCCTCCTATACAGATGACATTCTAGTATATATAACTGAGCCATACAAATCTATTCCAAAGCTGCTCCAATACCTAGGAGAGTTTGCAGAGTTTTTTGGATGTAAATTTAACAAAATTGGTGGCATTTCCAGTAGTGGGAGCAACAGGGGCAGCACTAGGACCACACTTACCTTTTCCAATACCGAACAAAGTCATCACATACCTAGGAATTAAGGTGAGTCCCAAATTCATAGATATGTATGTTGTGAATTACAAGCCACTACAGAGGATGCTCATCGCATATCTAATAAGATGGCACTCCTTGCCTCTATCATGGCTCGGGAGACTAAACTTAGTGAAAATGAATATCTTGCTGCGTATATTGTATCCCTTACAGATGCTACACGTAGGGCTAACCAGACAGGACTATACAACTCTAGAAAGTGCCTGCTTTAGGTTCATCTGGGTGAATAAACCACCAAGGGCTAGTCTAGCCAGGCTAAAGGAAGATGTGAACCAGAGAAGACTTAAATTTACTGATGTTCAGCAATATTTCCTGGTAATGCAAATGAGATACATGAAAGATTGCATGGCCTAGCCAAAGGAAGTCCAGGGGGTAGACTTGGAAACAGAGAGGGTGCCATACACCCACAGGTTTACTTAGTGGCACAGGGAGGCCTGCCATATGCCAGAGTACCACACCTCAATTCACTAGTTCAGGAGACATTAAAGGCATGAGATCTTTTCTGTAAGACAAGCGGAGACACACAAGAAAACACTCTGTTGGTACCATTGGCACAGAACTCCTATTTTATCCCTGAACTGGAGGGTAGGGTTCAAACATGGCAAGATCGGTGGATTCAGTGTGTGGAAGATATCATGAGGGGCAGGGGATATAAGTCGTATGAAGAAATCAAGGAAGCCATAGAGATCCATAACACACTGATCTGCGTACTTGCAGCTGAAACACTGTGTGCAAACCCTGGGGATGGAAGATCCACAGAAGGCAGGTACTGCACCACTGGAACAAGTGCTTCTGATCAAGAGATGTAAACTAACCAAAATAATTTCAAGTGTGGTTGTTCAGAACAGAGGTTTTGGAATGGACACATCACTTAAAGTTGAGCTTATGAGGGAGAGATTTGGAATGCCAGATCCCAGATAAAAGATGGGGGTCACTATGTTAAATGCACGAGTCTTCCAGCCTGTAATAAATATAAGAAGGTACAATATAAATTTGTCAGTAGCCTAGATCAGCCTCAGTATTGTTCACAAATGTAACCCCAAAATCTCACCCATTTGTGAAGGCTGAAACAAGGAGGAAGGCACGTGCCTGCACTATTTCTGGCCATGTGAGCAGCTGCAGCCATTCTGGCAAACTACAGCAGCATGAATAAGGCAGATATACCACACAAATATCCAGGTCTCCCCACTAACTATGCTATTTGTAGCACTGGACAATTCTGAAGAAGATTGGCTACTATTTGAAAAAAGGATTTGACTTCAACTTATATCAGTTCCACACTGTGTACAAATCCCACACTACGTATGCTAGAGGAAATTATTTTAAAAATCCTACCCCTGGAGAAACTGACACCAAGTGAAGGGTAGAGAAAGGTCTTGTGAAAACACCTGGGGCATATATATTGGCTCCCTACATGCAGCCGAAGGAGCAACAGTACATACAGGTCTGACCTAGGCAAAAGCAATATCAGAGGAAGGTGAAGCGATACCGGGAGAGGGAACAATGACGGACACCCCCAGAAACACCTAGTTGAAACAAAATACAAGAGGGTTTTTCCATCCTGCTCATTAGTGTATAAGAAGGATATATACCATTGTACCATACAGGTGATCTGTGCAATGTTCTTAAGTTTTCTATTTTCTTTTTCTAGTCTGTTTTGTGTCAAAGGTTTAAGAGAAAAGAGGAATCAGTTTGATAAAATTCCACACGGAATATATAATACAGGTACAGGGAACTGAAATACCTGAATGCTTGATAGCTTTGTGATGATGTACTGGAAGACATATGTTATAAAGATTATTTACCCTGTACCAAGCAAATTATCTGTATGCCATTTACTGTCTCAGTATGGAGAACTGTATTTGATCATATAAGTTAACAGGGTATCCAAAAGATGTCTCTTATGGTATAAGAGACTCTGAGCAGGAGGTTTGGTTGAGAGGACCCCAAAGTGGGTCTGTCTGTCCAATCCTCACAAGAAGTCTTTCTTATACCATAAGAGACACCCTTCAGAGGGCCCATTAACTTATAACACTTTTGACTATTGTACGAATAAGTGAAATAATCTGCTCTGGTTGTGCATCAGTGCTGTAATACTTTCACTTCTGGGTGATTGCAGGCCCTCAGTTGTGTCTTGGGCCTTACAACCCACCCAGGATGTTTGGTTTTTACAATACTGCTGCATGCCTGACTGTGGATTATTCCTTACTTTTAAATCACTCAAGTTTAGCTCGAGTGAATTTTTTTTTTTAAGATTATTACTTTTTGTTACCTCCTCGGCTGGGGGTGGTCCTATGGTTCCTCTCTTCATCAGGCGTCCTCTTTGCTGCTGCTCCAGACCCAGTCAGAGCTTGAACACTTTTCACCCTGCCATCCCAAGTCATGTCACAACGGGGATTTATCCCGCACACTGCGGAAAACCTGGAGGCTGGGGGCTGAAGGGGAGCTAGCTAAAGTGGGTCTGCCATGGTGCCGTTGAACCTGGGCATGCAATGGCGTCAAGACGCCAGCCCACACATGTTGATCCCTGAGCTTGCACCAACCCCCGGCCACCACCAGGATGCCAGTGCCTCAGTGATCATCCCAACCCTACCTCCCCGGAGGAGAGCAGTCCATGGGACGCTCAATCCTCCTCCCCCCAGCCGGCCCTCTGAGACCCGAGGTCACTCTCGACCCCAGGTCGTCGGCGTGGGAAGAGGTAAGGCACCAGCGCCTCAGCCCTCTATGCCACCAGCTCAAGTGATTTATAATAAGTTGAGTCTTTCTTTTTAATTTTATTGTGCCATCCTCCCCCTAGCGCTAAAGTGGAGCACTCCCTCCAAATGTTCCTGCACAAGAGCATACAGTACACAAGATAAGAGGTACACCGGCTTTGCATGCCAATTGGCTGAAATCACATTAGTGATTTATAATTAAGCAATAATGCACGACAGGGTGTGGGTCATGCTGGGATAACTTCATGCCTGGGTGGTTGGGCACAGGGCCGCAGGCCGAGTGCATCCAATGTCCCAGAAGTGAAGTTATTCCAGCACGACCCACACCCTGGAGTGTATTATTGCTATTATACAATGACTCGTTGTTATACAAAATAAAATAAAACATTTTTTAAATGATTTTAGTAGATTTTTAGTGTGGCAATATATCTTTGTTTCTTAAAAGAAGATGCAACTACAAACAATGCTAACCATGCAGCAACAAATCAATACAGTGAGGCTGAGCTCAGATAATGTCACTATTGCCAAGGGCAGACAGCCAATCAGGTTCCAGGATTTTTTTTTTATTGCCATTGTATAATAGTTAAACAGATTACACAAAAAAATGTTTTTAGTGTGTGTTTTCCCTTTGAGATTGACAGTCTGGGGAGCCATTGTTGTGAGCTGTTGATTGGTACTTATTGTCACAGTATTCTGAGATGCCAATATTCAGCTGAAAGACAAATGGAAGCAAAAGGGTCTTACACCAGAAGTGCAACCAGATTGGAGCTTAAAGAAAAGACTTTGATAAATCCTATACTCATGCATTTTAAAGAGCTAGTGTACTGCCTCAAACTAACATTTTTTTAATTTTTATTTTAGCTTTTGTTGACCGGATAAGTGCATTAGACAAATCCTGCCTATTTTCAGGCGTGACCCGGGGGAGGGTGATACAGATGAATGCCAACTGACCTTGAACCAGATTAAGCTGTTGATGGTATTTTTAGTGAATGAGGGAAATTTGGCCAGGACACCGGGGAAATTCCCCTACTCTCCACTGGGGGATTTGCTGGCCGTCTTGCTGAGATGGCCACTTCGCCGGGCTGTGTGGAGAGAGAGTGAATGCTGCTGGGATGGGAGCTCTGGCCTCTGCTCCTGTTCTTTTGACATAAGAGGCTGTCGATCTGGCTATGGCCATTGCAGATTTCTCGCAAGATACAACAGCTGACGAGGATATGGAAGTCGTGTCCGTTTCCACGGACCTACCTGATTTGAAGATCGATGCCGTCTTCAGTGACGGCTCTATTTCGACTGGGCTTACTCGCCGTCAGGTTCTCTTACTCCGAAAGCAGGAATGGCTCAAAACTGGTGAGGAACTGGAAGCAGAACTCACTGCTCTGCCGAATGAATCCCCTGGGGTTGGTATTGCTGAGGACCGGATAGAACACGTACTCCAGTCGGACACTAGTTTGAATGCAGAGGTTCCTCCTCCTCCTCCTCTGGTGAATATGGAAGTCGGTACGGCTGGCAGTGAAGACGGAGTTTCTACCATGTGCCCTAAGTCGTCTGAAGCTCCCACGGTTCCCGGTAGTTTGGACACTTGCAAGTCAAAAAAAACAAGACTGGGAATGCAACGGAAAGTCCCGGAGGCACCTGCTTGTTCATCTATTCCACCGGTGCCTTTGGAACAGACTTTTTCATTTTTGGATTGATGAAAGGCTATGAAGTGGGGTGATTTAGCCCCTGCACCTCCTCCCATTGCTCTCCCACTCCAGGATGCTTCTTGGTCCCCTGAAAGAGCCCTATCTGTGGCAGGATGGATCCCTGAGGCTTCGGGTCATTGGACTCCTGACCCTACTGACCCATCATGTCAGTGGATGTGTTCTTCGACCTCTTCTGTGGCCACCAAACGCCGGATCTTCAGTGAGCTCCATCACACCCCGGGGTAATTCTTCAATTTTATTGCCTACTGTTATTGTTCCTGGTCCTTCTAGTGTAGGTACCACACCAGAAGCCACTGTTGCCACTTCTTTGCCTGATGAGGTTAGGATGGGGCCTAGTTCAGAGGCCTTGGCTGAGCACCAGGAAAAGTCTTCTCTGGCCCCCTTGTTTAGAGTGGCTGACTTATTTCACTCCACTGGGGAGCCTGCTCCTAGGAGGAATGCAGTCCGGTTGTTATACAAGGGGGGGGGGGGGCTTAGAACATGCTCCTGATAGATTATTTGTGGCAAGGAATCTTTTGAAAAAATCTATGAAATTTTTCTCCTCTGAAATATTTGCCTTGATTTCTCTAGGGGAATAGTAACTATGATGTTAGCTTTAAAAATGTGTTTAACCTCGATTGATTTTTGGGCTCAATATAATTCACTTAAAAACAACCCTTTATGGGTTCCTTTCCAGGCGATTCCTCTCACCAAGCCTTTAATTAAAACCATCACTGTTTTATTTAAGAATGAAGGGGTTAATGTTGAAGACATTCTTTTTTGGTTGAGACAACGCTGTGAGATTTTGGGGAGGCCTACACCCACTATGGATAGTGAACAAATTTGGGATTGGGGTTGGAAGGTGAAGGTAAAGCTTTTTTCCACTAATTCAGGTCCTGTACACCTACCTAGTGTGTTTTTCTTGGGAAGGGATGGGGGTCTATTTTCTATATTGGCCAACGTAGATCTTGTTTCAAATGTGGATCTCGTTTACATCTTAGTTCGGCCTGTGATACTGCTAGATGTAGTCATTGTTTAGAGTACAGGCATTTGGCTTCGGCCTGCCTTAATCTATTTAAATGTAATGTGTGCGAGCAAACAGGTCATGCCTATGGACGCTGTCCCTGGGCCTCTCACAATTGAGATGATTGCCCCTCTCATGAGGGACTTATCAATCATGATGTTTGTTTCTTGCACTGTTTTGTCCTCACTGTGACGAGGTACCTTTGTAAATGAGCCTCTGGCTCAAAGGTTGTTAAACTGATGTTCTAATAAATAAATAAATCAGGCCCAGCATGCTTTAACTAAGAAGGTAGCCACTGCTACACCTACACCTATACCCACAGACACTGTTCAGGTTCCAGCCCCTGTTGCTGCGCCTATGGTTACCCCTCTTGTGACCATAGTTGTTGACTCTCCTCCCATACACCCTGAGGTAGGATTAAATCCTACTAGCATTGATGTTGCTGTTGTCACTCCTGTAGAAGTTCCAGAGGAACATATGCCCCCTCCATCACCCCCACCCCCCCGACATTCCCTTTAAGGTTGTTCAACCTAGAAAAAGGAATAGACAAGGTAAAACCACGTCTGAGCCTAAATCCCTCCTGAAAATTATGCGTCAGAGGGATCCTGTGAAGGTAGGGAATGTATTTGCCCCTTTGGAGGAGGATACTGGTCGGGACTCTGGGGATGATACTGATACCTCTTCTATTATTTCCACCATGGACACTGAAAGTCAGCCAGAGGATTCCATAGCCAAAAGGACTAGACGTAGACAAGCGTGTAAACCCCCTTGAGTTTACTAAGGATTAGGGTTACTTATGGATTTGTTTACTTTTTCTCCCTATGTCCTCCTTAACAATTTCCACATTAAACGTTAATGGGATTAAGAGTGAGAGGAAGCGTATTGTTTTTTTTTCACTTCTTAAAACTTTTAAATCAGATACTATTTGCTTACAGGATATCCGTCTGAAGTCACATCAGGACCTCCAGCGTGCCTCTCACTGCTGGTCTTTGTGCCCTTCATTTTGGTCTGTTGGGGAGGACACTTGTGATGGGTTGGGTATTCTGTTTTCTAGTTCTGCCTCTTCAGTTTCTAGATTAGTTGATATACACCCTGGGAGGGCTATGTGTTTAGATGTCTCTTTTTGTTCAGAGCGCTTTTGGGTTGTCACAGTCTATCCTCCGAAAACTAAAGCATAACGGATAGCTCTTTTTAAGGAAGTGCAACCTTTTTTGCATACCTCCCGGACGGTCATTTGGTTAGGTGACTTTAATTGTGGATTATCTACAGTGGATAGAGGACTTCACACTGATAAGCTATTTTGTGATTCTATTGCTTTAAAAAATATTGTTTCTACAGCACACATGTTAGATGCCTACAGGGTATTATATCCCAGAGGGGGTTATACTTATTTCTGGGGGGTTCTTCAGACAAGGATAGATTTTTTTTTATCAGTAGTTTTACAGGCTGTGCAGGCTTTTACTAGGCCTATAGAATTTTCTGACCATACAGTCCTTACGGTTACTGTTTCTTGGGCTGGAGCCCCCCGATGTAAAAAAAAAAATAGCTGGAGATTGAATGAGTCATTGTTAGAGGATCCTCTTATTAAACAGTTGTGGTTGAGGGACTGGGCCGCTAGGTTTTCAGTTTTAGAATATTATGACTCCATTTTGGACTGGTGGGATGATTCCAAATTAAGTTGGAAGAAATTTTTTCAACGTCAGGCGCACGTTAAATCCAATAAAGAATATATGGGATATCTGAAGTTGAGACATCGGCTAGAACACCTTATTTCTCTGACTGAAACCACTACACAAGACTATAGTAAGATTATTGCCACTGTTAAGAAACAAATGGTAGCTTTGCAATATAATCGTGGTAGGTCTTTAGACCAGGAATTATGGTTCAGAACACATATGTCCAAACAATCTTTGGACTCTTTTAGGGAAAGTAAGAAAAGGATAGACTCTAGACTCATTTCCACCCTGACTGATGTATATGGCCACACTGTGAGCGATCCACATCAGCTTTTGGATGTTGTGGAAACCTATATGACTGCAAGCCTGGCTCCTGACCCTATTCTGGAAGATGGTGTTATTAATCAGACCTTGGATGATTTATAGTTGCCTACTTTATCTGCGACACAATAGAATTTTCTTTCAGCTGATGTTGCTTTAGCTGATGTCACTACCACTGTTCATGAGTTAGCCTCTCAGTCCGCCCCGGATACAGATGGTCTCAGTGCAGGTTGTTATAAAACCTTCATACAGACTCTAGGCCCTGTGTTGGTGGTTCTCCTGAATTATATTTTGCATTCTGGGAATTATGCTCCCTCTATGACTGAGGCCATCTTACTTCTAATCAACAAAAAAGGTGACAAAACTGATCTTAGAAATTGGCGCCCTCTTAGTCTCCTAAATTCCGACCTAAAGATACTTAGTAAAATTCTACTGGCTAGGCTTTCTGCTGTTACCCCACAGCTTCTTCATCTGGCACAGACCTGTGCTGTTCAGGGAAGAAAACAGCAGGATAATCTTATTTACTTAAAAGAGTTTTTTTCTAGGGGGGATGTTGGACAGTTATAGGGGTTTGTTTTTGGTTTAGATCAAGAGAAGGCTTTTGATCAGGTCACTCATAAATTTTATTTTTGGTATTAAAAGCCTTTGGGTTCCCTGATACGTTTATTTCTTGGCTATCGGCAATGTATAAGGGGGCTGTTAATATCCCTAATGTAAATGGATAGTTGGGAAAGAAATTGGCTATTACTAAAGGGGTACGACAGGGATGCCCACTGAGTCCTGCTCTTTATGCCTGTACAATTGATATATTTATTAGACTATTACAATCTAACACTGCTCTGAGGGGTCTTGATGTGTTTCTCTCCCTGCCACAACAAAAGGTGCTGGCCTATGCGGATGATTTGGTGTTGCTTTTACCCACTCACTTTTCTGTTTCTGCCCTGCAAGACTCTATTCATCTTTTTTTGAGCATTTCTGGTTCTAAGATTAACTATAGTAAAAGTACTGGGGTGGTTATTGGATCCACCCCTTTGCCAGCTAATGGGGTTATAGCAGGGATCCCTGTTTCTAGAGACCCTATTAAAATTTTAGGGGTACTATTTGGACCTAGTGATATGGCAAGGTGTAATTGGGATATGGCTTCGTCTAGGGGAACTCAGTTAGTGGGAGATTGGAAAGGACAGTAGCTCTCTAAGAAAAAAAGGGTAAGGTTGATTAAAACTATCCTTACCCCCCTATTTTTATATATGTTATATCTTTCTACCTCCATCTTGAGTTTGGACACAGCTCTTTAGTGTTTTTTTTTCAGGCATTTTGGGGGTCTCGTTTGAATCCTCTTAAGAGGGAATTAACCTATCTTCCAATAACAGAAGGAGGAGTTTCTATGCTCCATCCTATCACTTTCTTTTATAGTATATTTGTTATGTATAATTTAGGGAAGGTTTTAAAATCTGGGTCTGTTATTTGGAGACCTTTTGTGGAACACTGGTTAAATTTATGTAGGCCCAGTTGGCAAGATCAGAAACCTAGACTATTGTCTAGACTTCCTGATTTACCTTTTTATATGCAGGAATGTATAAAACTATTTATTAAGTGGAATATTACCCCACATCATGTTCTGACTTAAGATAGGAAAAAAGGTGTATAGGCACATTCTATTAACAGAACGCACTACTGAGGTTGTTTTCCCTGATTGCCCACAGGACAGGCAGGTGGTTATTTTAAAATATCCTATGAATAAACATATTCCATCTTATGCCTGAGATTGTTTATGGCTTTGTAATTATGGAAAATTAGGGGTTAAGGGGATTAGTAAACACAAGCAATTGTCTGAAAGGTATTGTCCTCAATCTACTTGTGTTCAATTGTTGGAAACCCAATGTCATTTACTTTTAGAGTGTTCCTATACAAAACCATTTTAGAGTTTATTGGCTGACTATTGGAAGGAGCCCGAGTTCAGGAATACTGATACCCTACTATTTTGTTTGGTCCTTTTCCAAGTACTTTTGTAAACTACAACAGTGATACCCTTTATGTTATTTTTTGCATTTTACATTTTTATATTTGGCAATCTAGGTGTCTTTGGATCCTGCAGCAGAAGCACATTTCACATGAAGAATTGCTTGCCAATGTTGGTAAAGCATTAAAAGGACTAATGAACTATGACCTTCCTCATGTCTCTTTGGAACAATCTACTAGTTATTGGATTAATTGTATTGCACGGACTGAGTGATTGTTCTGATTATTTTTCTTTTCTGCTTATTTTTGTGATGTTTATTCGTGATACATGTTTGATTATTCTTGTTTTTTTTCTGTATTGAAGTCCATTTCTCAATAAAATTCCCCTACTCTTTTCAATAAGTGCCATGGGATCTTTAACATCCACCTGAACTACCACCAATCCAGGCAGATGGGACCTCGGTTTAACGTCTCATCCAAAAGACGGCACCTCAGAAGTGCAGCACCCCTCTCATGCTGCCATACAGTGTCAGTACTGGAATATTAACCCAAGTGCCAGATATGGGAACTGAACCCACAGCCCTCTGATCTTCTGGCCTCAGAGGCGAGTGTGCTACCTACTGAGCCACTGACCCATTAGATTTTAAAAGCAGCCAACCATTACCTTTTACATCTGAGGCACTTTTTCATTTTCCCTCTGTTTAATTAGAAGATTGTTTACCTGATGTTAGTAGGTGTGATGTGTGGGACAGCTCTTAGCCTGGCAGCTGACATATCTAGCTCTGTTACTCCACACTACATCATCAACATTGTGACCTCACTGACTGTAACATCACTACTGCTTAGGAACAACAAGTAAGTGACTGCCAGGTCATTCAGCTGTGATGTCACAGTCAGTGAGATCATAATGCTGATGATGTAGTGTGGGGCAGTAGAGTTAGTTATGTCAACTGCCAGGCTAAGAGCTTTTCCACACACCCCGCACAATAGTATCACATAGAATATATTCTGATGAGCAAAAGGGAAAAGAAAAATACTTCAGAAATAAAAGGTTACAACTATTACTTTAAAAATTTTATTATTTTCCTGTCTGCCCATTTTGGCTCCACTAGCTCTTTAAATTAAACATTGACCAGATTGGTTTAAGTTGTAGCAGTAACAAATGTTAATTGGCACCCACCAGGCACTGGAAGGTGTGAGTTATAGCAGCCCTACCAGGTACTGCAGCCGTGGGTCCCCAGCCATTGGCCAGAACCCCTGCTGCAGGAGGCACTGGAATGACAAATGGCTCTCCTGCATTGCTGCAGCTGAGACTGAAGGAAACTTTTTAGAAATATTCAGGAAAAAGAAAGATCCACTTGCTGATGAAAAAGGTATCCCTGCAGGGCAGGGACCTGCCTACCATCTTGGACAGATTGTAAAGACTAAGGAAGTCCAGGAAAGTACAGTTACGTAAGAACTTACCGTAACAGTAGATCTTCGAGAACAGCTCTTGAAGCAGGTAACACCATTAGGACTGAAGCCAGCAGGCATCAGGACCCCACAGAAATCTTCTAGCTAGCAGTCTTCAGCAGGGACCACCTCCGACGTCGGTCCCGCCCCCGATGTCAGACGTAGTACATAAGAAGGCGGTCCCGCCAGATTCCCCAGTTCTCCCACCGGAGACTCCTGGCCGCAGGATGACATCAGAAGGGGAGACCGAGGATCCACCATCAGAAGAGAAAGTGAGAAAGAGCATTGGCTCTTGCCAAGGCCTGGTAGGCCATACCTCCTCCAAGGGGGAAAGGTGGGCAGGAAGGTACCTGCTGCAAGAGATGTTCTCGAAGATCTACTGTTACGGTAAGTTCTTACGTAACTGTACTATCTTACTTCAAGATACAGCTGTTGCAGCAGATAACACCATTAGGACTGATTCCCAAGCAATAGCGCCTTTAAGCATTCTGGGAGGAGGAAATTAGGAAAGATCTTGCGCAAGTCCTGACTCTAGGACAGGAGACCCTGTAGAACAACCAGGCCGAAAACGGCTCTCCGCCGTGATGTAATATCCAGGCTATAGTGCCTACTAAATGTGTGCACAGAGCTCCAAGCAGCTGCGGCACAAATGGCTGAGGTGGAGACATTGCGCAATGCTGCAAAGGAGGTAGCCACCCCCCTTGTCGAGTGGCCCCGGACTGTACCCGGGAGGGGCTTCTGTTTGCTGTTGTAGCAAAATGAGATACACTAGGCAAGTCAGCGAGAAAGGGTCTGCTTTGAGACTGGTTAGCCCAGCATCCTCTCAGCGAAGGATACAAAAAGTTGCTCCAACGTGCGAGGCTGTTTAGTTCTGTCCAGGTAGTACCTTAAGGAGCAGTGAACATCCAGGGTGTGAAGCAACGCCTCTCCTCTATTAGAGTACTTGGGAAAATACACAGGCAGATCGATGTCCTGGTTGAGAGTGAGGGCAGAGACCACCTTAGGCAGGAATTTAGGATTCATCCTCAGAGACACTCTGTCCTGGTGGAAAATTAAATAACGTTCCTTACACATGAGTGCATAAAGCTCGGAAACTCTCCTTGCTGACGTGACAGCAACTAAAAGTAATGTTTTCCACGACAGAAAACACAGCTCGCAATCTGCGGCAGGTTCGAAGGGGGGAAGCGTGAGTTGTTCTAGGACAAAGAGCAAGTCCCAAGGAGGAACGGGATCCTTGATGGGTGGCGTAAGGTGTAAAAACCCCCTCAGGAAGTCTCGAGAGGCCTCTAGCTGTGCCACTGTGCGCTGTCCTATTGGGAAGTGGTAGGCCGAAATCGCGCAGAGGTGAACTTTAATGGAGGAGTAGGCGAGACCCGAACGGAAGAGGGAAAGCAGGTATTCCAGAACCAATTTCACTGGGCATTCTAAAAGGGAAAGTCCGCGTGTGTGCGACCACAAGCAAAAACAGCACCACTTCATGGCATACGTCACATGCGTTGCCAGCTTTCTGGCTTGTGAAAGGACTTCGCCACCTCTTGCGAGACCCGTGTCGTGACAACGGCAGGTCTCGAGGAGCCAGGCATGCAGGTTCAGTGAGCGTAAGTCCGGGTGGACTAGTGAACCCTCCTCCTGAGAGAATAGACGGGAGCTGAAACGCAACGGAACTGTAGGTTCCCGGGACAATTGCGTCAGCATGGGGAACCAGATCTGTCTGGGCCAGAAAGGCGCTACCAGGCTCATTGTTGCATGCTCCCTGCGCAGTTTGAGAAGAACTCTCTGGATCAACGGGAAGGGAGGGAAAGCATAGAGGAATCTGTCCGCCCAGGAGAGGGGCAACGCATCTTGCTAGAAAACACCAGGCCCTGGATCTAGCGAGCAAAAATTGGGCAGTTTTGCGTTGGATGGGGAAGCAAACAAGTCTAACTTTAGAGTGCCCCATCGAAGAAACAGATCCTCTACCACCTCCTGAAGAAGTTCCCATTCATGGACTCTGGCCTGGGAACGACTCAGGCCATCTGCGATTGTGTTGTCCACTCCGGGAACATGAACTGCAATCAGGCTCGCACCGTGTCAGATTACCCAATCCCACACTCTCATAGCTTCCCTGCAAAGGAGAGGAGAGAAGAGTGTGCGCCTCCCTGTTTGTTGAGATAATACATTACCGCTGTGTTGTCTGTCTGAAGCAGAAGAGTACTCGATAGGATTTCTGACTGAAAGGCCTGCAGGGCATAAAGGACCACCCTCATCTCCAGAACATTGATGTGGAGGTGGGCTTCCTGAGGGGCCCATATTCCCTGGGACCTCACCCCGTTCAGGTGTGCTCCCCACCCCAGCCCTGAGGCATCTGTGGAGAGTATTTCCTCCAGGGACTGCGCTGTAAATGGGACCCCCGCAGAGAGTGTCCCCGGGTCTAGCCACCATTGCCAATCTCAAATCACGGCATTCGTGATTCTGACCGGATGCTGCATGTGGTCTTGCCTTTGGTCCCACTGTACCTTGAGCATCCACTGAGTTACCCACCTGTGGAGCCTTGACAAACGGACGGTTGGAATGGCCGCAGCCATGTGTCCGAGCATGCGAAGGACCAACCTGGCGGAGACAGTCTTCTTCGCAGAGAGATCCCTTGATGAGGATCCGATGTGTTCCGCTCTTTTGTCGGGAAGAAAGGCTTTCCCTTGGACGGTGTCCAGAACTGCGCCAATGAACTGCAGCTTCCGGGACAGTACCAGGAGAGACTTCTCATAGTTGATAAGAATGCCTACAGACTGGAACAGATCCAGGGTGCTCTGAATAGCCAGCAACAGCCCCTCTTTGGAGGCGGCCATGAGAAGCCAATCATCCGGGTAGGGGAACACGTAGTGGCCCTGTCTTCTTAGAGACGCTGCCACGACTGCCATACACTTGGTAAAGACCCTGGGGGCCGATGACAGTCCGAACAGAAGAGCCCGGAACTGAAAGTGAAGAAACTAAGCGCAGGAACCTCCTGTGCACTTGAGCTACTGGGATGTGCAGGTAGGCATCCTGCATGTCCAGGGATGCTAAAAAGGCGTCCTTTTTCAGCATTGGAATGAGCTCTTGGAGGGTCACCATGCGAAACCGTTTGTAGTGACTGACATGTTGAGGTCGCTGAGGTCCAAGATTGGATGGAGGTCCCCTGTTTTCTTCGGAAGCAGAAAGAAATGGGAATGGCATCCGGATCCTTTCTGGTTTTCTGGGACATACTCCACTGCTCCCTTTTGCAGGAGTGTGAGTACCTCTTGCCTGATGAGTGATTTGTGCTGACCCGAGTAACAAGACAGCAGAGGAGGCCTTGTGGGTGGCTTATCTGGGAATTCTATAAAGTGGCCTCTTTTGACCAACTGAAGAACCCACTTGTCGGTGGTTATGGACTGCCACCCTGGCAGGTAGTCTACGATATGACCCCCGACCTTGGTGTCCCGTTGATCCTGAGGGGCCGGGGCCAGGAAGGAGTCATGCTGTGGCGGCGGAGGGTCCTGCGGGCTGGGCTGACTTAGCTGGGCGTTGGCTTCAGCACGCGTACAACTTCCCCTGGGCTCTGCGGGAGAAGGAGCCCCTCTGTTGTGGGCCGATGTGGGACTGCTGTCTCTGCATCCGGCCTCGAAAATGGCTTTGTTTCCTACGAAAGGAACTAAGCTTGGGTCTGTACACAGCCTGGACAGACCGTACCGGCTTCCCGGCCTCTTGAGGTTTGGTGAGGACCTTCTCCGAGGGCTCACCAAAAAACTTCTCCATGAAATGAGGCGTCCAAGATGTTCTTCTCGATGTCCGGGGTAAATCTGGAGACACGGAGCCAAGAGTGTCTCCGGAGGCATATGCCTGAAGCTGCCGCTCTGGCCGAGGAGTCCGCGGAATCATAGGTGGCTCGCAGCACCTGGGTTCCCACGTCCGAACCCGTGCGAAGGAGTTGTAGCAACTCCTCCTCCTGCTCACCTTCTGGCATCTTTTCTGCTAGATCCAGTCCCTGCTCCCACAAGGCGTTCTGAAACTGCACCATGTGGGTTAAGTAGTTGAGGGACCCGATGGTGCAGGTAGCGGATGCATACGTGCGCCTGCCCATAGCGTCCAGCTGCTTGGACTCTGGGTCCGGTGGCAGGGTGCTCAAATGTTGCGGCCTCTGGGACCAGTCATGAGAGGCTGTAATGACCAGAGAATCAGCCAGAGGATGTGATGCCAAGTTCTGGTCCTCTCTAGGGGCCTTGTACAGGCGGTCAGCTTTCTTCGGCATCACCGGGAGCGAGTGTGGACGTTTCCATGCTGCCTTAGTGACGTCCACGAAGGTGTCCACCAAGGATGGCACCACTACAGGCTTTGGATCTTTTTGCTGAAGATATCTGGCAAGGCGTAATCTCTCGGGGTAGAGTTCCTCTGCGTCCCAGCCCATGTTCTCCTGGATATGTCTCAATCTCCGAGAACGATGAGTCATCTGGAGGAGATCTTGGGAGCTCACGTGGGTCTGGAGAAGGGACGCTGATCAGAGAGGGGGATCTGGATCTGTCCGAGAAGTCCGATCCCGTGTCCTCCGTAGAAGGTGAATGACGGGGTCTTCTGGGTCTCTTGGGGCTGGGTGACCCTGAAGAGGATCTGGACGGAGGTCTCCTCTTTTCTGGTCTACCCCTAGGAGGATCTGTAGGCCCTGGGGGAGGATACTTGGCCTGCAGCCCCAGATGGAGTGGGGGGTGCAGGGGCCGTGGAGTCGCAAGTGGAGGAGGAGGAAGGAGGAGGAGGTGTGGGAACCACATCCTTTTTTATGGTATCCCACCAGTAGGTGAACAGCTCCTTAACCTCAGAAATACTGAGGCCCGATGATGGGCCGATGGCCGGTCATCGGGTCCCGGCGTCGGCTTCCCAGGGGTCTCTGGTTCCAGGGAGGATGCCCTGGGGGGTGCGACAGGACCGTGTTCGCCCATCTGGTCCTCTGGCTGGGTCAGCTCCTCCTCCGTGATCGCCTCTTGACCGACGTCGGTGGAAGGCGTAGGGGTTCTCCTCTCTGTAGATACGGACGTCAGTCCCACGGCCAGCATCCATGGTGGCGAAGGCCTAACCGGCGACAGGCGCCTGGGCGTCGCCGGTTCTCGGACTGATGGTGTTTGGCAGACGCCGGGTGGGCCGACGCCGATCCAACGATCTTCTTGAGGAAGCCAGCCTTTTGTCTTCCGCTGGGGAGGAGGCAGGAGACTGACCGACGCCAGGCTCCAAATGGCGGGAACCGACTGGTGGTGGTGGTGGTGGTCTCGCTTGGCGGGCCCTGGAAGTCAAGAAGAGGAGGAGGAGGGCCTGGAGGTTTTGGCCTGAGGAAGAACCAGAGGAGACTTCACCGCTGCGGGGGAGGCTGAGGCGGGCCGGAAGGGAACGGTCGGACCGGAGCCGGACTACGGAGTCAGAGGCCCTAGACGGGGACTTGGATCTCACCCTCTCCCTATGCTTCTCAAGGTGTCTCCGGGCCTTATTAAACGATTCCCCCTTTGAGACTGCGTCCATGGCCTTAACCTTTTCCTCGAGCAGGAAAGCCTGTAGGACCTTCTGGCGATGGATCCGGGTCCGGCTATTGAATCCCTGGCAGAAGGTACAGGCCCGGGTGTCGTGGTCTGGGCCTAGGCACCGGACGCAGGCCGAATGCGGGTCTTTAAACGGGATTTGCTTCCCACAGGCGCACTTCGACAGATGGCCTTCCACGCAGGTTGGAGAGGACATCAGACAGCAACTATGCAGTAGAAATGAACTTTTTCCTAAAAGAACTTAACCAGGCGTTGCGCGCTAGAAACAAACCGAAGGGTCGAGACATGCAAGTCGATGGTGGGAAAGAACTGGAGAATCTGGCGGGACCGCCTTCTTATGTACTACGTCTGATGTTGGGGGCCGGACAGACGTCGGGGGCGGTTCCCGCTGAAAACTGCTAGCTAGAAGATTTCCGTGGGGTCCTGACGCCTGCCGGCTTCAGTCCTAATGGTGTTACCTGCTGCAAGAGCTGTATCTCGAAGTAAGATCTGGGGTTTCCCAAGACATCTTTCAGAATGTTACAATCTAGTTCAGCTAGCAGAGGATAGCCCATACCAACTGATTGCCTACAAGAGCCAACACATAATTTCTTTTCCCAATAATTTATCTTTTTCTCACTGGTTTTTTCTGCCTGCCCTCACATTTTTGGTGCAAGCGCACGTGTGGAGGCAAATGCACGCTATGTACTGCGGGATGCCTCGCCCTACCGGTCGCCCATGCCACCAGCGGACTTCCACCTGGGGACAGTGGGAATGAGAGAGGGTGACCCCCTTCCTGGGAGAGGAGAGCCGCCATAAGGTATCTCAATCCTGCTCCGACGACCCAAAGTCATTCCCGAACCTGGGTCACTGGTATAGCATGAAGTAAGGCAGGAATGCCTCAGCCCTCTGCGCCACCGGGCTGGCCAATACATAATAAATTTTAACTGACAGACTGAAATACAAGACTCGATGCTGAAATATAAGACAATGCCCAATAAGCCCATTCCCCACTTCTCTGTGGTGGTCATTACTAAGGATTCCCTAAATCATATATAAAATTTAATTATTGTCGAAGGCCTTCTCTGTTCTAGATTCAATTATATGTTTCAGTAATGCATCCTGTATGCCAACTGTTGTGCACGGTAGAATATGCATTCCTCTGTCTTTAAATGGTTTTGCTTCCAGCTGGAGATTCTGATCTCGTGTGTTATACTTTGTGCTTTTTTTGAGGGCCATATTAAGATCAGTCAATAATACCTTGTCTCTCACTATTTTGTTCCTTAGTATGATGTCAAAAGAACATGACGGCAGATAGAGACCGTGTGATCCATCTGGTCTGCCCGTTATTTGACCTACCCCCAAGTATATTCTCTTATTTCGATGTTTCACTGTGTCTGTCCCAAGATATTTTGAACTCCTTAACTTTCTTGGCATCCACAACTTCCTGCGGCAGCCTGTTCTACAGCTCCACCACCTTTTCGGTGAAGAAAAACTTTCAAATGTTGCTCTGAAATCTCCCTCCCATTAGACCTCTGTTGAGGCCTCTAAAATGTGCCTCCTTATTTTCTTAGAAGAGGTTCTGATTTTGTGCTAAGTTGATACACTTTAGGTATTTAAAGGTTTCTATCATGTCTCCTCTGCTTCTCCTCTGTTCCAGGGAGTTCATGTTTAATTCTTTAAGTCTTGTCTCATAGGGTTCGTGGTGGAGGTCCTGAACCAACATTGCAGCTCTTCTTTGCACAGTGTCCAGATGGTCTATGTAAGGTTAAATCACAAGAAAGGATGGGCCTACTGTGGAATTAATCCATGTTTTTTTTTGGGGATTGGCACACGAGACCGAATGCGTCCAACCATGGATTAATTCCACTGTAGACCCATCCTTTTGAGTGGCTTAATCCGCTCGTAACATGGCTAGGTTTTTAGGAGGTTACTCTGTATTATTATTACACACCACTGTTATTAACAAACTCCAGTGAAAATATCAGTTTCCTGTGTCCAACGTTCTATGCAGTTCCAAACATGAGCATGCACGTTGCAAATTTGCACTCTGTCAATATACTGATGTGCTTTTTGCTCCGTGTACATGAAGTGACCATAATATGCAGCACTCATATACAGACTGCTGCCTCTACCAGATTTGTTTTGCCGTTCGTTTCAGCTCCCTTTTACTATGGCTCTGCATTTGATGTTGCACTCTGGGTATTTCTCCATATCTCCATGCTACCATAGACAATGTGCTATAGCTACAGCTGACGGGCACTTTTCTGCCACCTCAACGCATTTCTCCTGTTGCAGCTCCCTCGTACTACGCCTCATTCCACTACTGCACTGATAACGTGGTGTTCCTGCGGCTGGTTCTACTCACCTCCATTCCTCCATGCATCTGGTGACATTCTTTTTGTTTTCTCTTAACAAACCCTCCTCTATTTCTACTATTCTGTTCCTGTTTACATTGCTGTGTCCTACACTAACTGTCTCACTCAGTAAAGTGTTTGACATCACTTGCTCTGCTGCGACTCGGATGGCACGGACCTAAGCCCTTTCCATGTTGAGCTATGCAGACAGTGCTCTCTGCCGACAGCTTCTGTGCAGCACCGGCAACATGGCGACCGTTGTCCAATTATTTCAGCACACCCCTGCTTCCCTACCATGATCTACTGTGGTACTAGACCATAGTTACTGATGTACTACACGATGCAAGTCCTCTAATGTGATTCCTTTATTTTCTTGTGCTTTTTTTATGCCAGGTTACAAATTCTTTTTAAGGTGGGTCTCCAGAAATGAAAATTACATACCTGCCATAATTCTTGATGTTCACCATTCATTACTGCTGAGTGTAGCTGGAGGAGCACACCCACTATGGGAGTGTTTTTTTTTGGAGGGAGGAGTCGGCACCACCCACATGTTCAATGTGCAACGTGGAGTGCGAGAGGCAGTCGTTAATCACCACAGACGACTCCTCCATCCCAGTTCTGTTTAGCTGGAGAGGATGAAAACAGGTTTAGAAAGAGAGGGAGGCAAGATAGCCAAGGGATAGAAAAAGGAAAGGATATAAACTAAAAAAAAAAAAAGTATAAGCTGAATAGGAGACAGAGAGAAGAGTGCCCTACCCTAAGTGGCCATAAGGCCCCAATCCTTGGGCGGTCTCAAGAGAAGGCAAAGGATCAAAAGGAGGAGAAGAAAAGAGAAAGCTAGTGGGGGGGGGGAGGATGAGGAGGGCTCTCAGCCACATTAATTTGGAAGACCACTGGCTTGAAATAGATTCAAAAACCCTGTGGATGAGGACAAAGGAGCAAGGATCTTGTCACTGCAGGGATTAAAGGACCAAGATCCGAAGGGCATTCAGCTGGCCGTGCAGCCATGGTGGAGGCTGATCTCTCTTACCACCCTTTACCCGTTCCTGTGTTAAGCATGACAGAGTCTAGGCTTCACAGACCATCCCCTGAAGGAAGAGGAGCAGTCCTCAAAACAGGAGTGAGTTCAGACTTGTAAGAAGCAAGAAATGGGAACAACCCAGGTAGAGTTCCCCCATAGTGTACAGGCGTAGTACCCACTTCAGCAGATGAGGACCATGGGATATTTGAGCCATACGAGGAGAAGAGGAGGAGGAGGAAGAGGAAGCAGGGAGGCAAATCCCATGAAGTCTCCTAGGAATGCACTAAAGCAATTTAACAGCTAGGGGGTAACCTAAGCCAGAGAGGTCACCCCAGTGCATCATGAAAAGAATCCCAGGGAGTTCCCTCAGAGATTAGGGCGAAGACCCTACTTGCCATCCTCTGGGTTGAACAGACTGTGACAGTTTTAGAGAAGGAAACAGAGCTCTGAGGTACCAGGGGGACTCAGACCCCTTTGGTCTCTAGGAGGGGGAAGGCAAGCAGGGTGGAGGCAACGCCCAAGAACTGAGGCCCATGAGGGGAAGGTGGGAGGGAATTAGTAATGAATGGTGAGGATAGAAGAGAAGATCAAGAATTATGGTAGGTATGTAATTTTCATGTCTTCCCTTGTCATTCCATTCATTACTGCTGGGTAAGTACCAAGCCCCCTTGAGGGGACCTAGCACAGCCCTAAGGGAACAGATCCCTCAGCCTTCTGTGGGAGAGGTGCAGGAGGGGGAGACCCTCAAGCCCTGCTAGACCAGCAAGATCTACGGTTGTTCAGGACGAGGAGGTGTCACACCCCCCCCCATGGCGGGGGGGGGGGAGAGAGACAGGAGGCACCCCTGTAAGGTCCTCCTTGCCCTGCAGGGAAAAAGGCAGTCCCTCGGAAGGCAGAGGAGATTACTTTACGCTGGGCAACAAGTGACAATATGGATAGACGAAGCCATGCCATCTGCCTAATGCAGATCGCTGTCCCCAAGTCTGGATGCCACCTCATTGGCATCATATGACGCCCTTGCTTGGTGCCTTGCAAGCTCCAGACCCAGTACAGAGAGGGCAATGGCCTGCCTAGACTGCTCCATATCAGGTAAAGATGGCAGGACTTGTGCCAGCATCGACCACAGGTGCCTG
Source organism: Neoceratodus forsteri (assembly GCA_016271365.2). Taxonomy (NCBI): domain Eukaryota; kingdom Metazoa; phylum Chordata; order Ceratodontiformes; family Ceratodontidae; genus Neoceratodus; species Neoceratodus forsteri. The sequence continues at coordinate 27,395,480 of JADMNL010000027.1, forward strand.
TTATAGGCAGCATCATGAGCCTGATGAGATCCTATACACAGTAACGACCGAGTCAAAGAGAACTCTCTTCTTCCCCACCAGTCGAAATTTGCGTGATCCGGGAGTCGGTCGTTCGCCAGGTGCTGAAGCCCCAAAGGAGTGTCTAGGGATATCAACCCCATAGGTGGGTGAGGCAGAGGACCCAAAGACTCCTTGGGGTGCAATACCATCTCCGGCAGTCCTCTGGGGCTGGGGAAGAGGTGACTGGAGACTGCCCGATGTGGATAGACTTGTCCTGGAAAGGGATAGGCCAGGAGGGCACCACCAGATAGTGAATGCTGAATTCACTCAGGAATAAGTACATCTCCTGCTCGGTACTGCTTCTCGCTACATGAGATGTGGAGTGCCTGGACCAGCCTCAAAAGAAACCACTGATATTCAGTGAAATCAGCGGAGGACAGGTGGACGGAGTGTTTCTCTCCCTCAGAGGAGGGAGACGAGGAGGAAAAGGAGCTTGAATGTTCAGGGTCCTCTTCTGACGGGGGGAAAACAGGCGAAAGACCTGCTTGTTCATGGCTCTCACATAAGTGGGGAAGGCCGTCACAGTGGCCCTTAACATCTCCCAGGTTAAGGGACCCGTGGGACCCACACAGCCAGGGAAAGGAGGAGGTCTCTGCAGAGGAATGGGAGATGGGCACCTAACAGATAGTGCCAGGGCTCTGAGCCACAGGAACTGGTCCCGCCATATGGGGGGGGACCCGGGGGTCAATCCGGGCAGCGAAGGCTGTAGCTGAGAAGACAATCCCTGGATGAGCCCTGAGGGAGAATCTCCCCTGTGGCACGACTGGGGTTGCATGGGTCCAGAAGGGCAACCCTCCATGCTGCCACCTCAGGGCATCTCTGAGACCTCATGGGAAAGGCGGTGTTCAGCACTTTGACTCCCCCCACAGGGTAGTGGAGGGGGCACCCGTGCCTCGCCCCCTCAACCCTTTGGACTCCAAAGCTGCCCTCTTCCTCATTCCCAGCGAAGTCAGATCCCCCAGTACTGCAGGGTTCCCAAGGGAGGTGGCAGAAGAGGGGGCCCTGGTCCTCACCCAGGGGGTCATGGCAGCACCAGAAATGGTAGCTGTCACGCCCACCCCAGAAGAGTACACCACACCGAGCCCCCAGGCCGCTGTCCCAAATGGACCCCCCCCCATGGCTGGCCTCTGCAGTGGAAAAACACTGGAACTACGAACTCCAGGGACTCTGGCAGGGGAACGCTGGGCCACCTGCTGCTGCGTCACCAAGGGCTCTCAGACTCCGAAGAGTTGGGGTGCCAGTCCTGGTCAGCCTGCGAGTCATCTTCCTCTGAAGAGAAGAGACCAGGCAGACCTCCAGACTGGCAACCCTGGGAGGGCCCTTGGTGACTGCACAACTGCCACGGGATACGGCACCACCTGCAGTGCCACCGCGAGTGGCGCCGGGATCCAAGATAGCACCGGAATGCGGTGCCGAGGGGGCACCAGTGCCAAGCCAGACAGCCATGGGTCGAGACACTGAGGGAGCCTGCACCTCCGTGGAGGCGACTGCCGAGGCGGTGCTAGTGACACGGCTCCGCAGGGAACCGCATCGCTCCTCCAGCACTGCAGAAGAGGCCTCCTCCTCCTCCTTGGCAAGGCTAGAATCAGAGGAGGCTTCCTCCTCACCAGGCTGCATAGACCCAGGAGGGAACCCAGATTAGGGGTCAAGTGTTCTGGCCTTGGCAACCCATGAGCGACGCTGTCCTCCGAAAGTCAGCAGAACTCTGCCGACTTTAAACACGCAAACTTTGAGAACATGGCTGTCCATGGAGAAGCAGGCATCACAATGGTCCAAATCATGATTGGGTCCCAGGCATCACAAGCCGACATCATGCGGTCCGAAATGGACAAATGCCAGCCACAGGGGCACCGACACATGGGAGCATGGCCCACTTTGGATTTTTTTTTTTAGCCCCCAGACCTGACATGATGCAAAACAGTAACTAAAACTAAGAAAAGACACTGCACAGTTTAATAAAAAAATATATGGAAAAATCTTAGCGGATCCTAATAAATGGCGCAGAGTGAACTTCACCGAGAACGGGATGGAGATAGAGTTGGTGAATTAGGCCCGATGACGCAGGGAAAAAACTGCGACTCGCACAGCACTACCTTGATGGTGGGAGAAACAGAACTGGGATAGAGAAGGAGTCTGCGGTGCCTAACGCCCAACCCTTGCACTCCACATCGGACATGTGGGCAGTGCTATCGGCACAGACTCCTCCCTCAAAAAAAAAAAAAACTCCCGTAGTGGGTGCACGCCTCCGGCTACACCCAGCAGTAATGAATGGTGAACACTGACAAGGGAAGATCTGGACACAGTATTCCAAGTGTGGTCTCACCAAGGATCTGTAACGTGGGATCATCATGTCGTGCTTTCTGCTTGTGATCCCTCTTCCAATGTAACAGAGGACATTACTGGCTTTCTGTGCTGCCTTCTCACATTGTCTCCCTACCTTTAGGTCACTGAATACCAAGACCCCCTAGGTCCCTTACTCGGTTTGTGATGGTTAATTGTTTGCCCACTTAGTAATTTTTTCCTGTCCCCCACAGGTGCATGACCTGGTAGTCCTGCGTGACTTCTTGGCACTGAACTGCAACTGCCAAGTTTTCTGGACCATTCTTCCCATTTTGTTAGGTCCAATTCCACTGCTATGGCCCCTTCCTGTGTCCACTCTGTTGCACAGCTTGGCATCACCTGTAAGCAGGCATACTTTCCCCTCCAATCCATCTGTGATGTCAATGATGAATATGTTAAAGAGGACTGTTTCAAGCACCAAACCCTGTGGACCCCCGGTCACCATTCCCTCTCTCGACAGGGTGCCGTTCACATTATTCTGGGTCCTCCACTGAAGCCAGCTTCTCAACCAATTAACAATTTTGTCTCCTACACCTGCATTTCCTAGTTTAATAAGCCTCTTGTGGGGGAGGGGGGCATCCCCTACTAGTCTTCTCTTGAGACTACAAAGATTTAATTTGGTTAGTCTATCAGTTTAGTTCACATTAAGGCGAAACAGTCACCAATAAGGGCCTCACACTCAAGTGTGGAGCCGGTCCCAATATGCACTTTGTGTGCAAAAGCATTCTAGTTTACTTTTGCTTAGTTGGAGGGTGTCACCTTCTGTTACGACAAACCCAGAGTCCCCTGCAGCTGCTATCAGAGCAAAGGGAGATTCAATAGCTCGTAGAGTATGCTAGTGTTTATATAAGCTCTGATCTTTTGTTTGCTGGTCCCACTATGCTCCCTGGGCTAAGTACAGTCACAAGGTACTGCATTTAGCACCTGGAGAGAAGCAGACCTGGATAACGTCTGATCAGAGATTATAAAAGCTCCAACATGCACTGCAGGCCACTGAATTTCCCACTGCTGCCTACTGCTCCGATGTCAGCTGCAGGGAAGTCTGGGATTAGAAGCAACAGAAGATGTCAATCTACAACTTTCATCTTTGTGACATCACAATGTTGTAAAAATGGTGACAAGTTCATGTCAATACAGAGCAGACTGGAGGAGTTTTAGACAGATGTGAGGAAGTACTACTTCACTGAAAAAGTGGTGGAGGCAAAAACAGCAGGGGGCATCAAGTGTGCTTAAAATAGACAGAGGGGAATATTAGTAAACAGACATGAAGGCGGGAGAGTAGCCAGAGACCAGTTAGGGTTTGTCAAGACAGACTGCTAGGCAAGAACAATCTGGGCAGACAGGGTGGGCCAGGCAGTCCTTTTCTGCTGGCAAATTATTTATAAATACCAACCCAATTTTAAAAACAATAAATCCAATGTGTTTAACAATTAAAAACTAGAATGTTAATCTTTAAACTGATTTTTTTAATACAAAACTCATCAAGGTTTTTCAGTGAAGTAGTACTTCTTTACATGCCTCTTAAACTCTTCCCCCCCCAGCTTCATCGCATGCGTCCTGGTGTTCGTTCTCATTTGTAAAAGACTCCCCTCCTGCACCCTGTTCACCCCCATGAGGTCCTTGTGGCTCTCCATTATGTTCTCTCCCATTTAAATACTGTTTTTTTTTTTCTGGCTCACACATCCCCTGGTGCAGACCACCTTAAGGGTTGAAACCGACTGGTGAAGTTTGGTGGTTAACCCACTATGCCTTACTTAGGTTTTGTAATGTACATGCTGGCACCAACAAAAAAATTAAACACACAATGTAGGGAGTACTTTTAATGTTACAAATGTGGAGCGTTTACAGCCTAATGTTGAAACGAGATTAAAAGAACTTTCGAGTTCGGCAACAATAGTTGGAAGCGACTGCTTGGGGTTGACAAGTTTTGTATACCGTCACTGGTGCAGCTGGCAACCATTTAATACTAAAGGGCTTAACAGTATTAACAAGAAAGATTTGCCTTTAAAAATAAAAGTTCTCCCAAACACACTAGCTTTTTGACATTGAATCCCTAGGCCCACCATCAAAATGTGTATTGTTGTCCAAGAAATGTATTATATTTTTTCTACATCATTACCCGTGTATTCCTTAGGGTGTGTGCAGCGTACACTGCGTGACTGTGGCACACGGTGTGATCAGACAACACAGCATAAGGATGGCTGGCCACATATGCGGGCTACAGCACATTTCTGGGCACATGGATTCTGGGATTTTGCTTGTGCATGGTGTACCGGTATGGGTTTGTCCGTGATGTGCACCTTTGTGTTCGGCTTTTCACGTCACTATTGCTGCCCATCTGAAGGCATAGTATCAGAACCTGATCTGCAGGTGTGAATGCCTGTTTCGCATTGACTAGTGACCACATGTGTGTGAAATGCATATGTCTAGAAACACCCACATGCAGAGGTGCAGAAGCAGCAGCACATAATGTCTGCACTTCATGTCCACACAGTGCATACCGTCTCACCAGGGAGTCCGACCAACATATGCAACTTTGACACAGAAGTGTAATGCACTACTGCTTTACAGCAGTGTGTGGTGTGAGAATTGGGCCTTCTGTCTGCTCTATATGGATATGAACTTGTCACCATTTGTTCAACGCTCTGATGTCGCATAGGGGGAAGTTGTACCTTACTACAGGCAGGACAGACTTAGTCATCAGTACCTCTGGACTGCTGCCAGACACAGGTAAGTCAAATACCTAATTTCAAGAGTTTTTCATGGCTTTTCAAACTATGATGGCCACAATTCCACTGTTCCCTTTGTAATGGTACGCACTATGAAACCAGAAAATTCTAGTGACTACCTTATACAGACTTAATTGAAAAGCTGGCAAACGTTATTGCAGCACCAAAGAAAAGCTACTGAAATTTTAAAACTGTGTTCTCTAAAACTGTAATAGACAAAGACAGAATGTTAATGAAATTGCAATGAAGACAATATCTGCTCGCTATTTTAAAAATCTCCGAAGGGATAAAGTCAGGCACCCTCTTTTAGGCTTCCAATTTCCCTCATAAACAAGAAAAGAACATTTTTAGGATCGCTGACCTTCTGTAGAATTTGCGGATGCACTGTAGCTGGTTGTTTTGTATCCACTTCCTTTTTTTAATAAATGTGAAAACCTGACTGCCCACCACATTGCTGTTACCGGGGGGGGGAGACACACTTGCTAATTCATCACAGGTCTCACTTTTATCCCACTTCATCTTTCCTAAAACTTGTCAACACCCTCCAAACTGTCAAGCCGCACGTGATTCAGTAGGAGAAGACTACTGCAACAAGAGTTGCTGGACTTTTTCCGTGTCTTCCTTCAGGAAGCAGGCAGTATCAGGAAAACTAGAAAACCTATTGTCATTCACAAAGGTCCAAGACCCCAAATGGGCAGCATACCATCACTCTTTGCACCACCAACCTTTGCACTATTCTCAAAGGGCCTCATTTGCAGTGGGGGGAGAAGGGACTCCTTCCGCTGCCACTAAGTTGCATTTCAAGTCTGTGTGCCACATACTGGTGAATGCAACCAGGATGTGCCAGTTAACATTCCAGTTAGTGACAGCCAGTGGCCACATGGCATAGCAGGGTAGTGGGATGCTATGGCTGTGGAATATGGGCATTCACCCAAAAATCCCCTTCCCATCCCACCTGCTCTCCTCACTCCTTCACCTCTGGGCACTCTTCAGTGCCAGTTGTCCATGAAGGTCTATGACCCACAGAGCATTTTCCTGGTAGTCCAGTGCCCCTACCACCACCACGCACTCTTCCTGTTCAAAGCCCTCCCCCCCGGTGGAACTCCCCCCAGCTTTTGTCCCACAGAAATCCAACCTGACTGCCACGTCACCCCAAAATCTTTGTAGCACTGCGATCCCCGTATCACCTGCCCGCAGATATTCTATAGGTTGGGGGGGGGGGGCCCCACAGGAGTCTGTAACCGGTAGTACGAGGGTCACCACACTTTGAACATGGCCGTCTGTGCCATCTGCATGGCAGCCCCTTCAACGCATGGTTGCAAATACTTAAACAACCAAGCAGGATGGAGCAGCAGCACTTAATGAGTTGTGGCAACCAGTTAACAACAGATTGAGACTGAGAATATGGTCCCATGGTTGTAAACAAATGTTCAGGGATCATTAGACCCAAAGCATTTTTCTGCAGTCTTATTTAAGAGATTGGAATCTGCTACAAAACAACTAGCTACACTGTTTCTTTGCCAACTAAAAATGGTACAGGGTCAAAAAGTTAATATCCTTTCAAAAGGGACACACGTGGATATTTCCTGTGCTTAGCATTCCCTTTATCATAACAATTAGAGAACTAAACACTGCTGGGAGTGACTCAAACTGTGAAAGCCCAAGAGATGGTCTTTCAAACGAGAGACTGGGCTTATCTATATTGTCAGGAGTCATGTGATATAAATGCCTAAAATAGTCTGTAAATTAAATGAAGGTAACAACCATTAAAAAGTGATGTCACCAAGGGGCAATCTGTAGGGCCACTACTTTTCAGTTTTCAAAAATGGGCAATTCAGTTTTACAAAATCTTAAAATTGCTTTTTCATGCCCCCCCCCCCCCCAGCCAGAGTGTAACCTGGCAAGTTTTCCACTACAAATGTGGGGCAAGATGGGGTGTACATAAATTTGGCAACAGGAATGGTTGTAAATGTGGTAGAAAGACTGTTTTTGCATGAAAAACTGACTATGTTGCATTTAAACAAAGCAAATTCCGTTCTAGTTTTCTGTTTTCACCTCATTGGCTCTTATTCTGTGTGTGGGCGGGACGAACACCTCAACCAATAAGGTGGCTCAGTTTGTCCGTTTCCAAGGACCCGCATTGACTGTTCGACTGTCACCATCATCACAGGTAACTTGTTACTCTTTTTAAATTATTTATGTGGTTGATCCTGCCTTTGCAAGTTTTAAAATCTATCTGGCGGATTCTGCTGTAAGTACCCTGCAGGTGCGGTTGTGGGATACAGTGACTCCAACGGGAATGGACCATGGCTGACCACACGTTTGATTGTGGTTCATAGCGTATCCTAAAAAAAAAAAAATCGAAGTAAACAAATGTACTGGAGAGGGAGAGACATGCAGTGTGTGTGTGTGTGTGTGTGTGTGTGTGTGTGTGTGTGTGTGTGTGTGAGAACTGCTCCAGTAATTATAAAGAATAATGCCTCTGTAGGTTTGTGTTATGAGGATTTTTTCACACACCTTTGATGTGTGATACTCATATAAACCCCCTGAGCGTCCCACTCGGGGATTTATGGATTATCACACACCTTGTGTGTGTGAAAAAAATTCTCATAACACAAATCTACACAGGCATTATTCTATCTATACATATATTGTCAGTTGTAACAAGTTGACTTTAGCACTGGCTACAGACATTTGGTAGGATTTTTCAAAGCAGATACGTCCTGGAGCCACCACCTGTATTTTCATTGCCAACATATCTGCATGCTGATACACCGCCTAAAAGATGGCCTACCAGCGTCTGGCATGTGTGTAGTTAGAATGATACAAGCTGCCGCAAATCATGACAATTGTCATCGACTACCGCAGCATTTGGAAATCGTACCCGGGGGTGGGGGTGGTGGTGATGGAGGCCTCTGGTTTTCTATCAAAATGTGTGTAGGGGGATTCAATCACTAGAGAGAGAGAGACTAGAAAGGTTCACATATGGAGGTTAAATCGATTTTCTCTGGGTCAAACAGTAAGTGGCATCAGCGGGATTTAAAGAGCACCTTTCCTGGCATACCCCAGGCGAGTCAATAAGAATCTTTAACCTCCCCCAGAGTTCGTCCATACATCAATTATAATTTTGAGAGCCACGGGTTTTGGAAAGGATCGTATTTTAGCTCCATGGAGCAGAGAGGCAGATCCCTTCCACCTCCCTGTCTTGAGCACCACCCCTGCACTAGCATGACTTGTGAGGTAATTACATGGAAAGCACGGGGACGCACTCCATAGACGACTACAGGGGCTGGTTTTAAAGCCTTTTTTTGTTTGTTTGTTTGTTTCAATAGTTCAGGGTTCCAATTTGGATAAATAGAGGCCACTGCTCAACTAACAAGGCTCTTGTTAGTGAAGCCGTGCCCTTGATTTACCCACACTGGAACCCTGAACCATTAAAAAAATACTTTAAAGGCAGCCCTTATAGTAGTCTATGGAGTGCGTCCCCATGCTCTCCATATAACTACATCAAAACACGTGGTAGCGGTGCTCAAGACAAGGAAGTGGATGTGATCGGCAGCTCAGCTCCACCGAGCCCAAATACAATCCCTTCCCTTCCAAAAACTACGGCTCTCAAAATAATTTATGTATGGATGAACGCCAGGGGAGGCAAGGGTTACTGCTGTGTTCTAAAAGGGCATTTACAGTTACAATATAGAACATTACAAGGAGAGAATTACATGGCAACAATAGTTTTGACAAAACAAATCAGAGTTACAAAATAAAATCACTACCTGGAGAACAGTGTAAATGTAGGTGAATAAACTAGGCCAAGTTGTGCCCCCCCCCATGATAATCTGAATTTAGAGAATTTTATTCGTGCCTCCTACCCAGCAGACTAACACAGAACACTAACAACAGGTAGAAAGCTTAAAAGATGCTGAGATTAAAAAAAAAAAACTCACATTCTCAGAGAGTTTTGTATCAGAGACTCTCCACTCAAATTGTTAAACAGGGCTGTCAAACATGACCTGCTGCTTTTCACAGTGCGGATAGTTGGCTTTGCTTACAATGTATTTGTATGTCTGTCATAAAATGAAGGAAAATTCAACCTTTTCAATCTTGGGTGTAATTTAAGCAGATGACTTCTGCAGCTCTTTAAAAGGTTGCAAATCTGGCTGATTTCAGCTGCAAGTTGTGTGCAGCTGACTGGTGATACAGGAAGCATTTTGACGGAGTCTTCCATGGACGACGACTACAAATAAAGTCCCTAGTATAGAGTATGTGGCTTGCTACAAGCAAGCTACACCTCACAACCACAATACAATCACACACAAAAACACTTTAACCATGGAAACCAGGTCATTAATCCAGTTAGACGGCCTACTGCAGACCTGGACTGTATACCAGCAAACCAGCCTGAAAAAAGAAAAGGGAAAGCATCTAGTCTAATAGGGGAGACAAGGTATGAGGCCATAAATTTGAAAGGGGAACCCGGCCTGCCCCAACTTGGTGGAAGTGGACCCGATTATTCTGCAAAAGAACTGGTGCTATTAAGCTAGGGGCCCCTGTGCAAGGTGCTAAAAGCAGGTACACTTAAACTTTGGAAATTCAGATGAAATTAGCCTAACATTTAACACCCCCCGTTTGTTTCTGAATTAGACTTAACCAAGCCCTCCTACTGTACTGTGACATTTTGTTTCTACGGGGTTGGGGGGCTACTTCTACCCAGTTTTGCTACCAGGAATGCTAAAGCACAGCACATGCAAGTCTAAAGATTTCCCCAAATCACAAAACAAGCCAGGAACTCTGCTAGGAATCTGGATCTGGATCGTTTAGTTCCCGTCTACACTTGGACCCGCTAGAATCGGTTTCCTACATGACACCATCTTCACAGGCAAGCCTCATCTGCTCTGATGAGAAAAGCTAGTAACCATGCCAAAAGCGGAGCTGGGCCAAACCACGAGCATGGAGCATCTGCTGCTGTTCTGCATGGCATGCGGTTGGGGGGGGGCGCAAGAATTTGCTCCTAGGGTATATTTCCTACATTGTAATTTAATCTATGCACCCTACTCCTGTATTGACTTTAGCTGTGTTGGATGAACGTACCGAACCCCAGCAGCACTCTCAGTTCTGCCAGCTCTCACCAAGGCCTGCCACTAATTTAACTGTATTTATGTGACTGGGAGTTTGGACTCCTCTCTTGGTTCCCTCTGACAATATTCTGATTGTGGAATCCAGGGAAAGAACACAGAATGAAATATCAGAGGCCAATATTTTGTAATCTCTCGCTCTTTGTAGCAAAGCAGACAGAGTCTGGAACCAGTCAGCTCTTTCCACATGGCTATTATTTTTGTTAAATTTGCCTGTTGGGGAGTCCGGACACTTCTGGGTAGACTAGATGGATCACACTGTCCCCTTCTCCCGGCATGTTCTTAGGTTCTGGGGACTCAGTGAAAATATGCCATGGTTGTAGAGCAGCATCAGAAGACAGCTCTTTTTGTAAGTACTCTCCAGGGGACATGTTGCTGTTGCTACGGCAGTCCATCCCGATTACTTCAAACAAGGTTAAGTCAGTGGAGAACACTATCCACAAAAAACACCCTTGGAGGCATGCTCATATTGTTGCAGGTTTACCAGATATATACAAGTTGTGAGGGAAATGTTTAAGACATTTAGCAGTTTTATCAACAATAAGATGAAACAGCTGCAAAACAATCCTGTACAGAGAATCTATAACATTGTACACTTATGGAACTGTAAATATATTATATGAATAATAAGAACATAATGAAATCGTTGGAGCACATTCCTTTATAACGGGGTACATAGCACTTGCAAATCTACACTTTCAAAATTCTTTCATAAGCAATAAAGTGCTTTCCCGTTTGGTTACCAGCAGAAATAGATATGTTTCTACCAAAAAAGTCTGCGACTCCCATTTCTAAGACAGTGTTGTCCTTGCATTTTTAGGTGGCATCACACTCCATGTTCAGTGACATTGGTCCCTGTTGCTGTGGTGGTCTAGTGTCGTTCCCCACAGAAGGATAAGCACCAGTGGGTTTGAGCCAGTGTTTTTGTGGCTAAGCCTCTATCTTCACTAGTACTGTCCACTTCATGCAATTTTCCTCATTAATTCATATTAAGACTGCAGAAGCCAAGCACTCATCTCTATAAATGTAAAGATCCCAAAATTAGCACCCCTCTCTATATTATAGAGACCCCAAAATTAGATATTTCTAATATGAGAACAGAGACCCAGCAATTTAACAAACAAAAAATAATCACAAGATTTTTCTGTGTGTTTTGTGTCTGCTGTGCATCAGAGAAGCTACAACAGATTCACTCCTCAGAAGCAGCTCACACTACAGTAAAAGAAATGTTTGGCAAACCTACGCCAAGCCATGTTGTTCACCCCAATGGATGACCCACCAGCATCAGGTTTGCGTGCAGAAATGATTTCTGTTCCGACTATTCACAGTAGCTCACAAGAACCCTTTCAATTTTAGTGAGACAAAATGTTGCTACGGATGATCTGTTTGTTTCTAAATTAAGTTCTTAATATGCATACATCCCTGAAACTTTAAAATTAACCCCCTCTCCTCCAGCAAAGAAAGGCAGATGCGAAGAGCAGTCGCTCCACTACCTCAAATCTGTGTACCTGCCACCAGTTTTTTTTCTTCTCATTCCTTATTTCTCCCACTGACGCCCACATCCATGCCCCTGGGACGCATGTGCCTGCTATCAGCAGTACCCAAGCTAGACTGCGCCCAAGAACTGTACTGTTAACGCTAATTCAAAAAGAATTCCTGAGGTACGCCCAAACAGCTGGGCTGCCTCACTCATGTAGATCGTCATGTTCATCGCCTCAGTGTTACAACAGCAGCTATGATACTAGCACCTTACGTTTAAGAAACGGAGGACACACATGTGGCCACATTAAGAGCCAAAAAAGCCACGTAACAGTCCGGGGGGGGGAGATACCATATGTCACTGGCTCCAGATCTCTTTCCCCCCCCCCCAAAGGAATGAGTGTACCACCCACCAGGCTTAGTCTCCACTTCTAGAAGTTTTGTCCACACCTGTGATGGACCACCAAGTCCTGCAGTCATCCAGAACATCTTTTATTTACAGGTGAAAAGCACTTCATTTCTCAGAGCCCCGTAGCAGGAAACTCTGTCCTGGCATGCAGTGTGTCGAGGCTTTGCAGTTAGACTCACGTGGAAGCACTATATAGTGACTACGTTTGTGTTTGGTAGTTCTATTTCACACTCCAAAACGGCATTAGCTTCACTTCATGAGCCTCCCAAACGACACGTTTCCCAAGTCTGATTTGCTGGTGGAAGGGAGGTGTCCCTCTCCCCTGAAAGTTTCAAATCCTGTTAATCCAGGATATAGCATAAGAATACTTCTGTTTTTGTGGCAGTATTCATACTGTGGGCTTTCTGCCAAGGTTCAGGTCCAGGCAGCCAGTCCCATCCAGATTTCTTGGAGATCGGAGAAGGGAAAGTCCCATTTTTAGACTGGAAGCAGCTCTGGAGGATTTTCCCCATAACAATATTTCGCCGCTGGGTCTCTGTAGGTGTTTTCATGCTGAACACTCTGTTGGAACAGGAAAATATGCATCAGTAAACCTTTTTCTATTTAGAAAATTTTATTTTTTGGTACTCTTTATATGCACAGAATCAAACACATGACCATATTAATGTACTCGGGCAAGGTCAGGGATTTCCAAACACTTAATATGCATGTGGGGCCAACCAGCAAGCAAGTTTTGGAGGTCATTCATAACCAGTAATACAGAGTTCAAGAACATGCGAGACACATTCACTGGTGTCCCAGCAACAGAGAGGAGCCCATGACAGCTGAAAACCTACCCCAGAAAATACAACTAGGAAGATCCACTGGACTAGGGACTGTCCATTATAACAACTCAGGACACTGTCAGTCACGATGTCATCACAGCAACTGAACAACTGCAATATCTAAACCTTGTCAGAGCTGGTATAGTCCGGGGTGGAGGGGTGTTGGGGACCATTTCTGGGAAGCTTGGTGAATGGGTTCTACTAAGAGTGGCCTTCCTTTCCCAAAAAGCAAGGAGTTGTGTCTTAACTAAGGAACAATATACAACAGTGTGGGGTATATCATGAGATCCTGCCATACTTCGGGTGCACTGTGTGTCACATGGCTGCAGGCCAAGTGACTCGTGCACTCCAAAACTGGCAACATTCCCTGATACACCACAACCTGGAGTATGTTACTATTTTTTGGGGGTACATAAATAAAAAAAATTGTGAAACATTGTTTTAATGATTCCTACCAGTGTGGAAGGTGTACATTTAGAAAAAACATTCCCTTACTATGTTATAAGGTCAGTGGCAGCACTGTTGTCATAGGAGAGGACAGCAAGATGAGGTGTGGTTGTCCAGTCCGTTCTTGCTGTGTGGTGGGATCCCAGCGCCCGAGAGTGCCACAGTAGCAGATAAGGTGTACTGGAAAGCTGGGTCTGAGAGAGATGTGCAGCAGTGGTTGCACAGGGTAAATCGGGGCCTTTTTTAAAAAAAACACTGTTTAGAATGCCAGGGCAGGCATATTATGTGAGGGCAAAAGAGAGCGGAATACTATGATGGAAAGAGAAAAGGCTGTTGGAACTTCTTTTTGTTACTGTGGATATGAGCAGGAATGTCCTCACGGCTGTTAGCAAATCAAGTCTGAGTATTTGTTTTAGCAACTGAATTGTTGACAATTGATTAGTAATGACTAATAAGGTTTTAGATTAGTAACAAGCTCATTTTGACTAGCAAATTTTAAACTGCTGCTTTTCTTCAAAACTCTGATTATTCTTTTCTCTCGCTGCACTCCATTGCCCCTCAATTCATTCTTTCAACCCTTTGAGCTCTTTTTACTTTCTTTCATTTCTCTTCCTCTCGCTCTGCTGCTCTTCCATTTGCTTTTATTATTTTTGTTCTCCATTTCCTCTCCAGGCATTCATATTTCCTCCTTCCTTTCAAAGAAAGCTCCGTCTCTCCCAGTGTGTGCTTGTGCTGCTGTTGTACCATTAGAATCAAACTGAGAACACAATCTAAACTGTGTTTTCCTAGCATTTATCCTAGTCATGCTCGATTTTTATTTTCATATTCATTACTACATTATATTAATTTATAATTATCTAGTCTACAGCAAAGAAATACATCACTAGAAAGTAGTTTAAAAAAAAAAAAAAAAAAAAAATCTGGGGCTGTCCCAGTAGAGCTACCGCCACCAGGCCGGCATCCCAGGTTCAGGACGGACTCTAGTCATACAGGACTTGGCTGAGGGGTTGATGGGGCCGAGCATCCCATGGACTGCTCTCCTCTCTAAGGCTGCTACCAAGGGGAGGCTCGGTGGAAATGCAGCATGTGCGTGCCTCCTAAGGCACATGCAAAAACGTCACTGCATGTCGATGGCCTGAGTGAAGAAAACCAGGTAGAAAAACTACTGACCAAGCAGCATGACAGCTCAGTCCACCACAGGCCCTCCACAAACCAACTAGATATGTTTGCATTGTGCTCTGGAGATGCCTACCCAGCCCCGATGGGCCTATCATAAAGGGCAATTTGTGGGGAACATCCAGAGAAGGTCAAGTCCCAGGGACTGTGGGGTAACCGGGCTGAGTGGGCCAAAGCCTGAAAGGGTTAGTGGTAGTATGGGGATAAAAAGCTCTATGAGGAAAAAATCCAGGGAAGAATGGCGAGCAGGATTTATCTGATGAAGACGCTGACACACAATTTATTGATAACCTAGAGGAGAGGGGTGGTCAACAGCAGGCTGCTGAAATCTGTGGATGACACTAAAATTTGCAAGAAGAGTGAACGCAACAGAAAAGGGGGATGCACTTCAAGGTGACCTACACATAACTGGGGCATAGGCTGAGAATGGGGGCTTCGACTTAATGTGAGGAGGTGCAAGCAACTTTCCCAAGAGGGCAAGGAATCTGGAGTCGCAAATGCACCCTGTGTCAGGAGTCATTATTATGTCTACATTCACTAGCCATCACTGCCAGTGACTTAAAAAATCCACTGTCCCCACACATTCCACTGGCTCATCGTGTACTTAGTGAAAGTTTTTTTCCCACCACTAGTATCCATCAGGGCTACTTAAAAGAAAATGTTACTGGTCCAGTGCTAAATTTACCAGCATTTGGCAGGTGGAACAGTGCCAGTTTCTGGTATGTGGTGGCACAGTGCTGAGCGGACAGCACTCCCAAAGAAAAGGATCTGGGGCGAACAGTAAGCCAAAGCCAGACAGGCACTGTGCTGCTGAAGTCAAGAAAGAAAAGGCAATTCTGGGGTGCACTGGGAGGGGTTATGGAGCAGGTCGAGGATGCAGATCCTCACCCTGCACAAGGCCCCGGATAGATGACCACATCTGGAGTACTGTGTCCAGTTCTGGTCACCGCAGTACAGGTACGACACTGAAGAGATAGAGGGGGTTTGGCACAGAGTCACCAAGTTGACTAGTTGTAGTCAGCCCGGTGGCGCCGAGGGTTGAGGCGCTGGACGCCACACCTCACATCAAGCCGGGCCCAGGCAGCTGGGGCGCGGGGAGAAGAGAGTGTCCGGCGGCTGCTCTCTCTCGGGGAGGTGGGGAGAAGCGATCGCTTCTGGAGGCGACTCTGTGGAGATCAGGGGCGCCCAAGCGTGGCGGCAGCTGCGAACGCAGGGCGGAATTGCGGCATAACATTGCCTGGATATGTCGCACTCCGAGGAGGAAGGAAAAATGGGAGGGGGACAAAAAACCCACCTCTGGCCACCCAGTGAGATGACGGAGGCCCGGGTGGAGTGCCCACATCCCTACGCCGGCCCAGCGTACCCAGGTTTCTCCAAGGGCCAACCTGGTGACGAAGGTAGGTCCTTCATACTCAGCTACAAAGAGCCGCCAAGGGAGGGCGTAACCAGCCCTGGAGGTGATCCGGGGGTCGGACCTGCTGATGTCGTCTGGGGAGAGAACCGGGGGAATGCGTGGGTTCAGACCAGGAGTTGAGGCACATCTGGGAGGGCACTGCCCAAGGATGCCCGGGGAGGTCCAGAGGAGATAAAAAAAAAAAAAGGAAAAAAGTTGACTAGTTGTTTATGCCACTAAACTTTGCACTTTTTCACAAATGTTTGCAAAAGACCCCACTTTGCACAATAGGCAATAAAACACTTTGTGCCAAATTGTGTTGCAAAACAAACTGATATGCATTTAATGTTAAAACAGATTAAGTTTTGACCAAATTGATTTACTGGATTTTAAAATTAAGGAAAATACAATTAGCGACAGTATCCACTCCCTTAACTGTCACCCTTGTTCTTCATACTAGTATTAGCAGCAGGTGATCTGGGCACAACAGTCCCACTCTTGCTGCTGTTTGTTAAGCCTGCCCCCACCCACCCCCGTCATCCTACTGCTATATTTGTGCATTTTATGCTGTGCACCTCCGGTCCCCACACTGCTGCTATACTGTGTACCTCTACAATTTTGTTTATGCCTAGTGTTGTGTTACATTGCCATTTACTCACCATGCTCTGTATTTTTTAAGTACCATTATTTACTGCTTCCCCTGTACCCAAGGACACATCTGGAACTGAGCTGGTGGCTAAGAAGTAGGACTTTCCTGATCAATCTTTTATAAATAAAGTACGACGCAACAGCTGTGAGGAGAACTTGGACATTCTCAAAAAGGAAAATGCTGAGAAGTGACCTGACCATAGTTTTCTGAATACTAAAGGGGATAGAAAGAGTGGAGTATACACAGATGTTTCGGCTGGTCAGGGCAAGAAGAACTAGATGTTATGCTTTCAAACTGAAGGGGGTGGGCAGGGCAGAAATAAGGGGAAGCAACAATTTCTTCATAAAGAGTGTGGCTGAAGTGGAAAAGCCTTCTCGAACAGGTTGTGGAAGACAGCACTTTTCAGGCTTTCAAAGCTGGAATAGACACATTCCTGAGTCAGAATGGCTCCGAGGGCTGCAGAGCATAAAACAGGAGTAGCAGGCCGGCTGTTAAGGATGGAGGAATGTCCATATACAAACTGGGGTACCGACAGTGCTACATGGCTGAAGGACGGACACGATGGACCCTAACTGCATCTGTCACCATGATACTATGTTGCACACTAAGAGATGGGTGAAGAATGCTTTTTCCTGTCAATGCGATTTTATTAAACTACTGAAAAAAAAAAAAAAAAAAAGGCACACAACATACATAAATTAAAACACACTTCACAAACCAGAACACATATCTTTCACTTGTGACAATATTTTTAACTAATTTAAGAAAAACCAATACCTTGAATGCATGTACTAAATAGCTGTACTTGGACCCCCCAGAGCTGTTTCTTTCGTTCCTAGGGTGGTGACGGTGACTAGCTCTTTAACCCCTACCCACCTCCCCGACCGGCCACCTTCTCCTCAACCCCGACTCACCTGCACAGATGCCCCTGCAGCTTGCCCTCTGTGGTGGGGCCAAGAGAGGGAGGGCATTCTTCCCAAACCCTGGGAGTCCGGATCCGGTTGGCAGTAGGGCGGGGCTTCCTATTGCACAGCCCCAGCACTTTTCCCATTTTTCTGTCCCTTCCCCGAGGTCGGCATGTGTGCACTAGCATGGGCATGCAGTGCGACTATGATGCACATACTTTTGTGCCTGCGCCCAGCCCTCTGAGATGTAGCCTCTTTTGGGCAGCAGTCAAGCAGCAGCATGCACTATCCTTCCTCCCTGAAGGAAGAGAGGTGGATCCTTCTTCCCCTAGCTGGCCCTGAGCGACCCTGGTCCATTCCTGAAACGTGGGTCGCAGATGTGGCAGGAAGTGAGGCATGCGCGCCTCAGCCCTCCATGCCACTGGTCCGTCTTATGTACTTGAAATTTTAACAGCTCACTAAACCCAGAATTTTGTTATAATCTTAAAACAAATACTATAGGTGGTATGTATCAACCAGCAGCAGAGCAATGAAACCGGGCAAAAAATGTGACCCTATGTTTTATCACCATTTTATTTATTTAAAATTTGATGACCAGGAAAGGTACCGCGATCAAAGCTCATTTCCAGGTGTAACCCCCTTGTTACCCGGGGTTACTAGAATCCCAGTAAGACCTAGTGGTAGGCAGGGAAGGCAGCTTGTGAAACTCCAGTTAAATGGATTTCACACTGTCTCACTCTGTTCTCAGTCTCAGCTGAGACTGAGGGATGACATCACCATAGAACTGTCACAGCTGCATGAGCCACAATGGAATCTGCAGCAGGGAGTTGAATAGAATGTTGGGAGGTTTGAACAGCAGTCTGTAGGTCAGTTGGAGTTTGAGTTGCTGAGAGAGCAGCACAGCAGCTCTGTTTAGGCTCAGGGAGCCTCAGCCCTGACATAGGGCTACATTCAGAAAAAGGTGTGTGTTTCCACCAAAAGAGAGAGAGACAGAAGATAGTTTGAATGCAGGAGACCGCGGATTTGGGTCTCAGTGCCCCATCCCTCAGGGGATGGGGCAGGAAAAGGTTGTCCTGCATATTCCAGGGGCAACCCCCTGTTTTTTTCTGCTAGTGGAGAAGCTGCCTTATTTGTCCACGAGTTTTTATTCTTTTTATTTTCAGGATTTTATAATAATACGCTTATGATACAACTGTACCACACGACATTCAGTATTGATCCTATAAGTTTACATAGTCACATCCTTCGTTAAATAATTGTTAGCTAGTGGGAATATAAACAATAATTACATATGTGGAAAAAGAAAAAAAAAAGGGGGGGGAGACCATGTCTGCGGAGGTGGATACAAAAAGGCTATTTGAAAATTAAAGTTTAAGACACTCATGAGCTAATGTACCATTAATATCAATATGATATTGTACCCCACTACCTTTCTGCAGGTACTAACCCAATCTACATTTAAGCATTTTGCATGCCAATCATGCTGCAGTTAATTACATTTAATCAGTGAAGTATTTAAGAAGGGTTACTCCAAAATACTAGGAAGAGAAAAAGTTTATCACCACCAATCACAAGTCCATCTTCTCCATATTACCCAACACATCTAGTTCCAATCCAGTAGGTGAGCCTGACATTTCCTGTAGACTACTGGGAATGGAGACATGTCCGGTACCGGGTCAATATAGCACTACCTGAACAGCGTGGCAATAATCATGCAGAAGGCAGCACTAAAGCTTGTACACCAACAGGGGTTATTCAGCGTATGGGAATAACCGCTACCCCCGTCGCTGTACACTCTGATGGGGGAGTATTGAAGAGGCTGCCAGTATGATGCCTAGTCGAGCTGCTCCCGTGGTGGAATGGCTAGAGCACCGGCACACGTGGCACAGTGGACCTGGGGCTGTGGTTTGGTTCCCCCCAAGTGCCATAGTGTTGCGACAAATTTTTTTTTTTTTTTTTTTTATTTAATGAAACTGTGAGCATTTCCCCTCACAACTTAAACCCCATCCCAAAGTCCACCCCCAGAGTTAGTTATTTAAAGTCCGGGATGGGGCAAAGCCTCCCATGTTGAGGGGGCACAGATCCCTGCAAAAAAGACAGTCCCATTGCCAATAATGGGATGTGTGCTTTTGTTGAATGGTCATCGTTTTTACTGAGGTTTCCGCAAGTCGCTGGTTTCTCTGCAGCATTTAGTCATGTGCGGTTTTGTCCAGGACATTATGACCCCGTGCCCACCAAACTGTCCACTTGAGAAAAAAAAACTACTACTTTTCTCATCTTTGACAATTTTTTTTTACTTTCAAGGGAGGCAGCAGGGAAAATTGCGCTCCTCATTCCAGCACCTCCCCATCTATAAGCCAAGAACTTCTATGTATTTCCTTTAAAGTCCAATGTGTTTCTCAGTTTGACTATATAATTCTTATTAATCTCAAAGGCAAATGTCACCAGGATGGATGTCTTTGCAGCTACATTGCTCTCCTGGTTTCTCTTAGAAACTCTGAAAGCACAGACTAATAGAGGATTGTCGGGGGGTAACTCAAAGGTATCAGTTAAAATCTCCTTTATTGTTTGTCAAGAATATCAGGGACCCTCACAAGTCTTGCATTCTGATATCCAAGTTAATTTCCATTGTTCTCAAGCTTCTGAGAGATGTTATGGGTTTCTACGATGACCCCCTTCAGCGCAGCTTCTACAGTAACAACTCTGGTTTTGGTCTTTTCACAGTTTCGATATGCTCAGTAAGCTTCGTTTCTGCTATACCTTTTGCTTTAGGTTGTTGGATTCCAGATTGTATGAAATTTGTTTTCTGGTTTAAGGAATCAACGTTTTCAGTCACACTTCTCTGTCCATGAAACAAGAAGACCAATTTCTTTCCCCACTGAATTGAGGGTTTATTCTTAGAAAACAGCAGAGAAGACCAATTTTCTGGTGAGGTATGAGGACTTTCACCCTGCACAGGCATGATGGATGTTTGAGCTCAAAGGAGTACTACAGTCAAAAACTGGTAAAAACATATGTTGGAGTTTTTTCTCAATCTGCCTTCAAGTTTTGTGTCCTTTCCTACTAGTTTTACGTCCTCAGAGGATCTCATATTAACATGGTTTATTGCTCTTTTTCTACAGTGCCTCCTGTCCCATGTGACAATGGTGAGTCAGGGACCACAAAGTCAGGAAGTACTGGTTTACAGTCAATTTTAAAGCAGTAAGGCTGCGATTTTAAGTCACTTTCCTTATCCAGTAGGCACTGAAGGCTACATTTACAGCTTAGCAATCACTTGGTCAAACCGAGTGGGTGTTTTGTAAAAAACAAAAACAGCTAAACTCTTCACTAATTATACCACTGTGGCTGGGTGTAGTTTGATGCAATTAAAAGCTTTAAAAGTGAAACATTTACTCCTGCTGGCTAGACCTAAACAAACGTATAAAAAACAAAAATACGTAATTACAAGATTTAAGCTAGGTGGAACACTACAGGACCAGTGACTATGCTCCATAAAGATGATAAAATACATACCAACATTTTAAACAATAGTAGGAGCACCTTCAGAGCTCCTACAGCCCTCCGCATTGCAGCTCTTATCATTAACTCTCTCCCATCTCGCCTCTGCCCCCTCCTCTTCCTACTTCTCTCCAATGCCTTTATTGCTTCTCTCCCTGTCCATGTGCAATACCCTCCCTCGGGTTTCCACCCTCCAACCTTCAAGACCGAACAGGCAAGCCCAATAAATCTGCCACTTCCCTGCTCGGGATCCTCAACTAATTTCAGATACCTTCAATAATGCGTTCACAGATCTTAGCGGGGTTCTTCCACTTAACTTCTTCGACACGGACCCCTCTTCCCCCCCATATCTTTAACACCCCTCTACTGTCTGACACCTCCCCTTTCTATTTTAAGGCAATCACACCGTCTGCTGCAAAAAAATTCTTAATCCCGGTCCTCAACAAGTCAAGACACAGCAATGACTCTTGACTTAAAACAGCTCCTTCTTGCTTTGGATGATGTTCTGCTCCCCCTCACCAAGATCTTAAACCTGTCCCTGTGCCTTAATCAATTTCCCAGTCTCTGGAAAGTGGCCGTCATGACCCCTGTGTTCAAGAGTGGAGATAGGGCCTCAACATTCTAACTACTGCCCCATCTCTATTCCCCCCCTTCCCCTTCCAAAGCACTTGAAAGGATTGTCAATATCCAACTCACTGATTACTTAACTAAGTACAACATTCTCTGCACTCAACAGCATGGTTTTTAGGGCTAACCACAGAACCACCACTGCTCTTCTTGAATACACCACCTTTATCCATTGCACGCTTGACCATGGTCACTTGGTTGGGTCTGTCTACATTAACTTAACTAAGGTTTTTAACACTGTCACTCACTCTCTTCTGATCTCAACGCTCCCTTCCCTTGGTCTCTCCCACAATGCCACTACCTGGTTTCAGAATTACCACTCTGGTAGATCACAACAGGTGAAAATTCAAGGGGCACCATCTTCCAGCTGACCAGTCCTATCCGGCGTCCCTCAAGAGTCTATCCTTGGCCACTTCTCTTCAGTCTATTCCTTAACGCACTTACTCAAGCCTGCTCCAGCCAACTTCTACTTTATGCAGACAATGCAGTCCTCTTTGTGAGCCACCCTGACCCATCCCGTTTTACGTGCAACCTGCAGCACAGCTTCTCCAAACAAAAAGGCTAAAGGTAATGCTGTTTGCTGTCCCTCACAATAAGTTTAAATCTGCCCAACTGATGATCCTAAAACAACAATAATGAACCTCTGGAACAAGTTCTTAAATTTAAATACCTCGGGATCACGTTTGACTGTACTCTATCATATCAAGATCACATTCACCTGAACTCTAAGGCTATTAATTCCAGGTTAGGTATCTTTTACAGGCACTGAAGTCTCACTCCTGAAGCCCTCATTACAGCGGTTACTAGCTCGGTCCTTTCCTTGCTAGACTATGGTCACTTAGTCTATGATGCGGCACCGGACACCTCCCTTAAACGTATCAGACTAGCCCTCAACTCTGCATGCCGACTTGTGCTGGGTGTCCACAGATACACCCACTCCTATGAACTCTGCATATACCAGCTGGCTTAACCTACAAGGCACAATTATGTATCAGATCTGCCTCCTGGGTAAAACAATCCATCACGGCCTAGCCCCACCGGCTACTCAGCACCTCCTCACTCCTGTATCTAACCCCTGAGGCACAAGAGGTACGGCCAGGCTCAACTTTCAAGTGCCATTCTGCCATACCTTGCAAGCGCAGCGTGCTTTTCTCTATCGTGCTCCCTCCTGGCTCTCTGGGCTTCCTCAGGAAATTCTCAATATACCCAAGTTGGGGTTGTTTAAATGCAACCTCAGGCACCACCTTCTCAATCTCAACACCTGTGACGGTCCCTTTCAGATGATGTTCTCCTGCAAGTCTCCCACTCTGTATCCCCGTCCTAATAAATTCTCTCATGTACCTCACTCTCTCCCTATTTCACCCCCCTGACACCCTCCCAATCCCCTTCTCTTCTTTCTATTGTTATCTTTTATTGTTGATGTGAACCTTTGTAAACCAGTCTGACTCAAAGGTTGTAATCCCATGACCATAAATAAATAAAATAATTCTTTATTTAGATAATATAAGCCAGACTAACCAATCAGGGTTTTTTAATTTTTTTTTCTTTTTATTATTAACTACTCTGCTTTTTCCTGCCACCAGCCACCCAGTACCTTGGACCGATCACAGACCTTCCGCTTCCACTCTCATATTGGCCGTGACTCCCCAATACCCCCTGGCTTACCTCCCCAAGGCGGGTTTGCCGACGCCTTGAAACAGCGTTCTGCCACACTCCCCGTTCTGACTGCAGCAAGCACCGCAACTGCCAAAACAGCCGAAGCCACTCTTCACTAGAGCTCCTCTGGTGCCGAACACAAACAACCTAAAGTCCTTCAGCACTTCCCAGTCATCGGGTTTTCAAATCTTCTGGGCTTTTTGCCTTTAAAAACACCTGTTAATAGCCCCCCTTCTTGAGCAGTGAAGCCCTGCCCCACCCCCACTAGCTGCCAATGACCACCGCATGCTAACACAATGGGTCAATCCAGTCGTCAGTCTTGTGCTGTGCTCGACCATCGCCAGATTTACTACGCTCTTCTTAACTTATGTCCCTACGCCTGCCTGCCACTGCAGCTAAACTCATTCATTAGTGGCCTCCCCTGTGACGTCATCCCAGAGCTGTTCCCACAGCCACCACTTTCCCCTCCCTGCCAGCTTGCATATCCCCTTTTCCTGGTTCTGGAAGCGGAGGCAGGGTGGTAGAGTTAAGAATACTGAGGGATCCCCTGGAAGAAACAAGATTACTATGGTAAGTTAATTTTTTCTTCAGACTCCAGGAATCCCTCCGTATGTTTTTGACAGAGAAGAACTTTGCTTTCTGAGCAAGAAACAGCAGTCTAGAACTACAGCTTTTTCACTGATAAAATCACTTCTATCTCAGCAGGAGTCAGTGCCCGTTTGGATTAAGCAAACGGGTACTTTATTAGAAGAAGGGGGTCTCGTTTGAGTGAAAAAAAAAAAAGGGAAAAAGAAAGTCACTGTGTTTCTCTGAGGAAGGGGGCTGTATCAGCTTAATTTACTGAGTCAGGAGCAGAGGGTGTGACTTACAAGTACAAAAGCAGGTGTCTCCAATTACAGCTTCCTGCTGTTTTTGACAGAGGAGAACTTTGTTTTCCGAGTAAGAAACAGCAGTCTAGAACTACAGTTTTTTTACCAATTGCCGTCCTTCTCACCCTAAGTCAGTTCTACTTTTATAGCCACTAGATTTGACTGACAACAGGAATTTCCTGTTTGACAGTAGGAAGGGAAGTATCACTGAGCACGCAGTACTCCAGATGGGGTCTCACCAGCTGTCTGTACAGAGGAATAACAACTTCCTGTTTTCTACTGGTGATGCCTCTCCCTATGCATCCCAGTATCCCCCCAGCCCTCATTGCTGCCCTCTCACATTGCTTGCCCACCTTTAGGTCATCTGATAGGACTACCCCCAGGTCCCTTTCCATTTTTGTCATTGTTAGTATCTCACCCCCCATTGTGTACTCTTCCCCTAGGTTTTTGTTTCCCAGGTGCATTACCTTGCACTTCTTAGCATTGAATCTAAGCTGCCATACATTTGACCATTCCTCTAACCTTGCCAAGTCCCTTCTCATCCTTTCCACCTCTACCTTGTGCATCAACTCTGTTGCAGATCTTTGTGTCATCTGCAAAGAGACATACTTTTCCTTCCAGTCCCTCTGCAATGTTGCTTATAAAGACACTGAAGAGGACCGTCCTAATACTGAACCTCATGGTACTCCGCTAGTAACCCCTTTCTTCAGAGTGGACTCCATTTACTATTACTCTGTGTCCTATTCTCCAGTCAATTCTTACCCAGGCTGTCATCTTGGGACCCACCCCAGGCTGGCTAACTTGTATATTAATCTTTGTGTGGGACTGTGTCAAATGCCTTGCTAAAGTCTAGGTAGGCCATGTCCACAGCCCCTCCCTGATCTACTACTTTGGTCACCCAGTCAAAGAAGTCTATCAGATTTGTCTGGTATGACCTTCCCTGTGAACCTATGCTGCCTTGGGTCCTGTGCCCCTCTGGCCTCTAGATACTAGACAATTCTTTCCTTCAGAAGTGATTCCATCATTTGCAAGAACAAGGGGGCACATTTTGAAAATGGGGGGGGCAGCTCAGAGGTAATGTTAGAAAGTATTTTTTCAAAGAGGGTTGTGGATGCATGGAACAGCCTTCCTGAGGAGGCTGTGGAGTAAGGAACAGTGGAAGAATTCAAGAATGCATGGGATAGGCATAAGGCAATTCTAGTGGGGGGTAGGAGGAAGTAAGCTGTTGATTAACTAGAATCTGCAGCTTATCCATCAGGTAGGGAAATGGGCAGAATAGGTGGGCCAAGCAATCCTTATCTGCCGTGAAATTCTATGTTTCTATGCTTAACTGATGCAGACTACCAAGCAGCACCTTTGGAGGTTGGATATACAACCTATTTTGGGAAAAGGTTCTGCAGA
Source organism: Neoceratodus forsteri (assembly GCA_016271365.2). NCBI lineage: Eukaryota > Metazoa > Chordata > Ceratodontiformes > Ceratodontidae > Neoceratodus > Neoceratodus forsteri. Next base: position 27,421,074 of record JADMNL010000027.1, read on the forward strand.
ACTGCTGTGCCGAAGCTGGCATCACTTCTGAACATTATGTCCAAGCAGCAGGGCTTGGTGAAAGTGTGAACAGCTTTCTATGTAGCTGCTTTGCAAATTTCCATTAAAAGGATATCCCTTGCTGCAGCTCTACCCCTGGTAGAATGTGCCCTGAGGCCGGGGGGGCTGCTTACCAACTTTACTGTAACAGAACTGTATGCAGGCCACAATCCAGCATGCAATAGTTCTCCTGGAAGCTGGATTACCCTTACCCACTTCCCCATAAGTGAGGAACAACTGGGTATACTCTGGCCTGGAGGCTTTGGTCCTGGTCAAGGTAGTGGCTGAGTGCCCTTCTGACATCCAGGCTATACAATTTCCACTCATCTGAGCTGGAGTTGGCAGTGAAAAAGACTGGCAGTGTGATGGACCGATTCAAATGAAAATCTGAAACCACCCCGAGCACCACCTTATCCCTGTGGAAGGAAATGTAGCTCAGATCTATGCACAGGGCCTGTAGCTCACTTACTCGCCTAGCTCATCAGGAAAACAGCCTTCCAGGTAACATACTTCAAGTCTGCAGCTGCCATAGGCTCAAAAGGGAGGTTCCACAAGTCTGGCAATACAAATGTTCAGGTACCAAGAAGGGACTGGCTCCCTAAGGCGAGGGTGAAGGAGACCTTTAAAAAACTTCCTGAAGATGGAGTGAGATGCTATCGACCTGTTCTTAGCTGCAATCTCAGCATACATTTCAGCTGGTAAGTGCACCTTCAGGGTAGAAGGACTAAGGCCCAGAGAATGCAAATGAGTCAGGTAGTCCAAAAGAACAGATAATCCAGCCCTAGAGGGAGTGATCCTACTGTGACCGCACCAGATAGAAAACTTCTTCCATTAGGAAGCATAGGTTTTCCTAGTTGAGGGTTTCTGAGAACCCCCAAGGACATTCAGGACCTCTTCAGAGGTGTGCAGACTCGCAAATTCTAAGTGTTCAAGAGCCAAGCCTTCAGGCAGAGAGAACTGAGAATGGGGTACAGAACCCTGCCCTGTGAGGATGTCAGGAGATTGTGCTTCTGAGGAAGGTGAACTGGCTGTGACACTGATAGGGCTACCAGGAAGGAGTACCAAGGCTGTCTTGCCCAATCTGGTGCTACCAGAATCATTGTTGCTGATCGTAACCGGAGTTTTATCAGCTCAGAGCAACAGGAGAAAAGGAGGAAAGGAGGACAGGAATGAAGGAATCTGCCCGACTAGTCCAATGCTAGGGCATCCACTGGTACAGTCCCCTTTGCTGGAGGTTTGCAACAGAACTGTAGCAGCTGGTGATTGTCTGTGGAGGCAAAGAGATCCACCTCTGGCGTGCCCCACCTTCTGAACACTGACTGCAGCACCCGTGTGTTCAAGGACCACTCGTGGTGGTCCTGGCTGATTCTGCTGAGAGTGTCTGCCAGAATGTTGACCTTTTCTGGTAGGTGGATGGCAGACAGACACCTGCAGGGAGTAGGCAAGGTTCCATACCTTCATGGCCTCTGTGCACAGTAAGGTTTACCTGATGCCTCCTTGTTTGTTGATGTAATACATGGTGGTAATGTTTGTTCTGACTTGCACTACCTTGCCCTTGAGCTGAGGTGCAAATGACTGAACAGCCAGGTAAACTGACGTGCAGAAGTGATTCCTGGGGGACCATGTACCGCTGGCAGTGAGGTCGAGCATGTGTGTCTCCCCCCCCCACATCCTAAGAGGAAGGCATCTGTGGTAACCACCACTGATGGATTTTCCTTCCGAAAGGGAGTTCCCTCCCTGAGGTTCTCTCTGCCTAACCACCATTGCAGGGCTTGTAACAGGGTTTTTGTGACAGGCACCAGCTTGGCCAGAGGATCCCTCCTTTGAGACCAGTGAGCTCTTAAGTGGAACTGGATGTCTCATTTGGAACCTTGAGCTTGGTACCATGGCTGTGGCTGCTGCAATGTGGCCCAATAGCTGCAGGAAGTGTCTTGCTGGCCAGGGTTTGTTTAGCTGGAAGGACCATGCCAGCTCCAGGATACCGTTTACCCTGTCCAGGAGAAGGAAAGCCCTTCCTTGCAGAGTGTCCAGCTCTGCCCCAATGAAGTCCAGGACCTGTACAGGTTCCACTTGGGACTTCTGGGCATTTATCAGGAATCCCAGAGATTCCAAGGTGCTCTGAGTGAGAGCAAGGGAGTCTCTGGTGTGTCGAGGGGACTGTCCTATGACTAGCCAGTTGTCCAAGTAAGGGAATACTGTGACCACTTGCCTTAGCTACCACGATGGCTAGGCACTTTATGAAAGCCCTGGGAGCTGAAGTTAGGCTGAATGGCATGGCTGCAAACTGGTAGTGGCCTGAGGGAAGTCTGACCCTTTGGTACTGTGTGGCTGGGTCGGATTGGGATGTGAAAATAGGCATCCTTGAGATCCAAGGATGCCAGCCAGTCCTCCTGCTAAAAAGCTGGGATTATCATAGCCAAAGTGACCACTCTGAACTTTGGTTTTAACAAATGCTTGTTCAGGATTCTGAGATCCAGGATGGGTCGCCAGTCCCCGTTTTTCTTCTGGGTGAGGAAATGCCTGGAATAGAAGAATTTGCCCCTCTGGTACAGACGGACAGGCTCCACTGCTCTGATAAGCGGAAGGTTGGCACTTCTGACTCCAGCAGAATACTTTCTAATGGGGTTGCTGAAGTGAAAAATCTGCTTCTTGGTCTGGGAAGCGGTTTTAAACGTAGTGACAAGCCCTGGCTCACAACCTCCAAGACCCACTTGTTTGTGGTGATGGTATGCCATCCTTGGAGGAAGTGAGCCAGCCTGCCACCTACTGGTAAGGGGAGGCGACCAGTGCAAGCATATCAGGGGTTCTGTTTCAGTTGGGCCTTGGCCTGAGGTGCTGGCTTGAACCTTCTCATAGCCCTTCCGCCTCTACCTCTAAAGTACCCCCTGGTCTGCTGGTAGTCTGGCAATGCTTGGACCTGGAAAAAAGGCCTGAAGTAGGATCCCCTACCCCTGCCTCCCCTGTATTGGGATCTGTAAGCAGTGGAAGGTCTGTCCCTGGCAGAATCTCTGAAAACTAAGTGGTTTGTATTCCTCCACTTTTTTCATGTAGGCCTCTGTCTTGTCCCCAAAGAGAGCAATTCTCACAGGGGAAATCCATGGCCTCAGCCTGGGTATCTTGAGACAGACTTGTAGCCCTGAGCCAGGTAAACCGCCATGAGTCCAACAGCAGTACCACTGGCGTCCACAGCCATATGAAACTGATATTTTGTGTCATTCAAGGCTGTTCTGGCAGTCTCAGCCAGGTCCACTGCCACCTGTCCAGAGATCTTAGCCATGGCCAGGACAGCAGACCACATGGCTTTCTGGTACCAGGCTACATATGCCATGTAATTGGCCTATCTGACAAGAAGGGAAGCTGCCAGGTACCAATTTTTCTGGAATCCTTATCAGGTGGGAGTGAAGCCAAAGGCACCCTAGCCTTACCACATGCAGCAGACTGTACCACTCCCTCATGGTCTAGGTGCATAAATAACACAATATCTGGTCTGTCTAGCAGATATTTCTTATCCACCCGTCTACCCCTGGAATAGAAGTGGGGGTCTGTAGAATGTTAAACAGCTTTCTTCAGGGACTTATGAATTGGTAACAAAAGTCTCAGTGGGAGTGAGACCCATCATATCCAAGAAGTCCGCTTCTTCCTCATCATCCACCGTTTCTTGGATGGCGAGACTGAGGGCATCAACCATTTGTCTCACAAAAGAACCGTGAGATGAATAATCCTCTGGTCCTCGGAGGGAGTGGGGACTGAAGTCCTGCTCTGGGGAGACTTCAGGCTCAATAGGTTTCCCCCTCCTCCTCCTCTTGTTTGTCATATAGGTATGCCAATTTCCAAGTTGGGGAAGCAGGAACAGATAGAACCGAGAAGGGAACCAAGGGACAGACAGCTTGGAGGGCCTGCAGTATCTGCAAGGCTTTGGCAATGTCCTCAGCTGAGAGCTCCTTTGCTTTTTCAGCAGGAGGTGCAAAAACATGTTTTTGTGTTTCCTTTTCGCAGGAACCGGTTCAGTAGCCGGTTCCACCATTCTCTTGCATTTTGAGGAGTCAGATTTATCAGCGGATTTAGGGTCCACTGGCTCTTTCGTTTAATCTTTTTTTAAGGAGGAAGCCTCTTCAGTAGGCTTAGAGGGAGAGAAGGGAGTAGCCATTTCTTCAGCACTCTTTTTCAGTTTTAGGGCAAGAAGTTCTACAAATGTCAGTTAGCAAATATGTAACTAGTTCTTAAACACACAATGCATAAATCGAGCCTGTTAGCTTTGGCTACAATTTGTCCACAGTTAATATAATTTTTTAAACCCAGTAGGTCCTGTATTCTTTTTCTGCTTAGGTGTCCCTGACATGAGTGTCAGGAACAAAAAAAAAAAGATATACCAGGATACAAATAAATAAATAAATAAATAAATAATAAAAAGATTGGTTCTTTGACCGAATTCAATGTGTTAGTAAATATCAAAAGCGATCGGTCCTTAAAAGAAATTTAAACACAGGGTACCAATGAAAATGCTCAGTTCCTGACAGGAAAGGAACTGCTAACAAACCCGAAAAGTTAAAAATATAGCACTACAGTTCCTTGCAAGGAACCGGAATGCTAGCATGTAAATAATGAATTTCTGTGGTAAAAAACACTGGGGACAAAGGTTCCCCTCCGTTCCCCAGAACCGCTGAAGAAATACTAAAAATACCAAAAACCAACTACTAAGCCAACTAACCTGAATAGGGGCAACAATTAAAATAATTAAAATGTTACTACACAAAACAATAGCGTTAGAAGAAAGGTGAGGAGAGCTCTCCGAGGCGTCCAAACTAGCAGGTGGAGAAATAAATCTGAGCGTTATTGGAACGTAGCGGTTACTAGGGGCAACAGTTTGAAATTGGCACAAGCCAATTAGAGTTCCATCATTTACATACATTCCATTCTTTCCGGGGCAGTTCAACCCAAGAGGCTGACTGCATCAGTTAAACATACTGAGGGATTCCTGGGGTTTGACATGGTGGTTTCAATCTGTTAAACATCAATTTTGATTTTCTTAAATGGTAAGATCCTACTTTCACATTATTAATAATGTTTAACCAAAAAAAAGCATAGAACATAATACAGGATTATTCTTAAAGCAAACATGGTGGTCAAAAGACTGATTTTAAAGTACTGGAAAGATCCAGACACTACACTATTACTGCCAATATTCGAGTGAATATAGTTATTTTTGAGTTTCCTTTACAATGCACATTTTTTCAATGACAGACATTTTTTGGAAACTTTATAAATAAAGCTCCAGAGAGCTGGAGGCATGAAGATTTTGTAAGATAAGACGCAGAAACCGTCAAAATTTATTTATAGTCTATCCTTCTATAGTATCATTTGTGCAGGGTATGGAGAATATTACTCAGCATATTGTCAAGATTCAAGGCAGGATACTAGTTTCTTAGAAAAACGATGTTTGCACTACTTATATTAACCAGTCATTGTATGACATGTCTAACTGCATTACAAGTATCCATAGTCATGTACTACTTTCAGTTGTCAAGACCAATAAACATTTTACTGGGGGGGGGCAATACTGAATTAAGAGTTATTTAGCTGAGGCCAGAACACCACGCTTCTATCTTCAGATTACTGCTGCAATGCTTTCCCTCACTGAATCAGTGATCCCGCACACATCACTGCCACGTGAGACAGGAGGCATTGTAGGACAAAGTAAACCATCCTAATATGGAGATCCCCAGAGGCCATAAAAATAGTAGGCAAATTTAGAAAAAACTCATAGTAGACAAACAGAAGGACAGGGCAGGACTACACACACACACACACACACACACACATCAAAACACTCTGTACAACATATGTTTTTGAAAATTTTGACTTTAGTATTCCTTTAACTGCCAGGTGGGAAGTTGCTATAGTGTTAGGGTGGAAGGCAGATTAGGAAATTGCTGCCTCCACTCTGAGCTGAGAGCTACCTGGTGAATCCGCTTTGAAGATGTGCACCATCTTCAGGGAAAACAAATTCGTCAGCAGATTTCCTTATTTAGCTGCCTCAACAAAACTGTGAACATTCAATACAGAGATGTTAGTTGTAATGTTCTTGCTACATTTTAATCACACACTCTTCCGATAAAGCTAACAAAATGGCTAATTCTTCCCGAGATGATACAGAGCTTAGTATCAAAGCTGCTACTGGTCCGCCATCTTAATTCCATCGCCTTGAACACTGAACACTGCTGACTGCAGCAATAAACAAAGCTGGCAGACCCTAAAAAACTTAGAGAGAAACTATCCATTTATCAGGGACCATGCGCTCGGAAGGGGGGTCATTAAGAAATGCAACTTCACTGGATGGGTGGTGGTGGGTGCAACAAACTTCCTGGCACATCTGTGGAGGTGAAGTCAATATCGCTGTCCAAGAGGAAGTGGAATGTATATACAGGATATCAGATATGATAGATGGCAGGAGGGGGAAGGGAAGACCGAGAAGGAGGAGGACATAGCTTAAAGCATCTCCAGTTAGAGAATCTTAGAACACACTAGATGGACTGTTCTGTTTTTTTTCTGTCCTTTGCTTTCATGTTTTGATGTTTAATTCCAACAACTCTGTATGCCGAACCATCCATTGCTTAATGTGATATAAAATAGCCACCTTGAGCTGAATGAGTTAGATACATTCCTAGTTTAATTCCATGTTTGTTGTGTAGTCTGATCTACTTTATTTTTGATGCATTAATGGTATAACTTTGAAATACCCTCAAATCTACAATGTGTTCCCCCTCTCCACAGAAGCTACTATGCTTTTCCTACAGCATTTCCAAGACATCCCAACACTTCAGACACATCAAATTCAAAGCTGCTCAGCTGAATAGCCCAGAATGGTGTGACTGATGTCAGAATGTTTAGGCAGTACAGAAAATGGGGGAGTGGGATCTGGGCAGACTAGATGGACCTTTGGTCCCCATCTGCCGTAACGTCCCATGTTTCTGTGTTCTATGTTTCAAGCAGTAGCTGTGGAAGAGGGATTCATGCTAGTTACAAAGGCAATAAAATAAAAAAAAAATTGATTATTAATTTAACAAAAAAGGTGAAAGCATATCAGAATATAGGCTAAACACTCAAAAGGAAAGCAAGAGGGTGTACAAAGATATAAAATTTGGATCACCTTTAATTGGGGAGAAATAGACAAGTGCCTTTACAGAGACAGAATCCTGAAAGGACTGCAAACCTGAAAGTGGCCAAACAGGGTACACCCAGGGGTACTGAGGGAGCTTAGAAGTAACTAGCTGCAATTCTAACAGTCCTTTTTAAAAACTCAAAGGACACAGGGTTGGTTCCAGAGGACTGGAGGAGGGCAGAGGTAGAACCATTTCACAAAAGTGGTAGCAGGGCAATCTGGCAACTACAGGCCAGTCAGTCAGACACCGGTAGTGTAGAAGCTAATGGAGTCACTGCTAAAAGACAAGATTGTGGAGTATCTTGAAGCCAACGAGTTACAAGACCCAAGACAACATGGATTCATGGAGGGGGGGAGGTCATGACAGACATGTCTGATAGATTTCTTTGACTGGGTGACCAGAGAAATTGATTAGGGCAGTGGACATCGCCTACTTAGATTTCAGTAAGGCTTTGGACACTGTTCCACAGCTTAGAGGTGGGTCAAAAGGTGGTAAATTGGGTGACAAACTGGTTGAGGGATCGACGACAAGGGTGGTGGTAAATGTAGTTCACACCGGGGAAGAAAGGATTACCAGCAGGGTACCACAGGCCTCAGTACTGGGACCAGTCCTCTTTATAAGTGACACTGCAGGGGAGGTCTGCTTCTTTACAGATGACACCAACATCTGCAACAGGATGGATGATCTAGAGGGGGTAGAAAGAATGAGCAGAGACCTGAGGAAACTTGAGGAATTGTCAAAGGCATGGCAGCTGAGTTTCAATGTAAACAAAGTGCAAAATCATGCATTTGGGGCACAGAAACCCAGAGACAGAATATAAAATGGGAGAAAAGGCACTAATGGTCACCAAAACAGAAAGGGACCTGAAGTAATCATATCTGATGACCTCAAGGTGGCAAAGCAATGCAACAAAGCAGTGGGTATGGTCAGTGGGATGTTGAGGTGCACAAGGAGGAGTATCACCAGCAGAAGGAGGGAGATGGTGTTACCACTGTATAGATCACTGGTGAGACCTCACCTAGAGTACTGTGTCCAGTTCTAGAGACCACATCTAAGGAAGGACTTGGAGTGAATGCAGTCCACAGGAAGGCAACTAATATGGTGCAGGAGCTGCATCAAAAGCTCTACAAAGAGAGACTGAAGGATCGCAATATGTATACCCGGGAAGGGAGAGGGGAGCTATGACAGATCTACAAATAAATATCTCACAGGGGTAAATAAGGTACAGGAGGGGAGCATTTTTTCAGAGGAAAAGATGCACAAGAATAAGGGGGCATGCTATGAAGCTGGGAGTAAATTCTAAGAGAGTGATGGATGCCTGGAAGTGAACAGTCTTCCAGCAGAGTTGGTAGGGGCAGACTCAGTGATGGGCTTCAAGCATGCATGAGATAGGCACAAGTAAATCTTTGTGGGAAGCAAAGGAGGGGAGCCAGAGACCAAAAAGTGACTGTTGAGACAATACAGGCAGGGGGGGGAAAAAATGGTCAGACTGGGTAGGCCAAGCAGTTCTTATCTGCCATCAAATTCTGTGTTTCTATTTCTATGTTTAAAGAGCAGCTGACGCCATTGGGAAAAATATTGGAGAACATGAAAGCTGGACACAATTCAGTTTGTATTTCATATATTTTCTATAGATTTCTCCTCTCCGTTATTTGTTACTGAAAAAAATCCCACACAAGCACGATCTTTATCCTTAGAGTTCATCCACTTCTCTATCTTGCTCCCTGCTTGAAATCACAACGCTCTGTTGTGACATCACAGTCAGTTGCTATTGGAATAACTGACGTCAAAAGGTGAACAGTGTAATTCCAATTTACAGGACTTGCTTAAGACCATATTTAGATTATGGCTCCCCTTTTTGGAGCCCACTTCTCAAAGGTGATATTGCTATGCTGGAAGGAGTGCAGAGGCGAGCAACCAAAATGGTGTCTAGATTTTCTAGTTATGACTATACCACTAGATTAAAAGAAACTGGCCTTTTCTTGCTTTATACGAGAAGATGCAGAGATGATTTACTCTTTCTGTATAAAATTCTATAAGAATACAGACATGGTGGAGCACTGCAACCTAAAATATTCAGACAGACGAACAGTTGGCAGATTGCACAATAAACTAGAAGTTATGTGGGCCAACACATCAAAAAGATTATTTTTTAAAATATCAGAGTGGGTAAAGCTTGGAATGCACTACCACCGGACCTACTTTAATTCATTTAAGATTGGACTTGATAGATAGCTTTCATCAAACTATCATGGAGATTAATTGGCCACATTTAAGTGGGGGACATTCAAGATGGGCCTTTGGCCTTCTTTTGTCCAACTGTACCAAATTAAAGTTCAACCAAAGTAAAGTCACAAGCACAGTATTATGATAGCAGGTTGGGAAGAAGCAATAGGAGCTGATGAACACTCAAGGAACAACTATCCTCTTTTCTTGCATATGACCTCAGTAATACATAACGGGGGATAATAAATACAGAGCTAATGAGAAATATTAGCTGCTGTATGTCCAAATATTATGTTTCTCAAAGTTCTTTTTGAAGCGTCAGTGGCTCTCTAAGGAAATGCCTTGGAAAACAGGAGGTGATAAGCAGAAAGTAAGGCGTAATGATTTAGGTGGGACAGACAGTTCTTCTGAAACAGACAAGTAGAAACGTAGCCTGAGCCAGAACCAAAAAAGTATAGGTCATATGCCATTCCCACACCATCACTGGGGGATAGATACTCTGCAGGGAACCAGAAACTCATCAAGTGCAACATATGAATGCAACATTTCTATTTCTTCCAATACTGTAGGTTACTAACCTGAGAGGAAGTCCTGCACTTGGCCAGGCACAGTTCAAAGTGATCCTCCACTGCCGTGAAGAGGTTCTGAAAGGCTGCTGCTGCCCGGTTCAGGAAACGCTCAAGAAGAGGTTGCTGTTTGGGTAATAAAGGAGAACACTGGGTAACTTCACTGCTGAGAAAATTAGGCATCACACAACACTTCGGCTAACTCCATTTGGAAGTATTTGACTTCCAGATAGACAGTACCAACTTCCCGAGAAATGGAGGAGAAATCAATTGACTACTAAAATGCAAAAAAGAGTACACTTAGGTGACATCCAGTTTTTTTGGGCATGGACATCATAAATAATTTTACCCATAAAATTTTATATTAACAAGGAAGGAAGAAAAAAAGAAAAACAAAGCATCGTTATTGTAGTTTAAAACATTAGTGGACACAACTTCCAGAGGGTAGCCTCTCGTATTAAATTCCAAAATTTGGGACTGTCCAAAACAACTGGAATGGCTTTTAAAATTTGGACAAATGGATATCTGCAACTGCCACCAAAAAATGTTAACTGACACCCTGCAGCCACGAGACCCCCAAGTGTACACCTTACTTTCTCTCCCAATATTTTTCTTGGATTGAACTTCCCAAGTAGGTAGTATCAACTGATACTGTAGCGACGGTTAAGCTCAGACTCAACAACTACTCTCAAGAAAAAGAGGTTGATGGGGTATTTACACTGAGCTAGTGGGAGGGAGGAACTTGACAGCTAGTCTTTTCTCCTCAAAGATGTGCGCATGTGTGTGCGCGCATATATGTGTGTGTGTGTGTGTGTGTGTGTGTGTGTGTGTGTGTGTGCAGTGTATGATGCATTACCCCAAAATTGTAATAAAGCTGCACTGTGCAACTGCAACACCAAGTTCGTAGCTCCTCATCACAGTAAAAGCTTCTCCAACCTAATCCTACATTCCAACTGGCTTTGTGATGCAAAGGGTTTCTCCAAACATTTCTGCCGGTCTTGGTTGTAAGTACAATTATCCAAGCCAAGCCTAGCTAAGGTTTGTTGCACCCATGGCCTCACCATCTGTGTCAGCTACTGCACATTCCACTACACACTTTTCAGGGAGTGTACAAATGTGAACAAGAGCAAAATATGCTCTCCCCACATAACTACAACCACGCATTCTCTGGCACAGCAACAATTTAGGGATGGCAGGATCAGAGATGCAGCAGGAGTCTCTCCCGTGGCAGACATCTAATACCATTCTTTCTTACGTGACCCATTCTCTGAAGATCCCCCAGCACAGTCCAAGCTGTCCAGTCTTGACTGTTTGGGGGGGGGGCCTAAATACTCATCAGCTTCTTTGCCATCTCAAAAGTACCAAAACGGGTTCAATAGGACTAACTGCCCACAACTGTAAAGGTTCATTTATACTGAAGGCTTTTGTGCCTCACATAATACCTTATGAGAGATGCGACACTGAAATGTTTTATGTAGTACCTTATGAAGAATAGGGTGTCTGATTTTTTTTTTTTTTTTTTTTATTTTATTTTGTGACACACGTGCCCATACTCTGTGGAGCACAGCAGTGACATTACTAGGAAGTCGAGCGCTATCCATCATGTCAGATACATTTCAAGCAGACAGTGTTTCTTAATTTTGGGCAACAGGCAATAATGTAATTTGGAGGAGGAAAACCCTGAAAGCATATGGAACAACAGAACATCCTCCAAACTGACCTGTATTAATACCCCATCATTTTGTTACTTAAAACTGGATTCTGCTCACCTTATCTGGCTGGAGGCAGCAGGATACACAGTACTCGTACACACTGCAACATCCGTTGGGCAGGCAACTGTCACACGAATATTGCTTGGAGCTGGGCACGTTGACACTGCAGCATCCATTCACTAGCAGGTCTGTTCGCTCGCACACATACCCTGACAACCACAAGAACAAACACAGACAGGCTTCTGAATAAAAAACGGTGACTGGATAAAGACGACTCCTCTGCAGTTATAGTTTTATAAACCCCATTAGGCACACCACATTCTCAGCAGAAAGTGAAGCAGGAGGAGAGGCCAGAGTGGGGTTTGGGGGGGCAGTCACCTACTACAGATTATCCTGCACACTCAGTGCTTCTACACAACTGCCTTGCAGTCATATTAAATTTTACACATTTATTCTCCTACATAATCTCAGTACCATAAGTTTTATACTGCACACTCACCGACACCCTATTCATTGTTTCATTTACTATATGTTTATACTGCAGCTTAAACATAATTATCGTTTGAATTGGTATTTACTTATTTGTACGTTTGCTTTCTTTCATAGTCTCTTTACCTTGTAATTAAGTACCAAGGCACGAGAGGGCCATGGTGTCATGCTGGGATAACATCATAGTCCGGATGCTGTTAACCATCCGAAACGTGACGTCACCCAGCACAGCACATGTCCTGGACTGCCTTACTGTGATTATAAAAAACTGATCCTATAGAATTAAATAAGGATTCTTCATGTTAGTTTTTCTTTAGTTTCTGAGCACGGTGTTGTATGGAGATAACATCAGAGCTATAAATGCTTCTAGTAGATGGCTCTGGCCTTGTCCGTCAATCCAACTGGGAGGGGAATCTTGTAAACATTGACTAGTGGTAGGCAGCTACTCATTTTCGTATAGCAAACCCTGCACAACCTCTCACAGGCTCTCTTACCCATTTCATCCGTTATGAGCAGTTTTCCTTGAATGGAGTTTCGGCACTGGTTGCTTGGTCGACTGCTGTTTCCAAGGCTAAATCGCACTTTCCAAGGTATCATGTGATCGGGGTCTCGTGCTTGAAGCAAAGTCCGGTCTCTTATTGTTCTCTCTTCCTACAACCAACAAAAAAAATTAGTATTTCCCATGCACCAAATAAAGGTACCTACAGTCAGGTTAAACTGCTGATGAAATCTCGTGTACATAGTAAACGAGTATGTTCGGTAATCTCCCTACCCCTATTTAAAAAACTGTCTACAATTTTAATCTGGGCTACTGAAAAATAAAGTAGTATCACTTCTGATGTAACACAGGATTAAGGCTGGGCAGTGTTCAAATGTTATATTCATTTGGTGTTTTGAGCATACCAAAAATTAGGGACGGAACAGCAATTTTCATCTGCATGTATTCAATTTTGAAAAACAGGTTTTGAGAAAACAGGATTTGTGAAGTATGCAAAAGAACAGCGACACAGTACTTAGCCTATGGTGATATACCAGATTTTTCTGTGACGGAAACCCCAATTTAGAATTTTGGTAATCAGTCAGAAACATCACATATTTTTTTATTTATTATGCTTTTTTTTTTTTGCCTTGGATCACCGGTAATTTCAGCCCTTAGTCACGGCCCCTCTTGTCCCCCACCTCCAGCAATCGCCAGGTTCCTCCGCTGTCACCTCTGGCTTACTCCCCAGAGGGCAGAGTTGCAGAGCTGCTTCCCCACCAGCCCCGCACTACAATTATCTGGTAGGGGGGGAACACTGTCACCGGAGGCTAATTGGGGCTTAGAGGGAAGGGCGCCACGGAGGGGATCCTACAGCGTTTTTTTCCTCACCTGTAAGCAGGGCGGGGACAAGCAATGACGTCCAGCTTCCACCCCTGAAGACTTGCTGACGCCAGTGCATTGCGGTGAATCCAGCCTCCGCTTGGGAGACCGCTCAGTCGCCAGACGTACTACCTCCTCCCCGGAGAAGGACAGCAGTCCTATGGACGCCAATCTTCTCTCCCCGGCCAGCCCTCTGAAAACCTGAGTCCGCTCTCAACCCGGCCCAGCATCGCAAGTGAAATTTCCAACCGCTATGCCAACGGGCTGGCCAGAAACACCATATATAAAAACTACATTTCTAGCCATGCTGGTTATAGCACTCATACAGTTTAATTACTCTAAGCTGCTCTAAACCAGTATATAATAAAACGGACCGTGGCTCATGACGTTCATGCTCCAGGCTCTCTCCAGGGACAGTTATACTACTGGACCCAATATGTTGCCAGCACCCCCCCCCCCCACCAAATATATTGCATGTCAGTTGCACCACATCTTGTTTCACTGAAATAAAGGAGAGCTGAACTCAGATTTCATTAGGACACCAGAAAGTTCATTTCAATTATAAAAAGGAATAGGTAAATCCATTAACGTGGTCAACTGAAACATGTCACACGACTGTGCAGCAAAATGCTTTAATTCACATCTTGTTTGTGTAGTGAAGAAACCGGTTTATACTGCAAGCCATTCCATAAAGCGTAGCAACACATGACACGGTGCACATTAAAGCATTCTGATGCACTTAGTTATGCCTCATGCCTCAAAACACCACTATGGCATGCACTGAAATGCTTTAATGCACACCGTGTGTTACTGCTTAATTATAATTACTGGTTAGGGCAGATTTCAACCTAAAATTCTCTGTTATACACACTGGGCTAAACACAACTGTGTGTAATGGGAAATCACATCACACTCATACAAAACCAAGCATGAGACAAATGCTGCAGCCAAATGTACTTTAGATTTTGACCGGCTCCGATACTACTTTCTGAGCGCGGTTCTGTTACCAATAATTATACAAAATAACAGACTGAGTTACACTGAAATTTTTTTGTTTTGTTTTGTCACACACACACACACACACACACACACACACACACACACACACACACACACACACCACTGGTTAGAGTCATACACCATTACAAACCACTCTACCTTTGGTCCTTTTTTTTTTTTTTGCTTCATCTCCATGGGCCACCCTGACCCTCGGACTCACGGCGGGGGTCAGCCGGAACCCAGGCTCGGTCCTCAGCCCCCATTCTGCCTTGGATCACCCCCTGGATGGGGAAGCAGGGAGGAGACTGCCTTCCCTATTTACTCCACATGTCGGGCCTCTGACTGACCCAGGCCGTACCACACCCTGCCTGTCAGGTGAACTGTGGGGCCAATTTCCATTTTTCTCCCAGAATCCCGAGGATGTTGGCTGTCATGAGGGTCCATGGAGACGTGCGCAAGTTGAGACACGACGCTGCTCTGGCCCCCAGCCGACGTCCTCCCTGCCCACATGGTGCTCCCAACTGCATCACCACCTGTGTGCGCCCAGGTGGTAGTGTTGCAGCTGGAACGGCATCCCTCCCTCCCAGAGAGTGCCCCGAGGGCACTCAATCCTCTTCCCCCAGGCGACCCTCCAGCTCCCTGGGCTCACTCCCGAACTAGGGTCACCAGCGCCGCAAGCGGTAGCACTATTGCTGCTCCGGCGGGCCGGCCTATACCTTCGGTCTTGTGGTTTATCTGGTTTCACTCAACTCAGGTGTGTAAACATAACTTGTTACACACTGTTGCCCATGCATTATTCTCCAACAGTTATAATTCTGTTTTTGCACTTAAGTCATGCTTCCATTTTATCTGTGGAGCATGGAATACATACATAGAAACATAGACTTTGACGGCAGATAAGGACCGCTAGGCCCATCTAGTCTGCCCATTTCCCTACCTACAGGATAGGCCGCAGATCCTAGTTAACCAACAGCCTATTTCTTCCTATATGTTTTCAATTGTGCGGTATAAGGCAGAATTTACCAAAAATAAGTTTTTTTTTTTTTTTTTTTAATAATGAAGCAGTGAAAAAGAGGAAGGAAAGTCGGGCACAGGGAAGAAAAAGCACATAAACGCAATGCACTTAGATAATCGGAAAACTCATGTTTAAAAACCTCAAAATCTGTTTGAAATCATCCCACGTGTGATGTAAATATCAGACCTAGAAACAAAACAGGTGAGAAAAATAGTAAACCCAAGCAGCACAGAATATAGCGAGTGTGTGAAACTTTAGAATACGGTGTGCAGAATATGTTAATACACAAGAAGCAGAAAACTTGCATGTGTGGACTAAACTACAATTGTTGTCTGGTTCTTAACCATGTTCTGTGACAACTGATGTTGCCTGTGGGCATCTGCGTCCTGATCACGTAGCTGAAGACCTACTCGCACCAAAAATAAGCAGAAAATACTATTAAATGTTTACAAGTAGGCAGTTACTTTTTATTTCTAAAGAGTTCTTGTTTTTTCCATGTGCTTATTAACTTGATGGCACTGCCCTTTCATGCTACTGCTGTGGCCATAGGTGATCAGGCATGCCATTCTCCCATTCTAGCCCGAGTGTCTTTGTACTAATCCCCTTGCTTTATTAACTGGCCTGTTTACTGTTTTAGCTTTTTTAACTAACCTATATGTGCTGTACAAAATATATTTGCTGTTTACTACATCGCTGTTGCGCCTTGTATATTTTACATATTTGTACTTTGTTGTCATGAACTCTTAGTATTTCGTCTCCCTTTTCCATTCCACTGGGTCACATCTGGAAATGAGCCTTGGCTGAGTGTGTGGCGAGATAAAGCCGTACCTTATTGTTCTAATCATATTTCATGTTATTTCATGTGTGTGATACATCAGGGATGCCCATGGTGGCTCAGTCTAACTTGCAAGGAATCATGGGTACATATAAAACATGGGTCCTAAAATGATGTAATCCCTTGTCGTTGGGCAGAAACTGTTAGCTGCTTAATCAGGGACTGGAGTTTGATTAAACCAGTTAAAAGAAACAAAAAGAGATAATTAAGCCTAGCTGGGAGGCCAGGTATCCCAATTTCCTTGTGCAAGGCCCAGGCCTCTAGAGGGGCAGAGATGTCGGGGGACCTTTTGTCCTGAGAGGTCTACCCAGAGTTAATCTAATTACAGTTGAATGGACTAGCGTTTAGGTAAATTGCTGTACTAGGTTTAGCTTAATTACAGTCATTAAAGGAAGGCTAATGCACAAGGCTGGTTCAGACTGGCTTGAAGAAAAAAAAAAATGCTCAGAACTGAACTTTTTTTTTATTTTTTTTTTTTATAATAAAATATTAAAACCCAATTGGTTGCATAGTCATGGAGATGAGATGCTAGCCAACCACAGGGCACACCAGGACCTACTGGACCTGCCATTTGAGAACTCCATAAAATAGGGGTGCAGGACTTTCTCAGAGCCTTTTTGCCTTCTGCTTTTGCTTGTTGCCTTTTGCATTTGTGAAAGAAATTGCACTTGGGACCCTGTCCTGCTGAGAAAGCAGAGACATTTTCCTTTTCAAGAAATTCTCCTGGATCACAAGAATCAAGATTTCAGCTACCATTTCTAAGGACACTTTGCACTTCAAATTCAACAACCAAGGACTTGGTGAAGTAGAAGTTCAAACTCAGAATTTTACAGTATGTTTTTATTGTATATTTCCATTTTCTTTTCCATATCCTGTAACCAGTGTCTAAAATGATCAGTCTTTAAAAGCCTTTGGTTTACTTTAAGATAATTCTGCCTGTGTCTTTTGAGTGTGTTAGTATAGTTTGAAGAAACCCTTTAAAACTATGCCTGTGTGACTGCTTAAGGGCCAAACACTACCAAAGTAAAGTACCACAAGGGACACTGTGGACGCAAAGAGGGAAAGAATATGAAAGGTCTCAGGAGGGGTCTGTGAGAGTTTGAACCGGTCTCTGCATTTCGGGGGAAAGACCCATATAGGGTGTTATAGGGCCCCCCCCCACCCAAAGACCTATACATGCCTGTGGCTTTTCTGGTTCATTGTTTTTTTTTTATTTATTTATTGAAATGCTTCACCAAGAAAGCACACTGAACAACAAGTTGCTCATCTCTCAGTGCAACCTGGGGGGGGGAAGGGGTACAGAGAGTATGAACAGTAATACATGCAAGGTGCATAACACAACAGTTACATACATTGAACAAATAGACAATTACAACTGGCAATTTAGTGAAGTGGGTGGGGACCAAGAGAGCAACACAGGCAGCTACTTAATACAGAAAATAAATAACTAGTGGTGAGGGTTAATTTGGTATAGGCAGAATACAGAAAATACAATAGAGAGAACAGATGCAGGGAGGTGAAAAAGGTATCTATAAGTGCACTAGGCATAGGTGATTCATAAAGTGCCAGGGGGAGAGGGAGGCTGGGCAAGTAGGTATCAAGTGCCATGAGAGAAAGGGGGAGGGGGGAGTGAAAGTCGGACCCAGGAAACCCAGGGACCCCTCCAGGATGTTGTGAACCCTGCAAGGGGACAGGGACAGCCAAGGGGAAGGGGAATTTAGAAGGAACAGGTAAACTGGTGCAATGTGTGAAGTGGGTGGGAGGAGGGAGAGCCGAACCCATATAGGATGTAGGGAGGAGGGAAGGGAGAGCCAGAGGAGGGGGCCCCCTCCAGGATGAGAACCCTGCAAGGGGGCAGGGACAGCTAAGGGGAAGGGGAATTTAGAAGGAACAGGTAAACTGGTGCAATGTGTGAAGTGGGTGGGAGGAGGGAGAGCCGAACCCATATAGGATGTAGGGAGGAGGGAAGGGAGAGCCAGAGGAGGGGCCCCTCCAGGATGAGAACCTGCAAGGGGCAGGGAAGGCTGGGAAAGAAAGGGGAATAGGGGAGGCCGGGGGAAGAGAGGCATTCAGCAGGTAGGTATCAAATGATATGGGCAAAAAAGGGGCGAGAAAAGGAAGGAAGAAGGGTGAGGAGGACGGGAAGGGGAAAGAGCCAAACCCAAAAGGGACCCCTTCAGGATGCTGAGAACCCTGCAAGGGGGCAGGGGAGGCTACAAAAGACAGGGTGGAAGGAAAGGTTAGGCTGGGAATAGATATAGGTAAGGGGTGAGTCTACTAGACATATGCGAGAGCAAAGTTAGGAAGGGTCATGGCAAGAGCAGCTAGATAAGAACTAATTATTAAGGGCTGAAGTGATTGAGGAGGAGGAGGAGGAGTGACTGACTTGAGGGGGGAGGGAGTTCCAAATTTTGGGGAAGCGGTGTGAGAAGCCTGATTGACCATTGAGGGTGGAGCACTGAAGATCACCAGAGTACACGAGTCGGTGGATCTAAGGGAATGAGAGGGAGGGGTGATAAATGAGGAAGAGAGGTAGGTTGGGAGTTCACCCAGCTAGTGTCTAGAGGTGAACTCAGCACAGTGGGATGTGTGTCTAATTTTTGAGTGAGGGAAATGGTAGAGAGCGCAATGATGGGTGCGAGAAGGAGCAACAAGGGAAAAGCAGCAGAAAGAGTGGAACAGGGTGTCCAATCTGGTCAGGAAGATTTGGGAGCAGTACCATAAACTATATAACAGTAGTCGTAAATGGGGAGGATCATCTTCTGGACAAGTTCACGCCTAGCTGCAGGAGGGATGCAACTACGGTTCCTGAACAGGGCACCAAGCTTGGGGCGCAGTTTTTTCAGGATGGCATCAATATGTCCAGAGAAGCTGAGGTGTTGGTCCAGCCAAACCCTGAAGGAGAAAGTGTCCTCTAAAAATAGTCCCATTCAGGGTGTGGAAAGAGGGAAGGTTATGGAGCCTAGAGAGTCGCTGCCTAGTGCCAAAGGTCATGGAGACAGTTCTTGGCGTTGAGGAAGAGGTGATGGTTAGCAAACCAGAGCTGAACTGGGTTGAAATCATGCTGCAAGCTGGTTGTAACCTCAGCAGGACTTGAGCCAGAAGCATAAAAGACCGTATCATTGGCGTACATGTGCATGGAGGAGGAAGGAGAGAAGACTGACAGCAGGTCATTTAGGAAGATTGAGAATAATAAGGAACAAAGCACTGAGCCCTGTGGGACTCCTGTGGTGATGGGGTGGGTTACTCCAGAAATCCTAACGGATTGAGTTCTACCAGCGAGGTAGGCCCTGAACCAGCTAGTGGCAGAGGAAGACAGGCCTGCTGATGAGAGAAAGTCCAGGAGAAGGGTGTGGGAGACAGTGTCGAATGCTTTGGCAAGGTCGACAACAATGGCTGAGGTGATAAGGCCATTGCCATCCCAGTTAGGATGGAGTCAGTGAGCCTGAGCAGGGAGGTGGTAGTGGATTGTTTTTTCCTGAAATCAGACTGGAATGGGGTTAAAAAGGAGGCGGCAGATAAACAGGAAGTAAGTTGTGAGAGAACCAGGTGTTCTTGGAGTTTAACAAGGGTAGAGAGGAGGGAGATGGGGCGATAGTTGCTAGGGGAAGAGGAGTCTCCGCCTTTGGGTAAGGGGAAGACCACAGCATGTTTCCATGAGGTGAGAGGGAGCCAGTAGAGAAGGAGAGGTTTAGAATGAGAGAGAGGGGGTTAGCAATGGTATGGGCTGAGACACAGAGAGAGAGGAGTTTGGGGTTGAGTTCATCAGGGGAGGAGCCTTTTGAAGGGCTGATAGTGAGCAGGGCATTTAAAGCATCATCAGTGGTGATGGTAGAGATGGAGAGTTGGGGGGGGTGAGGGAAGGATTTTAGAAGCTCGGTGGCACGAGGTGTAGTAGGAGTTAAATTCTGCAGCAACCATGCTCAGGTTGGCCACAAGATTTATTTATTTATTTTTTTAATTTATTGCTTTTTGTGTGCCCCCCGGAGCCATCAGTGTCTGTCCTGGTCACGGACCCCCTCGCCTCCACCTCTTGCCTGTACTCCTCAGTCACCGCTGGCTTGCCGCCCAGAGGGCGGGGGGGTCTCAGCGCTGTGGCCCTTTCAGCAACGAGACACTAGTAACTAGTCGGGGAGCCAGCGGCGGAGGCTAATAGAGGCCCGGGGCAGGCCTTCATGGAGACGGCCAGGGACATGGTGTTTTTTTCACCCTATAGGCAGGGGTGGGGACGTGCAATGATGCTAGCGTCCACCCCGCCCCTGGTGGTCCTATCTGGCGTCTGTGCATAGTGGAACACTCAGCCTCCGCCAGGTATTGCCACTGCACCGAACACTCAGTCCCCCCTCCCGCCGGAGAAGGAGAGCAGTCCAGGGACGCTGGATCCTTCTCCCCCGGCTGGCCCTCTGACAACCCGGATCCGTTCCCATACCCATACCCGGGTCGCTGGCGTCGCAAGCAGGATCCCTACCACTGCGCCGATGAGCCGGCTCGAGAGTGTTGTTTATTTTAAGGACTGGGGGTGGAGAGCGGGATTGGGGTGTGAAGAGGGCATGGACCACCTTACAGAATTTTGATGGAGTATTTATGTTTATGAAGGAGGCTGATTTAAAGTATTCTGACTTAGCTAATCTCGTTGCCTTGGTGCAGGCATCATGGAGCATACGGTATGTGGCGAAGCCACTAGGAGTCTGGGTTGATTTATGAAGCTTTCAGGTACGATCTCTAGCCCCGAGGCAGGCCAAAAATTCAGGAGTAATCCATGGAAGATGACTGCCAGACTCTGGTTGTTTTAAGTGGGGCGAAGGTATCTCAACCATTTAGGAATATGCCTTTAAAGTAAGTAAGGGCCATATCAACAGAGGAAAAGGAAGCTAGGGTTGACCAGTCAGTGAGGTCAGGTTGCGCAGTAGGGGTTCAAGGTTCAGTGAGTTAAATGAGCGTAGTTGCAAAGTTCTATGCAGGGATTCTGGCCTGTGTACTTTCTGAACTATGAAGATTGGGTTATGGTCACTGAGAGCGTCAGGAAGGATACCAGACTTGATTACTCTGTGAGGGTGGGAGGCGAGTGCCCAGTCAAGCAGGGAGTGATTTAGTGTCTCGTGGTTTGAGCGGGTTGGTTCCGAGATCAGCTGAGTGAGGTTAAGGGCTCCTATTTCATTAGGTGTTTTGACAGACTTAGCCAACAGCCAATTGAAATTGAAATCGCCCAGGATGTATAGTTAACCAGAATGAGAAAGGGCCAAGATGGAGGTGACTAGGTTAAATGTGATAACTGGCTGAATGTTTGGGCGGCAGTAGACACAGACTATGAAGACAGGGAGAGTGAAGGGCAGGGTCACTTGTATGGCTAGAGCGTCATGGGTCACTGGATTGGAGGTAGAACATATAGCAGAATATTGGAGTGAGGCGAGAATGTACACAGCCATGCCACCACCCCTGCCAGCTCATTCCTGCCTTAGGATAGAGTAGCCTGGGATGGAGACAGAGTGGTCAGGAATTGTGTCCTTTAGCCAGGTTTCCGTAATAATTAGTATATCAGGTTTTAGAGTAAATCGCCATGGTTTGGAGGAGGTGGATTTTTAGCTGTAAGCTACAGATGTTCCCTGAGGAGAGCAAGAGAAGGGCAATAATTAGGAAGTGAATCTTAGGACACTTTTGAGTGGAGAAGGAAGAAACCTTGGGCCTGGAGAGGGAGAGAAGGAGAACAGTTGTGTGGTGGCCGAGAGGATCTCTCCCAGGAACACAGACTCGAGACTGTATTTGCACCCCCTCGCAGGAGAGAGGGGGCCTTGGGATCTTCAGACATATGTTCAGTTGTGAAACGGCGAGCATACTAAAAGGACAGAAGAGAGGTATCCCTGACCCTGTCACAAGAGGGATTCACTGTGATGCAAAAACTCCTGCCACACAGGAGTGAACTTGTGACAGTGTGCCTTTCCCCGATTACAAATTTTCAATAAATAAATGAGAAAGTTTTCCACCTGATAGTATTAGGTGGTATGTAAAGAGCAGTGCTTTACCTGGAGACTAGGTCTAGTTCTCTTCACACCTCATCAGCATTGTAACCACACTCACTGTAACATCAAAAGTGACCAACCCTCGCCGGCCTGGTGGAGCTGAGGCAGTGGACGCCACACCTCGTGCTACGCCAGCAACCTGGGTTTGGGAATGGGCCTGGGTTGTCAGGTGTCGGCTGGGGGAGGAGGATTGTGTCCCAATGGATGCTCTACTCCTCCAGGGTGGGGTGGGTTACCGGGTGGTGTATGCAAATGTAGCAGTACCGCTAGTGGAAGCACAGGCAGTAGGGTGCATGGCTGTAAGGAGTTGGGGAGGGAAGGTGCTATTAAACGCTTGAAGGCGACGAGCGTCAGCACACCGTTCGCCTGAACGCTTGTCCTCACGCCACTTCTCAGGGATAGGGACAAAAAACAAACAAACAAACAAACAAAAACACATACACACCAGAGAAAAAGTTTAAAAACAAAACACGGACACCAAGCATGAAGAAGCCGGAATCCCAGCACGCTGGGACCCAGTGGAAGGAGTCGGGGGAGGGCTAGTAGGCCCCTCTGAAGTCCAAGGCCCAGGCAAAAAAAAAAAGGCCAACCCTGCAGCTGGTGACTGCTCTTCTTGGGCAGTTGTGATGTCATAGACAGACAGTGAGGGCTGAAAGTGTATGAGAAGCAATGCAACTAGCTACATCAGCCTCCAGGTAAGTATTGTCCCTCACATCACACCAAGTATTGCTGGGTACAAAATCTTCTAATTAGCAAAAGGGAAAAGGAAAACAATACTTAAGAGATAAGTAGGAATAGTTCACTACTTTTAAAAGTAAGTATTAATTCCCCCCCGACACACACAGGACCAGTAGCTGGTGCTGGGTTGTGTGATCTAGGGCCGATGTGTGCAGCAGGTGTCCCTCTTGGTGAGAGCTGCGATTTGATCCCTTTTTCCCTTCTGTAAAATCTCCCTCCTCTCCAGGTGTGGGCTGAGCCTCCAGTTGGTCTCAGACACACACAGTGTGCTTTTACGGCGAACTAAACTCCCTGGTCTGTCTGTCAAAGACACTGCAGCGCCAGAGCACACTGCCAGAAAACCCAGACTGAGGCACACTGCCGAGTGGCAACTATCAAAAAAAAAAAAAAAAAAAAAGGCATGCCTCGACAGGGCACCCTCAACTGTAGGTCAACAGCACAGTGTGACCATGGTACTGTTAAACAGGTTTCACTATTTAAAATAAAATTTTGGGAGTATGTCTCAGGAACATTTGAGAGAAGACCTATAAATCACTTCCTTCTACAAACAGGAAACCTCTTCAAGCTCTCCAGCCGCATGTGTCACGTCACACACGCCCCCCAACAAAAACCATGACTCCACTAACACAGCAAGAAAGACTACAGAATGTGTATTTCAGGTGATTTTACACTATCCAGAAAAAAACTACTTAAAAATATAATATTTACACATAGTTCAAGCAATATTTCACTCATTTGATTCTGTCCCTCACCGCAGGCTGGTAAATAAGGCAGACAGCCTGGGGGTGGAACAGAAAATAACTAGATGGGTGGAAAACTAGCTGAAGGATAGAAGTCAGAGAGGGTGGTGATAAATGGTGTACATTCTGGGGTACAGAACGTTACTGGCAAGGTTCTTCGAGGATCTGTATTAGGACCAATCCTTTTTCACATTTATATTTGTGATATAACAGAGGGAAGTGAAGGGAAAATGCGTGTTTGCAGATGATGCAAATTTATGGAATAGGGTCGACACTGAAGGAGGAGTTGAGGCCATGAGAAGGGATTTGGGTATACAACAGAAATGGTCAGAAATATGGCAGTTGAAGTTCAATACAAAAAGGAATACGGCGATGTATATAGGGCATAAAAATCGACTGGCCAAGTACTCACTGGGGGAGAGCAGATAAAGCAAACAGAACAGGAAAGGGATCTGGGGATTATAATATCAAACAACCTTAGGGTAAGTGACCAACGTAGTAAGGCAGTTGGCAAAGCTAATAGAGTGATGGCGTGCATAGGAAGGAGCATAACAAGTAGGAAGCAGCAGCATCAACCAGGAGCAGATTTATCCTGGACTCCCTTCAGGGTGCCTTCCTCAAGCAACTGGTCATGGAACCAACTCGGCAGAAGGCAATACTGGACCTTGTGCTTACAAACAGGGACAGTGTGATGGGGGTAACAGTGGGGGAGCACCTGGGAAACAGTGACCACCAGTCACTGTGGTTTGAAATCACAGAAAGAGCATAACCAAACCACAAAAAAAAAAAAAAATATATCCTGGATTTTAGGGGGGGCAGACTTTGGAAAAATTGGGAGATACTTGAAAGAGGCATTAAGGGGAATGGGACAGGAATCGGGGTTGAGGAACAGTGGGCAGTATTTAAAATGGGGATTACAAGAACAACAGAATTATGCATTAAGCAGGTTAGCAAGAGGAAAAGGAAGAGACCACCATTATGGTTTTCCAAAGAGGTAGCAAAGAAAGTGAAAGCCAAAAAGACTGCATTCAGGCAATACAAAAAGACACAGGCAGAAGGGGACAGGAGAAGTACCAGGAGAAGCAAAGGGAGGCAGGAGGTCAGTAAGGAAGCCAAAGCTCAGACAGAAGAACACATTGCAAATCAGTGGGTAGAGGGACAAAACCTTTACAGGTAAGTAAGGAAAAAGAAAGACGGAGGGAGTGAGACTGAAGGGGAGGATGGGGCCGTCTGTGGGGATGACAACAGTAAAGCTGACATATTGAACAGGTATTTCTGCTCAGTCTTTACTGAGGAAGAGGAGGGTAATGAGTCTGAAGGGAGTACAAGGGGTGAGAATGGTGCAGAAATGGACACAAGTCCCTTTACACGAGAAAGGGTCCTGAAGGAACTGGAAGTAATAAGAGTTGATAAAGCAATGGGGCAAGATGGGTCCTTAAAGAACTAAGAGAGGTGGTGGCTGAACCTCCGGCTATCCTGTTTAGCCGATCACTGGAAACAGGGGAGGTACCCAAAGACTGGAGGACAGCAAATGTATTCCCCTTATACAAAAGTGGGAACAAAGAGGAAGCAGGGAACTACAGACCAGTCAGCCTCACCTCGGTAGTGGGGAAGATCATGGAAGCACTACTGAAGGAGAGATTGGTGGAACATCTGGTTGTCAATGGACTACAGGACCCAAGGCAGCATGGTTTCACCAGGGGAGGTCATGTCAGACCAATCTCATTGAATTTTTTGACTGGGTGACTAGGGAGGTGGATCAGGGGGCCTATCTGGACTTCAGCAAAGCCTTTGATACTGTGCCACATAGAAGACTATTACACAAACTGGGGAATATGGGTGTGGGCAGGACAGTAGTGTGGTGGGTGGGAAACTGGCTGGGTGGCAGGACACAGAGGGTGGTGGTAAATGGCTCACCCACAGAGGGAAGAGTGACCAGTGGGTACCACAGGGATCAGTGCTGGGACCGGTCCTATCTCAACATCTTCATCAGTGACATTGCACAGGACCTAGAAGGCAGAATTTCACCGTTCGCTGATGGCACAAAGCTCTGTAACAGAGTAGACACACCAGAGGGTGTAGACAGAATGAGAAGGGACCTGCAGAAACTTGAAGAATGGTCAGGGGTTTGGCAGTTGAAATTCAATGCAAAGAAGTGCAAGATAATGCATATGGGGCACAAAAACCCTGGCACAATATATCAGTTGGGGGTGAGGATATAGC
This sequence comes from Neoceratodus forsteri, assembly GCA_016271365.2. NCBI lineage: Eukaryota > Metazoa > Chordata > Ceratodontiformes > Ceratodontidae > Neoceratodus > Neoceratodus forsteri. The sequence continues at coordinate 27,447,193 of JADMNL010000027.1, forward strand.
ATGCACCAAGCAGGAAAGGGATCTTGGGGTTATCATCTCTGATGACCTCAAGGTAGGGAAACAATGTGACAAGGCAGCAGGTAAAGCAAATAGGATGCTGGGATGTATAGGCAAGGGCATCATCAGCAGGAAAAGGGAGGTCATCATTCCACTATACAAGACACTAGTGAGGCCCCACCTGGAGTACAGTGTACAGTTCTGGAGACCATACCTATGTAAGGACATAGACACGGTAGAGAAGGTTCAGAGGAGGGCAACAAAGATGGTGCATGGATTGCATCACAAGTCCTATGAAGACAGGTTGAAGGAACTGAACATGTACTCCCTGGAGGAGAGGAGGGAGAGAGGGAATATGATAGCGACATACAAGTATCTTAAAGGGAGGAACAGGGTGCAGGAAAACACTATTTTTAAGTGAAAAAGATGTTCCAGGACTAGAGGGCATGGGATGAAGTTGGAGGAGGACGTATTCAGAGGAAACATGAGAAAGAATTTCTTCACAGAACAGGTGGTGGACAAGTGGAACACCCTGCCAGAGGAAGTGGTGGGGCTGAAACAATCACAGGATTTAAGAATGCATGGGATAGACATAAAAGGAATTCTGGAGGTCAGGGGTAAGGGCAACAGACTTCTAGGAAAACAAACTGAACTTACAAGCTCAAATGGGCAGACTGGGTGGGCCATAGGCCCTTATCTGCCGACACTGTCTATGTATCTATGAAGAGGGAGGTGCTGATGCCATTATATAAGACAATGGTTAGACCGCACCTGGAGTATGGGGTACAGTTCTGAAGACCTCAGTTAAGAAAGGACAGAGATGTAATAGAGAAGGGCAACAAAGATGGTGCAATGTATGCAAGGGAAACCATACGAAACAAGATTGAGAGAATTAACTCTGTATCCATTGGAGTTTAGAAGCGAGAGAGGAGACATGATAGACGTTCAAGTACATGAAGGGGATAAATAAAGCAAGTGAAAGAAGTCTAAAAGGAAAGTCAGAGTTAAAACAAGGTCATACTTTAAGATTGGAAGGAGGAAGATTTAAAGGTAATGTAAGGAGGGGTGTTATTTCACTGAGAGGGTGGTAGAACGCTGAACAGATTACATGAGGTGGTGGTAGGTGTCAAAATGGTGGAGAGATTCAAAACAGCATGGGACAGACATATGGGGTTGGTTACAGGACAGGGGATAGGCTCCTTGTGCCCCGGTGACAACTGGGGAGATAGGCAGACTGGATGGGCCAGGATGGCCCTTTTCTGCCGACGCATTACTAGGATTTTCTGGATTTATGTTCCTTGTTCTTAATTAGGGAAGATAGCTGCATGAAAACTGGATCTTTGTGTCTCGCACAATCTCAACCACCTGCTTTTCTTTCCACTGGCATGTGACATCATAGTAATTTTCACAGCAACACATTCTGACACCACAAACAGGATTAAGATTTTGGGGTAGGGCAGCAAATGGCTGAGCTAAAGTCTGGGGACTGGAAATTTATAGAAAATTATACGGGCAACCATACACAATGAATGTGTGTTTCTGTCAAGGGGTTGAGATAACAGCATATGGACCTCAAGAGTGAAAACAGAGGTCCATGATGTTAGCTCAAACCAGAGATGAACACACATGGCAAGTGTTGTATGTTTTTTTGTTGTTACGGTCGGTGTTTATGAAAAGACCACGCCTGCCATAGCTTTTGATTTCAGCCACTGGTTCATGCGTGTAGCGTGACTGTAGCTATGTTACGGTCAGACAGTGTTTATGAAAAGGCCACGCCCGCCATGGCCTTTTATTTCGGCCACTGGTTCCTGAGTGAAGCGCGCCTCTGGACAGTGTGTGGCAGGAGGTGCACACAGGTTAAATTACTGTTTTCTTGATAGAGAATACATTTTTCAGTCGGAGACTGTTTAAAAAAAATGCCAACTGCCATGTCTTTTACTTTGTTTTTCATTTGTGAGTGAACCAGGATTGTGGAAACAGTGAGACAGGAGACAGCACGACCAGGGAGTCTGAACACAAGTGAACTTCATCTAGAATGTACAGAAGAGGGTTTATCAAAAGGGTTGATTTCTGTACAAAACGAGCCCTACCCACACACTATAGTTCAAGTTATTATTATTGTTAGAGTTCATTGCAGGAAAACTCCATTGAGCAAGCTCATTCACAAGGAGTATACTATACTATAGTACTATACTGTACTGTAATTACTAGCAATTGTGAATAATACACTGAAATCCAATCAAAACTCTATAATACAGATGGCCAAGTGATGTAATGTGCTGTGGGCACGGGTTGCCACACCAGCACCCCAGGTTAGGGAAGAGACACTGGCTGCTCAGGGAAGGAGGACTGAGCAACTCTGGGATAGCTCTCCTCCGTTGGGGAGAGGGACCACAGGAGTCCTGCTGGTCAGCTGCCACCCAGATGGCAGCACTGCAGACTCAGGGAAAGGGATCCCCCATGCCTCGATGCCAGGGGCATCTCTATAGAGACAAAGCATGCACATCACATCCCTGCACACGCATGGGCCCCAAGAAGAAAAAAATCCTCCAGCCAAAGGTGGGTGATGGCCCACCCCTCACAGGCTCTGCACCGATGGCTGCACCCCTCCAGACAGTCCAGTGGCAGAGATACACTGGAAAGTCAGTTCCAGATAGGCTGAGTAGCAGGGCCTGAGGAAGTAGTCCAGATAGTGGCCGTAGAGGGAGAATAGGAGGATAAATTCAGGATTTAAAAAAAAAAAAACAACAACTATGCAATACACCAGTGTGTATTATCAGAGTTTTAAATAATTGATTAGCAGTTTTTTTTTCCCTTGGGACAATACTAACTGTACAGGAAGCATTTATATAGGTTTTCTAGAAGTGTTATATTTGTTAAACACAGTGAAGCAAGTGCTATGCATTTTCACAATGTTTTAGTACGTTTGAGCAAACCGCTAATCCATTTTTAGAGTTAAATAAAACCCTGATTATCGTTTCCCACGTGCACTCTCACTCAGGCTGCAGCGGTGCAACTCCAGATGTGTTCCTCGTCAGAAGCACACAGCAGCAGCAACAAAGAGTCCTCGCTCTTCAACCAGTAACATCTAAAATATGGAACTCGGTAACTTTTTTGTTTTACACACAAACTGTACTTATGTGAATTTCAATGACTGCATAAACTTTTACGAGCTTTGTGACATTACACACATATTGTGTTACAAAACAACAACTATGTTTCACATGTAAATATCCTCAGCAGTAATGGAAAAATAAGGGGGAAGAGGGGCTAGCTGGATGCAATTGGTGAATCTGCAGCAACACTGCCTGTATATTGTATCGGAAACGTCCCCTAGTTCCCGGAGCAGTCCTGGGTGCACTGCCTGTGCCCGGTATGAACTGACCTGTTTGAAGGTGCTTGTAAGGAAATAAATAAGAGAGAGCCCGAGCACGACCCCCAGCACCCAACGCTTCCGCAGGATACGTCGCCACACCATGGACGGGTAATGCAGCATCGAGCCCGTCTCACAGGGCCACTACAGCCGCGGCCACAAGCATGGGAACAGCACACGAGGGCGGGGGGCGCCCTCGGCGAAACAGCTGCAGCCGCCCGCCTCCGAGACCCAGGTGTCTGCTGCTCCTGCCCCGCTGTGCACACCTGCCTGTCTTCGCCTCTGGAGACGGACACCCCGCCCTCCGCAATGCAGCCACACGCAACTCTCTGTATTCCCTGCCACCGCCAGCCAGGACACCGTTACCGCGACCGGCTCGGCCACTCTCACGCTCTCGCGGCCGTTTCCACTCCGGAGCCGCTCGCGGAAGTCACGAGCCCGCCGAGCCGCGCACTGCTATTGGCGTAAAGCGCGACAAGCCCATGCTGCGCGCGAGGGTTGTTTGTCGCAGCTGGTACTGGGTCACGTGGTACCGCCGGGCTGTGTGGTGGAGGAAGGGAGGCACCGCGTGATTGGAACAGCGCAAGCTGCAGGTAATGGAACAGGGAAGGGAGAACAATAAATTCATCTTATTATGTAGCGAATAATAATAATAAAGACAGCAGAGCTGAACAATGAGCTGTCTGTGTGGAAATGGAAACAATACCTGCTGACAGAAACCTCATTCTGCTGCAAATAATAATACTAAAGATGCAGGTAATGTTGTACTACTGTGTTTTTTGCTTAAATGAATGTTCTGTTTTATATATATATGGGGGTCTTCGTCATATATCACCATACTATCTCTTCAGTGGTGTGCATCCGTACTCTTGTTTCTACGTAAGGAGGACGGCAGTTTTTGCGGTATTGCAGTCTATTTTTTTTTTAGTATTTCTGTACATTGGAATAACCACGGTAACGCTACATGCCTGGTTTTCAAGAGCAGGAGTATAATGTGGAAATATGCAATCAAGGTTTATGGGATATATGTGTAAGGGATAACACATGAAGTGGTATGCGGCTCTATGCCAGTGTCATGCCTCGGGTGCATTATGAGGCATGTGGCACATGGCACAGCCGAGTACCTTCAGCCACCTGAGATGTACATATGTTAGAGTGGAGCCATAAAAATTAAAAAAAAGCAATAGGACAATTGTAGTGAGTGGAAAGAAACCCCCTGTCAATCAGCAGCTAGTGTGCTACAAAGGCACACAAGGTATGCAGATGAGCTAATAAAGGCACACTGGGTATTCTTATGAGCTGATAAAGCACAGTGTGTATGCAGACCTGACAAAAGGCACACTTGGTATGCTAATGAGCTGCTAACGGCGCACTAGGTATGCTAATAAAATGCTGACCTAACGTTCAGCTTGTGAGCGTTCTGTCAAAAGCTGAAGTTCAAAGCAAATAAAAAATTACATCAGATTGTCGGGTCATTCAAAGTTGCTCAACTTAAAATTTAAATAAAAGTTGATTAATGACGTCTATTTATGTATTTTTTTGAGAGGTTTTTCACTTACTAAGATAGTGCTGATGTGATGTTGGGAAGGTTGAGATTTTGAATACTGGCAGTGCAGGCAGAAAATAAATACCTCGGCCTCAGTCCTTATCTCCTACCCTCTTCAGCATCACATTATTGCTGTAATGCACAGCATTATACAAATAGAATATTAGATAAGTGTGTATTACAAGACAGTAGTACCGTCAAGAGGTTTTGAGGACTTGGCTCTCGAGGTTCCCAAAGTTCCCAAAACCTCGAGATGGGATTACAGCCTTGTAACACACTTAATTATTTATTATTTTTTGTAATATATGGGTAAGCCTTAATAATACCATCTTGGTTTTTCGGAAAATGTTCATGTATATTCCATGTATTATGTCTGAAACCATGTATTATCAGTGCTGAATGATAGTATTATGGCATTGGCAGTCGTGTATTATAAGAACATTTTCCGATGGGCCAAGATGGTATTATTAAAGGGAAACTCCAATTGAGTTGGAGGTAGAAGACTTGGTTTGCTGGCCAAGGCACCTAGCTTCACCTGAGCTCTTTCCTTCTAAGACTGCTTGAAAGGCAGAGTAGAGAAACTTACCAGAGCAAGGGAGAAGGATTAAGACTTAGTTTGGCTAAGCAGATTTACTGTGTGGTGGTGTTTTTATTTTTTACTCACAGGGATTGCTACTGTTTGTTGCTAACATTTCATTGCTTTATTTTTTCTCTGATTCAAATTGTTGTTGCTGGTATACCTTCTTCTGCATTATTACAAGGTGTGCCTACAGGTGTGTGCTAACAGATTACTGCTGTAATCTTCTGATTCAAATTGTCTTTTGCAAGGTATATCTTCTGTTACTGCTTTATTTTCTCTGGAGCAAAGTGTTTCTTACAGGTATATCTTTCTGAAATTATTACAGGTGGTGCTTTACAGGTTTTACAGTTTTATCTAACATTAGGATAAGCTTTCAGGGTTACTGCATTTGTTGTTGACTGATTGTTTCTGCTCTTACCTCCTTGTTCTTTCGTCCGTGGTTCTTCTTTTAGGTAGGGGAAGGCCCAGCCACCCACCCCATCCCCAACCACCCCCACGCCACACTCCTTTTATAGGTACCACAGTTGTGACATTTCTTGTGGCAGAGCAGGAAGGGGCGGATCAGTGGGGCCTCCACAAGGTGATCTCATTTACAGGGCACTAGTAATTTAACTTGTTATAACAAGTTAAACAAAGCACAATTAAACCATTACTTGCATTTTTTTTCCTTCTAATTACTCTGACTAGGTTACAAACCCAGCAACTTATTTGGAATGGATTTCATTAACTGCAGGTACTGTGGAACAATTTTCAGAAGGACATTCTTACAGGATTTAGGACACTGTCCTACATGCTGGGCCTTTGGAGATCTTAGGTCTCAGCTCCGGCAGGCATGGGCAGAGATTGCACGCCTCAAATTTCATATTGAAGAGGAAATACATTATAAGAACCACCCGCCATTTCCCCAGCATCCAACAGAAAAACCTCAACCGCAGAGGGTAGTTGGTCCAGGAGGTTGGCAGGTGGTTAGGAGGAGCAAATCAGGTGCCCCATCACCTCTGCTCTCCAACACATTACCTCCAAAACCATATAAACACTACAAACAGGTATCTGCCTCTATCTCTGAAATCAAATAAAGAGGCAGAAGACACTGCAGAGCAGGACACTGCGGCACAGGAGCTAAGTACAACAATACTCACCCAAATCAGGAACCAAAACTAAACTAGCACAAAGGAAATCCAAAAACTTCTGATCATAGGAGACTCCATGATTCGGGAGTTGATACCCATCTCCAGCTAGGGTGATGGTCAGATGTCTCCCAGGTACATCAGCATGGAGAGACACTGACCGCATTACAAAATTGTTCACAAAGCAGGAGAAAACATTGATGTCCTAGTACACATAGGGACTAATGATCTCGCCAGCCGGTCAGTTGTGGAGACCAAGGAACACCTGACTAGGCTGGGTGACAAACTATCATCTATTTCGCTCGGGATCTCCTTCTGAGATCCTGCCAGTCTGGGAGAAGGGAGCAGATGGACGGAAGGTCAGAGAAGGGGAGATAGGGAGCTAAACACGTGGCTCAAGGACTGGTGCCAGGAAAAAGGACACAGATTTGTAGGAACTGGCAACAGTTCTGGGAGCGAAAGTTCTTTAAATTTGATGGACTGCATCTGACTAAAGAGGGAGTCAGTGCATTGGGGCAGAAGTTTGACGCCTTTGCAGAATATTTAAACTAGCAATGGGAGAGGGGTGGCACCCCATACGTTGAATGGGAAGAACACCCTCCCCTCAGCTAGTAGTCAAACTGGAATTCAGTGTGTTTGCCATTCATTTGCATCACCAGGTAAGAAAAAGGTTTGTCTCCCCATACGATGCACAGGGTAATGCCAAACCTCACCCAACAACTAACACACCAAAATCTGGCCAATGGAAAATCATGTACACAATGCTCACAGCCTGGGAAATAAGATCCCAGACCTGCAGGCAATAATGTCAGAGGCTAAACTGGACATAGTAGCAATTAGTGAGGCGTGGTTTACCAGTAACCACACTTGGGAGACTTCAGTACCTGGCTATGTATTGTTCAGAAGAGACTGAGGTGTGAAGGGGGGAGGAGTGGCCCTGTATGTTAATGAAAATATCAAAGCTACAGAAATTCAGAATACACATAAGGAGCCAGAAGAACTGTGGGTCACCCTGGAAACAGGAAATGGGACAGCCATAAGAACTGGGGTTGTCTACAGGCCCCAGACCAGAGGAGGACATAGACACATTACTGTTAGAAGATATACAAAACATGACAGCTAAAGGGAGGTTCTGATAATGGGAGACTTCAACATGCCAAATACAGATTGGTCAATACCAGCAGGAACATCTGCCAGAACTAGACTCATAGTGGATTCCCTGCAGGGGAGGGCCTCAAACAACTGGTACAGCAACCCACAAGAGACAGGGCTATCCTAGATCTAGTACTGACTAACAAAGAAGGGATCACAGATCTCCAGGTAGAAGGTCACCCGAGCCAGTGACCATCACATGGTATGGTTCAATTTGGCTACTACATCTAAATCATCCCATTCCAAGGCAAAATATGGGACTTCAGAGGAGCTGACTTTGATAAGATGGCCAACAGAGTTAAGCTAGCCCTGGCAAAAAGAAACACAGGTGAGGAGGTACAGGCAAAGTGGGCAAGCATTAAGGATACAATACTTGAAGCAACATCCCATTGTGTTAGACAGAAAAGGAAGTGCAAAGAAGAAGGAAACCACTTTGGTTCTCAAATACAGTAGCAGAAAAGGTCAGAGCCAAAAGGCTGGCCTTCAGAAAATATAAGGAACACAGCGGGATGAAGATAGGGGCATACCAAACTGCCCTTAGGGAAGCAGGTAAGGCAGTAAGGCAGGCAAAGTCCCAAACTGAGGAAACACTAGCACAAACAGTAAAGAAGGTGACAAGACTTTCTATAGATACATTAGTGAAAGGAGAAAGTCCAGAGGGGTATTGCTAAGCTTAATGGAGAAAAGGGAGCATGGAGGAGGAGGACCCTGTAAAGGCATCTATCCTAAATAGATACTTTTGCTCAGTATTCACTGAAGAGAAGGTAGGGCAGGGCCCACAGCTCAGCATCATGGACACAGGGGAGGGAGGTGAGCACTACCCCTTCACAAAAGAAAGGGTCCTACAAGAGCTTGCTAAGCTCAGGGTGGATAAGGCAATGGGACCTGATGGCATACATCCCAGGGTACTTAAGGAGCTAAAGGAGGAACTAGCAGAGCCATTAGCAGAATTGTTTAGTGAGTCTCTGAGCACAGGAGAGGTCCCAGAAGACTGGAGAAGGGCTCATGTGATCCCACTCCACAAGAGTGGTAGCAGGAGGAGGCGGGAACTACAGACCGTCAGTCTTACCTCAGTAGTGGGCAAGATTATGGAAGCACTCCTTAAGGAAAGGATAGTGCAACACCTGGAATCCATAGGGCACAGGATCCAAGACAGCATGGGTTTACAAAGGAAGGTCCTGTCAAACTAATCTCATAGATTTCTTTGACTGGGTAACCAGAGTGGTGGACCAAGGGGAGCAGTTGATGTCGCCTACCTTGACTTCAGCAAAGCTTTTGACACTGTTCCACATAGAAGATTGATAAATAAGCTAGGTAGGCTCGGGTGGGTCAGAAGTTGGTCAACTGGGTGGCAAACTGGTTGACTGGCAGAAAACAGAGAGTGGTGGTAAATGGTATACAGTCAGAAGAGATGCAAGTCACAAGTGGGGTACCTCAGGGATCAGTCCTGGGGCCAGTCCTATTCAACATCTTCATTAGTGACACTGCAGATGGACTAGAGGGTAAGGCTTGTCTCTTTGCAGATGACACCAAGATCTGCAACAGAGTAGATGATCCAGATGGGTGGGCAGAATGAGAAGAGATCTGGATAACTAGCAGAATGGTCAGAAGAGTGGCAACTGGGATTTAATGCCAAGAAGTGCAAAATCATGCACATAGGGAAGAGAAACCCTGAAGCCACCTATAGGCTGGGAGGGGAGTTGCTAGCAGTCACAAAGGAAGAAAGAGACTTGGGCATCATCATCACTGATGACCTGAAATCATCCAAGCAGACCTCTAAAGCAGTAGGTAAGGCTAGGGGGGTGTTAGGGTGTATTAGTAGGGGTATCACAAGTCGTAAGAGGGAGGTAATAATCCCTCTGTACAAGACATTGGTTAGGCCCCATCTGGAGTACTGTGTGCAGTATTGAGGCCACACCTTCACAAGGACATTAACCAAATTGAGGCAGTCCAGAGAAGGGCAACAAAATGGTGCAGGGACTGCATCAGAAGACATATGAGGACAGATTAACGGAGCTCAATATGTATACCCTTGAGCAAAGGAGGAGAGAGGTGATATGATCGAGACATTTAAACACCTTAAGGGCATAAACAAGGTGAAAGAGTCTAACATGTTTAAATATAAGAAAAATAGCAGGACAGGAGGACACAGCATGAGATTAGAGGGAGGCCGATTAAGGGGAATGTGAGGAAATTCTTTTCACAGAAAGGGTGGTAGATGCATGGAATGGCTTACCACAAGAAGTAGTGGCTATGAATACAGTGCAGGCTTCAAACAGGCATGGATAGGCATAAGGGAGCAATACAAATGACTATGAATAGATAGGTCACTGACATCGCAAGGTCGATGGCACATTTATAAGGTAGAAAAAGAAATGGGCAGACTGGATGGGCCTTGCGGTCCTTATCTGCCGTCAACTTCTATGTTTCTATGTTTCTATGAGTCCCTCAGTGCAGCAGTGGCTACAGAAACGCCCGATTAGGGCTTTGAACACGAAATAATTTTTTTTTTTAGTACCTGGTGCCCCGGAATTTTAATAGAAAAGATCCGCTCGCTCCATCATGGCGACAGACCTGCAGGACATCTGCGCACCTCGGGTGACTTCCGCGCCAAGGTTATGCTATTAGGGGCTACCAACAAATGGCAGACGTTGGTACGCCCTCATGCCTAACCTTCACGCCGGAAGTCACCCGAGGTGTGCGAGATGTCCGCCTGCAGGTCTGCTGCCATGATGGAGCGAGAGGATCCTTTCTATTAAAATTCTAGGGCACCAGGTACTAAAAAAAAAAAAAAAATTTTATGTTGAAAGCCCTAATCTGGCGTTTCTGCAGCCGCTGCTGCACTGAGGGACTCGATCGGAGTTTCCCTGTAAGATTTATCCATATATTACATATAGATTATACCCATCTGTTCAGGTCTCTCTGGCCAGACAGATTGCTGGAATTACTGAACAATCTAGGCTCCATTGTATACATATCTATAAAATGGCAAGAAAAAAATCTAAAAACTTCACTGGCTGAAGGATGGCACCTTACCATGCATTAAATTCTTAGCAATGCACAATCAGGTTCTGGATCTCTCTCATTACCAAGACAAAAAAGCCTCATAACTACAAAATCCGTGACTCTTTCATGAGTATATTTTATTTAAAATATATTTAAACAAATGATTTATATAAAATGTTTCACTTTATATATAATACTGAAGAGCAGCAATCATTTTGTAAGTGCAATAAGCCACTTCACGGTGTACGTTAAACATTTTTATAAAATGGGTACCTAAAATAAAGAGTTCTGATTGACACCCATCAGATTGTGTAGAAGTATAACTTGCTTGCATGGTCATCCTGGTTCTTAATTTTATCACAAATCACTACAGCACTAAATTAAAAAAAAATTGCTTGGCAGCTCTTCTCCCCCACTAAGCAGTCACTGTAGTTTTAAAATCAACTACCCACAGTAACCAAATTTATAATACAGAGTCTACCCCCCCCCACCACCAACCAAAATAAAAGTGAACATCCTTCAAATAAATGAATTTGTTTTTTCTTATAATTATTATCAGCTGCAGTTCACTTTTATGCATTCCTTAAAGCTGCATTTCGGCTGCCTTTTGCCTCGTGGTCATGCTCACACTTCAAACTGCAGCACCGTTCCAGTCCCACTTTAAAAAAAGTATAATCTGTCTAATAGAAAATACAAAATCACACATGCCCCCACAATGCAAAGCATCATGGGCTACATGAAACTTGGCTTCCCAGCCAAATGCCCTTTGGGGTAACCCTTGCCTCAGTGTTTACGCACAGAGGTTCTTTGTCTTTTAATCTGTCTAATTACACTTCTCACCAACGATGCGGGGGCAGCTCCGGTCCCACTGTCCACGATGCACAGTAAATGAGGCTCTACAGTGCTACTGCCACAGCTGAACTACTGCCACAAACCTTCTGAGTAGCTGTCACTCGTTCTGTCTCCCAACTAATTGTTGCTCAGTCTCTCTTCCACCAAAGACAGTTTTCATGCAGCAAGCCTTCCAGCAAGTACCAGACCTCATATAAACACTATACATTCATAAATCAGATATGAGGGTGCCAGCAGTGTACAATGGTAAAAGTGGGAAAATACTGCAAGTACGGATTCCACATTGGGTCAAAATACCCAGCTCAACCCTGAAAATACAAAAAAGTCCCAGTATGTGGAAGGACTATTTTATGTTAGAATTCATTTTTTAAGTTTTACAAGTTTAAATTATTATTTTTTTTTAATAATGATAACTGTTTAAATGTAGAAGCCCTTTTTATATGTGCAATAACACGCTTCAGGGTGTGCATTCTGCTAGGTCGCTGCACTTCCCTGTTGGTTGAAGGCTTTTGGCCCGCAGCCTCATGCCTCACAACACACCCAGCGTGTGCAGCGATCTAGCATGATTCACATCCCGCCATGTGTTATTGCTAGCTGAATTCACTTCCCAGGGTGGCTTGGACACTCTTCTAGGGCATTGCACACCATGTCATGGAGTATTGCTTACATAATTTATTTACCCAGAATAGCTTGAGTGAGAAGCAGTATCTCATTTTCAGTGGGGTCCTGAAAGTGTCAGTGACTCAGCAAGTTGCACACTTGTGTCTGAGGCTGGAAGATTGGAATATTGTGGGTTCTAGCCCCACACCAGGAACTTGGGGTTAATCCGAATACTGACGCTGTAGCGCAGCATTAGTGGGGTGATGCACTCTTGAGGTGCCGTATGTCAGATGAGACATTAAACCGAGGTCCCATCTGCCTGTTCTAGTGGTTGTTCAGGTGGACGTTAAAGATCCCATGGCACTTCTCGAAAAAAAATACTGAATTACACCAGTATCACGGTCAGATTTCCCCTATTCACTAAAAATAGCACCAACAGCTTAATTTGATTCAGTATGTCCATTTCCATCAGTAACTCTCCCCCTTCCCCAGGACCAGGCTGAAAATAGTCAGAATTGCCAGTAGCCCACCTTTCCCAGCCAACAAAAACTAAACAGATACATCATAACAACTGGTTAGACAGTGCACTGGGATTAACTGGCAGTGTCAAAAACGGCAAACAGAAAATGTTATTTATATTTTAAAGTGTCCAGTAGTTTTCTTTTACTTTTGAAGTATTTCCATTTTGCTAATCAGAGAGTTTTATACCTGATAGTATTAGGCATGATACAATTAACAGCAGTCTTCCTGGAAGCTGATAAATCTACGGCGGTTCCCCGTCATAACTCATCAGCACTGTGACTGACCTCACTCGTTGTGGCATCGCTGGTTACCAGTCTGGCAGAGGTTGATTGGCTGTTCTTGGTCAGTTGTGATATTACAGTCGGTGAGCTCACAATACTGATGAGGTATGAATGGGAGTAGAAATAGAACTAGATATGTCAATCTCCAGGTAGAGTACTATAGCAAAAGTGCAAATGGGTGATAGTGTTTTTTGGTCATAAGAATTCTGGATACAGTTGTTATAGACCAAGGCCGAAGGCCAAGGTTTTTTATCACTGCCGAGAGCATGTATCACCGAGTATGAATTAACAATCATTAGCATTATTGCTATTATATCAGGGCACTAGTATTTGCTTTGTTGTGTTGAAAACGAAACAATGCCATTTTGTTTCCTCATGCTGTGAGTTACTAACAGAACATTAATGGGGTTACTATTGGGTCAGTTGCTGATTAGCAGAACACCAGGACAGTATTTGAGGGGGCCTAGGTTTGATTCCTAGTAGGGCACATGTTTTCATTCTCACTACAATTTATGTTGTATGAGAGATATTGTTAGATGTAATTGCTAATGACAGTAACAGGGCTTTCAGGGCTTGGAGTAGGGTTTCAGACCATGCAACTTTTAGTTCTCTGTTGCAGTCAACTTATTTAATTCTGGCTGGCTTTGAGGCTTATGTCGGATTAAATGCAACTTCATGGGAAGCATTCCTTCCAGTTGCCCTGACCACTGTTATACTCAGTGCTCCAGATAACGAAGGCATTCAAGAGTAATGTACTCACCAGTTTTGACATTAGGCGAGTAGAATATTTCGATGAGTGAAAGTGCTTTAAATTTGGGGGTTGGGGCAGCTAATTTTAACGTATCTATGGAGCATTTCCAATGGTTGGGATGAGTAACAGTACTCATCAAAAAAAAACTGTAAACAGTATTTCTTAAAAACTGGTGAGTAAAATAGGCCAGTACTCACCTTATCTGGAGCACTGGCAGTATGAGGGGTTGAAAGATGTATGAGCCTTTCATCTCTATACTATCACCTGATCTGCTGTGCTGCTAGCTTAGTGCCTATATCTGCCTCCATATGGTTAGTGTCAAGCTGTCACTTATAGTAATGTTTGCCTATGAACTGCCCAATAAGAAACAACTTCTCTCTGACTTTTCTGACCAGTCAAGTTGAATCAAAGAAGCCAAAAGTGCACTGAACATGCCCAGCATGCCACTGCATGAGAGGTCGGCCCAGACTACAGTGAAGATGAATGGATGAGTGACTGGGGATGCTAGCCCTGAGGCAAGCGACCTGCTTGTAATTTTTTTTTTGGTTTTTATAACAACTGAAACAACCTAGGTCACAATTGACAGTTAGCAAATGTGAGGAAGGGAGGAGTCATCAGCCGATTAGTCTCTGCCCTCTTATATCCACCACTGTATTGTGTCAGCATAAAAATAATACTTACAGCTGAACTGAGAGATAAGGTGGTCTAGAGGTAAAAGCCCTGAAAGCCCTGTTACTGTCATTAGTAATTACATCTAACAATATCTTTCATACAACATAAATTGTAGTGAGAAAGAGAACTTTGTTCAGTGCACTTTTGGCTTCTTTGATTCAGCTTGACTCTGTCCCCCACAATGGTCTGGTGGAGAAACTGATGGGGTTGGGAGTAGGCCCTTTGATGGTCAGATGGATTGAAAACTGGCTAGCTGGATGCACCCAGAGAGTAGTGGTCGGTGGGGAGCTCTCGAACCCTAGAGAGGTTGGTAGTGGGGTACCACAGGTCTCGGTCCTGGGTCCGATCCTGTTTAATGCATACATATCAGACATCAGGGAGGGTATAGGGTGTGAAATGAGTCTCTTTGCTGATGACTTCAAGATGGGAGCAGTAGTTGAGGGAGAAGAGGGGAGGTTGGCCCTGCAAGGGGACCTGGACACCCTGGAAAGCTGGGCTCACACATGGAAATTAAATTTCAATATCACCAAGTGCAAGGTGTTACATCTTGGGCCGGGAAACCCTAAACACAGGTACACCCTGGGAGGGGAGGCGCTGGAGGCTTCAACAGGGGGAAAAGACCTAGGGGTCATGGTGGATGCATGTATGAATAACTCTGAGCAGTGCAGGAGAGCGGCTAGCAAGGCAAACAGGATGTTGGGATGCATCGTAAGGGGGATCACCTCTAGGAGCAAGGAAGTGATTCTGCTGCTGTACAATGGACTGGTTAGACCACACCTTGAGTACTGTGTACAGTACTGGAGACCACACTTGAAGAGGGACACAGCTCCTGGAGAGGGTACAGAGGAGGGCAACTAAGATGATACGAGGACTAGGGATTTGACGATGAGGACAGACTTGAGGAGCTCTGCCTGCTTTCATTGGAAGAGAGAGACAGGGGACATGATTGAGGTCTTCAAGTACCTAAAGGGAATAAATAGAGTAAACATGGAGGGGGATCTTTAGACTAAAGCAGGGAGGTATCACCAGAGGGCATGGTTTGAAGTTGGAAGGTGGAAGGGTGGGGGGGGAGAGGAGGATTTTGTTTCACTGAGAGGGTGGTGGACCCTTGGAATGCACTACCTGGCGAGCCGGTTCAGAGATCCACAGTGGAGGGCTTCAAGAGAGGGTGGGCAGACAAAGAAAGTGGATGTATCAGATGATGGCCTGTCCCAGGGGGTGGGGATGGATGATAGGGGTTTCTGGAACACGGGGAGGGCCTCGCACCCAACTAGGGATCTGAGGTTCGAGCAGACCGATAGACCGTAAAGCCTAATCTGCTGCCAAATAGTATGTTAGTATAATGGACCCAAGGAGCGAACCTTGTGGTACCCCATAAAGGAGTGGGTGGAAGGTAGAAGAATACCTGCCTCTAATGAATATAAATTGTTGATTGGAGAGATGACTAAAACCAAGGGAAAAAGGATCCAGAGACTCCTGCATATTTGTCCAGACAGGAAAAAAACAGCATAATCAATAGTATAACTAACTATTTTTATTATTCTTCGTTTAAAGTTACTGAAGAAAATGCAGAGGAGACACAGTAGTAACACGGACAGCCTTCCTCCGGAAAGGTAACTTTTGAAACACTACACCTGCCTTGGGTTTAAAGGGGAAAAATATATATGAATTATAAGATAGTGGTTACTGACTTTGAAAAATTTTGCCAGACTGAAAAATCTACCAGCTGTTTATTTTCTATTTCTTGCATAGAGCTTATTGGCCGTTGACTAATGACTCTAACTAGCCAGCCAAAGAGCTAATCTCCACCTATTGTACAGATTCGGGGCCTTTCCATTTTATTTATTTATTTATTGAGATCTTTGATTAACACCTTTGAGCAGAAAACTCTTTCATAGGTTCTACGTCAAGTATTACACAAACAAGAATACAGATGCAGTGGCATATCCTTTTCAGAGGATCATCACTAGCAGTCCATGTTGAGGTCCAGAGTGCTAAGGACTGCAACGCAAAGGACAGGGAAGGAGTCTGCCCGGAGTCAGCCATGAGTCGGCAGTTGGCCAGCCATACTGCTCCCCAGGCTTCCCGTCCTTAAAGATCCTTTCACTGCTCCCTGTGTTCTAAAGACTTCCTGCTGAAACCACCAAAACACGATCTCAATCAAGATGACTGTTATTGTTGCTGTCTATATTACTGCAATGCTGGCTGCATCCACTCTAGTTATAACCACCTAACTGGTTTTGTGTCTTCTGTTTTTTTTTTTTGTTTTTTTTTGTCTGCCTGCTTATCACAGCTAAGTAGTCTATTTGCATTAGTACAGATGAGCCTTTTACATTTGTTAGCATAATTTTCCACCAAAGATAATAGTTTTGTTTTGGTCCAGTTTACTGCAACTCTAGCCACACCCTGTGTGGGTATAACCTACCCCCTAACTAGTTTTGGGTTCTCTACATTTTGTCTGCCTGCTTATCCCAGCTAGTTGTCTGCATTTGGTACATCTAAGGTCAGTTTCATTGCCAGCCTAATTTACCAGCACCCTGGCTACCCCCTATCTGGGTGCAGCCCCCATTGTTAGCGTTGCCTCCTAATTTTGTCTGCCTGCATATTTCTAAATCCCCCTACCTGGGTCAGCTGTGATAGCAGCATCCTGCTTCAATTTTAGTCTCTATAATGTAAGATTATCTGGTCGCCCCCCCCCCCAAGTACACCAGTATTCGATGGACACAGGCACTGAGGCATAAGATATTTTATTACAATATTACAGTTGTGAAATATACCCTCATAACAATGCAGATACATGATTATTCTTATCATGAGGCATACAGATACAGAAAACAGGACATGGACATTACTTTATTATCTTACGTGCCCAGAGAACGCTGCTTTGATATCAAACGGAAGGATCCCTTTCATGTGGTAGAAAAAGCCAGTCCGGCAGTTTATATAATCAAAATGCCTAGTAAGAAAAATACTTTCATACTCAGGTGGTTCCACATTAATCAGAGTGTGATATAAATAACAGATACTCACATTTGTTTTTTTTTTTTCAATCGTGCACCAGGTTCTGGGACATAGTGGACAGTAGTTTCTTTTAGTTAGGGGGACAGCAATTTCTTTCAGTAGTTATTATTCAGCTTGCTCTCATCACTGCTAGCTTTTGTGCCTCTGATCTAATCCTCAAACAAGGGTATCCTTAATTTAACCAAACTGGGTACACCCTGTTACCCAACCTATTTTTGGGAGTTTGTCTTTAGTAGCTTAACACTGGGTGCACACTCTGCATCATGTACTGTTATCTTGAGGGGTTAGTGTACTTGTTACACCCCTCCTGGGTTTCTACCTTATTTTTTTATCTCTTAATTAAGTCTGCAGCATAATTTTAATTTTAGTGTTTATCCCAGGATATATCTGCAAACAAGCTGCTACTCAGCTCAGTATGTCTTTCCTGGTGAAACTTTTGAAATAATAAATGAATTGTAATTGCCTACTGGTTTTAACTGCTCACTAGTCATAGACTGCCTTGGTATTACAATTTTACTAGTGTTTGAACAAGCTGCTCATTTTAATTCTTAGTCTACCTGCTAATCATGCTGCCTGCCCCTATCCTCTCTCTTCTCTTATTCTCCTTCCATCCCTCAGCCATTTCCCCTCCCACCCTTTCTCCACCCTCCTGTTTCCTTCACTCATCTTCCCCCTTCCTCTCCATTCCTTCCCCATCCATCCCCCTTCCTTAACCGGGGGCTCTTCTACTGTTCTCTCCTTTCCGTTTCTCTTTTCACCCCTCCTTCTCCTCCCCGGCCAAGGGGATGCAAGTCCTACTCCATTCTCTGCCTCCTTTCCCTGCTTCTCCTTTTGCTGGGGATGCAGAACTCAACCCTGGTTCCCCCTTCCCCATTTCTAAAGGCCTTAGTGTTTTCCACCTCAATGCTGGGCGCCCCCTTCCTGAATTGTATCTCCTTACAGTATGGGTATTTCAACACTGTCCAGACCTCCTCTGTATCACGGAATCTTGTCTCTCTTCCAGGATTCCTGATTCCAGCTTGGTCATTCTAGACAACCATCTCTTTAGGCAGGACAGGGGTCAATGAGGATGTGGTGTTGCCTTTTATGTCCACCAGAGCCTCTCCTGCACCATTACACTCAGCGAGGCTGCACCAAACTCCACAGTTAAGTTGGCATACAGTGCCTTCAGAAAGTATTCACCCCCCCTTGGATTTTGTCACATTTTGTGATGTTGCAAACTCAAATTAAAATACATTTATATGGGATTTTTTTGTCACGTATCTACACAAATTACTCTATAATGTCAAAGTGGAATGAAACTTCTGGAATTTTTTGTACATGTAATTTAAAATAAAAACCTGAAATGTCATGAGTTGATAAGTATTCACCCCCTTTGCTATGGTACTCCTAATTGAGCTCAGGTGCATCCAATTTCCTTGTGAGACCACTCTAAAATGTGATTGGAGTCCACCTGTGGTCAGTTCAAATGGTTGACATGATTTCAGAGGAAATACACCTGTCTATATAAGGTCCTACTCTTGACAGTGCATGTCAGAGCAGAAACGCTACCATGAAGACCAAGGAGCTGTCTGTAGAACTCTGTGATAGAATTGTGAGGAGGCATAGATCTGGGGAGGGGTATAAAAACATTTCTAGGATGTTGAAAGTTCCCAGGAGCACAGTCTAGTCCATCATTAGGAAATGGAAAGATTACGGAACCACCCAGACTCTTCCTAGAGCAGGCCGTCCTCCCAAACTGAGCAACCGGGCAAGAAGGACCTTGGTCAGAGAAGTGACCAAGAACCCAATGACCACCCTGACAGAACTACAGAGTTACATGGCTGAGATGGGAGAACCTGTCCAGAGGACAACAATCTCTGCAGCACGTCACAGATGTAGCCTCTATGGGAGAGTGGCTAGACGGAAGTCACTCCTGAGAAAAGGCCACATAATAACACGTCTGGAGTTTGCAGGAAGGCACGTGGCAGACTCTGAGACCATGTGGCAAAAGATTCTCTGGTCTGATGAAACAAAAATTGAACTGTTTAGCCTGAATGCAAAGCGCTATGCCTGGCGCAAACCGAACACAGCTCATCACCCGTGTAACACCATCCCTACCATGAAGCATGGTGGTGGCAGCATCATGTTATGGGGATGCTTTTCAGCGGCAGGGACTGGGGCACTTGTCAGGATAGAGGGAACAATGAATGGAGCCAAATATAGGCACATCCTTGAGGAGAACCTGCATCAGTCTGCAATAGACCTTGGAGTGGGGCGAAGATTTACGTTCCAACAGGACAACGACCCCAAGCATACAGCCAAAGCAACACTGGAGTGGCTTCAGAACAAGAAGGTGAATGTAAATAAATAAATAATGAATAAATATAAGAAAAATAGCAGGACAAGAGGACACAGCATGAGATTAGAGGGAGGCCGATTAAGGGGGAATGTGAGGAAATTCTTTTTCACAGAAAGGGTGGTAGATGCATGGAATGGCTTACCACAAGAAGTGGTGGCTATGAATACAGTGCAGGGCTTCAAACAGGCATGGGATAGGCATAAGGGAGCAATACAAATGACTATGAATAGATAGGTCACTGACAGAGCAAAGGCCGATGGCACATTTATAAGGTAGAAAAAGAAATGGGCAGACTGGATGGGCCTTGCGGTCCTTATCTGCCGTCAACTTCTATGTTTCTATGTTTCTATGTCCTTGAGTGGCCCAGCCAAAGCCCAGACTTGAATCCCATTGGGAATCTGTGGAAAGACTTAAAGATTGCGGTTCACCGACGCTCCCCATCCAACTTGACAGAGCTTGAGCAAATCTGCAAGGAAGAATGGGCGAAAATCCCCAAATCCAGATGTGCAAAGCTGATACAGACATACCCAAGAAGACTCAAAGTTGTAATTGCTGCCAAAGGTGCTTCTACAAAGTATTGGCTCCGGGGAGTGAATACTTAAGTAAACAAGATATTTCAGTTTTTAATGTTTCATACATTTTTGTTACACAATACAAATATTTTTGCCCCTTTAAATTGTTGAGTATGCTGTGTGAATCAAGGAGGAAAAAATAATTTCAATGCATTAAAAATTCTGATAGTAACACAACAAAATGTAACAAAATCCAAGGGGGGGTGGATACTTTCTGAAGGCACTGTACGTAAAAGTACTTGCCATTCCAGTGCACACTGCAATACCTGTAGGACACAGAAACATAAGACAGTTACAGGCAGAAAGAAACACAGGCTCATCTAATCAGCTTTAGTCCTACCTACTGCTACTCCAGCCTATCACTAGGTGGGCGTAGTCTAAATTCACTGTTAGGAGCTCAGTCTGTTTCGCAGGTTTACCTTGCAGACTGAACACTCCTCTACAGCGACTACGAACAAACTGCAGACAATATTTGTGTTTCTACAGAGGAGATGTGGGGCTGTTTTTTCTGCAAGCCAAACTTTCCTTTTTCCTCCTCATTAGCAATCTTTTTTTTTTCATATGCCTCTCTGAGAATTTCCTCCTCTTCTCTGGTGGACTTACTCTGTACTTTCTCCTCATGCTCTTCTGCTAGTGAGCTCATTCTCCAGCGTGACTTCACCATCAGTGTGCCTTCCCAGATCTCCAGGCTGATCACTCACAGGACTGAGTCCCTTAACCTTTCACAACATATTACAGAACCCACCCGACTCAGTCCTCACTCATCAAACCATTCCCTCCTTGACGGGGTTCTCTCCTCACACCCCCACCGCACTGTTGTAGCAGGTATATTACCAGATGCCTTCAGCAACCGTTGCATAACATTTGTGTCAGGAAAGTCTGAATCACTCCTCCCCAAAGTACATCTGGTCCCGGTCCCTTCAATCCCTGAACACAGAAGCTCTAGTAAGTGACCTGGCTGCAACTGAATGGCCTCCCGTGCTCTCCACCCCAGAAACTGATATGGCCCTTACCCTCTTCCACTCAGTAGTTAGTTCTGTTTGGGACAAGCATGCCCTCATCAGGAAAACCAGGGTTAGATCCTCTCACTACACCTGGGTCACCTTCGATCTCCTTGACTTGTGCAAGGCCTGTGACCAAGCCTGGACTAGGTATAAATTATCCCGCTCCCTATCCGACCTCCTCTTCTTCAGGACTCTTAGGAACTCTTGCACTAAAGCCGTTCGTACTGCCAAGTCCCTCTATTTCAAGGCCAACCTCCCAAAAATCTGAATTCTCCAGCCAAATTCTAGAAGGTTATTCACTCCCTTTTTGAACCCCCGGCACAGTCCTCTTCCCCCAGTCCTCATGGTTAATGGCTCACTGGTATCTGATCCTCCCTCCATTTCAGCTCACTACAGAGTTTTTCACCACTTGTGCTTCCCCCTTCCCCACCTGCTTGTTTCTCTCCTCTCCTCTCTCCCTTCCCCCTTACTTCACCCTTCAGGGGTGTAATTCTCCCTTGTCACTCACCAGGAGACCCTGATCACCCTTTCCTCTCTCAACCCCCTCCAGATCTAGCCCGGATGGCTTGGACCCCAAACTTCTCCATCTGTCAGCTGCTGCCATCACCTCCTCCTTACTCATCTCCTAAATCTGTCCTTCACCCTTTGCACTGTCCCTCAGTCTTGGAAGATTGCCAAGGTTCTCTCCTCCACTCCTGGTAATTTCCTCTGTATCTCTCTTCTCCCTTCTCTTGCAAAGCTGCAGGAGAAACTAATCTACTCAAGGCTTGCAGAGTTCATCCACTCCTCCAGCTTCCTCTCCCCCTTCCAATCTGGTTTTAGCAATGACCATTCCACCATCTCCTCTCTACTTAGGGTCACTGGCTCCATCCTCTCAGGGATGGATCAGGGGTACATCACTGCAGTCATTTTCATTGATCTAGCCAAAGCCTTTAATCTGGTGTCCCATTCATTCCAGCTGGATAAGCTGAGCTCTGCCAGCCTCTCAACCTCTGCTGTTGACTAGTTCCATTCCTATCTCTTGTGCCATCTACAGTTCATACAAGTTGGAGGTGCACTCTCCCCGACCCTTCCTAGCTAGGATGGGGTCTCACAGGGCAGTCGTCTTCTTCTCCATCATCCTGCATGACCTGCCTTGTGTCTGTGCCAACTTGCATATTCACATGTATGCAGACAACACAGTTCTTTACACCTCCAGCCCCTCAATTGCATCTGAGGAAGTCTCGTTTCAGCAACACTTTCATAATGTTCTGTGCTGGTCTCCGTTCAACCAAACTTCAGGTCGGCACAAAAAAAAAATGGCGTCCATGATCTTTGGTACCAGCCAGAAGCTGGCCCAGCTTGCACCCCTCCCCATCTTCTCCATGCTGGCTGGCACACCGCTTGAAGTAGTCCCAACGTTTAAGGACCTCAATGTGTGGTTAGATAGCAGGATTGACTTCTCTGCCCACATTGATGCCATCCCAGACTCGGTGCCCTATACCGAAGTAAGGACTGCCTTTCTCCCCAGATCCTCTAGGAGCTGGACACCGCACTGGTTCTCTCGGTTTTTGACTGTGAGGATGTGGTTTATGGCACTGCTCCCTCCACCTTCCTTGCCAGACTGGATACCCTCTGCAGCACCTTCTGCTGCTTTGCTACCAACTCATCCCCACCACTGCTCCCTTTACTCCTCCCTATCTATTCCTTCCCCCTCATGTCATCAGTTCCACTGTGCTTCACTCACCCCTAAATACTGGTTTGTGTCCCTCCCCAATACCTCTCCCATCCCCTCTTCCCCCTACTTCATGCAGTCAAGGGACCTGCACATCTTCTCCCTTCCCAACTCTCATTCCTTAGCTGGAAAATCTGCTTTCTCATATCGCTTCCCCTCCCTGTGGAGCCACCTACCCTCCTCCATCCTTCTCTCACCCTCCCTGTCCTCCATTAGATGCTAGCTAAAACTTCTCCCCCCCCCCTGCTCCTGCCACTCCTCTTCCTGAACCCTTCCTTACCCTCCCCACGCTTTTGACCACCCCTTATCTTTCCCTCCTCTCAACCTCATAGTTCTGGCAACTTTGTTAATCGGCCTGTTTTGACTCCTCCTCTCAGCACCCGTTCAGCCTCCCTTCATACCGGCACTATGCACTTTTTGAGCGTGCCCAATTGCGCAGATGATTTGTATGCTAATTTACTTATTCTCCATATGTAGTGTTTTATTGTTTTGTCTGTACTGCTCTCAGCTTATGCACTTTGTCATCAGTCTCGTAAACACATCACCTGATTGGCTGTATTTCTTTTGTAATTGTATTCTCTCCCTCCTCTTTCCTCCGGGTCGCACCTGGAAACTAACCCCGGCTCAGTGTGCCTCTCCTGGTTACCAATTTAAAAAAATAAATACACAAATAGCATTGTGAAGCTGTTTACTCAAGGGTTATGGGGATGCAGTGGTAGCAAAAATATTATAGGCATCATATATCTGTAACTACATTGTAATTATACTACTGTGTATTTACTGAGATCAAATGTGTAACTTCTCTGTAGTTTCAGTGCACCTATACTTTTATAGTGTAATTATTCTTTAATTATTGTGATAACAGAAAAGTAACGTGAAGAGTATTATTAATAGTGTAGGTATAAAAATGTAATGTAAACTGAACCATTATGTTTTCTCTGCCTATCTTCCTCAGAACAAGAAGCCAGACCGTTGGTTCGGAGACCAGTGTTGATGAAAGCGGAGTTTTTGAGAGTCTGAAACCTGAAGCCTCCTCTTCCCAGCAGCTGTTCTCTGGGCTGACCGGGCTTCAGTCGGCTACCATAACAGCCACCCCCTTTCAGTCCGGTTTAGTACTGGGGTCCTCCCCTGGAGGGGGGGAGGTGTTCATTCAGATGGCTGCTCCAAGAGAAGAAGGAGCCATGCGCCCAGAGGGTGTGCCGTACCATCACCACCGGCAGCAGCAGCACCATCACCATTTTCACCATAGTCACCACCGGTCTTCCCTTCTCCATGTGACTGGGGATCGTCACGGTAATGCAGAGGACAGCAGTGATGAACCAGGGACACCTGCCCCTGCCCTGTCTGAGTTGAAGGCAGTAATCTCATGGCTACAGAAGGGGCTTCCCTTCATCTTAATTCTCTTGGCAAAGGTTTGCTTTCAGCATAAGCTTGGTAAGTTTCTATCAGCTGTTGCAGCTTCTGCATTCAGCCCTAGCTTAGCCAGTTTGCTTAAAGAGCACCAAATATGCTCATTTATTTATTTATTTATTGAGTTCTCGGATTACAACCTTTGAGCTACTAGCTCATTTACAAAGGTTCCACGTCAAGACACAGAAAGAAAAGAGCAAATTACAGTTACAAAAGAATCACACACGTATGCAGGTGCTAGAAGCCACCAACAGTACAGGTCCTTGATAACGATAGCAGAGGAGATGGGGTAACAATGGATTGACTGGTTTAGTCGCTACTAAGCAGAGCTGGTGTAGAGTAGCGGGAGAGGGAGGCGGTGAGTAGACCAGGATAGATGTTGAGTAGGAGAGAGTGAAGGTGAAGGGTAGTGGTTCCTTGGGCTTGGGAAATCTTGTCTGGAGATGGGGGGGGTATGCTAAAGTAGGGGCAAGTGGAGAAGGGGTGGTAAGAGTGCCCAGGTAGAGTAAGGGGGGGGAGTGGGGTGGTGGGGGAAGAAGGAAAGGGTGGATAAGTAGCTTGTTGGGCCATAAAGAAGAGCATAGTTGGGGTATGCGGGATGAGCTCCGGGAGGCAGTGGTCAGTGGTGGCAGGAGCATTGCATATGGCTGGACAGGTGAAATTTAAGCGCAGATTTGAAAGGGCCTATTTTACTGATGGAGACTGTCTCAGGTGGGAGAGAGTTCTGCCAGAGTGGAGCTCGGTATTCAAAGGAACGCTGCCCTTGAGAGGTGCGATGGAAGGGAACCTTGACAGAGGGTTTGTTAGCTGTCCTTGTAGTCCTGGCAGGTTTGACCTGTTGTAGGAGAGCACTGGTGGCAGGAGGCAGCAGTCCCAGGAATGCTTTTTTGGCAAGAAGGCAGACTTGGTAGCGGGCCCTGTCGCTTAAGTTAACCAACCAGTTTGTGAATAAAGATTGCAGGTATGAGTGAGACACGGTGCTCCGAGGGCTAATCTGCAGGCTTTATTAAGTGTGGTGGTGAGCTGTTTGAGGGTGTTGTTTGGAGCGGCTCTATAAATGGCGAGCCCATAGTCGATGGTTGAGAAGACTGAGCTGGTGATGGCAAGCCGAGCGGCTTGATTGGTGAGGCAGTTGCGGTGTTTGTACAGAAGACCTATCTTTCTGTTAGTTGATGTGGCGATGTGGTCGACGTGAGAGGAGGAGGAGGAGGAGAAGAAGAATCAGCATTTATATAGCGCTTTTCATACAGTGTATCCTAAAGTGCTTTACAAGCGATGTTGTACTGGTAGTGAAGTGACTGAATGTGCGGTGGCAGCCTTATCGCACATCAACATCCACAGCCTGGATAATTGCATGAACCGGTTTATGGGAAGGGGAATGTCGGCCAGGACACCGGGAATGTTCCCTGCTCTTTGCAAAGAGTGCCCTGGGTTCTTTTACTTCCGCCTGGACAACACCAGGATGGGTAGAAGAGACCTCAGTTTAACGTCTCATCCGAAGGACGGCACACCCCAGCAGTACAGCACCCACCTAATACTGCACTCGGATGCCAGTGTTCTAGGTGTAAGTTCAGTCCCGGTGTGGGATGAGAACCCACGACCTTCTGGTCCAGTGGCGGATGTGCTACCAACTGAGCCACGCTGATAGCTGTCTAACGTAAGCCCTAGATACTTGAAGCTATGGACCATTTCAATGGCTGCACTTTGTTTAGTACGGATATTTATTGTGGATGTCTTGTGGCGGCTATGAGCTGGGGCAAAGAGCATGTACTTGTTTTTTTTGTGGTTAATGAGTAATTTGGCTTCAGTAAACCAGTCCTCCACTTTGTTAAAGTCTTGCTGTAGATGTTGTTCTAGGGTGGTTGGGTCAGTGTGGCTGGAGTAGATAACCGCATCATCTCATAGAGGAGTATTTTATGTTGACATGCTTGCGGAAGGTTGTTTGTCTAAAAAAAGGCTAACTAGGAGGGGGGCCCAGGATGGAGCCTTGGGGGAACCCGGAGGAAACTTGCAGGGGATCCGAGAGCGTGTTACTTATTTTTACCCTTTGTACACGGCCTGTGAGGTAGCTCCGGAACCAAACCAAGGAATCGGCTGATTGCCCTGTTGCATCCAGTTGGGCTAGGAGGAGGTCATGGTTGACTGTGTCAAAGGCCTTGGTGAGGTCAATGAAGGTTGCACCCACCAAGTGCCCTTGATCAAAGGCACTGTGAATGAATCCCGTGAACTCCAGCAGTGCTGTAGTAGTGCTGTGGAGTTTTCAGAAGCCATGCTGCTAATGGCACTGGAGCTCACATTTTTCAAGGTGGTCAACCAGTTGGTCGTAGACTATCCGCTCAAGAGCTTTAGACAGAGGGGGGAGTATTGATATTGGATGGTAGTTGGTATGGTCAGTCATGCTACCTGCTTTGTGGACAGGGGTTACAACTGCAGTTTTGCAGAGTTTCGGGACTGTCCCATTTGTGAGGGGCAGGTTAATGATTCTGGTTAGGGGGGTTAGCAGTTCTTCAAGTGCAGTGGAGATCAGTTTTAGATCTAGGCCTTCAGCACTGTGCCTAGACTTACCCAAGACTTTGGAAAGGTATTTTTTCACTTCAGCCTTGGAAATTACCTTAAGGTAGAATGTGGGGGGGGGCATGATTTACTGGTAGTGTTCGTTGAGAGTTTTGTAAGTTGTTGCTTGCGGAGCTGTGAATGTTGGGAGTACAGTACTGAGGTCGGTGAAGGCTTTATTAAAGATGTCAGTGATAGATTTGGGGTCTTATGTAGTGGTTCTTTCATAGCACAGCAGGGCGGGCGTAGAGGTAGACCGCTTTCCAATGACCGCATTGATGTTCGCCCAGAATCTATGGCCATCACCCCAGGAGGAGTTTAGCTCAGATCTGCAGTGATTGGCTTTGGCCTGGCGTATGGCGTGGGTTCATTTATCCCATGCAGCCTTGTAATTTTGCTTATCACAGTCTGCGAGGGTGCTTTTGTATTTTTGCCAGAGGACGTCCCTGGAGCTCATCAGGGCACGTAGGTGGGGGGTGATCCAGGTTTTGTGGGTGCCACTGACTTTTCTTTTGGTTGTGGGGGTATAGGTGTCACAGACAGTGTTGAAAATTTCTATGAATTTGGCTAGTGCTGTATCGATGTTATCCGCAGTTAGGATTGGGACCCAGCACTGTTGTTTCAGGTGCTACTTAAAGCACCAAAGCTTGCCCTCTTTTGGCATGCGGGATATTATGACCTTTGCTGGCGGTTTAGGAGCCTTGTTCGACCAGTAGAAGATGATTGATGAGTGATCACTTAGGGAGTCCGGGAGCACTTTTAGACTGAAGACCCGCTCAGGGTGGTTTGTTAATACCCAGTCTAGCAGAGTACAGGTGCCCATTCTATAATTTGTCCGGGTGGGTCGGTCCACTAGCTGTCGGAAGTTGATTGAGGAGACTGCATCCTTGAAGGTGGCAGTGTCTTATGATAACCAATTTATGTTAAAATCGCCCAGAACTATGATTTCATTGTTGGAGCGAAGGTCAGTTAGGTGCTCATGCAGTACTCTAAAGCATTCAGCTTGTTCTCTAGGGGGTATGTAGACAGAGACAAGTGTGAGGCCCTTGCCCTGGGCACCAAGGGTTAGCCGCACAGAGAGTATCTGCACATTCTTTCCTGTATGTAACTGTGGAAGAGCTGTCTCCTGAAGGGGAATTTTTGTTATGTAGAGAATGCAGCCGCCACCTCTTTTGCAGAGCCTGTCCAGCCGGAAGGGGGTCTGAGTTGAAGGCACTTAAAATGTGTTTAACAACAACATATAGCAAGTCTTAAACCTAACTGAAGCCATTTGGATGGGCTGTTCGAGTTTCTTTCCATCCATCATTTTCTATGTTTCTTTTTGATTTTTGATTAAGTATATTCATCATTTTATTCAATTTTTAAAACTGTAGATCAAACAGAAAGCCCCAAGCCATAATGCACAATGACAGTTACAATAACCAACCAAAGATCTGATGAGCCCTTAGATAACTTAAATCGAAAAATTTAAATTTAAAATGTGTTTCCCACAGTCCTTTATGGAGAGCATTATAGTACGCTACATACATTGACAGCATGATTGCCAGGGAGATTGGTGCCCCAGGGCATGCTGGGAGAAATGCTGTCTTGGAGCTTCCTGGCAGTTTATAGGTTTTTGACCTCCTGTGTTGAACTGTCGACAGGCTACCTTCAGTCCCTTTGCCACTGTAACCTCTTATGCCCAGCGATCCACAAATCTAGACCCACAGGGACCTCGGACACCCAAGGTGCACCACTGCCTTGCAATCCTGGGTTTACAATGTGAGGTAGAACCCTGCCTCTTAGTGCCTTGAAGGATGAGTCTCCCTAAACATAACTGGCCTTGCATGAGGGAGGCTCTCCTAAAGATCATTCCCCCCTTGGGGCCAGGAGGAAGTAGCTCATATTGGATATGGGGCTGGAGTAGGGCATTCTCTTGGATGGTGACCTGTCTTCCTGGTTTTCACCTTTGTCTCAGCTCTCAAGAATGAGTGCCTTGTGGCCTTCTGGTAGTAATGCACTAGTGGCTCTGGGTCACTCACGTGGATAAGCACTTCTGTCAAGCCGCCACCATGAACTCTTGTCGGAGTGGCACTCATTGACCCCCCCACCCCCGGAGATCATCCATGCAGACACTACTGCACCCTGTTGATGTCCTCCACTTTTCTTCTCCTGTGCTGAAGGCATGAACTCGAGTTTGCACCGTGCTGAGTGACTGCCCACTGCTCAGTGCCACGGAGTCCTCACGATCAATAGTTTTGTAAAGAGAACCCAATTATTGGATATACTTTTCTAAAAATCAGAAATGTCAGAGAAGGGGCAGGAAAGAAAAAGATGTCATATTTTGGTTTTAAAATGAAATCCTTACGAATATGATTGCCTTTAAACACCGACTTCCTCGTTCTTGCCAGCTGTATCCACTTTTCTAATAGGTTTTGTCTGTATTTTTTTGTTGTTAAAGAGCAGGTACTATATTTACTACATAAAATGAAACCCTCTTTTTTTTTTGTTTCCAATCTTTCTTTTTTTCCTCCGATCCCCATCATCCGTCACGCCACCAGATGCCGCCCTCCCCCCGCGCTCCATCACTAACCTTCTCCAGAACTTACCAGTTATCAACCATTTAACTGGGATCACAGTATGGTGTGTGACTTGCCCTGTTGATGTGTATATGGGCTTGCGGGGGTTGGGGGGTGCAGGCACGGCTCCAGCTGACTCACAGATTAATGGGGAGGCATGCATGATATTTCAGCGGGAAACAAGAAATCTGTTTTGTAGCTTTAGAGAGCAATAAGTGTTTTTCCAATAAAAAAAGTAACAGTTTTTTTTTTTTTTTTATTTTCGGTTATGACAACATATGCTGCACTTAATTCAGGATGAAAACATAAAAAGCGAAAACTAACACCCTCAGTCTACTGTTCAAATAAAAATCGTTTAAATCAAGGAGATTCTAACTGGAAACGGTAGAAAAATGAAACAAAGTAGATATCTACTGTAATTTGCTGTTTTAACTAATAATATTTATAACATTGGCAGCAACTTTTGAATATTAATGCATTCCATAAATCAAAAGTAAAGCTGTAGTCTCAACCAGCTTTACAATTTTATATTTAAGACTGGCACTTGAAAATAGACCTACTGTAACTTAGAAGTTGACAATTCACCCTATTTGCAGTTTCAGCCAAATTCAGTGGAATAGCAGAGATCATAATTCATTTTAAATAAATGCTGGGAACAAAAATATGTGCTTCAGCTCAAGGCTTTTAGGATCGATATTCACAGAATGCTGATCATGTGAGTCATTTAGAGATATTGGGAAGTAGAACTTTGCCTACTAAGTGTCTGCAAAGTGGGTGTAACCTCCCCCCCATGGTGCCTGCTCTCCAGTTACTCCCATTCATGGAGCGTCTCCTGAGTGTCTGCCAGATCCCCCGATCTTGTCCACAGCATCACCACCACAGCCAGAGTCAAATATGTGCCTCAAAAGTTTTCCCCAAGCAGCCCCAGTGTAAGTTAGCCCCTCAGTGGTGGCACTCAGAATATAAAGTGGTACCCATGCTCGTCTGCACTTTTTGAAAATAAGCACCCCTATTCCTTGTTTTTCCCCTTTTTATTCCATATTACTGCTCATTTTTAGCATACCCTTTTCCTTGATTTGACAGATGAGGAGGAGGAGGAGGAGGAGGAGGAGTACCACTCAGTGAAAGTGCCATCACCGGGGTTAGCCCATTTCGGGCTTAGAGGCTAAGTCACGATCCCCGCTGGTTGTGTTAAGCACTCCCGTGCTAGCGGGGATCGCGCATGCATGTCTAGTGCCTTTGATCTCCTGACTGCTGACTTTCTAGTCCATCAGGAGATAGTTCGGTGGTTCCGGTGCCCCTTCCCACCTGATCGGGGATCAGTGACCTACACAAGGCCTAGGAGAGCCCTTTTCTTTTTGTAAATAATGAGTGCTACCAGAGGAGCCTCATTAGTATTAAAGAGCTCCTCATGCATATTAATGAGGGTGTCTGTCTGCTGCAAGGGACTGCATATTTTAATATCAGCAACAGATGCAAGGGTGAAAATAATTGTTTATTAAGTACAGCACTCAATGGACACTAAATATACTTGCATTTAAGTGGAAATAAATTTAAGTAAATATACTGACTGCAACAGATCTTAACTTTGGGACTCAGATAAGATAACTGCCTGTCTGTTGCCTGGGGGCACTTGATAACTGCAGCAGCGACAGGCTAAGGACTGAAACAAAATGTTTATTCTGGGTAGTGATCAGCAGGGCACACAAGTGGCTATGTAACTGTGGGGCAAGTAAATAAATAAACAAATTCATTTGGCGGCACCAGAACTTTAAAGTTGGGACTGTGTTAAATCTGCAAGGGGACTGTGTGTTCAGCAGCCATTTTAGTGCAGCAACAGCCAATTGGAAAGCCAGGATTTTGGCCAGGACTCGTGGGACTTTTACAGAGATTTATGGGACATTGCAGGTGCTTATGGGGAAGATGCAGGGACATAATTTCAGGCACCAAAACAGGGAGCCTATTGTGCATCGAGTCAGGCTGATGAATATTCATTTTCTGAACTGACAAACAGGTTCAGCCAGTTAGTGTGGGAGCAACAAGTAGTTTCAGCCAATCAGGAGTCTCAGAAGGACTCCATAAAAGACCGTGTTTTCCAGGCAGGGTGTGTTTTCAAGTGGGAGCTTCCACAGGGGTGGGGGCTCAGGCCCTTTGCTCCAGAATGGGCTTAGTGATCCAGTGCAAGCTTCTCCACAGGGGAAGGGACTTTCTTCTGCCAGAGAGACAAGTGGCTGCAGGCAACAGAAGTCGCTACCGTGGGGATGGCCAGAGATTGTCCTCCAGTGCTGGCCAGCACCTTTCCACGTTTTGGGGAAAGATGTAGGTGATCCTGAACCTTCAGCTGTGAGAGAGCTGCACGCACATTCTACCTCAGCAGTGAGAGTGCTGAAGAAAGCCTGAAACCTCAATGAAAAAGAAAGCCATGTCTGCAAGTAATCTGAGTGAGTAAATTGTGTCTGTCTAACAAGTACAAAGCTGAGAAAGTCTGCAAGGGACACAGAAGCCCAGCAAGTTTGTGATGTGACTGTCTGTCTGCACCCTAGTTTAACCAAAGCTCAGAAAGGGTGGGCATTTGCTCAGTGACCGGAGACTGGTCACATTTAAAAGTATATAAATGTGTCTAATTTGAGGAGTGCCACAGGACTGGATGGGGAGTTCCCTGGCCACGCGGAACTTCTCCAGACAGTGCCTGGTGGGCCAGTAACCATCTGTATGTCCAGCAAGAGCCACAGGGGACTGTGTTTGTGTATCTGTGAGCGTGAGAGTGCTACTAAGAACTGTTTTACTACCGAGTAACATGTTATGAGCCAAGAGGGCTACAGAAATCAGTTGCTTCCAAGTAATGTGTCCGAGTCTGAAAGGGTTTACAGTTGCAGTTTTGCCAACAAATAAAGTCTGCTAAAGGGTGATGAGCTGTGCTTCAGGCTCAATCAAGTTCAAGTTGTTTCAAATGGTAGTGAGCCGTGCCTGAAGCTTGGACTAGTGAAAGTGTCTGAAGTAAAAAGCCAAGTTTCACACTTGCCTGGTGTTGTGCAGGAGATGCATCTAAGCTTCTAGTTGTTCTGCAAGGACTGTGAGCATTCAGGTCGCCCCAGACATTAGGGAGAAAGGCAGATATCCTTGTGAAACATGTATCTGATGAGTAGAGAGACCAGGGTGGCCACACTGGCCCCTGGTTGAAGGATTGTGAGTGAAAAATATAAATGTGCTGAATGTAACATAACCATTGATAGTAGGCCT
This sequence comes from Neoceratodus forsteri, assembly GCA_016271365.2. Lineage (NCBI taxonomy): Eukaryota > Metazoa > Chordata > Ceratodontiformes > Ceratodontidae > Neoceratodus > Neoceratodus forsteri. Next base: position 27,480,065 of record JADMNL010000027.1, read on the forward strand.
GGGACACAGCCCGTTAGTGTCCCACCTTGGCACTGTCATATGCATTTCCCCTGAGTGGGTACAGCCTACACAGGGGTCTGAAACGTGCTGACCCGGGTCTCCCCCTGGTCATCCAGTAAAATAGTTTCAGTCCAGGAAGGAACACTGCCTTCAGAAGTTAAAATGTAGTCTTCATCTGCAAAGCCGTAAAATCCCTGCAGTCAGTTTTGGGCCCTGCTGTTCGTCTTTGTCTGCATTTTGTCTCCAGAGCCAGAGTTCCACCCACTGTAATCACCCTAAACCTTCTTCTACAACCTAACTGTGACTAACCGATGATGATGTTTGAACTGTGAGACAGGGCCCTTGCCCTGCTTCAAATCTTGAGAGGACATGTACATAGTTTGTGTTTAAATAGACTGGGCCATCCGACCATGGATATAATTGCTTTAAGTATTACAAGTGTGTTGCATATGCTGATCTGCTTGCTTTCTTTAAGGCCCCAGCTAGCCGGCCAGTGTGCAGCTGCTCTGAACAACAGGCCTGCACCTTTAAGAACTGTTAAGTACTGAGTGCCCAGGTTAATGTGGAAGATTGCAGGGTCTTACAGTTTGGGGAACTGGTACTAGTGTGGGCAGTAATTGTAAATGTGTGAACTGATTTATGCAGCTAGCTAGATCGGGAGCTGACTACAGTCAGAGGTTGGTGGGTGGCCATAGTGTTTATTGCTAAAAGGAAAATTGCCAAGTGATTATGTGATTTATGCTAGCTAAACCCAATCTGAATAATGTAACTAGCTTAACCTCTATTCCATTTTACCCCACCCTAGCCCTTCCCCATGTAAATAAACTTGTTTGTTGTTGCATAAACCTGTTCCGTGAGCATATTATTAGTAGTAAGTCAATAATTCAAAATGTGTTAAAATGTGGGGTGGCTTCATGGTAATATGGGTTGGTACAGCATCCCAGATGGGTTGTACCAGGTTTAATTCTAGCCCACTTAAAGCTAAACTCTGGGTGGAGGTACTGCGCAATATGTTATCTTGGGAACCTGTCAGTTTAAAGCTATTCTAGGAACCCAGGCCCCTCAACCTTATTCGGGCCTACACGACAGGAGTAGTGTAGCCCTTCAGATAGATGGTGCCAGGGTTACATGGGCACTTTCCCTGTTACACAGTTATCATTAAGTGGGCACCTCAGGGCACTTTGCAGGGAGAGAAAAGCTGTGAAGTGCAGATTTTTTTTGGGGGGGTCTTGTACTTCATGACTTTTTTTTCTCATTTTGCGAAGTGAGATAAGCTCCTCAAAGTGCGTAACTTTGCAGCAAAACCTGCGTGAAGTGTAGTGTTTAAACTTTGCTCACCACTATAGCCATCCACTTTCTTTTATGAAGTTGATGTTTTGTTAGACAGTCTGTTACACAGAATGAACAAAGACATCAGTAAATAACAAAAGTTTAAATGCCGAGATGATAAGCTGCATGCAGTCTTTGTAAAAAGGTTCTACACTTCTAAAGAGGCTACTTCATTGCTACGGCAAATAAGTCCGATGCCATTGAAGTTGTAGTTGTCTTCTCCAGCTTCTTTCAATAGATGATTTCAATTGTTCAAATACAAGGGAGCAAAAATAGGATTACTCGTTGATAATGATTTTGCTCCTTTTTCGTTTTTCCTTTTTCTGTAATTGTTTTGTCATCTACTGAAGAACAAAAAAAAAAAAAAAAGAATGCAAGGGAATCCTTGAATCGTAATGTCAGAAGATCCTCCCTGGCAAGGCAGGCAGCGTATTTCATTGGGAAACTGCAAATCCATTTTGCAGCGTTTTGGAAAAAAAAATCTTTCTTCCAATAAATAGATTTCTTTTTTTTTTTTTTTGGGTAAAATTGATGGTTTTTGATCATCTGTTAAGTTATGTTCCTCTGCTAAATAGCAACAAAAGCTATTTTTTTGTAGAAACATAGAATCTGTCCAGAGAAAAAGGCCAGTTGACCCATCGTTTCTGCCCAACCCTACGTGTCTAATTGAATGAAACAGCCCTAATGACTTTGCAAGACCCCTTCCCCCCTCCCTTTCTGATATGGTCTTTACTAAGCCCTTGTATCTGTCCCACCCATGTTTGAATCCCCCCACTGATTTTGCACAGATCACCTCTTTCGACAGCTTGCTCCACCCCTCCTCAACCCTTTCTATGAAAAAATGCTTCCTGATATTCCTCCTAAATTCCCCCCCCCAACGGCTTTAAGGACTTGTCCCTGGTGTTTGTTTCCACTCAGTTAGGATTATTCCCCGCTCTGCACTTTTTTTTTTTATACCCCGTGGAGGTATTTGTATGTTTCCGTCATGTCTCCTCCCTTCCTTTTTGTCTCGAATGTGTGCATGTTTAGATCCACTAACCTGTCTTCCTCTGTACTTACCTGCTGCCCCGAATCATCCTGGTTGCCCTCCTCTGCCGTGCCTTCACTCTGTCCCTGCCGTTTTTTAAATGTGAAGTCAAAGACTGCGCACTGCTAATTGCAAAATTACACACAGATGAACAGTAGCATAACAAGTGTAAACTATGTAATTCGTTATTAAATGTTTCTCCTGAAATAAATTTGGTTTTTCATGGAAATACATTGGTCTCTTAGTAGTTGGGATTTTCGGACATGACAATGCTAGAATTTTAATGAAGTCTTTTACTAGCACTTTGAAAAGTAAAACTCTCGTTTTATTGCAAAAGCCATTGTTATAAAACTCGACAGAAGGTCGATCCTCGAAGGCCTGCCTTCCAAGACATATGTGGAGCCTGGCCGTATAATCCTTTAAAACTTGTCTCCTCTTTAATCCTAGTTTGTCTGTTTCAGAAGTTTAGCTTGGTGTCCCCAAAATTGTAGTTTCGGCACAGAATTTGACTTCCAAATTTGGAAGCCAGAATGCCTCAGTAGAGAGCGCTGTGGAGTTGATGAACATCATGGGGCCCGCTTTTCAAAGGGCGATGCAGGGTTTGCGTCGAGCTCTGCCTGAAACCCTTGTTTTGGCACAGCTGCAGCAAACACCTTTGCTGCAGCTGCGCTCGACTGTGGTAGATCAGAATCAGCTGCAACACTTTACCTAATTTACAGCAGCTTGTGCCAAATATTTTAAAGCACAAGCTTTCACGAAGGATGATTCCTGGATTGCTCAGTTAACCAGAAAACTGGGGGGCTTGTGGCATTCGGGCCATTTGAAAATCCAGCTCCATGTCTCCTCTGTAGAAACATAAATACTGTCTGTAGTTTGTTTGTAGTCACTGTTGACGGAGGAGTGCTCTCTCTGCAAGGTAAACCTGCGACACAGACTGAGCTGCTGATAGTGAACTTAGACTAAGGCCACCAGTGATAGGGTAGAGTGGCAGTCGGTAGGACTAAAGCAGACTAGATGAGCCTGTGTTTCTTTCTGCCCATAACTGTCTTATGTTTCTGTGTCCTACAGGTATTGCGGTGTGCATTGGAATGGCAAGTACTTTTGCATATGCCAACTCAACTGTGAAGCACCAAGTTTCTCTAAGGGTTTGTATTACACATATGTTGTTTTTATTATTATAATTATTATTCATGGTTCCTCATTTTTCCACCTGGTGCCTCACCCTCTCTTTACTGCCATGCTGCCAGCGCCATACAAGCTTCATGTTTGTGAGGGATGGGGCTCACTGGCCCCCCAGGGAAGGGAGTCGAGTCTTGATCATGAGCCAGCAAATAGGGGGTATGATTTAGTAATGCATACTAGACATACCCACCCACTTGGAGAATGAATGCACCTGTTTGATGAGCAGAAGTAGTTACTGCATTCATATGTGGAACTCGACTGGGCATATGTACATGGTAGCACTCCCATTAGTTGCAGAGGTGGGAGCGTACCCCCCCCCCCCAGTTGTTTAACCAGGTGAGACACACTAAGCTGAAAGCTTGTTTACAGGTGCAACATGGGAGCACAGGGAAGTTAAGTGACTTGCTCAGGGTCACACAGCATGCAAGTGGGGGCTGTGGGATTCAAACCCATGTCTCCAGATTTGCAGCTCAGAGCCTTAAAGCACTGCACTATTCCGCCTCACTATTATTGTATACTGTTGTTTCAGACAAGCACTGAATGTGATTTTATTTTTGCTGGCACACTGGGCAAAAGGATTTGTCCAACTCGGCGGTTATATATTGCATTTATTTATTTATAAATATTTCTTTATTTGAAAATTGATAACCAGGAGAGGCACACTGAGCCAAGGCTTATTTCCAGGTGCAGCCCAGGGGAGAGGGAACAGGAAATACAACATGAAAAGCATAAACTTTAATGACTGGTACAAAATAAAGTAAAAACAGAGTACAATTTAACATATTAAAACAAATAAATAGGCTCAGACAGACAATGCTTTTTTACAACAATTTCATGCTTATTGTATCCAGGGTTTAGTTATTGTTTTGGGGGCAGAGTCAAAAGCTGTCATGAGTCCAGTTTCAGAAGTCATTTCGGTAATCTGATATTAAAAATGGTTCCCTCTTCCTAATTTTGGGTTATCTATGAGAAATCAGTATTTGAAAGTCAGCATGAACTTACGGGCTGAGCTAGCACTGCCTGACTACCGTGGAATACAGGACCCCAAGCCCTGGTGGTGGCAGGCTGTGGTAGTCAGGGATGCCTTGGCAGGGTCGGAGGACTTGGGAGGAGTGGAGGAACAGTGGGCGAAGCTTAAAGGGGCCATATTTTTATTTTTTTGTAAAACTTATTCATAGGTTTTCATGACATACAGTATACACCATATTACATAAAAGAGAACAGAGATGCATTCCCCGGTATTGCATATATAATTGATTACAATGCACAACAATGAAAAAAGGCAAATATGTATGCATATAACAGAAAATGGTTTTTTCCCCACTGATAATTGCAGCCTCCCACAAAACTATATTTCCTGTGAGGGGTCTGGATTACTAGTGGACTTTCTGTTTCGCTTTTCATTTTGTCGTTTTTCCATTTAAGCCCATCTGTATCCCCGCCCGTCCGGGCGCTGACGTAGGTGCGTGGACGCACATGCCAGGCACCGTGAGTGCCTCGCCTCTACTAGCTGCCCCTTCTCCATTCACGCCACCGACTCCACCCAGTGATAGCGGGACTACGGAGAGACAGCATCAAACCCAAGAGAGAGCTGCTGAAGGCAGCTCAGTCCCTACCCTACCCTCCTTCCCTCCCGGCCAGCTCCCTGATGACCCGAGATCATTCCTGAACCCGGTCGCCGGCATGACCCGAGGTAAGGCTAGGTGCCTCAACCCTCTGTGCCACCGGGCCAGAATATGTTTTGCCTCTATGTAAGTGAGTGTTCTCTCCTACTATAATACTGGGCTGGACTTTACTCCTACTTGCCATCATGGCATTTTCTGTTAAAGGGGCCATACTGAAGGCAGCAAACCTATGCATCAGGCAGGTATGCAAAAGGAAAAGGAGACCACTGTGGTTCTCAAAAGAGTTGTGGGGAAGGTAAGGACAAAAAAGCTAGTGTTCAGGAGGTGTAAGGAGACACAGAGGGAGGAGGATAGAGAGGTGTAGCAAGAGAAGCAGAGGAAGGCAGGGAAAGCAGTCAGGAGTGCAAAGACAGAAATGGAAGAGAAGATACCACTGGCAGTAAAAAAGGGGGGGCAAGACATTTTTCAGGTAGGTTAGCAAAAGGAGAAAGACCAGGGGAGGGATTGTAAGGCTAAGAAGGAAAGGGGAAGGGATTGTGTGGAAGGGGACAAAGAAAAATCGGACATCCTGAACAAATATATTTGTTCAGTTTTCATAAATGAAAGGGAGGGTGAGGGAACACAGATCTGTGTTGGAAGCATCAAAGGAGGGAGGCGTGGACACTAATCTGTTTACAGAGGAGAGAATCCTGAAAGAACTTGAAGATCTTAAGGTGGACATGGCAGTGGGGCCAGATGGGATACATCCAGGGTTTTTGAGGTGGCTCAGAGAGGTGCTCACTGCACCTCCGACAGTCCTTTTCAACCACTCACTGGAAACTGGAGTGGTCCTAGAGGAGGGCAGATGTTGTACCACTTCACAAAAGTGGGAGCAGGGAGGAGGCTAGCAATTACAGGCCAGTCAGTCTGACTTCAGTGGTGGGGAAATTAATGGACTCACTACTGAAAGAAAGGATTGTGGAATATCTTGAATCCAGTGGTTTACAAGATCCAAGGCAGCATGGATTCATTAGAGGAGGTCATGTCAAACTAATCCTTATAGATTTCTGTGACTGGGTAACCAGGAAAGTAGATCAGGGTGGAGCGGTGGATGTGGCCTACCTAGATTTCAGTAAGGTCTTCGACACTGTTCCACACAGGAGACTCATAAACAAGCTGGGCAGCTTAGGAGTGCAACTAAAAGTGGTAAACTGGGTAAGAAATTGATTGGAGGACAGGCGACAGAGGGCAGTGGTAAATGGAGTTCACTCTGAGGAAGGGAGGGTAACTAGCGGGGTGCTGCAAGTATCAGTACTGGGACTATTCCTCTTTAATATCTTTATAAGCAACGTTGCAGATCAATTAAATCAATTATTTATATAGTGCCTTTCAAAATCAAGGCACTGTACACAGTATAAACCACAGTATTAAAACAGACAATACAGATTATTTAAAATAAGTCTGGGAAAGCCAATGAAAATAAATTAGTTTTTAACATAGATTTAAAACTACTGATGGTCTAGCATTCTCATAACCGATGAAGTAGAGAATTCCGCTGGGTTGATGCTGCAAATGAAAAAGCACGAGCTCCAGATGTTTTCAGATGAACCCTGGGAATCTCTTGCAATCCCTTGTTGGCGGATCGGAGAGGACAATTGAGGGAGTAGGGAGTCAGGAAATCTTTTAGGTAGTCGGGTCCCTATAGAGGGGCTAGAAGGGGAGGTATGCCTTTTTGCAGATGACACAACGGTCTGCAATAGAATGGGCACTTCAGGGCGTGGTGTAGAAAACTGAATAAAGATCTAGGTAAGCTTGAGGAGTTGTCTAGAAAGTGGCAACTAAGTCTCGATGCAAAAAATGTAAATTATGCATTTGGGGCATAGAAACCCTCGGTCAGAGTACAGAATGAGGGGAGTGGTACTGGTGACCACCAAACAGCAAAGATACCTGGATGTTATCATATCTGATGACCTAAAGGTGGCCAAACAGTGTGACAGGGCAGTGGGGAGAGTCAGTGGGATATTAGGGTGCATGGGGGGGTATCACTAGCTGAAAGAGGGAGGTGGTGATGCCTCTGTATCAGTCTCTGGTGAGACCCCACTTAGAGTACTATGTCCAGTTCTGGAGTCCTCATCTCAGAATGGACATAGAGTTGAGGAACTCCAGAGGAGGGCAACTAAAATGGTGCAGGATCTACATCAAAAGCCCTATCAGGAGAGACTGAAGGGCCTTAATATGTACAGACTGGAGGAAAGGCGAGAGAGGGGGTTATGATAAAGACTTTTAAATACCACAAGGATATAAATGAGGTTCAAGAGGGAAGCCTTTTTCAGAGAAAAGGATGCATAAGAACAAGGGAATATGTGATGCAGCTGGAGGGGGGGGTTGAATCAGGAGAAATGTAAGAAAACATTTCTTCAAAGAAAGGGTGGTGGATGCCTGGAGCAGCCTCTCTGAGGAGGTGGTGGGAGCAAAAACTGCAATGGGGTTTAAGAAGGCATGGGATAGGTATAAGGGAACCTTAGAAGCAAGAAAGGGAGGGGGGGGTTAAGCCGAAGATCAAGTAGGGTCTGTGGTGCAACAGTAGGTAGGGAACATGGGCAGACTAGGTGGGCCAAACGGTTCTTATCTACCATCAAATTCTTTGTTTCTGTGTGCAGTGGGTAGGTGGCTGATGATTAATATGCATGAGTCCATTGGGAGCAGTGCAGTGCTCCCTGTGCCACCTGCTGGTGTAGTAGTATCTGTGTGTCGGGGCTGGTGGCTGCCCTACATACCGTGGTCAGCCTCCCTACTGTAGCGGCAACTGTGCAGATTCCAGTATCGTTCTGGGGCACCTGCTGCCTCCTGACACAGTTGTGCAAGGATAGTGGCCTGTACCTTCCTGATATACAGGGCGAGTTCTGTGGAGGTTCAGGGCTGGTGGACATCTAAGTCAGAATTACTTCCAGCTAAACTTCCACCTACTTGTCCACCAGTCAGCCCGTCCTAAATGACCCCAGTGGTCACCTCTGCAGTGGCACTCCCACAGCACCACCCTGCATCATGACCCACATCCTGTCCACAGTACAGTTGTGGTGCAGGACGCCGATACAGACATGTATTGGTGGGAGCCTACTGACCAGTGGTGTGCCAAGACTGCTGTTGTGCCATCAATGGTATATACCCTGAATCGGGCCCATTGTGTCTTATCAGTGCTTTTGAAAGCCATGTACTACATACCGTTAGTGTAATGACTGTACACAGGCTAGTCTGGGAATTATTACATGACAGCAACAAAATACCTCACGAGGGTAAATAAGGTACAGGAGAGAAGTATTTTTAAAAAAAAAAGGCGCTCAGGAACAAAGGGACGTGACAAGAAGCTGGAGGGGGGTAGATTCAGGAGGGATGTGAGGAAAGACTTCTTCACAGAAAGAGTGGTGGATTCCTGGAAAAGTCTCCCAGCGAAGGTGGTGGGGGGGGGCCAAAACAGTGGTGAGGGTTCAAGAATGCGTAGGACAGGCATAAGAGAATCTTAGGGAAATGGATGGAGGGTGGATGAAGTGGGCCTGAGATCGAGTAGGGTCTGCAGTGATACTATAGACAGGAAAAAATGGGCAGACTAGGTGGGCTAAGCGGTCCTTATCTGCTGGCAAATTCGGTGTTTCTGTGTTATCGCAGTCAGTTCAAAGAGTTTGAACATGGACCTGCAGAAAGGCCAGATGGTGCCTGCTAAACCCCTTTCATCGTAAGAGCCTTGTGTTCAGAGTGGCCGCTTAGCGAGGCCCTGGCACAGAACAGCCCAAGGGCCAGAGTTACAGAACCTTTGCACGTGTAATGTGGTTGCTTTAGCAAATTCTGAAACATCTTTTCTGGCAGGAAACTGATGGTCCAGTGTCACTGGGGACAGTACCATGACATTTGTAATTTCTGGTGATGTCCCCTTACAATTTGTAACAGCCATTTTTCTTTCACAGAAGTGTTTTAAAGGAAAACAATGCAAACACAGCCCACCCCCTAAAGCTAACCTGTTGATTAGGGTTTTAAGATATAAAACAATATTTTTCAGTACCTGTGACAAACTGCCCTTTGGGCTGTACCAGGTTACAGAGTGGTTTGATCGGTTTCACTTGTCTTGCTGCCACAACCGGGTTATCCAGGAATATACCTCTGTCCTGTTCAGGGACTTGGAAGGTCAGACACCGTAGTATTTGGTAGAGTGCACTGCGGATGGAGGACTTTAAATGGAGATTATTTACTTTGCCCAATAGAAATATTAAAATGACCTTTGCAATAATGAGGCCCAGCCACTGTTTCTATAAAAATAGATTCTTTATTACTCCGTACTACAGATATTCTAAACAAGTTCAAGTTTATTGCAGGAAAACTCCATTGAGCAAGCTCATTCACAAGGAGGTCCTAAATCATGTACACAGACAGGAGACTTAGCATAAAAGAGGCAACATATAAACAGCAAAAGTGAAACAATATACACATAAGATTAAAATGCATCAATTCATGTAAGTACATCATACCAAAAGGAAGTATAGTAAGGTTCTTATACTACCTGGCGCTCAATTACGACAGTCCATGGTGGGAATTATTAGCATAAGATAGAGGTTGGTAGAAAATGTGGGGACTGTACCAAGACTGGAGAGAGTAGTTAAGTAAGAGGAAGGGGTTAAAAATAACAGGAGGATGTAGTAGAATAAGATGGAAGGGTAGCTAGTGAGTGGTAAGAGTGGGGCGAGGGCTAATGAGAGTAGGAGGAAAAGGATATAGATACAGAAGGTAAGGACAGGAGAAAGTTTTGAGAATAACTGAATGGTTTCATGTCCTGTCGAGCGCTGATTCAAGGTGGATGTTCATAAGGAAATAAGTGCAGGGAAGAGGCTTAAAAGCATCTACAATCTACAAACGGGATATGTACAGCAAACCAAAATATTTACACATTTGATAAAATAAGCTCACAATCTGCTGTCCTCCAGTCACTCTGTATCTAGGGACGAGTTAAATAACTTCGCCAAATGTGTTGCCAGCTCATCCCTCAACTCCCTAAGAACCCTTGGATGCAACCCATCTGGCCCCATTGCTTTGTCTACCTTTAATTTTCCAAGTTCTTCCTTAACCCTTTCCTCACTTCATAGAATCATAGAAGCTTGATGGCAGAAAAGGACCATACCGGCCCATCTAGTCTGCCCTTTTCCCCCCTACACCTCCCCCTCCCTGCCAGCCCCCGCCCTCCCCCCGATACTCAGCCCCATATGCTTGTCCCATGCCATCTTGAAGTCTTCCACCAATTTAGTCCCCACCACTCCGTCTGGTAGTCTGCTCCAGGGCTCCACCACGCTCTCTGTGAAGAAACTCCCTCTCACACTGCCCCTGTATCTTTTTCCTTGCAGTCTGAGGCTGTGCCATCTAGTTTTGACCCCCTCCTTCCTCTTAAGTAAACTGTCTTCTCCCACTTTATTGAGTCCCTTTACATATTTAAAAGTTTCAATCATGTCTTCCTTTTCCCTCCTTGTCTCCAGTGTGTACAGATCCAGCTCCTTACTCCTCTACTCATATGACTTTCCCTGCATACTCTGCACCATCTTGGTTGCCCTTCTCTGAACCCTCTCCACGCATCTATATATTTGTGGAGATGTGGCCTCCAGAACTGAACCCCATACTCCAGGTGAGGCCTTACCATAACTTTGTAAAGGGGCATTATTACCTCCCTCTTTCTGCTAGTAATGCTCCTGCCAATGCATGCCAACATTCCATTGGCCTTTCCCACTGCCCTGCTACATTGGATTCCTACCTTAATGTTCGAGGAGGCTATGATTCCCAGATCTCTCTCCTGTTCTGTTACTTTAATTTCCTCCCCACCTAGGGTGTACCCTGCTCTTCTGTTCCTACTCCCCAAGTGCATCACAGCGCACTTCTTGGCATTAAATTTCAGCTGCCACGTCCCAGACCATTTTTCAAGCATCTTTAAGTCCTCCCCCCATGGGATGTCCACCCTACTGCATATTTTTGTATCATCAGCAAATAGGCTCCCCCTTCCCCTCAAGTCCTCAGCAATGTCACTGATGTAGATATTGAAGAGAAGTGGACCCAAAACTTACCCCTGTGGCACTCCACTCTTCATCCTCCCTGTCCCAGAGTGCACCCCGTTCAGCAGCATCTCTGAGTTCTTTCTGACAGCTAGGATGGAGTCAGTTCTTTACTCAGTCCCAGCTAACATTTACCTGGGTCCCAACAAGGCTCATCCCAAGCTTCTTCTGACAGGGAATAGCACTGCTATGCAGTAGTCAGAAAATCACTTGCTTCTCTCTAGCTGTGGTGAGTGGTTCTCATGATTCCTAGGAATACTGATCATGGAATCATTTAACACTGGGCATCACTACTAGAAAGTTGATTTTGAAGACGAAAGTGTTTGTTATTGAGATGTAACAACTGAGGAAAGTGAATGGAAAGGATAAGCAGTAGTTAAATTGGAAATGTTAGGTGGAGGAACTCTTACATCTAGATTTCTAGGTGGTACAACTGTCATTTCTATGTGGTGGAACTGTCCTTTCTAGGTGGAAGAACTATCCTATAGTGATAGTAATAGTGTAGTGAAGAGAGGATAGAACCGGACATAGATCTTCAAAAAGTGCACACAGTTGGGTTTTTTCTTGACTATGAGCAAGGGCAACTGTGTTTTTTGTACTGCCCTCCTTGTTGTCACCTCCCCCAGCACAGATGTCATAGATGTGGCAGAGAAAAACTTGGCCACATTAATGCCCCCACCACTCCTTTACTACTACAACCATCCCAGCAGCAGCAAACACCTACCTCGAGGGATTAGCAGTTTAATCTGAAAAATAATGAAAAACAAAACGGTTTACTGAGATACTAGTAGATAGTACCCCCCGTGTGTGTGTTTTTTTTTTTTTTTGTAGGGGTGGGGGGTTGTTACCAAGAAAGGGATTAATCCCTTTTGGCACAGTGTACATGGTCAGATACAGAAAGTTCTGAAAGCTGCCTTGCCTAATTTACTTTTGGAACTTGTGCTTAGGACTGAGCCTAAGTAAACTGGAAAGTCAAATGTGTATAGGTTGTGGAACGTTGCACTGGTCAATGCAAGGAAAACTATTGAACAACATTGGGTTAGTTAATGGGCTTTGATTTCCCCCCCCCCACCCCCCGCATTCATCTCCTCCCTTCTTCTTTAACTCTGGTCCCTTTCCACCCCCCTTCCACTGTGAATACAGAGCAAAATAACCATTTAAAACCTTAGGTTTCTCAAAGTCCCCCTCAACCTCAGTTCCCCCCCCCTGCCCCTCAAACTCACCATCCCTGTCTTGTTCTCTCTTTCCCCATATCTAAAAAAAAGTTTTATCTCCTCATTTGACATGTTTAGAAGTTCTCTCTTCTGTTTCTGCTTTTGCTCTCCTAGTCAATTGTCTATCACACTCTGAGTTTTCTAACAGCTACTGTACCCTTCTCTCTCTTATTGCCCTTACAACCTCCCTATTAAACCAAAGAGGCCACCTTCTTTTCTTGTTTTTTCCTACCCTCCTTATGCATAGTTCGGTTGCTTTTAATAACACCTCCTTAATACATTTCCACAATTCCTCTATCCGGTCACCGCATTTCATTTCCCCCCTGAAAATCTCCCTCATTCTATTAAAGTTCTCCCTCCTGAAGTCCAGAACCTTCATACTGGTCTTATTTGTCTTCCCTATTTGTATCTTGAAACTTGCTGTGTTGTGATCACTTGTACCCAGACAGTCTCCCACAATAACCTCTTCAACACTATCCCCGTTTATGAGTACAAATTCAGACAATACAAATATAAGTGTAATGGGAATCTATGAAATCGAAATGACTTGTATATCAATGTTATGTTTAAGGTTTTCTGAAAGTGACAAACTCACTTTGAAATAAAGGGAAACATCCACATAGTTATGTCCCACCCTTTTGGTCTCGGAATAGCACCGAGAATGTCTAACTCGTAAACTAGCGCTATTAATCGCTCCACCCATAGTGCAGCGCTATACATGCTCCCATGACTGCTCCCCAGCTCTCTTGTCAGCCATGGGAGATTGTTGGATGTGCTGCTAGAGGCATGTTACTCAAAATGCTGAAGGGTGGGACGGCATGATCAACCAGTTAAAATATGATTACAACAGTAGCACAATAAGTAAAAATTAGATACGCTATGTAAAACTACTTATTGAGAGTGTCATACATGGAGGTGTGGAACATAGCTATGTGGACATTTCCCCTATACATTATTGCTTTTATCACCAAAGTAATTAAAAGTTTTAAAGACCCAGCAGATGTTTAAAACCTTATATTTGCTATACAGTGTGAGCACTTGAAGTAAGCACCATTTGAAATAGAGCTTGGTGGGTTTCTTATGAAGTGGGAACTCTTGTCTCGTTCATTTAATCTGAGGTAGAATGTATGTCATTAGGACAAAATATTTTGGGTTTTGAAAGCATATTGTAGCCTTTCAAATCCTAGTGGGACCAATGTACTAAATACTTCTGATAAGTATACTAGCTAAGTATGTTGGCTTCATTACGAAGAAGAGCATTAGAGAAAAGACCAACACTACCTCCCTGCTTCCCTGTCCTCTTAAAGGAATTTGCAAACCAAGACTCCCCCTCACGTTCAGCATTATTTATTTATTATTGTGGTGCAATCTGGGGGATGGGTACATGATGGGCACATCATACAGGTAAAAACAACTAACTAGGGTGATACTGGGTGGCTAGAGTAGGGTACACAACTCAGAAGCTCATAAAAAGAGTACTTGGCGGGCAAAGAGGAACTAGGAGCAGGAATGGTAGGAGTAAAGTGAGCTGTTAGAGAGAGATACCTGGACATAAGTAGAGGGGGGGGGAGAGAGAGAGAGAGAGAGGTTAGTGTAGAGTGAGCAGTAATGGGTGAGGGAAGGGGAGTTAGTGGCAAAATAGCAGAAAGCATGGAAAGAGGGTTCTTTTTTTTTTTTTTTTTATTTATTGTAGTTTAGGATTACAAATACCTTTGAGCCAGGGCTCTTTTATAAAGGTTCCATGTCAAGAGAGTACAAACATATTAGGCTAAGCTACATTGGCCTCAACATAGGCAAAAAAACCCCAACATTAATAAAGAGTTTAGAAACAACATCCATTGGTTCAAGTGATACATCGCAGTAATAAAGTAGTGAATCACGTAGGTTGGGATAGATTCGGAGATCTATAAGGAGTCGGGGGGGGGGGGGAGTTGGAGGAAGGGGTGAGACAGCAGCCGAAAAGAAACTAGAATAGGTTCACAGCATTGTCATACAACAAAGGAGAGGGGTGGTGGGCCACAAAGGGAAGAATGGAAGTTAGGAGAGGCAGTCACAGGAACCAGAGGCAGTGAGATGAAGAAGTAGTCTTGATTTGAAAGTGCCCAGTGAAGAAGTGGAGGTGATATGAGTGCTGAGGGCATTCATCCAGGTTCAGTCTAACAAGGGTGAAATTCAGGTCAGCCCTGTTGGCCACATTTGCATAGTCAAACATTGGGAGAATCATCTGAAGGAGGATTTCATGGCAGACAGGGGGGCATAGGCAAGACATGTTACAATAAAGGAGGGCATGTTTGGGGCACAGCTTTTTGTGGATGACATTAATGTTGATAGAGCAGTCTAAGCACTGATCCAGCTACACACCAAGGCACTTGAAATGAGAAACCTCATCATTTGGGGTACCATCTGGGATTTTGAAAACTAGATGGCAGCTGAGCCTTGCAAGCTTTAAACTAGTACTAAAAGACATGGAGACTGTCTTTTTTGTGTTAATCACTAGCTGGTGTGACCAGAACCAGCACTGGACATTGTTTTTTTTTGTTTTTTTTTTCCAATTCTCTTTATCCTCCAGTGGCAGGTCCTCCCTCATCGTCCACCAACCTACTGGACTCGGGGTCTTCCGCGAACCCAGGGCGCCAGCGTGGTGTGAGGTGTGGCGTCATCACCTCAACCCTCAACGCTACCAGGCCCCGTTGGACATTGTTAAAGTCTCACTCTAGCAAGAGTTCCAGATCACTGATCAAGGCACCAGCAACAAAAGGTGTGGTGTGGTAGCATGGCAGCAGATGGCCTGAGGAGTGGTTCTGGTAATGTACAGTCAGGTGTCTTCCACTCAGAAGCTTGTATTTTGTCTGAAGTGGGGAAGAGGCCACAGTTGCTGGCATCCTGGGGGATTGCAAGTGAGGACAACCCAGATATCAGAAATTAAGGAGATTGCAAGCCCAGCCCTGGCTCATTCACTAGGTTTTAAGCCAGCAGTAAGACACGACGAGGTGTGGGTTATGGCCTAATAAGAGCACGCCCCAGGTGCGTTATGAGGCACAAGGCGCTTGCGCCGAGTGCTTTTAGCATCTGGGAAGTGCTCTTATCAGGCCATAACCCACATCTTGGAGTGTCTCATTGTGCTTATAAAATGCCCCCCCCCCCAGTAAATGAGTTAATTACTAAAAAAAACACATAAAAGTATATATAAAAATAATAAAAAATTATGATTATATCAATGATAGAAAAAGTAGTCTCTGTCATTGTGCTGTAATGGAGCTCTTTACAAGCAGATAAACCACAAACCCCTCTTCCTAGACAAACTGTAAACTTATATTTTTTGTCAAGGTATTTTGTTTCACTCACTGGCCATCTCGTACTGTCAGATTCATTTTCTCTACCACTCACAAGTCTGCCCAGTACAAAGTAAGAGCTTCTGCCATTTCCGCATTCCATGCTGCCCCCACGGCGCCGGCCCGTGGCCCGTCATCTCCTCTAAATACGACTGCAACAACGCAGAACCTAGTATCTAAATTTGATGTTCCTTTTAAGCTTCATCTGTTTTAGTCGCTTTGTTTATTTTATACTGACGGTGCTTGACTGGGAGCGAGCGTGTCCCTCAATGGCCTCATAGCCACCATCTTTTTTTTTTTGTTTGCGTTGCCAAGCTCAGCATGGAAGAAGAAAAGAAAAGCGAGCTGCGCCATGGGGGGTAGCGTGGAATGCGGACACGGCAGAAGCTCTTACTTTATATCGGGCAGACTTGTGAGAGGGAGAGAATTAATCTGATGGTATGTCCAACATTTTTTTTTTTTCATGTATTGTTTTTTGCTCACAAAAAAAAAAAGAAACCACTTTTCTGTGAGGAACTGGTAGCGTTTGAAGCGCCGTGCTGTCCCTGCCGCTTTGCGATAGTGCGAATGTTCAGCAAAGTGGTTTTGGCAGTGCGGGCTCATTGATTTCTAGGTGTGCCAGGGCTATTCGGTGGCGTGTACTGCAGGTTGCTAGGATAACTGTCTGTTAGAACACGGCTCTAGCAACCTGTGGACCAATCATAGTACTGGACATTTTTTGCCCATTTTATAATCACATTTTTATACATTTCTTTTTTGAATTTAGTAAGGTACTATTAGTGTGTGGTCAGTATCAGAGACAAACTGAAGCCAGTGCACCAACCCCCATTCTGCTTAAAGAGGCCTGCAAATCTTTTTACTCTGTTTTCTTGATCACTTTCTTCATTCCATGTATTAAAATGGGTTTTTTGTTTTCATATATAGGCTGAGTTGTGACAAGCCTGACCACTAATGACAAGGTGACTTTGAAGATATTTCCATTTAGCTTAAAAAGAAAAGGTTGGATTTTTTTTTTTAATTGGAAGAGCCCCTGTTCCCATTAATCTGAGAAGGGTTGGTTTTCATGTGCTGTAACTCCACAACTGTACATCCAGCCTGAAAATTGTAAAACTGACCACCACTGACTCCCCAGTGAACATGTATGGATTTCTCTAATACAGGTGATACATAGCAGCTACATACTGGCGACACTTAAAGCACATGCACCAAAAGGCCTTTTCCTGTAACTCGGGGCTTGTGATTTGCAAGCAGCTCATTCTTTCATTGTTCTGACAATGAGGAGGAGGAACAGTGACGTCCTGGGAATAGTTTGTTGATCTGTAGCATGATTTCCACTTGGAAATATGGAGAGCATTCCAAATTGGTTCTGTGGCACAATTTTCAAAGCAGTAATCGTAGCCAGAACAGTGAATGAAATGTTGAACCAGGTGTTCTGTCGGCCTCTTGGATGTGTTGCTACTGTGAACCAGTAGTATGTTTAACCTGGCCATTTGCTCTTGGTTTGTCGCACTGGAGCAAAATCTCCTAAGCAGAAATGTCAGCTTCAGAAAATGGTAAAATCTCTCACATGGTGTTCAGCTTGTGCCCCCCCCCCCCCCCATGTCCTTACCAGATGTGCACAGCCCTAATATTTCAGCTCATTCTAAAAACATCCATCAACTGACTCTTGAAATCGCTAAATGACATTTGGGACGTTCACTTATTATAACAACACAATGTGTTCCACACCCACAATTGAAAAATTCATTTTTTTCCTTGGCAAAATTTGATAAATGGATTTTCACCTCCCTCCACTGCCCTGAACCTTTCTTTTTCATGCACTGCCCACATACGGAGAGGCACTCCATGTCAGAAGTTAATAATGATAGTGCCGCTGTCCTTAATTTAAACATTAATGCTTGCATTAGGCATAAATCATTTCTTGCCAATGAAAACCTTCTAACCGTTATGGATTAGCAGTTTTAAATGTCAGATGACCTCACAAGAATGCCCTTGGAGGATTTTTTGTTTTTTTGTTAAAAAATTAATTAGACAAATTAGATGCTGATATATAACTTTATGAAATTTCCCTAATGCATTTCTACTTGCCGAGGCTGGTGAATATGTGAAAGGCCAGCTTTAATTTCACTTCCCCCCGACCTTGCTCCATCTCGCTAACTTGTTGTTGAGCTTCTGATAAACCCGACTCGACATATGCATCCCATGGCCATGCAAAATGTTAGTGGGAGAGCGACAGAATGTTTTGTGCACCATTGAATTTTTTTATTGTATTTTTTTTTTTGCACAGCCCAATAATTGTTTTCTTATTAAACACCCGTACTATTTCATAGAACCATAAGAACAAACTTATAAGGTTGTCACATTTAACTTGTCCCTGTCAGTGCACTAAACACCTTCCTTTTTTTGCTCCCTTCTTATTCCAGCCTGCTCCTATCACCCCCTCCCCCCCGCCGGCTGCACCACCCCTGTCACCCACCTTCTCCCTGACTTACCCCTTGTGCTTTCAATCTCTGTGACTTACCCCCCCCCCCACACAGTGGGGTTGGGTGGTCCTGAAGTCCCCCCTCCCACGATACTTGCTCCTCATGGAGACAGGGGGGTGCATGTGTTGGTGGCATGTGGCCTGCATGCCAGTCAGTGAGGGTTATCTTCCTGTAGTCGGGGCTGCTTTCCATTCTCCTCCCATCCCCTAGACCTTGGTTTGAGAGCAAGCGCATGCAGGCATGCTGCGTGTCGCTGGCCAACATCCTCCTTCCGACTCGGCTGTTCGCAGCTCCACCTGTGTCGACCCAGGCGGTGCTGTCAGAGTGGCAGTCAGATCTATTCCCTCCCTGCAGAAGGAGAGCATCCTCTGGGTACTTGATCCTTTCCTCAGCCAACCTTCAGTAACCTGGGCTTGCGTTTGAACGTGGGCCGCCAGCATCACAAGCGGTAGCACTACCCCTGCACCTAAGGGGCAACCAATAACACTTTCCTTTCTGTTAGGCGAAATAAAAGAGAAGGGATTTGTTTGTTTTTTGATAATTCTGTTTATGCCCCCTTCTGTTTCAACTATCCCCCATCTGAGAGTCTCCCCACCAGCCCCATTATTCATCTTCCCTGAGACTTGCCCCTCACCTCCTTCAGGCCCCCCAGCTGAACCCCACAGAGGGACTCTGGTCATCAGGGCTTGCCCCAGGTCCCCTCGGGTCAATTTCCGCCTGCCTCTTGAGATGGTTGCCACAGTCAACAGTGCACAACCTGTGGGGGGAGTAACGTCCCTTCATCCTGCGTGGTCGGGTAAGTTTTCTTACTTTCTCCCACCCGCAGTAGCATATCGGTATGCAGAGGGCTCGTGAGGACCGAAGCAGGTGTACGGTGTGGCGGCATCCCTGAGCGTGACTGAAGTCCACCTATCCACTCTGCCTCCATCGCGCTTTCACTCGTGGTCAACTAGGCGAAGGCGGTGCCAACCCTGGCTTATTCCAGAATCCTGGTTGTCAGCATCCCAGGCAGTAACCCTGTCGTGGTCCCAATGGACCAACAAGGGAATTTGGTTTGATAGAACACCTTTTATATAAACTGTATCCCAAAGCGTTCTACAATCCAGGAAAAGAAGGGAAAGAGACTGTTGCTGCAGTTTGGTTAACAGGACATTCAAACAGCACAGAGACAGAGATACGAGAAAAGTTAAGCATAGGAAGGTAACATGTCTACTCAGGGTCACACAAAGAGTCAACAGTACTTGTGGAATTCAAAGCGAGGTCTCCCATTTCAAGAGCCCTACAGTCTTAACCACTAGGCCAAACTGACTTTCCTGCATAACCCTCTGTAAGTACAGTATATATCAGTAGCCCTGTACTATATATTAATAACTCCCTGGGAGCATTCTAATGATTTTGAGTGGTTTCATACACATTTTTCTAGTCTGAGAATTGCAAAGCACCTTTTCCCTGATGCACAATATTGCAGCACTTAGCCTCACGCTCAGTCTTTAGGACATGAAACCTCCTACAATTAAGACAATGGCCATTTTCCTGGAGCACCTTTGTTTTTCAAGCCAGTGCTGTAACCACTAGGCCATACATCTTATTGATTTTTATATGATTTTTAACCAATAAAAAAGGAAAGGTTAATGTAATAAATTAATAACAGCCATTATAAAATGGCAAGAAAATTTCCTGGACTCTGATTGGTCAGTGTGTCCCAGGCACAGTGAGTTATCCCAGCACAACCTCACTGTATTCATTTGTAGGAAGATTGTTTGGAGCTACTCTTAAGAAACGGAGATACATTGCCACACTGAAAATCTACTGAAACGTCTAATTTTTTTTTTTTATTTCGCATAACAATGAGCCATTGTATAAAAGCAATAATGCACTCCACGGTGTCGGTTGTGCTGGGATATCCTCACTTCTGGGACATTGGATGCACTCGGCCTGCAGCCTCGTGCCCAACGACCCAGGCGTGAGGTTATCCCAGCACAACCCACACCTTGTCATGCATCATTAATTAATTATTCCCTCCTCATCAGGACCTGCCTGATAGTGACAAGTGCTTTCTGATTATATGCCCCTTGCCACCCTTGGGTCCCGGAGGACTGGAGGAGGAGGAAGACAGATGTAGTTCCACTTCACAAGAGTGGTAGCAGGGAGGAGATTGGCAACTATAGGCCAATCAGCCTTACTTCAATGGTGGGAAAGTTAATGGAATCACTGCTGAAAGAAAGGATTGTGGAATATCTTGAATCCAGTGGGTTACAAGACTGAGGCAGCATGGATTCACTGGGGGGGGGTCATCTCAAATGAATCTGAAGGAGTTCTTTGACTGGGTGACCAAGGAATTAGATCAGGGTGGAGCAGTGGACGTAGCCTACCTAGATTTCAGTAAGGCATTTGACATTGTTCCACCCTGGAGACTAGTAAGCAAGCTGGGTAGCTTAGGAGTGAGTCCAGAGTTGGTAGACTTGGTAAGAAGATGGTTAAGGAATAGGTGGCAGAGGATGGCGGTAAATGGAGTTCACTCGGAGGAAGGGAGGGTGACCAGCGGGGTGCCTCAGGGATCATTGCTGAGACCAGTCCTTTTTAATGTCTTTATAAGTGACATTGCAGAGGATCTGGAAGAGAAGGTTTGCCTCCTTGCGAATGACACCAGACTCTGCAAAGGGATGGACACTGGGGGGTGGAAAGGTTGAGCAGCACCCTGAGAAAACTCAAGGAGTAGTCAAGGATTTGGCAATAGGGTTCAGTGTGGAAAAGTTCAAAATAATGCACATGGGGCACAGAAACCCAGGGGTGGAGTACAAAATGTGAGGGTGGTACTGACGACCACCAAGCAGGAAAGAGACCTGGGGGTGATCATATCGGATGACCTAATGGTGGCCAGGCAGTGCGGCGAGGCATTTGGGAGAGCTAGTGGGATGCTGGGGTGCATAGGGAGGAGTATCATCAGCAAGAAGAAGAAAGTGGTATTACCTTTGTATGGATCGCTGGTAAAACCCCACCTGGAGTGCTGTATCCAGTTCTGGAGATCACATCTCAGAAAGGACATAGAGTGGAAGCGGTCCAGAGCAGGGTAACTAAAGTGGTGCAAGGTCTGCATCAGAAGCCCTATGATGAGAAATTAAAGGTCCTAAATATGTACACCCTGGAAGGGGGAGGGGATGTGACAGCAAGTCACAGGGGTATACAAGGCACAAGAGGGAAGTGTTTTTCAGAAAAAAGGGTGCTCAGGCACAAAGGGGCATGAGAAGAAGCTGATGGGAGGTAGATTCAGGAGAGATATGAGGAAGTACTTCTTTACAGAAAGAGTGGTGGATTCCTGGAACGGTCTTTGAGCAGAGGTGGTGGAGGCGAAAACAGTGGTGGGGTTCAAGAGTGCATGGGATAGGCATAAAGGAACCATAGAGAAAGGGAAGGGGGGTGAATGGGCCAGAGATCAAGTAGAATCTGCGGTGATACTATAGGCAGGGAAAAATGAGCAGACTAGGTGGGGCCAAGCGGTTCTTCTCTGCCGGCAAATTCTGTATTTCCATGTTTAAAGGAGAACCACTGGCTCAACTGTACAAGCCAATACTGAGAAGAGTGGGGCTTCAGTAACAGGACCACCTGTGCAGATGCAGTCTTCATACTATGTTTGTCCAAACAGAGTGCCCTCAAACTGCCAGTAGTTATCCAGCAGGCAGGCATTTCATGTTGCGCCACTGCCCAACCCCGAGATCACCCTCAACAAGAGCCACAGTACTGCAAAGAGATGATGAGCACTTGCCCCTTCCATTACAGTGCCCTGTGTAACTGAGATTTTATATGATCTGTGTCTCCTGTTTCATTTATTGAAATGTTTCATCAGGAAGGCACACTGAGCAACGGGTTGCTCGTCTCCCGGTGCACAATAGGATGAGACATTTTACATTCAAGTTACAAAGATTTTATTTATTTTTTGTTGACCGGGTAAGTGCACTAGACAGATCCTGCCTATTTTCAGGCATGACCTGGGGGAGGGGGATACAGATGAATGCCAACCGACCTTGAACCAGATTAAGCTGTTGGTGGTATTTTTAGTGAATGATGGAAATTTGGCCAGGACACGGGGGGAAATTCCCCTACTCTTTTCGATAAGTGCCGTGGGATCTTTAACATCCACCTGAACTACCACCAATCCAGGCAGGTGGGACCTCGGTTTAACGTCTCATCCGAAAGACGGCACCTCAGAAGTGCAGTACCCCTCTCATGCTGCACTGCAGTGTCAGTACTGGGATATTAACCCAAGTGCCAGATGTGGGAACTGAACCCACAGCCCTCTGATCTCCCAGCCTCAGAGGCGAGTGTGCTACCTACTGAGCCACTGACACTGACAGTTTCCCATTGTATGTTGGTGAGGTTAAAGTGGCCAATATGCACAGTTCTGGCCTGGCTTGATGCTTTCATATCTTCCATCCCTGTAGCCTTATCTCTCTCTAATTCCCTGTTAGACTTCTTGAGTGTGGCTCGTTCCTGCTCCACCAATTTTCAGCGTGGTGATTTGGCAGAAAATAAGATGAAATGTAACAGGAACACCATTTTGCAAGAAGTCAGACCAGAGGTCCATCCAGTGCCCTCTGCCCTTACAGCAGTTGTAGCCATGCTACTTCAGAATTTGATGAAGAAAAACCTTGTGGTCTAGTTGTTAGAGCAACCATTTGGGAAACAGTAGTTCGCAAGTTCAGACCCCACTAGAGTCATATACTCACCGTAATTTTTTTTTTTGTCTATAAATTTTTTTTTTTTTTTTACAAAGAAACAATAAATAAAAATGTAACCATCAAACAAGAACATATCAGAATAAATATGACAGTATATAATATAGAACCATAACTAAAAAAAAAAAAGTGAGATTGAATATTACATTATATCATCACGTTTAGTACTGATACAAAATATCAGTCATATTAGTACACTAAATGACGTTGGGCAAGTCACTTAACTTCCTGGCACTCCAGTCCACCCAGCAACGGAAATGGGTAGAAGTAGAACCCCACTGTAACACAGATATTGCATCTCTGTGGAGCTGTCCTGGGTAAATCAGTTGTAGAAACTCTTCCTCCCCTTGCTTGTTCAAATCTTACATTCTGTGATATTCTGCTCCACAAAAATCTTTTCTAGTCTAATTTTTAAAATATTCACACTTCTTACTTCTACAACCTTTGTCTGTGCCCCATTGTTCCTCTATCTCATACCAGTTGAAAAAGCTTATTTGGTCCACACTTTCAATCCTCTTCCAGATTTTAATTACAGTACCACTATCTTGCTCCCCTTACTGTATAACATATCAAAGGATATGGAATCTTAGATGGAAACAGTGAATTAAAAAGTTAATGACTTTTTAAATATGGAGTACTGCTTTAAATTTTAATGAGAACAAACTGGAGTTTATGCTGTCTTTATAAAGAAGTATATTTTTAGCAGTTCGTAGTATTGGGCCCAAGAGAAAACCTTCACTGGCTGGTTGCTAAAAAATATTCTTAAGGGAATTTTCAACCCAAGAGATTTTTTCTCTGTCGTGTCCCTGAAGTTTGCTAGTTTTGAAGAAAACAACTGAAGGTGCATCCCTTAGGGAGGGTGCCTGTAGGGTTTCAGTACAGTGTGTATACTAATGAACATTACTTTGTGCTTAAAGAGCTTCTAGTGCCAAAAAAAACTAGCAGTAAATGTTAGTTATTTTTAAATGTAGTTCCTTATTACATTTCTGAAGTGTTTTTCTTTTTCTGTATGCTGATAATGTTTTCTACCTGATAGTATTGGGTGTAATGTGAAAAGCAGCGCTTTACCTGGAAGCAGACACATCTAGTTCTGTTCTTCCCGCTACATCTTAGAATTTATAAATATTGCTATACGTAATGAAGGTTTTAAATATATTTATAGATTAGGGCCCAGATATTCAAAAGGGTTGAGCATGCGCAAGTCCTACATTGTGCCATTCTGCGATATTCAGCAGGAGGCAGTTGCGCCACTGAAAACAGGTTGAGCAACAGCGCAATGCAAATGAATGCATGCTCAACAGGAGGGGGAGGAACCATGCATAAACTGCACAACCCGATATTCAGTCAGGTTGTGCAGAGTTGTGCATGCGCAACCCCCAACCTGCGCCTGCACAACTTTGAGCCCAAAAAAAAAGGATCCAGTTGAGGGCCACCCACAGGTGAGCTGCTGTATTGCAGGCGCAGCACAGCAGCTGCCACCATGGCCCCCAACTCAGTCCCTGTACCCCCACCAGCCCGGTCGCGGGCAGAGCGTAAACACCCCCGCCCACACATCTCCCAATGCCCGATCACGGGCAGAGCGTATCATGAAACCCCCAAACAGCTCCCAATGCCCGATCGCGGGCAGAATGTAAAGAACCCCCCAACTCGAATATCTCCTGGTGGTCCAGTGGACCGTAATGCCCGATCGCGGGCAGAATGTCAGTGACAACCCCAAACATCTCCCTGGTGTCTAGTGTTCCCCCCACCACCCACGAGCCTACCACCTCCCCGGCAGCCGGAGGCGGTAGCATCCACCCGCCCTGTTGCCCACCGACTGATGCGGTAGGGCTGCCGCCCATTGGTGCAGAGCTGAGCCAATGGGCGTGCAGCCCATACCGCATATGACAGTCCAGACGTTCTGTCCTTGCTCGGGCATTGGAAGCTGTTTGGGCTGGGGGTTTCATGATACGCTCTGCCAGCGATCGGGCATTGGGAGCTGTTTGGGCGGGGGTGTTTCATGATACTTTCTGCCCACGATCAGGCATTGGGGAGCTGTTTGGGCGGGGGGTTCATGATACTTTCTGCTCGCGATTGGGCATTAGGAGATGTGTGGGCGGGGGTTGTTTGCGCTGTGCCCGCGTCGAGCTGCAGGTGCGCCAGTCCTCGGACGGCTGCTGCCTGGCAGGGCTGCCAGGCTTAAGTCCTCGGGATCGGCGCACCTACATGCTAATGGCATGCAAATGGGGCCATAATCAGATGCAAATGGCCCCGCGCCTGCATGAATTATGGCCCATTTGCATGTCACCTTTGAATATCGGAATTTCGCGCGTATGGCAATGGTATAGCCACCACAAGTTTAATGCTCAACTCTGACAACTTGCGGTGGCGCAACTTCCACTGCGCCATGCACAGTGGCTGTGGCTGGGGGGTGATATTCAAAGGAGTTGCTCAATAGCGCAACTCCTTTGAATGTCGCCCCGGCCACACCCCTGCGCAACTATTTTGAGCAGCGCAAGGGCTTGCGCCTCAGAATGGCGCAGTTTGAATATCCGGGCCTAGATATTTAATATGTCTTAAATATATTATTGATTGTATTTTTAAATTATTGTACGGGCTCCTTGAACAGTTTTGGAAAGGCGCCTTGTATAAATAAAAAATTGATTGATATCATCAGCATGTGACCTCACTCACTGTGACATCACAAGCCCTGCTGCCTGATTGGTAACATGTGGCACAAGTTGCTAATTAAACAGAAGGAGATAGGCTCTTCTTGGTTACTAGAGTCTGTGAGGTCTCGATGCTGATGGTTTACAGGGAGGAACAGAACACAGAGAGCGAATACTGTATATATAAAAAAAAAAACCAGAGGAGACATCACATGACTTTGATGTTTCCTGTCTTTCACTTTCCTAATGTTAGTGGTGTGGAATAACTTGCATTTGGTGACTAAGAGCCCCAGAAATACCATGTGATGTCCAAGCCCCCATCAGAAATATGTGTGATATTTCACCTGAGTCTAGTTTGACCTTATGACATCACGAGTGGTGTCAAAGATCAAATCAAACAAGGGAGAAATGTACAGATATTTCTGATGGAGATGTCACATACAAGGGTCGATCATAAAGTTTGTGGCCTGACACAGAGAGAAATGCACTATGAATCTAGTATTATTATTATATTTTTCAACATGGTCTCCTTTCAGTTCAGTACACATAGTCCAGCATCATTCTAGCATTGTTATCCCCTCATGGTAGAATTCTGTGTCTTGCCCCCCCAGAAACCCCTCCACAGCAGCTATCACCTCTTTTGTTATCAGCAAATCTCTTTCTACAGCGTTCGGCCTTCAGTTTTGGGAACAGGTAGAAGTCTGAAGGAGCAAGATCTAGTGAGAAGGGTGGATGAGGAAGCAGGGCATATCCGCGTTCGGTTGCAGCAGCCACTTCAACCTGTGCTGTGTGGGGTGAGGCATTGTCTTTGCAGGAGCAAAACACCTCACCTCAGTTTTCCACGGCGTTTGGCTTTGATGGCTTCTCTCAGCCTGCGCAGTAGTTCAGCATATCACTCGCCACTTATTGTCTTTCCTGTCTCAGGATAATGAATCACGATCGTACCTTCAGAGACCCAGAAGACCGAGGCCATGATTTTGTCACTTGAGGCGGCCTGCTTGAACATCTTTTTTTTTTTTTTTTTTTAAATTAGTATTTTTTTCTCCTTCCTGCCTGCCATCCCGAACTTCAGGAGCCTCAAGGTAGACATCCCTCTGCCTTTCACCCTGCCCGTATGACCCCGCAGGAACCCCATAGAGCTACGGTTTACTCCCCCTGAGCGGGGATGGGGCAGAGCCCCCTTACCCCAACAATCAACTTTCGTCGGTCCGGGGGCCATCGGGCTGGCGAAGGCACATTGAGGGCATGTCTCCGGAGGCTTCATCTTCCCGGCGATGGCAGGCATTTCTCCACTTTTCCTCCCAACCCCTACAGCATAGGACCCCTGGCGTCAAGGCGCAGGCGCCCGGCATCACCCCACTGTCTCGGCCAGCCCTTCCCTTAACGTGGGGTTTGCAGTACTCCGAGCCTCCGCTGAGGTCAGACAGAATGTTCGAGACTATAGCCTTAACCACCTCTCGAGGTAGAGGCGAGCTGTGGGTGGGGCGCTCAAACCTAACTTCCCCGGCCGGCCACCAGCAACCGAGTCGCTCCCGAACCCGGTCGCCGGCGTGGAGCGGTGTGGCATCCAGCGCCTCAACCCTCAGCGCCACCGGGCCGCCCTGCTTGAACATCTTTGGCGTTGGAGGTACATAATGTTTCCATTGTTTGCTTTGCTGTTTACACTCCAGATCAAAATGGTGAATCCAGGTTTCATCCATTGTTACAATACAACTGATAACATCTGCTGGATTCCTCTTGTACAGTGCGAAAAGCTGGCTCAAAATGTCCCTTCTGGCTCGTTTCTGATCATTTGTCAACATTCTTGGCGCCCATCTTGCTGTCACTTTGTTTGTGCCCAGGTTTTTCAGTCAAAATTGATTGTATTGCCCCAAAACTGATGCCTAGGGTGCTGGCTACATGCTGTATAGTTACTCGTCTGTCTTTCATCACCATTTAATGGACTGTGTCAATGTCCTCTTCAGTGGTCACCTCCTTTGGGCACCCTGATCTGGGATCATCTTCAGCACTTCTTCTTCCACACTTAAATTCAGCAGCCCAAGCTGGCCCATCGGCATAGCAGTTGGATTTCCGCTTGCGATGCTGGTGACCCGGGTTTGGGAATGGACTCGGGTCACAGGCCCGGCCAGGGAGAAGGCTTGGCGTCCGACGACTGCTCTTCTCTGGGGAAGGGTGGGGATGTGGGCTGGAATCTGCTGACCCCTGGTGGGAGCGGAGGTATCACGGTCGCTTACCCAACTTGGGGGGGGGGGGTATAGCGGACGTCTGCGTATGCCTAGACATTGTGGCACGCTGCGCTCCAAAGGGGAGAAAAATGGAAATACCGTCTCCCTGCCGACCAGATGACAAGTGCCCGGCCTACACCACCACAAAACCCTGCACTAGCCCAGAACGAGCCTGTGGCAGCTTGCCAGGGATATGAAGTTCACCTACAGGCACTTTCCCCTCGGAGGAGAGGGACCCTCCTGACACAAGGATAAGTTGAGTTACCCTACAGTAAGACTGCATGGCAGGTCGGAGAATGGTGGTGTGGGGTGTGGGGCATTGGTGCTCCGAAGGAGAGGATGGCAGGAGTGCCAGGAAGAGGAGGAAAAATAGATAACACAAAAAAAATTCAGCAGCCCATTTCTTGACCGTTGAATATGAAGGGCGTCTTTCCCAAGTGTGTTGACCATATCCTCATGGATTTGCATTGGAGTCGTTCCTTCGATACAGAAGTGCTTGATGATTGCTTTGACCCGAGTTTTCTCCATTCTCAAATGATCATCACCTATCAAACTTTGTCCGGCATGTACTTACAAAAGGAAACATTTGATCGTTATACTAGTAGGTCATATTCTATTCATATCAGTGTAACTATACATTGAAAATAATACTAGGTTCATAATGCATTGCTTTCTGTGTCAGGCCGTGCACTTTTTGATTGACCCCCCGTATTATATTCATCCAGTGCTTTCTGCTTGTTTTGCAGTGTTTTGTTTGTATTGTGGTGTTTTTTTTGTTTTTTTTTCCAGTTCAGATGGCCAAGCGTTTTTCAGGATGACTGAGTGGTTATTACCAAACACTGATACACGTGACACTATTGCGTGCGTCAGTGCATCACCGTGCGAGTTCGCAGCCATGGTGAGCTAGTAGTCATCAGGGGTTGAGAAGCAAGTGGGCACGTCCTCTGTGGATGCGGACTTGGGGACAGTGGTTGCCGGCATATGTGAGAAACAGAGAGATGGTGAGAACGTGGAGGTTGCCGGTTGGGAGACAGAGGGAGGTGTGCTGCAGGGGAGATTAGGTTTTGAGGGGTGTTGTAAGATTTCTGCATTTGTGAGGGAAAAACGAGCGTGAGAGACAGTGTTTTCACTGGGACATTTTTGATGATTTTGAGCAGGTTTTCAGTTATTGCTGGAAGGAGTTCAGAGATGAAAGTACTCTTCGGGAGCCAGCTGTGAAGTGAAACCAAGTGTTCCAATTTTGGAACTGTGGAGCTCGTGTTGCTGACAGGAACCAGTCAGGAGCTACAGTGAGGACAGGTTTCCTCATGGGGACCTGCAGTGAGAATATCTGACCTAGAGTGAGAATATTTTAATATTCTCACTCTAGGTCCAGAGGAAGCAAAAATATCTGTGATATGTGCCATAAAATATCCTCACAAGTGTTGGATATTTATTATTATAAAATGGGTAAAATAAATCCTTCACCCTGATTGGTGAAAAGGTGTGTCCTTACCTGTCAACAAACTGAAAGGTGGCACTACTTTCCTAATACCTTAACCTCCGTAGGTGAAAGGGCAGCAATATCATTGAGCAACTGATATCTTCCATCAGTCCCTCTGCAACCAGAACTGATCTTCCATCACAAACATGGCTGCTACCTTTACACTGTAACAACCTTCAACTGGGCCCTAAAAATAAAACTACCTTAAATAAAAAAATAAAACAAATTAATTAAACATTGTTTCCCTGATCATCACACTCTCCTTACACATGTAAACAAATTAGAAACATTAAGTATTGTTTATAGTTTTCATTACAACTGTTCTTTACTAACAGTGAAAAATCCCCCTTCTGTCTTTACCTGCTCATCAAGGAAATCTCTTCTGCTTGCCTTGACAGTGAGATAATTGAGTCACTGGCTCTAAAACAGGCCTTTGTTGTCTGTGTGTACAGTATGTTGGGAAGAGTAACATTCTACCAGCGGAACTGAGCAGAATGTTGAATCCCTGTGTTCCATGATAAACATTCTGTGTCTTGAATGAGGGAAAATATAGAGGAAAAAAAACAGGATGAAGAAAGTAGGCAATATAGTAATATTTTATAAACAAAAAGAAAAGACGGGAAAACACAGTTGGACAGGCAGACCCAAACTGCTCAAATAATATATTGCTGTCCCTCCAACTCACTGGTTTAGCATTTTTCAGTGAGTTGCTGTTCGATAAATTTTACTACTCCTCCACCCAAGTCTGGGGACTATTTTATCACCATATTTAAATAAAATAATATACTATTATTAAATCTTTAATAACGCGTCCAGAGTTTTGTTTGATTGTTTTAGAAATAGTTGTTACCCATTTTATAAGAGCAATAAGATACTTCAGGGTGTGGGTTGTTGATTGATAAGAGCACCACCCAGCTGCTGTAGTCACTCGGCGCAAGCGCCTCGTGTCTAACAGCGCACCTGGGGGCGTGCTCTTATCAATCAACAACCCACACCCTGTCATGTCATATTGCTTTCGTATCCTGTAACATACAAAATGGATTATTATTATTGTTACTGGAAAAGTTGTAATAGCGATAGATTGTATTTATTGGGCGCCACTCCCCAGAGGCTCAGGGTGACTTACAAGACGGGTAACATGAAACAGACTTGGAATTACAGGGCTAATAAATAAACAGTAACATAAACTAAATACTCCATATGCAAAAAAAAAAGCAGAATTGTATTTAATAAATTTAACAATATATGAAACAGCAGCATCAACAGATAGATAAAATATCCCAAGGCCATCTCTGGTCTCCAAAGGCCTGACTGAAAAGGTACATTTTTAACCCCCATTTAAAGGTCTCCACTGAGAGGGCCTCCTTCAGGACCCTTGGAAGCGTATTCCACAAAAGGGACACTGTCGTCAACCTCCCTGAGCAGGAAATCACATTTTAAACCAAAACAGGAATTTGAAGTGCCAGTAAAGGAAAACTACATACAGAAATTATACAAACACATGTGCATTGGGTTTTGGTTTCTGTGATTGTCTCTAGAATTCTATTCCCTGTATCTGTGGCAAGGTTTGTTTGATTGTTTATTTATTTATATGTCCCTGCCAAGTTTTATAGCCTCGGGGGGGGGGGGGGTCACCATGCAGGCTTCTTTTATTGCCTTTCATCTGTTGGAATTTTTACCCAGAATGCCTCTGAGAAATATGTCAATTAGACCCAAGGGCCTGGATATTCAAAAGGGTTGTGCCATGTGCAACAGGGTTGCATATGCGCAAGTCCAAAATGCGCCATTCTGCGATATTCAGCAGGAGGCAGTTACGCCACTGGCACCAGGTTAGCAAGAGAGCAATGCAAATGAATGCATGCTCAACAGGAGGGGAGGATCCATACATAACTCGCAACCCGATATTCAGTCGGGTTGGGCAGAGTTATGCATCGCAACTCCCAACCTGCGCCTGCACAACCTTGAGCCAAAAAAAGTTGAGGGCCACCACGGGTGAG
The DNA here is from genome assembly GCA_016271365.2 of Neoceratodus forsteri. Taxonomy (NCBI): domain Eukaryota; kingdom Metazoa; phylum Chordata; order Ceratodontiformes; family Ceratodontidae; genus Neoceratodus; species Neoceratodus forsteri. The sequence continues at coordinate 27,511,402 of JADMNL010000027.1, forward strand.
CTGCTGCATTGCAGGGCGCAACACAGCAGCTGCCACCCTGGCTGGCCCCAACTTCCGTCCCTGTGCCCCCACCAGCCCGATCGCGGGCATAGTGTAACTACCCCCCACACATCTCCCACAGCCCGATCGCGGGCAGTACAGGTACATGTAACCCCCACATATCCGAGCCGATCGCGGGCAGGTACAGGTACAGGAAACACCACACACACACACACACACACACACACACACACACACCACGTACCCGAGGCCCGATCGCGGGCATGCGTGTATGAACCCCCAGTGCCGATCGCGGGCAGAATATAACCCAACCCGAATATCTCTCTGGTGGTCCAGTGGACCGTAAAACCCGATCGCGAGCAGAATGTCACATCTAAACCCCCAAACATCTCCCTGGTGTCTAGTGTCCCCCACCCACGAAGCCCCTCCACCGCTCCCCGCGGCGGCGAGCGACAGCATCCACCGCCTGCCGCCCGCGCGCCCGCCCGACTGACGGCTGTCGGTGAGGGCTGCATGCCCGATGATTGCGGAGCTACAGCCAATGGGCTTGCAGCCCATACCGACATGACAGTCAGATTTGTGAATGACATCATTCACAAATCTGGACTATCATGTACAATATAGAGCTGCACACCCATTGGCTGTAGCTCTGCCAATGGGCGTGCAGCCCTACCTGGTGCAGAGCTGCTGGCCATGGGCTTGCAGTTTATATCAGACATGACAGTTCAGATTTGTAATGACATCATTCGCCAAATCTGGACTGTCATACAGTATGGGCTGCACACCCATTGGCTGTAGCTCTGCACCAATGGGCGGCAGCCCTACCGGACAGTCAGTCGGCGGGCGCGGGCGGCAGGCGGGGGATGCTGTCGCCCGCCGCGGGGAGCGGGTGGAGGGGCTTCGTGGGTGGGGGGACACTAGACACCAGGGAGATGTTTGGGTGGGGTTTCAGATGTGACATTCTGCCCGCGATCGGGCTTTACGGTCCACTGGACCACCAGGAGATATTCGGGTTGGGGGTTACATTCTGCCCGCGATCGGGCACTGGGGTTCATAACGCTAGGCCCGCGATCGGCTTCGGGCACGGTGGTGTGTGTGGGGTGTTTCCGTACTCCATACTGCCCGCCGATCGGGCTTCAGAATATGCGGGGGTGTTACATGTACCTGTACTGCCCGCATCGGGATTGCATTGTGCGTCGCCGACGGCTGCTGCCTGGCAGGGTGGCCAGGCGCAAGTCCTCGGGGATCGGCGCACCTACATGCAAATGGCATGCAAATGGGGCCATAAATAGATGCAAATGGCCCCCCCTGCGCCTTGCATAAATTATGGCCCCAATTGCATGCCACCTTTTGAATATCGGAAATTTGCGCGTGGCGCAATGGTACTTGCGCCACCGCAAGTTTAATGCTCATCTCTGGCAACTTGCGGTGGCGCAAGTTCCACTGCGCCATGCGCAAGTGCTGTGGCTGGGGAGTGATATTCAAAGGAGTTGCGCAATAGCGCAACTCCTTTGAATATCACCCCGGCCACACCCCTGCTCAACTATTTTGAGCAGCGCAAGGGCTTGCGCCTCAGAATGGCGCAGTTTGAATATCCAGGCCAAGATCTTCAAAGGTGTATCGGCTGTATTATCACCCAGTAACAGCACTTTACAAAGAAAATTGCCGCACATCCATAACAACAGGCGCTACATGGAGACATCTGACTTTGGCTGCGGAGGGAGGGCAGACACTTTGTGGTTAACTTTCGCAAGCAGTTGCAGCTGGATGTTGTGACTAGATTATAACGAGGATCCTGGGCTCTTAATCCTAGTCCTAGGTCTAATTAACATAATTCCCAGAGGCATTCTGGGAAAGTTCCAGCAGTTTAAAGGCAATAAAAGAAGCCAGCATAGCTACCTCCAGGGGCCATAAAACTGGCAGGGAAAGGTAAAAAAAAAAAAATAATCCCTTCCCATAGACACATTGAACAGGAATAAAACTCTAGTGCACAACCAGTGTTTTTATAATGTTTGCATACAGTTTTCCTTTAAACACAGACAGCTGGATTGTCAGTGCCCTCCTGTCATGATGGTGGCGCGTTCCCAAGATTTGCACCTGAAGGTTAGAGCACCTAAAAGATGATGTTAACATTAGGTGCATTTGCCATAAATTGCACCCAGGAAGTGAATTATGTGTCATTTTGTATTCGCTGTAAACTAAGGCAGCTAACTCAAATGCATCCAAATGTTTTGAGGCATTTGGCATGATGCAGGCTACGTTCGAATCTGGGAGATGTACCTGCATCATGCTGTCTGAACATCCTGTCCAGAATATATATATTTTTTTTTTTCCTATGCAAGTATTTCTCGCTTGAACAGATCGGGCAGCTTTCTCAGCCCTGTCTCTGCCTGCTGCGGCTATCTCACAACTCATGCGACATGCCAGAGAGAGCAGGCGTGCCAGCGCTGAGACGGGCAGGGCTTCATACAGCCCATCCTCCCTTTTCTCCTGATTTTCTCCCTGGGGCTGAGCTGGACGTGCAGTGAGTGTGACATGCGTGTTCCACCTCCACGGAGGTGCTGTAGCACTCTGTATGCTGGCCCTTCCCCTAGCCATGCGACTCGCACATGCCACCACCTGGATTCCTCCAGGTGGCAGTCAGGTGGCGAGTCTCGGAATCCCCCTCCCCCCCGAGGGAAGAGAGCAGTCCTATAGACGCTTAGTCTTCCCTCTCCCGGCCGGGCCCCCAGGTGACCCAAGTCCGTTCCCGAACCCGGGTCGCCGGTGTGGCAGCAGGGAGGCAATAATGCCACCGGGTCAGCCTTTGTCCAGAATATTTTTTTTTATGTGTTTTTTCCAAGTGGCATTTAAGAAAAAAAAAAAGCAGCAATTTATTATTTTACATGTGCCCCTAAAATTCTGTCTTTACAGGTGAACAGCCTTCAATTCTCTTTGTCTTTTGTCATCCTTTTTATATAGGAGAAGAGGTCGGTGTTGGTGGTGTTATGGATATTGGCTTTCCTTGCTGGAAATACTTTCTACCTGTACCACACATTCAGTTCCCAGCAGCTGTATAACAGGTGAGAAGTCTGAGCCTTTGATACCTCATAAAAGGGCAGTAGGTTGTGGGTGGGGGGAGCAGAAGGATCTTCACAGCCTTGGTTTCAACCTTTGCAGTCAAATTCAGTTTTACATGCAGTAGTGTTATTTCAGGTTTCGCCATAAAAAATTGATATGAAAGATTGTGGGAAAGGCTATTAAAACATTAAAGGGGGGGTCAAAAGGATCTGTCCAAGTTGTACCCTCCTCTGCTTTCAAACAGGAAATGTGCCCTAACTGTTAGACCATGTATTGAACATTCTAAACGCGCCTAGATGTTCAGCCCCAAAAAAGACAGACTTGCAGGTAAAAAAAAAAACAACGCAAATTTGATTTGCAGCCTTTTTTGTTCCGCAAACAGTGACTTTCTGTCACAAATGGATGTACCTTTATTTATTTATTTTTTTAAATAGCAGGGCTGCTTTGATGCAGTCGGACAGATCATACACAAGCGCAGCATTCTGGGTCTGCATCCAGCCTTTTGGAAATGACCCCTAAATGTTTTCTAACAGTGGGATCATACATATTACACGTGTGTGCAAATCGTAGCTTCTTTTTTGGGTGGGAGTTTTGACTTTGAATGCCAGCAAAAATATTCACCCTTCAAGCTTGCAGGAAAAAATCCTGAAGACTGCACATCACTCTTTAAAATACCTTACTCATAGATACATAGACACTGTCGGCAGAAAAAAGGCTTGCCGCCACGTCCAGTCTGCCCATCCTCCCTTGTTACTCTGCTCTGGCGCTAGTGGCTGTCCCAAGCATTTGTCTGTCTGCCCCCCCCCCCCCGACTTAGACCATGTGCCTCTCCCATCCTCCTTGAAACTACAAATCAAAGTGGTCCTTACCATTTCTCCCAGTACCTTGTTCCAGCTGTCTACCACTCTTTTATCGAAAAAGTGCTTCCGGGCATCTCTCTTGAATTCCATACCCTTCCCCCAACACTACATTGACCCTGTATTTGAGCTCAAGAAAAAATTTTCCTTGGCATCCATCTTGTTTACCCACGGGGGTACATTTACATTTCTGTCATGCCACCCCTTTCCCTTCTCGACAGTGTACGTGTCCAGGTCCTGCAGTTTCTCCTCGTAATGACTTGCTCCCTAGTCCCTGGACCATCTTGGTTGCCCTGTGCTGCGCTGCTTCCACTTTGTGGCAGTCTTTCCTCAGGTGTGGACTCCAGTACCTTGCACAGTACTCCAGATGTGGTCTTACCAACAACCTGTACATGGGAGGATTAAGGTACCTCCCGACGTTTGCTTTTGTTCCCCCTCACTATGCATCCTAACACCCCGTTTGTCTTTTCCACAGCACTGCTATTGCTATAGAATGAACCTGTCAGGGTGGTTGGGTGTGGATGGTGGGAAGGTTGTAGCTTATTGCACTATGCAAGGGGCGGGGGCAGCTGTTGATGACCCAGCCCACGTGACTTGGAAATAACTGAAATGCCAAGTTGTCCATTGACTCTTGGGGGCTCCTGACTGCCAGCCCAACTGTGGTGCGCTTGGTTGCTCTCTGTACGAGTTTCCTGTCATTGGCAGTGGTGAAAACAATGTACACTGATTGCGTTGAGTTTGTATAGAGCTGGGCCCTCAGCAGTTTAAAGATGCAAAGACTGAAACCTGTAAGAAATCATTGTTGAGTTTATTTGATTTTTCTTTGTTTCTGTGTGTTTTTTTTTGTTTCTGCTTTTGTTTCATTTCTGTTTGTGGTTGGATTTTTTTTTTAGGTTAAATGTTGGCCTGTTGTGCTAGCTGAATGTCACATGCAGTGTGAGTATTTCATCTCTTATTTTCCGTTGAGTTTCATTTCAGTCACTGATCTCATTTTAACTTACAGTGAGGCTATTTACACGTTAGCACTGACTGCCATCTAGTGCGCTGTGTTCTTGGGGAAACACTAGCGGGACAACAGGCAGCATTGCAGTAGACCTTTAAAATGAGCTAATATTTGGAGCTGTAACTGTTCGTTTTGACTACAAAGCTCTGCTTAGAATGCTTGATAGCTCCACTGTGATGTCATCAGGCACTGTTTCAGCTGCTGTCCTATTGGTAAGTATAGCACTATGCCCTAACTAACCTGTGTTATCTTGTTTGTGACATATCTACTAGCAACATAAACATTTATAATAACTGGTCAGCAATTTTTCTCAATGTACTGACCAGGTTGATATTTTCCATAACGACCGGCTGGTTGTTATGACATTCATGAGCCATGCCAGTCAAACTATGCTGCTGCCTCATTGGCCAACATTCTGTATGTGGCCAGGGCCAAACAGTTTCACAAACTACTGGAGAAAAATTGCTGGTCTGTTATTATAAAAAATAAAAGATGGGGTGGGTGTTTCATATGAGAATTTAATGCACACCCTCGTTGTGGGATGCTTTGATAAACCCCTCGGGCTTCACCCTCGGGGTTTATGTAGCATCCCACAACTCAGGTGTGCATTAAATTCTCATATCAAACCCTTCCCCATCCATTATTCTCTATTTGTCTTGCTCATAGATCTGTTAGCAACAAAACAAATATGGGATATGCCATGGGCTGACTTAAAATATCAGTTATTTTTATCTGCAGGTTTTGACCTCTATGACCTCGTGGGTGGCAGAGCCATGAGTGAGGTCTGTAGAGGTCAAACACTGCATATAAAATAAATGTGTTGTTTTTAATCAGTCCATGGCATATGTCATTTATTCAATGACCGTATCCACCTGGCAAGATTAGTTCTTTTAAGGAAGATTGTTGTTTCTGTTCGATTTCAGTGCTGTGTTTTTAATTGCAACAGAAGCCATTGTGATGTCATCATCACGCATTGTTCAAGCTATTCTCCCATTGGTTAAGAGCTCTTTTGCAACCAGCTTACAGTGGAAATAAATAGTGTCAACCCACCCAACATTGAAATAAACAATTTATTTCCACTTTAGGCCTGTCACACATGAAAAATATATTTTGTTGCAAAATTGTATCCTCACTGTCATTGTATAAATGGGGGATATCCCATAGGGTAGTTTAATATGTGCAATAACACCAACATTTCACACCAAATACCATGAATATTTGAAGCTGCCTCGTGAGATATCTGATATATACCACGGAAGTCTTTAACTTCCTTGTTTTGTCTGTGTCTGCTGCAGCAAAAAAGGACTGTGCAGAGTGAAATTTAAAATGGCTTTCACATGATTTGTTGTGAATATTTTTAGCTGCTTTTTGTGTGATGGGAGGTAATCCTCAGCAATGCGGACATTCAGATTAAAATATTTAAACAGTTGCACTATGTTAAACTGACTTTTTTGTGTAGTAGGAGGTATAAAGTGCCACTGTACCATTTGAATGTTATATTTTTCCTCGTTAATTGCCACACTTCCATCCTGGTTCAGAGTAACGGCCTGCCCACCAACATGTTGACTGTTCCATTAGTAACACAAATCTATTGGACAGATTGTAGAAGTACACAGTTGTGGTTGGTGGGTGCGTCCTCAGGCCGTGTGCATATGTAGCACTGGAGGTAGTGCGGTCACAGACATGCTTGGTGTGGTTTGACAAAGGCACGTTTTGCTATATTTATTTAGTTTTTGTTGACCGGGTAAGTGCACTAGACAAATTCTGCCTATTTTCAGGCACAGCCTGGGGAAGGGGGATACAGATGAATGCCAATTGATCTTGAACCAGATAAACCTGTTGGTGGTATTTTAGTGAATGGGGGAAATTTGGCCAGGACACTGGGGAAACTTCACCTACTTTTTTTCGATAAGTGCCATGGGATCTTTAACATCCACCTGAACTACCACCAATCCAGGCAGATGGGACCTCGGTTTAACGTCTCATCCGAAAGACGGCACCTCAGGAGTACAGCACCCCTGCCTTGTGCTGCATTGCAGTGTCAGTATTGGGATATTAACCCAAGTGCCTGGTGTGGGGATAGAACCCACAGCCTTCTGATCTCCTGGCCTCAGAGGCAAGTGTGCTACCTGCTTAGCCACTGACACTGTCATTTATTTAACTATCTTATGGAAATATAAAAGGTGTGTATTACAATCAACATAAATTCAGATGCTGGTTGTGTGTGGGTTTGTAAAAGAAGTGTTAAGAGCTGGAGTGTATACAGGGCTGGCAAAGTTAATTAAAGAGGGGGGAAAAAGACATCTTCAGGTACATCAGGGAGAAAAGGGGCTGTAATGACCAAATAGTTAGGATTAAGAAGGAGGGGGAATGGGTGGAAAAAGGAGGGCCGAAAAGGCAGAAGCACTTGACTACATCTGTTGATTTTTAATAAGAGAAAGGGGTAAATACTTAAGGTTAGGGAGAATAGGATCGGGTGTGGGGTGATTGACGGGGAAATCACTGAAGATAGAGTGCTAGAGGGGTTGAGGGCACTGAGGGTGAACAAGGCACTGGGACCAGATGACATACATCCCAGGGTACTGAAGGAGTTGGCAGGGGTCCTGTCAGGCCCTTTGGCAGACCTATTTAATGCCTCTCTGGACTCAGGGTGTGTACCTCAGGATTGGAGGATGGCTCGTGTGGTTCCACTCCATAAGAGTGGTCCCAAAGATGAACCAGGGAACTGTAGACCAGTGAGTCTCACGTCCATAGTGGGGAAACTGATGGAAACAATCCTGAAGGAGAGGCTGGAGACCCTGCTGGAGATCAGTGGGGTGCAGGACAGTCGGCAGCATGGTTTTATCAAGGGCAGATCCTGCCAAACCAACCTAGTGGACTACTATGACTGGGTGACTAGGGAAATGGACAAAGGGCATGCAGTGGATGTCCTGTAGCTGGACTTCAGTAAGGCATTCAACTTGGTGCCACATGGGAGACTAGCATGTAAGCTAAGGGGTACGGGGGCAGGGGCAAAATCGGTGGGATGGGTGGAGAACTGGCTGCAGGGACAGCAGTAGAGGGTGGTGGTGGGAGGTGAATTATCATCCCCAAGGGCAGTGGCAAGTGGGGTCCCACAGGGGTCAGTGCTGGGGCTGGTGTTATTTGGGGTATTTATTGCAGACATCTCGGTAGGCATAAATAGCAAGACCAGTCTATTTGCGGACAACACCAAGATGGGAGCAGTGGTGGATGACCAAGGGGGGTGACAGGGATTGCAGGAAGATCTAACAAGGCTGGAGACATGGTCTGACACCTGGCAACTTGGTTTCAATGCCAAAAATGCAAGGTGCTGCATTTCGGGCAAAAGCCAAAGAGGAGCTACCATCTGGGGGTGGGTGGGGGGTGCAGCTACCTGTCACTGAGGATGAGAAAGATCTGGGGTGCTCATTATAGGAGCAATGAACAACTCAGCACAGTATAGGAAAGCAGCAGCAGTAGCCAACAAGATGCTGGGTTGTATTACAAGGGGTATAACCTCTAGGAGGATGGAGGTGATTCTGCCATTATACAGATCACTGGTCAGACCCCACCTGGAGTACCGCGTTCAGTTTTGGCACCCTTACCTAAAGAGGGACATTAGATTGCTGGAAGGCGTGCAATGCAGAGCAACAAAGATGATCATGGGTCTGTGGGAGTTACCATATGAGGTTAGACTGAGGGAGTTGAACATGTACTCTCTGGAGGAGAGGAGGCACGGGGGGATATAATTGAGACCTTTAAGTACATGAGAGGAATAAACGGGACAGGCACAGAGGGACTGTTCAAGGGGAGGGTTGGGAGAGACACTTTGGGTCATGACATGGGATTGGAGGGGGAAAGGTTTAGAAGGGAGATAAGGAGGCATTTCTGTACCGAAAGGGTGGTAGCAGAGTGGTACACACTACCGGCAGAGGTGGTGGCCTGTAAAACAGTGGGATGCTTCAAGAGGGCCTGGGATAGGGCAAAAGGGTGGGTCATGGGAGGGGATGTAGGGTGGGAGGGACAGCTGCAGAGTAGGGGTGCTAGCTGTAAAATCGAGCAGACTCGATGTACCAAATGGACTTTTTCTGCTGACAGTTTCGTATATTGGTGGGGAATATTCATAGTAAATCAGGATCTAAAGTTGTTTTTTTTCTTGGGGTTGAAATACGAGCCGAGCTGAGGGCAGGGGAAAACGGCATTTCTGAATATACATTTACTAAATTAAAGCTGCTTTCTGTAGCATTCCTTTATCTTGTGGTCTCATAGTGATGATATGAAGAGTGTTTAGTGGGATGGAGAAACTCAGAGTGCCACTGTTTTGCATGCTGAAGTGATAACAGTGAGCCAGATCAAGTCAAAAACTAAGGCTCGAGTCCATTGTGCCGATAACATGATTTCAGCTATTATTATGTTCACTTGCGCGCATGCGCAAGGAACGTTTTGGGAGAGTAGCACACTTGGAGGTGTGCCTCTCCCACCCAATGCACTGCTCCCTTGAGCAGGCGTGGCGTCCTGCACCAGTGGGTGCAGGAGCTCAGTATGACAGCGGTGTTCCTCTGCTTCAAAGGAAAGCACCACCTGCCATACTGAGCGCCGCCCACCGCCACGCGCTATCCCCCACGCACGCCACGCCCCCCAAAGCTGGTGCCACGCTGGGAGCCCACCCCAGCGTGGGGCAAATGTTGTTCCAACGGGTGCCCAATCCCCCGCCGCCCTTGCCCCCAGTTATCTTCTGCCACGCTGGAGCCCACCCCAGCGGGCAAACGCCCCACGCCGCTATTTTTTTTTTTTTTTTAAACCTGTAAAACAAAACGTCCCGGCACGCCTCCCAGCCCCCCCACAACCCGCACCCATCCACCGCGCACCCAGCCTTCCCACACCCCCACCCCATACTTACCTCCAGACTCCGGCACACGATCTTCGTGGACCGGGAACACGTCTGCACTTTTTCAAAGCCAACCGCGAACTGAGGAAATGCCGGTAAGCTGTATAATGGGCTACATAGAGGGTTTCAACTTTATTGTATATTCAGTCATTTTTGATTTGCAATTTACCATGGTGCGTGACTTCTTCTCATGAGGATGTCACCGCCGCGAAGTACTGGTCTTGGCGGGTGATTTCGCGAGGCACTGCGCGAAATCACCTTCGCCTCAATAATGCCACAGTGACATCATTCATGAGAAGGGGTCCCAAAACCCCATGTTGAAAATTTGATGCAGAAATCCCAAAAAATGACTGTTTTACGAGCGTGCATTGCGCAGTTCCTACACAGGCTCATAAGTTCGCGAATTTTCAATATTTTCACTCCAGATTTTCAACATTGCCATTTTATCACACCTTCTTATGAGTTGTACAGCTGTCATTTTTCACATCTCACCAAAAACATTTTTCCACCCATGTAGCGCACAATGGCGCAGTCGGTGTGCGAAATCAATGTATGGAACACATTAAGAAAATCACAGTGACACTGATCATGAGCAGAGGTCTTAAAATGGCTGTGCTGAAAATTTGGTGAAAAAATTCCTAAAAATGACTGTTTTATGACTCTGCGTTGCGCAGTTCCTACGCACGCTCGTAAGTTTGCAAATTTTCAATATTTTCACTCCAGATTTTCAGCATTGCCACTTTACCACACCTCCTTATGAGCAGTACAGCTGTCATTTTTCACATCCTGCCCAAAACGTGTTTCCACCTATGTAGCGCACAATGGGGGTAACAACAAGGTCATGCTGACAATTTATTGTGCAAATACCAGCAATCGCACAGGGCATTAGGGTAAAGCACCATACATGCCAAACACCACTGCAAATACCTGCACGCAAATGTTCGGCATTGACAAATGCTTGTTTGCACGGTAGCATCTGTTCAGTGAAAGCAACAGATTTTATCCTTCAAATGTATTTGTGCTCCCATGGTATACACATAGAATACTGGATGGGTGACTGCGTGATTGGAGGTTGTTTTTTTTGTTTGTTTTTTTGCACACTTGAGATGTGTTTTGCCACATAAACCATAAGAGCGAAGCTTGAGTGGTTTATAAGGGCGAAGCACACAGAGGGTGTAGAAACAAATAAGAGAGCTCATACAGTCACCGACACTTTATTTTTCAGAATATCTGTAAGGGTCTGGTATCGCTAGAACTAGGGGGTACAGTAGCAAGTTAGTGTGTATATAAAAAAGAGAGCGCAAGTAAGCCGAAAGACACTGTCACAGCTGTTTTTAGTTAGTGTGACAGTGTAATTGGCTTGCTGTGTGGGTGATTGATCAGCTGTGACCATATCCATATCTACCTGGTGCAATGTAACACCAGGTTTTACAGAGATGCTTTCCATATCAACCCTGTATGATGTCATACCAGGTTGATATGGAGAATACAGAATCTGATTTCTGGTTGATATCAAACCCTACCAGTTATTATGCCAGTTTATCTGGCGACATTGATTCGCCCTGGTGTTGTATAAACAATTGTATAAAGGGCAGGTAATAAATGGACTTGTCTTGCTTCATTACTGACAATATAAACAGATTAACTCTGCACACAGCTGGTTAATGCATTTGCAGGGGTTACGTATTCTGCAGTTAGAGCAATTATCTGTACTCTTCATCAATATCACTTGATTGTCAAAACTGAAGAATTGGTGGTTTGGGGGAGAACTGGGGGGGGGGGGATGAAAGTTTAGTCCCCTGCCAATGCTGATTGCCAACTCTGACCTCTTCTTTGCTTCTTCGCCAGTGTGATCTTTCTGAGACCTAACCTGGATGGTTTAGAATTCTTCGACCTGATCTGGATCGTTGGAATCACAGACTTTGTGCTGAAATACATCACAATTGCTCTGAAGTGCCTTATACTCATCCTACCAAAAATTACCCTAGCTGTCAAGTCAAAGGTGAGTGAGGCTGTAATTGTAGTTTTTTGTTATTATTTTTACAAGTTATTGATGCAGTACAGCCCAACTGAAATGCAGCATCTCGTTTTCTGTAGGGTCTGACTTCTGTCCAGTTTCACAGCTGGGGAACTGAAGCATGGGGAGGGCAGGTGATTTGCTCAAGGTCACAGTATGATCGAGTAAGTCGCTGGGCTGGGATATGAACCTGTGCTTTCTGGCTTTCATAGTCTGGTCTAAGGTACACTGTCTTCCCAGTTTGTGATTTTATAGAAACGTAGATGTTGACAGCAGGACAAAGACCAGTGACCCATCAAGTGTATCTGTTACATGCCTGCAGCTGACACCCTGCATAATGTTGGGCCAGAGATAGTCTATCAGTAGCCCTGTATTCCTCCAGTGCCTATCTCACCCGTGTTTGAAGCTGGTGATGAACTCTGTGCCGGCCACTTCTGGCAATTCTTTGCACCTCTACACCACCCTTTCTTTAAAGAATTTCATCACATCCCTCCTGAATTATCCCCTCACCAGCTTCCATTCATGACCTCTTGTTACTCTGCCCTTGTTCCTAGCAAACCTGACACTGTTGTTCACTTTGTTAATACCGCTTAGAAATGTAAAGGTCTGTGTGATATCCCCACTTTCCTTCCTGGCCTCCAGTGTGTACTGACTGAGACTCTTGACACACCTTATATGCCTCCCCCTGCTTCCCCTAAATAATCGTCATGGCTGTCCTCCGCACAGCTTCTAAGAGATCCCTGTCCTTCAGGTTCGGGCTCCAGAACTGCATACAGTATTCCAGGTGAGGTCTCGGCATAGATCTGTACTGGGGCGATAGCATCTTATTCCTGTTGCTGGCAATCCCCCTCCCTCTACACCCCAACATCCTAGTTGCTTTCCCTGCGGCCTTCTGGCTTCGGGCATGGGAATTTAGACCGTCACTTAAAATCATTCCCAGGTCCCTTTCCTCAACGTCTGCTCCACCTTTACTCCCCCTAACCAGTACTCTGCGTTTGGATCTTCTTTGATCAACGTGTGTCTTGACACTTTTTCTGCATTAAATTTGAGTTGCCATATCTTGGATCACTCTTCCAGTTTGTTCAGGTCTGTTTCTCTTTACGTGTACTCCCTTCACTCTATTCTCCCTGCCTCTGATCGTGGTATCATCTGCAAAGAGGCCAGTCTTTCCTTGGATTCCCAAAAAGGATGGCAACCCCCCAGTAACTTCTCTAACTCTCCTGAGTATTCCACAGTGACAACTACCCTCTGAGTTCTTCCCCCTAGCCAGTTGCCAAACCACCTAGTAATTTGTCTCCTTTACCTAGATATCTCAGCTGTTTCACAGCTCTGCTGTGAAGCACAGAGCCGGAAGCCTTGCTAAAGTCCAGGACTAGTGGGCGGCATTTTCCAACGGTGGTGCAGGGCCGGCATCAAGCACTGTGTCAAACCCTTTCTGTGCACCATACAGGTTTGTTGCAGCTGCACCCACTTTGCAATCTTGGTTGCAGTTACAACGGTTTACCCGCTTTACGTCAGCATGCACCAAATCTCGGGTACAAGCCTCGTAAAAACGGTCCCTGGTATTGTCGCAAGCTAGACCACAAAAAGATGGTCTAGCTTGCATCAGTTGCTGCACAGGATAGAAGAATCCCTTTAGATTACCGCAAGCCCAATGTGCCGTATCTTTGGCATGCCCGGGGCTTGTGGCAACCTCAGGTATTCAAAAATCTGGCCCCGCATGTCTCCTGCATGGTCAGGGGTGTAGGGGGGTGTTCTGGGTGTTCAAACACCCCCCGAAATTTTTAATTTTGTGCTTATTTCCATCAGTGCGGCCGCGATCCCTTTAAATAATGAGATCTGAATGCTGGCTGGGACTCGGAGGAGCACCAAGCAGCGCGCGTGTCTGTGAGGGTGGGACGAGGCGGCAGCATTGTCAATTTCTCAGTCCTCCGAGTCTGCTCCTCCTCCTCTCTCGACATCTGCCAATGAAGTGGTGTGACTGGAATGTGGCAGCTGGGCGCTTTGATGCGCACCAGCGTACTGCACGCACTGCTGCATTGCCTGCATGACACACAGCCCTTCCAGGAGAGGAGTGAAGAGGTCATGGTCGGACTCAGTCGGAGGACTGTCTGTTTTTGTTTTGTGCTGTCGGAGGAGAGCACTGTGTGTCGTGACGGAGAACAAAATATTTAATTAAAAAAACGGGAGAGTCCAGTGTCAGCGGTGAGAGCTGAGGAGCACCGAGAGGCGAGCCAGAGGAGTGCTAGGAGGAGACGGTCCGGTGTTGTGGCCTGCCTGCCCTGCCCCTGACAGCCACGATTCTCAGGTAAAATTCAGTTCAGTAAGGTAGGCAGGCTGAGGCAGCATATACATATTTCGTCCCTGTCCTTTTATTAGACAGTGTAGTAACCGAGTCTGCTGCCTGCTTGAGTACGCTCAGTGTACTGAAGCAGGCAACAGACTCAGTCTCCTGTTCGGGTGCCATTTGGTCACCCCGCCCAGAGAGACACCTGATGATGGTATGTGTTCTAGAATATATTAGCACAGGGATCAGTTTGCACAGTATTTATTGAAGAGAGACTGAACTTGCCTACATGATGACAAGAATTTAATGTGACTGATGTCTGGAAGGAACTGAATGCTGCCACCCATGAATGATTAATTTTTATTTTATTTTTTTTTATTTTATTGAAATCTAGGATTACAAATACCTTTGAGCAGGAACTGCTAGTTTACAAAGGTTCCACGTCGAAGGAATGGGGGGTATACATACATACAAAGGTCAACATAATACATAGTTACACAATAACAAGAAGTAAGAGACTGAGGCTTAGGAAATTCCAGTAATTCAAAATGTGCCAAATGTTAGGTAGCATGACATAACCAGCCAAGGGCAATCTTGGAAATAAGCACTGCAGGTGAGAGGGAAGGTGGTATGCAGGCAGGAAGGCCATTGTTGGAGGGTAGAGGGTGAGGGTAAGAGCTCTAAAGGGGAGGGAGAGGAGGGATAGAAGTCAGGAAATGCCCCGGGAGAGGAAAGGGAGAGGGGGAAGGGGGGTAGGCAGGTAGAAGGGGCAAGGCGGGAGAGATAGCTGTCAAGACTGAAGTGGAGGGCAGTGAACGGTGGGCCCCCGATTAGGCGAGGCAGTCACAATGACTAGTTGAAATGAGATGAAGTCTGAGTTGTCTTTAAAGGGCCAAGAGCAGCAGCAGTAAGAGTTTCTTTTGTTGAGAGTATTGTACCACTGTGGTGCTCAGGGCAAAGGCCCTCTGCCCATGGTAGTCCGGCATCTGGGGACAAGGAAGGTTAGTTGTTGTGAACTTCTAGTCTCTGGGTGCTGTGGTGGTCAATAAGTGCTTTTCAATGCCCGGGGCATGACTCGAGGAGGACTTTTTGGCTAAGAGGCAGGTTTGATACTGTATCCGCTGATGAGAGGTAGCCATCCTGCCCGAGTGTACAGCAGGTCACTGTGTGTAAGTTTCGATCAGCCCCAGTTAGCAGCCTGCATGCTTTGTTGAGTGCAACTGTAATTCTAGGAGGGCAGAGGCGGAGGCAGAGCCATAAATTGCTAGCCCGTAATCGATGATGGAGGTGACAGAGCTGTTGATAGCCAACCGGAGAGTGTCAGGAGTCATGCAGTGTTTGTGCTTGTAGAGCAGGCCTATACGGATGTTGGTGGCTTTGGCAACAGAATCTGTGTGCCGATGGTAGGACAGTGAGCTGTCCAATGTGACACCTAGGTATTTAAAATCAGGAACGTGTTCAAGTAAGGTCCCTGTTTGGTTTAGGATGGTGAGGTCACGGGATAATAAAAAACTTTAGCAGCTAATTACAGAGTTTACATTTTTCTGCTATTTTTGCAAAGAAATGTTACTGTGTAAAGGTAGATTAGCAGGTGTTACATACCAGGAATATTATTGGCAGTATTTAGGGTGTAGGGAAAACCTTTTTGGGAAGCATTTGTATTCATCTTTTCTAGAGAAATTGTCAGCTCTATTTCCCTAGCACCAACTCATTAACAATTAAAAGAGACTCGCAGTCAGTAAGTAAATATGACATGATATCCTCTGATATTGCAACACTCTGAATGAGTGACTTTACTAGGGATTTACAATAGTACATATCTACTTCTTAAACAACATTTCCATCTGCATTGTTTCTGCAGAAGCTTCGGGGGATGGGGCATGTTGCCAGACAGACCTAATGTCACCCTTTATAAATTATTGGATCCACCTTGTTGTGACATCCCACAGTCATTATGTTTTACTACATTTTTTTTGAAGGCTAAAGCTGGTTTTACAGAGTAATACAGTAATAAAGGAATGAAGGTCAGTTGTGATAATAAATGTTTACCTTGGAATCAATGGTAGGGAAAATGTAACAAAAGTGTTTTTTCTTCAAGAAGAGCCCCAAAACTCTCCACAGAACATATAAACCCCTCAGAGCTGACCCCCAGCCTTTCTGTAGATACCTTTCACAGTATATTACAAAAACTGCATGTGGGGTGGGTGGTTGATGTACTGTTCGACAGTCAGTTGTCCATAACCTTTGGAACTGCAGACTCTAATGCCAGCCAGAGTCTCCCACACCCCTGATTCCATGGGGGAAAACAAAATTTCCCCTGAAATTAGGGGTAGGGAAGATGTAACACAAGTGTGTTTTGTCTTCAAGAAAAGCCCGAAAACTCACCACAGAGCGTGTAAACCACGAGAGCTTCTGGGGGTCTGGTGGCCCCAGACCCCTAGCTTTATTTGTCCCAATTCCCAAATATCATATCCAACCCCCCAAAAAAAGTCCTGCCTGTCACTGTGCGTGGTCCTTATGGGGAAGGGAAAGGGAACATTGCTTAACCAGGAGTAGCACACTAAGCTGAAGCTTGTTTCCAGATGTGACCTGGGAGCACAAGGAGGTTAAGTGACTTGCTCAGGATCACAGAGTATGCACCTAGGCGGTTGTGGGATTCAAACCCAGGTCTCCAGATCTACAGCTCAGGGCCTTAACCCACTGTGCTGTACTGCCTCCCTTACGAACTGTCTTTCTTTTCTGTAAGAAATGGCCTTTTTACCAGCAGCATGCATATTACTGAGAACTGAGCACAGCTCTCAACTTTTTATCACACCAGGATGGATGCTGAGAAGTGCCTTCAGTTGCAGGTTGAAAGAGGGGTTACAGGAGAGAAGAGAGCAAGTATGTTGGCAGACAACCACCCTACCCCTTCCCCCTCAGGTCAGCATGCACTGGGACCTCTCTCCCCGCTACTGTTAGGCTCAATACACACAACCCTCCTTTGCTGGGGTAATTCGAAGCCTGCGATAATGGAGTACCCTGCGGTATCAGAATGAGGTCTCCTGGGGTCCATGGAGCGTCTTGATGGGGGTAGTAACAACAACAAAAAGGAAAGGGACCTGGAGGTAATCGATCGGATGACCTTAAGGTTAGCAAGATGGGAGAAGGCAGTAGGGAGGGTTGGGGTACACTGGGATGCATAGGGAGAGGCATCACCAGCAGAAAACAGGAAATTGTTATCCCTCTGTACAGACACATTGGTGAGACCCCATCTGGAATACTGTGTCCAGTTCTGGAGACCCCATCTCCACAAGGACAGAGACAGGATAGAGGCAGTCCAGAAGAGGGCAACTAAAATGGTGCAGGGTCTGCAAGAGAAGCCGTACAAGGAAAGACTAAAGGAGCTTAATATGTATACCCTTGAGGAAAGAAGGGAGAGGGGGGACATGATAGAAACTTTTAAGTACCTCAGTGGAATCAACAAAGTTCGAGAGGGTAGCATCTTTCAGAAAAGGAGACGTGCAAGAACAAGGGGACACAATTTAAAGATAGAGGGGGGGCAGTTCAGGGGCAATGTGAGGAAGTATTTTTCACACAGAGAGGGTAGTGGATGCATGGAACAGCCTTCCTGAGGAGGTTTTGGGGTCTAAAACTGTGGGAGAATTCAAGAATGCATGGGGCAGACATAAGGCAATTCTTGTGGGGGGGTAGGAAGAAATAGGCTGTTGGTTAACTAGGATCTGCGGCCTATCCTGTAGGTAGGGAAACGGGCAGACTAGGTGGGCCAAGCAGTCCTTATCTGCCATCAGAGTCTATGTTTCTAAGACTTACAGTAGGTCTGAAGGAGTGTGGTAGCGGGGGGGTTACATTAGGAGCAAAAAAAACTCTGTGTGCTATAGTCTGACAGAACTGAGATGCAGTGCCCTTCAGCCCTGCTAAGTAGAGCTAGCATTTGTCAAGAAAAGCCAGCATACCTCTGGGAATTCGTAGCCCTGTTTGTGCTGACTAGTCCTGATGACAGTGAGCAGGACTGGGTACGGGAGTGCTGACAATTTCAAACCCTCCACATTATACAGCTCATGCTGTAATTAAATTAATTGTGGGTGGGGATGAGCTTTGGGTCACTTTAGTCGAAGGCAGTAAGAGTCCCCGAGATGCAGATCATTTGTCTTCCCTTTGCTGTCGGGATGAGGCTGTTTATCAAAACAAATTAAAGGAAAGCAAGAACTCCACAGGCCCAGGCATCTGTTGTCCTGTTTCTCAAAGCATGCAAACTTGGCGTTTGTCTTCATTATTGTCCAGTTAATAACAGTTTCAGCTGAAGCTGGTTATTCGATAATATACTATCTGAAAATGGAACAGGCTGGCTGTCTTCAGGTTGAATAATTAGATTGCAGTGAGTGTGTCTGTCATTGAATTCTGCCTGAATAATTCCAGTTACAAAAGGCCAGGGGAGTGGGGGGCAGGTTTCAGAGAGAAACCCGAGCCGGTGTTTCATTACTGATTTGCACATGGAAAAAAAAAAAAAAAGTATCACTGACTTGGGGTTTAATTTCTGAAACATAAGAATCATTGGCCGTAATAGTCCATATACCCCAAAATATTTTAAGAGTTAAAAAAGCCTTCCATTTATAGAACTTTAAGCACTATACATTTGTTTGAAATTGTATTTATTTGTAAATCAGTTAGCTTCGCAGACCCTTGCCAGGCCTGTCATCCTTGCTTTTCTGTGGAGTAGATTAGGGCTCTGACAAAGAACATCTCTGTTGACCTGCACCCTCTCCGAGCTGCTCCAATACTCATCCTCTGTTGCAGCCGGGGAGGGAAGAGAGAGAGAGAGAGAGAGAGAGAGAAATGCAGGCTGTCAGAACCAGTTTACCTCTTCTAGTAGGAATTATTGTACTTGACTGTGCAGTAACTTTCCATTTAGAATACAAAGCATGACTGTTTTCTTCAGCCTGGGACATTTGTGCATAACCAGTTCAGGACGTGTGTCTGAGACTCAAGAATGCAAGGTTGCTACTTCCGATGATTCTGTGGTGGGACATTTTTCTCACGTGCAGCTTCCAGACATATCTTCTACAGTCCGTTTATAAAGATAGCATGGATAAATTAAACCATCCGACTGGCTGAAACAAGTCTCCTGACTGTGTAATTATTCACCTTAATTACACAGGTGCACTTTGAAATGCATTTCTGCTTAAAGAGCCCCTGACCCCCATTGGGAGAACTCTGAACAATGTAAGATTTTGACACCATTCAATGTATGTGTAATGCATTTTCTGTAATTATTTTCCTTTTTTTTTTTATTCCTGAAGACATTTGCAGGAAAGCAAGGTTACTGTCCCTCTAGACTTTTTCTGATCCAGTTGCCTGTCTACAGCTGACATCATAATCTCGTTTAGAACATCATAATTATTACCACAGCAACAGATTAAGATGTCTTAAACCGAACTGCACTGTCAAGTGTAGACAAGCAGAGCAGATAGGGCAGGGATCCTGTTTTCATGCAAAAGTCCACAGCAATAATGAAATGACCAGAATCACAGGAAAAAAGGAAACCGTTCTAAATTTTACATTTTTTCGACATTGTCTGAATCGGCACCAGGGGCTCTTTGAAGGTAATTTTATACAATAAGACACTGCAGGGATTAGCAAGTATGGCCAATAGTCACACTTCTCAGGTGTGTTTAAGGCACTTGGTTTTGCCTCATACCTAACAACAAATCTCAGGCGTCTAATTACTGGCCCATAATTACACACTCTGTTGTGTCTTATTGCTTACTTAGTATACTCATGCCTCTGGCACCATACACTGTCTGTCTGACTGCTAGATGACGATTCTGATTAGCTGGTAGAGCAACTTACTGTATGTCATCGAAGTACTGCAGCTAAGCAATAAGGCCTGACATAGGTGACATGTGATGCATTATATAGGGAATAGCATATGGATACCCATACACAACAAGCCTGTGTTTTCAGCTCAGGGTTGAGATGACATCATAGAGGTCCCGATGTCATCTCAACCCCAAGATGAAAACACAGCCTTGTTCATATATAGGTGTCCATATACTATTTATTATAGTATATAGTTTCTCCAGGTTTAAAAAAAAAAAAAAAAAAAATTAAATTTGGGAACGCTGACAAGATATTGTACCTTGTGTTCCCATGGTGCTCCCACTTGCTGTCTGCTGTGAAGTCGGTCTGTGCAGTCCCATTTCATTGCAAGCCTCCAAAGATTCGCAGCCATACTTAATTGCAGAATTTTTTTTTCATCTGATCAGTGACCATCACATGGTATGGTTCAATTTGGCTACTACATCTAAATCATCCCATTCCAAGGCAAAAATATGGGACTTCAGAGGAGCTGACTTTGATAAGATGGCCAACAGAGTTAAGCTAGCCCTGGCAAAAAGAAACACAGGTGAGGAGGTACAGGCAAGTGGGCAAGCATTAAGGATACAATACTTGAAGCAACATCCCATTGTGTTAGACAGAAAAGGAAGTGCAAAAAGAAGAAACCACTTTTGGTTCTCAAATACAGTAGCAGAAAAGGTCAGAGCCAAAGGCTGGCCTTCAGAAAATATAAGGGAACACAGCGGGATGAAGATAGGGGGCATACCAAACTGCCCTAAGGGAAGCAGGTAAGGCAGTAAGGCAGGCAAAGTCCCAAACTGAGAAACACTAGCACAAACAATAAAAGAAGGTGACAAGACTTTCTATAGATACATTAGTGAAAGGAGAAAGTCCAGAGGGGTATTGCTAAGCTTAATGGAGAAAAGGAGCATGTGAGGAGGAGGACCCTGTAAAGGCATCTATCCTAAATAGATACTTTGCTCAGTATTCACTGAAGAGAAGGTAGGGCAGGGCCCACAGCTCAACATCATGGACACAGGGGAGGGAGGTGAGCACTACTCCCTTCACAAAAGAAAGGTCCTACAAGAGCTTGCTAAGCTCAGGGTGGATAAGGCAATGGGACCTGATGGCATACATCCCAGGGTAGCAAGGAGCTAAAGGAGGAACTAGCAGAGCCATTAGCAGAATTGTTTAGTGAGTCTCTGAGCACAGGAGAGGTCCCAGAAGACTGGAGAAGGGTTCATGTGATCCCACCCACAAGAGTGGTAGCAGGGAGGAGGCGGAACTAGTAGACCGGTCAGTCTTACCTCAGTAGTGGGCAAGATTATGGAAGCACCTTAAGGAAAGGATAGTGCAACACCTGAATCTATAGGGGCACAGGATCCAAGACAGCATGGGTTTACAAAGGAAGGTCCTGTCAAACTAATCTCATAGATTTCTTTGACTGGGTAACCAGAGTGGTGGACCAAGGGGAGCAGTTGATGTCGCCTACCTTGACTTCAGCAAAGCTTTTGACACTGTTCCACATAGAAGATTGATAAATAAGCTAGGTAGGCTGGGGTGGGTCAGAAGTTGGTCAACTGGGTGGCAAACTGGTTGATGCAGAAAACAGAGAGGTGGAAATGGTATACAGTCAGAAGAGATGCAAGTCACAAGTGGGGTACCTCAGGATCAGTCCTGGGGCCAGTCCTATTCAACATCTTCATTAGTGACCTAGCAGATGGACTAGAGGGTAAGGCTTGTCTGTTTGCAGATGACACCAAGATCTGCAACAGAGTAGATGATCCAGATGGGGTGGGCAGAATGAAGAGATCTGGATAAACTAGCAGAATGGTCAGAAGAGTGGCAACTGGGATTTAATGCAAAGAAGTGCAAAATCATGCACATAGGGAAGAAACCCTGAAGCCACTTATAGGCTGGGAGGGAGTTGCTAGCAGTCACAAAGGAAGAAAGAGACTTGGGCATCATCATCACTGATGACCTGAAATCATCCAAGCAGACCTCTAAAGCAGTAGGTAGGCTAGAGTGTTAGGGTGTATTAGTAGGGTATCACAAGTCATTAAGAGGGAGGTAATAATCCCTCTGTACAAGACATTGGTTAGGCCCCATCTGGAGTACTGCGTGCAGTATTGGAGCCACACCTTCACAAGGACATTAACCAAATTGAGGCAGTCAGAGAAGGGCAGCAAAATGGTGCAGGGACTGCATCAGAAGACATATGAGGACAGATTAACAGAGCTCAATATGTATACCCTGAGCAAAGGAGGAGAGAGGTGATATGATCGAGACTAAAATTTAAACACCTTAAGGGCATAAACAAGGTGAAAGAGTCTAACATGTTTAAATATAAGAAAAATAGCAGGACAAGAGGACACAGCATGAGATTAGAGGAGGCGATTAAGGGGAATGTGAGGAAATTCTTTTTCACAGAAGGGTGGTAGATGCATGGAATGGCTTACCACAAGAAGTAGTGGCTATGAATACAGTGCAGGGCTTCAAACAGGCATGGGATAGGCATAAGGAGCAATACAAATGACTATGAATAGATAGGTCACTGACATAGCAAAGGCCGATGGCACATTTATAAGGTAGAAAAAGAAATGGGCAGACTGGATGGGCCTTGCGGTCCTTATCTGCCGTCAACTTCTATGTTTCTATGTTTCTATGTTCGGTAACACGGAGCCCAAACCGTGTTGGTGAAGTGATCGGTAAGCTGCGCCACCATGTTTGTTGTGATTTTTCTCTCAGCAGCTCTGTTTTGACCAATGATAGCGCGAGAACCATGAATATTAATTTGGGCCTTATGAATATTGATAACAGAATGCGCAAAACAACTTTTGGAATGTGCACAAGTTTTCAGCAACAACTGATTTTTACACATAATAAGCCCTAACCATATACTATAATGGATTACAGACTGATTTTGTAACAAATCCAGTCCACGTTCCAGGCTATAATGCCTGAGATGTGGAGAGCCATATTGCTATCATAAGTCAATGAACAGGTAGAATTGTTTTTTTGGTTCTCATGCTTTTGCTTGTGATGTCCAGACTTCAAGGCAGTTACCTTGAAGTATGGACTGTTTGTCAGTCAGTATAGTTATTTTTTTTTATATTGCATCTTACATAGAAACATAGAAACATAGAAGTTGACGGCAGATAAGGACCGCAAGGCCCATCCAGTCTGCCCATTTCTTTTTCTACCTTATAAATGTGCCATCGGCCTTTGCTCTGTCAGTGACCTATCTATTCATAGTCATTTGTATTGCTCCCTTATGCCTATCCCATGCCTGTTTGAAGCCCTGCACTGTATTCATAGCCACCACTTTGTGGTAAGCCATTCCATGCATCTACCACCCTTTCTGTAGAAAGAATTTCCTCACATTCCCCTTAATCGGCCTCCTCTAATCTCATGCTGTGTCCTCTTGTCCTGCTATTTTTCTTATATTTAAACATGTTAGACTCTTTCACCTTGTTTATGCCCTTAAGGTGTTTAAATGTCTCGATCATATCACCTCTCCCTCCTTTGCTCAAGGGTATACATATTGAGCTCCGTTAATCTGTCCTCATATGTCTTCTGATGCAGTCCCTGCACCATTTTGGTTGCCCTTTCTGGACTGCCTCAATTTGGTTAATGTCCTTGTGAAGGTGTGGCCTCCAATACTGCAGTACTCCAGATGGGGCCTAACCAATGTCTTGTACAGAGGGATTATTACCTCCCTCACGACTTGTGATACCCTACTAATACACCCTAACACCCCTAGCCTTACCTACTGCTTTAGAGGTCTGCTTTGATGATTTTTAGGTCATCGTGATGATGATGCCCAAGTCTCTTTCTTCCTTTGTGACTGCTAGCAACTCCTCCCAGCCTATAAGTGGCTTCAGGGTTTCTCTTCCCTATGTGCATGATTTGCACTTCTTGCATTAAATCCCAGTTGCCACTCTTCTGACCATTCTGCTAGTTTATCCAGATCTCTTCTCATTCTGCCCACCCCATCTGGATCATCTACTCTGTTGCAGATCTTGGTGTCATCTGCAAACAGACAAGCCTTACCCTCTAGTCCATCTGCAGGTCACTAATGAAGATGTTGAATAGACTGGCCCCAGGACTGATCCCTGAGGTACCCCACTTGTGACTTGCATCTCTTCTGACTGTATACCATTTACCACCACTCTCTGTTTCTGCCAGTCAACCAGTTTGCCACCAGTTGACCAACTTCTGACCCACCCGAGCCTACCTAGCTTATTTATCAATCTTCTATGTGGAACAGTGTCAAAAGCTTTGCTGAAGTCAAGGTGGGCGACATCAACTGCTCCCCTTGGTCCACCACTCTGGTTACCCAGTCAAAGAAATCTATGAGATTAGTTTGACAGGACCTTCCTTTGTAAACCCATGCTGTCTTGGATCCTGTGCCCTATGGTTCCAGGTGTTGCACTATCCTTTCCTTAAGGAGTGCCTCCATAATCTTGCCCACTACTGAGGTGTGTAAGACTGACCGGGTTCAGAAGTTCCCTCAGCCTCCTCCTCTGCTACCACTCTTGTGGAGGGGATCACATGAGCCCTTTCTCCAGTCTTCTGGGACCTCTCCTGTGCTCAGAGACTCACTAAACAATTCTGCTAACAGCTCTGCTAGTTCCTCCTTTAGCTCCTTAAGTACCTCGCTGGTATGCCATCGGGTCCCATTGCCTTATCCACCCTGGCTGCGGCTCTTGTAGAGACCCTTTCTTTTGTGAAGGCAGTAGTGCCTCACCTCCTCCCCTGTGTCCATGATGCTGAGCTGTGGGCCCCTGCCCTACCTTCTCTTCAGTAATACTGAGCAAAAGTATCTATTTAGGATAGATGCCTTTACAGGGTCCTCCTCCTCCTGTGCTCCCTTTTCTCCATTAAGCTTAGCATCGCCCCTCTGGACTTTCTCCTTTCACTAATGTATCTATAGAAGTCTTGTCACCTTCTTTACTGTCTGTTAGTGTTTCCTCAGTTTGGGACTTTGCTGCCTTACTGCCTTACCTGCTTCCCTTAGGGCAGTTTGGTATGCCTCCCTATCTTCATCCCGCTGTGTTCCCTTATATTTTCTGGCCAGCCTTTTGGTTCCTGACCTTTTCTGTTACTGTATTTGAGAACCAAAGTGGTTTCCTTCTTCTTTACACTTCCTTTTCTGTCTAACACAATGGGATGTTGCTTCAAGTATTGTATCCTTAATGCTTGCCCACTTTGCCTGTACCTCCTCACCTGTGTTTCTTTTTGCCAGGGCTAGCTTAACTCTGTTGGCCATCTTATCAAAGTCAGCTCCTCTGAAGTCCCATATTTTTGCCTTGGAATGGGATGATTTAGATGTAGTAGCCAAATTGAACCATACCATGTGATGGTCACTGGCCCCCAGGTGACCTTCTACCTGGAGATCTGTGATCCCTTCTTTGTTAGTCAGTACTAGATCTAGGATAGCCCTGTCTCTTGTGGGTTGCTGTACCAGTTGTTTGAGGCCCTCCCCCTGCAGGGAATCCACTATGTGTCTAGTTCTGGCCGATGTTCCTGCTGGTATTGACCAATCTGTATCTGGCATGTTGAAGTCTCCCATTATCAGAACCTCCCCTTTAGCTGTCATGTTTTGTATATCTTCTAACAGTAATGTGTCTATGTCCTCCTCTGGTCTGGGGGCCTGTAGACAACCCCAGTTCTTATGGCTGTCCCATTTCCTGTTTCCAGGGTGACCCACAGTTCTTCTGGCTCATTATGTGTATTCTGAATTTCTGTAGCTTTGATATTTTCATTTAACATACAGGGCCACTCTCTCCCTTTTTCACTCTCTTCTGAACAATACATAGCCAGGTACTGAAGTCTCCTGCTGCATTACTGGTAAAACACGTCTCACTAATTGCTACTATGTCCAGTTTAGCTCTGACATTATTGCCTGCAGGTCTGGGATCTTATTTCCAGGCTGTGAGCATTTGTGTACATGATTTTCCATTGGCCAGATTTTGGTGTGTTAGTTGTTGGGTGAAGTTTGGCATTACCCTGTGCATCGATGGGGAGACAAACCTTTTTTTCTTACCTGGTGATGCAAAATGAACGGCAAACACGCTGAATTCCTGTTTGACCCACTAGCTGAGGGGAGGGGTGTTCTTCCCATTCAATGGCGGGGTGCTGCACCTCTCCCCATTTGCTAGTTTAAATATTCTGCAAAGACGTCAAACTTCTGCCCCAATGCACTGACTCCTCTTTAGGTCAGATGCAGTCCATCAAATTTAAAGAACTTTCGCTCCCAGAACTGTTGCCAGTTCCTACAAATCTGTGTCCTTTTTCTACAGCTTGTCCTTGAGCCACGTGTTTAGCTCCCTATCTCCCTTCTCTGACCTTCCGTCCATCTGCTCCCTTCTCCCAGACTGGCAGGATCTCAGAGAAGGAGATGCCGGACTAAATAGATGATAGTTTGTCACCCAGCCTAGTCAGGTGTTCCTTGGTCTCCACAACTGACCGGCTGGCGAGATCATTAGTCCCTATGTGTACTAGGACATCAATGTTTTCTCCTGCTTTGTGAACAATTTTAGCATGGGTCAGTGTCTCTCCATGCTGATGTACCTGGAGACATCTGACCATCACCCTGGCTGGAGATGGTATCAACTCCCGAATCATGGAGTCTCCTATGATCAGAAGTTTTGGATTTCCTTTGTGCTTGTTTAGTTTTGGTTCCTGATTTGGGTGAGTATTGTTGTGCCAGCTCCTGTGCCGCAGTGTCCTGCTCTGCAGTGTCTTCTGCCTCTTTATTTGATTTCAGAGATAGAGGCAGATACCTGTTTGTAGTGTTTATATGGTTTTGGAGGTAATGTGTTGAGAGCAGAGAGTGATGGGGCACCTGATTTGTTCCTCCTAACCACCTGCCAACCTCCTGGACCAACTACCCTCTGCGGTCGAGGTTTTTCTGTTGGATGCTGGGGAAATGGCGGTGGTTCTTATAATGTATTTCCTCTTCAATATGAAATTTGAGGCGTGCAATCTCTGCCCATGCTGCCCGGAGCTGAGACCTAAGATCTCCAAAGGCTCCAGCATGTAGGACAGTGTCCTAAATCCTGTAAGACTGTCCTTCTGAAATTGTTCCACAGTACCTGCAGTTAATGAAATCCATTACAAATAAGTTGCTGGGTTTGTAACCTAGTCAGAGTAATTAGAAGGAAAAAATGCAAGTAATGGTTTAATTGTGCTTTGTTTAACTTGTTATAACAAGTTAAATTACTAGTGCCCTGTAAATGAGATCACTTTGTGGAGGCCCCACTGATCCGCCCCTTCCTGCTCTGTCACAGGAAATGTCACAACTGTGGTACCCTATAAAAGGAGGAAGTGGGGTGGTTGGGATGGTGGGTGGCTGGGCCCTTCCCCTGCCTAAAAAGAAGAACCACGACGAAAAAGAACAAGGAGGTAAGAGCAGAAACAATCAGTCAACAACAAATGCAGTAACCCTGAAAGCTTATCCTAATGTTAGATAAAACTGTAAAACCTGTAAAGCACCACCTGTAATAATTTCAGAGAAGATATACCTGTAAGAAACACTTTGCTCCAGAGAAAAATAAAGCAGTAACAGAAGATATACCTTGCAAAAAGTCAATTTGAATCAGAAGATTACAGCAGTAATCTGTTAGCACACACCTGTAGGCACACCTTGTAATAATGCAGAAGAAGGTATACCAGCAACAACAATTTGAATCAGAGAAAAAATAAAGCAATGAAATGTTAACAACAAACAGTAGCAATCCCTGTGAGTAAAAAATAAAAACACCACCACACAGTAAATCTGCTTAGCCAAACTAAGTCTTAATCCTTCTCCCTTGCTCTGGTAAGTTTCTCTACTCTGCCTTGTCTTTTAGACAAGAGTGCAGCAAAACGGAGCCAGTCTGCTGGCACGAGTGGTAGGACTGAGCATCCCAGGGACTAATTTCCTCCTCTTGGGCGGGTTGGCTGCTGCGCTCGGCGATGGATCAACCCCTAGTGACAGCTGGGAGTCAGTGAGCCAGAGACTGCAAAACCCAGGGGGATTGGTGGGGAGGCAGATATCGCATCAGGTGTGGGAGTATGTCTGACATCACCAGGATGTCATTGCATGCCCTCTTCTCCAGGAAACTGTACGCAGAAAAAAAATACTGGCTGGGCAGATGACACTGCTTCCTACTACCACACCCACAGTTGGATTTTTGCCCTCCTGGACCCGCCATCACTCCTTTCTTTGCCTTCACGTGCTGGGCATTAGATAATTGCACGGGAGCGCTCTGTAGTTGAAGACAGCCCTGCCTTGAGGGGTAAAAGCCAGGGAGTACCCAAGCAGGTGAGTTGCAGGTGGACTGGGGGTCCGGGATCACAGCACAGGGAGGATATCGTTGGGGCGGGGTCAGGCACTAAGAGTCAGCCGAAGGAAGTCCTGGCCAGCGGCGTCGGTGGATAAACAGAGTTGGAAAGAGAGAAAAAAACAAAAGAGTACCCCAAAACACTTTACAGGTGCAGAGGTCAAAACTAAGTTTTGCAGCCACTAGCGGGGCTAGAGACTAGAAAAAAATCCACTTGCCCAACACAAAACATGCTATCATTTGACTAGTAGTCTGGTGCTACAAAACCTATCAGCATTTGGCTAGTAGGCCAGTGCTACAAAATCTACTAGCATTTGGCTAGTAGGCCAGTGCCACAAAATCTAGCATTTGGCTAGTAGGCCAGTGCTACAAAATCTACCAGCATTTGGCTAGTAGGCCAGTGCTACTAAATCTGCCAGTACAGTATTTGGCTAGTAGGCTGGTGCTACAAAATCTGCCAGCATTTGGCTAGTATGCCGGTGCCAGATTTGACCCCTGCAGATGCTATTGCCATTTAAAACTACAGAGACTGAAAATGCTCTCAGGGCCCCATTTTCAGAAGGTTATCGTGGCACAAACTGGGTTTGTGCCGCACTAACCTGGAATAGCGCCAGCTGTCAAGGTCATGCCCATATTCAAAAGGCACAGATGCACGACAGCAAAAGAGCTTTGCTGCATCACTAGCGCATTCCTCGTGATCCAGATCTTCTAAATCCAGGGAGAAAATGCCTGTGTCTCACAAACATAAGCATCAGGAGAGGGAACGAGAAAAGGACAAAACCTCCCCGGTCCATTCCCGGTCACCCCCTCCATACGGGTCCGACCACTTCAGTGCTGTCGACCACTCTGGCAGTGATGCCACCCACCACCCAGATCATCAGCCTTACTTCCAGGTCAGGGCAAGCCACAGGCGCCACCAGGCCTAGCATGGCTGGTGCATCACCATTTGACACCAGAGGCCATGCCTTCCCATCAGTCTCTGCCAGCGTTCCCATCTACTACACTGGCGCTGACGTACAGGCAGTACTTTTAGCTTCTACATACATCATCAAATGCCTTCTGGCTCCTTTTGTACCAGAAGCTCCATCAGTGGGATCTGTCGGCCAAACCCCTGTGCTGATACATTCTAGTGCTGTGACTCAGCCCGCCTCTCGAGTGCCAGTGGCATCGCCATTGTGCTCCCTTCATCCCATTGACCAGACTGATGATGACCTACATTCCTAACCTTATAATGCAGGATGAGGAGGAGGCTGAAGATTAAGTGGAAAGTCCCTTTGAGAGGACTAGTTCCACTATATCAGCATGCAGTGAGGACTTGATGGTGTACACCCCCAGGCGCCCCCCCCCCCCGAGGACCCATCTTTTATAACCATGATGCAACAGTTACGGGCTGCAATAGGATTTGATCTAGAAGAACAGGACATGACCAAAAAGAACCTGTTTGATTTTTTGGAATTGCCCGATACCCCTCCCATAGTAATTCCACCTTTCCTCCCTGCTATGGAGGATGCCACCTTTGTTGCCTGGCATAGGCCCAACATGATTCCTGCCATACCTAGAAAGGTAGATAAGAAGTACATGGCCCCCCTCGGGAAAACTTTTTTTTGCAGGTCAACCTGAGGTGGACACTGTAGTCACAAATGCTGCCCATGATAGAGCCAAGGCACCAAAACACCTTAGCTCTCTTTCTCCTGATGAGGAGTCAAGGCGGTTAGATGTGATGGGTTAAAGAACCCATGCCTCGGCCTCTGTGGGCCTTAGAATTGCAAATTACCTGGCCTGTATGGTCAACTTCCAGAATACACTCTGGAGGAAAGCTGGAGCAGTTGCTCAAGCTCTACCAGAAGGTGCACCAAAACAGCAGCTTCTCAAAGCTCTGACAGCTGGGGTTGATTTAGGGGAACACCTGCTACATGCAGCCTATGACATAATCAGATGCTTCGGCTGGGGCAGCTGCATCAGGAATATGCATCAGAAGATATTCCTAGCTCAGGATGGCAAGCTTTGTGAATGACGTCCAACAGTCCATTATCAGTGCCCCCTTTAGAGGATATAAGTTGTTTGGTGCAGAGGTTCAAGATATCCTCACTAATTTGCAGGCCTCAGGCAGAACCCTGAAATCAGTTCATTCCCTCTATCATACCCAGCCAAGGAGTAGACAGAGGGTGCCTTTTCGTCCAGCTGGTACTAGACACTACCGTTACCAGACAACAAGGTAAGGGTAAAGGAGCAGGAGCCTTGCCTACTCCAGGAACCACTCCAGGTGCCCACACAATGGACTCTAGAAGTGGTCATACTGCAGGAGCTGCTGCAGCTGGCTCTGCCTGAAACTTTTTATACCCCCTCAGTCACCATCGACTCCAGGGGGTGGGAGGAGGGGGGCGAGTACAGAAAGTTCCAAATGGTTACCCTGCAGGGCCTACTTCCACAACTGCAGGTAAGGGATTGGATCTGTTCCCTAGACATGAAGGATGCCTACCTTCATATCAAAATTCGAAAACCACACAGGAAATATCTGAAGTTCCAGTTTCAAAGGGAACACTGCCAGTTCAGAGTATTGCCCCTTGGCTTGTCATCTGCACCACGGGTCTTTACCAAATGCTTGGCAGTAGTAGCAGCAGCCCTTCGCAGGCAAGGTGTTTATGTATTTCCCTACCTGGACAACTGAAAGCTCACTTCAGGGAGCAACTCCTGCACACCCCAGGTCGAACAAGACAACTGTTTGTTGCCCTGGGGGTCACCATCAGTGTACCAAAATCGATCCTGATCCCTTTGCCAGCATACACAGTATGTAGGGGCGGTTCCGGACACAGCCCTAGGCTCAGCCTTTCTAGCTCTGGACAGGGCTAAACATCTGATTGCACAGGCCCAGATGGTCCATGACAGCCGATATGTCACAGCCAGAACATTCCTTTGGCTTCTGGGTCTGATGGCAGCGGCCATAGTCACAGTACCTCTAGTCAGACTACACGAGTTTCCCTCAGTGGGCCCTGAGAGTCCAGTGGGACCAACTCACAGATGATCTAGAGCAGAGGGTTCTAGTAATCTCTCCTATACACAAGGTGCTCAAGTGGTGGATGGAACCCAGCAACCTGCTAAAGGGGTTCCTTTCCTGCTCCCCTGCCCCTTGGCAGATTTTAACCACAGATGCCTTGAGGGTGGGCTGGAGGGCACATCTGGGGCCCCATCAGGTGCAGGGTGTATGGACCAAGGTGTAGAGCACCCTGCATATAAATGTTCTAGAGATGAGAGCTGTTCTGTATGGCCTACGGGCTTTCCAGGCTCACCTGTCCCTGGGTCCTCTTTTAGTACAGACAGACAGACGACAGTGTGATGCATTACATCAACAAACAAGGGGGGACTCATTCTTACCCCCTGTGCCGGGGAAGCAATGAGAGTATGGTACTGGGCTCTATAACACAGTCTAGAACTGTCAGCAGTACATGTTCCAGGTGCCCAAAACATCTTGGCAGACATGTTAAGCCATGCACAGTCCAAAATGCACAAATGGAAACTGCTGATCTCAGTGGTGGAAGACCTGTTCAACAGATGGGGTCGTCCTGAGTTGGACCTTTTTGCATCCCCACACAATACAAAACTGCCACTTTTCTGCTTGGTCGTTCCAATGCCTGGAGTTTTCTAGCAAGACGCATTGTCCCTCTCTTGGAAGGGGAGGTTACTGTACGCCTTCCCTGTAATTCGGATGGTGGTAGTCAAACTTCAGATGGGCGAGGCAACTCTAATCCTCATCGCTCCCCTATGGCCTTGACAAATTTGGTTCCCCTTACTGCAGCAACAGACAGTGGAATCACCAGTATCCCTGCATTGATGCCAGGGGGCTTCTGTCGCAGGAGCAGGGAATCCTGGTCCATCCGGACCTCAGATTGCTTCACCTCCATCCATGGATCCTGAAAATATAGCCATTGCTAGATCTAGGGTTTCCCAAAAGGTGGCTAATACATAGATACATAGACTCTGTCAGCAGATAAGGGCCTATGGCCCACCCAGTCTGCCCATTTGAGCTTGTAAGTTCACTTTATGTTTTCCTAGAAGTCTGTTGCCTCTTACCCCTGACTTCCAGAATTCCCTTATATCTATCCCATGCATTCCTAAATCCTGTGATTGTTTCAGCCCCCACCACTTCCTCTGGCAGGGTGTTCCACTTGTCCACCACCCGTTCTGTGAAGAAATTCTTCCTCATGTTTCCTCTGAGTCACCCTCCCTCCAACTTCATCCCATGCCCTCTAGTCCTGGAACATCTTTTTTGCTGGAAATTAGTGTGTTCCTGCACCCTGTTCCTCCCTGTAAGGTACTTATATGTCTCTATCATATCCCCTCTGTCCCTTCTCTCCTACAGGGAGTACATATTCAAGTCCTTCAGCCTGTCCTCATAGGACTTGTGATGCAATCCCTGTACCATCTTTGTTGCCCTCCTCTGAACCTTCTCTACCCTGTCTATGTCCTTACGTAGGTAAGGTCTCCAGAACTGTACATTGTACTCCAGGTGGGGCCTCACTAGTGCCTTGTATAGTGGAATTATGACCTCCCCTTTTCCTGCTGGTGATGCCCCTGCCTATGCATCCCAGCATCCTATTTGCTTTACCTGCTGCCTTGTCACACTGTTTCCCTACCTTGAGGTCATCAGAGATGATAACCCCAAGGTCCCTTGATGTCTTGGTGGCTGCTAGAAAGCCTTTTACCAGGGCCACTTATTACAGTTTGCTTTGTGGGTCACTTCTCATCACTTAGACACCTTTACCTGACCAATAAATCAGATTCTAGAGTATCTGCTGTCCTTGTCAGATGCAGGCCTACAGTATTCGTCTGTTAAAGTGCACTTCGCTGGTATTTCACCTTTCCATGTGTCTATTAAGGGTTGTACGGTTGCCCAGCTGGAGGTGGCCCATACGTTTTTGCAAGGCATTCTGCACTTGAAGCCTCCTATCTGTAATCCAGTCCCGGCTTGGAACCTGAATTTTGTGTTGGAAAAGCTTACTTTGGTTACTTTCGAGCCAGCCTACGCTTTCTTTCTTGGAAAGCATTGTTTTTGGTTGCCGTTACTTCTGCTCGAAGCATTTTAGAGATACAGGCTTTAATGTGGGAACCTTCTTATTTGATTTTCCACGAAGACGGAGTGTCTTTGTGTACCAACCCTAAGTTTCTTCCAAAGGTGGTGTCTGAGTTTACTTGGAATCAAACCCTACCTGCCAGTTTATTTTCCTGAGCATGCCAATTCAGGGGAAGCATTGTTCTATACTTAAGACGTACATAGAATACTCAGGTTCTGTATACACCATATGAAGGACTGCAGGAAGTCCTCCCAGCTTTTTGTTTCATTCGCCCCAGAGTGCTCTAGTTTCCAAACAGTGCTTGTCAAAATGGTTAGCAAACTGTATTACTTTTTGTTATAGGAAGTACAGTAAGGAATTTCCTGGGGTTGTTCATGGTCATTCTGCTAGAGGCATGGCCACATCTGTTGCATGTTTCAAAAATGTGTCTGCTGCTGAAATCTGCACAGCTACTACCCGGAGTGCTATCCACACATTCACTAAACACTACAGTCTGGACATTGTCTCTCAAAAAAGGTTTGGCTTTGGCCTAGCTGTGCTACATGACCTACTTTCTTAGGCCTGTAGGCTCCTGCCGCCCAAACTGTTTATGATCAGTACTGCTTGGTACTCATTCCATAGGTGTGGCCTGATGAAATAGATATCCTCGAAAAAGATAGAACAGTTACGTACTTACCATAACAGTAGATCTTTGAGAGAATCTTTTTCATAAGACTAGGCCGTCCGACCCTCCTTCCCCCTTTCGAATCCTGAGACGCTGATGAGTGCTGTCTCCTTCTCCATGAGGAGCTATCTGCTGCTCTCTGCCTTGCCTGGACAGCAGAGCTCTAGGTTCTGTCCTGGTTCCCTACAGGGAGGTCCTCCGAGCATGATCTCCGGCAGGGAACTGAGGAGGGAAGGGGCCACCCATGTTTATGTGGGAGAGCCAGTGTCTGGCGTTATCGTGAACAGCCCCTAGTGGACTGCTTGCAGAAGTTTCTGTGTGGTCCTAGTGCCTGGTGGCTTACAGTTCCATAGGTGTGGCCTGATGAAAGAGATTCTCTCGAAGATCTACTGTTACAGGGAGTATGTAACTGTTCTTTTGGGGGTCAGAGCAAGGAGAATATGAGTATCATAAGAGTGCAGAGAATGGGAAGGAATGTAGAGATGAATGAGACCTGCATGGTAGGTTGCGTTTCCATGAAGTACTCGAAATTCAGTGAACACAGTTTTATTTAAATTTCATGTTCGTTGTATTCTAAACGAGATTGACACTCAACAACTGTCTAAGCGCTGCAAGGTGTTGACCACAGGGGTGTATCTACAAGCTTATGGGCAGATGGAACAGTTTGCCAGAGGAGGTGGTTGAGATGAAAACTGTGGAGGGATTTAAAAGGGGGAGGTATAGATTTAAAGATCTGATCAAGATCGAAGGTTATGAAGGGAGAGAAGGGGGTGCTGCACTGCAGTTAGGGGGGTGCAGTAATGCATGCACAGCACTAGGCTGATGAGGATGTGGGTTAGGTAGAAAGAGAAACGACTTGATGTGCCCTGGTCTTTTTCTGCCTGAAAGCTTATTGTGTCTGTGCGTACTGTGTTTGATTGTATTTGGAAGTGAACCAGCAGCCAGTGTAGCCCTTTGAAAATGTGACTAAGATGGTTATGTTTTCTTATGCAAGAGAAAAGGCAGGCAGCAGTATTCGGAGCGTGCTGTAGTTTAAAATGTCATTTTTGGGGAGGCTGTAGAGACATGATTTGCAATAACCATGTCTGAAAGTTATTAAAGCGTGACCAAGTGTTTCAACAGATGGCACATCATGGAAGTGTCAGACTCTGACGATGGTGTCTAGATGCATGAATTACATTTTGCAGTTTATGTAAGTGGAGAAGGTTAGTTTAGTGTAAAAAAAAAAAAAATACCAGCATGGTCACAGGTTTAGAATACTGTGTAGCGTTTGCATCCTGTCCATGCCCTCTTTGACCCCCAGCAAGTACCGAGCCCCACCACCCCTACCTGCAGCCCACTTTCTTCAACCCCTGGACCCCGATAGCAGGACCGAAGGGGGACAGTTCCCACCCATCTTTGGAGCACCTAAGGGTGGAGAGGGGTTCAGGAAGTTGTGCATTGCTTAAATGTACCAGCCGTCATCCCCACCAACCAAGGAATTTTCCCATGGTTTTATCCCACCTAAGATGGCTGTGGTAAGGGCTCCAGTGCATGCATGAACCAGCCTTCGTCCTTATTCTCCTAGCCGCTCCAGCCTACACTTCCACCTTTGGTCACCCAGGAGGCAGTGCTGTGGCGGAGTCTGGTGTCTGCACTCCCCAAAGAAGGAGAGTGTAGTTTTGTCCTTATCCCCCACGCTGACAACCCGGGGCATATTCTCTGATGTCGCAGATGGTAATGCTGCCACTGTGCTGACGGGCCAGTTCATAGGTTTAGATTTTTTAATAATGGCCCAGTCTGGGCTAGTGGGAATGCCAGTCCCTGTTCTCTTCGCTGGAACTGTAGTTTGTTCCTGATCAGACTCGGGCGTACTAAGTAACAGCCTCTGACAACTAGAAGGCAAAGCATCTTTTACAACAACTTCTGAGGCTTCCATGTCAGGAGTCATTTAATATGCAGAAAATAATTTTTAATGCTCTATTTTGCATGAAATTAATCACTGTTAGAGCTCTGTTTTGTTAGTTGTTTTGGCTGGCTTCCAAATGTTGTGTTTTGTAGAGATTAAAGTGTCAGATTAATAAACCATTTGTTTAGCTAGATGGAAGATCCAAATGGCACGCAAGATAAATTGCAAGCACAGAAGGGTTCCCGGCCTCGACTTGCTATCTGAAAGACAGTCTAAGTGGTCGTTAATCCTTGTCAAAAATCATACTTTACTTGCAGATTGAAAGAAGTGCCTGACGGCAGATCATCCACAGATGTTTGCAAAGACCCAGAGTTCTCCTCTGTAGTAAACGAAGAATCCTGGCAAGGGATGTCCCCGTATTAATATGTTCAAAGTAGTTAGGCAGGGTAGCTCTGTAGGTACACAAATAATGTACATTTCACGAAGACCGTATGGTACTTTCCGTGCATGCCTTGTGCTACTTTCCACAGAGGCCCTGGGACGATCTAGGTCTTCTCACTTAAGAGCAACAAATCACAGTAATATAGTAATTACACAGGTACAGCCTTCAGCACACAAACTTTAGTTACAACATGCAGTAGAGCAAGCAAGGAAGATATTTGTCCAATATATCTTGATTACAATGTGCAGCTGACAAACAAAATAATTAGTGTATTCAAATTGAAACATACTGATAGCACCACCTTTTAAAAAAAATAAAAAAAATTTGTATCATATTTGTAGACAAGGTTTCGGCTTCCATAACCTCATAGTCAAATCTCTTCTACCATTTTAGAAACAGCATGGTGTGTCGCAAATTGTGCTGGCATCCAGTGCCTCTGAAAGTTCATGAAAAGCTGCTCTTAAGCAAGGTATTGAGTTTACCTGAAAGTGGCTGAATTCCGGAGCTGTTATTATTACATCTGCACTGTACTAATCTGAGGCAGCAGGCATGTCCGTGTAACAGGAAGGGATGTCCCGGTTGGGGATTCTGCATCAGGGACACTCTTCATGAACCATTCCATTAAAGATTATTCCGTCTGAGCTGGCCCAGTGCCTTGGTGGTACAGCAGCCTCCTGCCATGCCAGCGAGCCCAGTTTGCAAGTACTCTTGGGTTGCACAAGGGTTGGCAGCAGGGGATGGAGAGGGAAGATTGAGCATCCAATGAACTGGTCTCCTCTCACGGGGAGGAGGGGACACGTTCATCGATCCTGTACTGTCACCATGTGAAGGCGTGGTGGTGGGCAGTGGGGCGACGCAGGCTGGGGACATCCGACAGTAGCCACATAGTGTGTGTTTGCCTCCATGCACGTGCACACCTGTGTCAGTTGCACACCACCTGGTTGGGGAGAGAGAAATTGGGGAAAAGAAGGGCAGGCAGAATGACGCCCAGCCCGTCCACTCCGGTCCATGCCATCACTGGGGACTCAGTCCGCTGCTCTAGGTGTGGTCTCGGGGGGAAGGAGACAGTTCCCTATTATTGGGGGGGCAAAAATGGGGGATCCACAAGGCCGGTAAGTCGTGAGGGAGATGGTTGCCGGGGGGGGGGGGGTAGGCTGAGAGCATGCCTGACCCTGAAGTAGAAGAAGCTGTCTAGAAAAAAAAATTCTGTCTGCTCTGTTTTGAAGGTTCTGAATTGTTTTCTGATAGCTCTTGATCGGATAGGTTGGATGGTACCTGCATTTTTTAAACCAGATAACATGTAGAAGCTGAAGATTTTTAAAGCAACAGCATTGTAAAGCAGCATGTAGGTTTTATTTTGGTGGTAATGTGCTTCTGGCAAAAACAACAATATACCCATTTTTCTTTTTTAGTTTCTTTAGTTTTTTGACCGAGTTACAGGATTTTGAAGTTTGTAAAAGTTTCTGCGCCAGTGCCCTGCCTGCAATTAAAAAAAAAAAAAAAGAAATATCTTGGTGTGGTGTTATGGTGTTTGCCAACAGAAACCATTCCAGTGCAGCCACAGTATGAATCTACTCTGTACGTTCAAAAGGACTCCTCACCAAAACCGATTTTTCAAACATTGCAAATGGTGGTCGTCTTTAATGACTTGAAGCATTAATTACAGCATTAGTCATAAAAGCTGTTTTAACAATATCTGAGCAAATTAAGAATGACCAGATGTTTAATCTAAGGATATCAGAAATACATGTGTGCTTAAAAAAAAAAAAAAAAAAAAAATTATAGGATGAAGTGTGTGCGGACTAAGAAATATTACTGCTGTTAGTATCAAGAAACCACGTACTTCCCTAGCAGAAAGGGAAACAAAGGAGCACCAGGAAAAAATGCGGTGCTTTTGGAGAATGCTCTAAACATAAAGGAAATTGGATCCAAGCACCCGCATAGCCACCACACAAAGATATTAAATGATAAAAATCATATTTATTACAGACCACAAACAGGCACAAAAAGAGACTGACGTTTCACTTGGCTAACTGCCAAGCTTCTTCAGAGTAAAAGACATGCTACAATTCATGTACTTAAATATCTTTTTTACCAAGTATGTGATTCCTCATGCACCAATAAATCTTAAATACATCTCATTATCTGGTTAAGCAGCAAAGGTCCTTAAAGTTATATGCACTATAAAAACCATTTACATATATTACATAGTGTTTTTTAGTATAAAAAACATTAAATTTTGTAAGAAAAATTTTTTCATATATTTTACTTATTTATATTTCTTCAAAAATGCTGTCAATTCGAAACTGTCATTCATACCTTTCTTTTCACAAGCTCCTAGTGTATATATCCAAAAGCTCTCCCTTTGGCCTATTTTTTTATTCAAGTCTCCACCTCTTGGTCCCAATATGACCTGTTCCAATCCTAAGAATTTAAATTCATGGTTCTTTCGTCCATATTTCTGTATATGTTTGACTATGGCATAAGAGTCATCATTTTTTTCAATGGTGTTCTCCTATTCTCACCTTGAATTTACGTACTGTATGTCCCACGTAGTAAGCCCCACATTCACATGTTAGTAAATATACTATGTTCATACTATTACATGTAATAAAATCATGTAATTCCATAATCTTTCCTGAGATAGGATGTACAAAGTTTTTACAACAATTAATATATTTACAATATATACAATTCCCACACTTGAATGTTCCTTTAGGTCGTGATGTAAGCAACATTTGTTTACTTTTAGAGTTCAAAGTTGTTATGTTAGATACTACATAGTCTTTAATACTTTTACTCTTTCTATAAACAATATTTGGACCTTTTTCAGTCAATTTTCTTAATTTTGGCTCTAATTTTAAGATTGGCCAGTTATTTCTTACAATTTGCTCAATGTCCTTAACTTGATTAGAAAAACTTGTAACAAAGGGGCAATTTATTTCAGTTTTTGAAACTTTATTATAATGTATTATTTGACTTCTATCTAATTTGTGTACTTTTCTCACAGCTGTTGCTATACTTCTGTTGCTGTATCCCCTTTCTTTAAAACTCTTGATTTCTTCACCTCGTTTTATTTTGTATTCTGATTGTTCAGAACAGTTCCTAAGCGTTCTGATAAGTTGACCTTTGGTATGTTAAACTTTATATGATGGGGATGACAGCTATCGTATCTCAATAATGTGTTTCTGTCTGTTGGTTTCTGAAACAGGGTGGTGTGTACACCTTCCTTTCCATCTTTGTACAATCTTATGTCCAGAAAATTGATCTCCATCAAATGTACTTCATATTTATATGTTAGACAACTGCTTGTAGCTTCCATCCATTTAACGAATTCTCCAAATTCATACTCTGTGCCTTTCCATATTATTAAAATGTCGTCAATAAACCGACGCCATAGGTCAGTCTTGTTTCTAAATGGGTTAGTGTTCACTTCATATAGGTGGTCAACTTCCCATTTCCCGACAAATAAATTGGCATAGCTCGGAGCCATCGTAGTGCCCTTGGCTGTGCCTCTGATTTGATGATACAATACTCCTTCAAACAAAAAAACATTCGTGGTCAATACTATTTCTGCTAATTGTAATAGAAGCTCAGTGGGAACTCTAACTAAGTCCTCCTCACTTCTAGAGTTCAAGAAGTATTTAATAGCTTCCAAACCTTCCTTGTGAGGTATAACTGTATACAAAGAATTCACATCTACCACAGAAAAAAACCGCATGTTATCCATATAAAGATCTTCAGCTAATTGTATTACTTGGGTTGAATCCCTTAAATAAGATCTTAAAGTCTGGGCTAGTGGTTGTAAAAAGCTATCCAAATACATCGATATGGGCTCTGTTAACCAGCCATTGCCTGAAACAATGGGTCTCCCTGGTGGGTTTTTAGAATCTTTATGTATTTTTGGAAGGGCATAAATGACTGGGATTACTGGATGTGCTACTACTAAGGTTTTATATTCCAATTCAGTAATATATCCTTTAATAAATCCCCATTCAAACATTCATCTATCTTATTTTTAAATGTTTCAATAATACCATATGTTGTTTTGGTATAAAATGCTTCATCTTTAATGAGCCTTTTAACTTCCTGACATAGTCCACAGTATTTGAAACACAGTTGCCCTTCTTTGTCTGCAGGTTTGATGGTAATTGATTTGTTAGTCTTTAGGCTATTTAAGGCCTCCATTTCCCCTTTGTGCAATTGTATTTGGAAACTCCCGTTTTTTCTTTCAGGGATTTCAATCAAATTCATTTTTGATAAAAATGATAAGTTGGATTCAAGGGTGGGCAATACTCTGATCTTGGTTGCAATCTGGAAATATTTGACCTGCCATCCAAATCATCCTGTTCATGTAAACATTTAAGAGTTAAATTCCTTCCAAACTTATGCAAATCTACATAAGTATTGAAGAAATCAATACCTTTTTCCGGACAAAAGGATAAACCTTTACTCAATATGTCTAACTCTGATTGAGATAATGTATAATTAGACAAATTAATGACTGAGACCAAATTGCTATTATTAACACTGACATTATCCATTTGATTAAATTCTGATTGTGTGCATGATATGCATATATTCGCATTTACCAATTCACAATCAGTTTTATTGTGATAATCATCAGAAACACTGTGTTCAATGATACATTATCTATTCGACTCTCAGATGTTTCATGTCCTTTATCAACAATATCCGCTAGACAGTTCTTAATTAAAATTTTGTCCTGTTTCTTCTTCCACGGACCCCGTCCCTCTTGGTTGAAAATGTACAACCTGGTTCCTGTACTTAACTTTCTTTGACTTCGTGTCTCTTGTAATTGGGGGGGGAGAGTGTCCAGGTGGGGATTCCCCCATGAGTCCCTCAGAGTGTGTATCTGATTCGTCAGTGTCAGAGGGACCAGTGGTGTAATCTAGAATGGTTTTATTCATTGGCCCAGTTCTTTTCAAAATGGATTTTAACTCAGGTCCCTTATTGTCACTCCAGTCATATACCCTATTGTTCATATAGTCGTTTTCATCACGTGTAAATTTTATTTGTTTCTGTTTTTTAGTCGTCATGTCATAACGTGTGACTTTACTTAATAAAATTTGATTAAGTCTTTCCCATTCTAAAGAGTCTACCGACTCTTTGAGTTGACTTTCCATTGCAGAAATTTCTTTGGACAGACTTTCTCTGACTGGAGTGGCAAATTGTGAAATAAGCTTAATATTTTTGATTGACGCTTCATGCATATTTTTGCGTCACTCAGTCATGAATTCCGAATTGGTTTTTATAGTGCATATAACTTTAAGGACCTTTGCTGCTTAACCAGATAATGAGATGTATTTAAGATTTATTGGTGCATGAGGAATCACATGACTTGGTAAAAAAGATATTTAAGTACATGAATTTTAGCATGTCTTTTACTCTGAAGAAGCTTGGCAGTTAGCCAAGTGAAACGTCAGTCTTTTTTTGTGCCTGTTTGTGGTCTGTAATAAACATGATTTTTATCATTTAATATCTTTGTGTGGTGGCTATGCGGGTGCTTGGATCCAATTTCCTTGATGTTAGTATCAAGGTAGTGTCTAACGCCTTGTCCAGTGACTCTAGTGGAGACATCGTATTCCCACTTGGTACTAACACGGGTTCACTGTGTGAGTCAGCCCAGCTGCTGGGGACTATGGGGCACTAGAGAAGCTGTCGAGACAGTGTTCTCATGCTCCAGGGTGTTGGTACTCTCTTGCTCTGTCAGCAGCTTCTGTGGGGGGGCATTGAATGTCGCGGATGACCACAGGACCCCCCCCCATTGGTGTGGGAGCAGTGAATACCAGATGCAGGGAGGTGGGAGGGGCTTATAAGGGATAAAGAATACTCCTGCCACATTAATGACACTGATGCCTGCCCTCACATAAGAAGCCCATGTCTGTTCTTTTACTCCACCGGGTACCAGGAAAAGCTTCTTATAAGTTCAAAGTATTGCTCAGGGCTTGCCAAGGATCCAAATCGGAAAATCACGAGACATCATTAGGTACCATTTTGCGTCCACATCAGAAAACTGCAGGACACCATTAGGTACTGTTTGGGGTCCACATCAGAAAACCACGGGACCCCATTAGGTACAGTTTGGGGATCCACATAAAACCATGGAGCCCCATTAGGTACAGTTTGGGGTCCACATCTAAAAATCACAGGACACCGTTGGGTATAGTTTGTGATCCATATCAGAAAACCACAGGACACCCTTAGGTCCAGTTAAGTGTCCACATGATAAAAATCACAGGATACAGTTAGATGCAGTTTGGGATCCACTTCAGAAAACCACAGGACACCATTAGGTGCAGTTTGATAGACTTTACAGAATTTGAACCCTGGGCAGAACAAATGTGACAGCACATTTGCGTCACCCAGCAGAGACAAACCATCCAGATCAGTAGTGAAGCAACTTGGTGGAGCTCTGTGAGAAGGCCTGCACTATACCCAAGTCGCATCTGGAAACAAACGGTCCCCGCTCAGTATGCTTATCTGGTAAATCTCTTAAATAAATAAATACCCACCCACCTGATACTTCAACAGTGTGGGGCAGCCTATCTTGAACTCTTATAAACTATATAATGATAGGTCTTCAATTGTCATGGCCATGCAGATGTCATAGTTCATCTGCTCTGAACACATAGCACTGTAGGAAAGCATGTCTCTGTACCCACTCTTCCCGCTACACATTCTGCATTTTACTCGGCCTGCACTGTACCCGCCCTCCAGTACACTTCTCCTGCATGCTGCCTTCCCTTCACTCTCCCCATCTTGCAGTGCAAAGCACTGAGGTCCTCGAGCCTCTCCATGTATGTATGACTTGTCATGCTGCCTTTGAATCATTTTTATTGTCCTCCTCTGCAGTTCCTCAACCTATCCCTGCCCTTTTCCCAGTGCAGCCTCCAGAACCGCGCACAGTAATCTAAATGCGGCCGCACCAGAGAGCTGTACAGCAGCAGGATTTCCTCCTTCCTTTTGCTGCTGATCCCCCTGTCTATGCACTTAGCATCCTGTTTGCCTTCTCCCACTGCTCTGTTGCACTGCGCTGACTGCTGGAAATTGTTTGCTATTAAGAACCTAAGATCCCTTTCCTCTGCTGTTGTTTCTAACACTACATCTCCCATACTGTATTCTGTCTTTGGGTTCCTGACCCCTGTAGGCATAACTTTGCACCGAGTTTCACTTGCTAGACCCTTGACCATTTCTCCAGTCTCTTCAGATCTTCCCTCAATGTGCTGACCCCTAATCAATGTCCACTGTACCACGTTTTTTTGTGCCATCTTCACATAACAACCCTTTCTTGCCATCAGGGGAGAGGCCTTGTTTACTAGAATGCCAGACCACAGTGCCTACCGATTGGCAGAGCCTATGACAGCTATTGGGTGAAGTTTAGAATGCCAGATGGGGGATGGCATAGGAAGTGTCGGGATAGCAGAGCGATATGGAGGTGCAGATGTGCCTCCGGGGCACCCTCGTCCTTGGGTCACTTGAGAATCCACCTGAGGAGGCAAGGGCCTCTCACTTGCAGCAGCTGTCTGTGAAGCCAGTGTGTGAGAACAAAGAAAAACCCCATTGTCTAGTCTTCTGGTAACCTCCAGGAACAGACAGCAGGACAGCAGTGATGGCTCTGGGGACTAGGAATCTGAAGACCGTTTAATGTATACTGCCATCAATTCTGGAGGGAGTGTAGGGGAGACACTGGGAGAGGGTGAGTGTCCTGTGGGGCTGTCCCTTAAGGGAAATTTCTAGCGGTCTTACGGCACACAGAGGATCTCATCGCACTTTTTGGGGGCAAGTTTGGTTCTGTGTCCTCAGAGGTGCTGCCAGCTGTGCTGAAGATGGAGAGAGATCTGGTGACCGAGTCTGATCTGCTGAAACCAGTAGGAGATGGGCTTGCTATTTAAGTGTGGAATCCCAAGCTGGGATGGGGCTTGGAAAAGCTGCTTCTGGCAGGGGATCTGGGGAAAAATTCGGAAGGAAGAGTAGGAAAGACTCTGTCCCAAGGTATAATCTCACCCACTGGTAAATAGTAAGAAATAAGTGGGGTCATTGGGGCTCCCATGAGGATATGTAGAGGGTACAGCCTTGATTAAGGGACCCTTAAGCTAAGGTTATGGCTAATGTCCAGGGTCAGGATCTAACCTGTTTTACAGTGCTGACAAGGAGAGTGGTTTTGGGACTATGTTCCCATGTGTACCCGTAAAGGTACCTTTATGTTCTCATGTGTCTCACTATCCCGACACACACCTGCCCGAGCACTATTGCCCGATAGGTGTAGTGTCCCGATAGTGAGCATCCCGGCGATGTATTCGTCGATGGATTTTGACAGGGGTAAGGTAGCGGATGTGACAGGTTGCTACCTTTCCCCTGTTGGTGCTCGTT
This sequence comes from Neoceratodus forsteri, assembly GCA_016271365.2. NCBI lineage: Eukaryota > Metazoa > Chordata > Ceratodontiformes > Ceratodontidae > Neoceratodus > Neoceratodus forsteri. The sequence goes on from JADMNL010000027.1 coordinate 27,556,139, forward strand.
AAGGGACAGTTGATTCAGGGAGTTGGCTGAGCTGCTTCGGTGGTGTACAGGGCTACACCAGCAGCAGCTGTGCTAGTGCACTCCCTCAGACCCAGATTCTGGACCGTGTCATATCCTTTTGTGGAACTCGCACCCCCTTCCCCCCTGTAACTAATATTTTTTTACTCCAGGGTCTGCTCCCCCTCGAAGTTAGTTATTTTAGTTACAGAGGGTGTCGGGGTGGAGCCCCCACATTGGGGGTGCAGGGATGATGTCCCCCCCCCCTGCATTTTACACTTAGTTTCTTTGTAATGCCCGAAATGTTTCCTGTCGGGCATGCAATTTATTCGAGGCTGTGGATTTTGGGCGATTAAACTCGATATGCCGAGCGTCAGTATACAGAGTTTTCGGGATATCATAGTCTATTCCCTATAAGTATGTTTGTAAACATGACAAAAATCCATCACCTAGTAGAGTGATTTATTTTTGTCCCGACAGAGAAGCAGACACAGAGCAGAAGTCACCTGAGAGTGAATGGGGATGAAGTGTACCTGTAAACAGAGGCTGAGTGTATCTGGTTGTAACTGGGTATGCCACCGGCAAGCAGATACAGTCTTCTCTTAGACACGGGGAGTACTGCAGGGGCTATGCCCACACACCTCCAGTTGCCAAGAGAGGGTTTTCATATGGTGTCAGCCCTCAGCTGAGAGGAGAGTAACAGCAGCTACAGGGGAGTGGGATTCTTGGACTGCATGCCACCTAGCCTGAGACCTAAAGGGAACAGAGGGTTAAAAGAGCTGAAAGGACACGTGCATGCTAGTAGGCACCTGTGCCATTGGATCCCTTCCCAAATGCCACAAATCAAGATGTGGGCAAGTACTGGGCCTGTGACTGATAGCTGGGGAACTCCACTGGTGACTTCCCTTACCTCCTAAAATTTCCCATTCAAGACTATTCTTTGTGTTCTACCACCCAGCCAGTTCCTGACCCATCCTGTAATCTTGTCCCCCACCCCTACGTTCTGCAATTTCTTAACTGTTCTCCCATGTGGGACAGAATTGAAGGCTTTGATAAAGTCCAGGTACAGTGCGTCCACTGCTTGTCCTTTGTCATGATCCAGTCAGAGAAGTCCATGGATTTGCCTGACACAACCTCCCCATGGTGAATCCATGCTGTTTTGTTTTTTTGTCCTGGAATCCACTGGTGTCCAGAAACTCTATCATCCTCTCCTTAATAATATCCTCTAGTAATTTTCTCATTATAGACATCAGACTGACTGGTCTGTAGTTCCCTGGGTCCTCCCTGCTCCTGCGGTTTTGCAGTGGTATGATATCGGCTGCCCTCCAGTCCATTGGCACCATACCTGTTTCCAGTGAACATCTGAAGAAGTCTGGCTGTGGTCTGGCCAACTCCTGACACATGTATTTTAGCACTCTAGCTTGCAGCCTGTCTGGGCCCACTGATTTCTCAATCTTTAAGTTCTTAGACCCCTCTGCACCCTCTCCACAGTGATCAGTTCCATGGTAAATGTAACCATCTCTTACCGTTTTGGCCTTGCTACCAAATTCTGGCAGTAGCCTCTTGTCCTCTGCTGTGAATACCGAGCAGAAATGCTCATTTATTTCTGCTTCATCCTTATCCTCCTCCACCCTACCTTCCCCCTTTTTCAGTCCGTCTCCCCTTGGATTTGTGCTTCTCAGGAATGCAGTCCCTTTTCTGAACTCCCTCCACTATTCTCACCTCTGCTTCCAACTTTGCTTTCCTAACCCTCTTGTTGGCATCTCTCACTTGGCCTCCCTGTTTTCATCTGTCTGGCTGACCTTGTATTTTTTGAAGAGTCCTGCTTCTACCTAGTTTTGTAGCTGAGTGGACTGGAGCACTGAGAGGTTAAGTGACTTGCCCAAGGTAACGCAGTAAGTAGCTGGCACTAGTCTCGGTTCCGCCTGTAATCTCTCAGTCCCCAGACTGCTGCTCTAACCATTAGAACACCATGTGCTCGATTTACAAAGATTGATGTAAGCTGCACTAATGGCAGCTTGTGCCGATCGCCGTTGCACCAGGGACCCTGTGCCCGATTCCCGTACGGGAAGGGTCCTGGTGCCAAACACCCACAGATTGCAGAAGCTGTTCCCTTGCACCATACAAACAGCGCACAGGAGGAGTTTGGTGGAGGGTGCTGCAGGCAGGCATCTGAGTGCCATGAAGTGGCATGACCACTGGGTGGGTATAAAGGCTGGACACCTCTCGCAGCTCAGTGCCTGGCGCACACATTACGGCCTAGCAACTGTGGCAGAGGAACAGTCAATCAAAATCTTTATTTATCCAGGCGGGCACCATTGAGCAAGGCTCATTTGCAAGGTGGACCTGGTCATGAATACTTCAAAGTACAGTACAGAAGCAGGTATACAAAAAGCAATAATATACAAGGAAGAAAAAGTAAATACAGTGTATACAGTACAGTACAAGGCTGAAATAAATAAAAAAAAAATGCATTATTTTACAATTGAAGAAGTCAGCAGATATACAATCAACCATAGGCATACAGGGGTTATAAGCAGAGATCTTTTGAGTGCGGCAGCCAGCAACTACACATATAGGGGAAAGAGTCTGTGTATGGGGTGGCAGGTTAGAGAGGTAATGAAGACGAGGGATATATTACCGACAACTGGGGGAAAAATTGAGCTAAAACCACAGAAAGTGACGATGGCTGTCGTGTACTTGTTTATTATGATAATGACGGAGGAGGGGTAGATAATTGGGACACTACTATGGATGGGGTGGGACTTTAGCCAGGCTGGAGTGGACTGAGAAGGGTGGGTACAGCAGGAAGAGTTAATAGGGAAAGAGTGAGAGCCAGGGGTAGAAACATGGCGAGTGTCAGGATGGAAAGGGGGAGTTGCGGAATTAGTGGGCTAGCGGTGAGGAAAACATTTGCAAGGTGCTTTCATGTAGCGGTCGTAGAGCGCCTTGAAGATATTCAGGCTAACAGGGCAGCTCAGCTTCAAGTTCCTTAGTAAACCGTTCCACAACGTGGGTAAAGAGAAGCTTAGAGCAGCTTTTCTGAAACGAGTTTTGACCCTTGGAACTTGGAGGGAAATTAGGGAATAGCTCCTTAGAACGTAGGTGCCTAACACACTCTGGGGAATACAATCTGAGACTTATGTGGGGAGCTTGTTGGTCACCGCTCTGAAGGCCCATAGGGCGACGTTTCTGTTCCTTCTGTAGTGAAGGGAAGTCCTGCCTAACGATGAGTACAGGGAGCAGTGGTGTGTGGAAAGTGGAAGGCCAGTAATGAACCTGATAGCTCTGTGGTAGAGGGTGTCCAACTTAGCCAGTGCAGAGGCAGTGCAGTGGCTGTAGAGCAGGTCTGAGTAATCTATTAAAGATAGGAAGGTAGCTTGAATCAGTTGAATCTTGGCCTCCTGTGTGAGCAGGTGGTTAATTCTGTAGAATAGTCCTAATCTTTGCCTTAGTTTCTTCTGTAGTTCTTCGAGATGGTCGGCAAAGGAAAGTTTATGATTGAGCCGAACTCCTAGATATTTAAATTTAGCTACATACTCTAGTGTTTCTCCAAGAACAGTGGTAATTAGTGGGATAGCTCCCCCCACAGCAGGAATTGCCACATGCAAAGAGGGTGAGAAGAGCATGGCTTTTGTCTTTTTCGCATTGAGCAAAAGCTTTTTGTTCATGAACTGGTATTCAGTAGAAGGTTAAATTCAGCTTGGAGGTCTTCAGAGCTGCTTTCAGTGGGACGCACCCAAGTACAGTACAGTGTCGTCCACGAATAAGTGGATGTTGGCTTTTTTGATGGGGTCATTGATGTTGTTAATGTAGACTGCAAAGAGGAGGGGGACCAAGGATAGAGCCCTGGGGCACGCCCCTCAGCATAGGTTTCAGTGGAGAAAGATCACCTTCAGCTTTAACCTGCTTGTCAGAGGATGCTGACTGGACCCAGTCTTGGCAAGCAGCCCCCAGGGCAGTCGGCATCCACTAACATGCTTGTCGTGCACTAGTTGGGGAATGTGCCCACAGACAGTCATTTTCCACACATTCTTGTACCACTGTGCAGACATTGCCCACCAGTGCAGATGGCTGGCAAACCCTTGCTCCAGCCTGGCACCATCTGTGGAAGTGTCGCAAGGGTAGTTAGACTAGCTGTTGGCTGGTCTAAGCCATGATGAGTCCAGGTGGCGTTTTGAATCCTGATTAAGGGGATGCCACAGCTTGCATCACACACAAGCCCCCTTCCACCCTGGCGTACCCACGTCTGTGGCACAAATCTGGCGCATAGCTGGTTAGGTGCAGGGGGTCCCCGGTTTGCCTCAGCCAACCTTGCAGAATTCAGAACACCACAAAATTTGAAGCAAGGTGCCTCTTGCATCATTTCTATTTGACGCAGGCACCTTGTGTCAGATTCAGGTTTTTGAGAACTGGGACCCTGTCTCTCTCAGCAGTGCCAGATAGCTTAGTTACCAGTCAAGCTCCATCTGGCAGGTGGCCTGATTTATTGCACATTAGGGGTCATTGTTGAACTTGGTCTGTGTCTCTCATTTGTCTGTATTTTGAGCTTTGTACTTTATGTGTCTGTTGTAGGGTTGAAGGCCAAGTATGATGTATGACCGATAAGGAGTCTGTGGCCCTGCTAGCAAGGGGTACTAATGTTTTTATAAGAATGGTGTGTGGAATCGCTCCCACCTTTTACGTTCTGCCTGTCCCTCTGGGCTACCACGTTGAGTAACAAACTTTTAGGCTGACATGTTGAGACCTGAGAACATGATTGGCACTCATTACGTAAGGAATAGGACACAATAAGATGTGGGTTATCCTCTTAGAACCGCACTCCCTGGGTGGGTTGTGAGGCAAGAGGCAAAGTTGAGTACCTTCAACTGTCTGGATTGCACAGTTATAAAAGGATAACCCACAGACTGTTGCAGGTCTTATTTAACTAATACTGTGCCATCAGGTGTGTAGTAACAGTGCAGTGATCACACACCCTGGGTGGGCTGTCAGGCATGAGGCACAGCTAAGGGCCTTTAGCCACCTAGGAAATGCAGTTATTGCATCTTTTGCACTCACCCAGAGTGGATTATTCCACTTATAATATTCGTGAAAAGGTCAACGGTGTTATAAACACTTACGACTTGCCACAAACCAGTGAAAAAATTGTTCCACCATGTCAGTTCGACATCGATATAATCGACTGACACTACAGCAACAGCAAAATGCTGACAGCAACCATGTCACCCGGCAGTTGTGCCGCACAACCATCATCACGGCTAAAGCACTGGGACACATCCTGGCTGTTTGCAGGGGGCTTTGCCCGCAGCACCTCTCTGGAAATAATATAATCGCCTCCAAGTCAGAGCTGTATAGGGGAAAGAGCACAACACCCTTGGGGTGGCAACGACAGCGGGCGCTGCAAAATCCTGATCACCAGAATGACTGTCAAATGGGTTGCAGTGCCCACACTGCTGTTGCTGTAAGGGTTTCACAGCACTGACGGCACACCTGGAAAAACATCTGTGTCAATTTAAAGAACAGGTTTGGTTTGTTAGTGAAGGTTGTTACTTGCTCGAAAACCATCCAAACTCCTCAGAAAGGAGCATGGAGTAGGCCAGTACAACATAGAGTTTAGAATGTTGACCGTGTTACCATGCAGTTATTGCATCATTTCTGCACAGTGGGGTCTCTTCACGAAGGGTAGCGCGATACACTGGTGCGCGATGTAAGTGAAGGTGTGCAGCTGCACGCAACGCAGAGCATCGTGCAGATGCGGCATACACGGAAGAAGCGCATAATGCCTTGACAGGCGGGGCAGTGCCAAAAGAGGTGCACTGCAATGCACATGGGCGGCCAGAGGCTGTGCGGAGGCAATGGAATGCCCCTTGGCCCCACCATATATGGCGAGACAGAACCGCAACGTCCTTGCGCTACGCACAGCACGGAATAGGAATGTTGGCAGAAGACACGCCAGCGAAACATGGTCCAGAGCAGCGGGCAGCCACCGCAGCCCACACCCACTGCAGAGAGCAGCACACCAGCAGTAGGCAGCCACAGTCTGTGAACTTTACACAGGTGGTCATACTGATGACAGACATAAGGCAGCACTACAGTGTGCTGTATGGGAGATGGTCCCTGACAGCCCTCGGGGGGAGATGAAAGCCCAGATATGACTGGGATGCTGGCAGCCATCAACCAAGATCAGAGGTCTTACACTTGCCAATCAGGCACAAGTGGCGGGACCTCTGGTCACAGGTGAAGAAGAAGGTGAGCAGGGCATGCCAGTCATGGCGCCACAAGCGGAGGACCACCACCATCAGACCCACCCCTCACACCTATCAAGAAACTGGTCACAGACACCATCAGCGAACTGAGCCCAACGAACTGGACAGCATGCCAGATGAGCATGACGCACAGGGGCACACACAATACCAGCCCCACACAGCACGTACGCAGCCGGACCTGCCTACCTTTGTACATTCCCCCTACAGTGCAAGATGTGGACAGTGGCAGTGAGGGTTCCTTGGTGCCAGTGGACGTGAAATGCAGACGTCAGGTGGCCACGGTAGATAGTACGACACCCGAAGTGCCATGGCGTATGGACCACTGTTATGAATGCTGTGTCCCCCCCCCCCCCAACTGGGTCACAACAGCAGGAGACAGAGAGCACACAGGAGGATGCCGCACAGCTGCCTGCACAGCCTGCCAATGTCCAGGACATGGAAACACCACGGCCTGTGACCAACAACAACTGGGGACCAGGCGCAGCGGGGGCACGGCCCCACAGACCCAAGCCACAGTGGAGGGACAGACACCTGAAGCCATGGAGGAGGACGGACACCGCCATCCGAAGACAGGCAGCGACACACAGGCAGGATGACAGAGCAACAACAATGCTACCGCTGCGGAGACCAGCACACCGGCCACAGCCCCCCCCCCCAGCACAGGAGGAAGACGGGAGCATTGGAGGGTCCAACATTCACTAGGCGCACACTCTGAGTGGCACCAGGCACCCTGCTGGCCACCTACTTCCCAGACCTGCGTAGACTAGAGCAGGAGCGATTGCAGACAACCAGGGACAGTATGGAGGCAGTGGGGCACTCACAGAGGTGATCATGGAGGCAGTACGTGTCCAGTAGTGACTGGCCACCCATGTGGCCACTGGTGTCAGGGCACAGGAGAGGCTTGCTGAGGAGGTCACTGCTGGCACCCGTGCACAGCAGAAACTGGTGGATGAGGTGGCCAAAAGTGTATGCGCCCAGGAGTGTGTCACTGATGCCCTTGCGGTCATCGCCGCCCACGTGGCGGCCCCACCACCATGTCCACTTGCACACATGGAGGGCGGGGTGCAGGGACAGGCAATGGTGGCACCCGCCACAGACGGAGGGGCACAGCCCAGCCAGCACATGGATGACCAATGCCCTGCCACTGAACCGGACACCAGTATGCCTGGTGCCACGCACACCCCCATTGTGCGTTAGTCCCGCCATGCCTCACAGCCCCTGCCACAACACAGCCGCAGGCCCCTACACATCGCAGCCCAGTGGGCGGCAGGGGCCGTGGCACCAAAAGCCAGTAGCTGGCCCTGCCACAGCATCTTGGCACTACAACACCACCGACCATGCCCACCCACACGTGTCCCCCCACACACGCACACCCCACTTGGCACAGTCGCCATGCAACACACACCACAGGCAGAACACTGCAGCGTGCCAACACATGTCAGTGCCAGTAAAGCATGCACTGCAGTGGCCATGCACATGGTGCCACTGACACGGACCATGACAGCCCCCCTGTCCCACACTGCATTCGCTGACATTACACCGGGGGAGAGGGAGGTGTGGCCCGTGGCGTACATCCACCTGCTCATGCGGGCTCAGACAGGCTGTGTTATCATCACACACGTGCCCTGCCCTACCATCCAAAGGTGCCATGGGCCACGCGGTGGTCCACCACCCATGCCGCCATGTAGTCAGCAATATGTGGTCCCCGGGGGCCCCTTCTGGCCCCTTCCTCCGCTGCCAACCCTGGGCCATGTGGTGATGGTGGCCTCAGGGTGTTCAGGTGGCTGCACGTCAGGGGCTTGGTAGCTCGCGGCGCGACGAGATGTGTAACAGCATGGCACAGGCGCGTAACACTGTGCACGCATGCCCGCACCAGAATCATTGTGCCACTGGGTGATCCAGGCAGCAGAAACATGTCTTCAGTAGCCCAGTGGTACACTCCATGATGTTACGTGCCGTCCTGTGTGCGGCATTATAGGCTTCCTGCGTAGGATGCTGTGGCGCCAGGTAGGGTGTCAGGAGATACGTCCTCAGTGGGTAGCCGCTGTTGCCAGTGGGGGGGGGGAACAGCATTAGGACCATTGCAGTGGCACACAGGGGCCATGTTGCAGCACCGGACATGCTGGCCACTTACCTAACAGCCAGCCATACTCCTCCAGTTGCCGTGCCAGATGCCACTTCAGCTTGCTGTGGTCGAATATGAAGGCATCATGGCATGCCCCAGGGAACTTCCCATACACGTTTGTCAGGATACCTGTGGCGTCACAGATGACCTGGCAGTTTATACTGTGGTACCCCTTTCGGTTGCAGCATGCATCCTCATTCACGGCCAGTGTCAGGACTGGTACGTGCGTGCAGTCTGTGGCACCCACCATGTTCAGCATGCCATACATGTCGCAGAAAGCCCCCTTTGCCACTCTGATGTCAGTCGGCATTGTGGGGAACCAGATATGTTGTGCTTGGTGTTGCACCAAGGTGTCAGTCACTTGGTGCAGTGTCCATGACACAGAGGACTGGCTGACACCTGTCATGTCACCGGTGACCCTTTAGAAGCTGCCAGTGGCATAATACTGAAGGGCACAAAGCACCTTCCTCTCCACTGGCATGACCATGCAGCACTGTGCAGTGGGCGTGTCGCCACAACGGACACCACAGTCATGTCAGCAGCAGTGTGTGGTGTAGCCAGCGGTGTTGGTGCCAGGTGCAACCTACCAAGGCGGCTGTACCATGTCTCTGCCTCCTGTTGTCAGGACAGTGTGCCCATGGGTGCCATCTGGGAGGTTACGGAGCGGAGGCAGGTAGGTGTTGCGGGACAGGTGTGTGGGTGTGGGTGTGCGTGTGAGTCACCTGCCATAGGGTCCTGTGCTGACCTGTTGCTTTGTGCTGTGTGTTACAGGGGACATGGGAAATGCCAGCACGTTTGGTCTTGGAGCTAAATGGATCTGGGCCCAGGTGGCACAGGACAGGTGGTTGCGCCCAGGAGACGTCTCCCACATGACATACCCCACTGCTTCTCCCTGCACCAGTCTACAAGGGACATGCTGTACCGTGATGATGCCAGTGATCTAACATACTAACATACTATTTGCCAGCAGATTAGGCCTTACGGTCTATCGAATCTGCTCGAACCTCAGATCCGTAGTTGGGTGCCGAGGCCTTCCCCTCCCTTGTGTTCCAGAAAATCCTATCATCCATCCCCACCCCCCCGGGACAGGCCATCATCTGATACATCCACTTTCTGTGTCTGTCCCACCCTCTCTTGAAGCCCTCCGCTGTGGATCTCTGAACCAGCTCGCCAGGCAGTGCATTCCAAGGTCCACCACCCTCTCAGTGAAAACCTCCTCTCTTTTCCCCTCACCTTCCTCCTTCCAACTTCAAACCATGCCCTCTGGTAATATCTCCCTGCTTTAGTCTAAAGATCCCCTCCTTGTTTACCCTATTTATTCCCTTGAGGTACTTGAAGACCTCAATCATGTCCCCCCTGTCTCTCCTCTCCTCCAATGAAAACAGGCAGAGCTCCTCAAGTCTGTCCTCATCGTCAAATCCCCTAGCCCTCGTATCATCTTAGTTGCCCTCCTCTGTACCCTCTCCAGGAGCTGTATATCCCTCTTCAAGTGTGGTCTCCAGTACTGCACACAGTACTCAAGGTGTGGTCTAACCAGTCCATTGTACAGCAGCAAAATCACTTCCTTGCTCCTAGAGGTGATCCCCCTTACGATGCATCCCAACATCCTGTTTGCCTTGCTAGCCGCTCTCCTGCACTGCTCAGAGTCATTCATACATGCATCCACCATGAGCCCTAGGTCTTTTTCCCCTATTGAGGCCTCCAGCGCCTCCCCTCCCAGGGTGTGCCTGTGTTTAGGGTTTCCCCACCCAAGATGCAACACCTTGCACTTGGTGATATTGAAATTTAATTTCCATGTGTGAGCCCAGCTTTCCAGGGTGTCCAGGTCCCCTTGCAGGGCCAACCTCCCCTCTTCTCCCTCAGCTACTGCTTCCATCTTGGAGTCATCAGCGAAGAGACTCATTTCACACCCTATACCCTCTCTGATGTCAGAGTTGTATGCATTAAACAGGATCGGACTCGGGGCCAAGCCCTGCGGTACCCCACTACCAACCTCTCTAGGGTTCGAGAGCTCCCCACAGACCACTACTCTCTGGGTGCATCCAACTAGCCAGTTTTCAATCCATCTGACCATCAAAGGGCCTACTCCTAACCCCATCAGTTTCTCAACCAGACCATTGTGGGGGACAGAGTCAAACGCCTTGCTGAAGTCCAAGAATAATACATCCACAGGCTTTCCCTGTCCAGTTCTGCTGTTACCCATTCGTAGAACTCCACAAGATTGGTTTGACATGATCTCCTGGCACAAACCTATGTTGCCGACTATCCAGACCTCCCACCCTCCAAGTACACCCCCAATCGTTCCTTTAGTATACTCTGCATTAATTTTCCCACCACCGAGGTCAAACTGATGGGTCTATAGCTACCTGGTACTTCCCTTGACCCCCCTTATGGATTGGCACCACATGTGCCTCTCACCAATCCCTAGGTACCCTCCCTGTCTCAAGTGACCTGTTGAAGAGCTCCGCCAGGGGTGCAGCCAGTATGTCCGCCAATTCCCATAGTACTCTCGGTTGAATGCCATCCGGCCCAGGAGATGTCTTTCTTTAGGGCCTTGAGGGCTAACCACACCCTTTTGGCGGAGATAGCATCATCTGTCCCCTCCACCTTACTGCCCTTTTTATCCTTGTCCAGATGTGACACCCCTGGGGTACCTCTCCCTCCCTCTTGCTCCATTTCTGTTGCCCCCCTGATCCCACTCACTGCCGCTTCTGTCCCCATCGTGCCTTGCTTTGTAGATATCCCATCCCCCTCCCTAGTGAACACAGAGGCAAAGTACTCGTTAAATACCTCTGCCTGGTCCCTCGCCTCTTCCACCCACCCTCCTTCTGATCTCAATCTGCTGAGATGGCCTTAGATTTTCTCCTCTCCAGTGTACCGAAGAACCACTTTTCCTCCATGTATCCCCTGTGCCAGCCGCTGCTCTTTACTGGACTTTGCTCCCTTCACCATCCGGGTGACTTTTCTAGATGCAAGATGGTACATTTCCTTATCCCTATCCCCTCTTGTTGTTTTATATTTTTGTAGGCTGCCTTCTTTTCTCTGAGCACTACCTGTACCTCACTGGCCCACCAGCATGGTTTATGTGACCTTATGTGATCTGTGTGCCATCCGTGCACCGTCCAAGGTAGGTGGGGCTGCAGGCCGTGGTGTGAGTGTATATGAACACTGTCCACTGGCGGCAACACTGTCGTTGATGGCGGCTCCCTTCTTTGTGTTCTTGTCATTCCAGCGTTATCGGGGACCTGTGTGGAGGATTATGTTGGAGGAACGGCCCTTCACCAGTACCACCCCACCCCAGAAGTCGTCCACCTACATCAGTACCTCCGGGTCAGAGGATTCGGACTAGGTACCCACCAGTGGCAAATATATTGGACTATCGGTCATGAATGCTGTTTGCTTGTTGTGGCCCCTTGTAACCCCGTCACCCGTGTATTGGCTACTGTGTTTCAAACAGTGATGATATGTGTGTTATATTGCACTCTTCTGCACACCCCATTTGTTTAGTAAACATTGTTGGATTTGCAGTCTCTATGTGTGTGTCCCTTATTTGCCCTAGCACTGTGCTGCATGGGCAGGCATGTGTGTTTGGGGTTGTATTGTGTGGCATAGCATTGGGTGATGACTGGCACGGACACAGGCTGTTGCTGTGGGCCTGTCCACATGTTGGCAGTGGTGCATACTGGCCTGTGCTGTGGCGGGCGTGGCATCTCTGTGGGTCGATCACAGTACTGTGGGCCAGGGCGTGGGCACCATCGTACATTGGCATCAGTGGTTGCACCAGCATATGGCAGACACGTGTTATGCAGCAGCTGGCATGCCGTGCAGCACCCCATGCATGTGGCGGCCTGCCAAGTCCTGGCACCCCGTGTCATGCCCTCTTTGTGGTGCCCTTTGCAGCCCTGCGGCGATGTGCCTACACACAAGTGGTTTACGGCTGCCTCCAGGATATGTAGGCCCTCCGTGGGGCCGCTATGCATCCTGCTAACATACACCGTATCGTGCATGGGCATACGTGGTGCTGCACGAATGGTCTACATGGCCACACCCCTACGCGCCTGTGCATCTCCATTGGTGCGCATGTTCACATCATGGATGTGCGCTGCGTACTAACCATGGTTCATGCATGCAGCGCAGCGGGCGGGTGCATGGGTTTCCCAAGTATCCCGCTGTGCACAGGCCTTGCGTGCTGTGTGTAGGGCCGTGCAGCATTTGTGAATAGGGCCCATTTAGAGTGGATTATTCCACTTGTTCGCAAAAAGGTCAAAAGTGTGTTAAATACTTACTTTGCACAAACCACTGGAAAAACACCTGTGTCTCTTTAAAGAACAGTTTTGATTTGTTAGTGGTATCTGTTTACGTACTCAAAATCGATCTAAACTTCCCAATACGGAACATGGAGAAGGCCAGTACAGCATGGTGTTTCAGAATGTTGACCATGTTGCCATGATACAAATTTTGTTGAAAGTTCTAGACCCGTTGGCTGTGCTTCCATGACCACATGGGTTCTGAATGTCACTAACCAATCAAGTTTGGTTCTTTTTTCCTAGCAATTTCAGACAGAGATCAAAGGCAGAGATGCTCCCTACATGATATCCAGCCCTCCGGCCTGCCCTGCTTTTCTGGAATTGCAAATCTCCTACCTGACTGTGGCTAGAACGTGCTAACCTGTTGAGCCCCCCTCCCTCCCTGACACTTACTATCAAGTGCTGTTTGAAAACATGTAAACAGCTCGCCCTGAGTTCCTAATGAAAAGGAGCACAAGGGGAGGATTCCTGAATTGTGTTATCTGATGGCCATTTCAGATCGGTACAGGTAGCTGTTGCAGTTTGCTGGAAGACGTCACTTGGGGGCAGCCTGTGAGAGACCAAATAAGTGACTTCACTGCATCTCCCGGGGGGGTATGAGATCATAAGAATTCCAAAGTGGTGAACAACTGCATTTATTCTGAGCAGGAGGGTTAGTGTGACAGCCTGCAACATGATCTCATCACAGCAGACCCAAAGGGCCTGATTCGTGCTGCTCTTCTATTGGCCGGGAATGCAGAAGCACAGCTCTGTTAGGCCTTGGGGGGATTAAAAACAGACGACATGTGAGTTTACTGAAGCAGGAACCGTCACTGTGCTGAATGATGATACTACCAAAGCAGTGCTGCGAGTTGCAGTTGCCGTAGCAACGTGTAGACTTTAGGGCGACTCATTTTTTTCTTTTCTCGGCTAAATTATATTTTTCAAACCCCAGGCTGACATTGTTGATGTTATTATCCTTACTGCTGTGTTATTACTGGATATTTTATTCATCTGAGGAACATACTCCGCAGAACTGATCATTTACACAGAGTCTGTAAAGTCCCTTTGCTGATGGTCTGCTCTAAAGGCAGATTTCGTCCTCAAGGAAGGCGACTGAAACTGGACCATCAAAGTCCTGTCTGTTGTGAAAGGAGGTAGCGCTTGTCACAACAGCCTATCATAGATCTGCCGCCACATCCAACTTTTCAAGCACGGTTTTTGTTTTTTTCCAAATCATTAAACATTGAAGGGGGGATTCCTGTCGCTGGCAGAAATATCCCAGTTAACATCAGTAGACCCGAATTACAAAATATCACAAAAATTGTTGCACTGTTTCTTTATTACTAAGGATATCTATGTGAAAACAGAATCCTGTATCCCTTGTAGTTCACTTACAGCTGAGGCTGAGTCTGGAAATCCCTTGCTTGTGACATCACAGTCTGTTGTGAAAATGTTTGTCATGTTGCAAGCAGGGGGGCTATGACTTCAGCTTCGGAATAAGCCTCGGGTGTAAATGAATTTTATAGTGAGTTTCTCACCTTTGTGAAAACTTTGAGAAATATTTGACAGTTCAGCTTGTATTTTAAATATTGCCTCCATTTATGTTCTCTTTGTTCTTTATTACTTGGGTTAATTTGCATGTAGACAGAATACATGCCCACCTACAGTTGATCTGCATCTGATGCTCAATCCTTTGCAGAAGTCATGATCCTGTTTATGCCATCACAGACTGTTGCTCTAGCAATGATTATGATATCACAAACAGAGGATCGAGATGCCAGCAAAGGGATCTAAATAAACTTAGTAATGAGGAATATAGTGGATAGATTTACAGAAAAATCTATATAACCAGCACCGTGGTACTGATCAGTGGAGGACCACTGTGGCACGCTGGCGACTCAGCTTTGCATCCCAGGCCCAGGATATCACAAATGGAGGCAGGCAGGGAAGGTTCAGAGCATCTGCTCAGATGCTTTCCTTCTGGGGTGGGGGAGGGCTCAGCGTAGCACCGCTTCCTTTGCACTCCTACCTTCCCCTTGACTCTGTCCCACTCCCTTTTTGAACCCCCGACTCGTTTTGATTGACAGCCTGCTCCGGGAGCTCATTGTACCCTGTCACCACTCTCACTGTGAAGAAGTGTCTCCTGACCTCCTCCTTAAACCTTCCACCTGCCAATTTGTAGTTGTCCCTCCCCATGTTCCTATTTTTACTGAGTCTAAAGAGATTCCCAAGCTCGACCTTGTATATACCTTTGAAGGTACTTGAAGGTTTGTATCATGTCATCCTGCTTTCTTCTCTTCAGTGAGTACATGTTCAGATTCTTCAGCCTTTCGTTGTATGGGAGAGCATGTTGACCTTGTGCCATCTTCATAGCCCTTCTCTGTACTGCCTCCAGCTGGCTTATGTCCTTTCTGAGGGAGGGACTCCAGTACTGCACACAGTACTCCAGGTGTGGGTGCACCATGGACATGTAGGGTGACAGGATCACATGTTTCCATCTCCTAGTGAAACTCCCAGCTGTGTAACCCAGCATCCTGTGTGCCCCAGCTGCTGCTTTTTTTTTTTTGCATTGTATAGAGTGCTTCAGATTGCTAGTTATAACTATCCCCAGGTCCTTTTCCTCCTCTGATACTGTGACCTTCACTCCCCCGCATCTGTATTTGGCCCTTGGGTTCTTGCACTCAGTGTGCATGACGTTGTATTTAGTAGATAGTGTAGGCCAGAGGAGACGTCAGAGCAAATGTCAATCAATAAAAGATTTGTTCAGCTCCTGGCGTTTGTCTGTATTAATATCGGCCACTTTATGTTTGCTGAATAGGGTTCAGAAAACAGGCTGGGAGCCACTGGCCCTTGTGCTGTAAGGAATCATGATACCACCAAAACAGAATAACCAGTATGCTTTTACAGGTAACCGCCGTTTTCCCTGAAGAAGTAGGAAGTGGGGTTTGCCATGAAACATTGGCACATCCTAAGGTGGAAGAAATAAAGGTTAAAAAGACTTCTATATCACAGAAGTTGAGCCTTCTTTTAATGTTTTTAGGATTGATACTTGGCTGTGAAGTCTCCTACATCCTATGCCTTACTAAAGGGCAGTGGATGCCCTGGGATTTGCTTGTCTGAACTCAATGTGTCTGTCAGCCTTGTCTGTTGATTGTATTTTTTTTAATTTTGCTTCTGCAGAGCAAGTTTTATTTAGTGATAGAAGAGCTGAGCCAGCTGTTCCGGTCTCTTTGGCCCATTCAATTGTGGTACAAGTACATCATGGGTGAAGACCCTTCCACCAGTTACTTCATGGGAGGAGTACTGATCATACTGTACAGCCTCTGCAAGGTAAATGGCAACAAGGAGATGCTGTTCATTTTCTTTGTTTTTCAGTTAGACAACCATGTGGCGGGACTGCAGTACTGATTTACACTTTCAGCAAAGAGACCAGGGTTCACATGCAAGCCACAGAATCTCACACAGAAGCCAGCTAAGGGGTGAACACATTGCAGACATGAGGTGCCCGACTCCTGGGGAGGGAGAACTGGCCAGTTTGGCCTGCATTGCACACATCTCACTGGCTGGCATTGCACACTCTTTACTGGCTGGCATTGCACACTTCTCACTGGCTGGCATTGTACACTCCTCACTGGCTGGCATTGCACACTTCTCACTGGCTGGCATTGCACACTCATCACTGGCTGGCATTGCACACTCTTCACTGGCTGGTATTGCACACTCTTCACTGGCTGGCATTGCACACTCCTCACTGGCTGGCATTGCATACTCTTCGTTGGCTGGCTTTACACGCTCTTCACTGACTGGCATTGCACACTTCTCACTGGCTGGCATTGCACACTCATCACTGGCTGGCATTGCACACTCTTCACTGGCTGGTATTGCACACTCTTCACTGGCTGGCATTGCACACTCCTCACTGGCTGGCATTGCATACTCTTCGTTGGCTGGCTTTACACGCTCTTCACTGGCTGGCATTGCACACTTCACTGGCTGGCATTGCACACTCATCACTGGCTGGCATTGCACACTTCACTGGCTGGCATTGCACACTTCTCACTGGCTGGCATTGCACACTTCACTGGCTGGCATTGCACACTCCTCACTGGCTGGCATTGCACACTTCTCACTGGCTGGCATTGCACACTCTTCACTGGCTGGCATTGCACACTTCTCACTGGCTGGCATTGCACACTCTTCACTGGCTGGCATTGCACACTCCTCACTGGCTGGCATTGCATACTCTTCGTTGGCTGGCTTTGCATACTCTTCGTTGGCTGGCTTTACACGCTCTTCACTGGCTGGCATTGCACACTTCACTGGCTGGCATTGCACACTCATCACTGGCTGGCATTGCACACTCATCACTGGCTGGCATTGCACACTTCACTGGCTGGCATTGCACACTCCTCACTGGCTGGCATTGCACACTTCACTGGCTGGCATTGCACACTCATCACTGGCTGGCATTGCACACTTCACTGGCTGGCATTGCACACTCCTCACTGGCTGGCATTGCACACTCTTCACTGGCTGGCATTGCACTCTTCACTGGCTGGCATTGCACTCTTCACTGCCTGGCATTGCACACTCTTCACCGGCTGGCATTGCACACTCCTCACTGGCTGGCATTGCACACTCCTCACTGGCTGGCATTGCACACTTCACTGGCTGGCATTGCACACTCATCACTGGCTGGCATTGCACACTCATCACTGGCTGGCATTGCACACTTCACTGGCTGGCATTGCACACCTCACTGGCTGGCATTGCGCACTCTTCACTGGCTGGCATTGCACTCTTCACTGGCTGGCATTGCACTCTTCACTGCCTGGCATTGCACACTCTTCACCGGCTGGCATTGCACACTCCTCACTGGCTGGCATTGCACACTCTTCACTGGCTGGCATTGCACACTCCTCACTGGCTGGTATTTCAGTTCAGTTTACATTATCCATCGCTAGGGACGGCCAAATCAAATAAATAAGCTTTAAGCTCAGTTTTAAATCTACTGACGGTTGGGCATTCTCTCAACCGACGAGGTAGAGAATTCCACGGGGTCGGAGCTGAAAAAGCAAAGGCACAGGAACCAGACATCTTTAATCGAACCCTGGGAATCTCTAGCAATCCCTTGTCGGTGGAATGGAGAGGACGGAGGGGGCTGTAGGATACCAGGAGATCTTGCAGGTAGCCGGGTCCCTGATCATATAGGGCTTTAAAGGTAAGCAAGCCAACCTTAAAGGTGATCCGCCACTGAATAGGCAGCCAGTGCAGCTCGCAGAGCACAGGCGTAATATGACTGGTCCTAGATGTCCCAGTCAAAAGCCTGGCCGCCGCGTTCTGCACCAGCTGCAAGTGGCGGATATCAACCCCTGGAAGCCCTAGGTAGAGGGAATTGCAGTAGTCAAGACGGGTCATAACAAAGGCGTGAACCAGTGTTGGAAGATCATCCGAGGGAACCAGATGTTTCACCCGGGCAATATTCCTCAGATGATAAAAAGAGGATTTGACGACAGCTGACACCTGAGATTTTTAAGGTCAAGCCATCGTCAAAAATAACGCCCAGGTTATGCACCTAGTCTAAGGTAGTGAGTGGCACACCACCAAGTAATAAACCTAATGGTTGTCCAACCCCCAAACTCACCCTCGGACGACCTGGGTCCACAACCAACACTTCAGTCTTGTCTGGATTCAGTCTCAACCAGCTGGAACTCATCCAAGATCTGATCTCGGCAAGGCAACTATTTAGCACGGAGACTGCATCATTCTGTGCGGGCAGAAAGGACATATACAGCTGAGTATCATCTGCATAGCAGTGAAAACTCGGACTGTATCACCTAATGATATCTCCTAATGGCAGCATATACTCTGCAAACAACATGGGGGCTAATATAGAGCCCTGCGGCACCCCACAAGGCAGGGAGTGAGCACCAGAGGAATAAATTCCAGTGGCCACTCTCTGAAACCTGCCGTTGAGGTATGAATGGAACCAATTTAGGGCTGTACCAGACAGTCCACATAAAAACCGCAGGCACTCCAGTAGCACACCATGGTCTACAGTGTCAAATGCAGCAGAGAGATCGAGAAGGACCAGAATGGTACGTGCCTTTCGATCTCTAGCCATTAGGAGGTCATTCAATACCCAGACAAGTGTCGTCTCCGTGCTGTGCTTCTTCCTAAAACCGGATTGGAGAGTATCATAGACATTGTGAGTTGTTAGATGATCATCCTACTGCAATGCAACCACCTTTTCAATAACTTTACCAACAAATGGCAAGTTAGAGATAGGTCGGTAGTTAGCTAGACAGTCTGGATTTAAGAAGGATTTCTTAAGGAGTGGTCGAACAATCGCCTCCTTGAGGGAGTCAGGAAAGACTCCCCTGTCCAGGGACTTCCAGACAATATCAGCAAGGATTGGGCAGATAACATCTACACCACCCACCAAAAGGGGTGTAGGGTCCGGATCCAAACTACAGCTGGTTGGACGCAATGTTTGGATGATCTTCACAATGTCATTGAACTCCAGCCGGTGAAAATCTGACCAGACAAAGTGCCAGTCACTTCCTGTCGACCACTGCAGTCACTCATAGGAGAGGATGAACCGATGCCAGACCTGATGCTGGCAACCTTATCTGCAAAGAATCGAGCAAACTCCTGGCATCTTAGCTGAGAAAAAGCTTCTCTGGGCTGGAGACAGATTGGATTGCACAATCTGTCAACAGTCTGGAAGAGCTGAGACGGTCGATTTCTGTGCAGCAGAAATCTCCCTGGACAGGAATTCTGCCTTCCTATGGTTGATTTCTGATTGATAGCCATCATAGTATTACATCAACCTAAGCCTGTCATCATCACGGCCGGACTTCCACCAAACTCTCTCCATCCTTCGACCAACTCGCCTCATCTCTTTCAAGGAGCCATCAAACCACAGGCTCCTTGGGTGAAGGGTGAGAGGCCGAACACAAACAGGAGCAATCTTGTCCAGAGCATCTCCAACAGCCTTATTATAGGCTAGAACAAGATCTTCCGGACTCATGCATTCACTCGACAAGCCCGAAAGGTCCAGTACTGCTGATAGGTCACTGGGGTTAACCCCCCTTTAAAGGGTGGTACTGAACCGGCCCTGTAGGGGCAGACCTATTGGGGGGGACCCTGAAACTGAACCTTATGGTGTGATGGTCAGACCACACAGATGCACACTTCTCACTGGCTGGCATTGCACACTCTTCACTGGCTAGTATGGCACACACCATCCTGGCCAGCATCGCACACACCTTGCTGGCCATTATCACACATGCCTTGTTGGCTGGTACTGCACACACTTCTCCAGCTGGCATTGCACACACCTGTTTGGCTGGCATCATACATGACTTGCTGGTTGGCATCGCACACACACCTTGCTGTCTGGCATCCCACATGCCTCACTGGCCAGCATCGAACACCTTGCTGTCTGGCATCCCCCACATCTCACTGGCCTGTGTCACACACACCTTGCTGTCTGGCATGCCATACTCCTTACTAGCCAGCATCGCACACCTTACTTTCTGGCATCCCACACACCTCACTGGCCAGTATCACGCATGCCTTGCTATCTGGCATTTCACTTGCCTCATTGGCAGCATCAGACATGCCTTGCTGTCTGGCATCCCACAGGCCTCACTGGCTGGCATCACACGTGCTTATGCTTTGCTTGCTGGTATCTCACACACCTCACTGCCTGGTATCGCACATGCCTTGCTATCTGGCTTCTCATATGCCTTACTGGCCATATTGCACACACCTTGCTGTCTGCCTTCCCATACGCCTCACTGTCTGGTATCAAACAAGCCTTGCTGTCTGGCTCCCCACACGCCTCACTGGTAGCATCACACACTCCTTGCTATGTGGTATTACACAAGCCTTACTAGTCAGAATCACACACCTTGCTGTCTGACTTTGCACACACCTCACTAGCCAGCATCACAGGATCCTTTTTTTTTTTAATTTATTTATTTAGAGTTTAGGATTACAAGCACCTTTGAGCCAAGGCTCTTTTACAAAGGTTCCACGTCAGTAGAGGTATAATACAAACATTACATAGAGTTGAGTAACAATGCAGAACTGGTGCACAGACATTTTTAGGCATCTGAAATACATTACATTGAGGGAAAGTGAGTACCAGGGGGCAGGGTAGCCAGAGGTAACTGAGGCTTGGAATGGACTCAAAAAGATCGGTGCAGCCGTGAGCATTTGTCAGGCCTCAATCCTGCTGTTAGTCCTTGCTGTTTGCCATCCCACATGCCTCACTGGCTGGCATCACACAGGCTTTGCTGGTCAATCAGGCACTCAGGAGCCAGGGTAGCTCAGTCCCCCTATCAGGACAGATCCCGGCAGGAATCTGAAAGGAGCAGCCAGCCATTCTCCCATCATGGAGCAGAACTCGAGGCAAATTCTGGTCCTGGATACCTAAGCCCTGCAAAGACTTTTTAGCTGAAAGAAAGCCTACATTTTTGGGCTTTAGAATTTGTTTTTTAAACATCTGAAAGTAAACAAAACAGCACATTTGTGCTCTTTAACTCTTCTGATAGGACTATGAAAAGCTTTGTCAGAATCCTCTGACACACACTTGATGCCTTATTGACTGCAAGCAGTCACCAGATCTTCTGTGACTGTCCAACAGGAAACACCAGTCAGCTTTCCTGCTGTCTCGAGCAATACCCCAACAAAGATGGCTGCCACCATACAGTTCTATTTCCCTTTGCCTTCAGTTATATTTTATGTCCCTCTATGCCACTTTCTGGTGATCAATACAGAGCTCGCTCAGTCCATACTGATGTCCCATGACACCGGGAGGCATTGTAGTGCTAAGTAGCACTATCAGGAGCTTCCGTTGTTTGCTCCCAGTTAGTAGTGAGTTCATGGGCTGAGCAACTTGCGGCCTGCTTACCGTCATGGTTCTGATCCTGTCTCGAGTCGCTGTGGTGTCCGCTGATGCTTCCCAACTCTGTTTTCGGATCTGTGGGGTCAGGTGAGCACAACATGATGGCAGTTGTTGCTTGACCCATTTTGTGGTGTCCATGGGTCCAGGAGAATGGAGGATTTGGTGCGGCTTGCCTACCATGGAGATTCTGGGCACACTAGGCACTGAACAGGAGGTGGATGCTGGCTTGATGCTCCCCAGCCCAGATACACAGTCTGTGTGCTGGAGGAGCAAAAAAATACAGCTCCTCAGCTGTGAAGGACATGGACGCCCAGCGGTGCCAAAGAAAGTGCTGCGTGGTGATGCTCCCCAGTCCCAATTTCACGAGACGGCAGAGGGAACAGGGTGGCTCTGACTGTGAAGATCTGGGGTTTTCAGGGAGTCAGGAGCAGCAGAGGGCTCCCAGATGAGCGCTAAGGTAAGGCCACTTTGGAGGGGGGGATTACATCCCCTTTTCTGCATCTGGGTGGATTGGATCACTGGGAAGTTAAGTGGCTTGCTCAAAGTTAAGATGAGCATTTGACCATAATTGGGTTTGAACCTGTGATTGCCTGGTTCCAATACTGGTGCTCTGATCACTAGACCACACTGCCTCCACACTGCATATTGTTGCACTGCTGTTTGCCCAGCTGTGCCCCAGCAACCAAGTCATTCCTTTTACTGAAAACTAGAACCAGAGAAAAGAACATTAAAGGTATGGCATAGAAAGTGGGGGTGGAAGGTAGCTTTAGGAGGAAGTGGCACCTTACAGTTGGTAAGCTGGAAACGAGAGCCTCTTAAACACATTTGAAAGGTACAGTATACTCTGCTTTGCTAAGTCCCATGTCATTATTGTAGGTCTATCAAGAGTTCAAACTCTCCTAATGTCCCATTTTTAATTCCTGCTGTGTACTTGAAGGAAAAGTTGGTACACAAAATACACAATCTGTTCCTCAGAAGTCAACCCATGCAATTGAACCTGGTGTAACTGTCATGTGTGGGACATGGACACTCAAAATGTAGAAAATCAGGGACACTAGAACTCGGAATGTGAGCCGCATCATCAAACATGGAGAGGCAAGCTCTGAATACTCACGAAACTAGTGCCTCGTGCAAGTTTTAGTTTGCTTTACTATCGTAGAGTGTTAAGGATTTCTGCTTTAAATCCTGAGTTTACAGCATCTTCACTGTGTGGGCAGTACCTTTTCCATGAGGAATGGATAAGGGACAGAGCAATTCTGTGGGGTAAATTGAGGGATGCCCCTAATAACGAGGAACAGTTGAGACGTTATAAGTCAACCCACTCGAGGCTGTGCTGAACCATTGCTGTAACCAGAAAGGGTTTGTCATTTAAAGGGGAAAGTGTGTGTGCACTAGGTCCATCAAAGTCTGACTCTTTGAGACAGTACATACGAACATATGAAGAAGTCGGCAGAAGAAGGCCATTTGGTCTATCAAGTCTGCTCTTATTACAGGGTCCACAGCTTGAGCTAATGTCCCTGCCCTCCCTCCCCACTCCTTCCATCCTCTCTACCCATGATCCTTACCTACCCCCTGTGTTTATCCCAGCCTCTTTTAAAGCTGCCCACTGTCTTCAACGAGATGACTTCTTCCGTCAATGCATTCCAAGTGTCCACCACCCTCTCTGTGAAGAAGTGCTTCCTGACCCTTCCCCCAAACTGCCCACCCTCCAGCTGCAGACTGTGCCCTCTCATGTTATGGTTGCCACTCAGCTTAAAGAGGCTCTGCTTATCAACTGTATTTATTTTTTTGCTTTATTTTATTCAGTGAGCGATCTCACTGAGGGACAAGCTGTGCTTAATGACCCACAGCATGCCCCTCAGTGACGTCACTTTCTGTTTCAAGATTCTGTGAAATGGCTGCTGCCTTGATTTCATACAGGATTGATTCAGATATGGACATCTCTGAACTGCTGACCCCCACAGATAAGCCCAATACCACAGCTAAAAAAACATTTCGAGGGCAGGCTTTCAGACTATGAGTGACCCTCTGCACCCACATTCCCCTTCAGCTCTGTAACTGTAGTCTCAGTAAACACAAATGCTAGCTGTAACTATGGTTCCTTGACTTCCCTCCACACTTTGTTCTGTTTTACAGTCGTTCGATATCTGTGGTCGTGTTGAAGGCGTGAGAAAGGCAGTGAAAATACTTTGCAGCTCACAGGTAAGTCCCAGTTTCTTGAACTAAGATAAAGGGTTTCTGTTAGAGGGAGGGGCAGGGGGTGGCCCTGTGATGTAGAATCCTTTCTGTAACTACCCTCTTCTACATAATCTGACTTTACACACAGTGACTCATATATAACAATGTATGCTGGCCTATACCATTACATTAAAAACTTTCCTGAAGAGGCAGTCCTGCCACACACTAGTAGAAAAATTGTCAGTTGGCATCAGTGGAACTTTATCACATTATCTGACTTAAAAAACTTAAATTTCAGGCCATTCCAATTTTCATTTCTGAGGGCATTTGTATTTATTTATTACACTAGGAAGAGGCTGTGTCAAGTGCTGCTCATTTACATAGATGTCCTAGGTAGAACAACCTGAGTGGCAACAATAAGTACAGAGCAGTACGTACAGAACATTAGATCTTCGAGAATTTCTCTTTCATCGGGCCATGCCTTTGGAACTTATAGCTGCCTGGCACTAGGATCACATGGAAACTTTTGCACGCAGTCAGCCAGGGACCACCCACAATGACATCAGGCGTCAATGCATAGATAAACGTGGGCAGCCCCTCCTCTCCTCAGTTCCTTTCCTGCCATCAATTAGTTACATTTAGTGGCTCATGACAGATGCAAAGTGACAATCGAAACAGTTGTACGATATCTGTGCTACGACAAAGAGAGCCCAACAGTCATAGGTAATGCCAGAATGAATGAACACAAAACATACTGCCGTGACGGTAATTCCAACCTTACTTATACTGTAATTACAGCCCAGTGACAATTACATATATCTGTGCACTGTCTGTCAAGTAAAGATTCAAATACATATCAGCTTCAGTGGCTCAGTAGGTAGCATGTTGCCCTCTAGGGTCGGAAGATTAGAAGGTTGTGGGTTCTAGCCCCACACCAGATACCTGGAGTAATACCCATAACAGACACTGTAGTGCAGTATTGTTTGGGGGGGGGGGTTGCTGCACAGTCAAATTGCCATCCTTCAGATGAGACGTTAAACCCTGGTCCCTTTTACCCATCTCTGGTCATCACTGTCCAGGTGAAAGTAAAAGATCTCCTGGCACTTGTCCTAGAAGAGTCGGGGGAACACTTTATGAAAACAAATCATACAAAGGCAATAAAAGAAACAGAAGTATAGAAATCAAACATAAAAGGTAAAATTCTTATTAGTGTAAAAAAATCTATCAGACTTATTTGCTCCCAGTACCTTATGGTCTAAATCTTTCTAAGTGAAAATAAAACAACAGTAAATGTTTTCACTAAATGCAGTCATGGCACAGTCAACAGCAGAGACATAAAGATTACAGTCACAGCTACACAATTGTTTTCCATAATGTATTGAAATGTCCTTTCTCCAAAGATTTCTGTTCGTGTGCTCTGATCTCTCTTATCAGCACTTTATCGGCAGCAAATTTTGCAGATGGGCACAGGAATGCCCACCTCCATTTCTATACACTCGCCACCACCACCCCAAGTTTGACAGTCAGGTTGCCCAATCCTTCCACTAGTACACATTACTGCCCCCCCCCCCCGAACATCCGTCTTAGTATCCCCATCCCGCAAACTCTTAAGAAAAAAAAAAACCTTTCCCACCTTCTGTGCCCCGCACCACCACACACCCTTTCCCACCTTCTGTGTACCATACCACCCACCTAACCTCCCACCCCATGGCATCCACTTCTCTCCCTCTTAGTGACTTCTCTTGTCCCCCGATGTTGTCCTTAGTGTCCCTCGAAGTGCTGCTTCTCTGACAGCCAGCTGAATTGAAATGAATAGGGCTCATCCATTTTGGTGATTTTTTTCTTTAGTTGGTAACTTTTTTCTTTTCTAATATTTTTACCTACTTTTTTCTGTCAAGGTATTTTTTAGCCCCACCTTGATGAACCATGTGGGTGTCAGCTTTTAAATCCCCCCGTCAAAACTGGTGTATGTGGAGTGCGCTGGAGTACACTGCAAACACCCATTTTATGGAGATTTAAGTCATAACTTTATTTTTTTAAATAGTTTCGTACTTTTTTCTGTCTAGGCCTTTTTTAGCCCCACTCTGATGAACACTGTGGCTGTCAACGTTCTAATGCCCTCTCCCCAAACACACACCAAAATGGGTGTCAGGATGCAACTTTTCTTGAAATCACCGGCCTGGAAATGTGATGTGCCCAGCCCACTGAGGAGGCTTCTGGGACTGGAATAGAGAAGTGATGATTTGGCCTAAAATTGTGGTTTATGGATAGGCAGGGGGGCGGATAACCGCTGCTTCTTCTCCTAGGCAGGTGTAGTGGCTGCCCCTGTGCACCGGAGTTTGGTTTGAGGATCGTACTCTCGGCAGAACTGGCTCCTGGTCTGCAGCGGTCTTCTCCAGCTGCATAACAAGTCACATGGCTGGCATCAGTTGTGGAGGGGTCATGTGGTAACAGTTGCAGAATCTGCCGTGTGCCCCCATGGTGCACATCATGCATATAGGGTGCACTCCTCAGCTTTTCCCAGCCTTCCTTCTGGGTGTTCTACATGAAGGTGTCTCGGTGTAAGAATTTCACTAGGAATATGTTAATTCTTAATTACTTGAATAATATGTTTGAGAATAGTGCCTGTAAAATATTATTAGGCTCCCAAATTTAACAACAGTGAGTCTTTTAAGGACCAGAGCCACAGGAATGTACTAGCCATGAACTTGTTTGTACTGTGGGGGCCCTGATATGTAGATACTTGGGGCCCAATTTTCAAAAGCCCTGAGAATGCCACAAGCCCCTGATGCTCAGAACATACAGTGCAGGGCGCGTGTGGCGTCTCTGGGCACCGATCGGGATTTTCAGTCCTGTGCTTCAAATGCTGCAACTTAGACCATCTCCCCGGTCTATGTTGTGCCATTTGGGGGACCCGTATAACATAGAATTTGACGGCAGATAAGGACCGCTTGGCCCACCCAGTCTGCCCATTTTCTTACCTAATGGATAAGCTGCAGATCCTAGTTAACCAACAGCCTACTTCTTCCTACCCCTACCCCCTGGAATTGCCTTATGGTTGTCCCATGCATGCTTGAATTCCACCACTGTTTTTGACTCCACAACCTCCTCCAGAAGGCCGTTCCATGCATCCACAGCCCTCTCTGTGAAAAAATGCTTCCTTACATTACCTCTGAGCCGCCTCCTCCTCTATCTTCAAATTGTGTCCCCTTGTTCTTGCACACCTCTTTTTTTGAAAGGTGCCACCCTCTTGGACTTTGTTGATTCCCTTAGGTACTTGAAAGTTTCTGTCATGTCCGCCCTCTCCCTCCTTCCCTCGAGGCTATACATATTAAGCTCCTTAAGTCTCTCTTCGTATGTCTTCCAGTGCAGACCCTGCACAATTTAGTTGCCCTCTTCTGGACTGCCTCCATCCTGTTTATATGTCTGTCTTTTCGGAGACTGGGTCTCCAGAACTGCACGCAGTACTCCAGATGGGGTCTCACCAGCTGTCTGTACAGAGGGATAACAACTTCCTGTTTTCTACTGGTGATGCCTCTCACTATGCATCCCAGTATCCCCCAGCCCTCTTTACTCCCCTCTCACATTGCTTGCCCACCTTTAGGTCATCTGATATGACTACCCCCACGTCCCTTTCCATTTTTGTTGTTGTTAGTATCAGGTTAGAGTAACGTGCTCTGAATGAACATGGTATATCTAGCAGATTTAGGGTGATTCCCCCAATCCCCACCTGCATACTGTGTGACTCTGAGCAAGTCATGTAATCAGCCTAAAGCTCCCAGGTCGCCCTGAAAATAGGCAGTTGTGCCTAGTGGGCCTTACCCAGTTAACAAAGCTTACATAAATAAAGAAGTATATCGAGCACACCCCTTTTCCATAGTGTAGTGTGCCCCCCCACCCAGCACCGACCCCATCTAGTACACAAACACACCTGATCCCCATTCCCTGTATGTAAGACATCAAACTAGTGGCAGATATAATAGCCCCCTGATCCAATGCACGACTGCATCAGATGACCCCCGATCCAAGGTCTGACAATAATATCCCATCCTCCAATCCAAGTACAAGCCCGCAAACACCCCCAATCCTGAACGGGGTCTGTAAAACCTCCTTACACCCAGCACTTCTGCCTTATGCCCATAACAATGTAACCCCCCTGTATTTCCGTAGTGTAGTGCCCATCCAACCCGTTCAGGACTCCTCCTGCCCCCCCCCCCCCAAAAAAAACCCTACCAGAGTTAGTTAACTGGCTCAGCCTCTGTTCACCACCATGGCCATCCGCCAACGGAACAGTCCAGTATTTATTTATTTTATTTATTTATAAGTATCGGAAGACCTCTAAGCGTGAGCTCTTTTACAAAGGTTCCATGTCAGGGTGGATAAAATAATACAAGACACCAATACAGTAGTTACAGATTTCAGAACAAATACAGTTGTTACAGGGTTCAGCACATTAGGCAGTTAAAGAGTAGTACATGAGATTTTTAGGCAAGAGGAGGAAAACAAAGCTATTGTAAGAGAATTTAGATTATGTCTTGGATGATTCTAGGGGTGGCTCAGCCCTGGAAACCTCAAGAGGTCTTTTGATAGACTGTGGTTGGAAAGGTGGGAGAAGGGGGGTTGGGGGGGCTGTACGCAGAGCCTGAAGGAGGATTAGTAGCTTCTAGTGCTCCTGGCTAGGCTATGATGAGGGCAAGTTTTCTCAGTATCTGTGCTGGGTTTAACGGTGGGTGTGGGTTAGTCTTTCTGGTTTGGCCTGAGAAACAGGTGCATTGTGAGCTAGACTGTAGGTGCTGTCTGAGGCCTGTTTTGAACTGTGGCAAGCTGTGTGTTTGTAGTTTCTGTGGGAGTTCATTTAGCCAGAGGGGAGCTCGGTAGGAAAAAGTGCGCTTCCCAAGCGAGGTTTGCCGGACTGGAATGGACAGTGCTCCATTCCTCTTCCCTCTGGTGATGTGGGACGAGAGAGAGAGGCCTCGAGCAGGTTTTCTATGCAGGGTGGGTTTTTTCCGAGGAGTTCCTTCTTACCTAGTAGACAGGTTTGGTATTTGAGCCTATCTTTTAGGTTAAGCCAGTTAGTGCTCTCATATCGGGTGCAAATACGAGTGTAATAGTCTGTGCACAGGGTCAGGCGGCATGCCTTATTTAATGCAATGCATATTACGGGGCTTGCACCAAAAATTTGCGCAAGCTGCCATAAAGTGTGGAAACTGTCGCAACTGCACCCAATCTGAGAATCTGAAGGGGGCTCCCCCGGTAGCACCTTTTAAGAAGGGCCTCAAAACATATTTATTCTGGCTGGCCTTTTTATGACTAACTGTCGAATGGAATTGAACTATTGTGATTTTTAATTATGTTATACGTTGTATATTGACTGGTTTTATTAACAAGTTTATCTTATTGTTGTGGTTTGTACGGCACCCAAAGTCTGCGGAAGTGGGCGCTTAATAAATGATCTATCTATCAGTGTACTTACATTGGGTGCAGTTGTGCCAAACAGGGTCGACGCAAGCACCTGTGAAAATCAGGCCCATGGTTCCAAAAACATTTTTAACCAGTCGGCTATTTGGTAATAAGGCTGCAGCTGCCATATGAATATTCAGTAGGGCAATATAAAAGAGCTGTGGGGTGACCTCCAAGGGGGCTTAATGATTGTGCAAAGATTTTTGTTAAGTCCTGCAGTTTTGAAACTCATTCTCCTTTCTATCGCATTATAGATAAGTGGTTATTTATTAAATTGGCATACCACTGTATATATTGGTTATATGACAAAAAAATAAAAAAAGGAATGTATTCATGTGGGATTCCATTACTTTAGTCCAGGAGCACTGGAGAGTGACCATCAATCATAGAATGGCCACGCACCCCTGTCGGAGACTCAAACTCAAAGCACCAGGACACAGCCTTCAGTGAACTGCCACTGAATATACATTTTGCAATAAATTTGTTTTTAAATGGTTTTGGCGGATGCACCTCAAGTTTGTGAGTTACAAGTCTTGTTTTGCGAGGCAGCTCCCGGACTTATCATGAGTGGGCTCAGTGTTTTGTTCTTCCTGTGGACCATCAAATCTGCCCAGCACTACCTATCTAATATTGAATGTGAGGGCCCTAGTGGCACTTTGCTCTTCCTTAGACCCCCTTTTGCCACCATCTTTACCTGCCTCATGTGTCTGTCCTGCTCCCAACCATTTTTGACCCCCCCCCCCCAAACACTGAATCTACACAGGCTACCTTCTTTGCAGTGATGGCCTTAAGGGTGCGCTCCCTTCTCTGAGCACAGTCAGTGATTGCAGGAGCAGGATTTCCTGGCAATGGTGGGTGGTGGGAGGTGTCCAGAAGGTCCATTGCAGGGTTCAAAATTAAGTTTTGCGGTCACTAGTCAGCGGGGCAAGTGACTGGGAAAATCCACTAGCCCCACAGACTTTTCCACTGGCCCACCTAGTCTACTTTACTGAAATGTTACCTTCTCCACTACAAGCCTGCAGCACTAGTTAAAGGAAAATCTTACTAGCCCCATACAGAATTTACCAGCATTTGGCAAGTGGGCTGGTGCCAGTTTCAGCTCCTGGCATTGGATACAGCCTGGGCTTCTCTATTAAATTTGTGAAGTTCAAAACTAGATCCACAAGCAATTGGATGAGTGGACAGTTTTCAAATTAGTAGGTGGGCCAGCAGGGATCGAGGGTGTGGGTGGCCAACAAGTTATTGTGCGCTTCGGCATGCTACTAAGGAATACGCATGTGGAGAGCCAGCACAGGCGAGTATCTGTGCGGACAGGCAGGGAATGAGCCGAGAGTAGCTGGCAAACTAATGAACACATTGGAGACGAGGCAAGGAATGTGGGTGTGAGGTTTTGAGTGGGGGGGGTAGGGGCAGGCAAGAAACGAGCATGTGGACAAGTGGTGCAGCGACTGGCCAGGTACAAGCAAGTTTGCACCGTGTGAGAGTGCGAAGGCAGGTGGGAAACAAAGATGTGCAAGGACGGCAGGGAGGGAATGAGCACATTGGCTACAGGCTGACAGGGGAATAAAAAGCAGGTGACCAAGCGAGAGAGAGAGTGTGTGTGTGTGAGTGTGAGCAGGCAGGCAGGTGAAACAAGCAGGCTAGAGGATAAAGGATTATAT
Source organism: Neoceratodus forsteri (assembly GCA_016271365.2). NCBI lineage: Eukaryota > Metazoa > Chordata > Ceratodontiformes > Ceratodontidae > Neoceratodus > Neoceratodus forsteri. The sequence continues at coordinate 27,587,032 of JADMNL010000027.1, forward strand.
GGGCAAGCAGGAGGTGGAGCAAATGTGCAGATGGGAAGCTGGAATAAATACTTCAGATTGTATTGACATTCTAGGTACTCTTATAACAAAAAGAGGGTGTCTTATTAAAATAGTTCTAGAATTCTGAAATTCTACGTGCAGTTGACACACTCCAGTTCCCACTCAGAGGCTTCTCTAATTTTTAGCAAAGTAAAACACTTCAATTTAAATTCAGATTGTCTTTTGTAAACAGAAATCTTCAATACGATTTACAATTCACTTCCGCATACAGTTCCTATGTCTCGTATGGTTAAAATAGATAATTCTTAAATCCTTTTTGTGCCAGAACTGCTCTGCTTCACTTTGTATTTCTCTCTCATTAAAAAAACAAACTTAAAAATGCACTCTTATCACCTCGAGAGACACGGTAACTTTACATATAAACAATATATTATAGGCACCAGAAAGGGTACTAAAATGCACCATTTAACACCAAAATGTTAAACGTTTTCCAGGAGTGACAAGCTCTTGGACACCCCAAGAATAGTTTGATTATTTCACCCAGTGGGCCCCCCACTTTATTAAAATATCGTTGAACCCGCTCCTGCTTATTGTAGAAGAGTTGGGGAATTTTATTAGGAATTAATTCACAAATCCAAAACGTAAAAATGGCATAAAAAGTATACTCAGTGGATTATTTAACCTTCTTGTACTAAAGAAAGGCCAGCCAGTGGCCTAAAATGTAAAACAGGACCTTTGCCCCAGTTCATCTACAGCTCAGGCGTATTCTGGAGCCGAGGTCATAATGTCTGTGACGTTTGTGAAGACATGCCAACTGATTTCCATTCACAAATGCTGGTAGTATGTGGTCACAAAGACTCCTTGGCTCTCGTATGACTTTCATAGCACCATCGAGCAAACACCCTTCCCTTATGCCCACAAAGGTAGGGGACAACAGCCATACAGATGGCCTTATAGGGCCACTTTCAGATTCATGCCAGCCGTGGCTGGACACTTGTACACACCACTGCCACTTCCCCTAGTTACCTCCTGCTATAAGGTGGTAACAGGGTGATGGGGTTGCAGTGGATTGAGCCAGTGCAAGTGGCAGCTGGGTGGCCACAGAGTCGTACAATGTTAGGGGGGCCACTGAATCACGAGGGACAGCTGGGTGACTAGGGCGAATGTCCACATGGGAGAATAACACCTTTGATCTAGAAGCTCTTTTACAAAGTTTCCACATCAAAAAAAAAAAAAAGTACAAGTAAGCACATACGACAGCAGATAAGCTGATGATACAATGGGTGAAAACTGAATTAAAGTAACAGTAAAAGAATTAAAAAAAAAAAAAATGGTGCCAACAACACATTGGGAATACAGTATAGAAAACAGGAACATGTATGTACAATAGGCAAATACAGGACTTATGCATTTAAATAATGAGGCATAAAAATGACAGACAACTACAGAGTTAACTCTTATATGGGCAGCAGTCAGATAATGACTTTGTTAGGGAGTGGCAGGGGACAAGATGGACTAGTTAACGGGGGAGGGAGGGAGGGTAAGTGCTGAATCAAACTGAGGCCAAGACAACAGCAAGGTGCTGAACAGAGTTAGTCCATCACTCATCAGTTTGCAAACAAACTAAGCCAGGCAGGCTAGTGTGCAGACTGACTTTTTTTTTTTTCTTGTATTATTTCTTTTCTCGCCTCTTGCCTCGCGACCCACCACTCCTTCGGGCTGCCTAGGTCCCAGCAGCTCCGCCTGTCCCTTTCTGAGCCCTCCAGCCTCATATCGCAGCCAGCCCTAGTGTAACCCGGACGTAACCCTTCGCCGGGCATGTCTTCTCCCCCCCCCCCCAAGGGGAAGGCACCAGGAGGCAACCAGCATACTTGGCCCAGGAGCTGCTGCTGAGGTGAAAGGACTCTTCAGGGCATCGGCAGCAGCGGTGGACCAGCAGCCGTCTTCCAGTCGTCACGAAGCGGACTATCTGCTTTTCTACGTCATTCCCTTCTGCATGCATCTGCAGAGGTCCCGGTCTCCACCAGAGGCCACTGCAGTGCGACGCCGGCCCACTACCCACCCCAGGAGAGGAAAGCAGTCCTGTGGACGCTCAGTCCTCTCCTTCCCCTGCCAGCCCCCGGCATCCCGAGTCCAGTCCCGAACCTGAGTCGCCGGCATGGTTTGAGTTAAGGCACCAGCGCCTCAACCCTCTGTGCCACCGGGCCAGCTTAGACTGACTTTAATAGACAGGTGAGTGTACAGGAAGCAGGGAGTGGGCAGGTGGGAGTTATACTGGGGGGGGGCACAGAGATTGGTAGGGAAAGAGAGGGGTGGGTGGAGTGGGGTTGGGGAGGAGGTGGATGGATGAATAGATAGACAGATAGATAGGGAAGAGGGTGAGATGGGGAGGGACAAAAGTTTGGTAGACTGGGAAGCGAGGAGTGGGGGAGATAGGGGAGTTTGGGGGTGCGGCATAGGGTGAGGATTATTAGGATTGACAGTCACAGCAGTTTAGAGATTAGAGGTGTTGAATGAGTTTTTTCGTAAATGGCCCTATTTTTTTTCATTGGCTATGGTAGGTGGAAGGTTATTGAGCCAGCTGGGTGCTCGATACGCAAATGACTGTTACACTTAAGATGTTCAGAAGTAGGGCACCTGGAGTGAGTTCCGTGCCATTCCTTGAGTCCGTTGAGGGTTGGATGTTGGATTCAGTAGGTTCTGTAGGGCTACTGGGGTAAGACCGAGATGTTTTTTTTTTTACCTAAGAGACAGACCTGGTATTTAATTCTGCCATCCAGGTTAAGCCAATTTGTCCAAGCGTACAGAAGTGAGTAAAATCAGTCTGATACAATTACTGTACTAGAGTAAACAGTAAGTAAAACAAAATGGTTTTGTACACAAAGTGCACATGGGATGAGCCCCACACTTGGGGGGTTGTGCTGGCTGTTCCTCTTTAATAAACTCATTGTTAGGCTGATGCAGTAGCAGGAGGGAGGCACATTATCCTGCCATCTGGAAAAGGGGGGCGCACGTGCAACCCCATAATCCCACACTAGAGCCGAATGGGGACCAAGTGCATTGTGCTGGAGAGGCACAAAATTGGGAATCTTTCATTTGCAAAGACCAAAAACTAGCTGCTTTCATGAAAAATGTCACAAAACAATCATTTTTTTTTTTTTTATAACAATGGGAAGAATCATGGAATCCATGACTTCTGTGACAATTACACAGCCCTAGTTATATGAAATTGAATGTGAATAGTACCTACATATTATAGAAAAGAAATACAAAATTGCACATACACCGGTAATGCAAAGCATTGTGGGAAGTATATGAAAATCACCATGGCATAACTGACTGCTTTAGCTTTAAGCAGGATACTTCCAGTGAAGCTTTACGTTGTTGGGGTATGTGTAATTCTGTATTTGAAGTCTGGCTATATTGCCAGTGTGTATTTGAAGCTTGGCTTTATTGCCAGTGCCCTGCCCAGGTAACCGTTGCCTCAGTGCTTTTGGGCTGAGGCTCTCTGTTATTTAGATTGCTTTCCTACATATGTAAAAATGTAAAAAAAAAAAAAAAAAAATTATATTTATTTGTCCCTGTGATGTCAGAAGCTTGTTTCAAGGCGCCACCAGCATAAATAAATCACAGGTGGGGAATCGGCAAAACTCTGCTTCCTGATGCACCAACAATGCTTTGAACTTCAGACCATTCCATTCTTCATTACTGCAGGGATTTCTATGCAAACCACAACATTACAGTTAATCTACAGCTGAGGCTAGTCAGAACCTGCACTTCTCATGGAATGCCCTTATTGTCACATCACAGTCATTTCCACAACAACACACTGTGATGTCACACAAGCAGGGCATCATGACTTCTGCTCATGAATAAGCCCGGTCTAAATTATTTTATGGTGTTTTCCACATACTTCCCATGACGCTTTGCATTATTGGGGCTTGTGTAATTTTGTATTTCTTTGAAGCCTGACTCTTTTGCCAGTGCCCTTCCCAGATAATATTTGATCTTACTTCGAGAGGGCTCTTGCAGTAGGTAATTACATATGACTGATGCCGGCCGTCGGCAGGACCCCACGGGAGATTCTAGCTAGCGGTCCTGGCGAGGGACCGCCCCCACCAGGTGACCGCGCCATGCAACGGCCGGTATAAGGGGCGTCCCGCACCCGCCTCCAGTTCTTTCCGCCATTAGCTTGTGCAGCACTCATGAAAAGTTTGTGCTCTCATTGCCCTGCTGTTTTGTCGCTTTTACTGAAAATTAAAATTATTTTTCCTTCTGTCAGGTCATCACTGTGTATGTCATCCCCTACACCCTCTGAGCACAAAAACAAGTGCGACTCGTGTGGCGCCCAACTGCCACACAAGGACGGCCATTCCCTCTGCCTCTTCTGCTTAGGCCCCGACCACCCGGTCGACAAGTGCCCGCATTGCCTCAGTTTCAACGCGGCTACCCGCAGACAACGCCAACAGTCCCTGGAAGCCCATCTTCTAAAGAAAAAGAGGTCTTCGATGGAGAAAGAACTGAAGAAGCTCAGGCAGGCGTCCACTTCTTCAGAAGGACATCGCAAAATGCAGGACAAGGAGAGGCACCGGGAGAAGGCCTCCTCCGTGAATCCGGCCGGAATCGCGGCCCAGGTAACATCCCCTCCGGGGGACCGTCCGGCAGCCTCCAAGGGTTTGGAGGAGGCGTCAGCCCGCCGTCTGACTCGTGCTTGGGCCTGCGAGCGCCTCCGGGCAAGGCCTCCACCCTGTTCGGCCACAGGCTTGCGGCCTACTGGTGAGCGACTCCCATAAGTCTGACGCCGGGTTCCTCTGACCACCGGGAGAAGGTCGACAGACGCCTTACCCTTCGGGTGGCGACAACCTGTCCCCTCGGATAGGGCCGCCCTCGGCCTGCCTTTTGACAAGGGACCCTGTAAGATGGACGCTGCTCCCCAGCGCCCGCTGAACTAGCTCCTTGCCGCACGCTGGCCCCCGATGTACCGGGCAACAGAACCTACAACGGACCCCCCACTTCAGTCATACCCAGTTCCTGCAGCCTTCGCTGCTGTCCGGGAGCCCGAGTCACCCCAGCCTGACCCCAGGGATTCCCCCCCCCCAATCCCAGGGGGATGTTCCACCTCCATCAGATCCTCCTCTTGAGGAACCGTGTCTGACGACGGCCCTCTGGACACCGGCCCCGACGCCGGCCCCACCGACGCCGGCAGTAGTTTTCCCCTACCGTCGGGCCCTGCCCCCCCCCCAGGCCTCTCAGTGTTGATCCGCCCATGGGGCCACCATCCAGGCCGTCTGCTCTGGCAGCTCCCCCAGTGCCCGGGTACCCACCGTCTCATCCAATGCCGTTGTACCCGGGACCGCAGTATCCAATGCCGCAGTACCTGACGCCGGTCCCTCCGACGCCGCAGTACCCGCAGCCGGGTTTCGGATACTCACCTTATGGGTACAACCCGTATACCTTTCCCCCTCCACCTCCCCCAAGGCTGCCGGTGGACCTGCAGGAGATGCTGGCTTCCTGGTGGGCTAAGGCCAAGGCTCAGCTCACCAAGGAAGCAGAGAGCTGCCTTATGGTGACGGTGCCACTCCCGGCTCCTGTACGCCCGAGGCGGCGCACTCCCTCACCACCTCCAGACTCCAGGGCCCTTCCCTCTGGATCCCGAGAGGGGCAGGACCCGTATCCAGGGGTATCACCAAGGAACCTGTTCCTGCCCCCAGCCGTGTTAGGGAGTCTTATTCTGCTTCCGATTCTTCTTTTTCCCTCTCGGATTCCTCAGATTCTTCTGACGGATGCTCAGAGAGAGATGACGAGCCGCGCTGTCCATCCAAGCCCCGGTCGAGGACTCTTCCGAAGTCTCCTCCGGAGGATCCTTCCTTTACAGAGTTGCTCAGAAAAATCCAGGAAGTTCATCAGTGGCATTCCTTAGAACCAGATCCTCAATGGGTAAAACTCGCTGAACATCTGGACCTGCCCCAGACAGCTCCAACTTTAGTGCCACCCTGGATCGAGCCTCACGCCCACCTTGTTTCCACTATTTGGAAACAACCGTCGGCATTAGCCCCACTTCCTAGGAAGTCTAACAGGCAATACCAGGCTCCAGAGGGTGTAGACTATTTGGACTCCCACCCTCGTGCAGATTTGGTCGTGATTAGCGCCGCTCACGGCCGGTCAGCGCACCCCAACCATCTAAGCTCGTCTCCTCCGGATAAGAAATCTTGCCTCCTGGACCAGTATGGAAGAAAAATTTACACCTCTTCCACACTGGGTATTTGAGCCCTAAATTACGTTGCTCATATAGGGGATTACTAAAAGGCCATCCTTACCCAGGCGGAATCTAAGATAGACTCCTTACCCGACTCTCAAGTCAAGCAGGAGTTAGCCGATTTAGTCCGTTCGGCCATTTGCCACATTCTGCGGACGACATACGATACAGTGGACACTGCTGGGCGGAGCTCCGCTTTCGCTGTGAGTCTACGGTGTCATGCCTGGCTCCGCGTGTCAGGTTTGGTCCCGGAGGTGCAGTCCACGATCCAGGAAGCACCTTTCTGGGGTTCGGTGCTTTTCGGTGGTGATGTCAAGGACATCATCACTGACTTGCAGGAGAAGAGGATGGCTCTGAAATCTGTGGATTCCATGTACCATCCCCATCACCCGCAGCGCCGTCCTTTTCGCAGATGCAGTCGGCCACAAGCGAAACCCCAAGGAAGGTGGGCTACTAAACGGCGGGCCCCCGCAGCTGCCAGGGCCCCCCCCAAAAAAGCAGCTGGTGCCCCAGCTGCGACATTGCCCCACACCACCGGACTCCTCCCCTCTCCCACCGCCTCCGGACACACCAGAGGAACTGGCAGGAGGGAGGTTCTCCCTCCACCTTCCGGGTTGGGAGAGGATAACAATGGATTCCTGGGTGCTCCAGATTATAGTGGAAGGGTACTGTATAGAGTTTCTAGAGAAACCACCCCGCCACCCACCTCTGAAGTCGTCCTACACAAGGGACCATCTTCCTTTGGTCCGGGAAGAAATCTCTGCCCTCCTCGCATAGAGGGCCATAGAACCCGTTCCTCTTCATCTTCAAGGGGCGGGTTACTATTCACATTTCTTCCTGGTCCCAAAGAAGATGGGAGATCTCAGACCCATTATCGATCTCAGCTCCTTGAACCTTAACGTGGAATACAAAAGGTTCAGGATGCTGTCCCTTCAGACCCTTCTGCCCCTCCTTCAGCCGGGACAATGGCTTTGTGCGCTGGATATGCAGGATGCATATCTGCACATCCCCATTCGCCCTTCTCACCGCAAGTATCTTTGGTTTGCGTTTCAGAGTGACCATTACCAGTTCCGGGTGCTCCCGTTTGGTCTTTCCTCGGCACCCTGAGTATTTACCAAATGCCTGGCTGTGGTAGCGGCCCACCTGCATACGATGGAAGTTCAGGTGTTCCCTTACCTGGACGACTGGCTCCTGGCGGCCTCGTCCAGGCAGGAGCTCCTGCATTTTCTCTCCCTCACCCAGCAGGTTTTTCCTTGCCTGGGTATTACCATCAACCTTTCCAAGTCTCATCTGGATCCCTCCCAGAGACTACAGTTCATCGGAGCTATCCTCGATATGACAGTGAGCAAGGCCTTCCTGCCTCCGGACAGGGTGGCCTCTCTTCAGTCACAGATTTCCCTGCTATCAGAACGCAGGAGGGTTCCGGCGAGGCCGGTCTTCTGTCTCCTGGGGCTCATCATGGCGGCCGCTATTCCGATGGTTCCTAGGGCTCAACTCCACATGAGGATCTCTCAGTGGACTCTTCGCTTCCAGTGGGATCAACTTGTAGACGACCTAGATCACCTTGTTCTGATCTCCTCGCCGATGGCATGAGACTTGCAATGGTGGATGGTTCGAGAGAACCTGTTTTGGAGGGTTCCCCTTCTGTCATCCTCCCCCCCCCCCCAGACTCTGACCACAGACACATCAGGCAGAGGTTGGGGAGGCCATCTGGGTCCTCACTGAACCCAGGGATTATGGTCCAGATTGGAACTAGCTCTCCACATCAACGTGCTTGAGCTTGAGCAGTACTATATGCTCTCCAAGCCCTTCACCAATACATTCTTCCTGGTCACCTAGCCATCCAGGCCGGACATGTGCGTGGTGTGGTACATCAACAAGCAGGAGGGACTTGATCCACCTCTATGCAGGGAAGCAATGAGAGTTTGGGACTGGGCAACTCAACACAACCTTCACCTCACTGCGATTCATGTTTCCAGAGTCGACAATACCCTGGCAGACAAGCAAGCCGCTCCTCTGCCCTACCACCCCAGTGGGAATTGGACCAAAGGTGCTAGATGATATCTTTCAACTTTGAGGGACTCCATGAGTAGACCTGTTGCCTCTCCCCAAGCATAAAACTTCCCACCTTTTGCTCGCTCGTTCCAGAGCGAGGCGCTTTCTGGGGCGACGCTCTGTCTCTAGACTGGAAGGACAGATTCGTCTATGCTTTTCCCCCCAATTCCTCTGGCCCTTCATGTACTGCAGAAACTAACCACAGAAGGAGCGAGAATGATTCTGATTGCTGCTTTCTGGCCCAGGCAAATCTGGTTCTCTCTTCTACAACAATTCTCAGAGGTTCCTCCTCTTCTCTTCCTTTATCTCAAGGTTTGCTGACCCAGGATCAGGGGACCCTGGTCCATCCGAGCCTCAAGTCCCTGCAACTTCATGCATGGCTCCTGTAGACCTAGCTCAATCTCATTTTGGTGTCTCTTCAAAAGTGGCAGAGATTCTGGTGGAGGCTAGAAAATTCTCCACTAGGTCCACTTATGCCATGAAATGGAAAAGATTTTCTATTTGGGCTACCTCTAGGAACGTGCAGCCTTTCTCCTGTTCAGTGGCCGTTCTGCTGGAATATTTACGTCATCTCTTCGACCTGGGTCTCAGTCATTCCTCCTTGAAAGTGAACATGGCCGCTATTTCAGCCTACCATGTTCCTTTCGCAGATAAAGTGTTTGCCCAATTAGAGGTCTCTAAGACCTTTCTTAGAAGGGCCCTTCATCTGAGGCTCCCCATCTGAACTCCTGCTTCCCCTTGGGACTTGAACTTTGTTCTCGAGAAACTTACCCTTCCTCCCTTCGAACCTGCGGCAACCGTAGATCTGAAGTTTCTTTCATGGAAGACTCTCTTCTTGGTGGCCATTACTTCCGCTCGAAGAATTTCCGAGCTCCAGGCCCTGATGTGTAGAATTCCCTATTTGATTTTTCACAAAGAACGAGTGGCTCTTCGCACAAACCCTAAGTTTCTACCTAAAGTGGTAGCGGAGTCTGCCTTAAATCAGTCTATAGAGTTACCTGCCTTTTTCACGCAGTACTCCAACCAAGCAGAATATTTACTCCATACTATGGATGTTCACCGGATTCTGAGATACTACACCAGCAGGACAAAGGATCTCAGAAAGACTGATCAGTTGTTCGTCTCTTTTGCTCACAAAAGGGAAGGCAATGCTGTCTCCAAGCAATGCCTGTCGAAGTGGTTGGCTCATTGCATCACTTTTTGCTATGACAAGTACAAGACCCTTCCGGGTCAAGTCAGAGGTCATTCCACTCATGGAGTAGCTGCTTCCGTGGCTTGTTTCAAGAATGTGTCTGCGGCAGACATCTGTGCTGCCGCCACCTGGACTTCCATCCATACCTTTACGAAACACTAATTTGGACATTGCCTCTCGCCGTAGAGCAGGCTTCGGGCTAGCTGTTTTGCAAGGCCTCCTGTCTTGAAGATTGCAAGGCTTCTGCTACTTTTTGGAGTAGTTCCTCCTCCTGGTGCCTTTTATTCGTTCCAGACTGCTTGGGATTCAGTCCTGTATGTAATTGCCTACTGCAAGAGCCCTCTCGAAGTGAGATAGTACAGTTATGTAAGAACTTACCGTAACAGTAGATCTTCGAGAGAGGCTCTCGCAGTAAGTAATACCTTCCCGCCCTCCATCCCCCTAGGTTTTTTCAGCTCTTTTTCCAGGAATGGAAACTTTTGCTTCTCTCTCGTCCGGGTCTTCGGGCCTGTGGCGGGAAAGAACTGGAAAGGCGTCAGGACCACACTTTGATACTGGCGTCACATGGCGCCTACCCTGGCAGTAAGGGCGGTCCCTCGCCAGAGACTGCTAGCTAGAAATTTTTCCATGGGGTCCTGCCACTGGCCGGCGTCAGTCCTATATGTAATTACCTACTGCAAGAGCCTCTCTCGAAGATCTACTGTTACGGTAAGTTCTTACGTAACTGTACTTTCCATTGCTTTTGTGCTGAGGTTCTTTGTCTTTTAGATTGCTTTCCTATTTTGGACTCACCATGACACAAACCAGTAAGGCCAATAGGGCTGGTTCCTCCTTGGCCTGGGCCAGAATACAGATGAGGGACACTGATGAGTCCTGAGAAGGACGAAACATGTGTCTGTGTCTTCTGGTTTCAGCTTTTGCTAATTATGTGAGAGGTCATTTGGCATAATACACCGCCTTAAAGAATACATAAGCACTGTTATAACTGGACGCACTGTTCCTGAAACCCTCCCATGGAATTATAGCAGAATGGTGGAGGTGCAGAATAATATTAAAGTGGTGTTGCGAGGTTGCCATAGCAAATGGGAGTGGTAACCTGTAGGAGTTGTGAATCAGTCTCCTACCATTCAAACTGTCAAACTGTGCTGTTTTCCATGAAAAAAATCCTTTTATTTTGGTGCTCTGCTTCATTTGCATAACTTGCTCCTTTTTTTTCTCAGTGCTACAACCCTTAACCGTGACATCATACCAGGGGAAACAAAGTTTATCAAAGGACACTTTCAGCATTTAACTGCCTCTTTACATTGTTTGCAAGTAGCTGTATCTAGCATAATAATGTGTAGAAAAAGTCTAGTGATTTGATTGGCTGAAAGCAGCTCATAACCGTGTAATCACTGACCCATAATTACACTCCTGGACTATGTACAGCCATTCAAGCCCTATAGCATAAATGTAGAAAAGTATCGTCACACTCCCACATTCTGACAGGAGCTGTTACTTCAGACCTGTCACTGCACCAGCAGGCAGTAAAAGTGAAACTTCTACACAGAATGGCAAATGAGCTTTGTGGCCTACCTGCATCACATAACCATTTTCCAGACGCTTTGCTATAGATTGTACTGCTGTAAACACTACCAAAATAGGAGACACTACTCTGATTAGGGAGCTAGAAAAATCAGCTATTTATTGTACCCATAATGCCTCACTATGTAAATTAGTATACAGGCTAATATATTTCTGTGCTCACTACAGAAATAGGTGACTACATTTCTCAGTAAAGAAGTCTTGTAGCTAGATACTGTATGCACAATGCCTTGTTTTGAAAATACACACACAAGAGCTTATGCTGTTGACGCCACTGTAGAAATACGAGACTGCACTTCTCTGTAAGGTATTTGGAAATCAGCGTCTTATTGAACCCACAATTCCTTGCTATAGACATTTACATATTAGGTGCTCACCACTACCAACATACAAGACTGTACTTCTGAGTAAGGCACATGTAAGTTAACGTTATAGATTTCCCAGAATTCCTTGTTGTATGTAAAACATTGACAGCTCTCTTGTATGACATCATTCTGGGGGTGTGGCTGCACAGAGAAACTGGAAGGTAGCCAGAAATAAATGGCTGATAAAACATAACAATAAAATGACCACAACAGTTTTTTTTTTCACAAAACAAATTGCAGGCTCAACATCTGAAGCGTGGCTGGCAATGACGTACTATGTGAAAAAGGCATTTGGGGAACCTTCCAATGTTACTTTAAATCACTACCTTAAATTCAGGAGTTTAATATTTTTTTGGTGAATTTTTTTCATTTCGCCACGATCAGGAAGCAGTTGAAGAGCACTGCGTTGATTGGAGCCTAAGACAACTGGGAATGTCTAACATCAGTAGCCCCTCATTTCCTGGTGTGTAGTGGTTCCCCACCTGCCGATTGCCAGCCCCAAGTAAAAAACTCCCTGTTGTCTAGTGCGCCCCTCACCCCCATACACACACACCAACACACACACACACATTACGGGTCCAGTGTAAAAATAAATAAATAAAATAAAATTTAAATAATTTTCCCTCCCTGGTATCTAGTGGCCATTGGCCACCTGGTTACCTGATTTGTCCCACCCTGCCCCAGCGGGGGGCTGTGAGTGTCAGATCTGTCCTCTGGATATGGAAAGAAGCATCACATCCCAACCCTGAGCAGCAGCAATTTTACAGAACAAGTATGTCACTATAGTGTGCAGGAGGACTGAGCAAGAGTCAGAAGCTGTAAAAATGACTGCTGCGCTCTCAAGGTCTCATGTTACCATGGAAAACAAGTCCAGACTCAGCCTTGTTGTATATGGTTGCTAATGCACGATCCTCTGTATAGTGTGTGGTGAAACCCTGTTATGCATGGAATTCCATGCCAGGAGTATGCTTGTTGTGCTGCAGTAGTGATGTCATTCCTGTAGTGAAGTGAGCCGGGAAGACAGAGACAAGTGCATAGATGATGATGATGATGATGATATGAATAAGAGGATGAATGTTTCGATTGTCTGAATACTAGAAATCAGACTTTCAAAGTACATCCACTAGGTGGTAAGGCAGTTCATTTCTTATTTGGCTATCTATTGTTGTTTTCTCCAAAATCGAGAGGTAGAAGGCATGATTTGAGAAAGAAACCAGTTTATTAAGCAACGGGCCACAGGGTAGGGAACAGGAGAAAAAGGGGGGGGTAACAACAACATTGAATACTACTTCTGATATCTTACTAGTGCCCTGAGGTCTTATACTACTACTCTAATCTCCTGTATGAGAAGAACTGTAACAAGAATCAACATCCTATCTATACTCCCTGCAAGAGGGTAACTCTCTAGCACAGTTAGCAAAAAGATCAACTGGCTGTAACAGCTATGCTGTAAGAGCATCTTATTCCTAATCCCTGTTCAGACTTCTAAATCAACCCCGAGGTGCACCTCTAACTGTTATCTTATTTATTTATTTATTGTTGACCGGGTAAGTGCACTAGACAAATTCTGTCGATTTTCAGGCACGGCCTTGGGAAGGGGGATACAGATGAATGCCAACTGACCTTGAACCAGATTAAACTGTTGGTGGTATTTTTTAGTGAATGGGGGGAAATTTCGCCAGGGCACTGGGGAAATTCCTTTACTCTTGCCAGTAGGGGGACAGGCTGTCTGTTGGAGAGATGGCCACTCGGAGTGAGAGACCGAAGCAGTCAGAGGCTGATCGAGAAAAAAACTACAGATCAAGATTTGGAGGAGGATTTACCCGAAATTTATTTATCTACAGAAGATTTAAGTAATCTGCAAGATGGCAGAGAGGCTGACGAGTTTTTGCCGAGAAATGGAAACATTCTACCGGAGACATCGGAGGAGCTGTTTATCAAGCTGGAGCTGAAAGCTGCACAGTTTCCGCATTCACCGCAGTCAGCAGGGGAGCTGACTGTCAAAGAGAGAACCCGGCCTGTCAAAACAGCTTATAACGCTGCAGAGTTGAAGGCCTCATTAAGGAGCAGTGAGTCAGCTTCAGCTCTATTTAAAACAAATAACCCTACATACCAGGATGAAATAAAATGTCAGTCTGGCAGTAAAAATATCGAGGATATGTGCCTAAACCCTGGTTTTGTCCAGGAAGGGGGTCAGTGTTCGGCTAAAATATTAAACGAGCAGTTTCAAATTGAGAAGTGTGTCACAGCAGACTCAGCGGTGAAACCAGAGTTCTCTGTCGGCTCTAGCACACCGCTAACCAAAACGGCAGGATTTACATTCAAAACCCCTATAAATCTGCCAAATGATAAATCTTTTGCCATTACCTTTCAAACTGAGGCGAACTCTCAAAAAGGGGTGACAGAATTTGTTTAAAAAATCAGATTTTCCTACTCAAGGTGTCAGAACGTCATTAAAGAGCTCTAAACAGCAGGAACTTAACAAGGATACAGGAATAGCAGCATCTGAAATAAATAAAAGTCAAACTCCTGCGTCAGAACTACCTACAGAACGGTGGTTTCCACAAAAAGCTCTTGTAAAATCAGGATGGAAGCAGGCTCCAACAGGCATATGGGAGCCAGATTCAGTATGGGATGCAAACCTAGAATCTTTATAAGCCTCTCCTGCTTGGAAACCTGGGGTAGCTCATAACAGCAAAGAAGAGAGAAATGGAATGGATAGCAAAACTGCATAACTAAAGCCTATATTATAGCTCTCCTCTAGACCCTTAAAAGAAAAAAATAACACCTGAAGACCCTCTCAAATCTCAACCCCTAGTAATGAATAAGTAGGTTCCCTTGGACTCAGATAGTATGTCTCCTACAGATCAAAAACCTCTCATGTCGTACTTATTTTCTAAAGCTAAATAGGAAGCAGCCCCAGACGTAATGCAGTGCGCATTTGTTATAAGGGGGGTCTAGATAATAGACCAGATAGATACTATGTAGGCAAATGTTTATTGAAAGAATCTCTGCATTTTTCTCCCAAGTATGTGTTTGCTTTTATAAATATATCGAGAGAGGATAATTTTGACATGAGTTTTAGAACAGCCTGTGCCCTAGACCTATTTTGGGAAAGGTATGGTCAGGTAATATTTTCTCCTACATGGACTCCCTTCCTTGTTATTCCTCTTACGAAACTTTTGATTAAATATGCGACTATTATGTTTAGGAATGAGGGAGTCCATGTAGAAGATATCACTTACTGGCTGTCACAGAAATGTGATGTATTGAGTGCCCCAGAACCTATTTTGGATTCTGAACAGTTCAGGACAGGAGGGTGGAAGTACAAAATAAAATTATGGCAGAATGACTCGGAGTGGAACATGTTCCTAATTCTTTTTGTTGGGAAGGGATCGGGGGTTTCTATGGGGGACAGCCGAGAGCCTGTTACAGATCTGGGTCTAGAACTCATCTCAAGTGTTTGTGATCAGCCTAGGTGTGACAACTGCGGGGAGATAGGGCATGTCACAATGCAATGTGCAAACCTCACAAAATGCGATCTATGTGAGGAATGTGAATATGTTTTTAGAGAGTGCCCCTGGGCTGCAAAAAACAAGGCCTCTTGTATAAGTCCTGATCTGTTGATACAGCAGGCACAGGAGGCAGCATCCCCCCCGCATCCCCTTCCCCAGAGACAGTTGAGCCCCCCCTCTCATCCAGTAGACTCTAGCCCACCACCTTTTACACCTGTAGAAGATGAAATCACGAAGTAAGAGTCTATGATTAAAGAGAAGGCCCAAAACCAAGGGGTTCCTTCTAATCCTCTGGCAATACCTCCGGTCTGTTATATGGACCCAGTTATTTCGGATATGGATTCAGCAGTTTTAGTACCCTCTTCTCCTTTACCCCGTAGAAGATCTTCAAGAAACCTACACTCCAAATCTCCCCATCCTCTGTTTGTATTGAAACTAATAATTCTTATGCAGCTTTATTCACTACATGGGGGGATTCGGAAATGGATTTAGGGGACTCTGATTCACAAAAATCTGTACAGATCTCGACCTTGCCACCCATTGAGGATTATAAAGAGAAAAAAAAGAAAAGACGGAAAAAATAGTTTTAAAGGGGCTAGGAAGACTCAACTTTGATGACAGAAAAAAAATGGGGCTCACTTAATACACACAGTCTACTAAACACACTAAAGAGACCAGCATCGTTTCAGTATCTGTACGAGGAAAGATTTCTGTCAGTTTTTTGCAAGAAACCGGGATGTTTTCTGTAGAGCAAATTTCAGCTTTCAAAAGGGACTGGCCCTGGGGTCTGTCATATTGGTCATTTGGAACAGATAGTGCAGACGGGGTTGGCATTCTATTTCACACCTTTGATTTTACCCTTTACAAACTAAAATAGATCTTATTCCAGGACGACTTCTGATAATAGAAAATGGAACAACATGCATTATAGATTAATTAACATTTACAATCCACAGACTAAGGCTGATAGGGTAGCCTGTCTAAAAGCAGTTCAGCCATTCTTAGTAACCTTGGCCAAGGTCCTTTGGGGGGGTGATTTTAATTGTAGCTTATTTAATAAAGCACAATATAATAAAAAAATATATTGTGACTCACATGCACTTGAGTCCATTATACATACAGCTGGCCTGAATAATTGTACTATATATTTAAAACATGGGCCTGATTTTACCTACTTTAGAAGTAAATTTCATACCACCATTAATTATATGCTAGTATCTCTGGAAGTACCAGTGGCCTCTTTCCAGATAAAGCCAGTGGAATTTTCTGATCATTTATTGTTATTATGCTCCCTAAATATTTTCAGGAGCAAGAATTTATAAACAAAACAGATGGAAATTGAATTCCTCCGTTCTTGTGAATCCTCGAGTTAGATTTATATTTTTAAGTATACTTCAGGCCCGTCTTTCAGTAGCTATATTGTATACAAATTTAGGAGAATGGTTGATGGATACGAAATCTGATTTATGTTCCTGGTTTAAAAAATATGGGTATTCCTTAAGGAATGCTAAATTTTTAAAATATCTATCACTACGTCAGCAGTTACAGCGCCTTATCACTTCCTCTGATACTTCCAAAGAGGATTATTCTGGTCAGATTAGTCGTATAAAAATGGAAATGAAAAAATTTCAATATGATAGGGCCCAGGCTATCCATGCTATACTCTCCAATGGCACAAAAAATTCCCCTATAGGTGATCCTTTCGCTGCATATAAAGAACTAAAAGACTCGGTGACTAGAGATTTTTTGAGGGATTCAAATGGGAATAAAGCTACTTCAATTGAAAATATTAGAAACATTATTATTAAGCACTATCAGACTCTAGAGCCTAGGGAACCTATTTTGCAATCAGAAATTGGCAAATTTTTGAAAGGGTTAAAGTTACCCTCATTTCCACAGGAGGCACTAGAACTACAAACCCCATTGTCGGTATCAGAAATAGAAACGGTCATTCAGTACCTAAAGATGAATGTGTCACCAGGTTTAGATGGACTTTCAAATCAATTTTATAAAAGTTTTAGAACAGAATTAGCAGTCTGTTTAAGGCTGGTCTTTCAGTTTATGTTTGATACAAACCTAATGGAGAATTCTTTTATGGAAGGTCTTCTTATTTACATATTTAAATCTGGTGACCGTCATGATATTAAAAATTGGAGGGTAATAACTACTAAAGTCTGATTATAAAATATTTTCCATAATTTTAAACAATCAGTTAAAAAGATACGCAAAAAAAGTGATTTCTCCCTTCCAATTTTGTGGCCTCCCTGATAGATTCAGTTGGCCATTATGAATGTAAGAGATGTGACTGAACATCTATCCTTGATAGGCAAGGCAGGGTGCTTGGTAGTAGCAGATTTTGAAAAGGCCTTCAATAGGGTTCATCTCCCCTATCTCTTTTCAGTTTAAAAAAAAAAAATTGGTATTTCCCCTGGACTACTTCAGGTAATTCAACTTCTCTATAGTTCTAATTTAGTTCACTCCATCTTGAGGGGAGAAACAAGCAGTGGCTTTCAGTTACGCATAGGGGTAAGACAAGGCTGCCCTCAGAGCCCTCTTTTATATATCCTTTCCTTAGACCCCCCTTTTACATTCCCTGACTTCCTCCCCCAGGTGGACTGGTATTATGGGAGAGGATCCCTATTGGCTGTTACATCTACAAGCATATGCAGATGTGTGTCTGTTTTTTCAGAATATGCACAAATTCAGGAGTTCCTTGTAAAATTCAATAAATTTTCGATAGTGGCAAATGCTAAATCAGATATTCATAAGACAAGAGGTTTATTTATAGGGGCAGGGGTAACCTCAACAACTACTCAGGAAGCGATTCTCATTACAAGAGAACCCCTTAAAATTTTAGGTTTAACCTTTGGTTCACAAAATCTTCCTGTAGAAAATTGGGAGGCTGCAATCTTGAAAGTTGAAAATAAGGTAAATAGATGGAAGCATTGGAAATTGTCCAAACAAAAGCGTATTCACATCATTAAACAATAGATCTTGCCATGTTTACAATATGTAGCCATGATTTTTCTACTCCCACCTAACCTGGAGACAAGAATATATAGTAATTTTTTCCAAATGCTTTGGGGTAACAGGTTGAATCCAGTCAAGAGATGTTATACCTATTTGGATAAGACAAATGGGGGTCTGGGTATGATTGACCCCATAATATTTCTTTATTTTTCGCTCAGTCAGTTAAAAGAGGACTATTGAATGCAATTGGAGGTTGTGTGATTGGGGTAGGGATGAATTTGGGAAGGTATTTTAAGGCATGGCACAAAATGGCCCCTAAACTAAATCCCCACATGTGCTTTCCCACTTATTTCCGTCTGACTGTGCAGAAGTTATACTGGTGGCAAATAACCAAAGCTATGATTCTAAATAATAATGCACATGGCATGTATAAAATTTTACAAGACAATATACACCCAAAGGTTCCCTGTTTTAAAAATTGCCCAATTGCGCAGAATGTATTTATTTTAGCACAACTAAATAATCCTAGATTGCCTCCTTATATGTGGGAAACACAATGGTTGATTATTTATGGGCGTTTAAATGTGATGGGTAATGCAAAATATAAAGTTAAAGAGGAAGGGACCTGCCCATATCCAGATTGCATAAACAAAGAGGAAACAATAGAGCATTTTTTTCTACATTGGTCATATGCTAAACAATTATGGATTTTTTTAGCAAAGAAATGGAATTTACAATGGTTTTCTTCTTTAACATACAATATCTTAGTTTTAGGTATTTATCCCCCTAGTTTTGCAAGATATCATGAAAGTACTTTAGCTTCATTTTTTAGCTGTTAAGGTTTTATATATGGCAAGTGAAATGTCAATGGGTGCTTTACCAAAAGAAAATGACATTTGATTGTTATAGTCAACTTGTATCCCAAGAACTGTTAAAAATCTATATAAAGGAAAAACAGTTATTTAATTCTGGGAAAGTGAAAAAACGGTGGAAGGGTTTTTCTAACTTTATTAAGTATAAATAAATTGTGGGAAATACTGTTCACCATAAAACTAAATCTGTACCTGGCATTCTTATTGAGATTTCCAATTTTTTTTTTCACTTAGTTGATGGTTGTATGATAAGGACATGTTTTGTCAATGATTTATGAGATTTCTGTTGTGTTGCTTTGATGTTTATTATTTCAATAAAAACTCCCCTACTCTTTTCGATAAGTGCCATGGGATCTTTAACATCCACCTGCACTACCACCAGAACAGGCAGATGGGACCTCGGTTTAACGTCTCATCTGAAAGATGGCACTTCAGGAGTGCAGCACCCTTCATTCTGCACTACAGTGTCAGTATTGGGATTTTAACCCTAGTGCCTTGTGTGGGGATAGATCCCACAGCCTTCTGATCTCCCGGCCTCAGAGGCGCGTGTGCTACCTGCTGAGCCACTAACCCCATCAGTCACTCTACATGCTATAGGATGAGTCTATACATATGGCAGATGGCAGTTCGTGCACATTTAGACTTTCTCTGTCATCGAGAAAAAAATGTAAAGCAACTCAACTGGCTGTCCAGTGCAATTGTTAGTAACTTTTTGGGAAACTAAGGGATGCAGAGTGTATTTTAACAGACCATGAGTTCTCAGCCACACCCCACCTCTCTAGGGTCGCTGGAATACAAGCACAGTATCAAGATTTTTTTGGCTAAGAAACCACTGAGGACCGCCGGAATGGAAACGCACAAGATCCGGTTGCAGTCTGCTTCTGGACTGCCTGAAAAAGGGGAAACACTGCAAACCACCTGGCCACAATCCACTTCTGGATTTCCTGGTGAAGGATTCGATGCAAACTGCCTGGCCACAGCCCACTTCTGGACTGCCGGATGAGAAGATGAAGAAGATACCTTTTGCTTCTGGACTGCCGAATAAGGAGACGAAGATGATTACCCTGCCACAGCCCACTACTGGACTGCCAGATGGGAAGACTTGAAGATTTGTGCTACAGCCCACTACTGGACTGCCAGATGGGAAGACTTGAAGATTTGTGCTACAGCCCACTTCTGGACTGCCGGATGAAAAGAATGACGCAGACTCCACTTGATACAGAACTCTTGAATAAGAAAGTCTCTGTATGTCGGAGTACGACAGTCTTTTGGGCCCCAAGGCTGGACGAGCCAAGGGGACACACAAAACAACAAACCGTTTGTCGAACTGCGACAAGGTTCGGGGTCCAAGGACGTACGAGCCAACGGCGCAATGAAAACAATAAACAGAGGCCCAGATATTCAGAGCAGCGCAACTGAGTTGCGGCAGCACAACACTGGACTTGCGCTATTGAAAGAGAGCAGCTACACAGCGCAAGTACCATTGCGCCATCGCACAAACATAATGTATGCAGTGCAAGTGTAGGGGGCATTCCCATGAATATGCAGCACAATGGGATATTCAACCATGAAGCCATGGCACAAGTCCGGAGCAAACGTAAGATGCGCCGGCCAGACTTTTTCCTATAAAAACATGTTTCGGACACACAGACAGCAGATGCGCAACCTCCTTCCCAGTGACAGAGAGAGAGAGAGACAGAGAGACAGAGAGAGACAGAGACAGAGACAGAGACACGAACTGTGACACAGACAAACTTAGAGGCTGACAGACAGCCGCCCAGGGGGACAGACACACAGACAGAGTTATGGAGAGTGACCCATTTCTAATGGAGGTGGTAATGAGGGGTTTGAGGAGGCAGGAGTAACACCGACATGGCCAATGAAAGGCCCAGCGGTGGTATGCCCGACACGGGTGGTACTGTGCCCACATCACAGAACTGTAGTGACACAGAGATTCTGGGCCAGTACCGCCTGAACAGGGCCATTCTGAGGCAGCTCTGCGAGCTGTGCAGTGAGGAGATGCAGGCACCCACCAGGCAGAGCCATGCCATGTCCGTGGAGACTAAGGTGACTGCTGTTATGTGCTTGCTTGCCACAGGCACCTTCCAGCAACCAACAGGGGACACCACGAGTGTCACCCAGTTGGCCAAGTCCCGCCTCCTCACCCAGTTCCTCAACGCTCTGCTGCCATATGCTTCAAAATTCATACATTTCCCCAGCACACAGTCTGAGCATACAGCAAACATGCAAGACTTCCACAGGGTGGCATACATGCCTGGTGTGATTGGTGCAGTTGACTGCACCTACGTGGGCATCCGCATGCCACCTGGCCCCGAGGGTAATGTGTACATTAACAGGAAGGGAAACCCGACCATCAACTGCCAGGATGTGTGCGATGCCACGGGGCGCATCATCAGTGTCTGCGCTACACACCCTGGAAGTGCACACAACATGTTCATCTGGCACAACTCTGCACTGTGCCACAGGTTTGAATGTGGGGACGTCCCTACGGGCCACCTAGTGGGTGAGTATGGCATGGGCCAAGGGCCATGGGCGTGGCAGCCCTGGAGGTGGGGGCAGACAGGATGGGTATGGTGGCGTGGGCATTAAGGATAGGGCAAAGAGTGCGGAACCGCATAGCGCAGGGCTAGCAATGTCAATTTGCACACAGGTGACAGCACGTACCCGCTGAGGCCCTGGCTGTTCACCCCCTACTGTCAACCGGCATCCGCAGTGGAGAAGAGGTACAACGAGGCACACACCAGCACTCAGTGTCATTGAGCGTGTCTGGCATGCTGAAGGCGTGATTCTGTTGCCTAGACTAGTCAGGCGGTGCCCTACGATACAGCCCCACCAAAGTCTGTGGCCTGTTCCTAGCCTGCTGCATACTGCACAACATGGCCATTGACCATGAGATAGCTGTCGAGGCTGATAGGGGCAACAGTAGCGGTAACGACTGTGACAGTGGGCCAGAGGGAGGTGGGCAGCCACCCGCTGGGCGGAGGGACTCCCGCCTGGTGCAGTTGGCACATCTCCACCACAACACGATCGCCCAGGAGCACTATGGTAAATGCAGTGACACACATGCGTGGGGCACACAGACCAACACACAACACACAGGCAGGGATGTGCATGGTCGGATGCATGCATGGAATGGGCCACACAGCAGGGATGGTGGAGGCACTTGCATATGGCTGCACACACACACAGGCAGTGGAACAAGGCGTGGATCAGAAGCATGACACTGGTGCACAGGCACAACCGGGCACGGGCCTGCCCTCATCACACCCATGCCACACATCCCAGCAGCCCGGGAAGCACACCATGTGCATGCCGCACCAACACCACACATGTGTGCACAGGGCAGCAGCAGACAGCGGGTCAGGGCAACACACACCTCAGGCCAATCGCGCAGTCCCTCGACCGCCACAGCCACATGGGTGGCCACACCAGGACCGATCAGCAGACACAGGCTGCGCATCTGCCACAGGGGGTGTGTCAGATACCCCAGGGGTTGATGTGCGGGACCGCGACCATGTCCTCGCAGGGGTATGTAGGCGGCCAAACAGGCTAGTCCCAGGTATGCTTGGTATGCCGTCGGAGCCCGGCGTCCACTGGGATGGGGTCACCAGATGCCGGGACCGTGGAGTGGTCTGCGCACTGCGGGGGTGTTCTCTGTGCATGGCCGAGCCCAGTGGCAGCCAGCGATGCAAAGCCAACCGCAGTGGCATCAGCGGTGCGGTCCAGAGATGCAGTCTTGGCCTCCTGCATGTGGCACGGCCTGTCCAGGATCTGCGCAGTGCCCACCCTGCTGCACGTCCAGCTGGCGCATCTCCGACCGCAGTGCCCGCACCCCAGTGGCAAGCAGCACCTGTTGCTCAGCGGACGCACGCAGCAACCGGGTATGCTCAGCCAGCCACTCTGCCTCCTGGCCAGGATGCCGATCGGCTGTGGGTGACCTGCCATGCTGCCCAGCCTCCCGCTCTGGTGTATGCTGCACAGTGGGCCTTACGGGGGTAAGGGTACAGCAGGTGCACTGGTGGCGGGACCCGTTTCATGCTGCCCAGTGACACCCGCATCCTGCTGCTGCCACCCATTCGTCTGCTGTGTGGTGACCTGCACCATCGAAGCTGTAACAGCACCACCACCACCCATGCCGGAAAAAGCAGTGCCGGAACACACCACTGCACCTGCGGGGATGGGAGGCGACTGAGCAGCCGCGGGCACAGTGCTGGGCCCTGATGATGCCTGTGAGGCAGACAGGGGCGTCTCCTTCACAATGTCCCCCACACTGTCCAGGATCAGGGTGATGTCATCATCGGAGCCGGACCCCGCCCCAAGCTGAGTCTCTGCACACAGCACCTCCAGGCTGGCATCCTGCAGGAACTCATCCAAGGCCTGGTCCGACCCCAGGCCAAGGACATCCACCGGCACCATGGTGCCCAGCTACAGCCTGTCCAGACCACGGACGCCGGCTGACGTTGAGGGTCCATCCACAGCGGCTGTGGATGCAGCCGCTGCCCCATCCTCTGCATGGAGGTGTGATGGTGCTGCAGGAGAAGATGGTATGGTCAGTGGTGCGGTAGCCCCCTTGTGATCCCCCCCCCCCCAGTTACATGCTGCTGGTACTGTTGGCCAGCTGTGTGCCATGTCATGCGGTGGCCACACGCACATGTGGCATGCGGACCAGCGGCATGTACACCGGCATGCCCTGGCACACACCTGCCAGGACAGTGTGTGTGTGAGTAACATACATACTATGCAGTGATGGGCTGCCACCTGTCTGGAATTCTCCAGGCACACCCTCCACCACAGTGCGGCGTATGGTGGCCGCAGCTAACTCCTCCAAGGCCGTCAGTGGGGGTGCAGTAGACGGCCCTCAGCCGGTGGTGCTGTGGGATGCTCGTATGGCTGCCACCTTCTCCTTGATACGCCGCTTGTCCATCCCAACCTTCTTGTGGTACTTCTGAGCAGACCACTGGTGTCTGCCGTGCTGGTTCACAAAGGCAGCAACCTCATCCCAGCCGACTTGACTTGTCGTGCGGTGTGCCCATGGCACTGCTCAACAGGGGCTCCCTGTCAAGGTTGGCCTCAAACAAGGCACCTGTCTCTCCCTTAGTGAAGTTTGGCCTGCGCTTGCATGCAGGCCCACGCTCCTCACCCTCCTCGTGTCCTGACATGTTGCCACCTGTGAACAGTGACAGCACACTATGTTAGTGCCAGCATGTCCGTTGGCAGTTCTCTGTTGCAGTGCTGATGCATGGCTGTGTGTGCATGCGCCAACATCCACTTACCTAGAAAGGTCGCAATACCAGTCCGTGGCCTGTACCGTTCACTGGCGCTTATAAGGCGCATCGCATGCAAATGGGCTGGTGCGCAACGGTAATGATATGCTAATGCACCCTACTGCGCCGTGCATTGGCTGATGAGGTCATTTGCATACAGTGGCTGAATATCGCGATCTTGTGCCATTCTCACCTGAGTTACACTGGAGCAACCCCATGGTGCATGTCCCACGCGGTCACGCAGTGTGCATGTGCGCACTCCGTCGCACATGCCTATCGCATGCCTGGCATGTCGTGTGCAATACTGTGCTGTTGTGCATGCATCGTTGGTGTTGCATCGTGCATGCCCGTGTGAATTGTCACTGGCCCCAATAGCACATATGCGCAGTGCGGCATACGGTGCATCTCTGGCACATGCGCGACCCTGCGGAGGGTCACAACCTGTCACCCCTGGCTTGGGATCGTTACACCACGCAGTGCGGGTCATGGCGTGGTGTGCATGCCTGGTAACCCACTGTGCACCTGCGTTGCGCATCAGCATCACACACATCTGAGATGCGTGATTGCGGCATGTGGCCCCCTATCGCGCATAGCACACTTGCTGCCCCCATGTACGATTTTCACCACTAATGTCCAGAACAACACAGTGTTTGGAATGGCAAGCAGACAAGACCATCGGGCGCGCCATTGGACAGATGTAGAGCTGGTGAACCTGGTGGCAGTGGTTCAGCCGTATGTGGCCCAGCTCTATGGGCATGTGCCACTCCAGCAGGCGTGGAGTCAGGTGTGGCACAGTGTGTCAAGGGCCCTAGAGAGGTGCACAGGTGTGGCCAGGTCTGCAGAGCAGTGTCACCACTGATAAGGCGACCTGTGGAGACGGAATCTGGATGTCCTGCGCCGGATGCAGGCGCAGGTGCAGCGTGGAGCTATGCCATAGCCAGGTAGGTGTGTACAGGTGGTGTGCATGCCCATGTGCCCAACCATAGTGTGCTACGTTTGCGTAGCGTGGTCCGCTGCTGGAAGGTGCCTGTCCCAATGACCACAGGCATCATGCATGTCCACAGCACGTGTTGCAGACATTCTGGTATGTGGGCTGGGGGACTGCTGGGTGTAGGCCAGCACACAGCAAGCTGTGGGATGGCGGGGGCCCATCCATGCATACTCATGTCCTCCTCGCTGCATGTCTCCCACAGGGCCGGAAGACTGGAGGTGGGCCAGGTAGGCCACGGACAACCGAGAGGCCTGGGTAGGCCACAGGGCACAGCACGCAGGGGTTGGCGAGGAGTAGATAAGTGTGGTCACATTGGTGTTCACTGTCAGTGTGGGTTGGCAGCAAGTGCAGGGTACTGGCATGGGCGCCCCAGCCTTGTGTCAGGTCGGTTGTGTGTGGTGCACGGTCCGTCTGACATTCTGCTATGGCCCATCCGTTAGCGGCATGTGGCCGGCCGTGGGGGGGCTGTGTGCACAGCCACCACCCTGTGTGCAGCGACAGTCCTGCCACCCTGTGCCGTGTGCCCATGCGCACGTGGCCACAGCGCGACACGCTGTCCGCCTGTCTGCGCCATTGTGGTGTGCCATTTGGATAGCTGGGGTGGACCACATGGCATGGGTCCGTTGTTGTCTCCCTGTGGTGTGTTCCCCCACAGTCCACTGCGCGCTGTGTGTGTACAGTGGTCATTTGTGTAGTGCAGTGATTGCTCTCTTGTCCCTTCCCCTAGGTGCACGTCAGCCAGCGGCCAGGAGGGGTGCCATACGGAGAACGCAGAGAATACTGTGGGTCGCAGTGGGCATCGGGAGCGCCCTGCAGGGCCTGGAGCAGTCCTTGCATCATCGTTGATGGAGCCCAGTGTATATAACCCCCTCCCCTTCCATTTCTGTTCCCCTGCAGTCACCTTCCAATTGTACAGACCCCTCCCATGTCCCCGTCCCCCTCTCACTCTTCCCCTCACATGCATTGCTTTAATGTTTGTATTGTTCACCATTGTTTTTGATAACCCTGATATTCTGATACATACCTGTGTCTGTGTCTGATTTGCAGGTGGTGTGGGGAGCCATGCTGCAGCTCTTGATTACTTCTTCATAGGGTCACCGCTGGTGTGGGGCAGGTCACTGTCACCGGCCACATGGGGACTGTGGGGTCTGTGTCGGGTGTACTGCTGTGTCCCATAGCCTTGGCGTGTGTACCTGGGTGCACATGGGCCGGGTGTGTCGGTGTGTGGACATGGTGGGTTGCTGCACCGTTGTGTGTGGACATGGGGTGGGGGTGACATGCACGGGGTCCAGGTACCCTTGGTGGCATGGCCCCCCTGGGGTCGTTTGGATCACACCATCCACAGGTGCACTGTCCTGCACGGGGGGGTTGCCTGCCTGTGGCATACTGCAGGGGTGTATCGTCTATGGTCATGTGGGGTGTGGACCAGGACCTGGGTGTCATTGTGCAAGGGACCTGTGGGTTGTCACACCTGTGGGTGGATGGTGTCTGTAGCCTGCATGCTGCAGGGCTGCATGGGGTGTGGTGTCCATTGCAAGTGGGTTGGGCACACCACCCCTTGTTCTCCACTGCCAGGCCAGCCGTGTTCGCCTGTGGGGTGGGTGTCTGGAGACAACTCCTGTCCATGGGGCATGTGTGGGCTGGCGGGGTGCATGGTGGGGTGCCTGGGCAGGTGTCCAGGCTCCATTGTTAGTGTGCAGGTGTTTGGGTGGGCATGGTCCATGGCCACTGGTCCACGGTTGGGCTGTGGGGACTGTGTCCGGAGCACGTCACGGTCCAGTGTGGTTGGGCATGGTTACATGGGCCAGCTGGCCGTGGCCACGGGGACGCAGGTTGCCCTGGGTCATGTGTTATTGGTCGTGATTGCTGGATGTGGTGCTTCGTTGTGTTTGTGTCCCTGCACCACCAGGGTGGTGAATGGCTGGTTAGGTCTACCACAGTGTTGGTGTGGGGTCATGTTCATTGCCTTGTGGGTGCAGCTGTCATCCACATGCGGACGGGATCGGGTGGTGCATCTTTGCCATATTCAGCTGCATTGTGCTGCTGCTTGTCAGGTGGTGCATCTTCTGAATATGGCTCCGGGTGTGCCATGGCACACATGACTTGCACTGTGCCGGTCCTGCACCGGGAACTGGTGCATTTCTGAATATCCAGCCCAGAGCATCACTCTGAGAACTGACACAGATGATTTGGACAGTACTCTGATGCTGATGTAAAACTGAGAAACGGACGGCAGATTCTGCACGGGGCCAAGCTGTACTTGGGGAACTGTAAGAGGAAAATAATAAACAGGGCAATGCAACTTTGAGACAACTGCGGCATGGTTCTTCATGGAGTTTCTGTTGGCTGCTTCCGGGATACACTGGAAGATGATTCCTGAAGAACTGATGAAGACTGACAGGGTTGCACCAGGGTGAAGTGACTCTGGAGATTGTTGAAGACTGATTCAGGTACTTTTCCAGCACCGAAATGCTGGCACAAAACAATGCAATACAGTTCTGGCACTTAATAATATTGGTAGGATGAATAGCAATGCAATAAATGTCACAGTTCCTACTGTAGTGGTCAACTGCACAGTCTCAGTGTCCAGACCCCAGTAAATAAACAGGCACTTTTATTCTTCTGGGTGAACCGTAGCGTTCAGTGGACCTAACTACGAGGGGTCCCTCTAGCTAAATCGGGTTCTCCTGCTACTATGGATATACTACAGTTGTGGGTAGGCTTTCTAAATGGCTCTAGGCTCCGATGTCTGACCAGACCCATTTAACACTGGTGGGCCTACATGGCTAGCTAGGCTCCTGTCACACCTGGGGTTGATTATACTGCTGGGCCCCATTACACCTGTGGGCCTAAATGACTAGCTACGGGTCCTGGGCCTTGTGTTACCCCTTTAAGTCTCTGTGACCTTCACTTTGACCAGGCCCCTTTAACATCTGTGGGCTTAATTTGGCTTTTTAAGATAAGGGCCTAGTTGCCTGCTTTAACAGCAATGGTGGGCCTAACTTGCCCCTTTAAGATAACAGTAGGCCTATATGGCTGGGCCTTTTGAATAACTCTGGGCCTATATGACTGGGCCCCTTTAATACTGAGCCTTGACTAGGCCTCTCTAAATCCTGGGGTCTGTTACCCCTTCAAATGCTGGGCCTTTACTAGGCCTGAGGAACCTGTGGGCCTAGTTACCCTTTTAACAGCTGTGGGCCTATGCTAGCCCTCTTAACAATTGTGGGCCTCTTGTGTTGGCTGGGCCTCTTTAAATTTTAGGCCTGACTGGGGCCTTGCTGTCACTCTTCCCCTTTTGTTCTGCCTTGTTCCACCCCCTTTATGAATATTAATAGAGGCCCCTTCTATGGGCCATAATGCTGAGCCCCTCCCTCTGGCGTCGCCACTTTGATGAATATTTAAATTAGGGGCACCCTTCTGCCTCGCCACCTCCACAGCATTTAAATATCTTTTCAAGCGCCCTAAGACCTAAACAGTTATTTTATTTTTATTTTTTAAAAAAAGGAAAACTGTCTGGTGGTCAGCACCTGTCCAGTGGTGCTGCTGCCGACTCACCGCCCCGACCTGGGGAGAGGGAAACTGCTGTGGGAGGCAGAAGGCTTGCTGGAAGAGGGAGGAACTTTTCTGCAGGCAGGACTTGGATGACTGGGGGCCTTGCAATGCCCAGCATTCCCTCTGCACTGACGCCTGCTCGGAGAAGCAGCCCCGCTTGTGGGCGCCACCAATGAGGGATCAAAACTTTTACTTTTTAATAAAATTAAAAATTGGGCTAAACAGAGCTCACACCATACTAAGGACAGAAGATGGGGAGGGCCTGGATGGAGCCACCGTATTCGCCACACACTTGCGGAGCACTGCGAGACCGACTCTGCACGGAGGAATAAGAGGCGGACCACAGGTAAGCACCTTCTGTGCCTCACTACCTGTGTTCCTACTCTGGCCGGCTTTTTTTCTGTTCTTCATCAGGATGCCTGAGAGCACTCGTCCGACCGATGCTGCTGCCGATCCCCAGCAACCAACCGCACTATATTTAAAAAAAAAAATGGCCATTTCTGGCCTCAAGAACACTCCCTAGTGTTCGGGATGCCTAGTCAATAGCAACCAGGGAGGCAAGCAGCTGCCTAGTGTGAGCTGGAGGGAGGTGGCACATGCTCGTGCCAGTGCTGGGCAGGCTGCAGACAGAAAAAAAATTATATTTTTTAAACTGCAAGGATGCAGTTTTTTTTTCAGGGGCTCCTGCAAACTTACGCCCCAACCTACCACCTAACCACTGTGGCACCTATACTGGGGTACTCTGGGGAGACACGAGACCCCAACTTTGGGGTATTACAGTAGCACTACAACTTAGAAAGCTGCCACACAACTGCTTTCCTGTAGTCAATCAAGCTGGAAGCAATTATTTTTTTTTTTTAAACCTGAACTTACAGAAAAAGCTTTAGCACACTGCACATTGCATTGGTAATTTGAGCTCACCACCAACCTTCAAGTGCCTTCCCCAAGCCCCAGTTCTCTGAAAGGAAGTGGATTGTCTGAAATGAGCACAGATGCCCATACACTGTAAAAGATTACTTGTGAACATCTATACACACACAAGCCTGTCTCTTCATCTCAAGCTTTCCACGGCAACCGACCAGGGAACTTCTCGAGCTTTGCTCCTGAGGTTGCTGGTTGCCATAGAAACCCCTCGATGCAGGCACAAGCTTGTTGTGTGTGGCTACCAACACATTATCCTCTAAATTAAAATGTTGTCAAAGCATATCAGAATACATAACTGGCATGGAAAGGAAGAGGAAAGGGCAGTTAACCATGTAAAAATCATTTCCTGTCTCTTTTATCAGGGTTAGCTTGAAATGGCTGTGTTAATGAGAGTATCAGTTTCATGTGAAAATTAATTTTCCACAGCCTGGAATCACGTTGGGGGGGCCTATCATCATCCTAATTTAATGTACTGTGTTTGTTTTTGGTTTTTTAAATAGAACTATGGCACTCGAGCCATCAGCCAACAGTGTAGCGAGGCTGGAGATATCTGTGCCATCTGTCAGGCAGAATTTAGAGATCCTGTGATCCTCATGTGCCAGGTAGGAAATTTTAGCTGTGGAATGATTCTCTCTCTCATCTTTAAATGTTCCTGCTCACTTCCCATGCCCACCGGGAATAAATCGAACATCTTGGTGTGATTTTGTGCTGTTTACCATAAGAAACGTGTGTTAGTGCCATCCTAATACATCCGTGGCAGGCGTCATGTTTGCAGAGTTGAAAAGTAACCAGAATGGAACAGATTTTTAAAAAATTGACTATGGCGGCCACCTTTATTGAGTGGAGTCATTATTTACAAAATTTGTAATACCGGTTGCTTTAAGCATATTTAAAGAAATACCCAGATGAGAAATCTAAGGGGGCCAGAAATACATTTTTTGCTAAAAAACTATGTGATTAAATTTTTTTCCGACTAACAAATACTACTACTTTAATGAAAACATTTTAATTGTTTTTAATTCTTGCGTCCAGCAGTCCCCATAACCAAGTAACCATTTATTAATTCCTCTCTTAATGAATTTTGTCTTTATATTTTTATCTTTTCTAACAGTTTTGCACAGACCCTTGCCAGGCGCAACATATTGAGTTTTGAGGGAAAGGGGGTGCGTGGGCAAGTTAATGGAAACCATTCTAAAAGAAACACTAGTGAACTTTCTGGAGGTTAATGGTCTTCAGGACAATATGTAGCCTGGGTTTGTCATGGGGCGATTATGCCAGATGAACATGATAGAATTTTGTGTCTGGGTCACAAGGTCGTTGGACACGGGCCAGGTGGTGGATGTCCTGTACCTGGACTTCAGTAAGGCCTTTGACTCCGTGCCACATGGAAGGTTGCTCAGCAAACTGAGCAACCTGGGAGTCTGGGACAAGCTGATGGGATGGGTCAAGAGCTGGCTGCAAGAAAGGAACCAGAGGATGGGGTGGGTGGGACTATCTAAGCCTAGACCTGTAACAAGCGGTGTCCCATAGGGATCAGTACTTGGACCAGTGCTATTCAACGTTTTTATTAGTGACATAGTGGAAGGGGTCAGAAGTAAAATCTGCCTATTCACAGATGATACTAAGCTCTGTGAGAGGGTAGACACAGAGGAGGGGAGGCAGGAACTTGGAGGATCTGGCTAGGCTAGAGAAATGGTCTGGCATCTGGCAGTAGGGGTTCCACGCCAAGAAATGCAAGGTCATGCACCTGGGAACTAGGAACCCAGGGGCCAGCTACTGGCTTAGGGGCGTACAGGTGTCCAGCTCAGAGGAGGAAAAGGATCTGGGGGTGATAGTCAGGGGTGACATGAAACACTGCACAATGCCGTAAAGTGGCAGCCAAAGCAAATAAAATGCTGGGATGCATCATCAGAGGAATGACCTCCATGAGGAAGGAAGTCATTCTGCCTTTATACAGGTCATTGGTGAGACCACAC
Organism: Neoceratodus forsteri; assembly: GCA_016271365.2. Classification (NCBI taxonomy): domain Eukaryota; kingdom Metazoa; phylum Chordata; order Ceratodontiformes; family Ceratodontidae; genus Neoceratodus; species Neoceratodus forsteri. The sequence goes on from JADMNL010000027.1 coordinate 27,618,569, forward strand.
TTGGAGTGGAGTACTGTGTGTAGTTCTGGCGCCCTTGCTTGAGGAAGGACATCAAACTACTGGAGGGGGTCCAGCAGAGGACCACCAAGATGATCCAGGGCATGGGGGACAAACCATATAATGAGAGGTTGAGGGAGCTCAATATGTATTCCCTGGAGGAAAGAAGGGAAGGAGGGATATGATAAAAACCTTCAGGTACCTAAACGGTATAAACAAGGTTGGAGCGGAGGGCATTTTCAATTTAAAACATGAGGGAACCGCAAGGGCGCACAGTCTGAAGCTAGTGGGGGTAGATTTAAAAAAGGAACTGAGGAGACACTTTTTCATGGAAAGGGCAAAGTGGAATAAACTGCTGGAGGACGTTTTATCCTTGCAAATGGTGGGAAGTTTTAAAGGGGGGTGGGACAGGGTAAAAAGGAGAGTTACAATGGGAGAGAGGAAGGGGAGGAGGGAAGAGAGGGTGGGGGATAACTCTGGGAGGTGGGGGCAGCTCCAGTAAATTAGACTGAGTTGCACACTCGAGCAGACTTGATAGACCACTTCGTCCTGTTTCTGCTGGCGGTTTTCTATGTTCGGCACTTTTCTCTCATTGGTTATTTTGTCTGATGTAACTGACATTCACTGCCCTGTCCTTAACCCACTGAGTGTTCACAGGAGCTAGCGATATTAACAGAGGGCGAAAAACAGGAAATGGTACGGTTGTTGTCGTACAGTATTTCCTGTAAATAAACACAAAAATCAAGTGACGCAATTATCAGAAAACTGGAAAAAAAAAACACTTAAAAGTAAAACACCCATGCAACATAAAAATCTGGGAAGTGAAACCGCCCTGGTCCACACGTACAGGTACAGCTACAGCACTGCTTAAAAATCATTTATTTTCATTTTGATGAACTTTCAAGTTAATTTCTGCTGGTTACATTTTGTTGCTTCTCAAATCCAAGGTGGCTGACTGTCTTTCTTAAATTAATGTTACAAGGCTTGGTTCCAAAACTTCTTAATTGCTTTTCTCCAAATAACAGTGAGTCAGTCACTTTAATTAAGTAGTCTGCTGTTTAAATTTTTGTGCACGTCAGATCCAAGGTGTGAATGACTGGTGTCTGCCTGGCTGTTCCAATATCAGATATGAATCCTGCACATTTTACTAAATCAGTATTCTTTATGTAGCACTGTGCTAATGACTTTTTTGGCAGGATCAGAAATATACCTAAAATAATGTGCACCAGGGATGCATATGCCTCTGTAATTATATTTTAACACATGTCTAGGTGAGCAAGCAATGCGATTTGTCAGTCCAGGTCACATTGAGGCTGGATATTTTAGATGACGAGAGCATGGATCCTGTTTCCCCCTCCATAGGTCCATTTCAATAATTTTGCAGTTTAAAATCTAGAGGAGCTATGTTCTGCATGGTGACTGTGACTTTATTTTGTCCAGTGGGGATATTGCTAGGTCTCCATAAGAGTGACTCACAGATTTTTTTCTGTGGCCCAAACTGAGTGCAAAATTCCCTTGTTTTAGGGATGCGCTGCTGCACCAGTCAGACCCAGATATTTTTGGCTCCCTGAGATATTACTGTGACTAGTAAAGTTCTTGATTGGTGGCCGGAGTACCTACCTAACAAAAACGTTTAAGTTAGAGCTCTGTATAATCTCAGTAACACCCTTCAAGGTGACTGGTTATGCAGATTATAGACATTTACTTCTCCAGCGATTACAGGCACTCAGCTTTGCCTCATGCCTCACAGCACACCCAAGGAATCCATAAACTCTGCACAAACAGACATTTTGTCATGTGTTATTGGGAACTGAGTTTAAAAATAATTTGAGGGACACTAGAGGTCACCCCTTACAAATCAATGGGAAACCATTTAATACTCTAAAGAGAAAATATATTTTTTTACACTTAGAATGGCAAATTCCTGGAACCAGTTACCACTGGAGGTGATTATTAGCAAAACTAAAGGAGAGTTTAAGAGTCATTTAGATAACTTCATACTTTCACGGGGAAATTTGTATTATTCAGTGTAAAACACAGGAGCACATATGGGCAACTTGCCTTCTCGTTCCTTACTTTTCTTAGTATGTTCCTTTTTGCCTACATGTATATTCTATTTGTGCTCTAACTACGTATGAGCCACCTAGAACTTCTTTGGTCTTCCATGGTACTTTCCTCTCTGGAGGGTCTCTAATTTAAAGACTGGCACCCTTGTGCTCCCCTAGCCTTCCCCTGCATGCCCAGGACCTTACTCACGCTGATGGGATCCCTAGCAGGGCTTGGGAAAGACCGCTTCTAGTGGTAAGCGACACCGTGGCCAGTCATGATGGACATGCCTAGTGGAGGTTAGACTAATTATCAGGGATTTCAGCCTCTGGAGAGGCCAGAGGTCATTGCTTTGTAAGTAAATAAAGGGTCCCAAATATTCCCCACCGAAACATCTGTGGACACTGCTTCTTTGTTTAAAGTCTCACCTGGAATGCTCAGAACCTCTGGAACAGCAGCAACAGCAGGAGAGGATGCCACTCAGAGGGCAAAGCACCCTGCAGGACGCTGAGCCCTCCTTCTGTGGACCAGCACAGAATTTCAGGCTTTGGGCACAGAGCCACCCAGTTTAGTCAAAGGCTTGCCAGTCACTGTGCTGTTAGGTTAGCAGAGCAGTGCTGCTGTTCTGAAAACCTTTCCTCTACCCTTCAGCATTCCTGTTTCAGCAGTCGGGAAGCATGAGGTAACAGTCCTTGAAGCAGACTTCTAGTTGGTTGAAATAAGTTGTGAGTGTTGTAGTAGTTCCACTTTTTGTAATTTTTAGCATTATACTTCTGTATACAAACTAAAAGTCGACTCCAGAAAAGCAACAGGCTATAGTAATACCCCCAAGACAGGTACCCAGAGCTGCAGTTTAACAGCACACGGGTGCTAGATTTTTTCCTGAAAATTGTGCCTTTTTCACATCCACAGATTTCACAGTAATTTTCTGTCTTGAACCGTTGCAGAAATAAAATGAAAGATTTTTGCCAAGTTTCCCTAATGAAGAGTCCCTTTTGATTCCAACCTTCAGTTGCAGACACCGAGATGGGGGTCTAAATTTTACACCTTCAGTTTCTGTCTAATTTCAATGGGTCAGATGCTAAAAATGCATCAGGGAACAGTTTGTTCATTGACGTATATTGGTCAGGTTCCCTTGTTAAACTGACGGTCTTTAAGGTACCAAATGTTAGAAGGGGTAAATGTCATCTACTGATTGGGGTCATAATGGGAGATTTTATGTCGAAATGGCAGTACAGTTGCCATCAACCGATAATACAGTAATGGGCTTTCAACATCAAATGTTATGCCTTTCTGTAAAGTAAATGATTCAGTTCCAGTAATCCTTAAAAAACAGCCCTGAGGGGCCGGCCCAGTAGCGTGGAGGGCTTAAGGCACTAAGTACCTTACCTCCTGCCACGCCAGCAACCCGGGTTAGGGAATGGACTCTGGTTCCTCGGGGGCCGGCTGGGAGAGGACAGATTGAACATCCCAGGACAGCTCTACTTCCTCGGGGCGGGGGGGTTAGTGCTGCTTGACTGCCACCCAGCAGCAGCTGGATGGCAGCACATACATGTGATATCACCATGAGGGGAAGGGGACCCCATGTTTAGGATGCTGATGGCATCTCCACGGAAGTGGAGCTCGCATATCATGGCCATTACACTTCTGTGGGCCCCAGGGAGAAAACAGAAGGAAACCCCAGGCGGCAGGATGAAACCCGAACTTCTGCAGACCCCACACCGGTGACTGGGCACCACCACAGTTCTGTGGCAGAGGTCACCGGTGTAAGGGAAGCCGGGGGGAGGGGTCGGTTGGGAGGGGGCAGTCGAGGGAATCAAAGGAGATAAAGAGATTATGGAAAAATGAAAAGCAGCCCTGAGTCTGGGTTCTTGGGCTCTAGTACCTCTGTTCCAGATTACCTCTCAACGCTCTTGTCTTTTCTGCCTTTCTCCCAACAGCATGTATTTTGTGAGGAATGCATCTGTCTCTGGTTTGACAAGGAGAGGAACTGCCCACTCTGCCGCTCTGTTGTCGTAGAGACCCTGCGCTGCTGGAAGGATGGCACTACCTCAGCTCACTTCCAGGTGTATTAGGCAAGAAGAGGAATTGGTGTGGCGTGCCAGCTAACCATTGTTCACCATATTCGGTGAAAATGAAGGCGGAGGACCTATTCTAGGCAGAGGAACATTTCTAGAGCTCGACGTCTTCCAGGAACATTCGTCAGTTTATTGTTTGCCCAACTTTCAAAACTGGTGCTCCCATTAAGGCAGGCACCCAGGTTTCAGGTGGGTCCTGGGCAAAAACTGGTAAAGTAGTAGCAAGGAAATCATACCATGATAACCGCCTCACAAATGTCTATAGGGATTTCATTCAGTTTACAGACTAATGATCCTTTGCATGAAAGTGTGTGCATCAGATGTCCAAGCACACTGGCTCAGAGATGGTCAACTGGAAGCCATTATTGATAAATTCTTCTATGATTACTCCACCTTGGCTGGCAACCCAGACATGGGCCATTTCCTGGGGATTAATGACTGAGGAGAGTTGAAGGCCTGAGGTGAAGTCAAGGGCCATTTGACCCAGCTAGATATTGATTCCCTAAGAATGCCCTGTGTCAAGGTTGCTATTCCGATTATAATCCTATTGGGAGAAGATATTGTACAGATAACTTTCATTTGACTGTTTTTGTTTAGTTTCACTTTTGGTTCTGCTTGTTTTTGTGCTCTGCTCCTCCTGTGTTTACTGCGATGATGATTTTGAAGAAACGGAATCAGGTTCCTGCGTTTGAGTCACATGACTCTAAGCAGGTTTATGATTATGTAATGGGTATCCTTCATATAAAGGTGGACCAGTTATATTGTGGGGAGCACCTAGTCAGATATAGTCGTATGGTGGATGTGTTCATTTTTGGATGAGCATGCCTTAATATAATACCTTTAAAACTTCACTTACTAATTGCCCCTTATATAAAGTTTTTTTAAGTAAGATTGTGGTACTTATCGAATCAAAGTTCAGTGGGTAGTCACCTTTGTCACTCTCTCATGACCTCAGGTGCTCAAAAACAGTTGAACTGACCCTTGTGGGCAGTCTCACCTGAGAGGCCAGTGATTGAATGGGCAGGGAGCCTGAATCACCCTCTCATCTATTCAGTGGTCCTTTTATAGCAGGATTGAGGCATAGAGGATCAGTGTATAGCAGGCAAGCTTGCACGGGGGCCGACACTGCGCAGACTAGATAGGCTGTAGGGACTTCTTCTGCTGCGGACTTAATGTATGTGTATGCCTGTGCTGTCCCTGTCATGAATACTAAGCATTTACTACAAATAACATTAAAAAGTGGTGTTTTTTTTTATATACTAGAATGAATGACTCACTGTCATGTGCAGCCATGTTGATTACACTGTTGGTGCCAATTACATCCCACGTACTTTATTTATTTATTTATTTATTTATTTATTACTGGTTCGGATTTATACCTTTGAGCCTAGATGGCTCTTTTACAAAGGTTCCAAGTCATTGAAGGAAACAAATCATTTCAATGCAGATACTACATAAAATGACACATGTGGCAGTGCTGTGAATGGTTCAAGTCAATGGACACAAATATTACATTACCATTCAAGTAATACAAAATATGACACATTTGGCAGAGCCGTGACCTCACAGAGTACACAGGATTTGCAGTTGCCAAGTGCAATCAGAGGAACAACATATCTCATCAATGAGGTAGAAGCTTAGAGTCTCGGTTAAGTTTCTGAGTGCCAGTAGCAGGGTGATAGCAGTCAGAGGGCTTTGTCCTGGTAGGCAAGTTGACAGGGTCCAGGAGGCAAGGAAAGTAAGTGTTAGGTAGGACAGTCACAGCGGTTTGTTTGGGCTTGATTGACAGATTGTTACCCTTTCATTATTACATTTGCTCCAAAGCGGCACATTATTTTCCTCAACTTTTACTGAATGATTACCCGTCATAGAATGGTGTGATCATGACATTTTGGTGCACATCAAATTAAAGATGGTTGAGTAGCTGGCCTGGCGGCCCTGACTGGTAGTGTGCTGTACCGCCACATGGAGAGTCCCAGGATTGAATCTGCCCCATCTCACATGCTTTGGGTCAGTGGGGGTGTGGGCATACTGCGGAGGCAGCATTTACAGGCTCTTGGAGAGAAAGTTCAAACCGTCTACTGCATAGCTCCTGTATACCTACTGTGGGATACCAAGGACCCTTGAAATTGTGGGTGACCATGTGAAGTTGACTTCTCCTTCACAGGCCAGTGTGACATGGCGGTAGACGTCTGTCAACATTGGGGGGGGGGACTTGAAAAAATTCCCACCTGTTTAAATGATGACTGGTCCCTGCATATCCAAATCACTGGACCCACCTCTGCTTGCCCATCCCCTCTGATGCCAGGTACAATCAGACAGTTGTCCCTGGGCCAGTTGTCAGTGCTGGCCTGGCCCCCATCATGAAGGAGCAAGTCTGCAAGACCTCATCTGAACTTCAGAGGTCCTTTTGGCTACAGTGCAAGCATGAATGGTGACCAGATGAGTAGAAATGCAAGACAGGAGCAGCTGGATAGAGAGAAGTATACAGAATCAAGTGAAGGTACAAGTTATGAATTAAAAAAATATATGGTTGACATCAATGTTAAACCTTGGTATTCAGATCGCATCCACACATAGTCTTCTGCTATGCATGCTTATTCACTAGAACAGCCTTCAAGCTTAACTCATTCTACCTTCCAACTATGTGGTAGTATGGCTCTCCCCCTTTGCACACATATCTTTTTTTCTGCTGGAAGGAACAGGTATCTTACAGCTCCTGATAGTGATTGAGGATTCTGCTAGTTTTCAAGCATTTTTTCTTTAAATTTTCAGTTTTGCTTGTCTTTTGACTTATTCTTCACGTTTTCCTGTGACTCCTGCTCCATTGTCACAATTCACCATGGAAATAAGGAGATTGCCTGGATTTGAAAAGTGTATTTTGTTCAGGTAGTCTGTGTTTGTGACCGACAAGATAGGATGCCTGTGTTTATTGTCTGGGGTTGGGCCACGATGTGGTGCATTTCTGCAGGTGGCAGCCAGTGCATGCCTCAGCACTCAAATCGGGTAAGCAGTGGGTTCTCCAGGGCAAACCTACCAAGGTGTATGTGCTGTCAATGGCAAGGTTACAGGCCATGGAATAAGAGGGGGTTGGTGAAGATATTCCAGTACTGGGCGTTCTGTTGGTGGAGGAGGAGTACACAATGGATTTCCTGACTTCTCCAGAGGATGAAGGATTTAAAAATGTCTTCTGTGTCTCCACTCCTTTGAGGTGGTCAACCTAATGAGAAGAGTCTGTTGTGGGGGAAGATTCCTTGCTCACCAGGACATCAACGCTGATCATGCTTCAGCCAAGCCTAGGCAGATTGGGTTTGACTAAACTCCTAGTCAGACACACCACTTCAGCCAATGTCAGTCATTCTGACTTCCACATTGCCTACTGTTAGACTGGCATTTAGGATCCCCCCTTTCAGAGTACCCAGTCCTGGATTTACTGGTGCCACATCGATCTCAAAGTTGATACTTGAGGTCAAGATTACAGCCACATTCTTGCTCTCATTCTCACCAGCTACACTTGCATAGCCATCAGTGGCCTACATCGAGCTCTTCCTTGTCATCATTTGGCTCCCATCATTAATGTCGAGCCTGTTGCAGATGGAAGAGGAGCAAGCCTGGTAACAGTGGGCCCATGGAGCTTTTGCCCAGAGTCAAGGTCAACTGGAAATGCCATAGACTTGTCTCGGCCTTGACTGCCTCTCCCGATGCCAATTTCAGATGTGGGTCCCATGGCCCCTTGTGGCTGTGACCTACAGAGGTGGAGCCCCTTCCTCCACAGTTGGCAGTAGTAGCCTCAACTAAGGAGTCCATACTTCCTCATCTCCTGTAGATGTGGGTGATCCATTGGGGAAGTTTGGCTATTCCCCTATGTTGGCAGGTACTGCCTACGTATCCTGACTCTGGCTCATATGTCTCATCCGTCCAATTGATTCTGTGCCACTGGGAGAGTAGCCAGCTGTCAAACCGTCCTCTTTTGGGGAACAAGTTCTCCTTTGGCACCATTATGGAACAGATGTCAGTGGCTCTGGACACTCAAGCGGAGGTGGTTCAGGAAAAAGGAGACACACTTGCTGATATACATTTTTGATCAAGGCACCTCACTGGGATTATCCTTCCCTATCTCTCCTGCTGTCTTGGGCCCAGTGCCTAGTGTTTGCCAGCTGCCAGACTCCTGCCAAGTCCCACATGCCATATGGACTACAAGTAAGTGGGCTCCCTGGGCAGATTGTCTGGATTCTCAGAACATCTGTTGCCAGAGGGGCAAGAGGCAAATGCAGTGTTCTCAAGGCCAAGATGGAGGGTGAGTTGGACAAGCCGTCAGACGAGTTCAAGAAGCAGGACAACCCTGGTCAAAAGGTTTATGCAGCTGCATCCCTGGGCATCTGTCAGTCCAGCTATGCAGGTTTGATGGCTAGGTATCATCTCTGACCTTTCCAAACTGCTTCTTGATGAGAGCGAGCCAGATTCACAGGAGATCCATGATCAGACTCTGTCAGTGGGCAAGCACCAGTTGCAGGTGGCTTTGGATTCAGCCAGTGTGTCAGTGCGAGAGGTGGCGTCTACCCACCAGTGGGTCTGGTTGCGGATCTCACTTATCCCATAGGAGATTCAGCAATGGATGGCAGATTTGCCTTTTCTTGGAACAGATTTCATTTGGCCAGGGTCAAGGACCATCTCACCAGTATTGAGAAGTCCAGTGTGACCCTGGACTTAGTAATGTTGATCAGTAGCAGCCCAAGCCAAGGCTGCAAACCTTATGTTTTTTTCATGGGCCATATCGGGACATGTATGGACAGCAACAGAAGCAGCAGTTCCAGCAGCACTGCTCGACCAACTCCTCCAGTATGTCATGGGATCAGGGACAGTGCAAGGGTGGTGCGAGTTCTTTCAATGGCCAGTCCACTAAGGCAGCCCCCAAGAGCAAAAATGTGATGAGTTCAGGAGCCCTATCCGTTCTATATCCCAATCCCTGCTGTAGCTCCCAGTTAGGAGCCGGATGTCCCAGTACCTGACACAGTGGTCCACTATTACTTTGGAAAAGTGGGTTCTGTAAGTGGTAAGATTAGGGTTGTCTTTGGAGTGTAAGACTCTGCCCCTTTGTTGGGCCTGAGCACGATTAAAGAACACCATTTCACTGGAGTTTTTCCCCACACCACAGAGCAAAGTTCTGCAGCTCCTTGAGCTATACAAAATAAAGCCTTTCTCAAAGAACAGTGTGAAGTAGGGGTTCATATCATGTTTTTTTTTTTTTAATTCTTTGGTAACTGGGTAAGGCCCACTAGGCTCAGTGGTGACCTGGGAAGGACCGGGGAGGTCAAGTGCCTTGCTCAGGGTAACACAGTATGCAAGTGGAGGTTGTGGGAATCAAACCTAGGTTTGCTGGATGTACAAAGCTCATTCACAGTTCATTACTCTACCTTCTAGGCTGTACTGCCTGGTTCTTTCTGGTACCCAAGTGAATGGGGGGCTGGCACCCTACTAATGGTCTGTGAATGCTGAACAAGTCCCTTCAGTGAGAAGTTTTGTACAGTAATCTTGTACTAGATCATTCCTTCCTTGGAGCCAGGGGTTTGGTTCTGTTTTCTGGATCTCCAAGATTCTTACTTCCACATTCCCATTCATCCATCACACAGATGGTTTCTCAACTTTGGGGTGGATGGAACCATGTATCAATTCAGAGCCATGCCCTTCAGTCCATTCTCAGCACCCAGGGTTTTCACCAAATGCCTGTCCGTCATGGCAGCTGTTATCAGGCTCAGGGGTGTCAGTGTATTTCCATACCTCAACTTGCTCATCATGGGGCGCTGTTGGTAGGACATGGAGCTGCCCAGAGATCTGGCCACACAGACATTTTGGTACCATGGCCTGATGATCAGCCTAGCCAAGACTGAGCTCATTCCAACACAGGTAGTTCTGTTCAGTGGAGTAAATCTGGACTCCCTTCAAATCAGAGCTTGTCTGCCCCAGACAAGGTGGAGGACTTGTCCTCCTCTACCTGATCTTTTCAGGTTGGGCAGTTTTGCCCAGCCTGGGATTTGCTCTGGCTTCTGGGCTTCATGGTCTTGACCACAGCTGTGGTGCATTGGGCCTGCTGATGCATGTGGCCCATTCATTGGAAATTAGGATGCCAATGGTCCCAGTTGCATGCAGTTCTGAACCGACCGGTCCGGGTGACACAACGAATGCTGGATGCCATTTGATGATGGCTGTCCCTCTAAAAACTCTTGGAAAGAAACTCATTTGTCCATGTGGAGTCTTTGGATACATTGATGATGGACATGTCCCTGGTGGGCTGGAGTGTGCATCTGCTGAATCACAGCATACATTGGTTCTTGTCACCTAGTGAGGCTGAGCTTCACATCAACCTTCTGGAACTCTGTGCAGTTTGCCTGGCGCCAGCAGAGTTCACATCACTGATTCCAGGTCGGGTAGTCCAGGTCAACACAGATGTGATCAACATGTTCTACCCTAACAAACAGGGATGGATGCACTCCCCCAGTGTTAGGAGGTGCTCAGGACATGGTTTGTGGCTCGCATCTGCATGTGGACTTGTTGGCTGCTCCTGCTGCAGGAGCAAACAAACAGCTGGTGGATGCTGTCAGTCATGTGGAAGAAGCATCTTATGAGTGGTTGCTGCACCCACAGGTGGGGTCCCATGTGTTCTTCATCTAGATAATACCTTCAGTGGATCTGTTCACTTCCTGGGAAACAGGAAGCTGAGGCTGTTTTGTGACTGTCCCCCTCAGGAAAGCATTCTGCTGAGGTTTGTGTTCTCTCAGTCCTGGGCTTACGACCTCCTGTATGCCTTCCCTCCATTTCCCTGGTCCATAATGTGGTCCTCAAGCTGTGTAGTGACAGCAGTCACAGATTCTAATTGTGCCAGATTGGTTGTGCCAGTTCTGGTATCAGAATCTCAGTTGCAGCAGCAAAACCTTGTGGTAACTTTTACTCCTACCGAGCCTGCAGATGAGGTCCAAGGGGGGTGATCCGGCATCTGGACCTGCCGTCCCTGCACCTGACCATCTGGTTCCAGAGCAGCTAGAGTTCCAGATCCTTGAGCTTTCCAAACATGTTCTCTGGGTGTTGGATGCATCTCGGAAGATGTCAACTGGCAAGATGGGCAGGTTGGCCCTCTGCTGTTCTGTGTTGCACTTACTTGATTACATTTGGTCACTGTCTCAGGCAAGACTGCGTGCCTCATCCCATAAGGTGCAGATGGCTATCATTTTGGCATATCATGTCAAGGCAGGGTTGTCCACAGTGGCACAGGCAAAGTAGTCAATTATTTCTTTGAAGATCTATACCACCTGTCCCCTCTGGTGTGAAAACCACCTGCATCATGGGATGTACAGTGGTGCTGGCATGCCTGATGAGTAAACCGTTCGAGTCTATGGACACATCTGCCATGGTAGACCACTTTTGGTTGCCATCATCTTGGCCAGATGGGTGAGTAAGCTCCAGGCCCTTTCTGTGAAGTCTTCATATTTGGTCTTCCTAGGCTGTCCTATGCCCCCATATGAAATGCCTGCCCACAGATCTATCTACGTTTCACCTTAACCAGGCGTTCATTCTTCTAACCTTCTTCTCAAAGCCTCCTGCTTTAGTGGCCACACAAACGCTCCACATGCTAGGTGTTCACAGGGCCCTGCTCTTCTGCTGGGAGTATATGTCAGAATTTTGTGGTTAGGCTCCGTAGCAGTTTGTCACACATGCTCAAGCGACCCTAGGCAGACCTGCAGCCAAACAGACAATGGCCTGATGGATTCTACCAAACATAATGGTGCCAAGTACATTCCCAGTTCTGAACTATGTAAGGCCACTACCTCATCAAATGCACGTAGATTCATTCCCTATTACAGCATCAAGTTGCTCAGTCATTGTGATGCTGCTTTTGTGTCCTCCACCCACCTGTCTCTTTTCAGCCAATTTGGGGTGCATGCCTTGCCTCCTCCTCCTCCTTCTGAAGACTGCTAGGAGTCACCTAAGTGTGGATAGTGAACTGACTCTAGGTAGTTGGAAATAGAGGTTACTTACTTGTAACCATAGTTCTACTAGTATTCAGTTCACAACCCACCCGACCTCTCCTGGTAAGGCTTGCTTCAGATTCCAGTTCCAGCAGACAGATCTGAGTGCAAAGGGGGCAGAGCCAGAGGACCTCATTGTTGGGCAATAGGAGGAGTTGAGCTTGAAGACTGTTTAACTGACCAAGCATTATCAGTGGAAGACTGCCTAAGTGTGGGTGTGAATGGAATACTAGTAGTGGAACTATGGTTACAGGTAAGTAACCTCTACTTACTCTGCTTGTTCAAAAATGGGAGGACAGAATCCCTTCAAATTGGAATGAGCAATTCGCCTTCATGTACAGATATGCTGGTTATATTTCAGAGAAGGTGAGAAACATACTGGGGACTGCTCATGGTGTGTGGAAGACACACAGGTAATGTAGATGAAATACTGATACACATTTCAGGATCTGTCCTTGGTTAGGTTGAATGATTGCTTTTGCTCTCATTTTTGAATTATGCTGCCCAGCAGTGGGCCCTAGCACTGGATACCTAATTGTATTCGGTTTTATTAAGAAAATAGATTTTTAGTGAAATCAAGTAGACCATGCACATTAGTGTCATTGGTGTATTGTAAATAATCTTTCGTTTCATTATTGCTTCATTTAAATATGTTTTTTTATCAAGAAAACTGATTTTTAGTGAAAACAAGTGTGACATGTCAATTTTTGTCATTGATTTACTGTAAATAATTTTATTGTTGCTTGCTTTTTAATGTGTCAGTGTTTGCTTTTTTCCTATTCATTGCAACGGATTCAGAACAATAAGCTGACAGCTTAAAAATATAGAATTACCAAATGCGTTTTGGGACCTGTTGACTGTTTGGTTTACGTGAGCAATAATACAGTCTAGGGTGTGTGATTACGGGTCCCCTCTCAAGGGTGTTGTTCAGCATGAAGTGCTTGCACCAAGTGCCTTTACAACACCCGAGTTGTGTGATTACTGACCATAATCTTACACCTCAGACTGCTTTATCTCACTTATAATGTGCAGGAAATTTGTAAAATGAACAGGTCATACTGAAATGTGTTTGAACTGTGGGAACTCACTGTGTTTAGACATAAAGTAGTCCCTTTCACAACTGCTGCTCACTTCAGTTGGCTCCTGCAGCTCCCCTTGGTATGACATGTTTGAAAATCCAAGAGATGCAAGAAACTAGGGGACACAACGGGACTGGTGAGTGTTCCACTGTGAATCAGCACAAGTAGTTAGTCATTCCATTCGACTCCCACCTTCCTCTGTGTGGTGTGAATCTGTTAATAATTTAGACCCGGCCGTCTGACTGTAATAGCTTGGTGTCTGTGGAGCCACTAGTACTTCACCCTTTCTCTCCCATCGCGTGCAATGTTTGCAAAAAGCCTCTGGGGGAAGCTGCCTAATTGATTGTCAAGCGGAGTGAGGGTTTCCGTTCCCAGCGTAGGAAGTGAGATTTGGGCTGCGGGAGCTCATGCATCCTTTCTCCATGAGACACGGTGTGTACATGAATGGCCGTGCTGCGCAGGGAAGGAGTGAGTGGCGGTGAGGAAATTGCATATTGGGCGTAGTGGATTTTCTGTTGTGTGAGGCTGATTTTCGGAGGTTTCCTCGGTACAGACACTCGCTCTGTATTAGTTTGATCTCTGTCAAAATGTGTGAATGTAGTGATACTTTTCTGTGTTTATGTTATGGGATTTGAATGGCTGTAAGTAGTCCTGGGATGTACAGTATTTATGGGTCAAGAATTGCATGGTTCAGAGGTACTTTCAGCCACTCAGATCGCCTGAATTTTTCTACACATCGTAAGTATTTGTACAACAGATGTGTACTGGTAAATGGTAAGATAAAAAGTATTGTCTTGGCCCAGCATTGTAAGATAAATGACACTGGTCATTGGGCATGCTCAGAAATGTATCTTACTCATTTTGGCCACACTGAGCACACTCAGAAATTAATCTCACTCATTTTGGCCAAACTGAGCATGCTCAGAAATGTATCTCACTCATTTTGGCCACACTGATCATGCTCAGAAATTTATTCTCACGTGAAATGCCATACTGTATATCTTTTGATGTTCGTGGAGCATGAATATCCCTAATGCTGAGCCACTGAACAGAGGGGCACTGTTTACATGTTATATTTTTTTTTTATTTTATAACTTTTCATCATTTCTATCACAGAACTACCTGAGCACCTGTTGTATAAATCAAATATGGTATGGCCTGACTTAAGATATCTTTTTTATCTTTATTTGAGGCTGCTGGTCTACTGCAGTCTCAATCGTGGCTTTGCCACTCCTGAGATATCAATAGACCAGTACCCTCTCATTAAGATAAAAATGATATTTTAAGTAAGCCCATATTTATTTATTTATGCACATACCACTGTAATCTATATTTATCATAAAGTAAGGGTCACCAACTCCAGTTTGTTATAAAGTTTATTTTAAGTTGGTAATTGAAAATTATCTCTCAGCTTTTTTTAAGAACAGTCAATATACAGTAAGTATGTTCAAACAATATTTGAAATAGAAAAAATGTTAAAAAATATATAACAGTGCACAATTATAAAAACGCATAGCTTGTTTAAAAGTCTGTGTCCACAAATTACACTTAAATAATACACTGCTGAAGTTGTTTTTGTTTGTTTTCTGTTCAGAATGCCTGTGTAATATGAGGACATTGTTATAAATGTTCTGTAAATTCAGTTACCACGTAAACAATTAGTGTAACAATCCAAAAGGTATCAAAAGGGGGCACACAGGTAGTACCATACAGGAATCGTGCCCCCTGCAAAATGGAAGCACCACTTGTGATCGACACTAAATTTGCCGACCTCCCACACAGCGACAGCACAATACTGACACCGGTATTGTGCCATTACAAAGGGAAGTGTTTTTTTGCCCCCTGCATTTCAATGTAATCAACTCCAGGTTGGAGTTGTTCTGGGGAGGGGGCAGAACACCGGGAGAAAAGCATTGGTGAAAACAGACCATTACAGCAACTGTTGTTGTAATGGTCTGTTTTCAGGTTTTGCTGTCGGGGTGTCGCTCTAGAGTGGGCCACCGCTGCAAAATGTATTTCAAGTTACTGATACAGTACAGTTGAAAACTGGTAAACCTCCTAGTTCTCTTGCCACAAATTTGCATTCTCCTGGAGCAGTTTTATACTTTCAGGAATAAAAAAAACACAGTACTACTGTTTTACCAGTTAGTACACCTGATTTAAAGAAAACTGTCAATCCTCACCAAAGAGGCATTTACAAGCATTTTCTGTTATTAAGATCATTTACTTGCAATGATTTTCAGAGGAACTAAAAACAGGAATCCACTATTTCACTGGGTGCATACTAACATTTAGCTCTATAATGTTAATTTAATTTTGTCATATTGCAACCAGTGGAAAATGGATGGGTTTATGTTAATATAATAAAAACATTAAAATAGTATACACAACCATAAACAGTACTAGATCATTTTTTTTAAATATTGTTTCTAAAAATGAATGGAAGAATTTTTTTTTTTTTTTTAAATGATTGTTCTGCTCTCAAATTTATTTAACGACCTTTTCAGTCTTAAAAGGGGTTGACGATATCCCTTTAACAGCACCTACTACTTCAGTGGTTATCAAGAGGGTACCACCGCATTAGTGTCTGCCATCAAGACGTGGTGCTTTGGTGGCTGTTTAACCAACAAACAGGATGGCGGCCTTACCACTCTAAAACAGAAAAGCTGAATTACAGTCAGATGGCGTTTTGAGGATCAGCAGCCTCCTGTTACGTTTTATTTGACATTACACTGATTGGTCCATTCAGAAACTAATGTACCCCATATTTGTACAACGATTAGCACCATAAGGCAGTTTGTTTATCCTTAAATAAACCACTGCTTTGTCTAATAATGATTAACTGTGATACTGTTGTAAACTCATGTTGCATTTTTTAAACAAATGTATTTCTCAATGATAAAAAAAAGATAATGCATGATAGTAGCAAAATATCAGTGCCTAGAAAATCCAGAGTTGAATTAGAAGTCTGGGACTATTGCCATGTTCAAACTCCTGGCAATCAATAAAGGTCTGCACGTTTCCCGTATCTGTATAACCACAGCACTTTTAAGGATAATGACATCACATTGCAATAAGGTTTAAGAAACTCTCTTTATGCAATAAAACCCCTTACAATAAGATTATCAAAGCAGTGTGCTCCAAAGGCACTCTGGGATACAGAAAATATATTTGGGGTATCAAGGTAACCCATCTTCCAGTCCATAACGTTAAACACATATATCCCCAAAACCCCAACTGCTAATCCAAATAGACAAGGTACCAAAGGTACAAAATACAAATGATCTGGATTAGCAAGCCTTAATCAAGTAGTGTTTTTACATATAAATATAGCAGATATATATATTTATATATACAGATAGCCCTGTGTTGTCATAGCAATGGTATCACTGCACCTTTCTGTGATGGTGTAGCTGGTCATAGGTCATTGCTGTCAACTGGAATGGGTGTATAAAATCTGCTGTAAAGTACCAGTTTTTGCAAGAAGAAACCAAAAACGTTTTCCCGAACTTCTTTGCAGCAAAACTTCGGCAGGAGCATGTTTACACTTTGGGACTGGTAAAAACAAACAAGTACATTCTCAACAAAGCATGCATTTATTTAAAATACGTTCTCCCATTTTTCATTTTGCATTTGGGTCTTTTTCACATTGTTAATCCAGTGAGCCTCCATCCATCACTCTTTCTGTTTGCTGTCTTCGTTCTGCTGCTCTTTGCATGTATTCAACCTTCCCGTTTCCTTTTGCAGTCCTTAACCATAGAGAAACTTCCTTCGCTGTCTCCAAGGACTGACTTTTGTTATCTGGAAAGATACAAATTGAGATGCAAAACATAAAAAATATAGTTTTTAAATTGCACCAATTTACAAGGCATTTAGTATAGAAGTGCTCTGGACCGCCTGTCCTACTGGTATTAGCTGTAGCAGTACAAATGTGGAGTTGAGGAAATCCTAGCACATAAACATGAGGCATATTGGTGTCTTGCCTATGAAGCGGTGAATACTTGTGTTATCATGACATACAGTCTGGAGATGAACACCAGTCTCACAGGCCTTTCTTCAGTGATCGGCACAAAAATGTTGGCATGTGAGCTGCATTCTGCTGCCTGTTCTCAGCGTTCGCTTATTGCCAGTAATGGCTCTACACCAGGGCATGTTCACTGGTTAAAAAAAATGCTATGCCCCAGTTGGTGACCCATGTGGTGCAATAGCAACACTGTATCTGTTCCCTGGTGGCCCGATGTTGTACCCCCATTGTACCCTGGTAGTCAATAGTGCCTGGCGCCAGCACTGCTTAATTGTTATGTTTACATGCAGTGGGATCAGTTGTATTCACTTCACTTCATTCAGATTATAATCCTTTTTGGTTTATATGGTGTTGGATTGATGAAGATGAACAACCAGATTCAAAATCCTCAGTTGCTGTGTGTTTACATGGAATAGGAATCACTCACCTTGTAATCAGTTCAAACTGAATTGATTACAAGGTGACTGACTCCCATTGCATGTAAACACACAGCAATTGAGAATTTTGAATCTGGTTGCATTCCATTTGCAGCAGTTTCAACAGTAAGTATAGCAGAATCAATTCACAAAATCAGGTTTACATGTACAAAGTAACTGGGTTCAAAATAATCAATGCTTTGGAATCACTGCAGTTGAGCCAGGTTCTGAATGAAACAGGAACCCAACTCAGAATGAGTTTACATCAGTTTCCAATTGAGGAATGCAGCATTGATTCCACTGAAACTGGAGTTTGAACCCAGTTCCAGTGTGCATGTAAACAAGGCAATTGTGACATCATAAGATAAATTCAGGACCAAGTGATTCTTTTTACTACCTTAGTGTTTAGTTTTGCACTGTCTCAGAGGAAAATGGCGAATGCAGTGGGATACAGAACCTTTCACCTCCAGAATGTCTGGAGGCTGCTGCATTAACCAATGAAATGGGAAAGACTTCTTTGGCTATAGATGATATCTTAGCGTGTGAGCTTCTGAGACTTCTAAAGTCTCTTCATCGGGCACGTTCTACAAATTAAAGCTAAAGCCACTCATATATTTATTAGAAATATACTAAATGGGCCCATCTTGATATATTTTAAATACATGTTGTTTTTTTTTTAACCGTATGTTTATACTCCCAACTGACTCCTCTCTCCACTCTCTCTCAGACATCCCCTTCACTGCACCCGCTCCAGTCATCGCAGTCTGTCCCTAGAGTACCTAGGGTTCCACTTAGCCTAGCTACCCGGATAACCCCCCAGGTGGGGTGAAGAGGGATCCCCCTTCTTACCTCCCCAGAACCAACATACTGTATCATGGATCCTGGTACAGCGGGATCTGCCACTGCGAACTGGAGATGTGCACAAGTAGGTAGGTAACATTTTATTTTTATACGGGTAATACATGTAATTTGGACAAAAGTCCAGTTTACAAGACAGACCTGTGCAATCCCTAAGTACATACAATAAAGTTCCATATTAACACATAGACAAACATCAGTATAAATATTTCCAATGTAACAAGATATAAAAAATACTTCCTTTATCTTTGTATAAAGGCAGAAATCTTATCTAATTCTACAGTACATTGAGATGAATAATCAGCACTTACACACATGAATATTCAATTCCTTTATAATATGAACAAATGTAGAATGATTTGTAATTTCTCTTATATCTGCAGGAAGAAAATTCCAAAAGCTAGCAGCTTGATGAATTAAAAGTCCCATCCCCATATTTATTTCATGATTTTTCTACGATAATCTTATTTAAATGAACTGATCTAGTTAATAACCTTAAAGAATGTTGTTTCACTGGAAACAGCAGTAATGAAATTGGATGAGTTAAACAAAAATATTTCATTTTATGAATTAAAGTTAACCAATGACATATATAATTTGTTTCCAAAGACAGCCAATTTAATTTATTCAACAATAAACAATGATGAGTGCGATAGTTCCCCTTTAAAACATATCTGGCCACACGGAAATAAGTTTTATCCAACTTGCCCAAAAGTGTTTTATTAGTTCTTCTGTATATCAATTCACCATATCTTAACACTGGAATAATTAACTGATCAGCCAACTTTTTCGTATCTGTGATTGTTAAACATTCTGTACTTCTCCTTAAGGCCCCCACCCTTTTATTCACTTTTTTTTTTTTTTACCAAATCCGTAATATGACAAGAAAAGGACATTTGCTCATCAAATATCACTCCCAAATAACTATAATCCTTAACCTGTTCTAATTTAGATTTTCAGTATGAATATGAAGTTTGTGAATAATATCACCATTTTTTTTTTATGAAAATTTCACACATTTCGTTTTCTTTGTATTCATGATCAACTTCGACCTGGTGAACCACCCCTCGATCTCTGAAAAATCAGATTGCAGATTTAATTGCAATACGTCTTCTGATTTACCAGATGCAATAATTACCGTATCATCGGCAGATAACCGAATCTCTGTATGCTCAGCCACCAGTGGAAGATTATTTATAAAAATAAGAAACATAAGAGGTCCCAGGATCGATCCCTGAGGAACACCTCTAATGATACTTCTACTCTCCGATGGATAACCCTGTACCTCCACCCTCTGAGAGCGATTACCCAAATAAGATTTTAGCCAATCTAAGGGGCCATATGTGATACCTATCTCTTGCAATCTTTTGATCAATAAGGGGTGGTCCACCAGGTCAAAGGCCTTCGAAAGATCTACAAAGATTACCGCTGTCTCCATATTATTTCCTAAAGGTCTGTTTAACAGGTCACTAAATTCTAAAAGGGCTGTTGTAGTGGAATAATTTTTTTGAAAACCAGATTGTTTTGAAGTTAAAAAACTATATTTATCTAAATAATCCATAACCTGTACAGAAATAAGTTTCTCCAAACTTTTTGATAAAAGGGGTAATAAGGCTACAGCCCTATAATTGTTTACTTCTACCACACCTCCCCCTTTATAGATTGGTTTTACTCTACTTTCTTTCCAAGATGAGGGAAAGTAACCAATTTGAAGACTCCAATTAAATAAATAAGTAATGATTGGTGCTATATTAAAGGCTGCTAACTTCAAAAACTTGCCTTCAAGGCCATCACTTCCAAAAGTTTTATGAATATTTATTTTTTGTAATACTTTATAAACACTAGTGACAGTCAAGTTTTTAAATCTAAATGGGGGCAATCCATTATATAAAGGTGTTGTTTTTATCTGTTCCAAATCTTGCTTATAAGAGATTTTACAATTGGGAAGGTCAACAAAAAAATAATTTAATACATTAGAAATATCCTTCGGATTTTCGATATTAATATCACCATGTTTTAACCTAGTTATTTCCTCTGAAGAATAACTACCTGGTTAAGTCAATTGCTTAACCACTCTCCAAAAATGTCTCGGGTCAGTACTCATATCAGTTTTATTTTTATGAGAGAGAGGTGTTATCGCCTCACGAGAGCTGAGGTTTTTCCTTGTTCCCCTAGGCGGCGTGCAGTAGGGGCCAATGAGCTAAGGCAAGCTGAGGCGTGCCTCGCTCTACCCTGTCGGCGTCTGCCCATCGATTAGCTGCTACCCCTAACTGCGCACCTTCCACGGGCTCCCCTAGACAGCGGTATTGGGCGGGGCGTGCAGAATCCCCGGCCGAAGGAGGCAGCCATGGGTGCTCCATCCTTCTCCTCCCGGCTGACCCCGGCACCCGGGCTTGTTACCGAACCCGGGTCGCCGGGCGTGGTACGAGGCGTGCCAGCACCTCAGCCATCCGCGCCACGGGCGGCCTCTAAATACATGTTTGACTATCTATGGAAACTTTTTTTTTAGGGGAGGTACAGGGAAATGAACCAGTTAAACCTATCTATAAAGGTCACTGAAAATTTAAAATATAGGTTGCTTTATTTTTACTGGTAGTGTGTACTGAAAATAGAAATTGTTTAAGTGCAATAAAAAGTTTCTTAAACCATGGGGCTGTGACAGTGTGTGTTTTTTCAGTGATGCTCCTGCTCCGATCTATGGATGTACAATACTTTAAAGTTGCCATTATAGTTCTCTGTCTCTATTTATTTCTACCTCAGCCCGCTATGAAAAGTTTACATTTAAAAAAAATTATATAAATTGGTAGTGACAGGACTGATTTTTATGTAACAAGGAGTTTAGTTTATCCATGTTTCACAGAAGGAAAACTGCATTGTGACTAAAATGACACCATGCTGCTTCCTGGTTCCACCTATACAGGGCACCGGCGGCAGTGCACCCAGTCATTGGGGCACCACATTGATGTCACCATCCCACTCTTGTGGGGTGCTGCTAACCCCCCTTTCTAAATATTCTATCTTCAGGGGTGGACCTGAGGGAGGGGGCAGCAAATTCCACAATGTGGTGCCCTAATGACGGGTGCACTGCCACCGGTACACAGATGGCCGGAAGGGCTGTTTCCCATGGAAGGTTAAGGCTCTGAGAGTGCAGGGCACAGATAGCCGAGACAGAAACACAATTTAGTGTCACACTTCAGCATTATTATTTTTTTTTTTCAATAAAGAATATTTTATTATAAGTACACCTTGAGCCAGTAGTAAAAAACAACAAAAGGTATGTTTAATATTTATACAGATCTTTGATGTTAGACAGAACCCTATTTTCAGACGATCTTTGCCTTGGCACAGAACGGTGGAAACCTGTTTGGTAACTGGACTGCATAAATCTTCTACAGCTGGCCTTTGCACTGGCTGTTATCCCATAGGATTGATACTTTTTATCTGCAGGATTGCTCAGAATTCTAAAAGATGGTTTTCACCCAAAAATATTTGCTCAGGTTTGCTGCAGCTCTAGTTTTAAAGGCACAGTACAGCAAAGTTGTGCAAGGAATTTGACCCAGCCATTTTTTAACTATAAAGATTCCAGAGGCCCCATACACATTGTGCCATGTTGTGTTATTCTCAGTGGGGTCACAAACCTTTCCCTGAGTAGTCGCTCATTGTATTGCAACTGTGTAGAGAAACAGGAAGGGCTGGCATGCAGGTTAGGCACCTAGTCATGCTCCGATGCTTGCTGGCTCCCACACCCCCAGTTGCACAAATAAGCATGCTCAGTACATGTAGAACTGTTACATAGAGTTCTACATAGAGCCACCAGTATGCATCGTGCACCTGCAGTTCCCTTGGAGGAAGGAAACTAGCAAGGGACCATTTGTTTCAGAGTCACTGCAGGGGAACAGAGCTATTAACGGAGGATCGACTGGGCACCAAGGACTACATATGGGTTGGGGTTAGGGAGCAGGGCTACTGGATGACAGGGACTGCATATGGATTAGGGTTAGGAGGAAGGGCCACTGGATGCCGAGGACTACATATGGACTAGGTTAGGAGGAGGGGCCACTGGATTCCAGGGACTACATATGAGCTAGGGTTATAAAGAAGGGCTAGTGGATGCCAGAGAGTACATTAAAACTAGGGTTAGGAAGAGGGACTACATATGGGATGTGGTTAAGGAGTGGGTACCACTGGATGCCAGAGACTGCATATGGACTAGGGTTAGGAAGAGGGGCCACTGGATGCCAGGGACTACATATAGGCTGGGGTTAGGAAAAGGGGCCACTGGATGCCAGGGACTACATATGGGCTGGGACTAGGAAGAGGTGCCACTGGACACCAGGGACTACATATGATCTTGGGTTTGGAAGGGGGGGGCCACAGGATGCCAGGACTACATTTTGGTCTGAGGTTAGAGTGGGGCTACTGGATGCCAGGGACTACCTATAGGCTGTGGTTAGGATTAGGGGCCACTGGATGCTAGGAACTACATAAGGGCTGGGGTTAGAGCAGGGCTACTGGATGCCAGGGACTACATATGGACTGTGCCACAGGATACCAGGTACTACATATAGGCTTGGGGTTAGGAAGCTTGACCACCGGATGCCAGGGACTACATATGAGCTGGAGTTAGGAAGCCCGACCAGTGGATGCCAAGGACTACATATGCACTGGGATTAGGAAGACTGGCCAGGGGTTGAGTGGAGCCACTGGATACCAGGGACTGCATATGGGCTTGGGGTTAGGAAGATTGGCCACTGGATGTCAGGGACTATGTATGGGCTAGGGTTAAGGAGTGGAACCACTGGATACCAGAAACTACAGGTGTCCCATTATATGGGTGAATACAAACAGGCGAATTTAATTATGGTGAGGGAAAAACGGCGAATCAAAAAGAGCGACTGGGAATATTGGTGATGACGGAAATGGTGACCAGCAGCTTTCTCCCGCTCCTCAAGTTTTGTCCCCCTGTGGAGTTGATTATCTATAGAAAGGGGGTCGCCCCCTACATCTGGGGGTGCAGGGAGCAAAGCCTCCCCAACTTCATGTAAAACGATGATGTCGCCGTATTTTCATGGTCGCTCTTTGCTGCCTCGCCGTTTTTCCCTCGCCATTTTTCCTTTGCTTTTTTGTGTTTGCCCATATCACATGGAACTGGAACTACATATAGGCTGGGGTTAGGGAGTGGAACCACTGGATACCAGGGTTTACATATGGGCTTGAGTTAGGAAGATTGGCCACCGGAAGCCAGGGACTACATAAGGGCTGGGGTTAGGAAGATTGGCCACTGGATGCCAAGGACTACATATGGGCTGGGGTTAAGGAGTGGAGCCACCGGATACCAGGGTTTACATATGGGCTCAGGTTAGGAAGATTGGCCACTGGATTCCAGGGACTACATATGGGTTGGGTTAGGAAGAGGGGCCACTTGATGCCAGGGACTACATATGGGATGTGGTTAGGGACTGGGTACCACTGGATCTCAGGGACTTCATATGGGCTGGGGTTGGACTGCAAGGAAGGGCTGGAGAAGTGAGAGAAGATGTAAATTATGAGTGGTTCAGAAGCAGACCTAAAGGTAAGCATTCAGAGGGACGATGGGGATGGTAGTGCCAGTGCCATGGAGGTTTGTGCACGGCATGCTGTAGTACCATATGACTGATGCTGTGCCCTGCACAAAATTATATGGCTGTTGTATATTATAAACCCTGTTTGCAACCACTAACATCAGGTGGCCACTAACATCTGGCTACCACTAACATCCAGTGACTATCAGCATCATGCAACCATCAACATCTGGTGACTATTAACATCCCTATCTGGGATTAATCTATAGAGGGGTTGGAGGAGTATGATTTTACAGGGAGTGTGGCTGGTCCCTATCTAGGGTCAGTGAACAAACCAGTTGAGGATTGCAGCTTTTCAGCCATTCCCTCATAGGTTAAGTGGACACTAGTTTAAGTAGTGTTCGCACAGGGAATGCAGCTTTTCAGCCATCCCTGCCTAGGGTAGAGAAACTAGTTTCATAAACAGTTTAAGAAGTGCACCTTTCAGCCATCCCCACCTGGGTTAATGTGCCAGGGTCATAGCAAAGGTTTTGTGGGGATATAAGCAGTGCCATACATAGGGTGAGCCACAGAAGTTGCAAGGGCAGGGCAGACATGCTACTGGGACAAATAGCATAATATGGAGAGGGGGTTGCCTATAGGACATGGGGGTGCAGGAAGGTAGTGTATTGCAGAGGATGTGGGGCAGCAGTTTTCCTTGGTACTCTGTGAGAGGTTGGTGGGTGTTTGGTCTGCATGAGCCTTGACCAGCTGAAAGTAGAGATATAACACCTTAGATGGGAGTTAGGAGCACTAGAGGATAGGGTAAACTGACGTGGAGTGTGAGAGGAGGGGAGGCTGGTAGGGGGTTGCAGTTTGGAGTGCAGACTGAGGGGGCAGGCAGAGGGGGAAGAATGGAGGGGGGACCAAGGCAAGTCCCCAGGGGCCCACTTCCCCAAAGAAAAGGGGAGCCTTGGGGGGAAAAGGGATGGACATTAGCAAGGGGAACAGGGAGGAAAAATAAGGGAGGGATGCCAGTGGGACTACATATGGGCTGGGGTTAGGAAGATTGGCCACTGGATGCCAAGGACTACATATGGGCTGGGGTTAAGGAGTGGAGCTCACGTCTTTGGTCCATGCAGACTGAGGCTTCCAATATAGTATGTCTTTCTCTAACTACAGAATTGAAGAACAAAGCCTGTTTGTGTTGTGCTAAAGCTTTGAACATGCTGCCCTCAAAGTGTGTTGCAGAATGCAACATTTTGTTGACCAGGAGAGCAAGGCTAGGCAGTTCTGCCTATTTTCAGCCTTGTTGCGGGGGGAGATACAAATGGTAAATAACTGAAACTGAACCAGATTAAGTTGGTGGTGGTATTTTTAGTTGAATGGGGGAAATTTGGCCAAGACACAAGGGATATTCCCATACCCTTTTCAAGAGGTGTCATGAGTTCTTTAACATCCACCTGAACAACTACTAGGACAGGCAGATGGGACCTCAGTTTAACGTCTCATCTGAAAGCTGTTTCAGGGTTGCAGAATGCAATAAGATATGCTTCAGTGGTTCAGAATGCAATAAAGTTTGTTTCATGGTTGCAGAGTGCAATACGGTGAGTTACAGGGTTGTAGAGTGCAGTAAAGTGTGTTTCAGGGTTGGAGAGTGCAGTAAGGTGTGTTTCAGGGTTTAAGAATGCAATAAAGTGTTTTTTTCAGGGTTGTAGAACGCAATAAGGTATGTTTCAGGGTTGCAGAATGCAATAAGGTGTGTTTCAGGGTTTTGGAATGCAATATGGTGTGTTTCAGGGTTTTGGAATGTAAATAAAGTGTGTTTTCAGGGTTTTAGAATGCAATAAGGTATGTTTCAGGGTTGCAGAATGCAATAAGGTGTTTTTTCAGGGTTTTAGAATGCAATAAGGTGTTTTTCAGGGTTGTGGGATGCAGTAAGTTGTGTTTCAGGATTTCAAAATGTAGTAAGGTGTGTTACAGGACAGCAGAATGCAATAAGGTGTTTTTCACGCTGCGGAATGCAGAAAGGTATTTGTACTTCAGGGTTGTGGAATGCAATAAGTTGTGTTTCAGGGTTATGGAATACAATAAAGTGTGTTTCAGAGCTGCAGAATGCAATATGTGCTTCAGGACTGCAGAATGCAACAAGGTGTGTTTCAGGCTTGCAGGACGCAGTAAAGTGTGTTTCAGGGTTGTGGAATGCAATAAGGTGTGTTCGAGGGTTGTGGAATGCAATAAGGTGTGTTTCAGGGTTGTGTAATGCAATAAGGTGTGTTCAAGGGTTGTGGAATGCAATAAGATGTGTTACAGGGTTGTGTAATGCAATAAGGTGCATTTCAGGGTTGCAGAATGCAATAAGATGTGTTTCAAGGTTAAGCAATGCAATAAGTTGCGTTTCAGGATTAAGGAATGCAATAAGGTACATTTCAGGGTTACAGAATGCAATACTGTGTGTTTCAGGGTTGCGGAATGCAGTAAGGTGCGTTACAGAGTGCAGTAAGGTGTGTTTCAGGGATACGGGGCCACATATTCAGAAGAGATGCCCCCACGCATCTCTGGACTTGCGAGGGCTGTCGAGGGCATGGCAATATTCAAAAGCCCCTGAGGTGTCCTGCAAACCTGACTGCGCTGCCATGCAGAATACTATGATGTGAGAATGCAAATAAGGAGTCCCTCATGCATATTCCCGTGATCGCAATATCTAACCTTTCTCCGGTTGCAGAATTCATGGTCATTGTGCCAGCGCATAGTTATGCTTTCCAGACCCTACTTTAGCTATGCGTGGGGATGGTTGGTGCCCCACACATGGTCAAGTGCTGGGTACACAGCCCCCCCACGCCCCAAATACAGTCTGAAATATATAACCCCCATTCATGTTTCCGTAGGGTAGGGTAGGGACCCCCTTCCCAGCCCTGATATCGGTTGTAATGAACAAAGGAGCCCGAGCCTTCTGTTTCCATAGTGTAGTGTCCCACCACCCTATACCCGATCCCCAATGAAATACAAAAAGGAGCTCCAATCCCTCTCTTTCCATAGTGTAGTGTCCCCCCACCCCAGCCCTAATCCCCACTGAAATACAAAAAGGAGCTCTGATCCCTCTCTTTCCATAGTGTGGTGTCCCCCCACCCCAGGCCCGATCCCTACTGAAACAGAAAAAGGAGCTCCAATCCCTCCCTTTCCACAGTGCAATGCCCCCATTACTGAGCTCTTTCACAATAAAATATCTCCCAAGACCTTTTGCCATAGTTTAGGGACCCCCTGCCCTGCCCTCATCTCTATCATAATGAAGAATATCCCAAGACCCTATCTCCCCTCCCGCCCCGCCCATGTTTCCTCTCTTGAACTCAGATTGAAAACGACAGCATTCTCCTCACCTCGCTCGCTGTTCAGCTCATGTGGTTAGGCACCAAAAGGACTGCTACTACAGAGGGGAGGGAGGGAGGAGGGAGGAAGGAGAGCACTTGGGATTTCGGAGGGATTTTTGTGTGTGTGCTGGATTGTGTACTGTGAAACAGATCATCAGTTCTTGTTATAACAAGGACTGGGAACACTAGCGAGCTTATTACACCGCCACTGTATTTTTGTTTCTTTGCTGAGATGGGGCTACTGCAGTCCACTTGCTGTATTTGGAACCATCAGGCATAGCTTCAAAATGGAATTTACAGTTGCCTCTGTGAAGCTGTAATAAACATTTTGATTGCATCAGTGTCAATCATCCATGTAATAAGTGTGCTCGGGTAATAAACAGAAAAAACAGTGGGAGGCTGGCCCATCGGTGCATCGGTTGGATTTCCGCTTGCGACCCGGGTTCAGGAACGGATCTGGGTCATCGGGGGGCCGGCCGGAGAAGGATCAGGTGCCAGTGGGCTGCTCTCCTTCTCCGGGGAGAGGGTGACTGTCCGGTGCCGTATGACCCCTAGTGGGGCTGGGGATACATCTACACCGCAGCAGATCTCAAGAGGCGGGTGGACACTGGACGCCATTGTACGTCCCTCACCGGGCAGTACTAAAACAGCATTGGCTGCCTAGATGACACGCATGCCTGGCACCACAGCCTCATGGCCTCACTCACTGACCAATCACTTGGTTCCGGTGCACCACCCAGCCCTAAACCCTGCCCTGGGGGGTAAGCCAGGGAAGCAATGCTGGATAGCACCTTTCCCGTCAGAGATGGACTGGGCATGGACATCGGCCCTACCCCACCTCAAGGGGTAAGTCAGAGGTATCATTGTGGAGGGGGAAGCAGGTATGGGTGTACAGGATAAAGGGCCAAGGTACTGGCAGCTGGGCAGCAAAAGAATATAGAAAAGAAAGGAAAAAAAAAAACAGTGGGATCCACTAGCTTTTTAACCACCATACAAATTCCTTACTCTTTCAAACAACTGATTCTAGAATTGCCCACGTTCCTTAGGATCCATGAAGTAAATAGAGGCTTATACAGATCTTGAGTGACACTACACATTCCTCAAATTCATCACTTTGCATTGGTTGAACCCTGTGCCCCCCCCCCCCAACCATAGATCAGTGGAAAGCCAAAATTTGGAAGTTGAAATATACATTGTACTGTGTTTTATGTGTACAACTATCAATAAACCTTAAGTTTCAAACATGAAGAGTGAGGGAGTTTCACCAGTGTCATGGCCAACATTCTCCTCTCAATAAAACAGATCAGTGCAACCCACCCCCAGGACACACCTGGAATCACACTATAATAGCTTAGCATGTCTTTCCTGGTCAAAAATTACAAATAAATATGTATGGTTATAGATCTAACCCTTACCTGCAAAGGTCAATGGAGCTCGACCTTCTTGCCACTCCTAAACAAAGGACTCATTTTGGTGTGGCTGCGTTTCAAAACTCTGCACCAAGGGCTTGGAACAGTCTCTCTCCAGAAGTACGAAATTGCACTTCCCTCATGGCATTCCAAAATGCCATCCGCAAGCACCTACTAAGTGCCAACACTTGCAACTGCCCTTCTAAGCTTTAATGGATGAGTTTGTGCTTTTCACCAATACTGAAGCTTGACCTTGTCTCCTTACATCTGCTATACTACCTTAAATAGCTTGTCAAAATTCCTTTGTGTCTATTGGCATATAATTATATACCATTCTTCTACCACTGATCTTTAACCTGTACTGTATTAAGCCTGTAATCAAATTTATGTCTGACATGTAGCTCTGTACATGTGTAAGCCTGTATTGATCGGTACTATGTTATTGACTGTGCAATGTCTGTGTTATGTATTCTTCCGGGTCGTACCTGAAAACAGACCACTTGGTCTAGCGTACTTACCTGGTAAACAAAAACGAACTAAATAAATAAAGATGCTCATATTTTATAATATGTTACCTCTGATACTGTATGCAATATACTCTTGTATCCTCCTGGATCCTTATAAGGGTTGCAGCTTTTATGAAACTTCCAAGTGTGGAACATTTTTAATAAATGAACAAATGTAATCATTACTAGAGCTGGTTAAACTTTTTGAAGTTCACATTGTCCCAGATTTATAAATCTGCATTTTGTGAATGGGGGCCGTGAACTTCCAGAACTGTAATACTCCTCCATCCAAGGCATTTCCCCCAACCATTGCACACCTCCCCTAGCCTTATTAGATGTGTTCAGGGACAGACCAATCTGTGCGGCCCCCACCCCCAACCTTCTGCACTCCCTGTATTCATCTTCAGAGCTCACATTTGTTTTTGTTTTTTTGATTGTAAGCCCTTATGCAAATCTCACCCAACCACAATGTGAGAGCAGCTCTCAGTACTTTCTGGAGTGGAGCTCAGAGCATCAAACATCTGCTGAGACACATCCCCCTGTGCAAACCCCCAACCTGAATTAAGGACCACGAAGGAATGCGTGTCAATGGATGGAGGTACATTTGTGTGTTGCCAAAGATAGGGGAGGGGGTAGTCGTTCAACCACCAGTGGAACTCTGAAACAGATACTGGGGGATGGGGGTGTCAATGATTTTCTTAATCAGGGTGTTGCATGTTTAGGACAAAGGGCTAGTGATGTACACTGCTGAACATGGATATGGAATAAGGAAGGCGCGAGGAGGGGAATGGAGGTAGGGGACTAGACAGATGCTGACAAGGACATTTTCACTGGGTGAAAGTGCTGTTTTGTGCCAAATTAGGGAATTTCAACTGGTCCAGCCCTACTCTTTTCTGATTTATAGAAAAGGTTAACCAAGGGCAAGTTCATCTGTTGGCCATTGTCTGAACTCTCTGCATGTTTCAGTGGTGTGTCTCATTATTAGTATGTGCATTTGCATTCAAACCCTATCTATGTAAACAGCTGCCCCTCTCGTGTACCAGCTGCAGAAATGCACCACTGCACACACAATAATATCCAGTATGTGCACTCCCAGCTCCTCAGCCATTGTCAGCAGACCACAGTATGATGAGTTGGGGAATCTTCAAGCTTGAATGAAATTATGCTGCCTACTCCTAACTGCTTGTGCATCTTTTTATGTATCTATTTATTACCCATATACCTCTATGTTACATTATTTGCAATGACAATCCAATGTTCAGCCAATGGCATTTTGAGTAGCACCACCATAGATGGAGCCCCCCCCCCCCAACATCCATAAACAGCAAGTAGCTGAGTCCAGTGCAAATCAAGAGACTCATGTTTAACAAGCACATTGGGTACATCACCCTAACCACAGTGCATTCCAAACTGAGTTTCTTCTATAGACTCAAAAACTGTCTCTCTCCCCACCACCAAACAGGCATGAGCTGGTCCTGCCAACTCCTTCTACAAACTATCTGTTACGGGTACAAAATCCATACTGCTGCCACAAATACTAGTGTTGGCAAGATAGACTAGATCATGATGAAATATGGTGGTTTGTCCTCCAATTCCAGCGCATGAATGACCCAGTGGGATTGGTATACCAGATTAGATTAACTAAACCTAACAGCACATAGACGATGACACTGTAGCTGCCTGATTTCCAGATATGTCGGAGTTGTTACCCCCTTCCCAAATTCAGCCTAAAGCCTTCTAAAAACCATGTACAAACAAATAAGGTAAAAAAAAAAATACTGACACAGGTATACAGGCTTTCGCTTACACAGGGGAGGGAAGGAGGAGGTAGGCTGCAGATCAAGTAGGATCTGGAGTTTATACAGTAGGTAGGGAAATGGGCAGACTAGGTGGGCTAGGCAGTCCCTATGTGCTGTTAGGTTCTATGTGTCTAAAGGTGCTTTTACACACAGGTTTGTAAAACGAAATAAATGTTACCTGTGTGGTGCCGTTGTACTCTGTTGCAGTCGGGTTTCCTTTTACACCCCTGCGAGTATTCCAGCTAATCCCACCTCCATTTGTTTCGTCTCCCCCAGAGTTTGCTGCTCTAATGGCAGTTTCTGCAGTGGTACCGGAAAGGCTGTTTTACACAGCCAGATCAAACGAAACACGTTCATGCAAACCGCAAGAAGCAGAGCTTGCGGTTTGGACGAACGTTCACCAAGGGAACGAAACAAGTGCTTTTCACACACAAGGGATGTAACGGAATACTGTTTCCGTAACAGTTATTCCGTTATGTAGACCTGTGTGTAAAAGCGCCTTATGTTACAGAGTTACCTGGGACTGGATAAACTTCCCATCAGGTGTCAAATCAGCCAGTATATTAGGGTAACTTTAAAATACCTCTTTATGCAACATTTAACAGCTGTGCAGGAGTGCTCCTGCATTTTGTCAAGCCTGCTATAACCCCATCAACCTAAACAAACAATGAGATGCAATCCTAATGCACTTCATTTTTGTTCTGGAAACCTTGCTATATGTAATAGGTAAATTTTTTTTTAAACTTTATTTACAAGAGATTTTATCAAATCGACAAAAACAATTAAACATATTTACAATTGATTGCCATCTGTAAGTTTGATTTCTGATAGACTACCAAGGATAAATACAGGTAAAAGGAGCACAACAGAATTATATAAAGGGTTAAATTTAGCCATACACCAAATTAAATAAAGGAACCATTTAGGCTATTTTCCAAAGTGGACATGAATTCCATTTGAGTTTACAACCAGTTTACTTCATTTGTAGTGAAGGTAGGTTAATCAAAAGTTCATTCATATCTGATATTCGAAATGCCTGACCCCTTCTGCAGAATCTTGCTTATTACAGGATAAAATCTGGTCGTTCCAGGACGATGAACAAAACCCATCTTCGCAAAAGCAGTTTAAA
Source organism: Neoceratodus forsteri (assembly GCA_016271365.2). Taxonomy (NCBI): domain Eukaryota; kingdom Metazoa; phylum Chordata; order Ceratodontiformes; family Ceratodontidae; genus Neoceratodus; species Neoceratodus forsteri. The sequence goes on from JADMNL010000027.1 coordinate 27,650,839, forward strand.
TTTGAGCTTTTTTTTTTTTATTAAGAAGTGCTGTTAGATATTCCATTTGTAACAGTTAATGTTTTAATCAATAATATCTTCCTCGTACCAGTTCACTGTACTCTGCACATCAAATTGTAACTGAATGTGTTACCAAACAGAAGCACTTGAAACTGTACTGTACCATACTGTCTCGGTGCCTTGCTGCATCAGTATTGTCTCTGGTTGTGTACTATTTACAGCAACCTTTCTCCTGGGACTTGCTTGTAAATGAGGCCCTGTATCTCAAGAAGCTTTATTCCAGTGGGGGAAAAAAATAAACAGCTGAATAAAGTAAAAGTCTTTGGTATGTAGATGCCACAAAACAGAGAGCCAGAAAAAAAACATGTTTAGACCAAACCGACTGTGCTCAGCACTATGGAAGTCTGGTTTGTTCTAAACCTGATTGTTTCGTATCCTGTGGTCACAGTTATCTTATGTAAACTATATTGAGGGAGTGTTTCTGACCAATTGGAGCACTCTTCCCCAGCACTTGGGATGGATTTATTCTGTAAAGAGTGTCTCGTGTGCAGGTGCCCTGGAAATTGACTTGTTCGGGAGAGGTTGTTTTAAATTTGTAACACATTTTTGATCAATAATGTATTAATACTGCCATGAAGACCATTCTGATGGTACTAAGAGTGGTCTAACATATTCTTAGGATATCAGAACTGCTCACCTTCAGTTCATGGTTCTTGTATCCTAAGTATGCATGAGACCACTGTTACAACTGCAAGAGTGGTCTCATGCGTGGCAGCACTAATATACATCAAATACTTTGTGGAACTGAAAGCTTGCTAATACCTCTATATTTGTCTTGGCGTGTGTGTGTGTGTGTGTGTGTGTGTGTGTGTGTGTGTGGCATGCGTGTATGTGTGTGTAATTTATATCAGGAAGAGAACATTTCCACACACAATATCAAGGACAATAGTTATAAAAAGCATCCCAAGTGTACGTGCACGTTCAAATGCAGGTGCACATCACTGGGTGGCAGGCACTTTTACTAAATTCAAAGACAGATACACCAATAAGCTAGCTAGGGAAGGTGCCCTCCTTGGCTTTTGCATACATCCTAATCTCAAACTACCCACATGATTACAGACACCAGTCATGAGCAGCAAATTCCAGCCATGAAATCGCAGACTCATGCCATGAACACAAGTCCCAGCCATGCAAACTCCTGTCATGCTCTTGTAAATGCAAACACTAGCAATACAAACACAGACCTCAGCAGTACGAACTCAGACTCCAACCATGCAAACACAAACTTCATCAGTAAGAACTCAATTTCCAGCCTTGTCGATGTGAACACAAACACCAGTGGTTCAAACACAAACCTCTACTGTACATACTAAATGCCCAGCTACACCAACATAGACACTAACACCAGCAATACAAACACAGACCTCAACAGTACGGACTCAGACTCCAGCTACTCAATTTCCAGCCATGTCCACGTGAACACAAACTCCGGTCGTGCAAACACAAACCTCAGCAGTATGAACTGTAGCCCCAGCCGTGCCCATAAAAACACAAACTCCAGCCATGCCCACATAAAAAAGCAAGCAATGCAAACACAAATCCAAACCATACAAACACAAACCCCAGCGATGTAAAAACAAACCCCAGCCATGTAAACACAAACTCCAGCCATGCAAACACAAACTCCAGATGTGCCCACATAAAAAACTCAAGCAATGCAAACACAAATCCAAACCATACAAACACAAACCCCAGCCATGTAAAAACAAACCCCAGACATGTAAACACAAACTCCAGCCATGCAAACACAAACTCCAGATGTGCCCACATAAAAAACTCAAGCAATGCAAACACAAATCCAAGCCATGCAAACACAAACCCCAGCCGTGCAAACACAAACCCCAGCCATGCAAACAGAAACTCCAGCCGTGCAAACACAAACCCAAGCCGTGTAAACACTAACCCCAGCCATGCAAATACAAACCCAAGCCGTTCGAACACAAACTCCAGCTGTGCAAACACAAACTCCAGCTGTGCAAACACAAACTCCAGCCGTGCAAACACAAACTCCAGCCGTACAAACACAAACTCCAGCTGTGCAAACACAAACCCAAGCTGTGTGAACACAAACTCCAGCCGTGCAAACACAAACCCAAGCCGTGTAAACACAAACTCCAGCCATGCAAACACAAACCCAAGCCATGTAAACACAAACTCTAGCTGTGCAAACACAAACCCCAGCCGTGCAAACACAAACCCAAGCCGTGCAAACAGAAACTCCAGCCGTGCAAACACAAACCCAAGCCGTGTAAACACAAACCCCAGCCATGCAAACACAAACCCAAGCTGTGTGAACACAAACCCAAGCCATGTAAACACAAACTCTAGCTGTGCAAACACAAACCCCAGCCATGCAAACACAAACCCAAGCCGTGCAAACACAAACCCCAGCCATGCAAACAGAAACTCCAGCCGTGTAAACACAAACCCAAGCCGTGTAAACACAAACCCCAGCCGTGCAAACACAAACCCAAGCTGTGTGAACACTCTAGCCGTGCAAACACAAACTCCAGCCGTGCAAACACTAAACTCCAGCTGTGCAAACACAAACCCAAGCTGTGTGAACACAAACTCCAGCCATGCAAACACAAACCCAAGCCGTGTAAACACAAACTCCAGCCATGCAAACACAAACCCAAGCCATGTAACCACAAACTCCAGCCATGCAAACACAAACCCCAGTCTTGCAAACACAAACCCAAGTCATGTAAACACAAACCCCAGCCGTACAAACACAAACCCAAGCCATGTGAACACAAACCCAAGCCTTGCAAACACAAACCCCAGCCATACAAACACAAACTCCAGCCATGCAAACACAAGTCCTAGCCGTGCCAACACAAACCCCAGCTGTGCAAACACAAACCCAAGCAATACAAACTCAAATTCCAACCTTGTTCATGTGAACACAACCCCCAGCAGTATGAATGCAAACCCCAGCTGTGCCCATGCGTACACAAACCCCAGCCGTGCCCATGCGAACACAAACCCCAGCCGTGCCCATGTGAACACAAACCCCAGCCGTGCCCATGTGAACACAAACCCCAGCCGTGCCCATGTGAACACAAACCCCAGCTGTGCCCATGTGTACACAAACCCCAGCCGTGCCCATGCATACACAAACCCCAGCCGTGCCAAGACTACTGCTGTGTCATTTATTAGGTCCAGGCTTTTTCCTGCTTTTTTCCCTATCTGCAAGACATTGGCAGCCAGGGCTTCAAAGCGCATGCACACTACACATGTTCACATGGAATCAGTCGACATCCCTACCCTCCCCAGCCACTATGCCTGCAGTACCACCTGTGGTCACACAGATGGCAGTCACGTGGCACAGTCAATTGCCCTCGCTCCCTTCTCAGAAGAGGTACGTATCCTCTTGGACACTCAAGCCTCCTCCCCCAGTGGGCCCTCTGGCTTCCTGAAGATTCCCAAACCATGGTCACTGGCTTTGCAGGTGTTTCTCCACTACCCATACTCACTCCCTGTCATTCAGATGGCAGCACAGCTGAGGAGGTGTGGCGAGTCTGTGCCAGTCGATTGCTGTAGATCTGATGATGGACTGACCATGGCACTTTCTGGGTCAGTCTGGGGTGGATGGGGGGGGTGCTGAGTCAGAGCGGTCAGTCAGGGAAGGGGGTATAATAAATATAATAGGGATCAGGCATGAATGTGGTACCTCTGGACTACCAGGGATGTTTCTATGCAATCAAGGATAAGGAGGGGCCACAAGACTAACTTCCAAAAAAACAATAAGTGGAAATGAGCAACAGGGTCGGCAGAGTGGCTAAAACTTTATAAATCCTTCAGATATTACACTGTGTAATGACTTACAGACACACAGTCATGAAGCTATACTTCAAAATATTCCGTTGCTACACCTGTTATTGCACATTTTTCCATTCTGCCATGTCTTGTGCATTTATTTTCATGGACATAGTACATTAGTGCAAATTACAAAGATAAAGTGTAAAATAGCCAGATATCAGCCATCAAACACAGCCATATGGTGCCTTACCCCAGTTAGAGTCCCATGGCCAACTAGCCGCAGCGCTTCACCACTAAGGCTTCGTCAGGGATCAGCCACTAGGCTGTCAGGGATTTTCACAGTTCTTGGAGATCAGAGAGGCCTTTAAACTACTACGTATTTTGACAGTTTCTCAGGGATGGGGGCCACTAGACTACCAGGGATTTTTAACTGTTTCTTGGGGATGGGAGCGCCTCTAGACTACTGGTAGTGTTATATGCTATTCAATCAGGGATCGTGTGGAAGGGATGGGGAGTCACTCACCACCATGTATCTTGGTAAGGGTAGGGTTTTGGATGTGGTAAACAGAGCCACCACAGCAGCCTTTTACCACTTCCAAAATCCACTGAATACACCACTGAGTCCTGTATGCTAGAGGTGCCCTCATCCGCTTGGGCGCAATGGAGTATTCAGCACGACCGCACTGTCCAGTGAGCACTATGCACCAGAGTTTTCTGAATATCACCCTCGCCTTGTGCAAGCATGCCGTGCCTGGTTAGCGCAGTGCTGTTCATGTTAGTGTTGCACCAACCTTCTGAGAATGGGGGGGCCATTGTCTCTGTGCCTCCTGCAGGATGTTTTCTGGTGCCACAGTTGCAAAGCTGTATGTAATTCATGTGATGTGATACTTGGTTCACTGTAAGCGGATATCGTCTGTTTCTCCCCAGTGATTTAATCTTGAACTTTTATCTCCCTCAGGGGAATCAGATTATTGCCGAGGGTAGTACACCAAGTATCATAGCACAACTGTTATAGTTCGTGTCCTGACCCAATCAAAATTGTTGTTGTTGATGCAGTCATTTTTTTGTTGTTGTTGTGGGCTAAACTTTGAAACATTACATTTGTTTGGACTGAAGGATGCTTTGCGAGCTCAGTCTCCTCCTCCATTTGCTCAACGACTATAGTCTTTATTTTATCATTCTTTCAAGAATACATCCAGTCGTCGGCCCGGTGGTGCAGAGGGTTGAGGCGCTGGATGCCACACCTTGTGCCACACTGGCGACCTGGGTTCAGGAATGACCCTGGGGTCGGCAGGGGTGGGGGAGGATTGAGCATCCGATGGAGCTCTCTCCCCTGGGGATGGGATCCAGGGCTCATTCAGTGCAGTAGGGACCTCCGGTGGAGACTGGAGGTCCCTCGAGTGCTGAGCCGAATAAGAGGGGTGGAGTGGCGGCAGACAGCAGCCAGGATCGTGCAGATGTCATTGCACGTTGCACACCAAGGAGGAGCAACTATGCAAAAGAAAATCCCCATCCCGGGGATAGGCGATGGCAACACCACCCCCGTAGCCACACTCCAGACACCAGGCACTCTCCTCTTCTGAGCCGGGACCCAGCCGAGCACACTAGATTTCAGACAGACCACCGTGGGCAGATGGGATGGCCCCACCTCGGGGGATGTCCACCAGGCTGGTGCAGATAAGAGGAGGTGTCTCAGGTGGGCGGTAGAGCTTGGGTAGTGGTGGCTGCTGGAGAGAGTTCCTCAGCAGACGGTGAAAAAATAAAATATACAAAAAAAAAAAAAGAATACATCCAGTCTGCCACTCCCCCTTAAATGCTGCAATGCTTTCTACATTACAAGACTGCTGGGGGACTGAATTCCACAGCCTCATGAATCTGATTGAAGGATTCTACTGTACATGTCCTATATAGAGAGAACAGTGCATGGGCAGCCAAGCAGAAGGTTGTATTTCAGTTGAAGGGTTCTGATGACATCATAGGGACCTCGACAGCAAAGTTCAAGAGGCCCATGATGTTATCAGAACTCTGAGATGGAAACACAGTTGTATTGTGCATGGTTGCCCATGCATTGTTTTGTAAAGTATAAGGTTTGGAACATAAAATAGAAACAGATGCTACTTTTAAAATAAAAATAAATGCTGCCTTTTTTGGTTCCCAAAAGATCTTTTGCTTACTGTTTTATTATTTAAAAAAAAAAAAAAAAACCCAACCTCTCTCAGCCGCTGAAATCCCACCCAAGTGAGTGGCGTTCTGTTTTTACAATGATGAAACGAACAAAAGACTTTGTGTAAAGGGAAGGTAGGTGTGTGTGTACATATATATATGTGAATCTGTGTGTGTGTGTGTGTGTGTGTGTGTGTCTGTGTTTTAAATGGAAGTAAAACAGCAGGCAGCACGACTTTCCATTCTAATTTAAAAAGCTATTGTACCACAGAAGGGTACAACAACATTCAATGACCTTTGAACTGTGGTACAACAGCTTTTTAGTTAGGATGGAAATCTGTGCACAACAAGGGGCAACATATGCTATACATTTTTAAAGTTGGGATGTGGCTGTTACTGAGCAGCAACTGCAGCAGAAGTCTCAGTCACACTATAAACAGTTGTGATGAGTAATGACCTCAGGCTAGTGTATTGCATTGCTCCCTTATATTGTAATTAAAATGAAATTACTGCTTCAAATAAAGCACTCTGGCACCTAGAGAGTTTTGGATGTCTCACTAATGGTACTAATGAGTCAAGAATAGAGTTGTTATTCTTAACTTCTAGATGTAATCGTTTTAAGAACTAGATTCTCGGTGGATTGCTCTGCATATAAACTCTCAGGCTATAATTACCTTTGAGTTGGCTGGACTGCTATTCTTGTTCTGTTTGTGATGCAACGCTGATGGTATTGCAGCTTGCTGCGCTCTGATTATCTTCCAAGTCACTTGAAAAAATGAGACTGTGTGTCACTTGAGAGGATGATCTGGTAAAACATATATGTCCCATTTTGTATGTCCCACAGTGTGTTCCAAAATGCCCATTGAGTTCATTGGAATGAAAATCACTCTTATTCATGGAGGAGGTGGATGTGACATCACACCCTAACTGACCTGGGGCAGGAAGCAAAGAATTGTGGTTGATGGACACTACTCCAAGTGGAGAGGGGTACTAAGCAACCTACCTCGGATCTGAGCTGGGGTCACAGCTTTTCATCAGTGCTCTGGAAGCTTGGGTCTCCACCAGGCTGATGGAAGGGCTAGTAGTGCCAAAACTAGCAGTCAGAAAATGACAGATCTTACTTTTCATTTCTGAAGTATTTTTATTTTCCCGCGTGCTTATTAGAATGTTTTCTGCATGATAGAATTAGGTGTGATGTGAAGAGCAGGCCTTTCCTCCTCATACCTCATCAGCATTGTGACCGCACGTGTTGTGACATCACAAGGGACCGATCTGACAGCAGGTGATTGGCTCTCGTTGGTCAGCTATGATGTCACAGACAATGATGCCACAGGGCTAATGATATATGAGAAGGAATACAACTACTGTAGCTATGTTAGCCACCAGGTAAAATATTGTCCCACGTGCCACACCTAGTATTGTCAGGTAGAACATCTTTTAACTAATAAAAAGGGGGAAAATACTTTAGATAAAAGAAGAGTTCACTACTTTTTTAATTTTAATACTGTATAGCAGTTTATATTCATGCCCTTTATATTTCGTGCTCCAAGCACACACCCCCATATTCACTTCCTCTTATTTTCACTGGTGGAACACTAGTGCTGCTATATACAATGATCTACCTAATATTCACTGTCTTTTTATTTTCACTGTAATATGGAACCAGCGAATATAGTGAAAATAAAATGACAGTGAATATTTCCTGTTATACAGTATTAATTTCAGGTAACATAGAAACATAGAATTTGACGGCAGATAAGGACCGCTTGGCCCACCCAGTCTGCCCATTTCCCTACCTAATGGATAAGCTGCAGATCCTAGTTAACCAGCAGCCTACTTCTTCCTACCCACACCCCCTAGAATTGCCTTATGACTGTCCCATGCATGCTTGATTTCCACCAGTTTTTGACTCCACAACCTCCTCCGGAAGGCCGTTCCATGCATCCACAACCCTCTCTGTGAAAAAATACTTCCTTAGATTAGCTCTGAGCCACCCCCCCCCCATCTTCAAATTGTGCCCCCTTGTTCTTGCACACCTCTTTTTGAAAGATGCTACCCTCTTGGACTTTGTTGATTCCCTTGAGGTACTTGAAAGTTTCTATCATGTCCCCTCCCTCCTTTCCTCGAGGCTATACATATTAAACTCCTTAAGTCTCTCGTCATATGTCTTCCGGTGCAGACCCTGCACCATTTTAGTTGCCCTCCTCTGGACAGCTTCCATCTTGTCTATATCTTTGCGGAGATTGGGTCTCCAGAACTGCATGCAGTACTCCAGATGGGGTCTGACCAGCTGTCTGTACAGAGGGATAATAACTTCCTGTTTTCTACTGGTGATGCCTCTCCCTATGCATCCCATTATCCCCCCAGCCCTTCTTGCTGCCCTCTCACGTTGCTTGCCCACCTTTAGGTTATCTGATATGACTACCCCCAGGTCCCTTTCCATTTTTGTTGTTGTTAGTGTCTCACCCCCCATTGTGTAATCTTCCCCTGGGTTTTTGTTTCCCAGGTGCATTACCTTGCACTTCTTAGCATTAATATGCACTGATAACACTAAGCTGTCTAGTGTGACGGACTTTCTTGAGGATAAGGAAAAACTTCAGGAGGGCTTGAACAAGTGGGTAAATTGGTCGGACTCCAGGAATGTCAGATTCAATGTAGCCAAATGGAAGGTGCTGCACGTGGGAAGGAAAAACAGAGGTGGAACTTACACGATATGTGGGACTCCTCTGCTGCTATGAAGGTGGGAGGGGCTTAAGCATGATAAGCAGTGAGCGGCAGCTGTCAAGAGAGCCCACAGAATGACAGGGTGTATTAAGGGAGGAGTGACCAGCAGGGCAGGGGAAGTATTCCGGGCACTTTGTAAGGCCCAAGTCAGACCCCACCTGGAGTCCTGCGTGCAGGTCTGGGCTCCTCAACACAAAAAGGACACTGCCTCAAGAGGATGTGACACAGGGCTACCATACTGTTCAGAATGTTGGGGAACAAGAGCTATGAGGAGTGGTTGGTGACCCTCATCCTGTTCTCGCTGGAGTAAAGGAGGCTGAGGGGGGGGAACATGAGCTCAGTCTTCCACACATCCAGGGGTATCAACCATATTGAAAAGATAGAGATGTTTGATCTTATGTCCTCTAGCTGGATGCAGGGACATACCCTGAAGCTTAGAGGTATGAAATACAGGCGTAACTTTAGGAGGCACTGATTCTCTCAGAGGGTGGTGAACCTATGGAATAGTCTACCAGTGGAGACAGTACAGGCCTTCAAGGTAAACGTGATAAATTTCTGCTTACCAAGGGAATCGAAGGGCACCCTGGGTAATAGAGAGGGTAGAGAAATTCCTGCAAATTACTAATCCCTTCTTATGAAGCAGGGGGCAGACACAGTGGTCCAGCAGTCCTTTCCGACCTTGAAGAGTGTGCCTGAGAAGAACTCGACAGTAACTTCATCTCTCAGATCTCAGCCTGTTGACTTATTATGCTGCCAGATTCACTCAATAAAATTGCCACCTTATTCTTCTTAGGTCCTCATGCATAATCCTCATTTTCCATTCTTACCTGGTGGGCCAGGCTGTCCTTTAGCCAGTCCACAAGCACTTTATACCTATGGCAGAGGTCACCAGTAGCTGCAGATACCCACTACTTCTTCCCTCCCTCATTTGCTGTCCCGGATGTACCCCGTATAGATCTTGTTTTTCATGGCTTTGCATTCTAAATGTCAGCAGGCCTACAGGTGCATGATGGGGCATTTCATTCTATACAATCCTCCGGGGGGAGAGTATAGTGTTTCTTGCTGCTCTACCACCGCCTGGGTGACCAGTGGTGGCAGTTCAGCCAGAATCACAGATATGGTCAGGTGGGAGAGTGTGTGAACAGTGGTGTACCTGAACAGCGAGCACCTAATGACATCATCTCATCCACGTTACAGAATGATGGGAGCCACTAACTGGGCATATGGCAATCCCCCTCAAGTCAACATGGGTTTCATACACCCCCATCTGGAACATCATTGGGATACATCCCCCTCACAGCTACTGGCCAGGGTTCAGGACAAACACCTGCTACAACACTGAAGGCATGGCCCCAGCTCGGGTGGGGGGGTCAGGGCGCAGTTTTCTGAGGCAGTACGTCGGCTGTGCTGGGGCATGCTGTACCAAAGACGTAGCGGTAGGATGGGGATCCATGGCCTGGCTGGTGGCGCCTGGCTGAGGCAAAGAGAGGTCCTGGTCAGAAAAGCTAAGACGGCAAAAAGGCTGTTTTGCAGGTCACTCTACATTTCCCTGATTCCCTCATCACTACCCACCCTCCCACAGAGCTTCGTGTCATCTGCAAAGATATACAACCTGTCCCAGAGTCCCTCTCCAATGTCACTGGTGAATATACTGGGCCCAGGACAGATCACTGTGGTACCCCACTCATGACCTCCCTTCTGCTGACCTGACTCCATTTACTACCACCCTCTGCTACCCCCCTCTTAGCCAGTTACCTACCTATTTCTTATGTCCCTAACCATGTCTAGATTCTCCATCTTCTTCAACAGTCATCTGTAAGGCACTGAGTCAAAAGCCTTACTGAAGTCAAAGTAGAGTGAATCCACAGCTAGCCCAGTGGTGCAGCGGTTGGATTCCCTCTCGCGACACTGACAACCCGGGCTCGGGAATGGACCCAGGAGTCAGAGGGCTGGCCCGGGAGAAAGATTGAGCATCCTAGTGACTGCCTCCTTCTCCGGGGAGGGGTGGGCTGAGTGTCCGATGACATGCTGACCTCTGGTGCAGGCTGGGGAGATCACAATCACCAGCGCCTACGTTGCTGAGGGGAGGAACAGATGCAGGTGTCATTGCACATTCCTCCTCTCTGGGGCTTGTACTTCCAAAACATAGGCTGCCTCCCTCTATGATACTCCTCTCAGTGCTCGATCGTTCCCCAGCCCCAACGACGACTGATCAACGTGTTCCGCCAATATGTCCCGGTCACACGGCTCCATCCTAGGGGTAAGCCATGGGGTTCCTCCAGTAGGGAAGCCTGCTGGAGCCCCGACTTCAAGTCCACATGTCCCAGGGCTGGCCGGCAGCCCCACCCAGTAGGGGCAAGTCTGGGATGTGGGCCAACGTGCTGTAGGTCTCGGGGTCAACCGAAGCTCTGTACGGGGCCGATCCCTGGGAATATGCAGCAAAAAGCATAGTAAATTGCAAAAAAAAAAAAAACAAAGTAGAGTGAATCCTCAGTGTGACCCTTATCCAATATCCTTGTCATCCAGTCAAAGAAGACTGGTTAGTTTGACAAGACCTCCCTGCCACAAACTTGCGTGGTTTACTATTCTGGAGACCATTGCTTTCCAGGTAGTCTATGAGGTCCTCTTTGACCAGTGAGTGACTCCATCAGTTCCCCTACAACTGAGGTAAGATTGACAGGTCTTTAGTTCCCTGCCTGTTCCTTGTCCCCCCCCCCCCATGAAGCATAACTATTTCCGCCACCCTTCAGTCCTTTAGTACTACTCCTGTATGTAATGAGCTATTGAAAAGCCCTGCCAGGAGTTCAGCCAGTTTCCCTGCCAATTCCCTGAGTACCCTCAGGTATACCCTGTTTTGTTCCAGGGGACTTATCTACCTTTAGGACAGCTAGCCCTTTCTGGACCCTTTTGCTTATAAATACTGTCTGCCTCGTCTCTGGGACCCCCTATGTGGCCACTTTCCTGCCATTCTCGGGCAAGGGCTGGCCATCCTCCCTAGTGAAGACAGAACAAAAGCAATCATTTAGGATGGCAGCCTTTTGCCCATCCTCTTCTATCACTCTACCTCCACCCCCCCCCCCGATAGCCTAACAATTCCCCGTTTTCTTCATTCTTCAACCAGAAATCCATTGCCTTTTTTTCTCTGGTGGAAGAAAAGGAACACAATTAACTAATTTTTAGCCAGTTCTCTATCTGCTGGCATGAGGTTGCCTTTTAGGAGTCTTTGTGGTTCATTTCTGCCTTGGGCACATTAGTGCCATCTCAGCTGCAAGGGGGTCCCAAATTTTTGGGTGTACCCCTCTTAGTTCACCTGCCAGTGCCCACATGCTTTCCACTGGAATTCTTTACCCATGTATGTCTGTCAGTTAACTTATGTAATGACGTCCCCTCATGCTTTGAAAACAAATCTGTTTAATTTTTTTTAAATACTTGCTTACAGTAATTCTGTATATTTAATTCATTTTATTTTACACTGCTGTTGCGTTTTTTTGTACTTGATTGTACAGCACTCAGATGCATTGTTTTAGTGTGCCTTTTAAATAAACATCTACTACATATGTGATATCAATTTGGGCGCACATGTAACGCAGTGGGTTCCAAACCTATCTAACCAGCATAGTACAAATTATCAAAATTAATGGTGCGACATCACCCTCCAGGACCTCGGAAACTTGGGATCCTTCAAGGCTACATCTTTGGACCACTTTTCTTCTGTCTGTTTGTAAACAATCTCCTATTAGGCGTACAATCTGTGTTATCGCCGCCCACCTATATGCAACTGACACCATTATCGATTCCAGAGCCAGGAACATTAATGAACGAGCCAAGATATTAAAATTATCACTGACACAACACAATGTGGATGGATGCAAAAAAAAAAAAAACTGCTTCTGAACTACACAAAAAACAAAAGTTATGGTTTCAGTGGTCAGGCATCCACCTACCACTGGCTGCAGGTTATGCCATGCTCAGACTCAGCCTTGGAGATAGGACTAGACCCATGGTTGAGCTTCTTTGAGTGTATCAAACTGCTAGAGGATCTCACCAAAAGCTCACAGCCCTCCATGGTAGATGCGATGGCCTACCCCAGGCCACCAGGAGGATAATCCTGAGGCAGTTTGTGTTGCCATCCCTGCAATATGGCAGCGAAATATACAGAAATGCCCTGGCTACCTCACTGCAGAAACTCTCAGTAGTGCACAACAGTATGTGTACATTGGGCCTGCCCATTGGCACAACAGTAGGGCTACCAGTTGTGATGCTGGAGACCCAGGTTCGGGGATGAGTTTGGGTCGTTGTGGGCTGGTGGGGAAGAGGGATTGAGAGTTTCAGTCTCTTCCACACACTACTCTGAGCTAGGGGTGTGCGAGTACTCGGCACCCCACATATTCTGATATTCACTGTTTGCTATTTGGCACTAAAATGGAGGGGAAAAAAACCCCAAAAAGGTAAAAAAAAAAAATCTCTAGCTCTCTCTCCAGGTGGTCAAGGCTAATCCCATGCCCCCTCAGCTCCTGTTACCTACCCTCCCATCATCCCATACTTACATTCTTTTTTGTTTTCTACACAGCTTTTTCTCCCTAGTAAGTGCTGGGCAGTGATCTGTCTTGTTCAGTGATGTACCCTGATCAGGCCTATGGCACCACCCAGTATCCCAACACTCACCTTACCTGCCCACTGTCCCCCATAGCTTCTCCTCTGTGGCAGCGGCTTTATGGGCTATTCTCCCCCCAACATGAGCAGGATCTGGCATGGACTGGCAGCTTGTGGTACAGAAGCTGGGTGATTGTAGGCAATTTTCCTGATGACACTGTTTTTTTTTTTTCACCCCCTATAGGCATCCTCCCACCTCCCACAGTACCATCGCAGCCTCTGATGGCCTTGTGTGCTGCAGCACACACTAGATGATGTCACCTGTTACAGAAGATCAAGCCCCTGGCCCACTCCAAGGGACCGCACTGGCAATGGAGTTGGGCATCTCCCTCCATGCACTTGTCAGCACTCCCTAGCTCTGGGCCATGTACAATCTCGGCTCCATGGAGTTGGGCACCTCCCTCCATGCACTTGAAAGCACTCCCTAGCTCTGGGCCATGGACAATCCTGGCTCCGTGGAGTTGGGCACCTCCCTCTATGTACTTGCCAACACTCCTTAGCTCTGGGCCGTGCACAATCCCAGCTCTATGGAGTTGGGCACCTCCCTCCATGCACTTGGCAGCATTCCCTAGCTCTGGGCCGTACACAATCCCGGCTCCATGACTTGCTCCCAAACCTGGGTCACTGGTACAGAAGTGTAATAGATTTCCACTAGGCCATGAGGTGCCCCCCCCACCCGCAGGCTGTCAGTCTCTGGCAGGGTGCTAGGAGCCAACATAATCTTTTCATTGCTTCCTGCTCTCTAACCCAATTACCCCACTGTCCCAAAGTGACATTTATCACAAGCAGACCCCCCTCCTGACCACTGACCCATAATTTGGGGGCCAACAGTGATCCAATTCCAGGTTAACTCAGTGACCTTGCATGGCACATGGTGCAGAGCTAGGGAGTACTTCCAAGTGCATGGAGGGAGATGCCCAACTACATAGAGCCAGGATTGTGTCAGTTTGACCTCAGTGGTAGGGAAAGTGATGGAATCACTTCTGAAGGAAAGAACTGCTGAGTACCTAGAGGCCAGTGGGGCACAGTACCCAATGCAGCATGGATTCACAGTGGGAAGGTCATGTTAGACGAATCTAATCCATTTCTTTGACTGGGTGACCAAAGTAGTAGACCAGGGAGGGGCTGTGGACATGGCCTACCTAGACTTTAGCAAGGCATTTGACACCGTCCCACACAAAAGATTATTAGTCAAATTAACCAGCCTGGGAGTGGGTCCCAGGGTGGTAGCCTAAGTAAAACATTGGCTGGACAACAGGACATAGAAGGTAATTGTAAATGGAGTCCACTCTGAAGAAAGGGCAGTTACTAGTGGGGTACCGCAAGGGTTCAGTATTGGGTCCAGTCCTTTTAATGTCTTCATCAGTGGCATTGCAGAGGGACTGGAAGGAAAAGTATGCTCTTTGCAGATGACACAAAGATCTGCAACAGGGTTGATACACAAGGAAGCATGGAAAGGATGAGAAGGGACTTGGCAAGGTTGGAGGAATGGTCAGAAGTATGGCAGCTTGGATTCAATGCAAAGAAGTGCAAAATAATACACCTGGGAAACAAAAACCAAGGGGAAGATTACACAATGGGGGGGTAGTAACAACAACAAAAATAGAAAGGGACCTTGGGGTAATCATATCAGATGATCTTAAGGTTGGCAAGCAACGTGAGAAGGCAGTAGGGAGGGTTGGGGGGATACTGGGATGTATAGAGAGAGGCATCACGAGCAGAAAACAGGAAGTTGTTATCCCTCACAGAGACAGACAGTTGGTGAGACCCCATCTGGAGTACTGCATCCAGTTCTGGAGACCCCATCTCCATGAGGACATAGACAGGATGGAGGCAATCCGGAGGAGGGCAACTAAAATGGTGCAGGGTCTGCAAGAGAAGCCATATGAGGAGAGACTAAAGGAGCTTAATATGTATACCCTTGAGGAAAGGAGGGAGAGGGGGGACATGATAGAAATTATTAAGTACCTCAGTGGAATCAGCAAAGTCCAAAAGGGTAGCATCTTTCAGAAAAAGAGACTTGCAAGAACAAGGGGACACAATTTAAAGATAGGAGGGCGGTTCAGGGGCAATGTGAGGAAGTATTATTTCACAGAGAGAGTGGTGGATGCATGGAACAGCCTTCCTGAGGAGGTTGTGGGGTCTAAAAACTGAAAGAATTCAAGAATGCATGGGACAGACATAAGGCAATTCTTGTGGGGGTTAGGAAGAAATAGGCTGTTGGTTAACTAGGATCTGCAGCTTATCCATTACGTAGGGAAATGGGCAGACTGGGTGGGCCAAGCGGCCCTTATCTGCCGTCAAAATCTGTTTCTATGAGTCTTCACTCCCTTTTACCATGATTCACTGATCATGTTCAGCCAGACTGTCACCTGGCAGCAGCAGCATGCCTGCAAAGGAGGGGGAGGGGAGGCCTTGCATCACTTATAATGCCAGGCAGACTAACGGGGGTTATTGGTGGTGCAGGAGACGGTGGACAAGCAAGCATTAATCCACAATGAAGATGGCATCTAATGGAGAGTTAATGCATGGTTGGGGCCGTTGCGGCCTCGTGCCTACAACGACCAACCATCCATTAACTTCCCATTAGATGCTACCTTCGGAGTGGATTAATGCGCTTGTAACATAGTCTGTGCATTAGTATGGTTGTGCCAGATTAGTCTATACTGCTCTGATGATTCAAAGCATCACAGCATTGCACTTACACAGCAAAGTTCACTGTTATTTTGAGTGGTTAACGTCATGCTCTGTAACATACATATGTGTCAGTAGAATACTTTTATACCTAACTCAAGTAATGCATGCCTTGACGATTACTCTGCCTTTTTTCATATTCCTGATGACTGTTTCTCTGTTATGATACTCAGGAGGACCCCAACTTGTGACTTCTACTCAGTCGGCTTCACGGTGTTTTGCTCATTTGCATACAGCGTTACCCGCTTACTCACATTACATCATCTGGTTTACCTCTGACGGTCGTGTTAACACTTCTGCTTCTATTCTCTGCCTGTCCATTTCCTGATCTACTTCTTGTCGTCCGTGTCCATTGATACTGCAGCATTATTACACTTCACGGTGCCATATACTGTGAACTACTCGACATCATATGCATTTCAGGTTTCTTTCTCCCCCAACTCTGTCCTCCGTTCCGTTCTCTGGACTCTCCCTGGCTGCTTTTTGTACAGGTTCCTCATATACCTCTCTGTATACTGGTCTGCCCTCTCCACTTCCTCATTCTGCTCTTTCTGCTCTCAACCGCTTCACTGCTGTTTCTGCTGTGAAAGGCTCCTGCTCTGCAAAAATCTTCCCGGCTTGTCACCCCGTCTCAGTCTGTCTCCTATTCCATTTCTCTCTCTTTGCGTCTCCCTCGTAGTTCTCCTATCCGTCGTCTCTCCCTACTTCCTTTCAAAACCTTCAACACTCTCGTTTTTTTCACTGTTCTCTTTCCCTACACTGCTCATTTCTCACCTCTGGCTACTTCTTGAATTTCAGAAGCAACACGGCATTATCGTGCCATAATGCCGTGCTGCTCTTGTACCAGCTGACCCTCTTCTACCAGTCCTTTCCCTTGCTTTTGGTCCTCTTATTTTAGCCATGTTACAAGCCATAACACCAAATGCCATAAATAATTAAATATACTCAGTATTCAATCTCGAGTGCTGTCATTGCTAAAGTTCTGTGGAATTTTTAAATTCCACTTCCAATGGAATTTTGCAAAATTTTGGAAAGCCTGCCTAATTCTGCGGAATTCTGCCAGACGCATCATTTTTTTGTTGTGGGCTGATTAGCAATTCACAGTTTACATAAACCACGGAATAGTATTCCACACTTCATGCAAACTGCAGATCCATTTTCCACAAATAAGGAATAATATTCTGTGGAATATTAAAGAGCCCTGATAGCATTAGAAAACTTTGAAAAAAGTAAGATTTATATTAAACTCCCTCCCATATTCTTTAGTACTTCATATATTTTTCAGTAATTAATTCCCCATTTTCTTTATTACTGAAAACAGCTGCATGAAAACAAGTTCCCTGTCCCCTAGACTATATCTGCTCTGGCTGCTTCTCTACACATGACATTACAATCCCCTGTTTATAGCATCATAATTATCTCCACAGCAACATACTGTATAACAGTTTAAATTCATTGCTGTTATAGTTAGCACTCTGAGCATACGCATGTTCACTCCCATCTTATTTTCACTGGTAGAACACTAGTGCTGCTGTTGCATGGTGATTCACCTAATATTCACTGTCTTTTTATTTTCACACTAATGTGAAACCAGTGAAAATAGCAAAAATAACAAGACAGTGAATATTTACTGTTATACAGCATTTTGATGTCATAAATGGAATTACGATGTCAGGTGTAGGCAGGCAACCAGAACTAAAAGGACAGAGATGCTGTATTCATGCAAATACCCTTAGTAATAAGGAAATAAGGGTGAGAATTACAAGATAAAATACAAAATATAAGCTATGTTTATGTCTGAATGTTATATTTTTTCAAAGTTGTCTCAGCTGTGTCAGGACCTCTTTAAATGGGAACAGTCAATACCACGGGCCTCACACTCAAGTGTGGGGCTAGTCCTAATGTGCACCTTGTGTGCAAAAACATTTTTGTTTACTTTCTGTAGTGTAGTACGTTGTATCAGACTAATTCTGCTTAGTTCTAGTTTGACGTTATCTATTACTACAATCTCAGAGTCCCCTGAAGCTGACATCAAAGCAGTTAGTAGCAGTGGGAGATTCAGTAGCCTGCAGTGCATGTTAGAGTTTGCATAAGGCCTAATCTTTTGTTTGCTGGTCCCACTGTCCTCCCTGGACTAGGTACAGTCACAGATGACTGTGCCTAGCCCCTAGAGAAAAGCAGACCCAGAAAACAACTGATTAGAGATTACGAAGGCTCTAACATGTACTGCAGGCTATTGAATCTCTCACTGCTACCTACTGCTCTGATGTCAGCTGCAGGGGATTCTGGGATTTGTAGTAACAGAAGATGGCCTAGAACTAAGAAAAATTAGTCTGATACAATCTACTATGCTACAGTAAACAGTAAGTAAACCAAAATGTTATTGTCATAAACAGGCTGGGTGACAAACTATCATCTATTTTGTCCGGCATCTCCTTCTCTGAGATCCTGCCAGTCTGGGAGAGGGGAGCAGATGGACGGAAGGTCAGAGAAGGGGAGATAGGGGAGCTAAACACGTGGCTCAAGGGCTGGTGCCAGGCAAAAGGACACAGATTTGTAGGGAACTGGCAACAGTTCTGGGAGCGAAAGTTCTTTAAATTTGATGGACTGCATCTGACTAAGGAGGGAGTCCGTGCATTGGGGCAGAAGTTTGATGTCTTTGCAGAATATTTAAACTAGCAAATAGGGAGAGGGGTGCAGCACCCAATATGTCGAATGGGAAGAACACCTCTCCCCCCTCAGCTAGTGGTCAAACAGGGATTCAGCATGTTTGCAGTTCATTTGCATCACCAGGTAAGAAAAAAGGTTTGTCTCCCCATACACACAGGGTAATGCCAAACCTCACCCAACAACTAACACACCAAAATCTGGCCAATGGAAAATCATGTACACAAATGCTCACAGCCTGGGAAATAAGATCCCAGACCTGCAGGCAATAATGTCAGAGGCTAAACTGGACATAGTAGCAATTAGTGAGACGTGGTTCACCAGTAACCACACTTGGGAGACTTCAGTACCTGGCTATGTATTGTTCAGAAGAGACCGAGGTGCAAAAGGGGGGGGAGGGCCCCTGTATGTCAAATGAAAATATCAAAGCCACAGA